>CAKXYN010000095.1:0-1221208 GCA_935064755.1 Tragelaphus eurycerus | reverse complement strand
GCCCAATGAGCTCAGTAAGTTAATGATCTATAGGCTATGCTCTCTGAACACATGAAAAACACTAATTTGTGGACCTAACTTGACCATGTAGGGACAAGAAAACTCCCCTGCTGAACCTGGAGGAGAAGCTGCTGATAGAAGCAGGACATCTACTCAAGAATGAACAAGAAGTTCTCCCCATCCCTGCTTTTCCTTTTATTATAAAGCTGTAGTGCAGTAAGTTCTTGGGGTGAAGCATTTCTTGCCTGTCTGCTTGTAAGCCTTACAAGCGTCCTGTTCTAATAAATCACTTCTTATCTATCACTTTGCCTCTCACTGAATTCTTTGCTGCATTGAGACATAAATGACTGTGTTACCAGAACCCTTTGGAGCCCTGGAAATGACACCAAATGGTTTTACCTTCTCCTTCTGCTCTCCATTGTGTGAGGGCACAACAAGAAGTTGGCAGTTTGTAAACCAAGAAGAGAGTTTCATGAAGAACTGGACTATGCTGGTATCCTGATCTCAGACTTCCAGCTCCCAGAATCATGAGAATATAAATTGTTATTTAAGCCACCCAGTCTCGGGTAATTTGTTATAGCAGCTTGAGCTAAGGCACAATGATTATCATAAACTTTGGGCCACCCAAGTATTCCTGTAATAGAACCCATTTCTTCCGGTATTTCAAGAGACTTTGTTCTCATTGCCTTGTTCTACACCTAAGGCAGGTGGACCATTTTGGTAGTCTGTAGTGACATTTACCATCTTTTCAATACCCACATCCTCTCTAATGTCAGAAGCAGCTCTAGAAGGAGGCTGAGCCAGGGCCTTTGATGCTTTTCCTGTGGGTCTGGAGACCACACCCTGGCTTCAGAGTCAGACTTAATTTCAATCTACCATTTAACTGTCTATGCAACTCTAAGTAAACCAACCGAACTCTCTTAGACATAATTTCTTTGGCTAATTTGAAGACAGGATGAAATATCTGCCTTGCTTTACCATCTGAGCCAGCAGGGAAATCCATCTGCCTTGCTATAATTAAATAAAATAACAAATGTAGATTATCTCATGGAGTAGTGGACACATAGTAGGTGGGATCTCAGTAAGATTTGCTTATTTTTATAATTCTACACTTGGACTTAGAGTGACCACTAGAACCTTCCTCATCATGACTCCTCCTCAGTGGACTGCAAAGTTCCTACAGATGACTGTGTTTCTTGGCACTGCCTCTAAATATTTCCTCCATGTATTCTGTCCCCTTGTGGTATCTAAAGGACCTGAACCACACTTCTTTTCCTGTCAAGGTTACTGCCCTTCAGATGGAGGAGGATAATGTGGTGCAGGATTCATTCTGCAGATACTTTTTGGAAAGTCGGTGTGAGCCAGCTATGACAGGGAATTCCATCACCTTCAAAAGTTTGAAATCTTAATGTCCTGGACGCTACTGGTGACTCACATGATCTGGGAGAAATTTCAATTTAGAGGGTGCATTGGTGCCCTCTGTTGTTACAATGAAGAAATTACAGCCTCTGAGGCCCTAGAGCTATGTCACAAAAACTGCAGAAATAGTCTCCCAAACTCAGAGTAAAACAGAGATACAGAGTTTTGTTGTTTTGTTTTTTTTTATCCCCCCAGGTTGTAACACAGGTGGCTGAGAGGGACAACTGATTCACCCACTGGGTCTGATCCCAGGAGCACTGTCCTTGGCCAAATGGCACAGAGAGCTAGGCAGGTTCACTGATGCTGGAGCTGCAGCAACAGAGCCCAAGGAGGGGTAGAATGACTTGGGGAAAAAAACTAATCTGTGATCAAAAAGGAGAGATTGTTTTGAGAAAATATGGAAACTAAACTTTATAGAGTACTTACTGTGAGCTGTTACATCATGAGGGCTTTTTGATAAACAATAGCTCTTCAAAAACTGTACAAAATTACTGCTTCCTATCTGCAACCCTATATCACCCTTTGCAGTTATCCTCTCAAAGGAAGCATGGCAAAACTTAACAGACATGGTTTTTCCTTCAAACTACTTTGGGATCGACAATCCAAAAGAATAAACTGAAGGGATATAAAAGGAGAGAGAGTAACTCAGCTATGTCTATGGTTCAGATCAGATCAGATCAGTCGCTCAGTCGTGTCCGACTCTTTGCGACCCCATGAACCGCAGCACGCCAGGCCTCCCTGTCCATCACCAGCTCCCGGAGGTCACTCAGACTCGCATCCATCGAGTCAGTGATGCCATCCAGCCATCTCATCCTCTGTCATCCCCTTCTCCTCCTGCCCTCAATCCCTCCCAGCATCAGAGTCTTCTCCAATGAGTCAACTCTTCGCATGAGGTGGCCAAAATACTGGAGTTTCAGCTTTAGCATCATTCCTTCCAAAGAAATCCCAGGGCTGATCTCCTTCAGAATGGACTGGTTGGATCTCCTTGCAGTCCAAGGGACTCTCAAGAGTCTTCTCCAACACCACAGTTCAAAAGCATCAATTCTTCGGCGCTCAGCTTTCTTCACAGTCCAGCTCTCACATCCATACATGACCACAGGAAAGACCATAGCCTTGACTAGGCGAACCTTTCTTGGCAAAGTGATGTCTCTGCTTTTGAATATGCTATCTAGGTTGGTCATAACTTTCCTTCCAAGGAGTAAGCGTCTTTTAATTTCATGGCTACAGTCACCATCTGCAGGGATTTTGGAGCCCAGAAAAATAAAGTCTGACACTCTTTCCACTGTTTCTCCATCTATTTCCCATGTAGTGATGGGACCAGATGCCATGATCTTCGTTTTCTGAATGTTGAGCTTTAAGCCAACCTTTTCACTCTCCACTTTCACTTTCATCAAGAGGCTTTTGAGTTCCTCTTCACTTTGTGCCATAAGGGTGGTGTCATCTGTATATCTGAGGTTATTGATATTTCTCCCAGCAATCTTGATTCCAGCTGTGTTTCTTCCAGTCCAGCATTTCTCATGATGTACTCTGCATATAAGTTAAATAAACAGGGTGACAATATACAGCCTTGACATACTCCTTTTCCTATTTGGAACCAGTCTGTTGTTCCATGACCAGTTCTAACTGTTGCTTCCTGACCTGCATACAGATTTCTCAAGAGGCAGATCAGGTGGTCTGGTATTCCCATCTCTCTCAGAATTTTCCACAGTTTATTGTGATCTACACAGTCAAAGGCTTTGGCATAGTCAATAAAGCAGAAATAGATGTTTTTCTGGAACTCTCTTGCCTTTTCGATGATCCAGTGGATGTTGGCAATTTGATCTCTGGTTCCTCTGCCTTTTCTAAATCCAGCTTGAACATCAGGAAGTTCACGGTTCACATATTGCTGAAGCCTGGCTTGGAGAATATTGAGCATTATTTTACTAGCAGCATAAGAAAAAGCTCATTATTTAAGACTGGAGAAAGTTGAGATAATGATCATGAGAAAGTGATCTAGTAAACTGAAAAATGCAGATGACCCCAAGCTTTCCCATTAAGGTGGTATAATACCATCATCCCAAGAGGGAAGGTAAGAGGTGGAAATTGAAAAAGAAAATAACTTCAGTGAAATGTATTGAGAAGGAGGGTGGCACTAAACTTCTCTAAATTCTAAAGTAGGTTTAAATTCAATGGTATATAATTGCCCTGCAGTGATCAGAGCAGGGCAGAGGAATTGGTTCCAGGACCCCAGTAGATACCAAATTCATGGATGCTCAAGTACCTTATATAAAATTCTATACCCTAGAGGACCTTCCGTATTGCAAATTCCCCATTCTTAGATTCAACCAAACCCAGAGAAGACTGAAAATCCTGAATATGAAACTGTGAATATGGAGGGTAGAGTGTGTTTTGAAATTAGATTTGAGACTGGATTTTAGATAATGTTTAGAGGCAGTTCTGCATTATATAGACTGTTGAGGAAAATGCCAAATAAGAGGTGGGGGTATGCCTCAATGTCACTCTTGTCAACTGGCCCCAGCAACTAATTGTCTTGAAAAAAATTTTGACCTGGGAATGCCAAATCAACACTTTACTAATATCTCAAGCTTTATATATTTAAAACTGTACTTCTGATATTTCTCCCCAGTCAGCTCCCAAACCCTGGAGTTATCCTTTGATTTTTATCTTTTTCCCATCTTCAAAATACCCATGGAAATCTCCAGGCCAGAATCCTGGAGTGGGTGGCCATTTCCTTCTCCAGGGGATCCTCCCAACCCAGGGATCGAACCCAGGTCTACTGCATTGCAGGCGGATTCTTTACCAGCTGAGCCACAAAGGAAGCCCAAGAACACTGCAGTGGGTAGCCCATCCCTTCTCCAGTGCATCTTCCCAATCCAGGAACTGAACCAGGGTCTCCTGCATTACAGGTGGATTCTTTACCAGCTGAGCCACAAGGGAAGCCCAAGAATACTGGAGTGGGTAGCCTATCCCTTCTCCAGTGCATCTTCCCAGCCCAGGAACTGAACCAGGGTCTCCTGCATTACAGGTGGATTCTTTACCAGCTGAGCCACAAGGGAAGCCCAAGAATACTGGAGTGGGTAGCCTATCCCTTCTCCAGTGCATCTTCCCAACCCAGGAACTGAACCAGGGTCTCCTGCATTGCAGGTGGATACTTTACCAACTGAGCTATATTTCCTTGATAAGGAAATCCCTTCAAAATATACTCAACCACTTTTTTTTTTTTTTAAAGGCAACTTCTAATTACCAGCCTGGTCTAAGCTTCCATCACTTCTTGCCTAGATTATTGAAATAACCTGCTGACTGGTGTTCCTGCTTCCACTCTTGTCCTCCTATAGTCCTCTCAACACTCTCAGGCCATTCATTTCTCTGTCTTCCTTTCCTCCCTTTCTCTCCCAGCTCCAACTCTTACAAAAGCCATCTTTGCAGACAGTGACACTTATGTGATGCAGATTTCTGGTGGGAGTGTTAAGCAGTGAAAAGCGAATCAGCTAAACCAAGGAAAATCAAAGGCCTTGATGATCCAGAAATTTCATGAAGTTATACATAATTAAGAATTGTCTCTAGATTCAAAAGTACTGTGTTTATATTCTCGATCCTGAAATAATAAAAATCATAAGAGAGAGATATAAATCATCACTTGTCACTGTTTTTCTTAGTTTTACAAATTGCCTTAATTACTAATTTCACTGAGCTGCATTAAATTATTGCTTCAAGTGCCAACAGTTTTCCTCTAAAATTTTAAGACTTTACGTATGAATTATTATCCTGGTTCTTACAGTTTGAGCAAATTTCATTAAACTTCTTATTTCATGTGTTCATATCTGATATTAAGCTGCTGATTCTTGCTAAATTACCACGTCTGTATATGGGTACTATATATTTTAATGTTATATCTTTTAATATAATTTTATATCATATTTATTCTTTTGGAGAGAAATGGATGCAGAGTGAGAGTTAGCAGTTTGAAGTTTTTTTCTCCCCCCCACCCCCTTGGTTAATCTGGAACTGTATTATAACATGAAACACATTGATGAGATATTGGCAAAGAACCTAATTGATGTCTAGTGGAAAAAGATAGATTCTATTCTATTAATATCTACACCCATCTCTTCCCTGATAGCTCAGTTGGTAAAGAATCCACCTGCAATGGAGGAGACCCTAGTTGGATTCCTGGGCCAGGAAGACCTGTTGGAGAAGGGATACGCTACCAAATCATATTCTTGGGCTTGCCTTGTAGCTCAGCTGGTAAAGAATCTGCCTGCAATGCAGGAGACCTGGGTTCGATCCCTGGGTTGGGACGCCTGGGCTGGGACATGACTGAGTAACTTTCACTTCACTGCACACCTATCTCAATCCTAACAAGTCAGTTCAGTTCAGTTCAGATGCTCAGTCGTGTCCAACTCTTTGCGACCGCATGAATCGCAGCATGCCAGGCCTCCCTGTCCATCACCAACTCCCGGAGTTCACTCAAACTCACGTCCATTGAGTCAGTGATGCCATCTACCCATCTCATCCTCTGTCGTCTCCTTCTCCTCTTGCCCTCAATCCCTCCCAGCATCCGAGTCTTTTCCAATGAGTCAACTCTTCGCATGAGGTGGCCAAAGTACTGGAGTTTCAGCTTTAGCATCATTCCTTCCAAAGAAATCCCAGGGCTGATCTCCTTCAGAATGGACTGGTTGGATCTCCTTGCACTCCAAGGGACTCTCAAGAGTCTTCTCCAACACCACAGTTCAAACACATCAATTCTTTGGCACTCAACTTTCTTCATAGTCCAACTCTCGCATCCATACATGACCACTGTAAAAACCATAGACTTGACTAGATGGAGCTTTGTTGGCAAAGTGATGTCTCTGCTTTCGAATATGCTATCTAGGTTGGTCATAACTTTCCTTCCAAGGAGTAAGCGTCTTTTAATTTCATGGCTGCAGTTACCATCTGCAGTGATTTTGGAGCTGCAAAAACATAAAGTCTGACACTGTTTCCACTGTTTCCCCATCTATTTCCCATGAAGTGATAGGACCAGATGCCATGATCTTTGTTTTCTAAATGTTGAGCTTTAAGCCAACTTTTTCACCCTCCACTTTCACTTTCATCAAGAGGCTTTTTAGTTCCTCTTCACTTTCTGCCATAAGGGTGGTGTCATCTGCATATCTGAGGTTATTGATATTTCTCCCAGCAATCCTGATTTCAGCTTGTGTTTCTTCCAGTCCAGCATTTCTCATGATGTACTCTGCATATAAGTTAAATAAGCAGGGTGACAATATACAGCCTTGACGTACTCCTTTTCCTATTTGGAACCAGTCTGTTGTTCCATGTCCAGTTCTAACTGTTGCTTCCTGAGCTGCATTTAGGTTTCTTAAGAGGAAGGTCAGGTGGTCTGGTATTCCCATCTCTTTCAGAATTTTCCAGTTTGTTGTGATCCACACAGTCAAAGGCTTTGACATAGTCAATAAAGCAGAAATAGATGTTTTCTGGAACTCTCTTGCTTTTTCCATGATCCAGCAGATGTTGGCAATTTGATCTCTGGTTCCTCTGCCTTTTCTAAAACCAGCTTGAACATCAGGAATTTCACGGTTCACATATTGCTGAAGCCTGGCTTGGAGAATTTAGAGCATTACTTTACTAGCGTGTGAGATGAGTGCAATTGTTCGGTAGTTTGAGCATTCTTTGGCATTGCCTTTCTTTGGGAATTTCTTTCCAAGTCCAAGGTAAGAGAAACCCACGTTCAAGGTAAGATTGCCCATATCCAAGTTAGATCAGATCAGATCAGATCAGTTGCTCAGTCGTGTCTGACTCTTCGCGACCCCATAAACCGCAGCACGCCAGGCCTCCCTGTCCATCACCAGCTCCCGGAGGTCACCCAGACTCATACCCATCGAGTCAGTGATGCCATCCAGCCATCTCATCCTCTGTCGTCCCCTTCTCCTCCTGCCCTCAATCCCTCCCAGCATCAGAGTCTTCTCCAATGAGTCAACTCTTCGCATGAGGTGGCCAAAATACTGGAGTTTCAGCTTTAGCATCATTCCTTCTAAAGAAATTCCAGGATTGATCTCCTTCAGAATGGACTGTTTGGATCTCCTTGCAGTCCAAGGGACTCTCAAGAGTCTTCTCCAACACCACAGTTCAAAAACATCAATTCTTCGGTGCTCAGCCTTCTTCACAGTCCAGCTCTCACATCCATACATGACCACAGGAAAGACCATAGCCTTGACTAGGCGAACCTTTGTTGGTAAAGTAATGTCTCTGCTTTTGAATATGCTATCTAGGTTGGTCATAACTTTCCTTCCAAGGAGTAAGCGTCTTTTAATTTCATGACTGCAGTCACCATCTGCAGTGATTTTGGAGCCCAGAAAAACAAAGTCTGACACTGTTTCCACTGTTTCCCCATCTATTTCCCATGTAGTGATGGGACCAGATGCCATGATCTTCGTTTTCTGAATGTTGAGCTTTAAGCCAACCTTTTCACTCTCCACTTTCACTTTCATCAAGAGGCTTTTTAGCCCCTCTTCACTTTCTGCCATAAGAGTCGTGTCATCTGCATATCTGAGGTTATTGATATTTCTCCCAGCAATCTTCGTTCCAACTTGTGTTTCTTCCAGTCCAGCATTTCTCATGATGTACTCTGCATATAAGTTAAATAAACATGGTGACAATATGCAGCCTTGACGTACTCCTTTTCCTATTTGGAACCAGTCTGTTGTTCCATGACCAGTTCTAACTGTTGCTTCCTGACCTGCATACAGATTTCTTAAGAGGCAGGTCAGGTGGTCTGGTATTCCCATCTCTTTCAGAATTTTCCACAGTTTATTGTGATCTACACAGTCAAAGGCTTTGGCATAGTCAATAAAGCAGAAATAGATGTTTTTCTGGAACTCTCTTGCTTTTTCCATGATCCAGCGGATGTTGGCAATTTGATCTCTGGTTCCTCTGCCTTTTCTAAAACCAGCTTGAACATCAGGAAGTTCACGGTTCACATATTGCTGAAGCCTGGCTTGGAGAATTTTGAGCATTACTTTACTAGCGTGTGAGATGAGTGCAATTGTTCGGTAGTTTGAGCATTCTTTGGCATTGCCTTTCTTTGGGATTGGGATGAAAACTGACCTTTTCCAATCTTGAGGCCACTGCTGAGTTTTCCAAATTTACTGGCATATTGAGTGCAGCACAAGTTAAGAGAAACCCAAATAAGATGGTAGGTGTTGCAAGAGGGCATCAGAGGGCAGACACACTGAAACCATACTCACAGAAAACTAGTCAATCTAATCACACTAGGACCACAGCCTTATCTAACTCAGTGAAACTAAGCCATGCCACATGGGGCCATCTAAGACGGGAAGAGCATGGTGGAGAGGTCTGACAGAATATGGTCCACTGGAGAAGGGAATGGCAAACCATTTCAGTATTCTTGCCTTGAGAACCCCATGAACAGTATGAAAAGGCAAAATGATAGGATACTGAAAGAGGAACTCCCCAGATCAGTAGGGGCCCAATATGCTACTGGAGATCAGTGGAGAAATAACTCCAGAAAGAATGGAGCCAAAACAAAAACAATACCCAGCTGTGGATGTGACTGGTGATAGAAGCAAGGAACGATGCTGTAAATATTGCATAGGAACCTGGAATGTTAGGTCCATGAATCAAGGCAAATTGGAAATGGCCAACAGGAGATGGCAAGAGTGAACATGGACATTCTAGTAATCAGCGAACTGAAATGGACTGGAATGGATGAATTTAACTCAGATGACCATTATATCTACTACTGTGGGAAGGAATCCCTCAGAAGAAATGGAGTGGCCATCATGGTCAACAAAAGAGTCCAAAATGCAGTACTTGGATGCAATCTCAAAACGACAGAATGATCTCTATTCATTTCCAAGGCAAACCATTCAATATCACAGTAATCCAAGTCTATGCCCCAACCAGTAACGCTGAAGAAGCTGAAGTTGAAAGGTTCTATTCTGAGTGACCTCCGGGAGCTGGTGATGGACAGGGAGGCCTGGCGTGCTGCGGTTCATGGGGTCGCAAAGAGTCGGACACGACTGAGCGACTGATCTGATCTGATCTGATGAAGACCTACAAGACCTTTTAGAACTAACACCCAAAAAAGATGTCCTTTTCATTATAGGACTGGAATGCAAAAGTAGGAAGTCAAGAAACACCTGGAGAAACAGGCAAATTTGGTCTTGGAATATGGAATGAAGCAGGGCAAAGGCTAATAGAATTTTGCCAAGAGAACGCACTGGTCATAGCAAACACCCTCTTCCAACAACACAAGAGAAGACTCTACACATAGACATCACTAGAAGGTCAACACCAAAATCAGATTGATTATACTCTTTGCAGCCAAAGATGGAGAAACTCTATACAATCAGCAAAAACAAGACCAGGAGCTGACTGTGGCTCAGATCATGAGCTCCTTATTGCCAAATTCAGACTGAAATTGAAGAAAGTAGGGAAAACCACTAGACCATTCAGGTATGACCTAAATCAAATCCCTTATGATTATACAGTGGAAGTGAGAAATAGATTTAAGGGACTAGATCTGAAGATAGAGTGCCTGTTGAACTATGGACAGAGAGAGATTCATGACATTGTAGAGGAGACAGGGGTCAAGACCATCCCCATGGAAAAGAAGTGCAAAAAAGCAAAATGGCTGCCTGGGGAGGCCTTACAAATAGCTGTGAAAAGAAGAGATGTGAAAAGCAAAGGAGAAAAGGAAAGATATAAACATCTGAATGCAGAGTTCCAAAGAATAGCAAGAACAGATAAGAAAGCCTTCCTCAGTGATCAATGCAAAGAAATAGAGGAAAACAACAGAATGGGAAAGACTAGAGATCTCTTCAAGAAAATTAGAGATACCACGGGAATATTTCATGCAAAGATGGGCTCGATAAAGGACAGAAATGGTATGGACCTAATAGAAGCAGAAGAAGAGGTGGTAAGAATACCCAGAAGAACTGTACAAAAAAGATCTTCACGATCAAGATAATCATGATAGTATGACCACTCACCTAGAGCCAGACATCCTGGAATTCACATGAAGTCAAGTGGGCCTTCAAAAGCATCACTACAAACAAAGCTGGTGGAGATGATGGCATTCGGTTGAGCTATTTCATATCCTAAAAGATGATGCTGTGAAAGTGCTGCACTCAATATGCCAGCAAATTTGGAAAACTCAGCAGTGGCCGCAGGACTGGAAAAGGTCAGTTTTCATTCCAATCCCAAAGAAAGGCAATGCCAAAGAATGCTCAAACTACTGCACAATTGCTGTTCCTAAGAAGGAATAGCAACAATTCTTCAGTGTGGTAAGGATGAATGAAGAACAAGGAGAACATTTTCCTTCTCCCCAAAGTGGATCTTCCTCATTTCTTACTAAACTGTTCAACCTTTCTCCACATGGTAGCAGGGCATGATGCTCAGTCCATTACATAGTGCTTTAACAGAGCCTACCTTAGAAAGTCAGAAAGGAAAAAAACACTAAACTTTTATAGTTGGAGGATGTGGGATTGGAGGAAGGGTAGATTTAGCAAATTCTTAAAAATAAAAACCATAAATTAGCAAATGAAATTTCTCAAGAAGATAGTGTCTCTAATATGTTTAGTATTCATTATCTAAAGTCTCTGTCCTGCAAATATGTAGCAAGCTTCAGCAGAATTCCCAGTTGGGTAATACCATTTCTTTGTAGATGATATATTAAGACACCCAGGGTAATGGTTGAAAGCATAAGCTTTGGAGTTGAACTGTCTGGCTCCTAACCCTGGATTCACTACTTTGCCATCACGTGTGTGATCTCAGTCAAGTGACTTCTCCTGACTAAACTTTCAATTCTTCAACTGTAACACATCATTTGGTTACTGTGGAGACTAAGAGAAATACTGTGTTTAAAGTGGTTGCCACAGAATAAGCATTCAATAGATGTTAGCTATTTGTCTCTGGATTTTGATTTATTTACCACGTGACCTTCAGAATGCCTCAGAGAATCAGACTGAAGAACTCAAACTGTCTTACTGGTTGGGGACCTACAGATGGTGCTAGGACCTCATCTGCTCTATTTTCTAGGATAGTGGTAAGCATTGACCAGGAACCCCTCATCAAGATCCAGTGAGTAAGGATGCGAGCCGGAGCAGCAGATGGAGTAGAAGGCAGGAAACTGAACTGATGCAGTGGAAAATTCTTCTCCTTTATCTTTCAGCCCCATCTTGGACTGTTTTCTCTGAAATTTAGCCCATGTGTTTTATTGAATGAGTAGACTTGATGCCTCTAAACTCCTCTCCTCCCCAAGTGATCATGAACCCAAAACCTTAAAACTATCCTCTTTTTAATGCTAGTGGTAAATAATCTGCCTGTCAATGCAGGAGATGCAGGTTCAATCCCGGGGCCAGGAAGATCCCCTGGAGAAGGAAATGGCAATCAACTCCAGTGTTCTTGCCTGGAAAGTTCCATGGACAGAGGAGCCTACAAGCTACAGTCCATGGGATTGCAAAGAGTTAGACATGACTGAGGGCACACACACACACACACACACAATGATTTTAACTTGATACGTTGGCCCTTTCAGAAAACTATGTTCTCCAACAAATTTTTCAAGACATGAAATCTTCATTAGTTGCTGAATGCGTCCATGCCAAGTCCCTTCAGTCATGTCCAACTCTTTGCAACCCTATGGACAGTAGCCTGCCAGGTTTCTCTGCCCGTGGGATTCTCCAGGCAGGAATACTATTTGGTTGCCATAGCCACTTTCCACACCTTTACCAAAAGCAAGAATTATTTTTAGTCTTCTGGTTGTTGTTACTATCAAGACTAGACAAAATTCAATGACAGGGGTTGCCTGGTGGCTCAGTGGTAAAGCATCTGCCTGCCAATGCAGGAGACACATGTTCCATCCCTGGTCAGGAAGATCCCACATGCCCTGGAGCAACTAAGTCCATATGCCACAGCTACCAAGCCTGTGCTCTAGAGTCAGGGAGCCGCAACTACAGAACCCATGCGACACAACTAACTGATGAAGCCCGGGCATCTGTATACAGCTTGTGCTCCACAGCAGGAGAAGCCACCTCAGTGAGAAGCCTGTGCACTGAAACTGCAGACTAGCCCCCACTTGCTTCAAATAGAGAAAAGCCCACACAGCATCAAAGACCCAGCACGGCCAAAAGTAAATCAATAAAGAAAATTATTAAAAATTTCAAAGACAAAAATGATTTTAGTGAATTTTAAAAATTGGTAAAACTGATGATTCTGAAATGAACATCATATAGAATGTTCATATAGAATGAAACCAACATCATATAGAATTCAGTTAGGCAACTTTCTATAAGTTTTTACTTTTATATCAAAACACCTTAGACATAAGGTTTTCATATCTAAGATTTTCTGTATTAGTCTTCTATATAAAGAGAAAACCTAAGGGAAGATATTTTCTGTATGTGTATTAACTTTGCACATGTACTACACCTATACATAAATTAGGCAAAGAGTCATGAATATCAAAAAGGGGATGAGAGAAACATGGTATTGAATCAGCTAGTGAATCAGTTTCTTATTAAGGGAGAAAATATAAAGTGGGAGAGTCATGTGAGTTACGAGTTAGTCAGTTCAGGCTTCACAAGAAACCCCTTGGTGAAACTATTGAACAGTGGTACATCAAAGAGCACTATGGTCAATGTAGACTAGAACGATTCTTTTGGAACTCAGTGCTCCCTAGCTTTTTTATTTCACAAGCAAAAAATATCTCAAGCCATCAGGTATTTAAAATATCATCTTATTACTTGAAAGATGAAAGTGAAAATTTTAAGCTATTGTAGCTGTATCATTTGCAACATCATATGGCTTTAAAAGCTTGAAAATGACATTCCCATAAAGCCATCAACTTAAACTGTTGATGAAAAGTACAATCTACTTTATACGGTTTTCACTGATCAGAATAGAAATACATTAAGAGGATGGGAAATGTATTCGGTGGAGGAACAATTACACTCAATATATTCAGTTAGAAAGTTTATAAAGATATAATTATGTGATGATATATGCTTGGAAATATTCCCCATGCTCTGTTAACAGAAATAGAACATCCTAAGTAGAACACTTGGGAGATAGATGTCTTAGTTAGCAGGAAGATGCAATGTGCCAGTTATCAATTTATTGCCTTTGGTACAAATCCATCTTTTTTGACCTGCTTTGGGACACTATGAGCATTTCTCCATTGCCAGCTGTCTCTGTTAAAAATATTGAGGGCACCTGGATGACCCTACCAGAGGAGGGGGCTTTTTGCCCTGCTTCTGGAGTGCTTTGTTTTCCACCTCCATTGTGGCTGCAAGTGACATGAGAGAGGCCTGACTGAAGCACCTTACAGTGAGTTTGTCCAGTGAGTTTCTCTTTTTCCCTGTAGACTAAACTGCGGTGGATACTGACCAGGTTCTTGGCCTCCCCCAGTTCAGTTCAGTTCAGTTGCTCAGTCATGTCCAACTTTTTGCACCCATGGACAGCAAGCAGCACGTCAGGCTTCCCTGTCCATCACCAACTCCCAGAGCTTGCTCAAACTCATGTCCATCAAGTCGGTGATGCCATCCAACCACCTTGTGCCCTGTCGTCCCCTTCTCCTCCCACCTCCCATCTTTCCCAGCATCAGGGTCTTTTCCAATGAGTCAGTTCTTCGCATCAGGTGGCCAAAGTATTGGAGCTTCAGCTTCAGTATCAGTTCTTCCAATGAACACCCAGGACTGATCTCCTTTAGGATGGACTGGTTGGATCTCCTTGCAGTCCAAGGGACTCTCAAGAGTCTTCTCCAACACCACAGTTCAAAATCATCAATTCTTTGGCGTTCAGCTTTCTTTATGGTCCAACTCTCACATCCATACATGACTACTGGAAAAACCATAGCTTTGACTAGATGGACCTTTGTTGGCAAAGGCCTCTGCTTTTTAATATGCTGTCTAGGTTGGCCATAGCTTTTCTTCCAAGAAGCAAGCATCTTTTAATTTCATGGCTGTAGTCACCATCTGTAGTGATTTTGGAGCCCAACAAAATAGTCTATCACTGTTTCCATTGTTTCCCCATCTATTTGCCATGAAGTGATCGGACCAGATGCCATGATCTTCGTTTTTTGAATGTTGTCATCTAGAGGCTCTTTAGTTCTTCTTCATTTTCTGCCATAAGAGTGGTGTTATCTGCATATCTGAGGTTATTGATATTTCTCCCGGCAATCTTGATTCCAGCTTGTGCTTCATCCAGCTGGGCATTTTGAATGATGTACTCTTCATATATGTTAAATAAGCATGGTGACAATATACAGCCTTAATGTACTCCTTTCCCAATTTGGAACCAGTCCGTTGTTCCATGTCAATAGAAATTGACTAGAGGCCAGACAAGAAATCCAGGCAAGGCTTTATTGGGATTCCTGCTGCAACAGAGGGAGAGTGAAACAGAGAACTTTTTTTTCCCTTGCTTGCTCACTCCCCAGGGGATGGAGGGGGCGAAGTTGTTCTTTACATGGGGTGAAGGTAAGGGTTTGTCTAGATGTCAACCCTGCTTTTACTCCCAACCCCATACTTTGCTCTGGACTCTTCAAAAGTGACAGTTGGGTTTTTCAGTCTCTTTGTATCTTTTGCTCAGAATTTGTCCCAACTGTGCATGCACAGTTATTTTTAGTCCCATATGGTTTCTTTGTATTTTGTTGCTGGAGGAGAGGTGTGTCCAGGTGCAAACACTGCAGCACAGCAGCTGCTGCTGCTGCTGCTAAGTCGCTTCAGTCGTGTCCGACTCTGTGCGACCCCATAGACGGAAGCTCACCAGGCTGCCCCGTCCCTGGGATTCTCCAGGCAAGAACACTGGACTGGGTTGCCATTTCCCTCTCCAATGCATGAAAGCGAAAAGTGAAAGTGAAGCCACCCAGTCGTGTCCCACTCTTAGCGACCCCATGGACTGGAGCCTACCAGGCTCCTCCGTCCATGGGATTCTCCAGGCAAAAGTACTGGGGTGGGGTGCCATTGCCCTCCCCAGCACAGCAGCAAAGGGTCCCAATCCCCAGCCTGTCCCACGGCCATACTCTCTCCCACAGGATCTGAACTTCAGCCTTGTATGCTGGGTACCCTCCGCTAAAGTCTTTGCTTCTTCTTTGGATATTCTTTCTCTCAACCCTGGAGGTGGAAGCTGCTTCTTCTGTTTGCTCTTCTTGTGTTCCTTTGTGTCCTCTCTTAGCCCTTTTAGTTAACTGCTTTTTACCACAAAAATTCTTATATTAAATTTTGCCTGCTAAAATTACTAGTGTGGTGTCTGACCCCTAACTGGATCCTGATTAATAAATGAGATAGGAAGAGGAGGCCAATTGACTGTTGAGGCCAGCCTTTCTCAATCTACTTACCATGGAAAAAAAAAACGGAAATAATTTTCAGGTCCCAAGGAAGCTTTACTTAGAAATTATTATATCTCTGGTTTATATTATCAGGAAGGTGTAGATAATAATGGTCAATGTTCTGTTTAGAAGAAAATGATGATTTTCTGCAGATTTACTTATTTTGATCCACCTAGTATCGTATTTTTTTATGTGGTTCTTCCTCCCTACAAAGAATCACAACTCTGCTGCTGCTGCTAAGTCGCTTCAGTCGTGTCCAACTCTGTGTGACCCCACAGAAGGCAGCCCACGGGGCTCCCCCATCCCTGGGATTCTCCAGGCAAGAACACTGGAGTGGGTTGCCATTGCCTTCTCCAATGCAGAAAAGTGAAAAGTGAAAGTGAAGTCGCTCAGCCGTGTCTGACCCTCAGCGACCCCATGGACTGCGGCCTATCAGGCTCCTCTATCCATGGGATTTTCCAGCTCTATCCATGGGATTTTCCAGCTCTATCCATGGGATTTTTCCAGGCACGAGTACTGGAGTGGGGTGCCATTGCCTTCTTCTCCCATCACAACTCTATTGCAAATCATTAGTGTAGATAGAGAAAACTTTCCTAATTTTCCAAAGTTTTCCTTCTGTTACCTTGACTTTTTGCCTTACCCAACGAGGCCTAAAAGTCTTATAATAAATTCCTACTGTGTGAGATACTAATGAGGTATACTATGTGGACTATTTCCTAAGGAAGAGTAATTTTCTCCTATTCAAAACTAAAAATTACTTTTTAGCTAGACTTCCTTGGAAAATTTTGGAATTAAGTTTAACTTATCTTTTTTTGAAATCAATCTTTCTTTCTTTTCATAATTTTTTAAAATTCATAAGGAAACAATGAATTTTTGTTGGATAACTGACTTAAACTGAATAAGACTTAATTTTTCTTAAGGTAGGCTTAGGTAATTTAAATTAAATAACAGCTATATATTTATATTAATTAATGCTATCTACATGACATTTTATTAATACTTATTGAATAGTTAATCTATTAAAATCATAAGCCAAACAATCTGAATAAAAATCTAGTTAAGATACAAATTTATACAAGAATTAAAAAATATTTTCTTGCTGTTTGCTGTGATCATCTCAAATATAAATGCAGCAGTAACAAAATTAATATATATATGATTTTTTGTTTTAAAGCATTATTTTAGAAACTACGAATGCAGAAAAACTTTCTTTAAAACATTTTTTTAAGTTGAAGTATAGTTGATTTAAAATGTTTTGCTAGTTTCAAGCATAAAATTTAATGTGTAATCTGTGCTAGATTTTTTTTTTTTTTTTTGCTACACAAATATTTAAGTCTCAGTTGAACTTGGAATGAATTTCATTTTCATTTCATTAAAATCCATTTAAATGGATTTCATTTAAATTTCATTTGAATTTCATTTTAAAATGAAATAAGATCATTTTTTGATCTGTGGTGACCTAAATGGAAAGGAAATCTAAAAATGAGTGGATATATGTATTTAAAAAAAGATTCAATTTGCTATGCAGAAGAAACTAACACAACACTGTAAGACAACAATACTTCAATAAAAATTTATTTAAAAAATTAAATGAAATAAGATCATTTTTGTCTGTCCTCTTGATGCTTGGTATACCAGAAAAAATATTCTTACCCATGTAAATAGTTGAATACTGCAGCAAAATGTTTATTGTTTTTCTTTCTTTCTTTTTATTCTTTTGCTTTTTTTTTTTACTTTACAATATTGTATTGATTTTGCCATACATTGACATGAATCTGCCACAGGTGTACATGTGTTCCCCATCCTGAGCCCCTTTCCCATCTCCATCCCCATTCCATCCCTCTGGGTCATCCAAGGCACCAGCCCAGAGCACCCTGTATCATGCATCAAACATGAACTGGCGATTCATTGCATATATGATGATATACATGTTTAAATGCTATTATCCCATATCATCCCACCCTTGCCCTCTCCTACAGAGTCCAAAGGACTGTTCTATATATCTGTGTCTCTTTTGCTGTCTCGCAAACAGGGTTATCATTGACATCTTTCTAAATTCCATACATATGTGTTAGTACACTGTATTGGTATTTTACTTTCTGGCTTACTTCACTCTGTATAATAGGCTCCAGTTTCATCCACCTCTTTAGAACTGATTCAAATGTATTCTTTTTAATGGCTGATATTCCATTGTGTATATGTACCACAGCTTTCTTATCCATTCGTCTGCTGATGGATATCTAGGTTGCTTCCATGTCCTGGCCATTATAAACAGTGCTGCAATGAACATTGGGGTACACATGTCTCTTTCAATTCTGGTTTCCTCAGTGTGTATGCCCAGTAGTGGGATTGCTGGATCATAAAGCAGTTCTAGTTCCAGTTTTTTAAGGAATCTCCACACTGTTCTCCATAGTGGCTGTACTAGTTTGCATTCCCACCAACAGTGTAAGAGGGTTCCCTTTTCTCCACACCCTCTCCAGCATTTATTGTTTGTAGACTTTTGCATAGCAGCCATTCTGACTGGCGTGAAAAGGTACCTCATTGTGGTTTTGATTTGCTTTCTCTGATAATGAATGATGTTGAGCATCTTTTCATATATGTGTTAGCCATCTGTATGTCTTCTTTGGAGAAATGTCTGTTTAGTTCTTTGGCCCATTTTTTTGATTGGGTCATTTATTTTTCTGGAATTGAGCTACAGGAGTTTCTTGTATATTTTTGAGGTTAATTATTTGTCCATTGCTTCATTTGCTACTATATTCTCCCATTCTGAAGGCTGTCTTTTCACCTTGTTTATCGTTTGCTTTGTTGTGCAGAAGCTTTTAATTTTAATTAGGTCCCATTTGTTTATTTTTGCTTTTATTTCTAATATTCTGGGAGGTGGGTCATAGAGGATCCTGCTGTGATTTATGTCAGAGAGTGTTTTGCCTATGTTTTCCTCTAGGAGTTTTATAGTTTCTGGTTTTACGATTAGATCTTTAATCCATTTTGAGTTTACTTTTGTGTATGTTGGACTTCCTTGGGGGCTCAGACGGTAAAGCGTCTGTCTACAATGTGGGAGACCTGGGTTCCATCGCTGGTTTGGGGAGATCCACTGGAGAAGGAAATGGCAAGCCACTTAAGTACTATTGCCTGGAAAATCCCATGGACAGAGGAGCCTGGTAGGCTACAGTCCATGGGGTCACAAAGAGTTGGACACGACTGAGCGACTTCACTTTCCTTTCACTTATGGTGTTAGAAGGTGATCTAGTTTCATTCTTCTACAAGTGGTTGACCAGTTTTCCCAGCATCACTTGTTAAAGATATTGTCTTTTCTCTATTGTATATTCTTGCATCCTTTGTCAAAGATAAGGTGTCCATAGGTGCGTGGGTTTATCTCTGGGCTTTCTATTTTGTTCCATTGATCTATATTTCTGTCTTTGTGCCAGTATCATACTGTCTTGATGACTGTGGCTTTGTAGTAGAGACTGGAGTCAGGCAGGTTGATTCCTCCAGTTCCATTCTTCTTTCTCAGGATTGCTTTGGCTCTTTGAGGTTTTTTGTATTTCCATACAAATTGTGAAATTATTTTTTCTAGTTCTCTGAAAAATACCATTGGTAGCTTGATAGGGATTGCATTGAATCTATACTCATTTTCACTATATTGATTCTTCAGATCCATGAACATGGTATATTTCTCCATCTATTTGTGTCCTCTTTGATTTCTTTCATCAGTGTTTTATAGTTTTATATATATAGGTCTTTTGTTTCTTTAGGTAGATATATTCCTAAATATTTTATTCTTTTCATTGAAATGGAAAATGGAATTGTTTCCTTAATTTCTCTTTCTATTTTTTCATTGTTAGTGTATAGGAATGCAAGGGATTTAAGTGTATTGATTTTATATCTTGCAACTTTACTATATTCATTGATTAGCTCTAGTAATTTTCTGGTGGGGTCTTTAGGGTTTCCTATGTAGAGGATCATGTCATCTGCAAACAATGAGAGTTTTACGCCTTCTTTTCCAATCTGGATTCCTTTTATTTCTTTTTCTTCTCTGATTGCTGTGGCTGAAACTTCCAAAACTATGTTGAATAGTAGTGGTAAGAGTGGGCACTCTTGTCTTGTTCCTGACTTTAGAGGAAATATTTTCAATTTTTCACCATTGAGGATAATGTTTGCTATGGGTTTGTCATATATAGCTTTTCTTATGTTGAGGTATATTCCTTCTATTCCTGCTTTCTGGAGGGTTTTTATCATAAATGGGTGTTGAATTTTGTCAAAGCCTTTCTCTGCATCTATTGAAATAATCATATGGTTTTTATCTTTCAATTTGTTAATGTTCTGTATTACATTGATTGATTTGCGGGTATTGAAGACTCCTTGCATCCCTGGGATAAAGCCCATTTAGTAATGATATATGATCTTTTTAATATGTTGTTGGATTCTGTTTGCTAGAATTCTGTTAAGGATTTTTGCACATGTGTTCATCAGTGACATTGGCCTGTAGTTTTCTTTTTTTGTGGCATCTTTTTCAGGTTTTGGTATTAGGGCAATGGTGGCCTCATAGAAATAGTTTGGAAGTTTACCTTCCTCTGCAATTTTCTGGAAGAGTTTGAGTAGGATAGGTGTTAGCTCTTCTCTAAATTTTTGGTCGAATTCAGCTGTGAAGCCATCTGGTCCTGGGCTTTCATTTGTGGGAAGATTTCTGATTACAGTTTCAATTTCCGTGCCTGTGATGGGTCTGTTAAGATTTTCTATTTCTTCCTGGTTCAGTTTTGGAAAGTTGTACTTTTCTAAGAATTTGTCCACTTCTTCCACGTTGTCCGTTTTATTGCCATATAATTGCTGATAGTACTCTCTTATGATCCTTTGTATTTCTGTGTTGTCTGTTGTGATCTCTGCATTTTCATTTCTAATTTTGTTGATTTGATTCTTCTCCCTTTGTTTCTTGGTGAGTGTGGCTAATGGTTTGTCAATTTTATTTATCTTCTCAAAGAACCAGCTTTTAGCTTTGTTGATTTTTGCTATGGTCTCTTTTGTTTCTTTTGCATTTATTTCCTCCGTAATTTTTAAGATTTTTTTCCTTCTACTAACCAGGGGTTCTTCATTTCTTCCTTTTCTAGTTGCTGTAGGTGTAGAGTTAGGTTATTTATTTGACTTTTTCCTTGTTTCTTGAGGTAAGCCTGTATTGCCATGAACCTTCCCCTTAGCACTGCTTTTACAGTGTCCCATCGGGTTTGGGTTGTTGTGTTTTCATTTTCATTTGTTTCTATGCATATGTTGATTTCTTTTTTGATTTGTTCTGTGATTTGTTGGTTATTCAGAAGTGTGTTGTTCAGCCTCCATATGTTCGAATTTTTAATAGTTTTTCTGTTGTAATTGACATCTAATCTTACTGCATTGTGGTCAGAAAAGATGCTTGGAATGATTTCAGTTTTTTTGAATTACCAAGGCTAGATTTCTGGCCCAGGATGTGATCTCTCCTGGAGAAGGTTCCATGTATACTTGAGAAAAAGGTGAAATTCATTGTTTTGGGGTGAAATGTCTTATAGATATCAATTAGGTCTAACTGGTCTATTGTATTGTTTAAAGTTTGTGTTTCCTTGTTAATTTTCTTTTAGTTGATCTATACATAGCTGTGAGTGGGGTATTAAAGTCTCCCACTATTATTGTGTTATTGTTAATTTCCCCTTTCATGCTTGTTAGCATTTGTCTTACATACTGCAGTGCTCCTATATTGGGTGCATATATAATTGTTATATCTTCTTCTTGGATTGATCCTTTGATCATTATGTAGTGTTCTTCTTTGTCTCTTTACACAGCCTTTGTTTTAAAGTCTATTTCATTTGACATGAGCATTGCTACTTCTCGGAGAAGGCCCTGGCAGCCCACTCCAGTACTCTTGCCTGGAAACTCCCATGGATGGAGGAGCTGGTGGGCTACAGTCCATGGGGTTGCTAGGAGTCGGACACAACTGTGCGACTTCACTTTCACTTTTCACTTTCATGCATTGAAGAAGAAAATGGCAACCCACTCCAGTGTTCTTGCCTGGAGAATCCCAGGGACGGCAGAGCCTGGTGGGCTGCTGTCTATGGGGTTGCACAGAGTCGGACACAACTGAAGTGACTTAGCTTTGCTACTCCTGCTTTCTTTTGGTCTCCATTTGCATTGAATATCTTTTTCCAGACCTTCACTTTCAGTCTGTATGTGTCCCTTGTTTCGAGGTGGGTTTCTTGTAAACAACATATATAGGGGTCTTATTTTTGTATCCATTCAGCCAGTCTTTGTCTTTTGGTTGGGGTATTCAACCCATTGACATTTAAGGTAATTATTGGTAAGTATGATCCCATTGCCATTTATTTTATCATTTGGGGTTCGAGTTTATACACCCTTTCTGTGTTTCCTGTCTAGAGAAGATCCTTTAGCATTTGTTCAAGAGCTGGTTTGGTGGTGCTGAATTCTTTCAGCTTTTGCTTGTCTGTAAAGATTTTGATTTTTTTTCTTCATATTTGAATGAAATCCTTGCTGGGTACAGTAATCTTGGCTGTAGGTTATTTTCTTTCATCACTTTAAGTATGTCCTGCCATTCCCTTTGGCCTGAAGAGTTTCTATTGAAAGACCAGTGATTATCCTTATGGGAATCCTCTTGTGTGATATTTGTTGTTTTTCCCTTGCTGCTTTTAGTATTGTTCTTTGACTTTGTTGATTTGTTTAATATGTGTCTTGGGATATTTTGCCTTGGGTTTATCCTGTTTGGGACTCTCTGGGTTACTTGGACTTGGGTGACTATTTCCTTCCCCATTTTAGGGAAGTATTCAACTATTATCTCCTCGAGTATTTTCTCATGGTCTTTTTTTTTTTTTTTTTCTTCTTCTTGTGGGATCCCTATGATTGAATGTTGGGGAGTTTAACATTGTCCCAGAGGTCTCTGAGGTTGTCCTCATTTCTTTTAATTCTTTTTTCTTTTTTTCCTCTCTGCTTCATTTCTACCATTATATCTTCTATCTCACTTATCCTATCTTCTGCCTCTGTTATTCTCCTATTGGTTCCCTCCAGAGTGTTTTTGATCTCATTTATTGCATTATTCATTATTGATGGACTCTTTTTTTTTATTTCTTCTAGGTCCTTGTTAAACATTTCTTGCATCTTCTCAGTCCTTGTCTCCAGGCTATTTATCTGTAACTCATTTGTTTTCAAGGTTTTGTATCATTTTCACTGTCATTATTCGGAATTTTTTATCAGGTAGATTCCCTATTTCTTCCTTGTTTGGTTTGGTGGGCATTTATCCTGTTCCTTTGCCTGCTGGGTATTTCCCTGCCTTTTCATCTTATTTAGATTGCTGTGTTTGGGGTGGCCTTTCTATTCTGGCAGTTTGTGGTTCTTTATTGTGAAGGTTTCTTGCTATGGATGGGGTTGTAAGGGTGGTTTGTCAAGGTTTCCTGGTTGGGGAAGCTTGTGTCAATGTTCTGGTGGGTGGAGCTGGATTTCTTCTCTCTGGAGTGCAATGAAGTGTCTAGTAATGAGTTTTGAGATGTCAGTGGGTTTGGTGTGACTTTGGGCAGCCTGTATATTGAAGCTCAGGTCTATGTTCCTGTATTGCTGGAGAATTTGTATGGTATGTCTTGCTCTGGAACTTGTTGGCCCTTGGGTGATGCTTCGTTTCAGTGTAGGTACGGAGGCATTTGATGAACTCCTATCGATTAATGTTCCCTGGAGTCAGGGGTTCTCTCGTGTTCTCAGGATTTGGACTTAAGCCTCCTGCCTCTGGTTTTCAGTCTTATTCTTACAGTAGCCTCAAGACTTCTCCATATATACAGCATCAATGATAAAACATCTAGGTTAATGATGAAAAGCTTCTCCACAGTGAGGAACACCTGGAGAGGTTCACAGAATTACATGGAGAAGAGAAGAGGGAAGAGGGACATAGAGGCAATCAGGAGGAGAAGAGGGGGAATCAAAAGGGGTGAGAATAAGCTAGCCAGTAATCACTTCCCTATGTGCTCTCCACAGTCTTGATCCCTCAGAAATGTTCATGGAGCTATACAGAGAAGAGGGAGGAAGGAGATAGAGGTGGCCACGGGGATAAAGGGAGAATCAAAAGGAGAGAGACAGATCCAGCCAGTAATCAGTTCCTTAAGTGTTCTCCACTTCTCCATTGGAGAAGGTAATGGCCACCCACTCCAGTACTCTTGCCTGGAAAATCCCATGGACAGAGGAGCCTGGTAGGCTGCAGTCCATGGGGTCACAAAGAGTCGGACATAACTGAGTGACTTCACTTTCACTTTTCCCTTTCATGCATTGGAGAAGGAAATGGCAACCCACTCCAGTGTTCTTGCCTGGAGAGTTCCAGGGATGGCAGAACCTGGTGGGCTGCCGTCTATGGGGTTGCACAGAGTCAGACACGACTGAAGTGACTTAGCAGCAGCAAGTGTTCTCCACAGCCTGGAACACACAAAGAGATTCACAGAGTTGGGTAGAGAAAAGAAGGGGGAGGGAGGAGATAGAGGCGACCTGGTGGAGAAAAAGGAGAGTCCAAAGGAGGAGAGAGCAGTCAAGCCAGTAATCTCACTCCCAAGTAAAAATGGGTAGGTACTGAAGATTGGGTTTGTAAAGGTACAAAGTTGATAACAAATACCAAAAGCAAAGATTAAAAATCTAGAGGTCAGATTCTCAAAAATACAATTTTAAAAAACGTCACAAAAATTAAAAATATATATATATGAAGTTTGCTTTAAAAATAAGGTGGGTTTTTTTTGGCAAGGTAATAGTAGGTTGTAAAAATGAAAATTAAAGGAGTAATAGGGGACTTAATTATTTTTTAATTTAAAAAATGATAATAGTAAAATATATCTAGGACTTTTTCTGGAGCTGTTGCAGACAGTGTGTGGTCAGTTCATTTTCAGATAGTTCCTTGGTCCACCTTGTATTTCTCAAGGTCTATAGGCCCTTTCCTATGTAGTCAGTGCTAACTGCAGGGTTTTAATCTATTGCACCTGTCACTTCCAAAGTGGCTCCCTCTGTTTAGTTTGGCTTCTTCTGTTTGCTGGTCTCCTCAGTGTCTAATTTCTGCCCTGACACAAGGGGGGCGGTGGTGGTCACTTTTTTTAGGCTCACTTGTTCAGTTGTGCTGTGGGGAGGGAGGAACACTGCAAACATATATCACTGGCACGTGCTTACAGTGATTCAGACACACTGGGTTTGCCTCTGCTCACAGCAAGTGTGCTTGCCCAGTCTACACTACTCAGGCTCTAGGTTGCTCTGACGGGAGCTGTCTGATGCTGGCCCTGGGTTGTATGCACTCCCCCGGTCTAAGCCACTCACGTTCAGGTTCTCAGGTACTCCACAAAGGCACAGACTTGGTTGGGCCTGCGTTTTGTGCCCATCCCAGGTCCGAGTAGCTCAGGTGAGGTGCTTGGTGAACACAGTCACCCCCAGTTGAAAGCTGTGACTTATCGCCTCCCCCATCCCTGCCACTCAGTTTTCTGGATGTACAACTGGTGTGCCTTCTCAGGTGTGCCATGTGTCTCTTCTTGGGAGCTGATCTCTGGCTGCGACCCTCCCAGTGGATGTCGACCATCCAGAATCCCAAAAAGTCTTGGTTAGCAACGAAGTCTGCTTGCAGTTTGGTAGAGGATGCCTCTCTGGGGCCACAATTGCCCCCTTCTGGCTCTGGCTGCCCTCGCCTGCCTATCTCCGTCAGGGGATGGGCCAGTCCGCAGCCGGTTAGCTCTGCTCAGTCTTTTGTTCTGTGAGCAGGCCTGGTGATGTCTTGCTGCTGCTACTACTGCTGCTAAGTCGCTTCAGTCATGTTCGAGTCTGTGCAACCCCAGAGATGGCAGCCCACTAGGCTTCCTTGTCCCCGGGATTCTCTGGGCAAGAACACTGGAGTGGGTGGTGTCTTAGGTTAGGGCTTTTTGCAGGATAGATATCCCATAGTCTGGGTTGCTGTCACAAGCTAGGTCCCTCAGATTGCCCTCAGGGCATTCAGGCCCAGTCCTTACCCTAAGCAATGCAGCCCGCGCTTCTCTGTCCAGCCCCTGCTTGCTAGTGGGGGATGCAAGCATCTGGGCTGCTGCTTCACTGGGAGTTGCTGTTAGGCATGTAATCTGGGGGTTTTAATTATTTATTTATTTTTCTTCCCAGTTATTTTGCCCTCTGAGATTCCAAGGCTCGCCACAGACCCACCAGAAAGAGTGTTTCCTAGTGTTTGGAAACTTATCTCTATTTTAAGACTCTCTTCCCTGGACGGATCTCCATCCCTACCTCTTTTGACTCTCTTTTTATATTTTATATTTTGTCCTACCTCTTTCGAAGGCAATGGACTGCCTTTCTGGGTGCCTGATGTCCTCCGCCAGCATTTAGAAGCTGTTTTGTGGAATTTGCTTGGCGCTCAAATGTTCTTTTGATGAATTTGTGGGGGAGAAAGTGTTCTCCCCATCCTATTCCTCTGCCATCTTAGGATCGCCCCTTCTTTCTTTTTTAAATTTGGCGGTGCCAGTTCTTAGTTGCGGCATGTGGCATCTTTGACTGCAGCATGTGAACACTTAGTTGTGTCATGTAATATCTAGTTCCCTGGCCAGGGATCAAGCCCAGGTTCCCTGCATCAGGAGCTCAAAGTCTCAGCCACTGGACCACCAGGGAATTCCATTATTGTTTGTCTATGAATGGCAGGATACCCTGATTTTGCCAAAATCCAAAACTTGTCTAGCGGCAAGACATCTCATCTTTGGTGTGTGACCCAATTGTAGATCATGAATTTCTTTTTCTTCTATCATAGCCAAGTTTAGAACATTCGGGGGGGCGGGGGGGGGGGTTTCTTCACCCAGTCATCCATTTGGATTGGAAGCAGGAAAAAAAAAAACTGTTCAGTTTTGTTCTCTGTTATTTCCAGGTCATTTTTAGTAAGACTCAAAACTTGCTGGTTTCTTCTAATCCAAAGCAGCGGTGAAATGTGTTTGAAATTTCACTTTACAATGTGATTTTTTCAAAGACTCAAGTTTCCTTTTAAATACAAGATCTTGTATTTACAAATTTGTATTTACAAATACAAATCTTGTCATTTAAGTTCAGACATTTTCTTCAGGGCCTTACAGAGACTTATTCAGCTTGTTCATGGGATCAAAAATGTCTGCTTAGAATGCTGGTTTCTGTGGCTATTCTTCATCTTCAAAGTACCCAGCAAAATCTGGCCTTCTATTTTCTTGAAAGCAATCCTGCAATTCACCTTTCAGTTCAAACCCCCTGTTAAGAATTCTTCCTTTGCCAGCCACCAGATATCTGTGTGTAGCAGGACACTTGTGTTCTTTGTCGTTTTTTTTTTTTTCATAGACTTTTAAACATTTTTGAATGAATAGGTCTCTATTTAATAAAGTTAAGCATTTTTTGTAGCATCACCATAGTTTTTAAGTCATTTCCCAGAGTTTTTCAATAGCACCTCTCTTTGAAGAAGTCAGTCTGCTGTGATAATATCAGAATTTTTTTTTTTAATAACTCATGGTGAAACCTCTCATGGAACCAGCCATTAATGGAACAATGTTATTTAAACTTGCCCCCAGGATAACCATCTTTTCTAGAAACGAAGACACTCAACATTTCCTGTGTTTTTCTTGCTTTGCTCTACCCTTTGCCACAGAAAAGGTTTGTTGTTTTTTTTTTTAATATTATCATCATTTAAAAATCTTACAAATGCTACAGAATATTTACTTCTGAGGTCTGTTAACTCATCAACCTGGGTAAAGAAATTCTGCTTCTTCAGTTTTTTATACAAAGCCTCTTCAGTATCATGGGACTTATCATTGCTATGTTGATTTATTGTACTTTTGAGAGTGGAACATTCTCAGTTTCTCATATTACATGCAGTAGACTAAACAATGCCCCCCAAAGATATCCCTGGAAACTGTGAATGTTAACTCTGCTCTGTCGTCACATCACCTTCTTCTCTATGTCAACTGCCCTTCTCATCTCCCTCTTATAAGAACATGTGACTGCATCGTCATACAATATGAGATAATATCCTCATCTTAAAACCATTCGCCACATCTGCAAAGACCATTTCTTCCAAATAAAGTAACATTCACAGATTCTGGGGAACAGAAATGGACTTGGCTATAGGAGTCATCATGAGCCCACCAAAATGGACTAGGACAACTTCAAATACCAGCCCATGTAAAAGCCATTGATAATCAGCCTTCACTGTAAAAATGGACTCCTTTTATGTCTTTTATTTTATCAGTGCAGTGAAATTATTCAGATGACTGTCATTTCATCATTAACCTCAACAGAACTTTCCATAGCCTAGGTCTAAACTTTTTCTCTTTCATCTTATGACTCATCTTTGAAAATTATCACAGGTGATCATTGGTCATGTAAAATATAATTATTAATATAAAATGGAAAGGTATAAAAACATAACCAAGTGAGAAGATTGCAAGGAATTGTATTGAAGACTTTACAATACAATTTAAAATTTACACACAACAAATAATCCATGTTCTGCAATGTTTACAATAATAGCAAAGCTACATGAACAGCTGAGTTGTGGCACACCAAATTTCCTTCTTTAGAATAAAAATTTCCCTGGAATTTTCCATTACACTAGTTAAGTTTACTCACCACTTTTAAGGCAGCTGGTGGCTTGGTGGCTTACAA
The DNA here is from genome assembly GCA_935064755.1 of Tragelaphus eurycerus. Lineage (NCBI taxonomy): Eukaryota > Metazoa > Chordata > Mammalia > Artiodactyla > Bovidae > Tragelaphus > Tragelaphus eurycerus. The sequence continues at coordinate 1,192,818 of CAKXYN010000095.1, read as the reverse complement.
GAGGAGGTTTGGGGAGACAAATGGAAAAAAGAGGCTGATGTCATCAGCCTATAATCACCCTATCCATGCAGTACAGCACTCAGCAATTGTCACATTGAAAACTGAGAATGCACTAATTTAACGAACATGGTCCTACTGTGTGTCACACAGTGGGGCTAAAGACCTCTGAATGAAATTGCTAGCAAGGCTGTTGGGTCAACATCCCCCACTGTAAGCACTAGCACTGAGCAGCACATAACATATAAAAATGGTAAGTTTTCATTCACAATTTCTCACTGAACTCACATGTGAAGTTTCCATGGAACCTGACTGTAAACTCTGATTTAGATATTTTGTGACTACAAGAGTGAAGTAAGCCAAGAACATCTGCTTTCTATTTTTCTTTCTTTAAAATACTTACTGGGGTGGTCCTAAGATGGCGGAGGAATAGGACGGGGAGACCACTTTCTCTCCCATAAATTCATCAAAAGGACATTTGAAGCCCAAGCAAATGCCACAAAACAACTTCTGAATGCTGGCAGAGGACATCAGGGACCCAGAAAGGCAGCCCATTGTCTTCGAAAGGAGGTAGGATAAAATATAAAACATAAAAAGGAGACAAAAGTTAGGGATGGAGACCCATCCCAGGAACAGGAGGAGAAGTTTCCAAACACCAGGGAACCCCCTCACCGGCGGGTCTGTGGGGAGTTTTGGAATCTCAGAGGGCGACATAACCGAGAGGAAAAATAAATAAATAAATAAAACCCACAGATTTCGGGCCTAATGGCAACTCCCAGAGAAGTAGCCCAGACACTTGCATCCACCACCAGCAAGTGGGGGCTGAACAGGGAGGCACGGGCTGCATTGCTTAGGGTAAGGACCGACCCTGAACACCCTGAGGGTAATCTGAGGGAACTAATGTGAGATAGCAACTGAAACTGTGGGAGAGCCAGAGAGAGAGAGGGAAAAACTATCCCGCAAAAAGCCCTAACCTAAGGCTTAAACCTACCTAACTGTCGAGGCTCACAGAACAAAGGACTGAGCAAATACCAGAGGAGAGCTAGCCAGCTTTGGACCGGCCCATCTCCCACCAGAGGCAGGGAGGCAGGCGGTGGCAGCCAGAGCCAGAAAGGGACAATCTTGGCCCCAAAGATGGCATCCTCTACCAAACTTCATGTAGGCTCCCAGTTGCTAACCAAGACTTCCTGGGACTCTGGATGGTTGACATCCGCCAGCAGCGTCGCAGCCAGAGATCAGCTCCCCAGAAGAGACACACAGCACGCCTGAGACAAACTGAGCGGCTGGGATGGAGGTGGCAATAAGATGCACCCCCTACCTGGGGAAAGTGCACTCACGAAGCACCTGGTCACCTGAGCTGCTTGGACCTGGGAAGGGCACAAAACGCAGGCCCAACTGAGTCTGTGCCTTTGTGGAGTACCCGAGAACCTGAACCTGAGTGGCTTAGACCTGGGAAGTATACGCAACCCAGGGCCCCCTTTAGACAGTCCCCCTGCAGAGCAACCTGGAGCCTGAGTAGTGTAGACTAGGAAAGCACACGCCGAGAGTGGGGGCAAACCCAGTGTGGCCCAGACACTGCGAGCACTCCCCACACATGCCAGTGATATTTGGTTACAATATTCCTCCCTCCCCACAGCACAACTGAACAAGTGAGCCTAAATAAGTGACCACCTTCTCCCCTTTGTGTCAGGGCTGAAATTAGACACTGAAGAGACCAGAAAACAGAAGAAGCTAAAATAAACAGAGGGAACCACTTTGGAAGTGACAGGCACAACAGGTTAAAACCCTGAAGTTAGCACCGACTACATTTGAAGGGGCCTATAGATCTTGAGGAGTGTAAGCTGAAACAAGGAACTATCTGAAACTGAACTGACCCCACACTGGCCACAACAGCTCCAGAGACAGTCCTAGATATATTTTTATTATTATCATTTTTATTTATTTTTATTATTATCATTTTTATTTATTTTTATTATTATCATTTTTATTTATTTTTATTATTATCATTTTTATTTATTTTTATTATTATCATTTTTTATTTATTTTTATTATTAGCATTTTTTATTTTTTATATGCATCTTTTTTTAATTAAATTTTATTTTGCTTAGCTTTACAATATTGTATTGCTTTTGCCATACATCAAGATGGATCTGCCACAAGTATACATGTGTTCCCCATCCTGAACCCTCCCTCCTGCCTCCCCATACCATCCCTCTGGGTCATACCAGTGCACCAGCCCCCGGCATCTGTTATCAGGCATCATACCTGGACTGGCGACTCATTTCAGATATGATATTATACATATTTCAATGCTATTCTCCCAAATCATCCCACCCTCTCCCGTTCCCAGAGTCCAAAAGTCTTTTCTATACATCAGTGTCTCTTTTGCTGGCTCGTAAACAGGGTTATTACTACCATCTTTCTAAATTCCATATATATGCGTTAGTTTACTGTATTTGTGTTTTTCTTTCTGGCTTACTTCACTCTGTATAATAGGCTCCAGTTCCATCCACCTCATTAGAACTGATTCAAATGGGCCAAAGAACTAAATAGACATTTCTCCAAAGAAGACATACAGATGGCTAACAAACACATGAAAAGATGCTCAACATCACTCATTATCAGATCAGATCAGATCAGTCACTCAGTCCTGTCCGACTCTTTGCGACCCCATGAACTGCAGCACGCCAGGCCTCCCTGTCCATCACCAGCTCTCGGAGGTCACCCAAACTCACATTCATCGAGTCAGTGATGCCATCCAGCCATCCCATCCTCTGTCGTCCCCTTCTCCTCCTGCCCTCAATCCCTCCCAGCATCAGAGTCTTCTCCAATGAGTCAACTCCTTGCATGAGGTGGCCAAAATACTGGAGTTTCAGCTTTAGCATCATTCCTTCCGAAGAAATCCCAGGGCTGATCTCCTTCAGAATGGACTGGTTGGATCTCCTTGCAGTCCAAGGGACTCTCAAGAGTCTTCTCCAACACCACAGTTCAAAAGCATCAATTCTTGGGCGCTCAGCCTTCTTCACAGTCCAGCTCTCACATCCATACATGACCACAGGAAAGACCATAGCCTTGACTAGGCGAACCTTTCTTGGCAAAGTGATGTCTCTGCTTTTGAATATGCTATCCAGGTTGGTCATAACTTTCCTTCCAAGGAGTAAGCGTCTTTTAATTTCATGGCTGCAGTCACCATCTGCAGTGATTTTGGAGCCCAGAAAAATAAAGTCTGACACTGTTTCCACTGTTTCTCCATCTATTTCCCATGCAGTGATGGGACCAGATGCCATGATCTTCGTTTTCTGAATGTTGAGCTTTAAGCCAACCTTTTCACTCTCCACTTTCACTCTCATCAAGAGGCTTTTTAGTTCCTCTTCACTTTCTGCCATAAGGGTGGTATCATCTGCATATCTGAGGTTATTGATATTTCTCCCGGCAATCTTAATTCCAGCTTGTGTTTCCTCCAGTCCAGCATTTCTCATGATGTACTCTGCATATAAGTTAAATAAACATGGTGACAATATACAGACTTGACGTACTCCTTTTCCTATTTCGAACCAGTCTGTTGTTCCATGACCAGTTCTAACTGTTGCTTCCTGACCTGCATACAGATTTCTCAAGAGGCAGATCAGGTGGTCTGGTATTCCCATCTCTCTCAGAATTTTCCACAGTTGGAGAAATGCAAATCAAAACCACTATGAGGTACCATTTCACACCAGTCAGAATGGCTGCGATCCAAAAGTCCACAAGCAATAAATGCTGGAGAGGGTGTGGAGAAAAGGGAACCCTCTTACACTGTTGGTGGGAATGCAAACTAGTACAGCCACTATGGAGAACAGTATGGAGATTCCTCAAAAAACTGGGAATAGAACTGCCTTATGATCCAGCAATCCCACTGCTGGGTATACACACTGAGAAAACCAGAATTGAAAGAGACACGCATACCCCAATGTTCGTAGCAGCACTGTTTAAAATAGCCAGGACTTGGAAGCAACCTAGATGTCCATCCACAGATGAATGGATAAGAAAGCTGTGGTACATATACACAATGGAGTATTACTCAGCCATTAAAAAGAATACATTTGAATATTATCATTTTTTAAACTCTTAAAATATTTTTTTATTTTTAAGTCCTCTATTACTCCTTTAATTTTCATTTTTATAACCTACAGAAATATTACTTTGCCAACAAAGGTCCATCTAGTCAATGCTATGATTTTTCCAGTGGTCATGCATGGATGTGAGAGTTGGACTGTGAAGAAGGCTGAATGCCAAAGAATTGATGCTTTTGAACTGTGGTGTTGGAGAAGACTCTTGAGAGTCCCTTGGACTGCAAGGAGATCCAACCAGTCCATCCTAAAGAAGGTCAGTCCTAGGTGTTCATTGGAAGGACTGATGCTGAAGCTGAAATTCCAATATTTTGGCCATCTCATGCAAAGCGTTGACTCATTGCAAAAGACCCTGATGCTGGGAGGGATTGAGGGCAGGAAGAGAAGGGGACGACAGAGGATGAGATGGCTGGATGGCATCACCAACTCAATGGACATGAGTTTGGGTAAACTCCGGGACTGGTGATGGACAGGGAGGCCTGGCATGCTGCAATTCATGGGGTCGCAAAGAGTTGGACACGACTGAGTGACTGAACTGAACTGAACTGATTACCTTGCAAAAAAGCCCCCTATTTTAAAGCAAACTTCATATATATATATTTTAATTTTGTGATTTTTTTTTAATATTGTATTTTTGAGAGTATAACCTCTACTCTAGATTTTTAATCCTTGCTTTTTGGTATTTGTTATCAACTTTGTACCTTTAAGAATCCAATCTTCAGTACCCATTTTTACGTAGGAGTGTGATTACTGCTTGATTACTCTCTCCCCCTATTGACTCTCTTTTTTCTCCCCCAGGTCACCTCTATCTCCTCCCACCCCCTTCTCTTCTCTACAAAACTCTGTGAATCTCTTTGTGTGTTCCAGGCTGTGGAGAACACTTAGGAACTGTTTACTGGCTAGATCAGTCTCTCTCCTTTTGATTCCCTCTTTTCTCCTCCTGATCACCTCTGTCTCCTTCCTTCCTCCCTCTTCTCTTCTCTATGTAACTCCTGAAGCTCTCTGAGGGCTCCAGACTGTGGAGAGTGCATAGGGAATTGATTAGTGGCTAGATTGCTTTCTCCCCTTTTGATTCCCCCTCTTCTCCTCCTGGTTACATCTATCTCCCTCCTCCCATTTCTCTTCTCCATGTAACTCTGTGAACCTCTCCGGGTATCCTTCACTGTGGAGAATCTTTTCACCATTAACCTAGATGTTTTATCATCAGTGCAGTGTGAATGGAGAAGTCTTGAGACTACTGTAAGAATAAGACTGAAAACCAGAGGCAGGAGGCTTAAGTCCAAAACCTGAAAACACCAGAAAACTCCTGACACCAGGGAACATTAATTGATAGAAGCTCATCCAAAAGCCTCCACCTACACTGAAATAAAGCACCATCCAAGACCCAACAAGTTCCAGAACAAGACATGTCATACAAATTCTCCAGCAACACAGGAACATAGCTCTGAGCTTCAATATATGGGCTGCCCAAATTCACACCAAACCCATAGACATCTCAAAACTCATTACTGGACACTTCATTGCATTCCAGAGAGAAGAAATGCAGCTACACCCACCAGAACACTGACGCAAGATTCCCCAACCAGGAAACCTTGACAAGCCACTTGTTCAACCCCACTCACAGCAAGCAACCTCCACAATAAAGAGGAACCAAAAACTGCCAGAATACAGAAAGGCCAACCCAAACACAGCAATCTAAACAAGATGAAAAGGCAGAGAAATACCCAGCAGGCAAAGGAACAGGATAAATGCCCACCAAACCAAACAAGGAAGAAATAGGGAATCCACCTGATAAAGAACTCCAAATAATGATAGTGAAAATGATACAAAAACTTGAAAACAAATTGGAGTTACAGATAAATAGCCTGGAGACAAGGATCGAGAAGATGCAAGAAAGGTTTAACAAGGACTTAGAAGAAATAAAAAAGTCAATCAATAATAAATAATGCAATAATTGACATTAAAAACACTCTGGAGGGAACCAACAGGAGAATAATGGAGGCAGAAGATAGGATAAGTGACATAGAAGATATAATGGTAGAAATAAATGAAGCAGAGAGGAAAAAAAGAAAAAAGAATTAAATGAGGACAACCTCAGAGACCTCTGGGACAATGTTAAACACCCCAACATTCAAATCATAGGGGTCCCAGAAGAAGAAGACAAACAAAAACAAAAAAAAAAAAAAGAGAGAGAGAGAGACCATGAGAAAATACTTGAGGAGATACCAGTTGAAAACTTCCCTAAAATGGGGAAGGAAATAGTCACCCAAGTCCAAGTAACCCAGAGAGGCCCAAACAGGATAAACCAAAGGCAAACACCCCAAGATACATATTAATCAAATTAACAAGGTCAAACACAAAGAACCATATTAAAAGCAGCAGGGGAAAAACAACAAATAACACACAAGAGGATTCCCATAAGGATAACCGCTGATCTTTCAATAGAAACACTTCAGGCCAGAAGGGAATGGCAGGACATACTTAAAATGATGAAAGAGAAAAACCTAAAAACCAGATTACTGTACCCAGGAAGGATCTCATTCAAATATGAAGGAGAAATAAAAATCTTTACAGACAAGCAAAAGCTGAGAGAATTCAGCACCACCAAACCAGCTCTTCAACAAATGCTAAAGGATCTTTCTAGATAGGAAACACAGAAAGGGTGTATAAACTCGAACCCAAAATGATAAAGTAAATGGCAATGGGATCATACTTATCAATAATTACCTTAAATGTCAGTGGGTTGAATACCCCAACCAAAAGACAAAGACTGGCTGAATGGATACAAAAACAAGACCCCTATGTATGTTGTCTGCAAGAGACCCACCTCAAAACAAGTGACACATACAGACTGAAAGTGAAGGTCTGGAAAAAGATATTTTATGTCAAATGGAGACCAAAAGAAAGCAGGAGTAGCAATACTCATATCAGACAAAATAGACTTTAAAACAAAGGCTGTGAAAAGAGACAAAGAAGGACACTACATAATGATCAAAGGATCAATCCAAGAAGAACATACAATTATATATGCACCCAACATAGGAGCTCTGCAGTATGTCAGACAAATGCTAACAAGTATGAAAAGGGAAATTAACAATAACACAATAATAGTGGGAGCCTTTAATACCCCACTCACAGCTATGGATAGATCAACTAAACAGAAAATTAACAAGGAAACACAAACTTTATCCCATGTTGAAGGTCAGGCAGGGCGGCAGTGACGAGATACACCTCGTCCAAGGTAAGGAACAATGGCTGTGCTTTGCTGGAGCGGCCGTGAAGAGATACTCCATGCCCAAGGTAAGAGAAACCCAAGTAAGACAGTAGGTGTTGCAAGAGGGCATCAGAGGGCAAACACACTGAAACCATACTCACAGAAAACTAGTCAATCTAATCACACTAGGACCCCAGCCTTGTCTAACTCAATGAAACTAAGCCATGCTCGTGGGGCAACCCAAGATGAGCGGGTCATGGTGGAGAGATCTGACAGAATATGGTCCACTGGAGAAGGGAATGGCAAACCACTTCAGTATTCTTGCCTTGAGAACCCCATGAACAGTATGAAAAGGCAAAATGATAGGATATTGAAAGAGAAAATCCTCAGGTCAGTAGGTACCCAATATGCTACTGGAGATCAGTGGAGAAATAACTCCAGAAAGAATGAAGGGATGGAGCCAAAGCAAAAACAATACCCAGCTGTGGATGTGACTGGTGATAGAAGCAAGGTCCGATGCTGTAAAGAGCAATATCGCATAGGAACCTGGAATGTCAGGTCCATGAATCAAGGCAAATTGAAAGTGGTCAAACAAGAGATGGCAAGAGTGAATGTCGACATTCTAGGAATCAGCGAACTGAAATGGACTGGAATGGGTGAATTTACTCAGATGACCATTATATCTACTACTGCGGGCAGGAATCCCTCAGAAGAAATGGAGTGGCCATCATGGTCAACAAGAGAGTCCGAAATGCAGTACTTGGATGCAATCTCAAAAACGACAGAATGATCTCTGTTCGTTTCCAAGGCAAACCATTCAATGTCACAGTAATCTAAGTCTATGCCCCAACCAGTAACGCTGAAGAAGCTGAAGTTGAGTGGTTCTATGAAGACCTACAAGACCTTTTAGAACTAACACCCCAAAAGATGTCCTTTTCATTATAGGGGACTGGAATGCAAAAGTAGGAAGTCAAGAAACACCTGGAGTAACAGGCAAATTTGGCCTTGGAATACAGAATGAAGCAAGGCAAAGACTACTAGAGTTTTGCCAAGAAAATGCACTAGTCATAACAAGCACCCTCTTCCAACAACACAAGAGAAGACTCTACACATGGACATCACCAGATGATCAACACCAAAATCAGATTGATTATATTCTTTGCAGCCAAAAATAGAGAAGCTCTATACAGTCAGTAAAAACGAAACCGGGAGCTGACTGTGGCTCAGACCATGAACTCCTTATTGCCAAATTCAGACTTAAATTGAAGAAAGTGGGGAAAACCACTAGACCATTCAGGTATGACCTAAATCAAATCCCTTATGATTATACAGTGGAAGTGAGAAATAGATTTAAGGGCCTAGATCTGATAGATAGAGTGCCTGATGAACTATGGAATGAGGTTCGTGACATTGTACAGGAGACAGGGATCAAGATCATCCCCATGGAAAAGAAGTGCAAAAAAGAAACAAAAAAAGCAAAATGGCTGCCTGGGGACTCCTTATAAATAGCTGTGAAAAGAAGAAAAGCGAAAAGCAAAGGAGAAAAGACAAGACATAAACATCTAAATGCAGAGTTCCAAAGAATAGGAAGAAGAGATAAGAAAGACTTCTTCAGTGATCAATGCAAAGAAACAGGAAAACAACAGAATGGGAAAGACTAGAGATCTCTTCAAGAAAACCAGAGATTCCAAAGGAACATCTCATGCAAAGATGGGCTTGATAAAGGACAGAAATGGTATGGACCTAACAGAAGCAGAAGATATTAAGAAGAGGTAGCAAGAACACACAGAAGAACTGTACAAAAAAGAGCTTCACGACTCAGATAATCACAACGGTGTGATCACTGACCTAGAGCCACACATCCTGGAGTGTGAAGTCAAGTGGGCTTTAAAAAGCATCACAATGAACAAAGCTAGTGGAGGTGATAGAGTCCCAGTTGAGCTATTCCAAATCCTGAAAGATGATGCTGTGAAAGTGCTGGACTCAATATGCCAACAAATTTGGAAAACTCAGCAGTGGACACAGGACTGGAAAAGGTCAGTTTTCATTCCAATCCCAAAGAAAGGCAATGCCAAAGAATGCTCAAACTACCGCACAATTGCACTCATCTCACACACTAGTAAAGGAATGCTCAAAATTCTCCAAGCCAGGCTTCAGCAACTTCCTGATGTTCAAGCTGGTTTTAGAAAAGGCAGAGGAACCAGAGATCAAATTGCCAACATCCACTGGATCATGGAAAAAGCAAGAGAGTTCCAGAAAAACATCTATTTCTGCTTTATTGACTATGCCAAAGCCTTTGACTGTGTGGATCACAATCAAATGTGGAAAATTCTTCAAGAGATAGGAATACCAGACCACCTGATCTGCCTCTTGAGAAATTTGTATGCAGGTCAGGAAGCAACAGTTAGAACTGGACATGGAACAACAGACTGGTTCCGAATAGGAAAAGGAGTATGTCAAGGCTGTATATTGTCACCCTGTTTATTTAACTTATATGCAGAGTACATCATGAGAAACGCCGGACTGGAGGAAACACAAGTTGGAATCAAGATTGCCAGGAGAAATATCAATAACCTCAGATATGCAGATGACACCACCCTTATGGCAGAAAGTGAAGAGGAACTAAAAAGCCTCTTGATGAAAGTGAAAGTGGAGAGGAAAAAGTTGGCTTAAAGCTCAACATTCAGAAAACGAAGATCATGGCATCCGGTCCCATCACTTCATGGGAAATAGATGGGGAAACAGTGGAAACAGTGTCAGACTTTATTTTTCTGGGCTCCAAAATCACTGCAGATGGTGACTGCAGCCATGAAATTAAAAGACGCTTACTCCTTGGAAGGAAAGTTATGACCAATCTAGATAGCATATTCAAAAGCAGAGACATTACTTTGCCAACAAAGGTTCGTCTAGTCAAGGCTATGGTTTTTCCTGTGGTCATGTATGGATGTGAGAGTTGGACTGTGAAGAAGGCTGAATGCCAAAGAATTGATGCTTTTGAACTGTGGTGTTGGAGAAGACTCTTGAGAGTCCCTTGGACTGCAAGGAGATCCAACCAGTCCATCCTAAAGAAGGTCAGTCCTAGGTGTTCATTGGAAGGACTGATGCTGAAGCTGAAATTCCAATATTTTGGCCACCTCATGCAAAGCGTTGACTCATTGCAAAAGACCCTGATGCTGGGAGGGATTGAGGGCAGGAAGAGAAGGGGACGACAGAGGATGAGATGGCTGGATGGCATCACCAACTCAATGGACATGAGTTTGGGTAAACTCCGGGACTGGTGATGGACAGGGAGGCCTGGCATGCTGCAATTCATGGGGTCGCAAAGAGTTGGACACGACTGAGTGACTGAACTGAACTGAACTGATTACCTTGCAAAAAAGCCCCCTATTTTAAAGCAAACTTCATATATATATATTTTAATTTTGTGATTTTTTTTTAATATTGTATTTTTGAGAGTATAACCTCTACTCTAGATTTTTAATCCTTGCTTTTTGGTATTTGTTATCAACTTTGTACCTTTAAGAATCCAATCTTCAGTACCCATTTTTACGTAGGAGTGTGATTACTGCTTGATTACTCTCTCCCCCTATTGACTCTCTTTTTTCTCCCCCAGGTCACCTCTATCTCCTCCCACCCCCTTCTCTTCTCTACAAAACTCTGTGAATCTCTTTGTGTGTTCCAGGCTGTGGAGAACACTTAGGAACTGTTTACTGGCTAGATCAGTCTCTCTCCTTTTGATTCCCTCTTTTCTCCTCCTGATCACCTCTGTCTCCTTCCTTCCTCCCTCTTCTCTTCTCTATGTAACTCCTGAAGCTCTCTGAGGGCTCCAGACTGTGGAGAGTGCATAGGGAATTGATTAGTGGCTAGATTGCTTTCTCCCCTTTTGATTCCCCCTCTTCTCCTCCTGGTTACATCTATCTCCCTCCTCCCATTTCTCTTCTCCATGTAACTCTGTGAACCTCTCCGGGTATCCTTCACTGTGGAGAATCTTTTCACCATTAACCTAGATGTTTTATCATCAGTGCAGTGTGAATGGAGAAGTCTTGAGACTACTGTAAGAATAAGACTGAAAACCAGAGGCAGGAGGCTTAAGTCCAAAACCTGAAAACACCAGAAAACTCCTGACACCAGGGAACATTAATTGATAGAAGCTCATCCAAAAGCCTCCACCTACACTGAAATAAAGCACCATCCAAGACCCAACAAGTTCCAGAACAAGACATGTCATACAAATTCTCCAGCAACACAGGAACATAGCTCTGAGCTTCAATATATGGGCTGCCCAAATTCACACCAAACCCATAGACATCTCAAAACTCATTACTGGACACTTCATTGCATTCCAGAGAGAAGAAATGCAGCTACACCCACCAGAACACTGACGCAAGATTCCCCAACCAGGAAACCTTGACAAGCCACTTGTTCAACCCCACTCACAGCAAGCAACCTCCACAATAAAGAGGAACCAAAAACTGCCAGAATACAGAAAGGCCAACCCAAACACAGCAATCTAAACAAGATGAAAAGGCAGAGAAATACCCAGCAGGCAAAGGAACAGGATAAATGCCCACCAAACCAAACAAGGAAGAAATAGGGAATCCACCTGATAAAGAACTCCAAATAATGATAGTGAAAATGATACAAAAACTTGAAAACAAATTGGAGTTACAGATAAATAGCCTGGAGACAAGGATCGAGAAGATGCAAGAAAGGTTTAACAAGGACTTAGAAGAAATAAAAAAGTCAATCAATAATAAATAATGCAATAATTGACATTAAAAACACTCTGGAGGGAACCAACAGGAGAATAATGGAGGCAGAAGATAGGATAAGTGACATAGAAGATATAATGGTAGAAATAAATGAAGCAGAGAGGAAAAAAGAAAAAAGAATTAAATGAGGACAACCTCAGAGACCTCTGGGACAATGTTAAACACCCCAACATTCAAATCATAGGGGTCCCAGAAGAAGAAGACAAACAAAAACAAAAAAAAAAAGAGAGAGAGAGAGAGACCATGAGAAAATACTTGAGGAGATACCAGTTGAAAACTTCCCTAAAATGGGGAAGGAAATAGTCACCCAAGTCCAAGTAACCCAGAGAGGCCCAAACAGGATAAACCAAAGGCAAACACCCCAAGATACATATTAATCAAATTAACAAGGTCAAACACAAAGAACCATATTAAAAGCAGCAGGGGAAAAACAACAAATAACACACAAGAGGATTCCCATAAGGATAACCGCTGATCTTTCAATAGAAACACTTCAGGCCAGAAGGGAATGGCAGGACATACTTAAAATGATGAAAGAGAAAAACCTAAAAACCAGATTACTGTACCCAGGAAGGATCTCATTCAAATATGAAGGAGAAATAAAAATCTTTACAGACAAGCAAAAGCTGAGAGAATTCAGCACCACCAAACCAGCTCTTCAACAAATGCTAAAGGATCTTTCTAGATAGGAAACACAGAAAGGGTGTATAAACTCGAACCCAAAATGATAAAGTAAATGGCAATGGGATCATACTTATCAATAATTACCTTAAATGTCAGTGGGTTGAATACCCCAACCAAAAGACAAAGACTGGCTGAATGGATACAAAAACAAGACCCCTATGTATGTTGTCTGCAAGAGACCCACCTCAAAACAAGTGACACATACAGACTGAAAGTGAAGGTCTGGAAAAAGATATTTTATGTCAAATGGAGACCAAAAGAAAGCAGGAGTAGCAATACTCATATCAGACAAAATAGACTTTAAAACAAAGGCTGTGAAAAGAGACAAAGAAGGACACTACATAATGATCAAAGGATCAATCCAAGAAGAACATACAATTATATATGCACCCAACATAGGAGCTCTGCAGTATGTCAGACAAATGCTAACAAGTATGAAAAGGGAAATTAACAATAACACAATAATAGTGGGAGCCTTTAATACCCCACTCACAGCTATGGATAGATCAACTAAACAGAAAATTAACAAGGAAACACAAACTTTATCCCATGTTGAAGGTCAGGCAGGGCGGCAGTGACGAGATACACCTCGTCCAAGGTAAGGAACAATGGCTGTGCTTTGCTGGAGCGGCCGTGAAGAGATACTCCATGCCCAAGGTAAGAGAAACCCAAGTAAGACAGTAGGTGTTGCAAGAGGGCATCAGAGGGCAAACACACTGAAACCATACTCACAGAAAACTAGTCAATCTAATCACACTAGGACCCCAGCCTTGTCTAACTCAATGAAACTAAGCCATGCTCGTGGGGCAACCCAAGATGAGCGGGTCATGGTGGAGAGATCTGACAGAATATGGTCCACTGGAGAAGGGAATGGCAAACCACTTCAGTATTCTTGCCTTGAGAACCCCATGAACAGTATGAAAAGGCAAAATGATAGGATATTGAAAGAGAAAATCCTCAGGTCAGTAGGTACCCAATATGCTACTGGAGATCAGTGGAGAAATAACTCCAGAAAGAATGAAGGGATGGAGCCAAAGCAAAAACAATACCCAGCTGTGGATGTGACTGGTGATAGAAGCAAGGTCCGATGCTGTAAAGAGCAATATCGCATAGGAACCTGGAATGTCAGGTCCATGAATCAAGGCAAATTGAAAGTGGTCAAACAAGAGATGGCAAGAGTGAATGTCGACATTCTAGGAATCAGCGAACTGAAATGGACTGGAATGGGTGAATTTACTCAGATGACCATTATATCTACTACTGCGGGCAGGAATCCCTCAGAAGAAATGGAGTGGCCATCATGGTCAACAAGAGAGTCCGAAATGCAGTACTTGGATGCAATCTCAAAAACGACAGAATGATCTCTGTTCGTTTCCAAGGCAAACCATTCAATGTCACAGTAATCTAAGTCTATGCCCCAACCAGTAACGCTGAAGAAGCTGAAGTTGAGTGGTTCTATGAAGACCTACAAGACCTTTTAGAACTAACACCCCAAAAGATGTCCTTTTCATTATAGGGGACTGGAATGCAAAAGTAGGAAGTCAAGAAACACCTGGAGTAACAGGCAAATTTGGCCTTGGAATACAGAATGAAGCAAGGCAAAGACTACTAGAGTTTTGCCAAGAAAATGCACTAGTCATAACAAGCACCCTCTTCCAACAACACAAGAGAAGACTCTACACATGGACATCACCAGATGATCAACACCAAAATCAGATTGATTATATTCTTTGCAGCCAAAAATAGAGAAGCTCTATACAGTCAGTAAAAACGAAACCGGGAGCTGACTGTGGCTCAGACCATGAACTCCTTATTGCCAAATTCAGACTTAAATTGAAGAAAGTGGGGAAAACCACTAGACCATTCAGGTATGACCTAAATCAAATCCCTTATGATTATACAGTGGAAGTGAGAAATAGATTTAAGGGCCTAGATCTGATAGATAGAGTGCCTGATGAACTATGGAATGAGGTTCGTGACATTGTACAGGAGACAGGGATCAAGATCATCCCCATGGAAAAGAAGTGCAAAAAAGAAACAAAAAAAGCAAAATGGCTGCCTGGGGACTCCTTATAAATAGCTGTGAAAAGAAGAAAAGCGAAAAGCAAAGGAGAAAAGACAAGACATAAACATCTAAATGCAGAGTTCCAAAGAATAGGAAGAAGAGATAAGAAAGACTTCTTCAGTGATCAATGCAAAGAAACAGGAAAACAACAGAATGGGAAAGACTAGAGATCTCTTCAAGAAAACCAGAGATTCCAAAGGAACATCTCATGCAAAGATGGGCTTGATAAAGGACAGAAATGGTATGGACCTAACAGAAGCAGAAGATATTAAGAAGAGGTAGCAAGAACACACAGAAGAACTGTACAAAAAGAGCTTCACGACTCAGATAATCACAACGGTGTGATCACTGACCTAGAGCCACACATCCTGGAGTGTGAAGTCAAGTGGGCTTTAAAAAGCATCACAATGAACAAAGCTAGTGGAGGTGATAGAGTCCCAGTTGAGCTATTCCAAATCCTGAAAGATGATGCTGTGAAAGTGCTGGACTCAATATGCCAACAAATTTGGAAAACTCAGCAGTGGACACAGGACTGGAAAAGGTCAGTTTTCATTCCAATCCCAAAGAAAGGCAATGCCAAAGAATGCTCAAACTACCGCACAATTGCACTCATCTCACACACTAGTAAAGGAATGCTCAAAATTCTCCAAGCCAGGCTTCAGCAACTTCCTGATGTTCAAGCTGGTTTTAGAAAAGGCAGAGGAACCAGAGATCAAATTGCCAACATCCACTGGATCATGGAAAAAGCAAGAGAGTTCCAGAAAAACATCTATTTCTGCTTTATTGACTATGCCAAAGCCTTTGACTGTGTGGATCACAATCAAATGTGGAAAATTCTTCAAGAGATAGGAATACCAGACCACCTGATCTGCCTCTTGAGAAATTTGTATGCAGGTCAGGAAGCAACAGTTAGAACTGGACATGGAACAACAGACTGGTTCCGAATAGGAAAAGGAGTATGTCAAGGCTGTATATTGTCACCCTGTTTATTTAACTTATATGCAGAGTACATCATGAGAAACGCCGGACTGGAGGAAACACAAGTTGGAATCAAGATTGCCAGGAGAAATATCAATAACCTCAGATATGCAGATGACACCACCCTTATGGCAGAAAGTGAAGAGGAACTAAAAAGCCTCTTGATGAAAGTGAAAGTGGAGAGTGAAAAAGTTGGCTTAAAGCTCAACATTCAGAAAACGAAGATCATGGCATCCGGTCCCATCACTTCATGGGAAATAGATGGGGAAACAGTGGAAACAGTGTCAGACTTTATTTTTCTGGGCTCCAAAATCACTGCAGATGGTGACTGCAGCCATGAAATTAAAAGACGCTTACTCCTTGGAAGGAAAGTTATGACCAATCTAGATAGCATATTCAAAAGCAGAGACATTACTTTGCCAACAAAGGTTCGTCTAGTCAAGGCTATGGTTTTTCCTGTGGTCATGTATGGATGTGAGAGTTGGACTGTGAAGAAGGCTGAATGCCAAAGAATTGATGCTTTTGAACTGTGGTGTTGGAGAAGACTCTTGAGAGTCCCTTGGACTGCAAGGAGATCCAACCAGTCCATCCTAAAGAAGGTCAGTCCTAGGTGTTCATTGGAAGGACTGATGCTGAAGCTGAAATTCCAATATTTTGGCCACCTCATGCAAAGCGTTGACTCATTGCAAAAGACCCTGATGCTGGGAGGGATTGAGGGCAGGAAGAGAAGGGGACGACAGAGGATGAGATGGCTGGATGGCATCACCAACTCAATGGACATGAGTTTGGGTAAACTCCGGGACTGGTGATGGACAGGGAGGCCTGGCATGCTGCAATTCATGGGGTCGCAAAGAGTTGGACACGACTGAGTGACTGAACTGAACTGAACTGATTACCTTGCAAAAAAGCCCCCTATTTTAAAGCAAACTTCATATATATATATTTTAATTTTGTGATTTTTTTTTAATATTGTATTTTTGAGAGTATAACCTCTACTCTAGATTTTTAATCCTTGCTTTTTGGTATTTGTTATCAACTTTGTACCTTTAAGAATCCAATCTTCAGTACCCATTTTTACGTAGGAGTGTGATTACTGCTTGATTACTCTCTCCCCCTATTGACTCTCTTTTTTCTCCCCCAGGTCACCTCTATCTCCTCCCACCCCCTTCTCTTCTCTACAAAACTCTGTGAATCTCTTTGTGTGTTCCAGGCTGTGGAGAACACTTAGGAACTGTTTACTGGCTAGATCAGTCTCTCTCCTTTTGATTCCCTCTTTTCTCCTCCTGATCACCTCTGTCTCCTTCCTTCCTCCCTCTTCTCTTCTCTATGTAACTCCTGAAGCTCTCTGAGGGCTCCAGACTGTGGAGAGTGCATAGGGAATTGATTAGTGGCTAGATTGCTTTCTCCCCTTTTGATTCCCCCTCTTCTCCTCCTGGTTACATCTATCTCCCTCCTCCCATTTCTCTTCTCCATGTAACTCTGTGAACCTCTCCGGGTATCCTTCACTGTGGAGAATCTTTTCACCATTAACCTAGATGTTTTATCATCAGTGCAGTGTGAATGGAGAAGTCTTGAGACTACTGTAAGAATAAGACTGAAAACCAGAGGCAGGAGGCTTAAGTCCAAAACCTGAAAACACCAGAAAACTCCTGACACCAGGGAACATTAATTGATAGAAGCTCATCCAAAAGCCTCCACCTACACTGAAATAAAGCACCATCCAAGACCCAACAAGTTCCAGAACAAGACATGTCATACAAATTCTCCAGCAACACAGGAACATAGCTCTGAGCTTCAATATATGGGCTGCCCAAATTCACACCAAACCCATAGACATCTCAAAACTCATTACTGGACACTTCATTGCATTCCAGAGAGAAGAAATGCAGCTACACCCACCAGAACACTGACGCAAGATTCCCCAACCAGGAAACCTTGACAAGCCACTTGTTCAACCCCACTCACAGCAAGCAACCTCCACAATAAAGAGGAACCAAAAACTGCCAGAATACAGAAAGGCCAACCCAAACACAGCAATCTAAACAAGATGAAAAGGCAGAGAAATACCCAGCAGGCAAAGGAACAGGATAAATGCCCACCAAACCAAACAAGGAAGAAATAGGGAATCCACCTGATAAAGAACTCCAAATAATGATAGTGAAAATGATACAAAAACTTGAAAACAAATTGGAGTTACAGATAAATAGCCTGGAGACAAGGATCGAGAAGATGCAAGAAAGGTTTAACAAGGACTTAGAAGAAATAAAAAAGTCAATCAATAATAAATAATGCAATAATTGACATTAAAAACACTCTGGAGGGAACCAACAGGAGAATAATGGAGGCAGAAGATAGGATAAGTGACATAGAAGATATAATGGTAGAAATAAATGAAGCAGAGAGGAAAAAAGAAAAAAGAATTAAATGAGGACAACCTCAGAGACCTCTGGGACAATGTTAAACACCCCAACATTCAAATCATAGGGGTCCCAGAAGAAGAAGACAAACAAAAACAAAAAAAAAAAAGAGAGAGAGAGAGACCATGAGAAAATACTTGAGGAGATACCAGTTGAAAACTTCCCTAAAATGGGGAAGGAAATAGTCACCCAAGTCCAAGTAACCCAGAGAGGCCCAAACAGGATAAACCAAAGGCAAACACCCCAAGATACATATTAATCAAATTAACAAGGTCAAACACAAAGAACCATATTAAAAGCAGCAGGGGAAAAACAACAAATAACACACAAGAGGATTCCCATAAGGATAACCGCTGATCTTTCAATAGAAACACTTCAGGCCAGAAGGGAATGGCAGGACATACTTAAAATGATGAAAGAGAAAAAACCTAAAAACCAGATTACTGTACCCAGGAAGGATCTCATTCAAATATGAAGGAGAAATAAAAATCTTTACAGACAAGCAAAAGCTGAGAGAATTCAGCACCACCAAACCAGCTCTTCAACAAATGCTAAAGGATCTTTCTAGATAGGAAACACAGAAAGGGTGTATAAACTCGAACCCAAAATGATAAAGTAAATGGCAATGGGATCATACTTATCAATAATTACCTTAAATGTCAGTGGGTTGAATACCCCAACCAAAAGACAAAGACTGGCTGAATGGATACAAAAACAAGACCCCTATGTATGTTGTCTGCAAGAGACCCACCTCAAAACAAGTGACACATACAGACTGAAAGTGAAGGTCTGGAAAAAGATATTTTATGTCAAATGGAGACCAAAAGAAAGCAGGAGTAGCAATACTCATATCAGACAAAATAGACTTTAAAACAAAGGCTGTGAAAAGAGACAAAGAAGGACACTACATAATGATCAAAGGATCAATCCAAGAAGAACATACAATTATATATGCACCCAACATAGGAGCTCTGCAGTATGTCAGACAAATGCTAACAAGTATGAAAAGGGAAATTAACAATAACACAATAATAGTGGGAGCCTTTAATACCCCACTCACAGCTATGGATAGATCAACTAAACAGAAAATTAACAAGGAAACACAAACTTTATCCCATGTTGAAGGTCAGGCAGGGCGGCAGTGACGAGATACACCTCGTCCAAGGTAAGGAACAATGGCTGTGCTTTGCTGGAGCGGCCGTGAAGAGATACTCCATGCCCAAGGTAAGAGAAACCCAAGTAAGACAGTAGGTGTTGCAAGAGGGCATCAGAGGGCAAACACACTGAAACCATACTCACAGAAAACTAGTCAATCTAATCACACTAGGACCCCAGCCTTGTCTAACTCAATGAAACTAAGCCATGCTCGTGGGGCAACCCAAGATGAGCGGGTCATGGTGGAGAGATCTGACAGAATATGGTCCACTGGAGAAGGGAATGGCAAACCACTTCAGTATTCTTGCCTTGAGAACCCCATGAACAGTATGAAAAGGCAAAATGATAGGATATTGAAAGAGAAAATCCTCAGGTCAGTAGGTACCCAATATGCTACTGGAGATCAGTGGAGAAATAACTCCAGAAAGAATGAAGGGATGGAGCCAAAGCAAAAACAATACCCAGCTGTGGATGTGACTGGTGATAGAAGCAAGGTCCGATGCTGTAAAGAGCAATATCGCATAGGAACCTGGAATGTCAGGTCCATGAATCAAGGCAAATTGAAAGTGGTCAAACAAGAGATGGCAAGAGTGAATGTCGACATTCTAGGAATCAGCGAACTGAAATGGACTGGAATGGGTGAATTTACTCAGATGACCATTATATCTACTACTGCGGGCAGGAATCCCTCAGAAGAAATGGAGTGGCCATCATGGTCAACAAGAGAGTCCGAAATGCAGTACTTGGATGCAATCTCAAAAACGACAGAATGATCTCTGTTCGTTTCCAAGGCAAACCATTCAATGTCACAGTAATCTAAGTCTATGCCCCAACCAGTAACGCTGAAGAAGCTGAAGTTGAGTGGTTCTATGAAGACCTACAAGACCTTTTAGAACTAACACCCCAAAAGATGTCCTTTTCATTATAGGGGACTGGAATGCAAAAGTAGGAAGTCAAGAAACACCTGGAGTAACAGGCAAATTTGGCCTTGGAATACAGAATGAAGCAAGGCAAAGACTACTAGAGTTTTGCCAAGAAAATGCACTAGTCATAACAAGCACCCTCTTCCAACAACACAAGAGAAGACTCTACACATGGACATCACCAGATGATCAACACCAAAATCAGATTGATTATATTCTTTGCAGCCAAAAATAGAGAAGCTCTATACAGTCAGTAAAAACGAAACCGGGAGCTGACTGTGGCTCAGACCATGAACTCCTTATTGCCAAATTCAGACTTAAATTGAAGAAAGTGGGGAAAACCACTAGACCATTCAGGTATGACCTAAATCAAATCCCTTATGATTATACAGTGGAAGTGAGAAATAGATTTAAGGGCCTAGATCTGATAGATAGAGTGCCTGATGAACTATGGAATGAGGTTCGTGACATTGTACAGGAGACAGGGATCAAGATCATCCCCATGGAAAAGAAGTGCAAAAAAGAAACAAAAAAAGCAAAATGGCTGCCTGGGGACTCCTTATAAATAGCTGTGAAAAGAAGAAAAGCGAAAAGCAAAGGAGAAAAGAAAAGACATAAACATCTAAATGCAGAGTTCCAAAGAATAGGAAGAAGAGATAAGAAAGACTTCTTCAGTGATCAATGCAAAGAAACAGGAAAACAACAGAATGGGAAAGACTAGAGATCTCTTCAAGAAAACCAGAGATTCCAAAGGAACATCTCATGCAAAGATGGGCTTGATAAAGGACAGAAATGGTATGGACCTAACAGAAGCAGAAGATATTAAGAAGAGGTAGCAAGAACACACAGAAGAACTGTACAAAAAAGAGCTTCACGACTCAGATAATCACAACGGTGTGATCACTGACCTAGAGCCACACATCCTGGAGTGTGAAGTCAAGTGGGCTTTAAAAAGCATCACAATGAACAAAGCTAGTGGAGGTGATAGAGTCCCAGTTGAGCTATTCCAAATCCTGAAAGATGATGCTGTGAAAGTGCTGGACTCAATATGCCAACAAATTTGGAAAACTCAGCAGTGGACACAGGACTGGAAAAGGTCAGTTTTCATTCCAATCCCAAAGAAAGGCAATGCCAAAGAATGCTCAAACTACCGCACAATTGCACTCATCTCACACACTAGTAAAGGAATGCTCAAAATTCTCCAAGCCAGGCTTCAGCAACTTCCTGATGTTCAAGCTGGTTTTAGAAAAGGCAGAGGAACCAGAGATCAAATTGCCAACATCCACTGGATCATGGAAAAAGCAAGAGTTCCAGAAAAACATCTATTTCTGCTTTATTGACTATGCCAAAGCCTTTGACTGTGTGGATCACAATCAAATGTGGAAAATTCTTCAAGAGATAGGAATACCAGACCACCTGATCTGCCTCTTGAGAAATTTGTATGCAGGTCAGGAAGCAACAGTTAGAACTGGACATGGAACAACAGACTGGTTCCGAATAGGAAAAGGAGTATGTCAAGGCTGTATATTGTCACCCTGTTTATTTAACTTATATGCAGAGTACATCATGAGAAACGCCGGACTGGAGGAAACACAAGTTGGAATCAAGATTGCCAGGAGAAATATCAATAACCTCAGATATGCAGATGACACCACCCTTATGGCAGAAAGTGAAGAGGAACTAAAAAGCCTCTTGATGAAAGTGAAAGTGGAGAGTGAAAAAGTTGGCTTAAAGCTCAACATTCAGAAAACGAAGATCATGGCATCCGGTCCCATCACTTCATGGGAAATAGATGGGGAAACAGTGGAAACAGTGTCAGACTTTATTTTTCTGGGCTCCAAAATCACTGCAGATGGTGACTGCAGCCATGAAATTAAAAGACGCTTACTCCTTGGAAGGAAAGTTATGACCAATCTAGATAGCATATTCAAAAGCAGAGACATTACTTTGCCAACAAAGGTTCGTCTAGTCAAGGCTATGGTTTTTCCTGTGGTCATGTATGGATGTGAGAGTTGGACTGTGAAGAAGGCTGAATGCCAAAGAATTGATGCTTTTGAACTGTGGTGTTGGAGAAGACTCTTGAGAGTCCCTTGGACTGCAAGGAGATCCAACCAGTCCATTCTGAAGGAGATCAGCCCTGGGATTTCTTTGGAAGGAATGATGTTGAGGCTGAAACTCCAGTACTTTGGCCACCTCATGCAAAGAGTTGACTCATTGGAAAAGACTCTGATGCTGGGAGGGATTGGGGGCAAGAGGAGAAGGGGACGCCAGAGGATGAGATGGCTGGATGGCATCACTGACTCAATGGACATGGTCTCGGTGAACTCCGTGAGTTGTTGATGGACAGAGAGGCCTGGCGTGCTGTGATTCAAGGGTCGCAAAGAGTCGGACCCGACTGTGGGACTTATCTGATCTGGTTTGAGTTAGACCTAATTTATATCTATAGGACATTTCACCCCCAAACAATGAATTTCACCTTTTTCTCAAGTGCATATGAAACCTTCTCCAGGATAGATCACATTCTGGGCCAGAAATCTAGCCTTGGTAAATTCAAAAAAACTGAAATCATTCCAAGCATCTTTTCTGACCACAATGCAGTAAGATTAGATGTCAATTACAGCAGAAAAACTATTAAAATTTCAAACATATGGAGGCTGAAAAACACACTGCTGAATAACCAACAAATCACAGAAGAAATAAAAAAAGAAATCAAAATATGCATAGAAACAAATGAAAATGAAAACACAACAACCCAAACCCTACGGGACACTCTAAAAGCAGTGCTAAGGGGAAGGTTCATGGCAATACAGGCTTACCTCAAGAAACAAGGAAAAAGCCAAATAAATAACCTAACTCTACACCTACAGCAACTAGAAAAGAAAGAAATGAAGAACCCCAGGATTAGTAGAAGGAAAGAAATCTTAAAAATTACGGAAGAAATAAATGCAAAAGAAACAAAAGAGATCATAGCAAAAATCAACAAAGCCAAAAGCTGGTTCTTTGAAAGGATAAGTAAAATTGACAAACCATTAGCCAGACTCATCAAGAAACAAAGGGAAAAGAATCAAATCAATAAAATTAGAAATGAAAATGGAGAGATCACATAGACAACACAGAAATACAAAGGATCGTAAGAGACTACTATGAGCAATTATATGGCAATAAAATGGACCACATGGAAGAAATGGACAAATTCTTAGAAAAGTACAACTTTCCAAAACTGAATCAGGAAGAAATAGAAAATCTTAGCAGACCCATCACAAGCACAGAAATTGAAACTGTAATCAGAAATCTCCCAACAAACAAAAGCCCAGGACCAGTCGGCTTCACAGCTGAATTCTACCAAAAATTTAGAGAAGAGCTAACACCTATCCTACTCAAACTCTTTCAGAAAATTGCAGAGGAAGGTAAACTTCCAAATACACTCTATGAGGCCACCATCACCCTAATACCAAAACCTGATAAAGATGCCACAAAAAAAGAAAACTACAGGCCAATGTCACTGATGAACATATGTGCAAAAATCCTTATCAAAATTCTAGCAAACAGAATCCAACAACATATTAAAAAGATCATATATCATGACCAAGTGGGCTTTATCCCAGGGATGCAAGGATTCTTCAATACCCGCATATCAATCAATGTAATACAGCACATTAACAAATTGAATAATTAAAAACCATACAATTATCTCAATAGATACAGAGAAAGCCTTTGACAAAATTCAACATGCATTTATGATAAAAATCCTCCAGAAAGCAGGAATAGAAGGAATATACCTCAACATAAGAAAAGCTATATATGACAGACCCACTGCAAACATCATCCTCAATGGTGAAAAATTGAAAGCATTTCCCGTAAAGTCAGGAACATGACAAGGGTGCCCACTCTCACCACTACTATTCAACATAGTTGTGGAAGTTTCAGCCACAACAATCAGAGAAGAAAAAGAAATAAAAGGAATCCAGATTGGAAAGAAGAAGTAAAACTCTCACTGTTTGCAGATGACATGATCCTCTACATAGAAAACTCTAAAGACTCCACCAGAAAATTACTAGAGTTAATCAATGAATATAGTAAAGTTACAGGATATAAAATTAACCCACATAAATCCCTTGCGTGTCTATGCACTGAGAAGAACAGAGAGAGAAATTAAGGAAACAATTCCATTCACCATTGCGACGAAAAGAATAAAATACTTAGGAATATATCTACCTAAAGAAACAAAATACCTATATATAGAAAACTATAAAACACTGATGAAAGAAATCAAAGAGGACACAAATAGATGGAGAAATATACCATGTTTTGTATTGGATGAATCAATATAGTGAAAATGAGTATACTACCCAAAGCAATCTATAGATTTAATGCAATCTCTATCAAGCTACCAATGGTATTGGTCACAGAACTAGAACAAATAATTTCACAATTTGTATGGAAATACAAAAAATCTCAAAGAGCTAAAGCAATCTTGAGAAAGAATAATGGAAATGGAGGAATCAACCTGCCTGACTTCAGGCTATACTACAAAGCTACAGTCATCAAGACAGTATGGTACTGCCATAAAGTCAGAAATATACATCAATGGAACAAAATAGAAAGCCCAGAGATAAATCCATGCACCTATGGACACCTTATCTTTGACAAAGGAGGCAAGAATATACAATGGAGAAACAATGGAGAAAAGATAATCTCTTTAACAAGTAGTGCTGGGAAAACTGGTCAACCACTTGTAAAAGAATGAAACTAGAACACTTTCTAACACCATACACAAAAATAAACTCAAAATGGATTAAAGATTTAAACATAAGACCAGAAACTATAAAACTCCTAGAGGAAAACATAGGCAAAACACTCTCTGACATAAACCACAGCAGGATCCTCTATGATCCACCTCCCAGAGTAATGGAAATAAAAGCAAAAATAAACAAATGGGACCTAATTAATCTTAAAATCTTTTGCACAATGAAGGAAACTATAATCAAGATGAAAATACAGCCTTCAGAATGGGAAAAAAATAATAGCAAATGAAGCAACGGACTAAGAATTAATCTCAAAAATATACAAGCAACTCCTACAGCTCAATTCCAGAAAAATAAAGGACCCAATCAAAAATCGGCTAAAGAACTAGACATTTCTCCAAAGAAGACATACAGATGACTAACGAACACATGAAAAGATGCCCAACATCACTCATTATCAGAGAAATGCAAATCAAAAGTACAATGAGGTACCATCTCAAGCTGGTCAGAATGGCTGCTATCCCAAAGTCTACAAGCAAAAAATGCTGGAGAGGGTGTGGAAAAAAGGGAACCCTCTTACACTGTTGGTAGGAATGCAAAGCTGTATAGCCACTATGGAGAACAGTTTGGAGATTCCTTAAAAAATTGGAAATAGAACTGCCAAATGACCCAGCAATCCCACTGCTGGGCATACACACAGAGGAAACCACAATTGAAAGAGACATGTGTACCACAATGTTCATTGCAGCAGTGTTTATAATAGCCAGTACATGGAAGCAACATAGACGTCCATCAGTAGATGAATGGATAAGAAAGTTGTGGTACATATACACAATGGAATATTACTCAGCCATTAAAAAGAATACATTTGAATCAGTTCTAATGAAGTGGATGAAACTGGAGCCTATTATTCAGAGTTAAGTACATCAGAAAAAAAAAAACACCAATACAGTATACTAATGCATATATATGGAATTTAGAAAGATGGTAATGATAACCCTGTATGTGAGACAGCAAAAGAGACACAGATGTATAGAACAGTCTTTTGGACTCTGTGGGAGATGCAAAGGGTGGGATTATTTGAAAGAAGAGCATTGAAACATGTATATTATCATATGTGAAACAGATCACCAGTCCAGGTTCCATGCATGAGACAGAGTGCTCAGGGCTGGTACACTGGGATGACCCAGAGGAATGGGATGGGGAGGGATATGGGAGGGGGATTCAGGATGAAGAACGCATGTACACCCATGGCTGATTCATGTCAATGTATGGCACAAACCACTACAATGTTGTAAAGTAATTAGCCTCCAATTAAAATAAATAAATAAAAAATAAAATACATGTGTCAGGCATTGCTCTACACACCTTACATACATTAATTAACTTAATCTTCAGATCCACCCCTGAGGTGCATATACTATTACTATCTTAATTTTACAGATGAGGAAACTATGGTCATTAAGAAGCTAAGTAATTTGTCCAAGGTAACACAGCTAGCTTTGCTTCTACTAGGTCTCTACCACTTGTGTCCTTTATTGTGCCCATCTTTGCATGAAATGTTCCCTTGATATTTCCAATTTTTCTGAAGAGATCTCTATTCTTCCCTCTTCTATTGTTTTCCTGTGTTTTTATGCATTGTTCACTGAAGAAGACCTTCTTGTCTCTCCTTGCTCTTCTTTAGAACTCTGCATTTAGTTGGGTATAATTTTCCCTTGCTTTTCACTTATCCCAAATCCCAAGAAGGGCAGTACTAAAGAATGTTCTAACCATTGGACAATTGTTCTCATCTCCCATACTAGTAAGGTCATGCTTAAAATCTTGCATGCTAGGCTTCAGTATCACGTGTATCAAGAACTTTCAGATGTCCAAGCTGGGTTGAGAAAAGGCAGAAGAACCAGAGATCAAATTACAAACATTTGCTGGATCATAGAGAAAACAAGGGAATCCCAGAAAAACATCTACCTCTGTTTCACTGACTATGCTAAAGCCTTTGACTTTGTGGATCATGACAAATTGTGGAAAGCTCTTAAAGAGACAGGAATACCAGACAATCTTACCTGTCTCTTGAGAAATCTGTATGCAGGTCAAGAAGCAACAGTTAGAACCCTGTATGGAACAACTGATTGGTTTAGGATTGAGAAGGAAAATGACAGGATTGTCTATTGTTTCCCTGTTTATTTAACTTACATGCTGAGCACATCATGAGAAACGCCAGGCTGGATGAGTCACAAGTTGGAATCAAAATAGGCAGTAGAAAGATCAACAGCCTCAGACATGAGGATGATACCACTCTGCTGGCAGAAAGTGAAGAGGAACTAAAGACTCTCTTGATGAGGGTGAAGGAGGAGAGAGAAAAAGCTGGCTTAAAACTCAACATTCAAAAAGCTAAGATCATGGCATCTGGGCCCATTACTTCATGGTAATTAGGAGGGGAAAAGGTGGAAGGAATGACAGATTTCCTCTTCTTGAACTCGAAAATCAATGAGGATGGTGACTACAGTCATGAAATCAGAAGAGGTTTGCTTCTTGGCTGAAAAGCTATGACAAATCTAGACACTCTGTTGAAAAGCAGAGACATCAGTCTGCCAACAAAGGTCTGTATAGTCAAGGCTTTGGTCTTCCTCATGGTCATGTACAGTTGTGAGAGCTGGACCATAAGGAAGGTAGAGTGTCAAGGAATTGATGCCTTTGAACTGTGGTTCCAGAGAAGACTCCTGAGTCCCTTGGGGAGCAAGGAGCTCAAACAAGTCGATCTTAAAGAAAATCAACCCTGAATACTCACTGGAAAGACTGATGCTGAATCTGAAGCTCCAGTATTTTGGTCAATTGATGCTGGGAAAGTCCCTGATGCTGGGAAAGGTCAAGGGTAGATGGAAAAGAGGGCATCAGAAGATGAGATGGCTGGATGACATCATCAATGCAATGGGCATGAACTTGAGCAAACTCTGGGAGATGGTGAGGGACAGGAAGGCCTGGTGTGCTGCCGTCCATGGAGTTGCGAAGAGTCAGACATGACTGGGAAACTGAACCACACAGCTAGCTTACACTGGGCACTGGTTACACTAATGATAAACCAATTTATCCCAATTTGTGAATGACCAACCCTCTTAAGTCTTCCAGAGATGTTAAGATGATTTCTTAGTATTTAAATTAAATGAAGAAGTATTTTGAAGTGAAATTATAGATTAAAATATAACATATATAGAAATGCATCCAAGTTGTGGGTATACGGCTAAATTCCACAAAGTGAAAACACCCAGGTAAGTGGCACTCAGATGAAGAAAATTTGACAGTCTGTTGATTTAACAGGCACTTATCTTCTTTTATTCCTTACACTTGGGACAGAGTCTAATTTATTCCAGCTTTTCAGCCCATGGGTCAGGTAGCCAAGGTAGAAGCCACTGGTCTTTATGGTAATGAAACCTACCTCACAGGTCTGTGCATGAGAGTACTTTTTAATCTGTGTGATCTTCAAAGTTTAAACACTTTCTAAAGTCTCAGCTCCAGGTTCTTCTCCACCACAAAAGTTGCTGTCTTTGATGATGCCATCCTGCCAAGTTCTCCTCTCTTTAATCTTTTGTAGGGCTCATGCTGATATTAGTCCACTGATAGTCATTCTGTGTTGCTTTTTTAAATCTCTGCTCACATGAATTGTCAGGGAAGAAAATATTTCTTATAGCTGACAATAATAGATACTCAAGAAATTTTTGTGGGCTTGTCCGCTAAATATTCACCACTCACTTTGCTTTGGTATACAGAGAGTAAATGAGTGTTCAGATGGACTGAATGTTTGTGTCCTACCCCCAGATTCACATGTTGAAACTCTAATCCCTGGTATGATGACATTACAAGGCAGGCATTTAAAAGTAATTAGGATTAAATCCTGTCATAAGGATAGAGCCCTCATGCATGAGATTAGTGCCTTTACAAGAGTCACAAAAGCTAGCTTCCTATGTTCTGCTCTCTATCATGTGAGGATACACCTAGAAGCTGCATTCTACAGCCCAGAAGAGGACTCTCACCAGATCCTGACCATGCTGCACACTGATCTCAGACTTCCAGCCTCCATAACTGGCAGGAATAAATTTCTGTTTTTATAAGCCATTCAGTTTATGGTATTTCATTATGGAAGTCAGAACTGACTAAGACTAAGTCAGGAAGGGCTAGGACACCAGATAGATGTTTGCATGAGTTTTATAGAATAAGATTATTAACTGGACTATCATTCAGTTCAGTTCAGTCACAGTTGTGTCCGACTCTTTGCGACCCCATGAATCACAGCACGCCAGGCCTCCCTGTCCATCACCAACTCCCAGAGGTCACTGAGACTCATATCCATTGAGTCAGTGATGCCATCCAGCCATCTCATCCTCTGTCATCCCCTTCTCCTCCTGCCCCCAATCCCTCCCAGCATCAGAGTCTTCTCCAATGAGTCAACTCTTCGCATGAGGTGGCCAAAGTACTGGAGTTTGAGCTTTAGCATCATTCCTTCCAAAGAAATCCCAGGGCTGATCTCCTTCAGAATGGACTAGTTGGATCTCCTTGCAGTCCAAGGGACTCTCAAGAGTCTTCTCCAACACCACAGTTCAAAAGCATCAATTCTTCGGTGCTCAGCCTTCTTCACAGTCCAGCTCTCACATCCATACATGACTACTGGAAAAAGCATAGCCTTGACTTCTAGTTGGAAGTCAAGGACCTTTGTTGGCAAAGTAATGTCTCTGCTTTTGAATATGCTATCTAGGTTGGTCATAACTTTCCTTCCAAGGAGTAAGCGTCTTTTAAGTGGAGTTATTAACAAGATTATTGAATGGAATAACTTTTCAGAATCCACTTGTGACTTCTGCCTGACATTTTCCATGTGCAGTGATTTACAGTCTCAGAAGTTACCAAGCAGTAATGGGACTGAATGGGGTTTGGTTTTTTTAGGTATAATTGACATATTACATTAGTTTCAGATGCAAAATGCAATGATTCAATGTTTGTATATCATTGAGAAATGATCACCACCAATGTCTAGTTAACATTGTCAACACACATAGTTACAAAAAATGTTTTTCACTCTCTTATGAAGAAGAACTAAAGAGCCTCTTGATGAAACTAAAAGAGGACAGTGAAAAAGTTGGCTTAAAGCTCAACATTCAGAAAATGAAGATCATGGCATCCGATCCCATCACTTCAAAGCAAATAGATTGGGAAACAATGGAAACAGTGGCTGACTTTATTTTTCAGGGTGTGGAGGGGGGCGGGGGCTCCAAAATCACTGCAGATGGTGACTGCAGCCATGAAATTAAAAGACGCTTACTCCTTGGAAGGAAAGTTATGACCAATCTAGATAGCATATTCAAAAGCAGAGACATTACTTTGCCAACAAAGGTTCGTCTAATGAAGGCTATGGTTTTTCCTGTGGTCATGTATGGATGTGAGAGTTGGACTGTGAAGAAGGCTGAGCACCAAAGAATTGATGCTTTTGAACTGTGGTGTTGGAGAAGACTCTTGAGAGTCCCTTGGACTGCAAGGAGATCCAACCAGTCCATCCTAAAGGAGATCAGTCCTGGGTGTTCATTGGAAGGACTGATGTTGAAACTGAAACTCCAATACTTTGGCCACCTGATGTGAAGAGCTGACTCACTGGAAAAGATCCTGATGGTGGTAAAGATTGAGGGTAGGAGGACAATGGGACGACAGAGGAGGAGATGGCTGGATGGCATCACTGACTCAATGGACATGAGTTTGGGTGAACTCCAGGAGTTGGCCATGGACAGGGAGGCCTGGCGTGCTGCGATTCATGAGATCACAAAGAGTTGGGTATGACTGAGAGATTGAACTGAACTGATGAGGGCAATATATTTAATCTGAACATATCTGTTTTTAATCTGAACATATCTGTTTTGCCATTGTTAAAATGTTAAAATGCACTTCAGAGTAGCTTTTAAGGTGTAAACAGTAGAGTTCTCACCTTTGAGAAGTTGCTCTTAAACTAGAGGTTCTCAACAGATGACCTCGGGAGCTAAAAAATATCATAGAACCAGGCTGAATATAAATACAGCAAAAATACAGTTATTTATAATGGTTATGAAAAAAGCAGAAGTTGGATTGCAAAGTTAAACAGAGATGAAGAAATGGATGCAGTGGGTGTAGAATATATATGAATGGTTTGATGAAACATACTTTCCAATCCAGAGAATTTTATAGGTGACAGGAACAATTGCAAAATGTTTATTTTAGCACTGCTCAAATGACACATTTCTAAGTTTCTACTGAGCTTGGGTAATAAAACATGAGTGGCTTATTTTTGAGCTTTTTTCCGGGAACATAACTCCTTATAGTGAATATCAAAAGTGTATTCCAGCACTGCATTCTGCAAACCTGTGTCCTCTATGTTCCCAGGAAGACAACTGTAAAAAAGATGTTTGAAAAAAAGAGGTGTCTGGCTAATCCTTTCGTTCATTCTTTATTCATTCCACATACGTTTATGACATGCCCATGGAACAGACACTCTTCTAGGCACTCTGGATATATTAGTGAACAGAATAAAGATCGCTGACTTTTTTTTCAGCTTATATTTTTACCCTACTCAGACAAAAACAGTTTGTGACCCCATGGACTGTAGCCCATCAGGCTCCTCCCTCCATGGGATTCTCCAGGCAAGAATACTGGAGCGGCTTGCCATTTCCTTCTCCAGGGGATCTTCCCGACCCAGGGATCGGACCCAGGTCTCCTGCATTCCACGCAGACGCTTTACCCTCTGAGCCACCAGGGAAGCCCAAAACATAATAAATAAATTAGTAAACTACAGAGTACACAGGAAAGGTATAAATGCAATGGTAAAAATGAAAAAGAAAAGGCAGAATAAGGAGAACCAAGAGTTCATAGAGGTGGTGTGCAGGAAGCTGCAGTTTTACAAAGAGCATAACAAGGTTGAGAAGACGGCATTTGAACAAAAACTTAAGAGGTGGTGAGGGAATTATCCACGTGAACGAAGAAGACCAGCAAA
The DNA here is from genome assembly GCA_935064755.1 of Tragelaphus eurycerus. Lineage (NCBI taxonomy): Eukaryota > Metazoa > Chordata > Mammalia > Artiodactyla > Bovidae > Tragelaphus > Tragelaphus eurycerus. Next base: position 1,160,765 of record CAKXYN010000095.1, on the reverse strand, counting down.
GAGAATAGTCAGTACAAAGGTTTTGGTTCAGAGACACGCCTGGCAGCAATTAGGAGGCCAGTGTGGCTGGAGCAGAGTGAGCAAGAGGCAGAGTAAGAAATGAGACCAGAGTGGTGAGGTGCAGGAGAACAGGTCATGCAGGACTCTGGAGGGTCCTTGATGCTTATTGTGAGTGAAAGGAAAGACCATTTGCCAAATTTTGAGCAACAGAAGGACATGAATCTGACTAAACTTTTAAAAGAGCACTGCAATGAATGTGTTGAGAATAGACTGAAAAGGGGCTAAACCAGAAGCAGAGAGATAGTAGGAGGCTATCACAATAATTCAACTATATACCCAAATCTATCCTCCAGCCTGATACCAATTCCCATTAGAGACACTCAAAGGGCAGGTAAAGAAGCAGAGACATTATCACTGAAGGGCCTGGTGAAAGAAATAAACACAAATCTGGGATGGGTCTTTACCACTAGCATATATAAGTGGACAAGTTTACCTGATGAGTTATCCCGCTAAAGAAATAACTGCTCCTTGGAGTTACACAGTACAGGTCTTATGCCTAAAGTGAAAATTCAGGATCTCAGGACCAGCAAGGCAGCATTGGGTAGCCTGGCTAGGACTAAGAAAACTAAGCAAGGGGAGCCTATAAAGTGAGGGGAAACACTGATGCTGAGAGCAAGCTTCATTCATCCACAAGGTATTTATGAGTATCTCGTATGTCCTGAGAATTCAACCAGGCAGTAGAGAGAGAGAAACAGAGAAGACATAGACACTGCCTTCAAGAAGTTCACAGTCATGTTGAGGAGATGAAAAAGAAAACAAATAATTGCAAACCAGTGAGCAATATTTACAGGATGAAATAGGTACAGTTACACCCACAGAGGACTCATTGGTCAAACTTGTCCAAAGAAATCAAGGCAGGCTTCATATGGGAGAAGGTATTTAAGTTTGATTTTGAAGGCTATGTTTGTCAGTTAATCAAAGGGACTGGTATTGCAGGAACTACAAAGTGTAAGACATAAATATAGACATAGATATAAATATAAATATATAAAAATGGGGTCATTGGAAAAACCCTGTTCTCTTGGGGAAGTGCAAGTAGTTTCATATGACTGGATCTCATGTATGTAAAGAAAAGCAGAAGGAAAATAGTCCTGAGAGACAAGCAGAGGCCAAAACTCAAAGGGTTTTGGTTATTCTAAGGAATTTGCATCATATCCGTTTAGTGCTCTCTTGATTTTCTGCTAAATATCAATTTTGTACCACCTTCACCATGCACCATCCAAGTGACATGACTCCTAGCTCTGGGAGTAGGTCATGATTACTCTGGGCTTCCCTGGTAGCCTGACAATGCAGGAGACACAGGAGTCGGGGGTTCGGTCCCTGGGTCAGGAAGATCCCCAGGAGAAGGAAATGGCAACCCATTCCAATATTCTTGCCTGGGAAATCCCAGGAACAGAGAAGCCTGACGGGCTACAGTCCATGGAATCTCAAAAGTGTCGAGCACAACTTAGTGACTAAAAACAAAAACGTGAATACTCTAAGCTATTTTTAATAAACCCCATAGACCTTGACAGTTGTTGGTTCAGGATCTCTAAACCAATCTGTGGATGAATTTCCTTAATCAGAGAGACAGGTTCAGGAGTTGTACACATGATGAAAATGATCTAACGAAATTTGAGAAGTTTGCTAGAAGCTTCTGGGTAAAGTTTTCTCCCTCCTAAGAAAGGAAGGAAGAGGCAGTTTATTCCTCTCTCCACTATTGTAATTGTGAGTGCCACAACTGCTGCAGTCCCCTTGCAACCCACCTGAAGAACAAAACTCACCATGGGAAAGGCACACGTAAGAGAACGGCAGGGGAATAGTGCTGAACCCCCAGAGTAAGTCAGCACTTAGGTCTGCCTTCCCTCCCAACTTTGTGTTACATCAGTTAAGATTCCCTACTGAATTTCCCTATTGAATTAATTTGAGATAAGTTTTCTGTTATATGCAACACAATCCATCCTAACTCATACATCCCAGTAGGGAAATGAATATATATTTTTTATTTCAGAAAGGTCAAGCTGGGGATTTGGAAGGGGAAAAACTAGAGCTAGGGTTAAGCAGAGAGATAATTGAGCCATTCAGAAAAGATGATGAGATTGTAAATTTAAGTTACATATATGGATGGGAAGAAATGGATACAAGACTATTCAGGTGGAAAGAACGTGATTAATCACTGGATGCAGGGATAAATGAGGAGGAATTCTTAATAATCTCCAGCTTTGGGGAAACAAGCTAGAGAGTAGTAACATTTAGAGAGAGAATAAAATTTGTTGTTGTTGTTGCTGTTCAGCCACTCAGTTGTGTCCGACTCTTGGCAACCCCATGGACTGCAGCACACCAGGCTTCGCTGTCCTGCACCATCTCCTGGAACTTGCTCAAACTCATATTCATTGAGCTGGTGATGCCATCCAACCATCTCATCCTCTGTCGTCCCCTTTTCCTCCCGTCTTCAATCTTTCCCAGCATCAGGGTCTTTTCTAAAGAGTCGGCTCTTCACATCAGATGGCCAAAGTATTGGAGCTTTAGCTTCAGCATCAGTCCCTTCAATGAATGTTCAGGGTTGATTTCCTTTAGAATTGACTGGTTTGATCTCCTTGCAGTCCAAGGGCATCTTAAGAGTCTTCTCCAACACCATTCTTCAAAAGCATAAATCCTTCAGTGCTCAACCTTTTTTATGGCCCAACTCTCACATCCATACATACATGACTACTGGAAAAACAGTAGATTTGACTAGACAGACCTTTGTTGGCAAAGTAATGTCTCTGATTTTTAATATACTGTCTAGGTTGGTCACAGCTTTTCTACCAAGGAGCAAGTATCTTTTAATTTCATGGCTACAATCACCATGCAGTGATTTTGGAGTCAAAGAAAATAAAGTCTGTCACTGTTTGCATTGTTTCCCCATCTATTCGCTATGAAGTGATGGGACCAGATGCCATGACCTTTCTTTTTGGAATGCTGAGTTTTAATTCAGCTTTTTCACTCTCCTCTTTCACTTTCATCAAGAGGCTCTTTAGTTCCTCTTCACTTCCTGCCATAAGGGTGGTGTCATCTGCATATCTGAAGTTACTGATATTTCTCCTGGCAATCTTGATTCTCAATTCCCCCCTCTCTATTTCTCACTATATCCACAAATCCATTCTCTACATCTGTGCCTCTTTTCCTGCCCTGCAAATATGTTCATCAGTACCATTTTTCCCAGATTCCTAATGCATGTGTTGTAATATTCATTAGAAGGACTGATGCTGAACCTGAAGCTCCAATAATTTGGCCACCTGATGGGAAGAGCTGATTCACTGGAAAAGACCCAGATGCTGGGAAAGAATGAGGGCAAAAGGAGAAGGGAGCAACAGAATATAAGATGGTTGGATGGCATCACTGACTCAATGGACATGAGTTTGAGCAAACTCCAGGAGATGGTGAAGGTCAGATAAGCCTGACATGCTGCAGTCCATGGGGTCTCAAAGAGTCGGACATGACTTAGTGACTGAACAACAAAACAATAATAGTATCATCAAAATTGTTAATAACAGTAATAAACATTGAGTTAGTTTAAGATTTCTTTGCAAGTCTGTACATCCTGTAACTGAGCTGGACCCTTTGAGGCCTTCCCAGAATAAACTCAAACCCGTTAAGGTCATCTGCCTGCCTTTTTAAAAAACTGTATAAAAACTTCAGTCAAAGATAAATTTAATCAGAGAGTTGAGGAAACACAGAAAGAAAGGAAAACAGTCAAGCAAGATAATGTAATAATACTTTAGCCCTTAAATAAAGTCAAGGATCTTTAGATCTTCCTCAAGGACTATGGATAGTACTGAGTCATGTCCTTTGAGGTGTCTTGTAGCTACTGAAATCCCCACCAGGTGAAAGAAGTTAACTTTATGCTGCCCATGAGCACATAGACCACAGCCCAGTTGGAACCAGAGGTTGATAATGCTGACTCCCAATCACCTCACCACCAACCAAAAGAATAGCCATGAGCTGATCACATCCTACTCACTGAACACTGGAAGACTCCTCACTACTCTGTCCAGGGTGGGTCACACAGTCTTGAGGGCATTAGTCTGCTGTGGCCCCAAAGCAATGAAGCTGTTCTTTTCTATGTCACCCAAACCCCACGTCTCCACATTTCTATTTGGCACCAGTGAGCAGAGGCTGCATTTCGGCACCAATCCTTACATATCTTACACAAAGAATATACAATGAACATATTGGGGCTGCTTTTCTGCAATCAAATACTCTTGGATACAAGAGTACTCCTCATGGATCTGTCTTATTACCATGACCCTCTGTCCAAGAGAGACTGAGAGACCTTGCTGTTGGTGGATGGCAACTGTCTGTTAAATGGTGAGCCCTGTGCATCTGTCTCATGAGTAGTAGCATCATCTTCCACATATTTGGAACCTTATGTTAAACATAAAAGTGATAACAGGTAGAAAAGAAATTGTGCTTCACTGTTCTTTACGTGCATTCTGCCACCTCTGTTTGCAATATTTTAAATACTAATAGTATTACACATTTTTATTTAGCTTTTATTTTAGATAAGCGCCTCCAAAGCACCCGCCAGGCGCGCCAAAGCGCCAAGCGGCTGCGACGGGCGTGCCAAAGCGGGCCCGAGAGGAGCCACCCCACGTCCGAGGTCAGGGGCAGTGGCCAAGAGTACCAGACTGCGACGGAGCAGGAACAGCCAAGAGGAATTACTGCGTCCAAGGTCAGGGGCGGCGATGAGAGGAGTTACCCTGCGTCCGAGGTCAGGGGCGGTGGCTCGGAGGAGATACCCCACGCCTCAAGCCCGAGGCCAGGGGCAGCGGGCAGGAGGAGCTACCCCATGCCCAAGCCCGAGGCCAGGGGCAGCGGGTGGGTGTAGCTACCCCACCCCGCCATGCCCGAGGCCAAGGGCGGCAGCCGGGAGGACCAACCCAACCTCCAAGGAGCTGTGGCTGTGCGGGTGCAGGAGGGCCTAGAGGAGCTATCCCACGCTGAAGGTCAGGAAAGGCGGCGGTGAGGAGAGACCTCTGGTCCCAAGGTAAGGCGCCATGGCTGTGCTTTGCTGGAGCAGCCGTGAAGAGATACCCCACACCCAAGGTAAGACAAACCCAAGTAAGACAGTAGGTGTTGCAAGAGGGCATCAGAGGGCAAACACACTGAAACCATACTCACAGAAAACTAGTCAATCTAATCACACTAGGACCACAGCCTTGTCTAACTCAATGAAACTAAGCCATGCTCGTGGGGCAACCCAAGATGGGCGGGTCATGGAGGAGAGATCTGACAGGATGTGGTCTGCCGGAGAAGGGAATGGCAAACCACTTCAGTATTCTTGCCTTGAGAACCCCATGAACAGGAAGAAAAGACAAATTATAGGATACTGAAAGAGGAACTCCCCAGGTCAGTAGGTGCCCAATATGCTACTGAAGATCAGTGGAGAAATAACTCCAGAAAGAATGAAGGGATGGAGCCAAAGCAAAAACAATACCCAGCTGTGGATGTGACTGGTGATAGAAGCAAGGTCCGATGCTGTAAAGAGCAATATTGCATAGGAACCTGGAATGTCAGGTCCATGAATCAAGGCAAATTGGAAGTGGTCAAACAAGAGATGGCAAGAGTGATGTCGACATTCTAGGAATCAGCGAACTGAAATGGACTGGAATGGGTGAATTTAACTAGATGACCATTATATCAACTACTGTGGGCAGGAATCCCTCAGCAGAAATGGAGTGGCCATCATGGTAAACAAAAGAGTCCGAAATGCAGTACTTGGATGCAATCTCAAAAATGACAGAATGATCTCTGTTCGTTTCCAAGGCAAACCATTCAATATCACAGTAATCCAAGTCTATGCCCCAACCAGTAACGCTGAAGAAGCTGAAGTTGAATGGTTCTATGAAGACCTACAAGACCTTTTAGAACTAACACCCAAAAAAGATGTCCTTTTCATTATAGGGGACTGGAATGCAAAAGTAGGAAGTCAAGAAACACCTGGAGTAACAGGCAAATTTGGCCTTGGAATACAGAATGAAGCAAGGCAAAGACTAATAGAGTTTTGCCAAGAAAATGCACTAGTCATAACAAACACCCTCTTCCAACAACACAAGAGAAGACTCTATACATGGACATCACCAGATGGTCAACACTGAAATCAGATCGATTATATTCTTTGCAGCCAAAGATGGAGAAACTCTGTACAGTCAGCAAAAACAAGACCAGGAGCTGACTGTGGCACAGACCATGAACTCCTTATTGCTAAATTCAGACTTAAATTGAAGAAAGTAGGGAAAACCACTAGACCATTCAGGTATGACCTAAATCAAATCCCTTATGATTATACAGTGGAAGTGAGAAATAGATTTAAGGGCCTAGATCTGATAGATAGAGTGCCTGATGAACTATGGAATAAAGTTCATGACATTGTACAGGAGACAGGGATCAAGACCATCCCCAAGAAAAAGAAATGCAAAAAAGCAAAATGGCTGTCTGGGGTGGGGGGTGGGGGCCTTACAAACAGCTGTGAAAAGAAGAGAAGCAAAAAGCAAAGGAGAAAAGGAAAGATATAAGCATCTGAATTCAGAGTTCCAAAGAATAGCAAGAAAAGATAAGAAAGCCTTCTTCAGAGATCAATGCAAAGAAATAGAGGAAAACAACAGAATGGGAAAGACTAGGGATCTCTTCAAGAAAATCAGAGATACCAAAGGAACATTTCATGCAAAGATGGGCTCGATAAAGGACAGAAATGATATGGACCTAACGGAAGCAGAAGATATTAAGAAGAGGTGGCAAGAATACACAGAAGAACTGTACAAAAAAGATCTCCACGACCCAGATAATCACGATGGCGTGATCACTCACCTAGAGCCAGACATCCTGGAATGTGAAGTCAATGGGCCTTAGAAAGCATCACTATGAACAAAGATAGTGGAGGTGATAGAATTCCAGTTGAGCTATTTCAAATCCTGAAAGATGATGCTGTGAAAGTGCTGCACTCAATATGCCAACAAATTTGGAAAACTCAGCAGTGGCCACAGGATTGGAAAAGGTCAGTTTTCATTCCAATCCCAAAGAAAGGCAATGCCAAAGAATGCTCAAACTACCGCACAATTGCACTCATCTCACACGCTAGTAAAGTAATGCTCTAAATTCTCCAAGCCAGGCTTCAGCAATATGTGAACCGTGAACTTCCTGATGTTCAAGCTAGTTTTAGAAAAGGCAGAGGAACCAGAGATCAAATTGCCAACATCCACTGGATCATGGAAAAAGCAAGAGAGTTCCAGAAAAACATCTATTTCTGCTTTATTGACTATGCCAAAGCCTTTGACTGTGTGGATCACAATCAAATGTGGAAAATTCTTCAAGAGATGGGAATACCAGACCACCTGATCTGCCTCTTGAGAAATCTGTATGCAGGTCAGGAAGCAACAGTTAGAACTGGACATGGAACAACAGACTGCTTCCAAATAGGAAAAGGAGTACGTCAAGGCTATGTATTGTCACCCTGTTTATTTAACTTATATGCAGAGTACATCATGAGAAATGCTGGACTGGAAGAAACACAATTTGGAGTCAAGATTGCTGGGAGAAATATCAATAACCTCAGATATGCAGATGACACCACCCTTATGGCAGAAAGTGAAGAGGAACTAAAAAGCCTCTTGATGAAAGTGAAAGTGGAGAGTGAAAAGGTTGGCTTAAAGCTCAACATTCAGAAAAGGAAGATCATGGCGTCTGGTCCCATCACTTCATGGGAAATAGATGGGGAAACAGTGGAAACAGTGTCAGACTTTATTTTCCTGGGCTCCAAAATCACTGCAGATGGTGACTGCAGCCACGAAAGTAAAAGATGCTTACTCCTTGGAAGGAAAGTTATTACCAACCTAGATATCATATTCTAAAGCAGAGACATTACTTTGCCAACAAAGGTTCGTCTAGTCAAGGCTATGGTTTTTCCTGTGGTCATGTATGGATGTGAGAGCTGGACTGTGAAGAAGGCTGAGCGCCAAAGAATTGATGCTTTTGAACTGTGGTATTGGAGAAGACTCTTGAGAGTCCCTTGGACTGCAAGGAGATCCAACCGGTCCATTCTGAAGGAGATCAGCCCTGGGATTTCTTTGGAAGGAATGATGCTAAAGCTGAACTCCAGTATTTTGGCCACCTCATGCGAAGAGTTGACTCATTGGAGAAGACTCTGATGCTAGGAGGGATTGAGGGCAAGAGGAGAAGGGGACGACAGAGGATGAGATGGCTGGATGGCATCACTGACTCAATGGATGTGAGTCTCAGTGACCTCAGGGAGTTGGTGATGGACAGGGAGGCCTGGCGTGCTGCGATTCATGAGGTCGCAAAGATTCGGACACGACTGAGCAACTGATCTGATCTGATATGATCTGATTTAGATATAATGTTTATCATTTCCTCTTGTCTCTCTCTGGGTCTACTAAGGTAAGTATAAATAATCAGTATTATTTAGATGAATAAGCAAGCCCAAAATTTCTCAGACGACTTGCTCTCACTAAAATCCTTCTGATATCAGGTGAAAATACCAGAACTATCCTACCAAAGTGATTACTTAAAGGCTAATCCTGTGGTCATGTATGGATGTGAGAGCTGGACTGTGAAGAAGGCTGAGCACCAAAGAATTGATGCTTTTGAACTGTGGTGTTGGAGAAGACTCTTGAGAGTCCCTTGGACTGCAAGGAGATCCAACCAGTCCATTCTGAAGGAGATCAGCCCTGGGATTTCTTTGGAAGGAATGATGCTAAAGCTGAAACTCCAGTATTTTGGCCACCTCATGCGAAGAGTTGACTCATTGGAGAAGACTCTGATGCTGGGAGGGATTGGGGGCAGGAGGAGAAGGGGACGACAGAGGATGAGATGGCTGGATGGCATCACTGAATCGGTGGATGTGAGTCTGAGTGACCTCCGGGAGTTGGTGATGGACAGGGAGGCCTGGTGTGCTGCGATTCATGGGGTCGCAAAGAGTCGGACACGACTGAGTGACTGGTCTGATCTGATCTGATCTGAATGTAGAAAGCATCTCTGACTTAAAGATAGTCTCCCAATAGACTATGGTCCATTGAAACTTTTTCACCTTTTACCTACAATAGAAGTTAAAAGAAGAAGATATGTTTCTCTGGGGATACAGAGATGAGACAAGCAGCCCTAAGATGTTCTGGGTCTATTGGAGGAAAGTGAGTTGAGCAAATACTGTAGACTTAAAATTTCCAACTCTTGCCCATCTTCCTGTGCCAACAATGAAACTTCTGGCCTTCTGGGACCAGTTCTTACCTGGGCCACCACATATACACCAGATCAGCCTTCACAGAGTCTCTACTTCTGCTGCTCCTGGGGTCCCAACTTGGCTCTGCATGGAAGCAATTTTATTATTTGAGAGTTCCTTTCTAGTCTTTGTTTTTCTTCTGTGACCCAGTTCTTTCTCCTTTTTCTTACCTACATTTCTCCTGAAACTTCTGGGCCCCTTATATCATAGTCCACAAATTTCCATATCTCTTTCATCTAACTGCAGGATGTTCACTTTATTGGTTATCCATTATTAGAATCAGGCTGGCTATCAACATGACTCTCATCTGCTTCTAGGGCATCCTATAACATATGGAGTGATTAAAGATCCTTAGGAAGCCTTATGAGCACCCGCCATTGTCTGATTTGTCTCTTCAGCCTCATTGCTACTCTTCTCTGCCTTGAAGTTAACACCCCAACAACCTTAAAATGTATGGTCTCTCATCTATGTTCCTGGCTCCTGCTATGTTGTCTGGAATGCTCTTCCTCCCACCCCTTATTTCTTCTTCTCCTACACAGGGTAACTCTTAATCATTCTTTAAGAATTAGCTAAAAATAGGATGGTAGTCTAGAGGCTAAGATTCAGTATTCCCAATGCAGGGGAGCCCCAGTTTGATCCCTGGTCAGGGAAATAGATCCTACATGCTGCAACTAAAGATTCTGCAAGCTGGAACTAAGACTCAGCCCAGGGATTTCCCAGGTGGTTCAGTGGCTAAAACTCCATGCTCCCAGTGCAGAGGACCTAGGTTCAAATCCTGATTGGGGAGTTAAGGTCCCATGTGTCACAAGTAAGACCCAGCACAGCCAAATTTTTTTTAAAGACCCAGCTCAGCCAAATAAATACATAAATATTTTTTAAAAGAAAAGTTTATCAATTTTACCTTTTAAAACCGCTTTTAATAAAAAAAAAAGAATTTGCTAAAGAGAATTAAAGCAGCAGTTAACATTAATTGAGGGCATGCTAAGTGCCAAGCGTATGGATGTCTTCCTTTAAACCTTTCAGCACTCAAATGTGGTAGGTTTTATTATTTTTATCATTTTATAAATGAGACAAGTAAGACTTTGAGAGCACTTGAACTGCTTTCTCCAGGAGGACCCCACCCATAAACAAGTATAAGTGTTCCCATATTATTATCCTATACATATTTTTATCATTGCACTTAGCACATAGTATTACAATGTTATTTGTATATGTTTTATTTGTTTTCACTGGGCCAATGAATTCCTTGAAAACAGAGATTGTTTTTTACTTATCTGAATTTGCAAACCTAGCAAGATGACTGAATTGTTGAGTATTTGCTGCATAAATACCTCACTCTATGAATGAATGAATGGGTGCCATCATATGGCCTATTCAACTATTATGAAAACATAGACGAGGTAACACAAACTGCCTAGGAGCCGTGAAAAATAAAAAGACTCATGGAGGAGGTGTCCTCTCAAATGAACTTGAATGAAGAGTAGGAGATGTCAGACAAACAAGGGAATGAGCACAGCAATAGCTTCAGTTCATGCCTTGCACAAGACCTCAGATTTAAGGTGTCCCATGTCTGTGCAAGGCTGAGAAGTAGAATATGTATATTTAGAAACAGAAGGAGATGACAGTATAAAGGGAAAGGCGAGATTATAAAGGGGCTTTGTGAATGATTATAAGCAGGGAAGAACCTGATTAAACTATTTGAATCATCTATTTAGACAGTGGATGGAAAATAGTTTGAAAGGAATATGAAGCCATCTGTGAGAAGTTAATTGAAACCAATCAGGAAAAAAGAAATGTCATGACCAAAGGTGATAGCAATGAAGAAGGTGAAGATGATGGGATGGATATGACTGATAGGCTGTATAGATATGAATATATGGATATGATGGGATGGATATGAATAATAGGCTGAAGTGATTGAACTTAGTTACAGGCTAATTGTTGGAGGTGTGAGAGAAGAAGTTTCAAATGACTCCACAGTTTTTGACTTCAGAAATTAGAAATGAGAAAATAGCAGTGCTATAAGCCAGTAGTGAGAACCAAAATAAGAAGAAGAAGAAGAAAAAGGAGAGCAGATTTTGGTGAGAGGAGGCACAGAGAGGAAAGATAAAGAATTTTGTTTGGGATATATTAATTCTGTAATACTTATGTGATGTCCAGGTAAGTTACATGCATTATCTCATTTATTATCTGCAAAACCTATCTTCAGTAGGTAATACATCCCTATTTTGTGGGAAAAGGAATGGAACTTCTTATTAACTAATGTGTTCCCTCTCTTATCAATGTCCCTAATTGCAGTGCTCAAGGTGGTCCCCTTGGAAGTATGCTGTAAAGTGCCCAGGCAGGGGACTTGCCCAAGCTGGGAAACTGAGGGCTTAGCAGTAGACCCTGATGTGTGGAGTCTTGCATTCTGCTTCCTACAGATGAGCTACCTTTTCTTCTTTGCACGCTTCCTTAGTGGCTCAGTCAGTAAAGAATCTGCCTACAATACAGGAGACCTGGGTTTGATCCCTGGGTCAGGAAGATCCCCTGGAGACAGGAATGGCAGCCCACTCCAGTATTCTTCCTGGAAAATCCCATGGACAGAGGAGCTTGGCAGGCTACAGTCCATGAGGCCTCAAAGAGTTGGAACACAGTTGAGAGACTAACACTTGCGTTTTCTTCTTTCTGTGCTAGAATAGCAATATGCCAACTTCCAAGCTTTCACAGATCTAAATGAAGACATTATGGAGGAGGTCAGAAGTAATGGAAGGAAGTCACAGGGGAGCGTTGGCCTGCGGCATATAGCACCAACCAGAAACCTATGTGGTAAGCATGGACAGGAAATGTTTCCTGATCTCACAGCGTGATATAACGTGCAGAAAACACCAATGTGCAAAACACAGTCTGTGCAGGTGATACTGTGAGGTTAGAATTTGGAACTGGGTGTGGCTTCATAATCTGCAGAGTCAAAACAGAATAGATATTTGGAGATGCAAGGAATTCATCAGCTGGTGTGAAGGGAAAGGAGGAAAGTAGCTTTCTGTAGGAAGGTTGCAGGTCAGAAGAACCTAAACCCTGCTCAGGGCATGATCACTGAGGAAGACGGCAATTAAAGAAATCAGTTAAAAAAAAAAGAAAAGGCCTTTAGAAAGTCACAGTCTGTATATATTTTATAGCAGTTCATAGTAGAAAAATCAAACAAAATACAAAGGCATAAAGAAGAAAGAAGAAACCCTCTAAAACCTTACCATATATAAATGATCCTTATCAATATTTGGGGAAAATTCTTTCTAGACTTCTCTCTGTGCACATACATATGCAGAAACACGTACACATAAGCACATACACACACACACAAAGCCACACACATATGTGCTTAGGTGGAATCTTCTGATTTTTCTGATCTATTACATTTTATAACTCAAAAGATATACCATGGACATCTTTCTACATCCATGAAAACATGTATTTGTAATAATTTTATAATCGCCCAGTATTCTATTGAATGTATGTATCAGTTCAATTCAGTTCAGTCACTCAGTTGTGTCCAATCTTTGTGACCCCATGGACTGCAGCACACCAGGCTTGTTGCTGGTCACCAACCCCCAGAGCCTGCTCAAACTCAAGTCCATCGAGTCAGTGATGCCATCCAACCATCTCATCCTCTGTCATCCCCTTATCCTCCTGCCTTCAATCTTTCCCAGCATCACAGTCTTTTCAAATGAGTCACTTTGTCACCTCAGGTGGCCAAAGTATTAGAGCTTCAGCTTCAGTATCAGTCCTTCTAATGCATATTCAGGACTGATTTCCTTTAGGATTGACTGGTTGGATCTCCTTGCAATCCAAGGGACTTTCAAGAGTCTTCTCCAACACCACAGTTCAAAAGCATCAATTCTTCAGCACTCAGCTTTCTTTATAATCCAACTCTCACATCCATACATGACTACTGGAAAAACCATAGTTTTGACTAGACGGACCTTTGTTGGCAAAGTAATGTCTCTGATTTTTAATATGTTGTCTAGGTTGGTCATAGTTTTTCTTGCAAGGAGCAAGAAAAGTGAAAGTGAAAGTGACGTCGCTCAGTCGTGTCCGACTCTTTGCGACCCCATAGACTGTAGCCTACCAGGCTCCTCTGTCCATGGGATTTTCCAGGCAAGAGTACTGGAGCGGGTTGCCATTTCCTTCTCCAGAGGATCTTCCCGACCCAGGGATCGAATCCGGGTCTCCCGCATTGTAGGCAGACGCTTTACCATCTGAGCCACCAGGGAAGCCCTAAGGAGCAAGAAAAGCTCCTTTAATTTCATGGCTGCAGTCACCATCTGCAGTGATTTTGGAGTCCAGGAAAATAAAGTCTCTCACTGTTTCCATTGATTCCCTATCTATCTGCCATGAAATGATGGGACCAGATGACACGATCTTTGTTTTTTGAATGTTTAATTTTAAGCCAACTTTTTCACTCTCCTCTTTCACCTTCATCAAGAGGCTTTTTAGTTCCTCTTCACTTTCTGCCATAAGGGTGGTGTCATCTGCATATCTGAGGTTATTGATATTTCTCCCGGCAATCTTGATTCCAGCTGTGATTCTTCTAGCCCAGCATTTCTCATGATGTACCCTGCATAGAAGTTAAATAAGCAGGGTGACAATATATAGCCTTGACGTATTCCTTTTCTTATTTGGAACCAGTCTCTCTTTCACTTTCATCAAGAGGCTCTTTAGTTCTTCTTTGCTTTCTGCCTTAAGGGTGGTGTCATCTGCATATCCGAGGTTATTGATATTTCTCCCAGCAATCTTGATTCCGACTTGTGCTTCATCCAGCCCAGCATTTCACATGATGTAGTCTGCATATAAGTTAAATAAGCAGGGTGACAATATACAGGCTTGACGTACTCCTTTCCCAATTTGGAACCAGTCTGCTGTTCCATGTTAGGTTCTAAATGTTGCTTCTTGACCTGCATACAGATTTCTTAGGAGGCAGGTAAGATGGTCTGGTGTTCCCATCTCTTTAAGAATTTTCCACAGTTTGTTGTGATCCATACAGCTAAAGGCAAAAGAGAAAAGCTAAAGGCAAAGGAAAGATGTACCCATCTGAATGCAGAGTTAGAAAGAATAGCAAGAAGAGATAAGAAAGCCTTCCTCAGTGATCAATGCAAAGAAAGAGAGGAAAACAATAGAATGGGAAACACTAGAGATCTCAAGAAAATTAGAGATACCAAGGGAAATTTCATGCAAAGATGGGCAAATAAAGGACAGAAACAGTATGGACCTAACAGAAGCAGAAGAGATTAACAAGAGGTGGCAAGAATACACATAAGAACTATACAAAAAAAGATCTTAATGACTCAGATGATCACTAACCTAAAGCCAGGCACCCTGGAGTGCAAAGTCAAGTGGGCCTTAGGCAGCATCACTAGGAACAAAGCTAGTGGAGGTGATGGAATTCCAGTTGAGCTATTTCAAATCCTAAAAGAAGATGCTGTGAAACTGCTGCACTCAATATGCCAGCAAATTTGGAAAACTCAGCAGTGGCGGCAGGACTGGAAAATGTCAGTTTTCATTCCAATCCCAAAGAAAGGCAATGCCACAGGATGCTCAAACTTGCACAGTTGTACTCATCTCACACACTAGCAAAGTAATGCTCAAATTCTCCAAGCCAGGCTTCAACAATATGTGAGTATATGTATTTTGATTTACATAAAACTATAAGTTTTCTCCAGCAATGTAACAATAAAAGTTTTCATACTTAAATTTTTTTAATCAATTAATTTATTTTAAGCTTTCTCTTGCAGTAAAATTATAGAAATAGTATTGTTTGGTCAAACACTTGTACATCTAAAACTTTGATAGGGACTTACAAAATTATCCTGCTGCCCAAATATGGTACCAATTTACAACATGGAAAATTCTTAAAGTATTCTGTATTGACTTGGATTCCCCTGCTTGAGTCATGTCATGGAAAAATGAAGGTGACATAAATAACATCACACGCTCACACACATTCAATTTTGTTTCCTCCAGATGACCTTTAAAGTTTGTTTAAAACAAAAATTAAAACTCAAGCATGGAGGTTCAAGAAGGAGGGGATACATGTGCAGCAGAAACTTACAGAACATTGTAAAGGAATTATACACCAATTAAAAATAAATTTAAAAAAGAATATACATGGGGAAAAAAAAAAAAGAAAACTCAAGCACGAATGTCAGAACAGAATGTGAGGAGGTTTCTCCTGAGATGCTGGTCATCTGCAGCTATTGCACAAGCACAGCTCCTGCATTTACTCTATAGAAACAGGATGCACTTCCACCGCAAGTGTGGTGCAAATGCCAGACTGATGATGTCACCCACATACCAAAAGGATCTGAAAGGTTTATTACTCCTATAACGAGATTTTCTGACTAGAGCAGGACAGTCTTCTAGAGCTGGTCTGAAAATGAGTGGAGAAAGCTATGACAAGTGTTAAAATCAACCACAAAAAGAGATCAGCCTTGAAAATTCTCTGGGTGAGCAAAACCAGTTTAGCTATGCAAGCAAAGCTTCACCTAGTTAATTTTGCAAGACAAACAAGATTAACTTGACTTGGGTCATTTCTGCTTATGCCGTCTGAGAATCACAAATGAAACTTAAGCCAATCCCCAAAACCGATGTCAGATAACCACTAACCAATTCCCATTCGTTAAGTAAATTCTAATTTTGTAACAAATCACTATAAAGAATAAACACCCCTTGCTTTCAAATTACATAAGCTACTTTATAGTGATATATCTTTGAGCCTCATTTCATGTTTTGGTTTGCAAACTGTCTTTTTGTGTGTGCACAATAAACCTTTACTAATTACTACTTAAGTGATTCTTTGGTTTTATTTATGTTTTTAATAAACTTATGACAAAGGAGACTGGCTTAGGGCTTTCATGGTACATTGGAGTCGGGCTGGTATGAGTGTGGGGCTCATGTGTTTTGAACTTCATTTATGGCAAAGGAGGGAATATCCAGTCTTTCTTAACAGCTTGATCAACTTACGGAGTTGTGGGGCAGAAGGAAAAAGGATGAGATGAGGCTTAAAAATCATCAGCAATCAAACATCAAAATTGAAATGTGAGATTCTCATTGCAGTTACAAGGCCAAAACCTTATCAGAAAGAGCTTAGCAGTTTCATGAAGAGCAGAAACATAGAAGGTCTATAGTCTTCTTTAAATATCAACTGAAAATACCAAGCCAAAGATTGACAAATGGGCTATGTAAGATCTAAGAAGCTGAAGCTCCAATACTTTGGCCACCTGATTCGAAGAACTGTCTCACTGGAAAAGACCCTGATGTTGGGAAAGATTGAAGGCAGGAGGAGGATAAGGGGACCACCTTCTCCGACAGGTGGCATTACATGCCACCTGTTGGATGGCATCACCGACTTGATGGACATGAGTTTGAGCAAGCTCCAGCAGTTGATGATGGACAGGGAAGCCTTGGGGTCCATGCTGCAGTCCATGGGGTCACAAAGAGTCAGACACGACTGAGAGACTAAACTGAACTGAAGATCTAAAGAGTTCTCATTTCTGAAATGAGAATAAAATTCCCACTGGAGAATTTCAATAGCCTAAGGCCTGCAAATATTAGAGAGGATTTCATCCTTCTTGTTATTCCTAGAACTGTCGTCCACTGAGGTCCAGCCAACATATATGCATTGAAGACCTATATCCAATAGAGGAAATCACTTTTCTATGTACAGCCAAATACCTACCAAGAAAATATCAAGATCCACATTTATCAAATCAACTCAATTTGTTTTACATTACAATAAGAAATTGAAAATGTTTCATTCATAGTTTTAATATTAAGCACAAGATATATAAATTTATAACTATTTTTAAACAAGAATACTACTAATAATATATAATGGATATAGTGGATGAATTGGCTAAAGAAAATGTGATATAGATCTTCCTTGACTTATGATATAATTATATCCTGATAAACTCATCATGAGTTGAAAACATTGTAAGTCGAAAATGCATATAACACACCTAATCCATCGAGTGGGCTTCCCAGTTTGTGCTAGTGGTAAAGAATCCTTCTTCCAATGCAGGAGGTGTGGGTTCAATTCCTGGGTTGGGAAAATCCCCTGGAGTAGGAAATAGCAACCTGCTCTAGTATTCTTGCCTGGAGAATCCCATGGACAGAGGAGACTGACAGGTTATAGTACATGGAGTTGCAAAGAGTCAGACACCATTGAAGCAACTTAGCACAGCCAGTATTCTTGCCTGGAAAATTCCCCTGACAGAGGAGCCTAGCGGGCTACAGTTCATGGGGTGCCAAAGAGTCAAATATGACTGAGCAACTGAGCACACACACACAATCCACCAAACATCAGAGTATAGCTGAACCCACCTCAAACTTGCTCAGAACACTTACATTAGCCTACAGTTGAGCAAAATAATTTAACACAAAGCCTATTTTTAATAAAGTATTGAATATATCATGTAATTTATTGAATTCCATACTGAAAGTGTAAAACGGAATGGTTGTACGGGTACAGTAAGTGTATTGGTTGTTAGCACTGTATCCGTGTGATTGTGGACCAACTGGGACCTGTGGCTCCTGCCACTGCCCAGCATCAGGTGAGATATAGATGGCATATCGCTAGCTCAGGAAAAGATAAAAATCTGAAGTATGTTTTTTACTGAGTGTGTATCACTTTTGCACCACTGTAAAGTCAAAAAATCATAAGCTAAACCATTGTACCCCAGGGACCATTCACTGCTATTGTTCAGTTGCTAAATCACGTCTGACTCTTTGCGGCCCCATGGGTACCAGCATGCCAGCCTCCTCTGTCCTCTAGCACCTCTCTGAGTTTGCCCAAATCCATGTCCACTGAGTCAGTGATGATTTCTAATCTTCTCATCCTCTGCCACCCCCTTCTCCTCTTGCCCTCAATATTTCCCAACATGAGGGTCTTTTCCAGTAAGTTACCTCTTCACATCAGGTGGCCAGAATACTGAAACTTCAGCTTCAGCAACAGGCTTTCTGTTTCAACTCCTTTAGGACTGAAGGCTTCACCATTCATACCTGGAGAAAGAAATGACAACCTGCTCCAGTATTCTTGCTGGGGAAATCTCAGCTCAGAGGAGCCTGGTAGGCTACAGTCCATGGGGTTGCAAAGAGCTGGACACGACTTAGCAACTGAACAACAACAATATATATACACATATTACTCAGCCACAGAAAAGAATGAAATCTTGCCATTTTCAACAACATAGACGAAACTTGAGGATAGTAAGCTAAGTGAAATAACAGAGACAAAAACAAATATTGTACAGTCTCACTTACATGTGGAATCTTTCCTAAAAAATCAAGCTCTTAGATAAAAAGAACAAATTGGTGGTTGCCAGAGGTGGGGAGCGAAGTGGGTGGAAGGAAAGGGGGAAGGAAGACAAAAGGCTCAAACTTCCAATTGTAAAATAAAGTCATAGAGATACAATGCACAGCATGGTGACTATAGTTAATAATATATATCACTGCTAAGTGCTGCTGCTGCTAAGCCGCTTCAGTCGTGTCCGACTCCGTGCGATCCCAGAGACGGCAGCCCATTAGGCTCCTCCGTCCCTGGGATTCTCCAGGCAAGAATACTGGAGTGGGTAGCCATTTCCTTCTCCAACGCGTGAAAGGGAAAAGTGAATGTGAAGTCACTCAGTCGTGCCCGACTCTTAGCAACCCCATGGACTGCAGCCTACCAGGCTCCTCCGTCCATGGGATTTTCCAGGCAAGAGTACTGGAGTGGGGTGCCATTGCCTTCTCCATCCTTGTCTTTTAGCCACTGCCATTTTGGACTCTGTTTCCCTACTCTAACTACCTAACATTCCCCCCTCAAGAGATGAGAGGCCCAATTCTTTGGGAATAGGGGCGTCGAGGTCTTTCTGGCTACTTCCTGCTGAACTGGGATGGCGAGGGGTGTCGGGCCTCCCCCTCTTGCTCCTCTCAGGCCTCAGATTGCTCATAGCGGTGTCCATCTAAGGGGTGAATGGTATTTTCCATGGTAGGCTGTAGTTTTGTATCTTTGTTGAACTGGGACCGCATGTTGTAGCTTGTTGACCTTAACTGGAGGTCAGAGCTGCGTGAGCTTTCTGCTGAGTTCGTTTTTCACTGTCCTGGTCTCCAGCATGATAGGCCTCTTGTCAGTTCCCTTGCACTGGGTTTTCTTTGCTTTAGGCGCTGAGTTGGGCTCCTGCTGTGCTTGGCTTCCTCCTTGCAGGAGCTGTGCAGAGGTTGTTTCAGCCAGGTTAAATCCGAGTCAGGGCACCAGAGATGTCAGGCAAGTGTATAACCGGTTCTCGGTTCTTGTCTCATCACAACAATGATTTTGAGTGATGGACATTAAAGCCCTAGGTGCGTCACAGCTCTTGGGTCTTGAACAAACTGTGTTATAGCTCTTAGACAAATCAGGGTTACAGCTCTATTTTATTTAGAAGATAGCAGGAGAATCCATCCCCGAAGAAGAGAGTGGGGGAACGCGCCAGCTTGTGTGCGTGGTGGGGATGTGGGGGGGCGGGTAGACAGAGAGAGTGAGAGAGAAAGCCTACGCATGCGGGAGAGAGAATATATATCACAATATTTGAAAATTGCTGAGAGAATAAATCTTGAAAGTTTATATTACACGAAGAAAAAATGTAACTCTGTATGGTGACAAATGTTAATGAGACTTATTGTGATGATAATTCCACAATGTGTACAAATATTGAACCATTATGTTGTACACCTGAAACTAATATAATTGTATATGACAATCATACCTCAATTAAAAAATTTTTTAAAAGGTAGAACCTTCCAATGAAGTAATTTGGGTTTGAAGTTTTCTTAGTGGGAATCACTTTCCCAGTTACATGTTTACTGAACTATAACATACAGAAAAGTATGCATATGATAAATTAGATCAATAAACTACCAGAAAGAAAACCCATTAGTGTCACCACTGCTCACATCAGGACTTTAAAAATCACCTGCAGCTCTCACGCACCATCTCGTGCCCTCTCCCAGTAATGATCAACATGCAGTCTCTCCTGAAATGTGCCAGATATTCTGACTTCTATCACCATAGGTTAGTTTTGCCTATATCAGAACTTTACACAAATGGGGTCGTATAGCATATGTCTTTTTCCATTTGACTTGTTTTGGTGAACATTATATTTGCAAGAGTCATTCATGTATTAGAGGCTAGCTCAAGTTCATGCAGTCATGAAATTAAAAAACGTTTGTTCCTTGGAAGAAAAGTTGTGACAAACCTAGACAGCATATTCAAAAGCAGAGACATCACTTTGCCAACAAAAGTCCGTCTAATCAAAGCTATGGTTTTCCAGTAGTCATGTATGGATGTGAGAGTTGGACTATAAAGAAAGCTGAGCGCTAAAGAATTGATGCTCTTAAACTATGGAGTTGGAGAAGACTCTTGAGAGTTCCTCAGACTGCAAGGAGATCCAACCAGTCCATCCTAAAGGAAATCAGTCCTGAATATTCATTGGAAGGCCTGATGCTGAAACTGAAGCTCCAATACTTTGGCCACCCATTGGGAAGAACTGACTCATTAGAAAAGACCCTGATGCTGGGAAAGACTGGGGGCAGAAGAAGAAGAAGGGGATGACAGAGGATGAGATGGTTGGATAGCATCGCTGACTTGATGGATATGAGTTTGAGCAAACTCCGGAAGTTGGCGATGGACGGGGAAACCTGGAGTGCTGCAGTCCATGGGGTTGCAAAGAGGCAGACACGACAGAGTGACTGAACTGAAGTTCCCTCATCTTCATTGCTATATGGTATACTTCTGTATGTGTACATAACACTTTATTAATATATTCTACTAGTTATGAGCATTTGGTTTTTCAGCTTGGATCTATTATAAATAATACTTCTATCAATATCATGTACATTTATCCATCTGTCTATCTATCTACCTACTATCTTTTTATTTATTTATTTGTACTTACCTGGTCTCATTTATTTAAGGTAGATACCTAGGAATAGAATATTACTGCTTCATAGAGTATGCTGCTGCTGCTGCTAAGTCGCTTCAGTCGTGTCCGACTCTGTGCGACCCCACAGACAGAAGCCCACCAGGCTTCCCCGTCCCTGGGATTCTCCAGGCAAGAACACTGGAGTGGGCTGCCATTTCCTTCTCCAATGAATGAAAGTGAAAAGTGAAAGTGAAGTCGCTCAGTCGTGTCCGACCCCTAGCGACCCCATGGACTGGAGCCTACCAGGATCCTCCGTCCATGGGACTCTCCAGGCAAAAGTACTGGGGTGGGGTGCCATTCATAGAGTATATCTATATTTAAACTTTGTGTATGTGTGCTGAGTCGCTTCAGTCGTGTCCAACTCTTTGGTGACCTGATGGACTGTAGCTCACCAGGCTCCTCTGTCCATGGGATTTTCCAAGCAAGAAAACTGGGAGTGGGTTGCTATGCCCTTCTCCAGGGAATCTTCCCAACCCAGGGATCAAACCTGTGTCTTCTGCAGCTCTTGCATTGCAGGAAGATTCTTTACCACCAAGAACTTTGATAGATAATAAAATACCATGTTCCAAAGAAGTTGCACCAATTTACCCTTCCATTTATAGTATATGTGTATTCCCATTGTTCCACATCTCATTGGGCCACTGATGACACCTAGTGTCATTCAGTTCAGTTCAGCTGCTCAGTCATGTCCGACTCTTTGCAACCCCATGAATCGCAGCACACCAGGCCTCCCTGTCCATCACCAACTCCCGCAGTTCACTCAGACTCACTTCCATCGAGTCAGTGATGCCATCCAGTCATCTCATCCTCTGTCGGCCCCTTCTCCTCCTGCCCACAATCCCTCCCAGCATCAGGGTTTTCTCCAATGAGTCAACTCTTCCCATGAGGTGGCCAAAGTACTGGAGTTTCAGTTTTAGCATCATTCCTTCCAAAGAAATCCCAGGGCTGATCTCCTTCAGAATGGACTGGTTGAATCTCCTTGCAGTCCAATGGACTCTCAAGAGTCTTCTCCAACACCACAGTTCAAAAGCATCAATTCTTCGGCACTCAGCCTTCTTCACAGTCCAACTCTCACATCCATACATGACCACAGGAAAGACCATAGCCTTGACTAGACGGACCTTTGTTGGCAAAGTAATGTCTCTGCTTTTGAATATGCTATCTAGGTTGGTCATAACTTTCCTTCCAAGAAGTAAACATCTTTTAATTTCATGTCTTTTAATTTCATAGTGTCATTAGTCTTTTTATTTGAACTGTTCCTTCTGGGTGTATCTTGGTATCTTAATTTAGGTATAATTTTTTCCCCTGATTCCTAGTGAAATTGAAACATTTACAAACACTTATTAGTTTGTTAGATATTTTTCAACTCTTTCACTCATTTCTGTATTGAATTACCCGTCATTTCTTTTTTATTTGTGTAAATTCTTCATCTATTCTGGATAAGACCATTTTGTTATATGTTTTGCAGATATCCTCACCTATTCTGTGCTTTATTTACTCTTTTAATGGTGTTTTGATGAGTGGATTTTCTAAATTTTAACTTAGTACACCTTATCATCATTTCTTTTAGGGTTATTTCTTTTAGGTTTGATTTAAAATTTATTCCCCTACGTCAAAGTTGTATAGAATACAGATATTCTTCTACAAATACAGTATCTTTTAGATTTGTTATTTTATATTTCACATGAGGGTCTACAAACACTTGGAATTTTGTGTGGTGTAGGTAGGGCACACACTTCATTATTCCCCATATGGATGGAAAGTCGACTGATCTAGCACTATTTGTTGAAAAACTGGTATTTCTCTACAGCCCTGCAATACTTTGTTTGTTATATGTAAGTGTCTAAATACACCCAGTTGTGTTTCTGGAGCTTTTATTATGTTCTATTATTCTGTTTGGCCTTTACCCTGCTTCTGAATTGGAGTCGTTTATAAATAGATTTTGATATCTGGTAGAATTGGTTCTGACCCTTTTCCTCATTTTCAAGAGTGTCTTGAAAATCCCTTGGACTTCAAGGAGATCAAACCAGTCAATCCTAAAAAAAATCAACCCTGAATATTCATTGGAAGGACTGATGCTGAAGCTGAAGCTCTAATACTTCGGCCACCTGATGCAATGAGCCAGCTCATTAGAAAAGACTGTGATGCTGGGAAAGACTGAGGGCAAGAGGAGAAGGTGGCAGAGGATGAGAAGGTTATAGCATCACTGATTCAGTGGACATGAATTTGAGCAAACTCTGGGAAACGGTGGAAGATAGAGGAGCCTGGCATGCTGGTGTCCATGGAGTCACAAAGAGTTGGACACGACTTAGCAACTGAACAGCAACAGAGTGTCTTGGTGTAGCAATCCCTTTGATTTTTATATAAATTTCAGAAATATTTGTCATTTTCCACACTAAAAAAACATGCTGTGATATTGTTTGGGATTGTCTGGATCCACTTACATCTTTACAACATTTCTTCTTCCAAATTATATACATATTCTTTCATTCATTTGTGTCTTCCCTTATATCTCCAAATTATGTTTTATAATTTGATTCTGGAAATCTAACACATCTTTTCCTAGATTAACTCCTAGGTCCTTGAAGTGTTTTGATATCATAAATGGTATCATGAATATTTTCAAGTTTACTTTTCTAAATGGTATTGTTATATGCAAACACAATCAATTTTTTCATAGACTTTGCATACTGCACCCTTCTACATTCACTGATTTTTAACAAATTATCTGTATATTCTTTGGACTTTATTGTCGAAACAATATTGTTTGTGAAAAAGGATGATGCTAATTTTTCCTTTTTTAATCTTCTCCCTCCCACTCCGTCTTATTACTCTGGTTGGAATCATTAGTACAATATTACATATTTTCCTTTTTCCAATTATTATTTCTTCCATATGTAGATTATTTAAAATTCTATTTCTTGTTTCAAAATACTATAAGATTTTTCAAAATCCTCTGATAATTATTCATAGCCTACATTCATTGTCAGAATATTATGGAGACAATACATCAAAATATTTTGCCTTGTGGGTTTGTCTATTTCTTCTTATTGGTCTATCAATTTTGTATTATATAGCTTAAGTTATCTTACCAAGTGTATGCAAATTTTGCATGTTTGTGCATGCTCAGTCATGTCCGACTCTTTGCAACCCCATGAACTGTGGCCTGCTAGGCTCCTCTTCCACAGAATTTTTCAGGTAAGAATACTGGAATGGGTTGCCCTTTCCTCCTCCAGGGCATCTTCCTGATCCAGGGATCAAACCTGCATCTCTTGTGTCTCCTACATTGCAGGCAGATTCTTTACCACCTGCACCATGTGGGAAGCCTACTTGCAAATTTTATTTTTATTTTATTTTATTTAACTTTACAATATTGTATTGGTTTTGCCATGTATCAAAATGAATCTGCCACAGGTATACATGTGTTCCCCATCCTGAACCCTCCTCCCTCCTCCCTCCCCATACCATCCCTCTATTGTTACATTGTTGTTCAGTCACTAAGTCATGTCTAACTCTTTGCGAACCCATGAAATACAGCACGCCAGGCTTCCCTGTCCTTCACTCTTCCAGAGTTTGCTCAGATTCATGTTCATTGAGTTGATGATACCACCCAACCATCTCACCCTCTGTTGCCCTCTTATCCTTTTGCTTTCAATCTTTCCCAGCATCTGAGTCTTTTTCCAAGGAATCAGCTCTTCACACAGGTGGCCAAAGTATTGGAGCCTCAGCTTCAGCATCCATTGAACATTCCAAGGAATATTCAGGGCTGATCTCCTTTAGGATGGACTGGTTTGATCTCCTTGCTGTCCAGGAGACTCTCAAGGGTCTTCTCCAACACCACAGTTCAAAAGCATGAATTCTTCAGCATTCAGCCTTCCTTATGGCTCAACTCTCACATTCATACATGACTACTGGAAAAATCATAGCTCTGACTATATGGACCGTTGTCAGCAAAGTGATGTCTCTGCTGTCTAGGTTTGTCATAGCTTTTCTTCCAAGGAGCAAGCATCTTTTAATTTTATGGCTGCAGTCACTGTATGCAGTGATTTTGGAGCCCAAGAAAATAAAATCTGCCACTGTTTCTACTTTTTCTCTATTTGGGGAAATTGTTATATATATAGTTATATTTTAAGATTTTATTACTAGGTGCATGAAAGTTTTTAAATGTTATATTTTACTCATAATTATGTAATGTATTACAAATTATTATATATTCAACCTGTTTCATTACAAGGTGAAACTCTTCATTAATACTTTTGTCATAAATTCTGTCTTGTCTGACATTAATATTACTCCAATTTTCTTTTGGTTCATATTTACATGCTATAATCTTTCTTTATGCTTTTACATTTAGAATTTCTCTGTTCATGTGTTTTATTTTTTTGAAAGTACTAAATGTATGTTTTATTTTGCTTTAAATTTTATTTTAAATTGGAGTATAATTGCTTTTTAGCACAAGAAGCTCAGCTTTGTTATCTGTGATGACCTGGGGGGAGGAGGGAGATAGGGAGAGGGAAGTTCAAGAGGGAGGGGATATAGGTATACATATAGCTGGTTCCTGAAGTTTGTATGTTTTATATGTTCCTTTAGTAAATATTAAGAAGTTAGGCTTTGTTTATTTTAATCCTATCCATCAATTTTTTTGTTTTACGTTGAACACTTAGCTTATTTACATTATATATAATTACTAATATATTTGAGTTTATGTTTCATGTTATTCACCAACTTTGTAATTATTCTGCTCTTGATGAATTTTTTTCTGATTTAGGGGGATTTGGAGAATATTTAGTAATTCATGTCACATCTTTTGATTTGCACTGTTCAAAATCTTATTGTTCTGTTCTTAGTCACTCAGTCATGTCCAACTCTTTGACACCTCATGGACTATAGCCTGCCAGTCTCCTCTGTCCATGAAGATTCTCCAAGCAAGAATACTGGAGTGGGTTGCCATGCTCTCCTCCAGGGGATCTTCCCAACTCTTGGATCAAACCCAGGTCTCCCGCATTACAGGCAGATTCTTTACCAGCTGAGCTACCAGGGAAGCTACCAGGGACACCTATCACGAACTGTGGTGTTGGAGAAAACTCTTGAGAGTCCCTTGGACTGCAAGGAGATCCAACCGGTCCATTCTGAAGGAGATCAGACCTGGGATTTCTTTGGAAGGAATGGTGCTAAAGCTGAAACTCCAGTATTTTGGCCACCTCATGCGAAGAGTTGACTCATTGGAGAAGACTCTGATGCTGGGAGGGATTGAGGGCAGGAGGAGAAGGGGACGACAGAGGATGAGATGGCTGGATGGGATCACTGACTCGATGAATGTGAGTCTGGGTGACCTCCGAGAGCTGGTGATGGATAGGGAGGCCTGGCGTGCTGCAGTTCATGGGGTCGCAAAGAGTCGGACACGACTGAGCGACTGATCTGATCTGATCTGATCACTACATATGACATCCAACTCAACAATATACTTTTTTATGAGGTTTTCTTGTCTCTTTTTATGTTGTGTTTTCGTTTGCTTGTTCGTTTGATTAATTGGTATTAATTAAATGGTATACACAGAAGTGAGATATGACAAGATTCTGCTTGTGGGAAAGGGGTAAGGGTGTCAAAGAGAGTTCTTGGGATATTGGTTGGTTGAAAAGTCACTCTGGAGAGTCAGAATGTCTAAATATATTTCTAAGTTGCTTGTGGTGGAATGTGCAAGGCAAACCTCTCCTCCTCTACCTCTACTGCTGCAAATCTTCCGTAAATTCTACTTTGCTCACCAATCCTTTTATAAAAATTTTTAAAATTAATTTTTATTTTGGGGCTTCCCTGGTGACTCAGTGGTAAAGAATCCATCTGTCAGTGCAAGAGACACGGGACAATCTGGGAGGATCCTATATGCCACAGAGCATCTAAGCCTGTGCGCCACAACTATTGAGCCTGTGTTCTACAGCCTGGAAGTCACAGCCACTGAGCCCATCACCACAACTGCTGAAGCCTGTGTATCCTAGAACCTGTGCTCCACAACAAGAGAAGCCACCACAGGGAGAAGCCTGCACACAGCAACTAGCAAGTAGCCCCAGCTAGCCATAACTAGAGAAAAGCCCACACAGCTTTTGGATAGCACAGGAAACGGACTGCTCTCTTCATAACTAGAGAAAAGCAGTGAAGATTCAGCCCATCCAAAAATACATAAATAAATAATTAAAAACCAATTTTTATCGGTGTATGGTTGCTTTACAATGCTGTGCTGGTTTCTACTGTGCAGTAAAATGAATCAGCCATACATATACACGCATCTCCTCCCTTTTGAACTTCCTTACTGTTCAAGTCACCACAGTGCACTAAGCAGAGCTCTCTCTGCTACACAGAATGTTAACAATCCTTCCTGATGAGTGGATGTTAATTTTGACAGGGAAAGTCATTAGAAAATATGTTGCGGTATTGCTCTCTGCTCCAGGAGTTGGTGATGGACGGGGAAATCTGGCCTGCTGTAGTCTATGAGATCGAAAAGAGTTGGACGACTGAGTGACTGAACTGAAATGAACTGACTGCTCTCTAAGTCTACATGGCAGTGTTAGGAGAGACATGAGGCACAGGAACTTGTAGCAGAGGAGATCATGAGAAAGTATATCTCTAGGAATTTACAGGGCTTCATAGCATCTGATCCCCTCACTTAATGGCAAATAGAGGAGGGGAGAGTAGAAACAGTGACAGACTTTATTTAAGAAAATAAATAAATTGATTTGGGCTCCCAAATCACTGTGGACAGTGACTGAAGCCATGAAATTAAGAGACACTTGCTCCAAGGAAGAAAAGCTATGACAAACCTAGACAGCATATTAAAAAGCAGAGACTCACTTTGTCAACAAATGTCCATGTAGTCAGAGCTGTGGTTTTTCCAGTAGTCATGTACAGATGTGAGTTGGACCATAAAAAAGGCTGAGCATCAAAGAATTGATGCTTTTTGAATTGTGATGCTGGAGAACACTCTTGAGAGTCCCTTGGACAGCAGGGAGATCAAACCAGTCAATCCTAAAGGAAAGCAACCTGAATATTCATTGGAAGGGCTGTTGCTGAAGTTGAAGCTCCAAAACTTTGGCCATCTCATGCGAAGGTTCATTAGAAAAGACCCTTATGCTGGGAAAGATTGAGGACAGGAGGAGAAGGGTGGGAGGATGAGATGGTTGGATGGCATCATTGACTCAATGGACATGAATTTGAGCAAACTCTGGGAGTTAGTGAAGGACAGGGAAGCCTGGCATGCTGCAGTCCATGGGGTTGCCAAGAGTGGGACACAACTGAGCGACCGAACAACAGCAACAGGAATTTACAGAAACACTAAAGAAGTTTTGCCAGGGAATGGACCTGGGGAATTGAGGTAATTCTACCTAAATTTCAAGTGTTGGGGAGGGTTCACTGGAAGCTGTGTTATACACCTCTGGAGTTATTCCTACATTAGCCAATCAGGCAGCTGCATTGTGTCTGAAGTGTCCAAGAAAAACGCTTTATATTGGGGAGAAACCCCTTAGACCTCTGCCATTAGTACATTTGGGTGGACATTAATTAATTAAATTTATTAAGCCAGTGATCATGTGAGCAGAAAACCTCTGAAGACTAACTATCCTGACCATTCATCACCTGAGATTAGTCAAATTGGCTTGCTGAGCCTCTATAGAGAGACTGCCCTGCCCAGGGCTAGCCAATTCCTAGAACTACTAAACAGCTCAACCCACTTCACAAATGCACAGAATAGCTAGTCCAGAGCCTATCCTCCTGGTGGTTTAGTCACTAAGTTGTGTTCAACTCTTGCGATCCTGTGGACTGTAGCCTGCCAGGCTCCTCTGTCCGTGAGATTCTCCAGGCCAAAATACTGGAATGGGTTGCCACTTCCTTCTCCAGGGAACCTTCCCAACCCAGGAATCGAATCCAGGCCTCCTGCTTTGCAGGTAGATAATTTACCAACTGAGCTATGAGGGAAGCCCAGCCTCCTGACCAACATCCATTACCTCATACTCCCAGCCACCAGTTTGACTCACACAGGGCCAGGTACCAGAAAACTAGGAACAGGCTCCATGTTCCAGAGCCCACTGAAATGGTTCAAACTAGCCAATTCTAGACCTGCTGGCCCTGCCTCACCCATTCCTTCCCGGGGAAACCACAATACAGGTTACAGCTTCAGATCCCTTCCCTGTCCCTGCCCCTCCCCCACATGCTCTTTGCACCTGTGACCCGTGCTTTTCCATGTGCCCCGTCCTCTTGGCAATTGTGAGAAATAAGGTGGTTTTTTTCCTGGTGATAGTCTCCTGATCTGTAAACCTTAATGATCCTCAAGCTTGCTATGAATTCAACAGCACCATATCTAGATGGGGCTTCCCTCGTAGTTCAGCTGGTAAAGAATCCGCCTGCAATAGGGGGGACCTGGGTTCGATTCTGGCATCAGGAAGTTCCCCTGGAGAAGGGATGGGCTACCCACTCCAGTATTCCTGGGCTTCCCTGGTGACTCAGATGGTGAAGAATACACCTGCCATGCGGGAGACCTGGGTTTGATCCCTGGGTTGGGAAGATCCTCTCGAGGAGGGCATGGCAACCCACTCCAGTATTCTTGCCTAGAGAATCCCCACGAACAGAGTAGCCTGGTGGGTCGGACAGGGCTGAACAACTAAGCATAGCACACTGCACATATCTGGCTGTGCCAAATTCCTAAAATGTCCAGGATTATAAGGGGTAGGAGCACTTTTCACAGGAGAATGCACATTACTGGGCAATGAGTACCTGTGATATTGAATGATTTGCCTTGGAAACGGACAGAGATCATTCTGTCATTTTTGAAACTGCACCCAAGCACTGCATTGTGGATGCTTTTGTTGACTAAGAGGGCTACTCCATTTCTTCTAAGGGATTTTTGATTCTTGATTGATAATAGTCTATGCAGCTGAAGATGGAGAAGCTCTATACAGTCAGCAAAAACAAGACTGGGAGATGACTGTGGCTCAGATCATGAACTCTTTATTGTAAAATTCAGGCTTAAATTGAAGAAAGTAGGGAAACAAGTAGGACATTCAGGTATGACTTAAATCAAATCCCTTATGATTATACAGTGGAAGTGACAGATTGAAGGGATTAGATCTGATAGAGTGCCTGAAAAACTATGGACAGAAGTTCATAACATTGTACAGGAGGCAGTGATCAAAACCATCTCCAAGAAAAAGAAATGCAAAAAGTCAAAATGGTTGTCTGAGGAGGCCTTACAGATAGCTGAGAAATGAAGCAAAGCTAAAGGCAAAGGAGAAAAGGAAAGATAAACCCATCTGAATGCAGAGTTCCAAAGAATAGCAAGGAGAGAAAAGAAGGCCTTCCTCAGTGATCAATGCAAAGAAATAGAGAAAAACAGTAAAATGGGAAAGACTAGAGAGCTCTTCAAGAGAATTAGAGATACCAAAGGAAAATTTCATACAAAGATGGGCACAATAAAGGACAGAAATGCTACAGACCTAACTGAAGCAGAAGATACAAAGAAGAGGTGGCAAGAATACACAGAAGAACTACACAAAAAAGATCTTAATGACCCAGATAACCACAATGGTGTGATCAGTCACCTACAGCCAGACATCCTGGAGTGCAAAGTCAAGTGGGCCTTAGGAAGCATCACTACGAACAAAGTATTGAAAGTGGTGAAATTCCAGCTGAGCTATTTCAAATCCTAAAAGATGATGCTGTGAAAGTGTGGCACTCAATACGCCAGCAAATTTGGAAAACTCAGCTGTGGCCACGGGACTGGAAATGGTCAGTTTTCATTCCAATCCCAAAGAAAGACAATGCCAAAGAATGCTCAAACTACTGCACAATTGTACTCATCTCACACTCTAGCAAATTAATGCTCAAAATTTTCCAAGCGAGGCTTCAACAGTACAGGAACCAAGAACTTCCAGATGTTCAAGATGGATTTAGAGATCAAATTGCCAACATCCATTAGATCACTGAAAAAGCAAGAAAGCTCATCTACTTCTGCTTTATTGACTGTGCTAAAGCCTTTGACTATGTGAATCAAAACAAATTGTGGAAAATTCTTCAAGAGATGGGAGTACCAGACCACCTGACCTGCCTCCTGAGAAATCTGTTTGTAGGTCAAGAAGCAACATGGACTGGTTCCAAATTGGGAAAGGAGTATGTGAAGCAACATAGCAATGGACATGGACTGGTTCCAAATTGGGAAAGGAGTATGTGAAGGCTGTATAATGTCACCCTGCTTATTTAACTTATATGTAGAGTACATCATGCAAAATTGCCAGGCTGAAACCAAGATTGCTGGGAGAAATATTAATAACCTCAGATATGCAGATGACACCACCCTTAAGGCAGAAAGCAGAGAGGAACTGAAGAGCCTCTCGATGAAAGTGAAAGAGGAGAGTAAAAAACGCTGGCCTAAAACTCAACATTCAGAAAACAAAGACCATGGCGTTCTATCCCATCACTTCATACCAAATAGATGGAGAAACAGTTACAGACTTATTTTCTTGGGCTCCAAATTCACCCACAGATGGTGACTGCAGCCATGAAATTAAAAGATGCTTGCTCTTTGGAAGAAAAGCTATGACCAACCTAGACAGTGTTTTAAAAAGCAGAGACACCACTTTGCCAACAAAGGTCTGTCTAGTCAAAGCTATGGTTTTTCCAGTAGTCATGTATGGATGTGAGAGTTGGACTATAAAGAAAGCTGAGCACTGAAGAATTGATGCTCTTGAACTGTGGAGTTGGAGAAGACTCTTGAGAGTTCCTTGGACTGCAAGGAGATCCAACCAGTCAATCCTAAAGGAAGTCAGTCTTGAATATTCATTGGAAGGACTGATGCTAAAGCTGAAGCTCCAATACTCTGGCCGCCCAATGAGAAGAATTGACTCATTAGAAAATACCCTGATGCTGGGAAAGATTGAAGGCAGGGGAAGAAGGGGACAACAGAGGACGAGATGGTGGGATGGCATCATCAACTCAATGGACATGAGTTTGGGCAAGCTCTGGGAGTTGGTGACCGACAGGGAAGCCTGGCATCTTCAGTCCATGGAGCTGCAAAAAATCGGATATGGCTGAGCGACTGAACTGAACTGAGGCAGTCATACTCAGTTAAAATTACTGCTCTAAATGAAGGATTGCTAAACTGCAGCTGGGGTCCCAAATCTTTCTATTGCCTCTTTTTGTAAATAAAGGTTTACCTGAACATAAAAAATAATACTATATAGGAGGGCTTAGTTCCTCAAAAAGCCTTGGAGGAAATGATGAATACATTTTGGGAATCTGAAGTACAGAATGGTGATTTCAAGGAATAATACTACATGAAAGTTGCTACAAGAGTAGATCTTAAATGTTCATACAAAAATAAAGAAATAGTAAGCGTGTGACAAGATGGCCATGTTAGCTAACGTCATGGTAGTAATCATTTGCAAATAGGAAATTAAATGGTTATACCTCAAATTTTTACAATGTTACATGTCAATTGTATGTCAACAGGGAAAGGGGTCTTAGAAATTACATTTAGGATTAATTCTGATCCTCAGATAACAGAAACAATCTTTTCCAAGAATATCAGCTGACCTAAGTAGAAAAGGGTCAGCAGAAAAGATTTTTCTTGTCAACACCAGGGTGGCTAAGTGTCCTGGGCTAGATAGACTTTTTTTGGTTTTTCTTCATAAGGAACATTACTGATGCCCCAAAAGATGGAAACCTCAAAGGACCTGAGGTTTTTCAAATTGAAGCCTAATATGTTCTTTTCTTCCAGTTGGAGAAACATTCCTACACTAATTGTGCATATCCAGATCTCCCTCCCATGTGCACCAGCTCCTTCCCCAAAAGGCTCAATGCTAAAGGGTGTTAAAAATGGCCTTGTTCACCAGTGGCTAGGTGCCTTAGCCAGGCGATACTCCCCCCAGACCATCCTCTCCCACAATGCCCAGTGCTTCCTATTCCCATCACTGTCTTACATTTCTCATGTCATTTGATCCATGGACGTCCTACCTTCTCGGTTGTTCCACTACCTCTGGATATACCTGGATTCATTCAGCATCTGTACACTTTTTTGAGCACCTGTTCTGAGCTGAGCACAGCATACCCGTGGGTGGCTTCAGCAGGAGATGGGATTCCCTTTCAGCCAAAAGCATCCCTGGAAGGGATGCCATGAGCCAGAGAAACTGAAAACTGGTGACTTAGGGTGAAATACAAGGACGGCTGCAACCAGTTCTGAGGAGCTGGTGTTCAGCATTGAGCTTGAACCACAGTCATTGTTGATTCCACTGTGTATTTCAGACATAGTTTAACCCACTTCCGTGAGTCATACTTAGGCCACTTACAGGCTGAAGTGTCTTGGTCACTTCATCACCCCACCTCTCTCATTTCCTGAATCTTGTGAAACTCTCTGAGTCCCACAGAATAACCTCATGTCACTCCTACGAGCCAGAGCGAGAAGAGGTATTTCCACAGGCCCCATTTAGGCCTGCTGCCTCCAATTCTCTCCTCAGATTCATCCCTCGACTCGGGGTACCAGAGGGCTCCCCATGGATCTGCCTTATTACCATGGCCCTCTGTCCAAGCGAGACTGTGAGACCTTGCTGCTCAAGGAAGGAGTGGATGGCAACTATCTGTTAAGAGACAGCGAGTCTATGCCCGGAGTCCTGTGCCTTTGTGTCTCGTGAGTAGCCTCACCTTCCATGCATATGTTAAGTGTGTATCATATCTTAATATGATAACCAGGTGGGAAAGAAACTGTGCCTCACTGACTCCGCAGCCCAGACGAGCAGAATGAGAAATAGCTAGACACTGCCATGAGGAAATGGAAGGAATACGTCTGTCTAAGCTCCTCCACCTTTCCTTCCCTCCACACGCAGACTCTGTGGAGCAGCAGAAGTGGGGGTGGTGGTGAGCATAAGGCTTCAGGCAGCATAGGAAGGGAGCAGAGAGAAGAGAAGGCAGCCATGTGAGAAAGTGCCTCTCCTACAGAGGCTGATTTATTTAGTACGGAAAAGAAATTTTAACCTGAGAGGCCTAGTTTTTACATGGCTGGCTCCGCTTGTGATTTTTAAGATACTAATAACATTTAAACTTAGTTACATTTGTAAAAGGCTTCAGCAGACATTCTTTCCCTTCATCCTGCTTGTAGTCTGTCAAGGCAAGCCACCATTTTTTCGATGTAGAAACAGACCCTGGGGTGTCTGCAACAGCTTGCTTGTGTTATAACACATCTGGTGTTTCCAAAGAAGCTGAGTTCCGTGTGAAAGTTTAAGCCAGAGCATCAGAGCCACACTGCTGAAGGAAGTTGCTTAGCCCAGTTTAGAAACCAATCTTAAACAGATATCGGGGGAAATCTACTATCTTTAAAGGATTCTCCTGTTTGTGGAGACCACTGAACTTTTTCTTTACCTGTTGCAAGAATTAAGACCCAAGTGTCTCCAAGGATAAGCTTCAGTGCTTCTTAGAACTGGGAGCTATAAGGCCAAAAAACAGTGTCATTACTGACAGAATAGGCAGGGATGTCCTTCTTTCTTTGACACCAGGAGTCCAGATATAAGAAAGGCAGCCTTCAGGTGTTAGCAGTTTGAATTCACGTTACAAGTGGTGTTGAGAGTGCTTTCGCGTATTTTTTAGCCATCACTAATTTCTCTTTTGAGAACTGCATCATCATATTCTTTACCCATTTTTAGCTTGAGTTGTTGTCTTCTTTCTACTGATTTTTTCAATTTCTGTGTATGAAGCTAAAATTTTTTTTTTTTCAAAAAAAAAAAAAAAAAAAAAAGACAAACACAAGAAAGCTACAGACCAACTTAAATTTCATTTACTATTAATTTACAGTAAACGACTAACAAAATAGAAGCCAGTAAAATATTAAAGCAGAAAATACTCTATGCTAAAATACACTATGGTCCAATCTAAGAAATCAAGGATGGATCCATGTCAGGAAAATTATTAGTTTAATTGTGTATTAATAGGTCAGAGGTTGCAAACTGTATTACTCATTCAAATTTGCTTGCTGCTGCTGCTGTTGCTAAGTCGCTTCAGTCGTGTCAGACTCTGTGTGACCCCATAGACGGAAGCCCACCAGGCTCCCCCGTCCCTGGGATTCTCCAGGCAGGAACAATGGAGTGGGTTGCCATTTCCTTCTCCAATGCATGAAAATGAAAAGTGAAAAGGAAGTCGCTCAGCCGTGTCCAACTATTAGCTACTCCATGGACTGCAGCCTACCAGGCTCCACCGTCCATGGGATTTTCCAGGCAACAGTACTGCAGTGGGGTGCCATTGCCTTCTCCACGTCAAATTTGCTTAAAAGGTATTAAATAAAATTCAGCATCTACCCCTCAGTTAAACACATACTCAAGTGTGCACATGCATGCACTCATTTACACACTCCTAACCATATATACCTAAATAGATGCTTCCTTAACACCAGATGAAGCACTAGAAGAATTATCCCTAAAATCATGAATGAGCCAAAGTGATTGTAACCACTGCTATGTAACATTTTCCAGGAGATATCAGCAAGTGTAATTAATCAAAAGAAATAAATGTAAAAATTGAAAAGGAAGATGTAAAATTATTATTTACAGTTGACATGACTTTATACCTTTGAAATCTAGATTTAACCGAAAAAAAAAACTAACTACTAAAATCTTTAAGAAAATTCAATAGGGATATCAGCTTTTATAATTGAAATCTAAAAATCAACAGCTTCCATACTGAAATAATAACTAGTAAGAAAATATAATAAAAGACCTCATTTACATCAGCAATAATTAATAATACCTAGGAATAAATATAATATGAAATGTGCAAACTTAAGTATCCACTGGGGAGCTTACTAGAGGACTTAAATGAAAGGAAGAATTCAATGTGGAAGCTTACCAGTTCACCATAATTAATCTATAAATTCAGAATTTTTTTCAGTAAAAAAAAAATCAACAGAATCTTAAATTTTTTATTCAAAGATAGTAAAGTTTATATCAAGATGGGAAATAAAACACAGGGAACCTGCCAGAGAGCCAGAAAAGTTTTTTATTAAAAGAAGGGGGACTAGCTCTATCAAATACTAAAATACATTACTACAGTAATTACTACAATAATTATAAGAGTTTGGTACTGAGAGATCAATTAAATATTTGGAATATAGAGTCTGGTAGAAATAAAGCCAAATGCATATGGAATTTACTTTATATTTAAAAGATCATCTCAAATTAGTGAGGAAAAGATGAATGATAATTAACTGTGTTGGGACACTTGGTAGGTCACTTAGAAAAAATAACCTGAATCCCTTTCTTACTTCTTAAAGTTAACTCAAAGTGGTTCTAATACAGAACTTCTTTTTTTCTAAATGAAACCATGTGTATTAAAAGAAAACATGAACTATTAAAAAATATTCCTGGAATTGAGAAAATCTTTCTAACAAGACATAAAACTAGAAAACAAAAAAGTACAGATGGCTAAATATGACCATTATAACAACAACAAAAAACTGTTAACGACAAACCAACAGAAGAAAATCAAAATTTCATTAACATGGAAGAGCTCTTAAAAAACAATAGAAACTAAACACGGTGCAAGAAGAGGAGATTCTCTGAAATGGAATATGAAAAAGAAAGAATAAGAAAATATTAGATAGCTAAAAAAACGCAAAAGAATAATGCGATACCATTTTTACCAATTCAGTGGTCCAGAATTAAAACTGAAAATACCCAGAAGAAATTCAATTTTGGGGAAGTAATAGTGCTTACACTTGCTAAATGCAACTTCTTTGAATGGTTGTAATCCAGTCACTGGGCTTCCCTGGTGGCTCAGATGATAAAAGCGGCTGCCTACAATGCGGGAGACCCGGGTTCAATCCCTGGGTCAGGATGATCCCCTGGAGAAGGAAATGGCAACCCACTCCAGTACTCTTGCCTGGAAAATTCCATGGATGGAGGAGCCTCGTGGGCTGCAGTCCATGGGGTTGCAAAGAGTCGGACACGACTGACTGACCTCAGTTTCACTTTGTTTCGCTTTCTATTCAGCCACTAAGTTGTGTCCGAATCTTTGAGACACCAAGGACTGTAGGCCGCCAGGCTCCTCTTGTCCATCGGATTCTCCAGGCAACAATACTGGAGTGGGTAGCCATTCCCTTCTCCAGGGGGTCTTCATTAAAGGGGGATTGAACCCGTAGCTCCTGCGGCTCCTGCACTGCAGGGAGGTTGTTTACCGCTGAGCCATTGGGAAAGCCTAACATTTGATCCCAAATCTCATTAATAAAAACGTATCTTATAGTTATTACTGCTTATCAGATCAGATCAGATCAGTCGGTCAGTCATGTCCGACTCTTTGCGACTCCATGAATCGCAGCACGCCAGGCCTCCCTGTCCATCACCAACTCCCGGAGGTCACTCAGACTCACATCCATCGAGTCAGTGATGCCATCCAGCCATCTCATCCTCTGTCATCCCCTTCTCCTCCTGCCCCCAATCCCTCCCAGCATCAGAGTCTTTCCCAGTGAGTCAACTCTTCGCATGAGGTGGCCAAAGTACTGGAGTTTCAACTTTAGCATCATTCCTTCCAAAGAAATCCCAGGGCTGATCTCCTTCAGAATGAACATGTTGGATCTCCTTGGAGTCCAAGGGACTCTCAAGAGTCTTCTCCAACACCACAGTTCAAAAGCATCAATTCTTCGGTGCTCAGCCTTCTTCACAGTCCAGCTCTCACATCCATACATGACCACAGGAAAAACCACTGTGCTAAGGCCCTGGGGGATTCTAAGGTGATTCCAATAGGCAACGTGCAATTTTTTCAGCATGTAAATAAATAAAATTAGGGTAAAGTATAAATTTCAGAAGAGACAGTTTTATACAAATTTAAAATCAAAGATGATCAGTAAAGTCTTCTTAGAGGAGGTGGTATTTGAGTTGGGATTTAAAAGAGTGGGTAAGATTTAGTTTCACAGAAATGAAATGGAAGGCATTGTAGGTTGGGGGAAAGGCAGGAACAGAGGTCCAGAAAAGGGATATTTTAGACCATATAGGAATCACACAGGGTTCTAGAAAGGTAGTTTGGAAACAAATCAAAGTCAATTTGGGGTAATATTATGGGTCTTAAAAGAATGACTCTGTAGTTGATGGGGAAGCATGGATGGTTTCTGAGAAGGGAAATGACAAGGCTGGTACTGAGTTTGGAGAACTTCAATCTAATAAGGATAATAACTGAAGCTGGCAGATAATGATGGCAGTAGAGACTGCTGTGTCTCTAGATGGGAGATGGTGAGGAGCTTGCTGTGGTGGGGCAAGCAGTGGGAATGGAAATTAGAAGAAGGTGCAAGGGCGACTTCCTTGGTGACACAGTGGAGAAGAGTCTGCCTGCCAATGCAGGAGACATGGGTTTGATCCCTGGTCCAGGAAGATTCCACTTGTCGTGGAGCAACTAAACCGTGCACCACGCCTGCTGAGCCCGTGCACCTAGAGCCTGTGCTCTGCAACAGGAGAAAGCGCCGCAGTGAGAAGACGGAGCAGCACAGCCGAGAGTAGGCCCCGCTTACTACAACTTGAAAAGGCCCACGTGAAAGCAATGAAGACTCTGCATAGCCAAAATAAAAGAATAATACATTTTAAAAATTTAAAAAAAGGAGGTGCCAAGTATGTGAAATAGATAGGAGGGACTTGGGTCAAGATTTCAGCGTAGGTAATCTAGCCTATACTGGATTCTCTTTAATAATTGACATTTATGCACAACTGCTCTGTGATACATCATGCTAACTTAAATATTCATCCAAAGCAAAAATCACTAAAAAATTGAATACAAATAATAACAAATCAAATGGAGAGGCAGGAATAAATGTCCATGAGATACCTGCAATTGATCAACGTTCACCCTCTTCCCTTCCCATGTCACTAAAAGGCAAACAAAATGCCAGGCCTCCCTGTCCATCACCAACTCCTGCTGTTCACT
This sequence comes from Tragelaphus eurycerus, assembly GCA_935064755.1. Taxonomy (NCBI): domain Eukaryota; kingdom Metazoa; phylum Chordata; class Mammalia; order Artiodactyla; family Bovidae; genus Tragelaphus; species Tragelaphus eurycerus. The sequence continues at coordinate 1,121,555 of CAKXYN010000095.1, read as the reverse complement.
CAGATTCACATCCATCGAGTCAGTGATGCCATCCAGCCATCTCATCCTCTGTCGTCCCCTTCTCTTCCTGCCCCCAATCCCTCCCAGCATCAGAGTCTTCTCCAATGAGTCAACTCTTCCCATGAGGTGGCCAAAGTACTGGAGTTTCAGCTTTAGCATCATTCCTTCTAAAGAAATTCCAGGGCTGATCTCCTTCAGAATGGACTGGTTGGATCTCCTTGCAGTCCAAGGGACTCTCAAGAGTCTTCTCCAACACCACAGTTCAAAAGCATCAATTCTTCGGCGCTCAGCCTTCTTCACAGTCCAGCTCTCACATCCATACGTGACCAAAGTAAAAACCATAGCCTTGACTAGGCGAACCTTTGTTGGCAAAGTAATATCTCTGCTTTTGAATATGCTATCTAGGTTGGACATAACTTTCCTTCCAAGGAGTAAGCGTCTTTTAATTTCATGGCTGCAGTCACCATCTGTAGTGATTTTGGAGCCCATAAAAATAAAGTCTGACACTGTTTCCACTGTTTCCCCATCTATTTCCCATGAAGTGATGGGACCAGATGCCATGATCTTCGTTTTCTGAATGTTGAGCTTTAAGCCAACTTTTTCACTCTCCACTTTCACTTTCATTAAGAGGCTTTTTAGTTCCTCTTCACTTTCTGCCATAAGGGTGGTGTCATCTACATATCTGAGGTTATAGATATTGATATTTCTCCCCCCCTCAAATAGCCCCCTCAAAACCCTTTTGGCCCCTTTCATAGTTCTTATGAAATTTTATCACATCAGTATAGACCATTCAATTGTAATTGTTCAACAATTTTTTTAAAATCTCCCATGTCAAGGACTCCCCTGGTGGCTCAGACGGTAAAGCATCTGCCTACAATATGGGAGACCTGGGTTCAATCCCTGGTCAGGAAGGTCCTCTGGAGAAGGAAATGGCAACCCAGTCCAGTACTCTTGCCTGGAAAATCCCATGGACAGAGGAGCCTGGTAGGCTACAGTCCATGAGGTTGCAAAGAGTCGGACACAACTGAGCGACTAAACTTGCACTTTTATGTCAAGCACTATAGTAGATACTCAGTTAATGCCTTCAATACACCTCAGAGTCTAGAGGGGAAAATAGAGAAGTAAATGGACCCTGTGAGGTGTGTAACTGATGACTTAGGTTAGGGCATGATAGGAACTGAGAGAAAGGAATGATTCACTCATCAAGGAGTCAAGAGCCAACATGGAAGATAGGACTTAGAGGGTGACTAGAACCGTCACTCATTCATTCAACAGCACACACTGAGTGCCCACTATGTTCTAGGTATGGTCCTATGCATTGGTGAAATAGTGATAAATAGTACAGACACTAGTCCTGCTCTCATGAAATGACCTTCCAGTGAGAGGAGCCAATAAAGTGAAAACAAATCAGAGGCACGTTTCAGCAAGGACAGAGTCTACCTTAGATTGGGTTCAGGAAAGAGTCCTCTGAGAAGGTCACAAAGCAATTCATATTCCAGTGTACACCCTGTGTGAGCAAAGTCAAAATTATCTACAACTCCAGTGTTAGCCTGTTTTTCTACATCGGTGCAACAAGAGCCACTATGTAGGTGCTTTCCAGGAGCCAAAAATTGTGCTAAGCATGTTACATCAATCATTTATGCTTTGGAAAGCCATCCTTGGTAGGTGATATATCCCTATTTTGTGGGAAATGGAATGGAGCTTCTTATTAACTAAGAGGTCCAAGATCAAACTGTTAATATATTGTTATCCTGCCTTTCTTACCAATGTCCCTAGTTCTAATGCTCAAGGTGATCCTTTCAGAATTCTTTAAAGTGCCCAAGCAGGGGCCTTCCAAGCACTGGGCTTGGCAGAAGATCCCGATATGGGGAATCTTGCATTTTGCTTCTTAGACAACTATTCTTTCTTCTTTGCTGTGCTAGAATAGTAGGATACCAACTTCCATGCTTTCACAGATATAAATGAGGTTATTAGAGAGAAGATTGGAAATAAAGGAAGGAAGTCACAGAGGAAAGTTGGTCTAGCAGCACATTATCACCCACCAGACTGCTCTGTGGTAAGCATGGACAGGAAATGTAACCTGATCTCACAGCCTGATACAGTGTGCAAAAAAACACCAACGTGCAAAACACTGTGTAGGTGACTTGACTGTTAGAAGTTGGAACTGGGTCTAGCTTTATAGTCAGCAGAGTCAAAATGGAATAGATATTTGGAGATATAAGGGATTCCGCTGCTGGTGTGAAGGGAAAGGAGGGACTTCTTGTAGTCATAGGAAAGTTGCAGGTAAGAAGAACTTAAACCATGACTTATGGCAACAGCAGAAACAGTGAGTGAGAGAGATCCCAAGAGTCATTTCCAGTTCTCATATTCTGAGATCTTTGAAAGATTTGAGTTCAGAAAGTAAGAAAAAAATCAAGCTTATTTGTTTTAGAAAAATCAAATGTTGAGAAAGGTATAAAAAAAGAGAGCAAAAATTATCAGTTATCTCAGTCTCACCACTCAGAAATCACCTTTCTTGATATTTCAGCACACATCTCACCAGACTGTTCTCTATTCATATGCATGTATAAGTGAATATTATGTATGTACATAAATTATTCATTATATATATGATGATTTGTGACTTTTAAAGTTTTTAATTGAAGGATAATTGCTTTACAATATTGTGTTAATTTCTGCCATACATCAACATGAATCAGTCATAGGTACAACTTCTTTTTCAATGTATAACAGGTACATTTCCACATCAAAGAAAGCAAATATACATCATAATTTTATAATTACTTACTATTTATTCATTGCATATGTCATAATTTATATATAACTATTCATTTAGGCTTCCCTGATGTCTCAGACAGTAAAGAATCTGACTGCAATGAGGGAGACCCAGGTTCAATCTCTGGGTCAGGAAGATCCCCTAGAGAAGGGAATGGCAACCCACTCCAGTATTCTTGCTTGGAGAATCCCATGGACAGAGGAGCCTGGTGGGCTACAGTCCATGGGGGTAGCAAAGAATGGGACATGACTGAGCAACTAACATTTTCATACATTTAGGTTATTTCCAGTTTGGTCCAATGGCCAATGTAATTTGTTACAACTAATATTTTTGTGCTTATATCTTTGAGTTTGCCCAGCTCTCTCCTCAGGATAATACCCTAAACATTTTAACATTGTTACACACATTGACAAATTAGTGCAATCAGAGTTTGCATGGATGTACACTCCAACCAAGAGCAGTGAAAAAGCCAGAAATCAAGTCTTAAAACATTCTTTATTGACTTTTAACTTGTTTTACCATCCTTTTAGAAGTATATTTCAAAGAACAGAAGTTCTTGATTTTAATGAAGTCAAATTTATCTTTTTTCTTTGATGGATTGTGATTTCAGTAATATGTAAATATATAATAAACCCGTGTCTAATGTAATTCACAAAGGTTCTCTTCTATGTTTTCTTATAGAGTTGGATAGTTTTAACTTTCACAATTAATGTAGCCCATCCTGATTTAATTTTTGCATTTGGGTAAGGTTGGGGTTGGTGTTTTATTAAATATGGCCACCTATTTGTTGCAGCTCAATTGTTGAACAGATTATTATTTCTCCCAATAAATTGCTTTGATGCCTTTGTAAAACAAAAACTATTAACTGTATAAATCTGGCTCTATTTCTGAGCTCTCAGCCTTGATTTTTTTTTTTCTTTATGCAAATTCTATATTATTTGATTACCTTCAGTTTATAATAAGTCTTGAAATAAGATGGTGTAAATCACTCAACTTTTTCAAGGTTATTTTGGCTATCTTAGATCCCTCGTATTTCCATACATATTTCATATTCAGCTTTTCAACTAAGACACACACACACAAAAAGACTGATGGTAGACTGAGATTGCAGGAAACTATAGGTCAATTTGGGGAGAACCAACATGATAATATTAATTCTTCTGATCCATGAATATAGTTTACCCTCTTCTTTCATTTATATGAAAAAAGTTTAACACTTTCTTGTAAAAGTTGTAAAGAAACTTCTACAGTTGCTCTCAAAAATGTTTTGTAACAGATCTTGTACATCTTTTGTCAAATTTATCCCTAAAATTTCATATGCTTGATGTTATTTTAAATGATAATAGGTTTTAACGATTTAAAATTTTAAATTATTTTAATTTCACTTTCCACTTATTCAATGCAAGTGAGTGGATACACAATTAATTTTTATGTATTGAACTTGTATCCTGTAACCTTGTTAAATTCACTTATTGGTCTAGTGGCTTTTTTTTGGAAGAATTTCTGTATGATTTTCTATATGCCATCTACAATTAAGAGAACTGTACTTCTCCCATTTCAATGTTTCTGTTCCATTTTTTTTTTTTCTTGCCTTATTGCACTACCTCAGAGATTTAGAGGATAAGGCAATGGCACCCCACTCCAGTACTCTTGCCTGGAAAATCCCATGGACGGAGGAGCCTGGTAGGCCGCAGTCCTTGGGATCGCTAAGAGTTGGACACGACCGAGCGACTTCACTTTCACTTTTCACTTTCATGCATTAGAGAAGGAAATGGCAACCCACTCTGGCATTCTTGCCTGGAGAATCCCAGGGATTGCGGGGCCTGGTGGGCTGCCGTCTAGGGGGTCACACAGAGTCGGACACGACTGAAGTGACTTAGCATAGCATAGCAAGAGTTTTAGAACAATGCGGAAGTGATGAGTGCAAAAAATCCTCATCATTTTCGGACCTTGTGGAAAAGTATTCAGTCTTTTCCCATTAACTATGATTTTAGCCCTTCTATTCCTAGTAGGGCTGAGTTTTTTGTGCATCCATTTAGATGGCAGTGTGAATTTTTGTTCCTTGTCTCTTAATCAACAGGTTGTTTTTTTTTTTTTAAGATTCCGTGTATCAGATCAGATCAGTCGCTCAGTCATGTCCAACTCTTTGCGACCCCATGAACTGCAGCACGCCAGGCCTCCCTGTCCATCACCAACTCCCAGAGGTCACTCAGACTCACATCCATCGAGTCAGTGATGCCATCCAGCCATCTCATCCTCTGTCGTCCCCTTCTCCTCCTGCCCTCAATCCCTCCCAGAATCAGAGTCTTCTCCAATGAGTCAACTCTTGGCATGAGGTGGCCAAAATACTGGAGTTTCAGCTTTAGCACCATTCCTTCCAAAGAAATTCCAGGGCTGATCTCCTTCAGAATGGGCTGGTTGGATCTCCTTGCAGTCCAAGGGACTCTCAAGAGTCTTCTCCAACACCACAGTTCAAAAGCATCAATTCTTCGGTGCTCAGCCTTCTTCACAGTCCAGCTCTCACATCCATACATGACCACAGGAAAGACCATAGCCTTGACTAGGCGAACCTTTGTTGGTAAAGTAATATCTCTGCTTTTGAATATGCTATCTAGGTTGGTCATAACTTTCCTTCCAAGGAGTAAGCGTCTTTTAATTTCATGGCTGCAGTCACCATCTGCAGGGATTTTGGAGCCCAGAAAAATAAAGTCTGACACTGTTTCCACTGTTTCTCCATCTATTTCCCATATAGTGATGGGACCAGATGCCATGATCTTCGTTTTCTGAATGTTGAGCTTTAAGCCAACCTTTTTACTCTCCACTTTCACTTTCATCAAGAGGCTTTTTAGTTCCTCTTCACTTTCTGCCATAAGGGTGGTGTCATCTGCATATCTGAGGTTATTGATATTTCTCCCAGCAATCTTGATTCCAACTTGTGTTTCTTCTAGTCCAGCATTTCTCATGATGTACTCTGCATATAAGTTAAATAAACATGGTGACAATATGCAGCCTTGACGTACTCCTTTTCCTATTTGGAACCAGTCTGTTGTTCCATGACCAGTTCTAACTGTTGCTTCCTGACCTGCATACAGATTTCTCAAGAGGCAGATCAGGTGGTCTGGTATTCCCATCTCTTTCAGAATTTTCCACAGTTTATTGTGATCTACACAGTCAAAGGCTTTGGCATAGTCAATAAAGCAGAAATAGATGTTTTTCTGGAACTCTCTTGCTTTTTCCATGATCCAGCGGATGTTGGCAATTTGATCTCTGGTTCCTCTGCCTTTTCTAAAACCAGCTTGAACATCAGGAAGTTCACTGTTCACATACCATTTATCTCTGACAGCATTTACCTCTGTTTAGCATGACTGAATAATATTCTACTGTTTATACATACCACATCTTCTTTATCCACTCATCAGTTGAACATGTAGGTTGTTTCTTTATCTTGGCTATTGTGAATAATTCTGCAATGAATAAGGGAGTACAGATATTTCTTAGATATCTTGTTTTCATTCCCTTTGGCCATATACTCAGAAGTAGGATTAATGAATAACATGGTAGTTCTATTTTTACTTTTTTGAGGAACCTCTATACGATTTTTGTAGTGGCTGTATCAATTTGCATTCCCACCAAGAGTGCACAAGGGTTCCCTTCTCTCCATATCTTTCCCTACACTTGTTATCTCTCGTCTCTTTGATGATAGCTGTTCCAACAGATGGACTTCCCTAATGGCTCAATGCTAAAGCACTTGCCTGCCAATGCAGGAGATGCGGGTCGATCCTTGGGTTGGAAAGATCCCCTGGAGAAGGAAATGACAACTCATTCCAGTATTCTTGCCTGGGAAATCCCAGGGACAGAGGAGCATGGTGGACTGCAGTCCATGGAGTCACAAAAGAGTTAGATACAATCTAGCAACTACACAACAATAACAACTTTAACTGGTATGAGGTAATACCTCACTGTGATTCTGATTTCAATTTCCCCGATGATTAGTAATCATCAGGTTGAGCACCTTTTCATATATCTCTTGTATTTGTATATCTTCTTTGGAAAAACATCTATCCTTTATGCATTTTGTAAAAAATATTTACGTGCATAAACATTTAGGGTTGTTATATCCTCTTGATTAATTGACACCTTTATCTCTTTGAAAATCCCCTTATTTATTCCTGGTTAGCGTCCCTGCTCTGAAGTCTACTTTAGCTGATATTGCTAGCTTTACTTTTATTAGTGTTAATAGGATATATTTTCCCCATCAATTAACTTTTAATCTAATTGTGTCTTTATTTTTTTCAGTTAATTATTAGACTTTATTCTGAGAATTTCAACAAGTTTGCTGTTCCCCAGTGGACAATGGAATCACAATTTTCTGTCATTATTTTTATATCAGGTGTCTTGAGGGAAACATAAACTTGAGTCTTGCTTTTTTATCTAATCTAAAGAATAACTTCCCGTTACTCAAGGCTTCTCTTGTCCCACCTAAAAAAGATTTTAAGTAAGACTCAAAAATATTTAACTCTTTCTAAGTAGCTTACTTGCACCCTTAGAAATGTGTTCAATAATATTTATAAGAACACAAAAGTATCCATCACCAAATAAGGTAAAATGTCAGAATGTTATCTAAATATTTCTATTAAAGGGAAGGAGAAATGTTAATCAATAGGAACAAATTCAGAAATGAACCAACATCATTTTTTAAGGACATTAAGATAATCAATGTCCTTCTTGGTTATATTACACCAGAAGAATTGACAAATCTTTGTGGGAAGACCATGACTGTGTACTGCTATTCTTCTCAAATGAAGGCAAATTGGTTCTGAGTACTTTGCTAGGAATTTCAGATAGATAGATAGCTTGCTTTTGCTTGACCTACAGCAATTTTTTTCATAGACCTAGGTGCCAGATTTGTGATTATTTTATCCCCAAAAATGTGCACATCTAGAACAGCAGTTGAAAATATAATAACCTTTGATTAATGTTGTAATAATTCATAGTCATTCTCCAAGATATATCTAGTGATTGCACCAGCCAAATGGATGAGCTAAATGAGAATGTGGTAGGAATCAACACATCACATATTTCATGATTTGATGGTGCTCTTAGTATATAAATTTCTTCTAGGGCTGTGAATTGCTTCAGTTTACTCTCTTGGAAGATGAAACCAGTTACAGGAGCTCATGCTTGGTCCTTCCCACTACAATAGTACTCATTCTATGATTCAAAGAACCAGTAAGATTGTGCCAGTTTCCAAGTGTGTAAGTGTTAGTCACGTCCAAATTTTTGGGACTCCATGGACTGTAGCCTGCCAGGTTCCTCGATCCATGGGATTCTACAGGCAAGAATACTGGAGTGGGTTGCCATTCCCTTCTCCAGGGATCTTCCTGACACAGGGCTCAAACCCAGTTCTCCTGCATTGCAGACAAATTCATTACTGTCTGAGCCACCGTAAACACCTCAAGATGGTTGATGACATCACAGGCTCAATGGACATGAGTCTGAGCAAACTCCAGGAGATAGTGAAGGAAGAGAAATCTGTCGTGCTGCAGTCGATGGGGTCACAAAGAGTCAGACATGACCTAGTGACTGAACAACAATGAAATATTTAAGTACATTCTGGAACTGGAGAAATAACCATAGGATGATCCCATGGTCCCACTGAACCCACTCGAAATAGACTCAGGTCAAAATTTCTTATATCACCTGACCTCAGGAGTTCTAATTCTGAATTGCTGTATCAGGGGAACATTTGGGTCTCTGAGAATTAGCATCAGTTCAGAGGCATTATCAAGTAACCTTCAAAAACATGAGCACTTCCCCTTTTTCCAGTATACAGTCCCCCTGCAGGTTTTTCTGGGAAAGGCTTGAAGTGTTGTCACATTCCTTCCTTAAAAGAACCCAGAAGCCCAACATTCCTTTCAATGAAAGGGATCTGAGACTGTGAACTGCATTAAGTCTATAAGTTGAACAAGACACCCAAGAATCCCTATTCTGCGACTCAAGTCAGGGTTCTTCCACCAGACTTAGAAGTTCTCTGTTTACTTTATACCCAAGAGAACTTTTGACTGTCCATCATCATTCCCTGCTTTGCAATCCAGTTAACCAATTAAACATCACCACAGATGTACAGTAAGCTGTTTCTTATACTGTTACATCCCTGTGGTTTATGATAACTGGCTATCTTTGTCTCTCACTGAATGCCAATACCTAGCCTCATTGTTTCAGCACACCCCATTATTTCCACTGAAATCAGGGAACCCAGTTCCATTGCAGAATTTCTCACTGTCAATTCTAGCTTACAGCACAGAGCCAGAGTTTTTCAAAGATGTTGGTACTCTCCTTTATATCTTAGGGCAATTATATCTTAGGGCATCATTAAGTTACCTAAGGGGCTTCCCTGGTGACTCAGACCATAAAGAATCCACCTCCAATGCAGGAGACCTGGGTTGGGAAGATCCCCTGGAGGAGGGCATGGCAGCCCACTCCGGTATTCTTGCCCAAGGACAGAGGAGCCTGGCGGGCTCCAGTCCATGGGGTGGCAGACTCAGACATGACAGTGACTAAGCACAGCACTAAGCCACATAAAGGGGGAGAGAAATAACTAAATAGTTTGCATAAATACACTTATAACATCCTCATCTTCCTGAGTTTTTAGATTCCTTTCTCTGTAGAATGCCAAGGAAATTTTAGCATTTGAATCTCTATGGAATGTGAGCCAGTATTAACTCCATGCTTTAATTTACCAGTCTAGCAGAATGTTTCTGTCACCCCCAGGTACATGAGCTAATATACTAACTTCAAATCTTGGGTGAGTGTGCTTTTACCGATGAATTCAGCCAACAAATGTTCTATTTTATCCTTTTTGGTTTCACATCCTTTTATCTGTTTCCACATGTACTCTTTGTATACATGTCTCCCACTGATTGAACCAATCAGAAGTCTGAGAGCAAAGGAGCCCATAGACATCAGAGCACAGAGCAGAGTGGGTAAAATTAGAAAGAGGATCTGGAGATACGGAATATATCCAGCACACACATATATATAATGGTATTGGACACATTAAGTTTGAAGTGCCAACAGACATCCAAGAGAAGATGTTAAATAGTTGGGAAAAAATGAGTCTGGAGTTCAGGGGCAGGTTGAAGCTACGACTACAGATTAAAATATAATTTGGTAAGTGTTTATATTTTTACAATAGTCTTTCAGTTCAAAAACATTCCACCTCTTTTTGTTCTGTGAAGTATTTTGTTGGTTAGATTTTTCATATATGTTTGGCACATTTCTTACTAAGATAATTCAATGCAACCCAACAAATAATGAGAATATACTATGGGACAGGTAATGTGCTAGAGTGAACAAAGCAGATGCTATTCTGATCTGAGTGTGAGCTACAGACGTTGTTGTTGAGACACTAAGTCATGTCTGACTCTCTGCGACCCCATGGACTGTATACCCTGCCTGGCTCCTCTGTCCATGGGATTCTCCAGGAAGAATACTGGAGTGGGTTGCCATTTCCTTCTCCAAGGGATCTTCCTGACCAAGGATTCAGACCTGCATTGCAGCTGAATTCTTTACCAAAGCCACCAGGGAAGTCCCAAATTACAGATGAGGAAATGGATAATTAAAATTCAGTGTGATAAATGTATATTTTCAAAAGTTGCCCTTCTTTCCTGCTGATAAAATGCCCCACCCCAGCATGCCTGACCTGAGGCACTAGGCACCGTGAATCAGCTCGCTGCCTTGCTCTGCCAGGCCTTTGAACAGTGCCTGGATGGCAGAGGTGTCATGTGGCTGGTTATAGTGGTACATAAATGTGACAATATTGTGATATTGATTATCACAGTTTTCTAAAACTTGAGACCGGTTAAGACAGGAATACACATACCAGGTAAACCTATCTATCTATTGCTGCTCTTCTCTCCCCGAGAGAATCAGCCTGAAGTCATCCTTTCCCCCTTTTTTTTTTTTTTTTTCATTTTTATTCAGAGCAGTTTCAGGTTCCCAGAAAATTTGAGAGGAAGATACAGAGTTCTCATATATTCCCTGCCCCTCCAAAAATGCACTGTGCCCTCATTATCAACATCCCTCACCAGAGTGGTATATTTGTTATAACTGAGGAAACTATACTGATACATCATGATCACCAGAGTCCACAGTTTACATTAGGGTTCACTGTTGACACTGTATGTTCTATACAAACATATAATGATAATATCATATGGAGTAATTTGGTACCCTAAAAATCCTTTATTCATCCCTCCTCACTTCTCACCTCTGGCAACCACTGATCTTTTTACTGTCTCCATCAATTCAGTTCAGTTCAGTCGCTCAGTCATGTCCAATTCTTTGTGACTCCATGGACTGCAGCAGGCCAGGTTTCCCTGTCCATCACCAACTTCCAGAGTTTACTCAAACTCATGTCCATTGAGTCAGTGATACCATCCAACCATCTCATCTTCTGTCATTCCCCTTTCTTCCTGCCCTCAATCTTTCCCAGCATCAGGGTCTTTTCCAATGAGTCAGTCCTTTGCATCAGGTGGCCAAAGCATTGGAGTTTCAGCTTCAGCATCAGTCCTTCCAATGAATATTCAGGACTGATTTCCTTTAGGATGGACTGGTTGGATCTCCTTGCAGTCCAAGGGACTCTCAAGAGTCTTCTCCAACACCGCAGTTCAAAAGCATCAGTTCTTCGGTGCTCAGCTTTCTTTATAGTCCAACTCTCACATCCATACATGACCACTGGAGAAACCACAGCCTTGACTAGACAGACCTTTGTTGGCAAAGTAATGTCTCTGCTTTTGAATATGCTGTCTAGGTAGGTCATAACTTTCCTTCCAAGGAGTAAGCGTCTTTTAATTTCATGGCTGCAGTCACCATCTGCAGTGATTTTGGAGACCCTAAAATAAAGTCTGTCACTGTTTTTGTTGTTTCCCCATCTATTTGCCATGAAATGATGGGACCAGATGCCATGATCTTCGTTTTCTGAATGTTGAGCTTTAAGCCAACTTTTTCACTCTCCTCTTTCACTTTCATCAAGAGGCTCTTTAGTTCTTCTTCGCTTTCTGCCATAAGGGTGGTATCATCTGCATAGTTCTGCCTTTCCTATCATGTCATATAGCTGGAATTGTATAGTATGTAGCTTTTTCATATTGGCTTATTTCACTTAGTAATATGAATTTAAAGTTTCTCCATGTGTTTTTCATGGTTTTGATAACTCATTTCTTTTTAGCACTGAAAAAGATTTCATTGTCTAGCTGTGCTACGGTTTATTTATCCGTTCACCTACTGAAAGACATTTTGGTTACTTCTAAGTGTTGGCAATTATGGATAACGATACTATAAACATCTATATGAAGTTTTTTGTATGGACATAAGTTTTCAACTCCTTTGAGTAAATACCAAGGAGCACAATTGATAAGTTGTATGGTAGTAGTATGTTTAGTTTTGTAAGGACCACCAAACTGTCTTCCAAAGTGGCAGGACCATTTGCACTTCCACAAGCAATGAAAGAGAGTTGCTGTTGTCCTACCTCCTTGACAGCAGTTGTGGTGTCATTGTTTTGGGTTTTGGCCATTCTAGGTGTATGCTGTTACCTTTTTGTTGTTTTACTTTGCTTTTTCCTGATGATATATCACCCTATCCTCTTAAAGGCACATATGTTAAGACTGCATTCACTTTACATCTGTTTTTTGAAAAATCTTTTTCCTAAATATTGAAAAAAGTAAAACCTCCTTAAAAGAAAATTACTAGAGAGTTAAAACACAGCCTTTACCGCAAAATAGTGAACTTCAAAGGGGATTAAAGGGGTGAGCTTGCTGGAAAAAATAATATATATTTAGTGGTGGGACCTTTTTATCTCTTTGTTTTGCTTTATGTTTGGACAAAGGCTGTTTCAGAGCAGCGGTAATTTTCTGGAATATAGAAAGTTAACAGCTGAGATTACTAAAGGCTTAAATAACAAACTCTGTAGCTTGGTTTCAGCAAAGAGATATTAACTACTACTAACTATTAACTACTAAAGAGTCAAATGTTCATAAAAGATTTTTTCCAAGTTGCAGAACAAGAGATGTTTGTTTGAAGATGAACAAATCATAAGAAAAGACTTACTTACCCTATTCTTACATCTTTAGCATCCCTCAACTAGTGTAAACAGAGTTCTGACAGATGGAAAAACTTACACAAAACCCCTTAGAATTCAAGGATGACACCACTGATATCCCTTCTTTTTACATTCTTACTTCTTCCTCCCTTCATCCCTCCATTTTTTTCCTTTAATCTCAAAATTGCACTAAAAAGCTATTTTTATTTTAAATTTTTATTATTAATTGTAATTTAAAAGTTTTATGGAGTGTTATTTTTTGATTACTGTATTTTGATTAATTTAATCTGATAATAATTTATATTAGAAAATACACATTTTCACTAATTTATACTTTTATTTGTACTTTATACAGAGAAGGCAATGGCACCCCACTCCAGTACTCTTGCCTGGAAAATCCCATGGACGCAGGAGACTGGAAGGCTGCAGTCCATGGGGTCGCTGAGGGTTGGACACGACTGAGCGACTTCACTTTCACTTTTCACTTTCAAGCATTGGAGAAGGAAATGGCAACCCACTCCAGTGTTCTTGCCTGGAGAGTCCCAGTGATAGGGGAGCCTGGTGAGCTGCCGTCTATGGGATCGCACAGAGTTGGATACTACTGAAGTGTCTTAGCATAGCATTGTACTTTATAATATACTTTTGACTTTTAAAGTATATTTAAATGTAACAAATACATAGTTTCACTGATCTTTGCTTTATAATAAGTAATAAAATGTTGGCATTGTCAATTTCAACAGTCCCAATGTGAATGAGTAGACACTTGGGCTCATGGACTCTACACATTTCAACTTTACTAAATTTTGCCAAATTGTTCTCTAAGGCTTTGGTATCTAATTACACCCCCATTCAGTCAGTTCATTTAGTAGTATATAAAACTTGTAAAGCTCCATATCACGGCCAATATTTTGAATTAGTAACTCTTACATCTTTGCCAATTTGGTGTGAAATGATATCTAACGTGGCTGCTGCTGCTGCTGCTAAGGCACTTCAGTCGTGTCCGACTCTGTGCGACCCCATAGACAGCAGCCCACCAGGTTCCCCCGTCCCCAGGATCCTCCAGGCAAGAACACTGGAGTGGGTTGCCATTTCCTTCTCCAATCTAATGTGGCTTAATTTCTATTTCCCTGATTATTAGTGAAGCAAATTTTCATTTGTTTATTGGTCATTGTACTTATCATTTTCTTATTGCACATTAATCTTCTCATTTTACATTAGGGTTACCATTATCTTCTCCCAAACAGTGGACTTTATCACAAAAGTAGATACTATATTTATAGTATATTTTGATAAATAGAAGTTTTAATTTTAATATGCTGCTGTTAAGTCACTTCAGTTGTGTCCGACTCTGTGCGACCCCATAGACTGCAGCCCACCAGGCTCTCCCGTCCCTGGGATTCTCCAGGCAAGAACACTGGAGTGGGTTGCCATTTCCTTCTCCAATGCAGGAAAGTGAAATGTGAAAGTGAAGTCACTCAGTCGTGTCTGACTCTTAGCAACCCCATGGACTGCAGCCTACCAGGCTCCCCCATTCATGGGGTTTTCCAGGCAAGAGTACTGGAGTGGGGTGCCATTGCCTTCTCTAATTTTAATATAGTGAGTTTTATTAATCTTATCTTTTGACTGGTACTTTTTGTGATTTAAGAACGCCTTCCTTAACTCAAGGCCATTAAGTTGGTCATTTTTATTTCTCCTAAGTTTAGTGCTTTGTTTCTTTACAACTGGGTCTTCAATTAGAATGTGAAGCAAGAATCCAATTTTATTTGTTTCCACATGAAAACATTACCATTACCATTTAACAAACAGTCCCTCCCCTCTTCATTGATTAGTTATGCCAGCTTAGTCATATATCAAGTTTTTACATATTTATACATCTGTTTCTGGGCTATTTTATTCCATTAATGTTTCTTCCACTACAGAGCTAGTTCCTCATTGTCTTAATTATAGCTTTGTAAGAAGACTTAAGACAGAAGCATCTCATCACACACACACACACACACACAAACACACACACACAGACACACACACCACACCAGTTTTATCTTTCTTTTTCAAAATTGACTAGACCATATTTTTATGCAGAGGAATGACATGATCTGACTCATGTTTTTAAAAAGAACTACTCTGACTGTTGTGCAAAGAATAATAATGACATCAGAGAGAGGGGGAAAAAATTGCTAGAGCTATGTCCTTGAATAGATGAAAGTGGATGACAACCAGTGGAAATAGGAAGGATTAGCTTTGCAGATGAGCATGCAAAGTTCATCCATGGTACAGGCAGAGTCTATGCCTGCAGATACTGTTATGTGTGGTGATGGGAATTTGGAAATTCTCTCCCGATGCTTTAATCTTCTCAGTGAAGTCATCAGTTACAAGTGAGATGCTGAAGGTTTAAGAAAAAAGCAAATGGTATAGGATCACTGTTTGAGGGGAATAGGAAAATAAATGACTGCTTGGAGGAATTAAGAGTCCACTTGAGATCTGTGGTCATTGATTTAAGTGAGAATAGTGAACATGGCTACGGCCACATACAGCTGTAGTGAGTTGGGCTCAATCAGAATTCTGGGTTTGCTAATTAAGGAAATAAAGTGAAAGATGGTAAAGGAGTTGAAAAGAGTGATTATAATGGTGGGCAAGCAGTCTAATTTGCATAAAGAAGGGAGTGAAGACAAGTGAGTGAAAACCCTGAAAAGTGATAGGATTGATGGGCTGGAAGATCTGTAGGGTCAAGGGAATGTTGGGGTCCGTATACTAGAGAAAGAGAAGATGTTTAGGACGAAGTGAGTGGGATGCATGAAATTCACATTATAAGAAGGTTCCCATTATTGGCAATTATATGGTCAAAGTTACAAGTGAGGCTGGCTTTATGGCATGCAATCTTATGCAGCCACACAGGGCCCGACTCAGAGAGCCCTGTTCTTGGTTCCCATTCAAGTACCTGTACTGCTGTTACCATCCCCAAATTCTACATAACTTTTAAACAGGGACCCTAAATTTTCATTTTTCTCTGGGCCCCACAAATTATGTAGCCAATCCTGGTGATGAAAATGGGAATGAGTGGGCCATGTAGGGGAAGAGAAGATTATTGGAGGAGATGGGTTCAAGGAATGGAGAAATTGGAGTGTTAAAGAATAATCAACTTGTGAATTGAAATTGCCAACAATTTAGATAGGCATAATACTGAAGGCAGTGACAGTGCGTGAGGAGCTAGAACCTAGAGAAACGAAAGACAATAACCCAGAGTTCAGGAGCTGTCATCAATAGAGACATCTTGATTGGGCAATAGGTGACATAATCTACACGAAACTCAAAGCTAGAGTTTGGAGACAGGAAACAATACTGAGATGCCGCAGAAGCAAGAACTCTGGCCTCTCGTCCAGACCTGCAAGGAGAGGTTATGCAGGTACTCCTTTATGGTTATGCAGGTTATGCAGGACTCCTTTTAGTGGAGTCCCAGAGAAGCAGGGTCCTTGGGACAGAGACTTTGCCAACAAAGGTCCATCTAGTCAAGGCTATGGTTTTTCCAGTAGTCATGTATGGATGTGAGAGTTGGACTATAAAGAAAGCTGAGCTCAGAAGAATTGATGCTTTTGAACTGTGGTGTTGGAGAAGACTCTTGAGAGTCCCTTGGACTGCAAGGAGATCCAACTAGTCCATCCTAAAGGAGATCAGTCCTGGGTGTTCTTGGGAAGGACTGATGTTGAAGCTAAAACTCCAATACTTTGGCCACCTGATGTGAAGAGCTGACTCATTGGAAAAGACCCTGATACTGGGAAAGATTGAGGGCAGGAGGAGAAGGGGACGACTGAGGATAAGATGGTTGGATGGCATCACCGACTCAATGGACATGAGTTTGGGTAAACTCTGGGAGCTGGTGATGGACAGGGAGGTCTGGCGTGCTGCGGTCCATGGGGTCGCAAAGAGTCGGACATGACTGAGTGACTGAGCTGAACTGACTGGGACAGAGACAGTGTGTCCAGGTGTCCCTTGGAGCAAGAGGGTGACAGGGATGATTAGAGAAGAGGTTGAAGATAGAGGAGAATTTGATGACAGCAGACCTTGAGCACTAGAGAACACAAGGAAGGATTTCAT
Organism: Tragelaphus eurycerus; assembly: GCA_935064755.1. Lineage (NCBI taxonomy): Eukaryota > Metazoa > Chordata > Mammalia > Artiodactyla > Bovidae > Tragelaphus > Tragelaphus eurycerus. The sequence continues at coordinate 1,104,591 of CAKXYN010000095.1, read as the reverse complement.
GGCTGGGAAGAAGGGGGTACAATAAGGCTGCACAAAGCCCTGTAGGATTAGAAAATGCAGATAGACAACATGCGAGACTGGGGTTCTTGCAATGACTTAGGAACAAGGATAAAGGACATGATGAGATTAGCTGAATGGACTCCAGGTGAGGGGGGAGGGAAGATGTGAGTTTTGGAGGATAAAGACGACTCCCTTGTCACCATGGTGATGGGGGCAGAAGACCCTAGGGAAGCAGGGTCTTTTTACCTGTCTTAAGTGTAGATGCATGCTGAAAAATCATGTATCTTTTTAAAGTTTTATAAATGGTATCTATAAAGTAATAATTAGAATAGGCATTAAAATAAGTTTTTATGTTGACCCACTAATATTGTGGGCTTCCTTGATGGCTCAGATGGTAAAGAATCTGCCTGCAATGTGCAGGATACCTGGGTTTGATCCTTGGGTCAGGAAGAACCCCTGGATAAAGGAATGGCAACATCCAGCATTCTTTCCTGGAGAATTGCATGGACAGAGGAGCCTGGTGGGCTACAGTCCATGGGGTTGCAAAGAGTTGTACATGACGGAGCAGCTTACATGAACACTAATAATATTGCAGCCACATGAAGTAGATACTAACCACACTGCTCTGTAATCTCTTATCGTGCTTTTTTGGATAAACATTTCAAAATAAATGCATATTGGTATTACAAGTTCAATAAATCCATTTCTTCTAAAGTTTTGCTGCAATTAGGGTTGGTTATTTCCTTAAAAGTGCTTTGCAATGAGTAAAACTATATCTGAGCAATATCTGTCTTTCTAACTTGATAGCATATGGCTTTTGGACCAATTAACACAGAACCTCCTTTGGTTTTATTCTTTCAAACTCCTCTAGTAAATATTTTCTTAGGTGGATAATACAACAATTGATTAATAATAAAGTCATTTATTTAAGAATTTAACTTAGGCCATTTAATAAATGAGTTTCAAGAAATCATGTGATCAACCAAAAGCAGTGTATGAACCTTGTTTGGATCCTGATTTGAATAATATGTCTGTGAAAAGATATTCGTGGGACCTCTTCCCAAACAGGGGAATACTTTAATTTGTCACATATAGACAAGGATTCATGTAAAAGGTTTTGTTGCTTATGTGATTCAGAGACAGCCATTAGCTTATTCTGGCCTCAGGAAACACCACAAAAGGATCGAGATTTGAAGTCAGTTAAAGCCTCCAGATAATTGGCAATGAGCTGTAAGGAGCTATCTGCCTTCCCAATTCAGCTGAAAGATGAGTCATCCGATTTCCTTGGCGTGGGTGCAAGTGAAGGGGTGAGGAGCGATGAATCAGATCATTTGAACCTTATGTTAATGTTTTTGATCCTCATTTTTTACATTTTAATATTTCTTGGGAATCAGAACATAGGTAACAACTGATAGAGGCTTTTAAGGGATGCATTTTTTCTCCTCAAACACCTTTATTAAATTGATACGGTATCCTACAATTGATGACATCTGGGAATTGAAGAAATATGGTAATGTATGCTATCTCTTGCTCTGGAAATTGCTCAGTTGGCTCTGTTATCTAAATTCTAGATAGATTACTTAGCTAGTGGCTCATATTCCAGGGAAGAATAAGAGCAGAATATACCACTTCCTTGCACATAATCCCTAATTCTCTGTTTTAGTTACATTAACTCTCTGTAATGAGATCAATGACATTTCAATTAATAAACACAGGAATGGCTCAATGGTATCTTGCACAGTGTATCAAGTAAGTGCTAAGTGAAAAAATTAGAGAGAAATACTAAGACAATGAAAATTGTAAAATTTCTCTCCTTATTCCCTTTGCTACAGCCCAGACTTCCATCAGAATAAAGATTCCCTGGCAGATTCATTTTGATTCCCTGGCAGATTCATTTTGATATATGGCAAAACCAATACAATATTGTAAAGTTAAAAAATAAAATTAAATTAAAAAATTTAAAAAAACCTCTCTTTCAAAGTCCAACAGATGAGAAGGCCTGAAATGATCAGTTTCTTTTTGGGATTCAAGATGGACAAAGGCATTGCACACAACATACCATGACAGATGTTACCTGGATTTGCATATAAGAACATTGTGATTCACAGAGTCATCTTTCCACAGGTTTAAAAATTTTGTCTACACATACCGAATCTTCAGAGAGGAATACGGGTATTACCACATACAGGTAAGGACATATAAGAACTCCTATAACAAAAACAACAAAACTGGGGAGAAAAACCTAAAAGCATCTCTGAGATGGGGCCATGTGGAGGCATTCCACTCAGGGAAGCACTGTGAGTTAGAGTCACATCAGTAGTTAACCTTGTCTTCCTTTTAGAGAAATAGGGACACACTAGAGTTGGGTTCAATTTTTTTTATAAAAAAACAAAGCTGTTTTCAGAAGTGTAGAGGCACAGAGTTCCTCCAGGGGTCAAATATACCAACCTGAACTCTATATAAGACTACTGTCAAATTAGAAGACGAAACGACACGGTGGGTGGAAAGGGGAGGCGGGGAGAGGTCTGAATGTTTAGGGAGTCAGGGGGTGCTCCATACCCGGATGAAAATACAAAAGGAAGCATCAGTCAACTGGCAATTTGGGGATTTTATTAATCTGTCTGGTTTACTGAGCGTTAAGCAGAAAAAAAACCCTTTTTTCTTTTGAAGTTACTTCTCTGGCAGCAAGTAGAGTATAATGAATGTCATTGAATCTTTAATTACTACTATAAGGATCCTGAAATAATCTTTCTGAAATACTTGCAAAAAGGTTAAGCAGATTTTTTACTTCAAGAATTCTCAGAATCTTCTATATGCTAATATGCACTGTGACTATCTGAGATTTGAACGTACAATGATCCCCAGATACACACACACACATATAATTTTTTCTTTGAAACAAAGGACATTGTTGAGGCAACTGACAAATTTTTGAATAAGATCTGTAGATTAGTAAACAGTATCACATCAAGATTAACTTCCTCATTTTAGCCTGGGTATGTAATAGTCTTGTTTTTCAGGAAATAGGAAGTATTCAGGTTAAAGGGATATCATGTCAGTAACTTTAATATATTTTTTTAAAAAAGGATAAATATATGTACATTTGTATATTTAGAGAGGATGAAAGACAAACACAATAAAATGTTAACCTTTGGGGTGAGGGTGAAGGATATACATGGAAATTAAAAAAACATTTTTGAATCTTTTAAAGCAACTCATTTTAAAACATTTATTTCTTTGTTGTGCATATTTGGGGAAATTCTGGATAATTCCTTAATACCGCATTTTGTCTCTTGTCTGGACAAAACAGAGAGGCATCCACATCTCTTCTAACAGACAAGGGGGCGTTTTATAGGAAGCAGCCCTACATCAGGGCCTGTGCTAGATACTGCCTTGGGCTGATGCAACAGCCTTTCCTGGAGCTGACTTCCGGCTCAGCCTGAGTCTCTGTCCCAGAGGTTAACACTCTGCAGGTCCCAGAGCTTTCCCATCACCACCCCTCTCTGTAGACCAACACCTTGGACCTCCGGGAACCACAGTGATCATCAAGAAATACAATTACATACGAGCTGAGGAAGCCTTTGTGTTTTTAAATTATTTCTATAAGATTGTAGTAGAGGGACTTCCCAGGAGGTCTAGTGGTTAAGACATTGCCTTCCAACACAGGCGGCGCAGCTGTGACCCCTGGTTGAGGAACTAAAATCCCATATGCTTCATGGCCAAAAAACCAAAACATAAAACAGAGCAATATTGTAACAAATCCAATAAAAACTTTAAAAATGGCCCACATCAAAAAAAGTGAAAGCATTTTTTTTTTTTTAAATGACTAGAAATTTGCGAGCTTTGCTCATAGCTGGTAAACAGAAAACAACTGTTCATAATTTTATCTGAATCATGCTGACTTTTCCAATTTAAATCCAGACATTTTGGTCTTATTTTCCTCTCACGGAGATTCTGAATTCAAGTATGTAGGCTTTTGTGGGGTTTTTTTTTTTTTTTTTTTTTTTTTGGCTATGTGGCTTGCAAGATGTTAATTCCTTGATCAGGGATTGAACCCAGGACCACGCAGTGACAGCACCGATTCCTAACCACTGGGCCACCATCAAATACAGAAATTGCATTTCCCATTGAAGTCCGCCTGCATTAGTCGCTTACACTCTCACATAAGCTCTTAGAGGGGTTACCCTCCACAGGGTACCTACAAGAGCTGCCCCCAAATTGCCACAGATGGGAACTCATGCAATACTGCAGACTGAGGTTGGGGCCCTTGATTGTTAATCCTCTTTACTCACAGAGGCTCAAGCCAGAGCTCTGTTTTCAGAGGGAAGGTCTCTGCGTTTTGTGTGTGGTGTGAGCTCCCACACATGAAATGCCAGCCACTTGTTTTCAGTTCGCTGCTCAGAGGCAGCCCTGAAAACCACTGTTATGAGAAGTGTCACCTTTCACACATAGTTGCATGGTGATGAGTGCTCTCCTTCCTGCATTTTTGCAGACCGTGGAAGGTGTTAAACGACAGATCTTTCCAAACCTAAAGGAACTGATCTCCAAGTTCGAAAAGCCAAATCAAGGACTGATGTTTCACCTTGTAAAGCCAATAGAGAGAACAGGAGCCTGCCTAGGATGGAGAAGATCGAAAATAGAGTTGGATGGTATTTACGGTAAAAACTTTCATGGGTGGGGCCAGACAAGAGCCTTAGTCCCACTCCTACGACTGCCCTACTGGGTAGAATCCATACAGATAACTGCTCCTTTCTTTGGTGTTAGCTCTAAAAAGCCTCATCCTGCGAACAGCATTTTTCTATCTTGTTGGGAAGCAGCGCCTTCGTGCTCCCGGTGGTGGCAAACGCACAGAGTTCTCTGTGCTCGGGCAGCCCAGGGAGAATAGTCCCCAGGCATTCCGTGAGTCAAGTTCAAACTTACCCTGTGACCTTGTGCCAATCACATATTTGGGCATAGATAGCCAAAAAGCAGAATTTTCAAATGAGAAAATTGCTTCAACTTCCTTCTCCAAGCAGCATCCTGTTACATTTTGCTCAATATTTGCTAAGCATTCATTTATGTAGTGTTAGTGGACAAATTGAGCTTCCCCGGGTGCTAGTGGTAAAGAACCCGCCTGCCGTTGCAGAGGACATAAGAGATGTGAGTTTGATCCCTAGGTCTGTAAGATCCCCTGGAGGAGGGCATAACAACCCACTCCAGTATTCTTATCTGGAGAACCCCATGGACAGAGGAGCCTGGCAGGCTACAGCCCATAGGGTCGCACAGAGCCAGAGACGACTGCCTTAGCAGGGAGCAGGGGACTAATTATTTCAGATACACCCCAAGAGTTATCAAGCCATGGTGGGAAATGAGAATGCAGAGAATCAGTAAATCTGAGTGCACAGGATCCAGGTCATATCCCAAGCAGCTACTCTTGTGTACACCCCTTGAAATCTGTTCGCAGAAAAGAATCTAGTATCCATCAGTCACAACATAGTTCAAATTTAGCTCAGACTTCCTGAGACATTTACAATTTAACCCTGTTTTCTCAAGGCGGGATGTATGGTTAGAGCCCCATTAAAGAGATTTCAGTCCTCAGTGGGCAGGGATTTCAGTCCTCAGTGGGCAGGTGACGTAATGGGAGCAGAGTGCTAGCTAAGGAGCAAGGAGTGGAACAAAGGGTTCCAGGAAGTCTGCAGTCACCACACACCCATTGTACTCTGTCTACAGCCAAGCTGCCCTTTAGACTGCCAGAGAAAGCTTCTCACCTCCCCAGGACTAAACACAGTTTTTCAGTTATGAGAAAACAGCCCTCCTCTCCCATCGTTTGTGTCTCCCTCCCCCAGGCAGAGGAGTGTGTACCCCGTCACAGAGTTGCTTGCTAGAGTTGCAGCTGTAGCTGTGGTCCCATGGCCATTTTCTACCATAACTTACAGAAAGAAATAAAAATACAAAGATTAAAAGGGGGGCAGAGGAGCAACCTATGAATGTACCTGTGCTGCGGTCCTTAGGCAAACCCTGATGAGCTGCTCCAGGTGCTTGAGGGTGGCGGTAGTATTTGTCTCAGGGATAAATAAAATAACCACAAATCCCAAGAGGAGAACCCTTTGGAGTTTGTTCCAAGAGCTGAGCAGGAATCTCACCACACCAGTTGTCCAAGCTTGGGCAGCCTTGGCAGAACGAGCCCCCAAATCCTCAGCCATTAAGGGGGAAGCAACTTCCTCTGAGCTGCTCATCTTCTCCCCCGCCCCAGTTCCCTTGGCCACCTCAGAACAAGCCTCAGGTGTTCTCACCCTCACTGTGGCATTGGTTCTCTGTGGGTGAGTGGAGGCATCTGGTGCTGGAAACTCTGGTACTTGACTTATAAACAGGCCGCTATTTTGCCAGGAGAGCTCCCTGTGGTACCCCAGCCCGTGAAGATGTCACTCTGCGGTGGCATCAAGACCACCCTGTGCCTGGGCAGAGGGCTTCCTTCCCTCTGAGAGGTGTTGGTCAGGGTGACTCCTGGATGTGGAGCCTCACAGCTGGTCTCCTTTTCTCCCCAGAGAACAATGGCAGTGACTATGTGGATGTCCTGCCTTGAAGGGATGGAGACTGGATGAAGCACTTATAGAAGAGATGGGTGACAGCTCTTGCCAGCGGTCCTGCTTCTCCTGCAGGTGTGGGTCTGGAGGACCAAACTCTAGGGGACAACTTAGACTCTCCTGGTCTGAATGACTGAAGATGTTTTGTTCACCAGCCGCAGAGAAATCAGTCCCCTTGCCCTGCCTCCCATGCATACAGAACGAGGAACTTCAAAACCTCATTCCCCCTCCCACTGTTCTCTTCTTTCTTGGAATAGGACTGCCTGAACCTATTCCTGACTTGTTAAAGGTGCTACCACTACAACACAGTTGACGTCTGATCATCTTTCATCCAGGCGACCAGAGGGGAGAGAAGAGTGCTGGTGTCTCCTTAGGAGCCTGAGTTCCAGTCATGACGATGTTACTGCACACAAACCGCTTCCTCTTTCTAGGTCTCTGTTCCTTCGTGGCTGGGCAGAGGACAGCCAACGCCCCAGCCTCTCTGCTGAGGGTGGTTGAGTCAGATGGCGTTGGGGAGCCCCTGAGTGATGGACATGGATACCGGATCTCACATTCCCAAAACAGCCAACACATTCTCTGCCCCTGCCCGTGCTGGTCTTGGTGATGGTGGGAGCCCAGATCCACTCATGCACCGTTCTCCCTCCAGCCTGAGCGACCCACCTTCTTTCTAATCTCCATCCCTCTTAAACATTGCCCTGGAGACACTTCCTCTTTGATTCTGCCTAATTTCATTTATGCACTAACCACTTGAACAGCAGCGACGTGGTTCTGCATTGTGACACGTGTGGGGATTTTGAAGGTGTGTCCCAACGCAGAACCACGTAGCTGCTGTTCAAGTGGTTAGTGCTGTTTCTGACTGGGCTTTAAAGTGTGGTTGAGTCTCCCCATGAATCCTCCACAGCACATAGAAATGCATGCTTCACAAATCTGTGCCCCGTTTAGAGACATTACTGACTAGGAGCCCGTTCCCGAAGGGTTAGTCGCCTTGGTTCTAAGGCCCTTTGTGTTTTTCTGCTAGTTCACATTTTAAATTAAGACCTGCTTAGTGTGGAATGTACCACACGCTATTTCCATTCTCTGATCCATCTTCAAACCTTAGTGATTCATTTCACCCCCTGGCCTCATTAAAGAGAGGAGCTTGGATTTCTGGGAAACAAGAACAGACATTGTGGTTGGAATCCCAAAAGCATAAGCCATCCTGACTTCTTGGGTCATGGCAAACCAAGGTAGAGAAGAAGGGAACTGTAGGAGCCACATAAACATACTTCTGGATGGTTCAGTAAAGGACACCAGAAGCAAACCTGCTCCCCAGGGTTCGGCCCCAGGTCTTTGATTCATTCTGCATGGTACCAAGAACATATTCCAGTTATCTGGGACTGCAGCAATCCTTGGCACAGAAAACATGGTCAGTGGAAATTTCTTGAATAAATCAATATATATGAAATGTGGTCACTCATTCTGGATAGCAAAGATTTGTTTGAACTCTATACATCTCAAAATCAAGTAGAACATGATTATTAATTCAAGACCTTTCCATTATAACTCTTGTAGAAGTGATTTCCTTTTTTCCTGAGCACCTATGCATAGCAGTTTACAAGGAGCTTGATCCCTGGTGGGATTTCAGCCATATTTCTCAAACGAGCAAGCCACACTTCATAGTTGATGTGGATGCCATTGCACAGTTCCCTGAAATTTAGAAGACCGTGAACAGGTCAAATGAAGATCTGAGTATGTGGGACTGGAAGGGGGAAGCCAGTAAACTACAGCAGCCGTTTCAATGTGGGCAATGCCGTTCTGTGAAAGGGGGAACAGAAGACTCGCTGGGTATGAAGCCAGACAGAACTCAGAGCAGTGGCTGGGCGTTTACAGGAAGGCAGTCTTAGCCAAATGTAGGAAGAACCAGAGCCCGCTGGAGCTATCCTACATGCAAACAGTCCTCGGTCTTCTGGGGTCCAAATGACTTAGGTACGGAGAGCTGAGTTAATCACATTATTTAATTCTTAACTCATTATCACTATCCACCCATATAAGACACATTTGTTTTTCTTCCCTTCATCCCTCGTTCCCATTCCAACAGAACCAGCTCTGCACTATTTGATACATGCCCTTGTGTGTATGGGAGAAGGCAGTGGCACCCCACTCCAGTACTCTTGGGCTTCCCTGCTGGCTCCGATGGTAAAGAATCAGCCTGCAATGTTCAGGAGACCCAGGTTCGATCCCTGGATCAGGAAGATCCCCTGGAGAAGGCAATGGCACCCCACTCCAGTACTCTTGCCTGGAAAATTCCATGGATGGAGGAGCCTGGTGGGATACAGTCCACAGGGTCACAGAGAGTCAGACACGACTAAGCAACTAACACTTTTTTTCACTTTACTTACATGTTTGCACTCTTGTAGAATATACAAATTTGGTTGAGACTATATATCTTTTATATTTACATACATGATATAGTGCTATCGCTCCAATTCTGTTATTACTTTTTTTCCACCTCAATATTATGATGAGTTCTATTCCTTACTGTTGAGTGTACATCTAACCCAGTGCCTCTCACTCATGCATGGTATTCCACAGCATGCATCCATCACATTTTGATTTCTCATCTCTCTAGAGCCAGACATCTAAGTTGGTTCCAACTCCCTGCTACTCGGAACATCACTGTAATGAACAGCCTCTCTTTATGCACATGTAAGAGGTTTCCTCTGGACTATGAGGGTGGGTCATAAAGTGTACTCAGATTCAATTATGATACAATCAAGCCCATGAAGTGCATTTTTTTGCCTTATGCTTTGTGCTTTCTGATCCCTGTTTTACAAGCCCTTCCCCACGCCAAGCATCTACTGGCATTATACTTTTACCTTCTACACTAAGGGTTTTAACAATGGCAGGGACTTTTTCAGGGCCATATATCCAGTGTTAGAAAAGTCCTTCACTCCTAGCAGATGCTCAATAAATATTTGTTGAATAAAGCATGAATCTGGGGTTAACCTTTGTCCATGGTGAGAGGTAAGAATCCAGCTTTGTATTTTTCCATATATATTGCAGTGGATTTCAGACTTACACCTGTTTAATAATCCATTTTCCCTCCTCTGGTTTATGGTTTCTTCTTTACATCACAACCGCTCTAATACTCTGGCTTTGTAATTGCCTGTTAGGATAAGCACTCATTTTTTAAAAATCATTTTAGCTATTTGTGGACCTTGATTCCTCCACATACATTTTAGAATAAATAAGTTTCTCGAAACATCTTGCTGGAATTTTGAGTAAACTTGCAGTTGGGGGAGACTGAAATCCTTGTGATGTTTTCCCATGTGTAAACATACTACTCTAGTTATTCATGCCAGCTTTTTTGGTCTTTAATGAAATCATAAATTTTCACGGTGGAAGTCCTGTATATTCTGTTAGGTTAATTCCTATTTTTAGTTGTTATAACTTTAAGTCTATATTTTGTTACATTTCTAGTAGACTATGACAGTAGCAGACTGCTTATGCTCTTGACAGATGTCCTGGTTTATCTGTTGATTCTACTGTAAATTAAACTGTAAATTCTATGTAAATGATTTTGTCAGCTACAAATGATAGCATTTTGTTCTCCTTCCTTTCAACACTTATGTATTTTATTTATTTTCTATGTTTACTTGATCAGCCAGGACCTCCAGTATACATTAAATACTAATCAGAATGGGGGCATTCTTGTGTGGCTCCCGCATTGTGTGAAATGCTTCGTCATCTTCTCCACTTATGATCAATGTTTGTTGTAGCCTTTAAGAAGGCTACTTTAGTTTTATCAGAAATGGTTTGAAATGTATTAAGTGATTTGCTTCTGTATCTACAGAGATAGCCACATTCCTTTAATCCTCATTCCATTATAGAGGTAAATTACATTAAATTCTTAACTTATACCATGCTTGTATTGCTTAACTTGATCATGTTATATTATTTTTAATAAACTGTTGGATTCAGTAAGTTATTTAAGATTTTTGCATTAAAACTCATAAACCAAACAGAGCTATAATTTGTTGGATCATGGTTATACTAACCACGAAGAGTGGATGAAGCGGTCTTTATCTTTTTTCTATTTTCTCACAACAGCTTTGTAAGGAAAAGGCTATGTGTTGTTTAAAAGCTCATTAATACTCTTATAAAACTGAGTTTGAAGTTCTGGTAAAGAAGGACAGGGCATCTCTTCTTACTCTTTAAATACTGAGTTACCGAAAAGTTCATTGAGGTTTTTGTGAAAATACCCGAACAAACGCTTTAGTCAAAACAGTGTCTTTAATGCTCAATGGTTTATTCAATTATCTTGCCAAATTTGGTGCTCTTTGTTTTTCCAGGAATTTTATAAATTTTGTCTAAGTTTTCTAAATTGTTGGCATATAGTTAATACTATTATTATTCTTATAATAAAAACATATTGTGACCGTCTTTGTATCTTCTTCACTCTGTATTTTATTTGCATCTAATTCTTTTTACTAATCAATTTTATGCATCTTAATTGTCCTTTTAAAGTCAGCTTTTAGTTTTAATTTGTTACTGTTTTTAGATTGGTATTCTTTGACTTTTATCGTCATTTTTCAGCTTATCTGGCTTGTCTTCAATATTTATTGTTTTGTAATAAATTTAAAAGCTACAAATTTATCTCATAGTACTACTTGACCTGTACCCCACAAATTTTAACATGGTTTTTATTGCTGTCTAGGTCAAAGTATTTTTAATCAAAGAGAATAGTAGTTTGTAATTTTTTCAAACATGTACTTTAGTTTTCACTTGAGTATAGATTGCAAACTATACTGTATTAAATTTAACATAATTTGACTTGATTTCTGAAGCTTTGTGGATTACCTGTATATGTGAACATCCTGTGAACATTTCATTAGGAAAGAGTTGTTTTTTCTATCCATTTTAGTGCTATCTTCACCAATGCCACCAATGTATTCAAGATTATAGACCATATAAGAGAAATATTTTTATTTTTCATAGATATTCTTATTTTTCTTCTATTTGATCTATCAAAGAGAAAAGTCTCTCATTTTAACCCAATATATAATAGTTTAGTTTTCTGATTATAATAATTGACATATATTATATTGACTTCATAGTTCTGCTATTTTGAGGTTATTTTTTAGGTGTATATATTTTTAATAACTATTTTATCTTAATATGTTTTTTTTGAAGTGTTTCTCTTTTTCTCATAATTTTTGCTTTTAATTCTATTTTCTCATACTTAAATTGCTATCTTGACTTTCTCTTCATCCATACTTTTCAATAATTTTCTATCCCTTTGCTTTTAAGTTTTTTCATATCTTTTGTGTTAACCCTGTCTTCTATAGACGAATATTACTGGATTTAATTTTTTTCCAATTTAAGTTTTTCTCCTTTTGTTTGGTAAGTTTGATACCCTTATATTTATTAGAAATTGTCCTGTTTGAATTTATTTCTGCCACTGTCATGGGCTGGATGGTTTTGGCCTCCCAAAGCCAAATGTTGAAGCTCTGACACAGTCTGATGGTATTTGGAGGTGGGGCCTTCGGGCAGTAACTGGGTTTAGGTAAGGTGGTGGCCTCATAAGGGATTCAGGGCCCTTGTAAGAAGAGGAAGACCAGACCCCTGAGCTTGCTCTCTGCCTGCAGGCCCTGGGCCCTGTGAAGACACAGCAGGAAGGCGGCCGGCGGCCCCTCTGGGAGCTGTCCTCGCTAGACAGAGTCTGCTGGCACCTTGACCTCAGACTTCCCACCCCCACAAGAAAGTCTAGTAAAATGTGCATTCTTTAACCCACCCAACCCTTTCGTACTGAATATTTTGTTACAGAAGCCTGAGCTAAGAGAAAAATCTTACTCTGTTCTTTCCATTTTCTATATATTTTGTTTTCTTTTTTTTCTCCTTTAACCCTGCTGATTTGAAAGTTCTATTAACATTTTTTTTTTTTTTTTGCGATGGTTATCCACAGCCTATTGAAAATGAGTATTTTTGCTTTTCTCTATAATTTTGTCACCATTGTTAACCCCATCTCATTTTCTGATCTAAAATCTGAATTATTATTATCTGCTCCTTTTGAGTCCTTTACCATTTATGTAATAGTGAGATTAACCGAATCAATTATTCATCCTTTCTGCCTATGTATTTACAAACACATGGAACTCGTCTGAGTTCACTTCTTTTCTTACTGGAATATTTCCTCCAAGAATATTTTCAAAGATGGTCTTTGAGAAGTAAATCTTTGCAGTCTTACATGCTTCATAATGGGCTTCCCGTGTGACCCAGCAATAAAGAATCCACCTGCAAATGGGTCAAGAGGATCCCTTGGAATAGGAAGTGGAAACCCACTCGTCTTCGTGCCTGGAAAATTTCCATGGAGAGAGGAGCCCGGTGAGCTACAGTCTAGGGAATCGCAAAGAGCTGGACATGACTGAGCGACCTGAGCGCACACACACACACTTTAAAATAGTGTTTATACTCATTCAAATGGTAGTTGAATATATAGGCTTAGTGTCCTTTTCTTTCAACAACATCAAACATTAAGCCACTATTGTTTCGTATCTAGGATTCTTATTGAGATTTCTGATGTCAACCTGATTCTCCTTTACAGCCCATCTTTTTTTCTGGAAACTGTAAAGGTGGTTTCTCTTTTTGACCCTACATTTTGCTATAAATGTGTCTGAGTGTTTCCTCCTCATTCTGTTTGAAGGTCTATATGCCACTGTATTAAAATTTTAATCTTTCTGTACTTTTGGAGAATTCTCATTTTTTTCAAAGATTTCCTCCCCTTCTATTTTCTCTCTCCTATGGAATTCCTAGTAAAAAAAAAAATGTGTCATCTGTTTTATTTATCCTTTCACATACTATTTGTTGAATGATCTTAGGAAACTTACAAGCCTTTCTAAAGGAGATAGTACTTACCTCATAAATGCTTTTGTCATGAAAAGCTGCTGCTTCTTGCCTGGAAAATCCCACGGACGGAGGAGCCTGGTAGGCTGCAGTCCATGGGGTCGCTGGGAGTTGGACACGACTGAGCGACTTTACTTTCACTTTTAACTTTCATGCATTGGAGAAGGAAATGGCAACCCACTCAAGTGTTCTTGCCTGGAGAATCCCAGGGACGGGGAAGCCTGGTGGGCTGCCATCTATGGGGTCGCACAGAGTCGGACACGACTGAAGCGACTTAGCAGCAGCAGCAGCGGAGAAACTAGTTGCCAGAAACTGCAATGCCTAAACTCAGCCACAAGAGGGCAGACAACCACCAAGAAAACAGTTACTGGGCTGAAGTTTTTGTTGTTATAGCTGAGGGACTATGGTAGCTACAAAAGGCCAAACATTCCGTTCATAATACTCATCTCTCATTTGAGAGCTTAATCTCCAGTGTAACAGGATTAGTGTATAAGCCAGGCTTCCTTGAGTCTGCAATGTGAGATGCAATAGAAATACTTTTGCCACTCCTGCTTGGAGTGCAATTCACAGATCATATTCATACCAACATCCTGCAGAGTGGATGTTTTCCAGAGGCACCAATCAGCTCTGTCACTTACTGGTAGAGTGACTTTGGGCAACCTGCTAAAACTCTAAGCCTCTGGCCAGCCTCATCTAGAAAATGGGGTTAATAAGTCTTACTGCATAGAGTTACTGTAGGAAATCAGAGACCATGCCAGTACAGGTTAATATTGAAAAGCTGTAGTCCTTGCAGTTTTCTCTTTGTAAAATGAGGGATTTGGTGAATGGGTTTCTAAATTCCCATCCCACATGAATATTCAGGGTTTAATGAAATCACATTCATCCCTGGAGAAGGTCCAACTCAACAAGATGTTTCTGGGCCATGAGCATTTCCGGGAAAATTTTATCAGACTGGTGTGATGGAAATAGAGAAGAACCATGTGGTGGTGATGCTGTCTGCTCCTGGAATCTAAAATCCTGGGCCTACAGGTCTAGCTCTATATTTTTATCAGTTTGTAAGACTCAGGCAATCTTCTTAGTCATTACCTCAATCTAAGTGAAAGTGTTAGTCTCTCAGTAGTGTGGACTCTTTGTGACCCATGGACCATAGCCCACCAGGCTCCTCTGTCCACAGGATTTTCCAAACAAGAAGACTGGAGTGGGTAGCCATTCCCTTCTCTAGGGACTCTTCCTGACCTAGGGATCAAACCCACGTCTCCTGTGTCTCCTACACTTCAGGCAGATTTTTTAATCCACTGAGCCATTGGGGAAGCCCCAATCTCAGTTTACCCATCTATAAAATGAGGCTGAAATAACTACCTCACAAGATACAAGGATTAATGAGATCATGTGTGTGAATTCTTTGGCTGCAGTACAGTTTTGTCTATACCTAAAAAACAGGCTTAGGGGGACTTCCCTTCCAGGGCTATTGAGAAAAACAAATGAGATAATGAATGTAAATTGATTAGCACAATTCCTGGAATGAAATATAATAAAGCATCAATTAATAAGAAAGCCCAGAATAGTAAAGTATGAGTTTTAAGAACTGGACCTGAGAGCAGCTGGAGGAGCTGCAAAACCAGAGCTGGAGTGGACCCTTCTCACGCCAGGCTGGACGTGCGTGCCCGCTTCTGCTGGCTGCTTGGTGAGGGGCCACTGGTCCAGGGGCAGAACTGATGAAGGCTTTGGATGAAGAGAAATGAGCGACATACTGGTCCACTCATCACCTCCACTTTGAAAATGGCCCCTCTCCAGCCTTCCCTGCAGCAGACCTCAGAGACAGAAACCAGCTGTAGGGGAGGCCCTGAGAGGAGCTGAGAGAGGTGGTGCTGGCTCAGGCCAGGCCACTCAGCACTAGACTGCATGTGCGCGCGCGTGTGTCCTCCGTCACTAAGTCGTGTCTAACGCTGCAACCACGCGGATTGTAGCCCACCAAGCTTCCCTGTCCATTGGCGTCTCCAAACAATAATACCGGAGTGGGTTGCCATTTCTTTCTCCAGGGGATCTTCCCAACCCAGGGATCAGATCCACGTCTCCTGCGTTGGCAGGGGGATTCTTCACCACCAAGCCACCTGGGAAGCCCCGTGTGTGTGTGAGCACATGTATATAAGATCTCCCAAACCAGAGGACGAGTTCTTCGAGTTTAGCTCATTTCAAGGTACATCTTTATCAAGCTCCTGTGACGCGTGGGGTGCTGTGCCAGGGACCAAGGAGTCAGAGAAGACGACAAGGCCCTGCCCTGGTGGGGTTCAGAGACTTGTGAGAGAGCCCGCAGGATGCAGCTCCTGCTCACATCATGTGGCAAGTGCCAACATGGAGAAAGGCAGAGGGTGCCACCCAGGAGCAGAGGATGGGCTGGGGGTGGTGTCTGGGCAGGGATCCCAGTGGAAGGGATGCCTGAGCTGAAATCTGAAGGATGAATTAACAGAGCCTGGCAAAGTCAGAGGAAGGGGAAAGGATGACGGAGGTGCCCAGGTGGATGGACATTCTTGAACAAAGACACGGCAGTGATTCTGAGCAGTTTGGAGTGTGGGCCCTGGGACATAGAGGCAGTAGTGGCAGATGAAGCTGGCAGGCCAGGTTGGGCAGGATTGGGGATGGTCCTGAGCACAGAGAACCAGGCTTACTTTCTCCCATGGGTGTCCTAGAAGAGTCCCCAGCCTCATCACATCTATACCACCTACATAACCGCTGATTGAAGAATTATGGGGATGTAGGAGAAGGCAGTGGCACCCCACTCCAGTACTCTTGCCTGGAAAATCCCATGGATGGAGAAGCCTGGTGGGCTGCGGTCCATGGGGTTGCTGAGAGTTGGACACGACTCAGTGACTTCACTTTCACTTTTCACTTTCATGCATTGGAGAGGGAGATGGCAACCCACTCCAGTGTTCTTGCCTGGAGAATCCCAGGGACGGGGGAGCCTGGTGGGCTGCCGTCTGTGGGGTCGCACAGAGTCGGACACGACTGAAGCGACTTAGCAGCAGCAGCAGCAGAGAGAGGCACCGGCACGGCTGCTGCCCATGAGCACAACCTCCTCCCTCAGCTTTATCACACGTGGGCTCACCTTCCAGCTGTCCTACACAGCCTCTCCCAAAGACCCAGCTCCTAGAAATACCACACCTTGGCCCAGCCTCCAGAGAACTGACCAGGTCTGCTGCAAAGACTTTCCGACAGCTCTTGACACAAAGAACCCAGGATTTTAATTGAGCAAGGACGGTTGATAGTGTACCAGATAACCAGAGACTGACTGGAAGGTAGAACAAGCTTGTTCTGAGTTTTCCTAACCAGCAACTGGGCCCATCGGCTGTGGGCTTAGGATGCTGGGGGAGTACATTCCCTGGCTGAAGTTGCAGGGCTGATGGAGTTCCCATCCCTCTACGGCCCCGCAGTGGCCTGGACCCACTGGAACCAGGCCACAGTAACCATAGGGAGATGCTGTAAGCTCACGAGTCAGCCCATGAAGCAGGCTGAACACTTCGCTGTACTTACATGCATCCTAAGTCTCTTTGGTCGTGTCCTACTCTTTGCAACCCTATGGACCATAGCCTGCCAGGCTCCTCTGTCCATGGGATCTCCCTGACCCAGGGACGGAACCTGCGTCTCCTGCATTGGCAGGCGGGCTCTTTACCACTAGCTCCACCTGTTGTACTTACCCACCAGCTCAAAGGGTGGGAGTTGCATAAGAACAGGAGTGTAGAGAGGTTCCTAGGCAGATACAGAGGGAACTTGAAGGCACATGGTGGCCAAGCCCATGGTGCTGGAAACCGCTAGACTGGTTAAATGGTGAAACGCAAAACAAAAGTTGCAGTTTGCTGTGAGGTGGCTTCTGGCTTTGGGTGACTTTTTTCTTTTTTGCCTTTTCCAAGAGCGAAACACTGGCAGTGTTTCCTACCCCAAGACAGACAGATTCCTCAGGCACCTCCCAGGGAAAGTAGCCTGGTGTGTCTGAGTCGGTCCCTAAACGTCTCCCTGAGCTGGCTTCCCTGTCTGTGTGGTCAGTAACCAAGTGATTTGTTCCGTGGGTACAGCTTGCCCAGGCTCCCTTGAGCCGCACTATTTATCATGGCAGCAGCTGGAGATAAGCTGGACACAAAGAGGATTTGTGTCTCTGGGTGTCGGGTCCTAGATACGAACGCGGAGGAATTTTCTCATTAGTGGGAAGTCAGAGGAGGGGACTCCAGGCTTTCAGGGCGCGCCCCAGTGCAAACGGCAGCAGGGAGGAGGGCACCCTGGAGGGGAAAGTCCCCGAAGGTGCTTCACTGGCAACTGAAATGCAGGTTTCCAGAGTGGATTTCCTTGGGAGAGATGAATGGCATTAAATGTTGTCTGCACTTATGAAGCTGTTTAGGGGGAGGTGGGGATTCTTCTAGAGAGCTGAGTTTCTGTGTGTGGAATTAATTACTTGTTCCCACTCAGAAGGGAGCCACAGCGGAGGGTGGGGAGCTCGAGTGGTAGGCAGGGCAGGGGCAATGCTGATTGAGGCCCAGGGAACCCTGAGGGCCCAAACCTCAAAGGCAAGGAGCTACTGCCTGCAGGTGGCAAACCAAACTCGGGAGCCCTGTGGTGGCGGGTATGAGAATAGAGAGGAGACAGGGTATTGAAGTACAGATGGCTCTAGAACACTCCCAGGATTCACAGACTATGAAGGGATTCTGAGTAAGTCTGAGAGCAAATTGACCAGGAAGCAGCTCTCTGAGTTTGGAGCAGTATCTGAGGTGCAATCTGGTAACTAGCTACAGTCATTCCACAAAGTCTGAATCCCAACAGGAGTTCCCCACCAGACTTCAGGAATGAAGTGGGTTTCCTGATGACCTGTGATTTGTTCATTTCCTTCAGTAATCACTACAGGCAGAGGAAAAACACTTTCAGTTGAAATTACCACCCCACCCCCATACTTCCATTGTTTAACAGCTTATGCTAATAACACAGCCTGTTAAGTATAACAGGAAGGCAGGTTCCACGGGGCCCTCACCAACTGTGGGCGGGCATGCCTGGGTGCTCAGTTGTGCCTGACTTTGCGATCCCGTGGACTGTAGCCCACCAGGCTTCTCTGTCCATTGCAGGCCTCATGAGAGGCAACCAGGGATCTCTTCTCCACCAGTGTTACCACTGTGCCCCGGACAGAACTTAGTACACAAACAGGCTTGGGTATTTTACCCCAGCTTCTAGACCAAAGGCTCAGACCACAGCATTAAAGAAAATGTGACATTTCCTCAAAAAGTTTTTATTTTTACATGATGATTTTTCATATTTGATCTTAGCCCCAAATAATTGCTTTCATAATAGTGGGAAAGAAAAGGCATGTGAAAGGCACATTTCACACCTGAGTGACTGCAGAAGTCAATCCTGAAGCTACTCAATGGGAGCGGTTGCCCAAACTGGAGCTTACACTTAAAGGAAAAAGTTGCTCCTGTGAAGTATTTAAAATGCCTTTTCCCATGCATGGAATATGTTGGATTGGTTTTTGCATTATTCGTACCTTCCCAGAACAATACGCTGAGCCCCTCTGTAGAGCAAGCAAGCAGAGTGAAGGCCCATTGTCTTCTTCCTTTGAGGAACAAGTGCAGGAGTGGAATTCAGAGCAGAAAAGACTGCAGACAGCCTCAGGCCTGAGATGCTTTTTGATTGCAGCCAGGGAGGGGTCTCAGGCCTGTCATGGGGAACAATGACAGGGCTAGGCAGAAAGGGCCCATCCCTCCCCACTTAGTTATGGATATGGCTTCTTTTCCTTCCTCTTCCTATCTTTTCTCCACTTTGTCCCTTTTAAGGAGGTTAAAGGTCTGGTTGGTTCTCAGCTGGGAGTCCTCTGGGTCATTCAGTCTGGGGACAGCCAGGGGGTACCCAGGGGCTTCAGGCCAGCACTGTTCTAAGCCATGCTCTCTCAGTAAGGAGCATCTGGGCTACTGTAGTCTGGGTGAGCACCCACATCAGCAGCTTTGGATGTTTTACTGACATTACTAATGACTTGGAATCTGATAGCAGCTCTAGTCCCTCTCTGAAGGTCTCTGTGCACCCAGCTCCATTCCCGCCTCAATGGGAGAGGGTTATGGACCCCAGGTAGGTGATCTGGTGGTCACTCTCATTTCCTGCTTCTTTCTGCACATGATGTGGTTCCCTGAAGTAGTCATAGTTCACTTTGGAGGAGGGAGACTTCCACGGCGGCCAGCCAGTTAGGGGAATAAACGAGGGCACATCCCCAGAGACCATTTCTGCCCAAGGTCTTGGGCTAGAGATCTGTCACGGCTCACTCTCCCAGGCTAACAAAGCAAAAGGCCGGCGAACAAGTCAGCCTTCAGAAAAGCCAACCACCCCCCATTGGTTAGGAGAAAAAAACCAAACCAGCAAAACCAAACCAAACCATTTTATTGTATAGTTTCTACCAGAAAATTACTAAAAATATAAATATAAAATCTCTAGAAAATACTCGGAATAGCTCTGTAATATTCTTCTTCCCCTAAACTGGGGCCAACCTCTTTGTTCTTTAAAAGCTGATGGATTACAAGAAGGTCTTCATCACCCACATTCATTAACACATTACATTTCTCTCTGTGCCAGGGGAGTATGAATATGCCACCTTTTTGCCAGGTTCTGGAAGCTCACCTTCCATCTGTCAGGGTAAAGCTATTGCTGAATATGGGGATACAGGGGAATGGGACCAGAATGTGAAAAAAACATCATGGCCCCTTTTCCTTCTGAGGACATACAAGACATTTCTCCTTGGTGCCCTGTCCTTGAGCAGACTGGGCCACCCCAGGGTGAAGCCTCCAGAGAAGCTGGAGTCACCCTGAGGGATGTGTGTGTGCGTCAGGGGTGACAGCATGTTGCAGTTACAGGAAGGTCAGGTGTTGAGATGGACACAGGAAGCCAGCTGGTCTGTGCCAGGGCCCTCGGCAGGATAGACACTGCTGTTCCTGTCGGCCTTTGGGAACCCCTTGTCCCTTAGTACCAGGCACTCTCTGCAGCATTTAGGACTTGATTTTAGCCTCAGAGAGCTCCCCCACACCCTGCTGCAGAAGAATGCCTGAGGTGGGGACCAGAGAGAGGCTACCTGGACACTGACACAGGGTCCCACAGCCCCTTCCTCATTCAGGGCTGGACACGAGCCTGAGGAACTCTGGGGTCGCCCTGTCCATGGTCCTGGGACAGCCTGACAGGATGCCTGTGCTGACTCCCGGACCTCAGTGGTGTCTGGGTGGGGAGCGGACAGCAGGGTTTGAACCAGCCCTGGCCTGCCACCTCTGTACCTATGGTTACAGTATCACCCGGCCAGAGCCACGCTGGTCCCTGGGAGAGCAGGAGACCAGAGTGTAGGTACTCAGTAAGTTTCCTTACTGAGTCTACTCAGTAAGACGCAAAGTGAACTTCTGGTACGGAAGTGCAAATGAAAGAGGGCTAGCTCCCAGCATGTGGGTTTAGCTCTGTTCCCCACCCCCAGCTCTGTATTTTGTGCAGAACCCCAAGCCAATATGGGAAAACTCACAGGCCCCCAAAATGCTAGTCCTAAGAACTTCTGAGCACTGAGGGCAGATATCGCATCCTTGTGATGATCCTGGAATAAGGCAGAATCGACTCAGTTCAGCAACAGCCTTGTTCACTTCACAATGGCCTGCCAGGTGCCTGGGGGTGCTGGGACCCCTCTGAGGAAGAGGAGACAAAGCGTTGCTGTGAAAAGACAAGGCCGTGGCAGAGCTGTGGCCTGGCCGTGTGGCTGCAGACACGCACACACCGGGCAGGAGCAGCCTGCACGCTGGGGATCCCCCGAGGTTCCCGGGTCCACAGAGGTGGTGAGCGGGGAGCAGGAGTTGGGTGATGAGAAGTGGGCAGTGAGCTCTGGGGCTCCCAGAAGGGGAAGCCAAGCGATGACTAGAAACGGAGGAGGCAGCAGGAATTGCAGGAAGAGGAATGAAGACCCTGCTCTGGCCAGATGAGCCCCTCAGCCTTCTCCCAGGGACCAGCCACCCTGCTTAAGAAAAGGTGCGTTCTCTTCTTGCTGCAAAGGCCCTCAAGGCTGGGATCAACCCCTGACAGGGTCTCCTGGCCACGGGAAAGCAGCAGGACAGGACTCCTGGTGGGAGACAGGAACACAGATGTGGGTTAACACAGGAGGGCGGAACAAGTGGGGCCGGGGGAACTGCCAGTCCGTCACAGAGACCCCAGAGCAAGCGCACAGAGAGCGCCTTCCGGCCAAGAGCAGAGTGCCTCCTCAAGAGCAGCCTGCCCAGCCTCTCACCACCCCCACCTTGGTCCTCACACTCTTCACCTTCGTCCTTGCACTTAGCACGCCTAGAGCCTGGAACTCCAACTCAGCAGGCTGTGAGGCCCCATACCTGCCCTGAGTCCTTACGACTACTCTTTCCACAGCCTTCTCCACCACTGCGCCTCGTTCTCTTGGGACCAGCTCCCTGGATACCAGGTTCCCGGGCCCTCCCCCCAAATGACGTCAGAACTGGCTCTGCTGCTTCTGCCAGGGCCTGCCTAGCCCTGTCTTCACGCACAGCACAGGAAGCCTGAGTGCCTCCTTCTGGGCAGGGAGCACAAGCGTAGCTGGGGCACCATCATTCCCAAAGCCTCTGGACACTCCCATGCTGGGCAGGTGCCCTCGGTAGCTGGCTCCATGCCCCAGGGAGGGCTCACCGTGCTCCCCATCTAGAGGAGAAGCCTCTGTGAATGCTGGGCGACAAGGCTGCCCAGGGTCTCAGGCATAATAAGCATCTCCCTCAGCCTGCATCCACACGGGCAGAGGCAAGGGCACAGTCCGAGGCCTGCACTGTCTTGTGACCAGGAAAAGCTGCAGCTGGGCTGTGCTCTGATGTGGCTTTCTGGGTCTGGGCCCGTCACCAAGCCAAACCCAGCATCCCCCATCCAATCTGACTGCCCCTGAAGCAGGAGGCCTCTGGGCGCCCAGGGAGAAGGAAGGAAACAGGAGGGCGAGGAAAAGAGACGAGCAGGTGGCATTTGGAAGACAGGCAAAGAGAACAGCCTTTATCCTGGACTGCTGGCCCTGCACGCCCGTGGGAAGCCAGGGCACCTTGGGAGCAGAGGTGCCCCAACATCCAAGGGCTGCAGCCAGCATGCAGAGAAGCTGGGATGGCACCCAAGGGAGTACTTTTCCATTCCATGGACAGACTCTTGGACTATACAACCACTGGGACCTGTGGCCCTGCAATCACCAGGAGAATCACTCTGCCATGCCTTGTGCAAGGGGGACAGACAGCAGGAGAGAGGACAGGGCCAGGGTGCACGGTGGAGGAGAGGGGCGGAGGGAGGGCACTCAGCAGCTCTACTCAAAGGACAGCAGGTCTGGGTGAGGGCCCTCATTGTCAACACTGGAGGTCCGCGCCCGCGGAGGTGGGCTGCCATCCTCCGGAGACTCGGCCAGGCTGATGGGGCCCAGGCTGGGCTTGAGGCCATTTCTCTCCATGGGGCCAGGGGAGGAGGCCCTTCGGTACTCAGTCACCTTGAGCTTGGGGTCGTCCTGGCTGTCTTTGTGGATGAGGTCAGGTACCGACGCAGAAACCTCTCCGTTGGGCATAATGTCGCCCCTGTCCACCACCTCCGTGGTGGCCTCTGGCTGGGAAGCATCCGCTGGGCTGGGTTGGGTGGAAGACAAGACCTGGGGCTGCCCAGATGACAGCTCTGTCCCATACTCCAGACTGCTTAGGACAGGCTGTGATGAAATCAGCATGTCCTGGGTGGTCTTCAGGGCCCGAGGGGTTCGCTTCCTGGTGGCGGGAGGTGGAGGATCCAGCCGAGGGAATGCTTCTTGCAGGGCTGACCTGTAAAGTTGATGTCAGTGCTCTGAGGCTGGTGAGACACCAGTCCCTGCTGTGTTCTCGCATCTCTAACTCCAACTGCATTTTCCACTCACCCACCCAGGGGGGCGCTTTACACTCTGGACTCTCATCCTTGGTTTAGCGTGAGTCTCAGCAGTGTGAGTGAAAATGGCTTTGGGGCTGTCACATATTCACTCGGTCTTCAGAGCAGCACAGAGTTAACACGGGGCCCACTGGTGAACCGCATCACATCAGAACCTACGCAACAGCTCTCAAAAGTTGTATCGCCACCCTCCAAGTGCACGTGTCTAAAACAAGGCCCCAAATGGAAGGCTTCCCCTGCACCTGCCCAAACATGGGCTTTTCCACTACTAACTGTCAGGGCAGGGTTCCTCACATGGGGCTGGGTGTTGGAATCCCCGTGGGAAGCGTGCTTTCCACAATACCTGGGTGTGGATCCAGCTCTGCCAATCACTAACTTTGTACCCTTAAGCTCCTCACGTTACCACTCTGAACCTGCACTGTCTGCGAAATGGAAATGATACTGTCTACTTCAGAGGACTGTGGCAGGGTCAGGTAATGGAGCGCAGCTGAAGCACTGCACAGCGCCAGGACGTGATGGGCATGCCGTGAACTTCAGCTGTGGTGGCGGACAGTAAAGCCGGCTTCCCCAAACGTCACCCTTCAGCTATTCCTCATGTGACAACCTCACATCCCTTCCCCAGGGTCATTCTCCTCTCGAGACACTACAGTTTATCTGTAAGCCTCTTCCTGGTCCACAGACCCACAGGGAGGTGATAGGTGGTGCACTCACCTTCCGTCATCCCCGTCAGCCCCGCCGGCCAGTTGGGCCCCTGCGGTCTTGTTGACCTCTGTCGTGCCCATGCTGCCCAGGCTCGAGGGCTCCTTTCTCCGCAGGAAGTCATTCACTTTGGCCCCCACCACTTTGCCCAGGCTCTTGAGGTGCTGACTGCTGCCCACCCAGAGTCCGGGCCCCCGGGCTCCACAGACCCCTGAGCAGCAGCGCTGGGGGCCGCTGGCCTGGACAAGTGGGGGAAGGAGCGGCTCGACTGGAGCTTGGGAGTGAGGGCTGTGTTCAGGTTCTCAAACATGCTGTGGTCGACTACAAACAAAGGGGGAAAGAGAGAGAGCCGGTAAGGGGAGGGGAGTGGAGTGGGCACTTCTTTCCCCATCACTGCTGATCTTCTCCTTACACCACACCCACAACTTTGTAACCTCACAAGGCTTTGTAACCTCACGAGTAGAGAGCACGCCAGCAAAGACACTCTTGAACCTTCCAATCCTGTTGTCTTGATGGGCTGCGGGACCAGAAATTCTAGTTCTGCCTCATCCAGGTTCATCAGTGATGAACGCTAGCCACAAAAAAAAGCCAACTTATCCCTTTAAGCCTGCCTCCTTGACTCCCAGCCTAACTGCTTACCTTGGGGTCACCAGGCCTTCTAAAGTAAAGGAAACCAGGATCAAGCGATGAGATGTACAGTTTTATGCTGCAGTGAGTGCATGGTACTGACTTGGGTACTGGGGTAGAAGCCGGTGGAGGGAGGGTGAGAGAGGCCTGCAGTTGGAGGCCCTCTGCTAAAGAGCCACATGCCTAGCATGCTTTCTCCACGGAAAATGCTCACTTCTCCAAGTGTGGAATCTGGGAGAACGGACCAGCTGTTTGAGGAGGGATGGTGTGAACCAAACGGACCAGTGCTTGGTGCCAAGGAAGCAGGAGGAAGCTGACAAACACCAGCTCACTCAATCCTCAGGACAACCTAGTGAGATGGGGTGTGGTTAAGACTTTTACTATGGAGGAGGAAAATGGGGCTCAGAGCAGTGAACTGTTGGGCCTCAGGTCACAGGCCAGTTACTGGTGCTGTGGGAACTACAAACCAGGGTTTCTCACCTGAAGCTCAGAGCTTGTCCCACTCCCTTCCCTGCCTTGCCTACTGTCTGAATATGCCTTGTGGACACTCCTCTTAGGGATCTCTCTTCAGCTGGAATGATTAAGTCAAAGGGCTGAGAGGAGACCCATTGAGTTGTTGGTACCTGCAAGGCAGTGGCCGTGTCTCATCCATCTTTGTGCCTTTGACAGCTAGCACACAGTAGGTGCTCAAAATAAATACCCTGAACTGCCAAATCCATTTGCAGATAGAGAACTGTGGAGACCAAGACCGCAGCAGCTCTGAGATGTGTAACTGGAATAGTCAGAGCTCAGGTTTCTAAGCCATGCTGTCTGCACCCTGGCATGGGGCAGCGTCTCCCCACCTGGAAATTCAGCTCAGGCCTCAGTGCAGCCAGACCCATGCTAGCAACTTGCAAGCAGGCTGGAGGTTCCTGTCCTTCCCAACCACTCCATATACTTTTGTCAGTCTGTGGGGAGGAGAGGTTGCTTTTGGTCACAGGCTCCTCTCCTAAGTATCTCCTCTCCTATTCTTGCTGAGCCTTCCTAAGAGGAGGTTAGGGTGTACATTTTCTTCTGTTGAAAAAAGTGAAAGTGTTAGCCGCTCCATTGTGTCCGACTCTTTGTGACCCCATGGACTGTAGCCTGCAAGGCTCCTCTGTCCAGGGAATTCTCCAGGTAGGAGGAATACAGGAGTATTCCTTCTCCAGGGGATCTTCCCAACTCAGGGATTAAACCCAGGTCTCCGGCATTGCAGGTGGATTCTTTATAATCTGAGCCAGCAGGGAAGCCCCTCTGTTGAACTTGCGCATAAAGCACTTCTCTGCCCTGCCCTGCTGAGTCATGGGTCACAGGGAGCACTTCTCTCTATTACGGTTTCAAGCAGAGATATCTCTTCTGAGCCAACTACCTCAATAAGCCAAATGGTGAGGGTCTTTGGAGGTAGGAGGTGGCTGTGAGAAGAGTGGAATCTTCCCCTTTGGTGAGCCCCAGTCTTCATCTCTGTAACTGACCCTAACCCACGTGCAGGACAAGCACCTCTGCAGGAGACATGCCAGGAACTTGGGTAGAGCATCGCTGGGACAGCGGGCACAGAGCCAGCTGGTTCAGGCTGGCTGACTTCCGGGTGGAGACTCACCACACCAGCAGGAGGTCCTGGCCCATTGTACAACAGGGTATCAACTCGAGTCTTCTCCTGAGAGTGTAAATCTTGCCATGTTATCCACTTTTGCGTAATTTACCTATCACGTCCCATATTCTTCAAAGTTTTCCTTGATCATGAACTCCTGGAAACTCATGCATTTAATGATTTCCCCCCAAACCAGAAAGTATTTGGGCCACCATGAAACTAGAGCGACTGTTCAAGAGAGGTAGGCTGGGAAGAAGGCCAATCCCCACCACCTCTGGGCTCACATAGTTCTGTAGCTGTTTTCTTATTGGTTTAATGTGAATTTTCAGAGTAGACACATTCATTTCTAAAAGTGTAAGTACCAAAAGCACCTAGGAAAGCAACTTGTAAATTGAAAGCCCTTTGATTATAATTATTGAGGAAACAGTCAAAAAACATAACTTTTTGACTAAGCACCATTTTAGATTTCCCATACTGCTTGCTTCTCTACCTGTCAGAATGTATATGCTGAATTAAGTAATTTAAAGATAGCCCATCATATACTCTCTTCACCATTCTCTCCAGTCTTCTGGTAAATACATCTTGTCTTTATAATAAAATAAGCTCCTCGATGGGCTGTAGCATCTTGAGGGATATTTCTGGTCTACAACGCTCAGCGTTAGGGCCTTGCACAATAGCAGGCATTTAGCAAATAGTTTAACTGAATTGACTTTTGACATGAATACTTAAAACTGACTGCATTAGGAGCTAACATCTTAGAGAAACTGTTCTCCAAGCCCTTTTCCATTTAGAAAAGTCATTCAAAACCCCCTCCTGCGGGAGTGGTCCACAGGGGCTCTTGAGGTCAGACTGGGAGGAACTGCCAGCCTCCAACGCAGGACTCTCCCTGGGGCTTCCTTCATCTCCCCATCTGAGGGGTGTGCAGCAAGCCCCTTTCCTGCTGAAAGCATTAAGACTGCACACACTGTCAGAACCAGAAGCGTGGTGGTTCAGAAAGTAACAGTGATGGTGGAAAGGAAGGTAATTGGACCCCAACCAGGTGACCCTCCCATAGCACCCCCAGCATGCACACAGCCAAGCAGAGAGGAGCACCTGGGGCCAAAGTCATCTGTAAGAAAGATGGTATCTTACCTGTCCGAGAAAGGGGCTCGGAAAGCAGGTGGGAAACAAATGAGAGAGAGACACGTTTTATGTAGAGACCGACCACGTGGGGAGTGTCATCTCCTGTCTGGGCCACCAGCAACAACACACCCAGGACACAGCATGCAAGACAAGGGCCCTGTTATGAGGCACCCAGGATGACCGGGTGCTTTTTAATAACCAGATCAAAACAGAGTTGGATTTTAAAAACTCTCCCAACAGGCACTGATGTAGCCTCCTGTATTTCCCCCCATATTCTGAGCCCCTTTTGCATTAAGTATATCTGGAGTTCCTAGCTGGCGGCAGGAGGAATGGAATGGGCCAGGGCAGGATGAAGCTCTAAGTCTCCTGGGTCCTGCATCACTCCTTCGTTGTCTCATTTCTACATGTAAGTCACTAGATTTAAGACCAGGAAGATGGTCATCCACTCCAACCACATCAATACAGAATGGGAAAAGCAGGTGGCAGAGAGGAATGCCTCATACCCACAGGGAGCTAAACAGTAGAGCCAAATTTAGAACCCACACAGGCTGACTCCCTGGGCCCTGATCTTTCTGCACTCCACAGCAGCCAACTGAAATTGCTAATACCTTCAAGTTGCCAAGGTACATAGTATCAGTTTGTATCCCAACACGTTCTAACATTCCAGACAAGGCTGTGGAGGCAGCACGTGAGGAGAGCACATTCCCCACACTGCCCCCAGCAAACGCTTGAGCGTTGTGAACACACACGGACAGGAGGCCAACTCCGGACAGGAGGCCAACTCTGGGCTCTCGCAGGCAGACGCTCACTCGCACTTGGTCCACACACAGCGGGGGCAGTGCATTGCTGCTTACAGAGTGGACCAGATCTTTCCCACACTGCACAAACATCACCTTTACATCTAAAGCCCTGTATGCATCTAGAAGGGGGCACCTTCAACTCACCCATCAAGCCTCTAGCAGGCTGCCCAGGCTGTTATATGACAGAAATGAAGCAAAGAAAAGAGGCAACCTTGCCACTCTGAGTTCACAGCCTCATGGGAAAATGGCTTATAATGAGCAAATGGTGTTGAGTAAGCCACCCATTTATGTTTTAGTCACTTGCTAAAAATAGACAGCACCAACCATTTAAAACAGTATCTGGTCCCTATTCTTGGGGAGAACATATTGAGTATTTAGGCACAAAGGGACATTGTTTGTAACTTACCTTTAAATACCTCAGGAAAAAAAAAAAAAAAAAATACATGCATAGACAGGGAGGGAGGGAACTGATAAAGCAAGTGGAATAAAATGTTAACAATAGGAAAATCTAGATACAGGGTACATGGACGTTCTCTGCACTAATTTTATTTTTGCAGCTTTTTCTAAGTTTGAAATTATGTCCAAAGAAAAATATAAAAGTATACACCATATCTCAAACCAGAAGCTAAATTAAAACAACAAAAATATCTGGTGGCAGACATTAGGCAGATGAAAAAGAAAACAAGGAGGTCATTCAGAGAGGACAGAGAACCCCAGAGCTGGGGGTAGTGGCAACAACAACATGGAAAAAGGGGCACTAAAGAGCAGACGGGGGACAGACAGCATCGCTCTAGGTCTCGCCCACACGCCTTCATCTCTCTGGATATTCCCAAGTAAGACAGGCCACTGAGGAATGCCAAGTCAAAAAAAATCTTTAAAAAATTTTATCTTGCTTGCACCAGACCCCATCCATCTTTGAGGGGCACCTTCCTGGTGAGTGGAATCGTGTGGTCTTCTTGTGATGTCACCTGCGCTCGGAATGTTTATCGTCTGGACAACCCCACCAGCCTCCTGGGAGCAGCTGTGCGTGACCTCCGTGCTCTTCGGTAGTCAGAACATGGAGAACTTCTCACTCCTCAGCATTTCTGGAACTCGAATCTCTTCCTCTGCCCTGAGCACGCTTCCTGATATTATGTCCTCACGTGCCACCAGCTTGCCAGGTAAACTCTGGTGCCACTGGGCCCCCTAAAATGCGGCTCTTTGAAGCTTGTAATTGAGTACTCTACCAGATAATGTTACAGGACCCCGATTTAGTGAGAAAGTTAAATTACACACGGGGAGAAAATAATTTTTCAAAATGCTGTGGGTGGGAGGCATTTTAATTGGAGAAAGCAGGTAAGTAGTTCCTGCATTTATTCATTTTTTTGCAAGTGAAAAATGGGAGAAACATTTGTTGTCACACTTTTCACCCTCTGCATCTGCATGGACACTCGAGGGGACAGCCTGTCTATGTAAGTTGGAGAAGAAGAGGCTGATGAGTTCATGCAATAAAGCTGAATGTTCTGACTTGCTGTTCAAAGCATGGTCCGTGGACCTGTAATGTCAGCATCTCCTGGGAGCTCGTCAGAAATGAAAAACCTCAGGCCCTACCCGAGACCCGCCAAGTCAGAATCTGCACTTTGAACAATATCTCAGGTGGTTCCTATGCACACTGAAGTTTAAGTGCAGCTCCGTGGAGGAGCAGTTCTCCTAAACACCCACTGCCTATACACAGGCATTTGTATCCATTTCCCAAGCTGAGCACAGCTACTACTCTGAGATTTGAGGCAAGTCAGCTTTTTAAGCCAAGTATTAGCAGCCATCAGACAGCTATAGTTCATCTGAACACTGTCTGGCTATGGGTGGGAGGCACTTCTATTGGAGAAACCAGCTTTTCATCCTCAAAGGGATCTTGTAACAAAGCAACAGGGCCCATGATTCCCTCCCCTGGGCCCTGGAGGGACCCAAAAGGTGCAACGTGGAGTGAAGAGAGAGAAACACACACACACGGTGAGCTGCAGGAGGGTCAAGAGAGGGCTGGGCCGGGCAGAAAGCTGCTATCTGGCCCGCGTCTTACATTCTCCTTTGGAGAGGCTCTTTCCCGGGTCTCAGTGAAACCAGGCCCTACTTGGAATTCTCCAGGTCATCCAGAATAGCTCTGCCTATCTAGGTGTAAGAAAGGTCAATGTTTTGCATCAGCTTTGCAGTGCCTTGAAAGTACCAAGGTTGAACCTCTAGGTACGTCTTGGGGGGAGGGCTCCCAACACTGCTCAGCTCACCAGAATGTTTCTCCTGTAACCCAGACATCGCAAAGCCCGTGTTACCCACTGAGGTGTCCAGCCCAGTCCAGGCCCTGCCGCCCCAGTGCCCAGGTGGCGTTCTCCAGCACAGGGTGCACAACATAGTGATCTCGCCAGGTGAGGCCTGCGCTGGCTGGGCGGGCACGGGGGAGAAGCTGGGGCATGGGGCTGCTCCCCCGAAGGGCATGCGGGAGCTGTGCGTGGGATCGCCGCCCGCTGCCTTGCCCCTGCAGTCTTCCGTCTGGTGCTTCCTTTAGCAGAGACCTGCAGGCCTGCGGGGGCCTCTTGCTTCTCCTCTCCTGTCTCTCACGCTGATGCACAACAGCAGTTTCTGCCTGACCAGGCTGTTGAAGGCAGACAGACTGGAAAAATGGCCACAACCATTGGTGGAAGGAAGGGGGAGCGCAGAGGTCTGTCAGTCTGCTCCTTAGAGGAGGCAGAGGAGAGGTGTCCTCAGGGCAGGACACACCTGTCAAACACCAGGGCCTAGTGAGTGAGTCCACCGGAGTCACTGCCCAGAGGTCAAACTGCCATTTGCAGCAGCAGAAAAGCAAACAGCGGGAAGGAATGCCTCTGCCTGCTCTCCCCACCCCACCCTCTGCCTACTCCCAGAACCACTCAAGGTGGGACAGAGGTGACCTGAGGGCGTGCCTGACCCCCTGTCTGCTTGTCCTTCTGCCTCTCTGCACAGTCTCTGGCCACCCCAGGCCTCACTGCTCCCTGCCTGGCCTGAGGCTCAGACCCAGCTTTCATTTGCAGATTGCATCTTGGGGGACGCCCGAAATGGAGAGCAGCTGAGGTGGAACTGCACCATCTACCGGCCCTGGTTCTCCCCTTACAGCTACTTTCTCTGCAAGGACAAAGAGAGCCACCTTGAGACCTGCAGCTTCCCGGAGGTGCAGCGGGATGAGGGTCAGGGGGACAGCTGCCTCCCAGAGGACACAGCCGACAGCGTCTGCTCATCCTCTCCCTCCCCAGAGAACACCTGCCCCCGAGAGGCCACCAAGAAATCCAGGCCCGGCCCAGACACCACAGACTCCATCACATTCCAGGACATCCTGATGGCTTCCAAGTGGTACCCAGCCCAGCAGAATGGCTACAAGTGTGCATCTTGCTGCCGCCTGTACCCGACGCTGCACTCCCTCAAGAGCCATATCAAGAGCGGCTTCAAGGAGGGCTTCAGCTGCAAGGTGTACTACCACAAGCTCAAAACACTCTGGTACAAGGAGCAGAAGGCCCGGCCGGGAGACAGGCTCTCGCTGGGCAGCGGCCAGGCCTTCAGGTAGGCCTGCTGGACAGCAGCGGCTCCCTTGTTAGTGGATTACGCCAGGTAAATAGGGGACGATACCTATTTATGTCTCTGTGGAGATGTCAATAAACCAAAGACAGTGATGGCCTTTTGTTAAATGCGAGTTCACCCTGTACCCCATCCTTCCCAGCCTCTGGCCCCCATCCCATTTCCCTTCTGCTGCTGGTTGCCTAGCAACACCAGGCCCATCTCCCTGCGTCTCTGTTTTGAAAGAATACCCAAAGTATGGGAATATCTTCCGAGATGGTGGTTTTTCAAAGTGAGGTGCGCAGACCAGATGTGTCTGTTTTGAAAGAATACCCAAAGTATGGGAATATCTTCCGAGATGGTGGTTTTTCAAAGTGAGGTGTGCAGACCAGACGTGTCAGTGTCCCCTGGGAATTTGCTAGAAGTTAAATTCTCAGACCTACTGAATCAGAACACTGTGGGTGGACCCCTCGGTCTGTGCTGTAATTGCCCTCTAGGCGATTCTGATGCAGTTTAAGTATGAGAGCCACCGCTCTAGGACCCTGACCTTCCTGCTGCTCCCCCTGTGATCGGTCCTGGCCCCACGCCGGGGAAGCTCACGCGGCAGGGGGAAGGAGTGAAGGCCCTCTCCTGTCAGCCTGCGGAAGGCTGCATCGGCAGAATCTGGGTGCAGTTTGAAAACTTTTAGGTGTTAGATCTTCTGAGGGATGGATTGGGAAGGCCATGCCTCATGCATAAGCCAGAAGAGAGGCAAATAAGGCTGGGGTCCGTTCCTACCACATATACCATGATGCTTCTCTTGAAAGGGACATCTCTGGCTGAAGTAGATCATTTTTGACCCATGGGACAGCTTGACATAGCTCTGTTGAATCATGGCAGAAAGGCCAGGTTAAACATGTGAAAACACTGCTTCTAGAACCAAGGAATGTCCGAGCAGATAGCCCTGACCCTTATTCCATTTTTGAGCAAACCTCATAGCCCACTCTGATGCAGAAAAATGGATAAGCATTGAGTGGGCAGCAAGGACACCTGTTTTGCCCATTATGTGGTGAAAGAAAAACAGAGCTTAATGCTCGATGGTCTTATTTTGAGGCTTTCTTTACCTCTCACTTCATCTTCCTGGTGACTCAGCAGGCTCCTTTACGGCAGGGGCGTGGGGGCACATTTCCTTTTGGGGACCCTCGCACCAGGGTTCCTCCCCTTGTCTCTGCCTGCCCACTGGTTGGCCAATGTGGGGAGGATCTCCTCTGACCCTTCCCGTGGTCATATGGCAAGTCCTTCTGAAGCCCCACGTTACAGTTTAGCAAAGCTGCTTCTGCTTAGCACTGTCCTGTTCACCATGTGCAGTTGCTTTGTGAGGGAGAAAGAGGCTGGACCCAGGGTCCCATTGCATCCCAGTCCTTTGCTGCGAGGCCACTCCCAGCCCCACCCCCAGCGCTCTGCTCCTCACCCCACTCCCTCGCCTCCCTCCACCCCCCACCGCCTCCAGCTGGACCAGGAGCCAGGCCATGCAGGTCCCACTCTCCCCCCACAGGGCACAGTGGTCTGCAGGCAGCCCTGACATGACTCTACTTCCAGGGCCTGGTATTCTGAGGGAGCAGAGGAGAGATGCCAATGACTCTTTAGCCCTCACTCTGACGTCCCACTTCCCTAAATGGAAAAGTCACCTAAGCCCTCGGGAGCTTCCCCTTACAGTCTTCACTGCGCACACGTGGCCCCGTGACGGGGCTCCTGAAGGAGCACAGGGAGAGGGGGACAGGGAGTGAACCTGGGGAGGCCGCCCACGGTCTCAGCATCTCTTGGGGAGGACCAGGAGAGGACTCATTCTCCCTCAGCCCAGCCCCCACTCGCTCTCCAGGACACCCACGCCATGGGCACAGCCAGGAACATGTGTGCAGGCGTGCTCAGACGTGCCCGTCTCTGCAACTCCACGGACTGCAGCCCGCCAAACTCTCCTGCCCATGCGATTTCCCAGGCAAGGGTACTGGAGCGACTGGCCACTTCCTTCTGCAGAGGACCTTCTAGACCCAGGAATGAACCTACGCCTCCTGCTACTGGCAGTCATTGGCAGGCGATGCTTTACCTCTGAGTCACCTGGGCACAGAGCACAGTTTTAAAAAGAGAGAGAGACAGAAAGCCATCCAAAGGCTGGGGACTGAGCCTGAGGGCCACAGCACACGCTAAGCGTGCCCTGGCAGGGGTGCAAATTCAGCATTTTCTCCCTAAGGACAAGGTACTTTCCACCTTTCCCATTTAATGTAGTGTCATTATGACCCCAGTGGCATTCTCAATATTCAGAGTTCTAAGTAGGTTCAGTGCAGCAGGAATGCATGCAGCACACACCCGCGCTGACCAGGCACTCCTGAGCAGCAACACCGACTGCTTCTAAAATGTAGTCTCATTTACTCTTCGTTGAGGATTTAGCGGTGTACTGTATTCCCATTTTACAGATGAGAAAATAAAGGTTCAGCTCCATTCACTCAGCCAGAGAAGGGCAGAGGGTACGTAAACCTGGCTGACCTAACCCTCCAACTCTCCTTCAGGCCTGGCTTACCAAAGTCAAGTTTAACAAAACCTCTGTATATGTTCCCGTCACCGTAGCCTGATTGTCACAATGCTGGTTTTGAGAGACTGCAGCTCCACGTTTCTCTAACATCCGTCTTTGCCAGCCTTCTGCCTCCCCTCTTATTTCTGCTCCCTGCAGGAAAGCCCACATCTCAGTGAGACAGGACCCCTCCGCTGAGCTGAGTCTCAGTGACACGGTAATCCTTTTGGGCAGGTGTGGGAAGGTCCCTGCTTTGTCTCCAGTATGGACATTTCTGGATTGCTCCCATCCAGCATCCTACCAACTACATATTTCAGATATTTATAGTCAGGGAATCAGTGAAATTTTATAATCTTGATGATCTTGCTGCTGCTACTGCTGCTGCTAAGTCACTTCAGTTGTGTCCGACTCTGTGCCACCCCAGAGACGGCAGCCCACTAGGCTCCTCCATCCATGGGATTTGCCAGGCAAGAGTACTGGAGTGGGGTGCCATTGCCTTCTCCCTTGATGATCTTAACTCTATCTGAAAAGATCTATGATGTACTTTTTCAAGCACTCAAAACTTTGCTGCTCCCAAAATATTTCAATCATGTTTGGAGCTTGAAAAGGCCTGGGGTATGGGAGAATCTGAAGAAAAGAAACAGGTATAGATGAGGCATTACTGACATTTCAGGCTGGATAATTCTTTGTCATGGGGGCTGTTCTGCACACTGTAGAATATTTAGCAACTTCCCTGGCTTCCAATCACTATGGGTCAACAGACTCCTTTCGAGTTGTGACAACCAAAAAGGCATTGTCAAACATCCCCTGGGGGAGCACTGTCGCCCCTGGATAAGAACTATTGGTATAGCCTGATCCTGCAAGGCTGGTCTGGACAAACTGCCTCTGAAGGTTACCACCGTCCTTCCCTCCTTGTTGGAAGCATGAGTTGTTTTTCTCCACACCACACCCTTGAGAACCATGCGTCACGGAGCTGACGCCACCAGGCTTGGGGAGTA
Organism: Tragelaphus eurycerus; assembly: GCA_935064755.1. Lineage (NCBI taxonomy): Eukaryota > Metazoa > Chordata > Mammalia > Artiodactyla > Bovidae > Tragelaphus > Tragelaphus eurycerus. The sequence continues at coordinate 1,069,279 of CAKXYN010000095.1, read as the reverse complement.
GGGTGGGGTGGGGTGGGGAGAAGGAGCAGGTAGAATAGAAGAAGCAAGAAAAAGACAATGGAAAAGCTTTTAGAAATAAGAAAGGTTTATTTAGCAAAAGCCACTAGACTAGTGACACCATCCAGGCAGTAAGTGCACTTACATGAACAGAATCTTTTCCCAGAGAGTTGATCCAACAGAGTTAATGCCACACAGTTTTAGGAAGTCGAAGGCTCAGGGAGAGGGCAAGGAATTGGGTGAGGGGTGAGGAGTAGGAGAAAGCAGTCAGGCAAAGAGAAAATAAAAAGGAATACAACCCCTAAATGAGAACAGTTGAGAGAAGTGAGGCTATGAAAAGGCTTTATAGACAGCATTGGTATCAGCAGGGATATAAGGAATATAATTTTCAGTTCCGATATAGAGTCCATCCTGTGCAGAGGAATTCTTCCCTGGCTCCACAGCTGTGAGAGCCTAGGGTGCCCAAGAGTCTGCTGGCACCCGGGAGAGGCTGGGGCAGGTACTGCAAGGGAGGCGCCCCTGGTGTCCACTGGTCCTCCACACAGGGCAGAGTAGAAGGATGAAAGAGAGGAGGGCAGGAGCTGAGTTAGAGCGAGAAGCAAGGGGGAGAGGACAGGGTGACATCGCTTGGAGGTTGGGGTCCACAACGCTCCCTTTCCTGCCCAGTGGCTGGTGACCTTTCAAGGCCCCTAGATCTGTCCTCTGTCTTCTCCATCTCCACACATCCAGCGCACGTTGGCTGGGTCACACTAAGGATGATGCCAACACACACACCAGTGCTCCAGGGAGGGCTTGAACTGGGGAAAGGATGGGACCAACGTGGGTAGAAACCACTGTGGAGCCTCCTGAAGGGAAGGGTCTTGAATGGGTTCCAAGTCAGTGGTACAGAGAACTAGTCTCTCCAATTCTTCAGTCTCTCTACCATCTCCTTTCTTTTTCCCTTTGCAATCTTTTCAAGACCCTTTTAGAAACTATATTCCCCACCTACTCTTCTCCCCACCGCAAACAAGCCCTCTCCTAGCACATTCCACACACCCAGTCCACTGGTTTCTGGCTTTGTCCTCAGCCCCTGTTTGTAGGCAGTGGGCCTGGAGAAGCCAGACCTTCCCCTCCCCTGAACACCCCAACTTTTAATGAACAAAGAGGTCCCACACTCAAGGAAGCCTGGGTTAGGATTTTGTAAGCTAGAGAGGCTTAGCCAAACTGGACTCCTGACCTCTCTCCTTTGACTTCATGGTTCTTCCTGCCCTTCTGTCTCTCGACCTACTTCCAATGACCCACTAGAAAGTGTAACAAGACAGAGCCACCCCCTCTCCAACTAAATGCACATCAGGAAAAGAGCACAAGTCTACTGTTGGTTCAAACACTCTGGAGATTCCCAGTCTCTTCTCTCTGGTCACTTCTCACAAGCCCACACACACATATACACCTTCCCTCACACGTGTGTGTCAAAGCAAGCACACGTGTGCACACATGCACAGACACATGCACCCATGTCATTTCACTGATACCTTCACGCACCAAGGAAGGCTAGCATAAAGCTGCGTTTATTTCCTTTAATTTGGACTTTCGGGTCTAGCGGGAACCCAACTGTAGCTATACCAGAAGATCTGCACTTTCATTTCTGTATTTCATAAAGCCAAGTTAGGCTTAAAGAACTTGATTTTGAAGCCACCACATCGTTACCAATTGATCCTCAAACACTGGGTTGGCCAGAAAGTTCGTTCGAGTTTTCCCATAAGACGCTATGGAAAAACCTGAACAAACATTTTAGCCAACCCCATAGTAACACAGTCTGGGTCTGGAATTTGCTGTTCAAGATAAAGACATTTCCCCAAACTTACACAGCACTAGCACGTCTCAGCTCTCTCTTCAGGCACCTTTAAACCTGTTGCCAGCCACTGCGGGTCTCACTGGAGGCGAGGACGCGCAAGCGTGCCCTCACAGCCCCAATCAGCCCAGAGTATTAGGCGGCAACCTCCGGGCCCAGATGGTAAAGGAGGCACGTGGCACTGTTTATCGGCACACTCAAGGCGCGCATCCACAGGGTGGCCGGCCAAGGGCAAAGTGGCTCTGGTCCTGACTTAAGTGGCAGTGATTCTGAAGAGTGGACTTGAGCAGTCTCAGCTACCAGCCTGTGTTCTTTTTCTTTTCTTTTTGCAGTAAAAACTGCACACTTCCACCCAGTGGAGAGGACAGGTTGACAGGTAAGGCTGGGGGCTCTGAGGCTTTTATAGAGGCAGAGAGCTACAATAGCTTCAGTAGGCACAGCCCTTGAGGCAGGACACGGGAGAGAGAGGGCAGCTTTCCAGCTTCCTTGGGGATGAGCTGGACTTGTAGGCAGGAGGTGGGCGGGGCATCACACTGAGGAATCAGACCTCAGTGATCTGGGGCAGTAGAGAGGCTGTCCTCCCCACTGGCTTCCATGGCAGGGCCTGAACGGTAGTGAAATCCCATCTCCTTCTGGAGCAACACTTGATGCCACCCAGAGAAAGCGCTTGGATCCAATTCATCTGAAAGCCTATCCCCTCAATGCAACACATTCCAATCCACACGCACACTGAAAGGACTATCCTGTCCTTTAGCCTTGAGCATTTAACCTCTATAGTCTCTGCAAAGGCTTAAAGAAGTTATTCCTCCCAGGAAGGTCAAGGAAGAGTTAGGCAACTGGTAGCATCCTGGCATCTAAAAAGTACCTGAGAAGGTACCGACGGCTTCCCTTCATAGCCGGGACCACAGAAGTAGGGACAGCAAGGGGACTATAACGGCCTTACACGACAGAGCAGAGCAGCCTGATGATGTGGTAGGTGGGAGCAGGTCCTTCAGCAGCCTGGTGGTCCTCAAGAGGGACCTTCTCCCAAAGCTATGGGCTCTGAAAGTCCCCTCCACCCCCCAGTAGTCACAAGTAGGAGGGAGGAGTTGATTCACTTTTGGCAATCCAATTTCTTCCCCACTTGACCCTCCAAAGTAAAATCCTAATGCTTTTCTGAAACTGTAAATGTTTCCAGACCTCTGGATATCCTCAGGAGTGCCCATCTGAGTGCCCATCAGCTGGCAGCCCTACCCAGACAGCAGCCAGACTCGGCCCTCCACACCTCAGCCTCAGCCTCCTCGCCCCAGGGCACCTATACGGCGATTTCATCATCCAGGCTGTCGCCCAGCTCCTGCTTCTGCAGGACATTCAGCAGGCGGGGCAGCTCCTCCTGGGACCACGAGTCCCGTTCCTCGCTCTCGTCCGTGTTGGACTCGTACTCTGAGGCGATGCCCGACTCTCGGAACTTGATGAGCTCCAGGCTGCCAAGGAGCGGCTGGCCCTGAGCAGGGGGCGGGGTGTCCTCGGGTGGGAGAAAGCGGAAGCACTCCAGCTTCACCAAGCAGTCGCGCCTACCTAAGGGGCTGCCCGCTGGGTGGGCGAAGTCGGCCAAGCCCGCGCCCAGGGGCGGCGAGTGTAGGTCCTCCGGCTTCGGGGTCGTGGGGTCACAGAGCACAGGCAGGGCTCCAGAGCGGAAGGTGATCTCCAACAAGCTGTCCTGCGAGCCCACTGGAGGGGGAGACAACAGGAGGAGGGGTGGCATGAGCAAGGTGGTTGGTTTGAAAGCCACCCTTGTCCCACCCAGGTCCCTGGCCGATTGGGGGGTAGTGGGTAAGGGTGGGCTTTTCAGTCCTTCCTTCCACTTGACTCAGAATGGACGTGCCGGGCTAGGGGGAGGAGCCGGGGGAGGAGGCAAGGCGGGGCCATGACCGCGATGGGCTGGCAAGACCCGGGGATACTTTGAACCAGGAACGTGGTAGGAAAAAGGTACAAATTGAAGAGCTATGTTAAAAGTATGTAGAAATGTTTCGTGCAACCTTGTAAACTGGCATTAATACAACAGGGCCTTGATAAAGAAAAATCCAGAAGGGCTTTCAGAGTGGTAAAGTACAGTGGTTCCCTATCCATACCTTTGGGCCACTTTATAAAGAGTTCTCAGCTCTGCCCGAGACCTACCAATGCACAATCTCTGTGGGTTGGATCTGGGAGTATCCATTTTTTAAGAAGCTCCCAGGGTAGTTTGGGAGAACTACTGGTATAATGCGGAAAGCCTTTGTTTTATGATCAGACCCGAGTTTGAATCTTGGCTCCACACTGTGCTAGTCCTGAAACCTTGAGCTAGTTATTTAATCTCTGGGTCTGTTTCTTCATCTGTAAAATGGGCACAAAATCATCTGCCACCGTAGGGATTAAATGAGATCATGCATATGATCAGTCGATACTGGTCCACAGTCAGTGTGCACTTAGAGCAGCAGACAAGCCACGGACAAGTTCAGCGCGTCACAGAGACACACTGTCTCCCAGCACTTCCCAGTGCAGCCCGGATCAGCTGGGAGTAGAGGCAGGCATCTCAGGCTGGGAGCCAAGCAACCTCTGCCACTATCCAGCAGAGTGTGCTGGCCACAGGCGCTCCTCTGCTTTACCCACTGAGAGGCAGACTGCTACCAGCCTTTTCTGCGCTACCGAGTTATGCAGGGGGAGTGAACTACTGGACAGATTGATGTCTCCTGCAGAGCTCTCAGAGAGCATGACTCACAATAGATGCTCAGTGTATTTCGATTGGAAAAGCCCTCTGAGAAGGAACCAGGCAGCCTCAGGATGTGAAGAGCCTGGGGGTCCATTAAGGAGAGGCTGGGTGAACATGTGGTGGTGACTCCTGGGGACTTTCAAGGTCAAATCTGAGCACTGGGCTAGAAGGCAGCCAAGACCCTCTCCAGCCCTGCCATTTTATAATTCCATTAAGTGTGTGGCTGGAACAAACAGAGCTGCTTGTATTTTCTGCTAGGATAACCAGGCAGGGCAGGCCAGGGGTCCAACAGTACCACCAAAAGCTTTGGGGGAGATAACACATGGTTCCAGAGCCTCCACGGGGAGGTGAGGCCAGGCAGGGCCCTCGCTTACTGGCATTCTGTCCTGACAGCTTCAGCTCCAGCTCCTGCACCTGCTTGACCAGCAGGGAGATGTGCTGGAGCATGTCCTTGTTCTGCAGCAGGAGCTGGTGCACACGCGCCTGGGCCTCCAGCCGTGCTGCGGCCTCAGCAGCCAGCTGGTCCTTCAGCAAGTGAACCTGCGGAGAAGGGGGAGGCAGAGGAGACAGCGAGGAGACAGGGCGGAGAGAAGAAAGGGATGTGAATGTAAACGTGAGTCACTGGTGGAGGGCCAGGGCCAGACATGCCTTCCGGCTTCAATTCAAGATGGAGAAGCCCTTTCCCAGGCAAAATGGGCACCTGGGCTGGTAATGCAGAGGAGAAGCTCAAAGAAGCTGGGCTACCAGATCCGCATCCCGAGTGGGGGCCATGATGTGTCATTCATGTGCCACTTAGAGCCCCACACGGAGAGCAAGAGGTAGGAAAGAGTTGAGTCTCAGCCCCAGCCCCGTCAGAACCGCTCTGACAGCTAACGTACTACTGCTGTGTTGAGGCAGGTACCTTTTTCTCACCTTGTCTTTTCAAAAACAAAGCCAAGAACCTGATATGCTGACCCACTAGCAAAGAACTGTCACAGCAGACCCCCGTAACAATCTTACTTCTCCCCTTCCTCACACCCAAACAGCACGAGAAACAGGAAGCCAGGCTCATGCCCTTTCTAAGTCAGGGAGGTGACGGTCATGACGGTGGGTGTCAGCTTCCTGCCCTGACCTTCCACTCCCTTTTTATTTCTGGAGGCCTCTGGGAGCATGCCCCGTACCTGGCGGAGGTCAAACAGCTGCTGACTGACTAACCACAGGGCTTCATCCCGTAGCCCCAGCAGGTTGCTGTCAGCCTGAGGTGACAGCTTCCAGAGCCGCCCTCTCACCGTCCCCGGTAGAGCACCAGCAATGGCAGCCTGAGTGCTCGGGGCCCAGGGGGCCTCTCCGCTCCTGGCGTGCAGCCTGGGTGTGGGGACACAACCCAGGGGGAGGAGACGTGGGGATTCTCTCAGGACTCTGGCTTGACGACACTAAGTCACACAACAATGACAACAACTTGTGACTTTTGTGCTGAGAAGTGGATAAAAGGGCCTCTCATGAATTTGGTGGTTTAAGACCAAAACAGCCTGTACAAAAGAGGGTTTTCTTGAACCAGAAACATGGTGTGGATAAAGACAGAGTCAGGAGGACCGCGCTGGGACAGGTGGAGCCAAGACAAGGGGAGAGAGAAGGAAGGAACTGGAAGAGTCGATTCTCTGACTCAGACAACAAATGCTCTGGGTTTCTGAAGAGCCATCTGCTCCAAAGAGATTCACATTCTGTCAGGGAGTAACAGGTCAGGTTCACCCCACGGTCTGGCCAAGCTTGGCCCAGAGTCCTGCCAGGGCAGTGTCTGCCCTGCCGGCAGCCAGCCCTCAGAGATCGCACTTTCGGATGCAGTGGCTGCTTCCTTCCCCCAGCTCCTCACCCCAGCCCAGATTCGAGGACCTGACCTTGGAGTTGTTGGCCCTGCTTCTAAGTGGAGCCACTAATGAGATTAACTGCCACTTTCCATTAGCGGCTCCTGAGGTTAGGCCTATCGTTCCCCAGGGGGAGGATGCCTAAGGAATCTAAAGTGAATCTGTCCTTCACCAGGCGCTGCTAAGGACAAGACTGATCTTCCAGTCCAGATATCAGCCTCAAATAAACTAAGGAGAGATCTAGAGAGGGGCAAGAACAGGGAAAGCAGTGGCAATAATATTTTAATCCAGTATCAGATGGTAGATGGCTATTAAGCCTCTGTCTTCCTTGCAAAAATGAGGCATGGAGACAGTTGACCAAGAGTCCCCCCAAAGCCTGCTGGTTCTGAGAATCAGGACAATTGCTGTGGGAACCTGATCCCTACAAGTGCCCCCAGAGGAAACCATAACCTTCCATCTGCCAGTAAATGTAATTTATTCCAACTAAGAGCATCATTGAGAGGAATGTACTGTGCAGACAGAATTGCTAATTATCCATTTTCTATTTTCTTCAGAGCAAAACAGAAACATGAGGCATAAACGTGGAGCAAAACTTTCCAAGCATGTAAACAGAAACAGTGGGGACTCTCACCTACCACTAACTGACATCTACAGAGGGCTCCCTGCACACAAAGCCTACAGACTCAGGTGCCCAAACCCCACGTCTGAACCTGCCCACAGAAGAGGCCACTTGAGAGCACTGGACCAGGAGCTGAAGGCTCGAATCTGTTGGTTACTCCCTATTCAACTGTAGGTAACACACTTCTACCTGCACCTCACTTTGTCCATTTTTCAACTGAGAGGGTTGGCCAGAGGCTTGGCCAGTCTATGAGTCCATATCAGGTGAATGGAATAGTCAGTACCAGGGGCCATTGGTTAAAGGCTCCGTGAAGAACACTCCTAGATTTCCTCTGGGAAGTCAGAGAATTAGGATGGGGGACAAAAGAATTCCCTCTGGCAGAAGCCAGGGGGAAAAAAAAAAAACACCAAAATCTGGAAGTTTCTTTTGCATGTAACCATTCCAGCAGGGGAGTTACCATTAGTACATAAAAGACGACCCTTGAATCAAATCTTTCATCACAAATCCACAGGCACTCAGTACTATGAGAAAGTTGTGTTTGAGTGTTCATTGTATTAGTCTAAACAAGAACTTTAGCTTTGCAAACGCAGGCTTATAACATTTCAGGTGTTTTCAAACCATGGGAATTTGAAAGCACACGCTGCTGCTGCTGCCTCGACCCGGCGCTAAGGAGCCCTTCTGTTCCTGCAGCTGTCCAAATGGGCAGCAGGCATAAGGCTCAGGCCTCTCATTGCAGCAGTCTGTACCCCCAGGAGTACGAAATCCAGGCCAGGCTGGGGCAAAACGGCCCGAACTTCCTCTAAATTTGAGGCAATTTTACAGTCCTTGTGTTTCGCATATGTGGGTCTGGCCATGAAGCGCTGAAATGAAGCGGCATTATTTTCAGCCTTGGCTTGGGCAGGCAGCTACAGCTGTGTGCTCGCCTCTCCCACTGTACAACAGAAGCAGATACCACCTCCCCCTCCCTCCCAGACGGGACTTATTTGTATTCAGCACGCTCTTCTTTTAAAACCTCAAACACCTTTTGCCAAGGCAGGCTATGTTAATTTCTGAAAAGGCAGAAGACAGTTTTGCCTTTCCAGAGTCATGTGGTCTTTGGCAATGACTATTCTGGGCTTCCCAGGTGGCGCTAGTGGTAAAGAATCCGACTGCCAAGGGATTGATCCCCTGGAGGAGAGCATGGCAATCCACTCCAGTATTCTTGCCTGGAGAATCCCATGGACAGAGGAGCCTGGTGGGCTACAGACCACAGGGTTGCAAAGAGTCAGACCAGACTGAGATGACTTAGCACGCATGCATTCTGGTCACAGACTAGATCGAGGGGGAAAGCCACGCCTGGAGTCAAGGTCCAGTTCTGCGTTTTGGCCACAACAGTACAACTGTAAGTTCAATCCTGTGCCCTCCAGCTCTGTGCCACTTCCCCAGACTCAGACAGCCGCCCACAACCCACCCAGCAACACCAGACCACTGCCCACTGGCCCTCCAGCCTACTTGCCTGGACTCCAGCTCCTCCGTGAGAAGTGGGGGCAGGGCCAGGCTGGAGTTAGGGAGTAGCAGGCACATGGAAATGGCAGTGGAGAGAACCAGAGCAGTTTGCCCCCCCACACACACGGGACACACAAGCGGAGGCAGGCGGCTCTGTCTCTGCATGCACAAGGCAGGGGCCTGGGCGGTGCACCCAGGGTGCTGGGAAATGGAGAAGCCACGAGGACAGAGGCTACATCTAGGGCCTGGCAGGGGTCGGGGTGGGGGGCTGCGGAGGGTTTTCAGCGCTGTTCCTCTAACTACAGCATACACAATTGCAAAGCATTAAGTAACCGATCGCTTGTTTTAGAACAAGTGGCAGCAGGTAGAGAAGTCTTTCAATAGCAATACTGAGCTGCAGGACAACATTTTCCCCAGGAGCCAGGCTAGGAGTTGGCAAACTGTGAAGGGACCTGGCCTACTTAACCACCGCCAGTCAGCCACAGCACCCAGATCAATTCTGGAGCTATATGGGCCCAGCCCGTGGCCATGCGGGTGCCAGCTACAACCCAGCTTTGGTTCAAGACTTGATTATACTTCGATTCGCACCCTTGAACTTCTTGTCCATCTAAAAGCAGGAAGCTAGTGCAGCCACGCAAGCCTCATGCTGGGGTCAGGAAGGTGATTCGAAGGGCTTGGGGTTCACTATTTATGCACTGAGATCTAATCTAGAAATGCTTAAGAGTCAGCTGAGCAACATTTTTGCCCACGTACCTTGAAGGCCAAGGCAGGGCCTTTCTAGACCAGCTCTGAATCAATTTAGGGAGAGGCTGGGAGAGGTCTTGAGGTTTGAGACCAAATCAGAACACTGTGAAGGAGATCTAAGCCTGGTCCCAGTGATAACAGTAGAACCAGACTGGTCTTCGAGAATAAATGGGGAGAGTGCATAAATCATGCAACAAGGGACCCCGAGAGTACACCTGTTAGCAAGAAACTGTCTTTGTCCTTAGCTCTTCTCAGGAGTCACACAGGAGGACTTGGATACTCCCAGAACAAAGGAAAATGTGTTCCCACCTGAAATGCTGAGGTCACAGTACTACCCATTGGAATTCTGGGGACTGCTGGCAGTTTTACAAAGACGGGCAGAAACCTTGTGGTTTGATGGCAATAGAGTCTGACAGCACAAGCAAAAGCTGACCTCACGCCAGACACTGGGCAGAGAAACCGAGTAAGCTAGACTTGATGTATTTTAAAAGCAGGAAAGAGGTTAAGAAGACCTATTTATTAATCCACCTACATATATATCTTATATCATTGTTTACACCCAAAGATTTGGATACTAATAAAGAGCCCTTGGATCAAATGCTACAAAGAGAGTAAGAGAGGAACATGCAGAGAAACCTGTAACTGAAGGCTGGTTTAGGGCTTGAATTGGTTTGGAGGACAAGAGGAGCTGAAAGCCAGCTGCGAGGTACGACATGTCAGCTGTATTCCCAGGCAGCAAAGGAAGAAGCAAACCAAAGAGCCTGCCTATGAGGACGGCAGAGAGGGGACGGCAACGCTCTGTGAGGACCTCAAGGTACTGTCTGACCTCAACATTTCAGAAGGCTATGGCCCTACCCAAAGTCGTTTTACCCATGGGAGATACTGATGTGCTCCGGTGGCCTTTCAGTCATGTGACAGACTGAACAGATTCAACCAGGGCACTGGTAACTATAATCAACAGATTCCAAGTGTGGGAGCGGCTGAACTGGGAGAGGATCATCAGGTGAACTGCAAGCACCGCTCTTCCCCTCTCCTAGCTTCACCGTCTTCTACAATACAGGCAGTTAAAACAGGGCCAGGAGAGCGATGTCTCCTCGAGACAGATGCTTGATTCTGGGCCAGAGAACCACTCTGAGGGTTTCACCCTGACTGGGAGAGAGACCTATGATAAATTGCAGGTTCTGTGGCTTTGCGGACTGTGCATCTTTCGACGACCACAACACTCTTCTTGTTGTGAAGATTATACATTTGCAAATAGTTTTTCTTCAGTATTTAGCAGTGACTTCAAATTCAAATGCCTCTCTGATAGTATTCATCATGAATATGCATCAAGCTCATTCTTAGATAAATACTAATTACTTGGTAATTGATATGCTGAAAGAGGAAAATATCGTGGGTTGGAGGATGGATGTGGGCTGCCAAATGGTCCTGTGCTGGAGCATTCCGGCTTTGTGCTCCTGTCAGCCATCACACCCGCCACATCATTAATTACAGGAGATGAATACAATTATTTGACAAAAGGCAGTGATTTTTCCCCCAAATATCAGAAGCCATAAATGATATCCCTCCTTTTTGTTGCTGTTCTGGGAATACCTGCAGATCCTCCCAGTATCAGCATATATCCTTTTGGATCATGGTCAGTATTTTTAAAAAGGTTCAAATCACTTGGGAGCAGCGACCCACTGATTTTATTTTCTTGAAACCCAGTTGCAGTTGCAAAGGCACCCACAAGGCTGGGCCTCAGGCCCAGGTCAATGTGAGACTGCTATAAGAAGGTCTTTTCAAGACCCAAGTCGTTGCATCACTTTGGTTAGGCTGCCGGATGTTTCCTCAAGGGGTTTGTGTTGGGAAGGACAGCTCTGCCTGTGTGATTCACTCCACCTGAGGGTCACGAGAAGCATAGGAGAAGAAATGACAAGGATCAATAATAGCTCTCTAGAGAAGTCTTCTTATTCTCATTCCAGAATGCAGAAGACCTCAGAGGCCAGCCTGATTGAGCAGATGTAGAATGCCAATGCCAAGAGCTGCCTTTCCAGATCTCTCACCAACTCTCCAACCCTGAAGTCCCCGCTCCTCACTGTTTTCATCTACCCATTAGGTCTTGACCCCATCTGACTCTTACCTTAGGAGTCAGCCTTCGAATGGTACCAATGATGCGTCCACCATCCCCTGATTGCCCAGAGAGAAGATGAAGCTCAGACTCACAAGTTCCAAGGAAGATGTGGACGACAATGCCCTCCACAGAAAGCAAGCAGAAGGGATCCCTGCTAAAAGCAGCAGGGAAATCAGCTTGCCCCTCCTTTATAAAGCAACAGCAGCCCAGTGAGTCCTCAGGGCTCAAACAGTGCTTGATTCCTGAAATCTAAGCCAGTTCTTCCCATTATGGCTCAAATACCTAAGTTCCTGTAAGGAAATGAACAAGAGAAGAAGAGGGTAGCAGAGGATGAGCTGGTGAGAAGCATCACTGACTCAATGGACATGAATGTGAGCAAATTCAGGGAGACAGTGGAAGACAGAAGAGCCCAGCGTGTTATAGTTCATGGGGTTGCAAAGAGCTGGACAGGACTTAGCAACTGAACAACAACAAGTTCCTGGAAGTTAAATCCCATTATAATCAAGGCCAGTATGGTATCAAGTCCTGCCTGGAGAAATCTTTACATAAATAGAGAAATCCTGCCTGGAATGAGTAGATTCCAAAGGAGGCATGGAAACCTCTACGGACAAGGTTTCCAGGATGGCAGATTCTACAGGGGCATTTGGCGCAAATTCATGTTTTAATTCCTTTAAGAGTGGTATCACAAAGTCACACCTATCCTCACACCTGTCCTGACTCGAGAAGCATCCCTTCTCACCCACACACCAGGAAAAGAAGGCAGGAAAGGAAGGGTAAAATTATGTTCCTTAGTAAATTCAAGTCATGACCCAACAACATCCAGCCAAGCCAGCCAAGCCCAACTCAGAGTGGGGGATACATGGGAAACCAAAACACTTTTTCCCATTTCATCTGCATCCCCGCTTTCTCCTCTCCCTACCTCCCCCCTTCCCCAACAAGCAATGATCCAACAGCATGAGCCATCCCTTATAGCTCCCTAGGTTTTAAAACCTGCCCTGTGCCCCTGGCTAGGGAAGGTGCATCAAGCCCATGAGAGTGGAGCCTGCGAAGAAGGGAGGAGGCTGAGGAGAACCTGGGCCACAGCCACTTGCGTCTGCTGCTGCTGCTGCTGGAGGAGCTGCTGGAGAAGCTGCATCTGGTGGTGGGTGGACAGTGGCGTGCCCGCGCCCAAGCCCGGGGGCTTCGAGGAAGAAGAGGGAAGGAGCATCCTGGGCGAAGCTGTCAGCATGGGCTCCTGGGGGTGGGGTGAGACCTGGATGAGAGGAGGGGACAGGGTGTGAGCCTGGGCACGTGCCTCCTTTAGACAACTTACTCTGTCTCCAATATACACAGTTATGTCTAATACGAGGCTGGGGTGAAATGGCCCACTTATAACCAAGAGCTGGAAATGCTGCGTCTTCAATGGAAATGTGGATAGGACACTCCCGCCCCACCACCACCTCCAGAGGAGATGATCTGATGGCCTAGGCTGGGACCAGAGAGTCATAAAACCCTATTTGTATAGCTGAGTTCCTGATGCGATATGATGGGAGCCCAGGCAGCTGATCCTGTTCCATTTCTTGCCCATGGCTTCCAACTCTTCCACATTGTTGAGTTACCTGAGGTTCTGGTCTTAGATCTATTTCTATGAAAGAGAGCCACCTACACCTTGCTATGAGGCAGCTTCCACCTTCACTCTGCTGCGTCCTCAGGGCGCTCTCCTCCCAGGTCTGCAGGGTCTCCCGAGTTGACCACTGGAGGAAGAGGCCATGAGGGAGGTGCTCCAACCTGGCACCGCCTCCTCACAATGGGAGCTCCAGAGAAGAAAGTCTGGACACACACAGAACGTGGGCTGGGGAGATCCTCTCTCCAAAAGGGGAAAGCAGCTTCCATTCCCTTCCCTCCTGCCCCCCTCCTGATAGCGGGACACTGTCACTAGGCGGCTTCTGTGAGCCAGAGAACTCCACTGCAGCAGCTCTGCCACTGGCCCTTCTTTAGGTGTCCGAGAGGAAACGCCGGGGACAGAGGGCTTTTGCACGTGCAGAATGCAAACTGGGAGCCACAGAAAACATCAGACAGACAATACGGAACAATACCGCCCCTCAAACTAGACAGGCCTCCCCTTCCGATGAACTAGCCTAATGACCTCCTCTTGGGAAAAGCTGTTACATGGTGAGGAGAGAGAGGCACTCAGGATACAGGGGACTGGCAGGGAGTCTAAGGCAAGGGCAATCTGTCAGAATTTTCCTTCTGTGTGTGTGTTTCAGGGGGCTGTGTGTGTGTGGTGGGGGGGTAGGGGCCGTGTGTGGGGGCGGGGGCCAGGGGTGTTGGTTTTGTCTTCAGGCTTCAAGTTCTCAGTTTCACCTGGATCATATCAGAAACCCCTTGAGGGCATCTGTTATCTCACCCATAAAAACAGGAGGTTGAAATGGAGGATGCCTAAGGTGGTCTTGCAGTTTCCAGTCTCCAATGGGCCAATTTCCAGCCTCCGGGAGCATCAAAGGCACACAGGCAGACACAGCCCAAACTCACCCTGCTCCTTCAGCTAAGCCCCAGGGGATCGCACTGTGTTGTGCAAGGACTAGCCATGTGCACAGGTATTGTGCCCCGATGAGGTGCTATCAAAGCTGGGGCTTCCAGTGAGAAGGGAATTGAGTACTGATGGACCCTGGAGGGTAACTCATGTCAGGAACGAGCTCTGTGAAATCCTGACATATAGCCGCACCTAGCATCAATTCACAGGGACTGAATCTCCAGATTCAGTCTGAAAGGAAGTAACACATGCTCCGGAGTCACCACTGTGCTGGCAGAGGCTAAGAGGTGACAGATGGGGGCTGAGGCCATGACACAGGCCGCTCTGGGAGGTGATATGCATGCAGATGTGCGGATCACCTGGGTGGGCTGCCTCCTGCCTACCTTGGGGTCTGTGTGGGAGCCTCCTTCCTTCCCTACCGCATCAAGGTCGGTCACGCCTCGGCTGAATTCCAGGGCGTCGTTCCCTGGGAGTGGGACCTCCACCGCATCGATGTCCGTCTCCTCTGCGGTGGCTGTGGAGGTCCTCTCGGCTCCGGTGAGCTGGCGGCCTACAGGGACAACAGAGGGTGGGAAGGGAAGAGCCATACTGAGAACAACATCCTCTTCCCAACACTTCAGTTTCCAATCATGTCACGCTTCAGGACACCACTGGCTTATTAGTAACATTTTCATATATCTTTTCAACTCAAGTCCATTAAATGTGCTGGAGAAGGCAATGGCAACCCACTCCAGTACTCTTGCCTGGAAACTCCCATGGATGGAGGAGCCTAGTAGGCTGCAGTCCATGAGGTCACTGGGAGTTGGACACGACTGAGAGACTTCACTTTCCCTTTTCACTTTCATGCATTGGAGAAGGAAATGGCAACCCACTCCAGTGTTCTTGCCTGGAGAATCCCAGGGATGGGGGAGCCTGGTGGGCTGCCATCTATGGGGTTGCACAGAGTCGGACACAACTGAAGTGACTTGGCGGCAGCGGCAGCAGCCATTAAATGTCCAATCCAATAAGATGTTCTGATTTTAATATCTTTTCAAAGTTCAGAAACAAAGACAACATTTCCTCAAGACTGGACATGACTGCTTTGTCAGGCTGGTGTGATGTTTTCACTGATAGGAAGTGGGGAACCTACAAGAAAGGGATGACAGCCACCTCGACCTCATTCAAACTCAGAAGTGGAAACAGATTAGGGAAAAAAGTACTCTTTCAGTCGTGTCCGATTCTTTGCAACCCTGTGGACTGTACCCCACTAGATTCCTCTGTCCATGGGATTTCCCAGACAAGAATACTGGAGTGGGTTGCCACTTTCTACTCCAGGGGATCTTCCTGATCCAGGGATTGAAATGGTATCTCTTGCATTGGCAGGCAGATTCTTTACCACTAAGCCACCAGGGAAGCCCCCAAAGGTTTTAGCAGGAAAAAAATTACATAAATAGATAGGTGTATTTCTCAGTTCAGTCACTCAGTCATGTTTAACTCTGCAAACCCATGGACTGCAGCACACCAGGCTTCCCTGTCCATTACCAACTCCTGGAGCTTACTCAAACTTATGTCTGAGTCGGTGATGCCATCCAACAATCTCATCCTCTGTCGTCTCCTTCTCCTGCCTTCAATCTTTCCCAGCATTAGGGTCTTTTCCAGCAAGTCAGTTCTTTGCATCAGGTGGCCAAAGTATTGGAGTTTCAGCTTCAGCATCAGTCCTTCCAATGAATATTCAGGACTGACCTCCTTTAGGATAGACTGTTCGTATCTTCTTGCAGTCCAAGGGACTCTGAAGAGTATTCTCCAACACCACAGTTTAAAACCATCAATTCTTCAGCACTCAGCTTTCTTTATAGTCCAACTCTCACATCCATACATGACTACTGGAAAAATAGCTTTGACTAGACGGACCTTTGTCGGCAAAGTAATGTCTCTGCTTTTAAATATGCTGTCTAGGTTGATCATAGCTTTTCTTCCAAGGAGCATGCGTCTTTTAATTTCACGGCTGCAGTCACCATCTGCAGTGATTTTGGAGCCCTCCAAAATTAAGTCTGTCACTGTTTCCACTATTTCCCCATCTATTTGCCACGAAGTGACTGGACTGGATGCCATAATCTTAGTTTTCTGAATGTTGAGTTTTAAGCCAACTTTTTCACTCTCTTCTTTCACTTTCATCAAGAGGCTCTTTAGTTCTTCACTTTTTGTGACAAGGGTGGTGTCATATGCATATCTGAGGTTAATGATATTTCTCCTGGCAATCTTGATTCCAGCTTGTGCTTCATCCAGCCTGCGATTTCACATGATGTACTCTGCATATAAGTTAAATAAGCAGGGTAACAATATACAGCCTTGAAGTACTCCTTTTCCTATTTGGAACCAGTCTGTTGTTCCATGTCCAGTTCTAACTGTTGCTTCCTGACCTGCATACAGGTTTCTCAGGAGGCAGGTCAGGTGGTCTGGTTTTCCCATCTCTTGAAGAATTTTCCACAGTTTGTTGTGATCCACACAAAGGCTTTAGCATAGTCAATAAAGCAGAAGTAGATGTTTTTCTGGAACTCTCTTGCTTTTTTGATGATCCAATGGATGTTGGCAATTTGATCTCTAGTTCCTCTGCCTTTTCTTTTTTTTAATTTTATTATTAAATTGTTTATTCTCCTGCAAGGCTGTTGCTTCATTGTATAAAAATAGCACCAGCAAACACAGTATATTGCAAAATTAAGATAGTAATATTCTTCATTGGACACTATACAACTAACAAACTTTTCTCCACTGGCAGTTATTTCTAATGGAAAGATAATTTTGACCCAAATCCAAGGATAGCTGTAAGCAAGTTACAAGTCATATAAGATTTAAGATAACCATGTTATCCTTGAATTACATAACTTTTGTAATTAGTTTTACCAGAGATAATTTCAGGAATTCTGAATATTATAACTGGAGCCTAGCCTAAAAATCACAGGATGCTGTGGAAAAAGATGCACAGTGTTTATCTGAAGTCATTAGAAAGTTAAGGGTATTTTCTTCAGGAAACATTGTTACAAGTAGTTTCTTTTGCTAAAAGTTGCTTTTTAAATATCTATCCACCACTAAGACAACTATGCTAGATTAAGTTGTTTCAAAGTAGTTTATTTAGGGGTTCCAGTTTCACTCCTCAATAGATTTTATGTATTTCTCATATGCTTCTTCACTCATTAGTTCATCTAGTTCTGAAGGGTTACTGAATGCCATCTTGATCAGCCAACCATCTTCGTAACAAGACTTGTTGACAAGTCATGGATTTTCTGCTAGAGCTTTATTAATTTCAGTTACTTCTCCTGATAGAGGAGAATAGAGTTCACTAGCAGCTTTCACACTTTCCAGAGCACCAAACTCCTCTTGTTTGTTCAACTTTGTCCCAACTTCAGGCAGACTACAGTAAACAACATCTCCCAAAGCTTCCTGTGCAAAATTGCTGATTCCCACTGTTCCGACACCATTTTCTGTGTTACCCATTCGTGTTTTTCTGTGAATTTCCGCATCGACAGCAGAGCAGGGCCGGTGCGCAGCTCCCGGAGGTCACCCGCTCGCAGTCCCCAGGGCCACGGCGAGCAGGGCGTGCTGGGTGCCGAGATGGTGCGCAGGCTGCCAACCGCGGCCCGCACGCTCCGTGCCGTGCGCAGCGCCATGTTCGCACCTCTGCCTTTTCTAAAACCAGCTTGAACATGGAAGTTCTTGGTTCATGTAGTGTTGAAGCCTCACTTGGAGAATTTTGAGGATTACTTTACTAGCGTGTGAGATGAGTGCAACCGTGTGGTAGTTTGAACATTCTTTGGCATTGCCTTTCTTTGGAATTGGAATGAAAATTGACCTTTGCCAGTCCTGTGGCTACTGCTGAGTTTTCCAAATTTGCTGGCATATTGAGTGCAGCCCTTTCACAGCATCTTCTTTTAGGATTTGAAATAGCTCAATTGGAATTCCATCACCTCCACTAGGTTTGTTTGTAGTGATGCTTCCTAAGGCCCACTTGATTTCACATTCCAGGATGCCTGGCTCCAGGTGAGTGATCACACCATTGTGGTTACCTGGGTCATTAATATCTTTTTTTGTATAGTTCTTCTGTGTATTCTTGCCACCTTTTCTTAGTATCTTCTGCTTCTGTTAGGTACATACCATTTCTGTCCTTTATTGTACCCATCTTTGCATGAAATGTTCCCTTGGTACCTCTAATTTTCTTGAAGAGATCTCTAGTCCTTCCCATTCTATTGTTTTCCTCTATTTCTTTGCATTGATCACTGAGGAAGGCTTTCTTATCTCTCCTTGCTATTCTTTGGAACTCTGCATTCAGATGGGTATATCTTTCCTTTTCTCCTTTGCTTTTAGCCTCTCTTCTTTCCTCAGCTGTTTGTAAGGCCTCCTTAGCAACCATGTTGCCTTTTTGAATTTCTTTTTCTTGGCGATGGTCTTGATCACTGCCTCTGGTACACTGTCACAAACCTACGTCCATAGTTCTTCAGGCACTCTATCAGATCTAATCCCTTGAATCTATTTTTCACTTCCACTGTATAATTGTATGGAATTTGATTTAGGTCAAATCTCAATGGTCTGGTGGTTTTCCCTACTTTCTTCAATTTAAGTCTGAATTTGGCAATAAGGAGTTCATGATCTGAGCCACAGTCGGCTCCCAGTCTTGTTTTTGCTGACTGTATAGAGCTTCTCCATCTTTGGCTGCAAAGAATATAATCAATCTGATTTCGGTGTTGACCATCTGGTGATATCCATGTGTAGAGTCTTCTCTTGTGTTGTTGGAAGAGGGTGTTTGCTATGACCAGTACATTCTCTTGGCAAAACTCTATTAGTCTTTGCCCTGCTTCACTTTGTATTCCAAGGCCAAATTTGCCTGTTAGTCCAGGTATTTATTAACTTCCTACTTTTGCATTCCAGTCCCCTATAATGAAAAGGACATCTTTTTTGGGTGTTAGTTCTATAAGGTCTTGCAGGTCTTCATAGAACTGTTCAACTCCAGCTTCTTCAGCATTACTGGTTGGGGCACAGACTTGGATTACTGTGATATTGAATGATTTACCTTGGAAACAGAGATCATTCTGTCGTTTTTGAGACTGCATCCAAGTACTGCATTTCGGACTCTCTTGTTGACCATGATGGCTACTCCATTTCTTCTGAGGGATTCTTGCCCACAGTAGTAGACATAATAATGGTCATCTGAGTTAAATTCACCCATTCCAGTCCATTTTAGTTTGCTGATTCCTAAAATGTTGATGTTCACTCTTGCCATCTCCTGTTCGACCACTTCCAATTTGCCTTGATTCATGGACCTAACATTCTAGGTTCTTATGCAATATTGTTCTTTATAGCATCGGACTTTACTTCCATCATCAGTCACATCCACAACTGGGTGTTGTTTTTGCTTTGGCTCCATCTCTTCATTCTTTCTGGAGTTATTTCTCCACTGATCTCCAGTAGCATATTGGGCACCTATCAACCTGGGGAGTTTCTCTTTCAGTGTCCTATCTTTTTGCCTTTTCATACTGTTCATGGGGTTCTCTAGCCAAGAATACTGAAGTGATTTGCCATTCCCTTCTCCAGTGGACTACCTTTTGTCAGAACTCTCCACCATGACCCGTCTGTCTTGGGTGGCCCCACACGGCATGGATCATAGTTTCATTGAGTTAGGCTGTTTTCCGGGTGATCAGTTTGGTTAGTTTTCTGTGACTGTGGTTTTCATTCTGTCTGCCCTCTGATGGTGAAGGATAAAAGGCTTACGGAAGCTTCCTGATGGGAGAGACTGACTGAGGGGAAAACTGGGTCTTATTCTGATGGGTGGGGCCATGCTCAGTAAATATTTAATCCAATTTTCTGTTGATGGGCGGGGCTGTGTTCCCTCCCTGTTGTTTGACCTGAGGCCAAACTATGGTGGAGCTAATGAAAATGATGGCGACCTCTTTCAAAAGGTCCCATGCACGCACTGCTGCACTCAGTGCCCCCGACCCTACAGCAGGCCACTGCAGACCCACGCCTCTGCCAGGGACTCCTGGACACTCAGGGGCAAGTGTGGGTTAGTCTCTTGTGGGGTCACTGCTCCTTTC
Organism: Tragelaphus eurycerus; assembly: GCA_935064755.1. Taxonomy (NCBI): domain Eukaryota; kingdom Metazoa; phylum Chordata; class Mammalia; order Artiodactyla; family Bovidae; genus Tragelaphus; species Tragelaphus eurycerus. The sequence continues at coordinate 1,049,347 of CAKXYN010000095.1, read as the reverse complement.
TCCTGGGTCCTGGTGCACACAAGGTTTTGTTTGTGCCCTCCAAGTCTGTTTTTCCAGTCCTGTGTAAGTTCTGGTGGCTCTGTGGTGGGGTTAATGGCGACCTCCTCCAAGAGGGCTTATGCCGTACCCAGGTCTGCTGCACCCAGAGCCTCTGCCCCTGCGGTGGGCCACTGCTGACCCGTACCTCCACAGGAGACACTCAAACACAATTCTGGCTCAGTCTCTGTGGGGTCTCTGGGTCATGGTGCACACAAGGTTTGCTTGAGCCCTCTGAGTGTCTCTGACGGGCATGGGGTTTGACTGTAAAAGTGATTTCACCCCTCCTGCTGTCTTGATGGGGCTTCTCCTTTTCCTTTGGACATGGGGTATCTTTTTTTGGTGAGATCCAACATTCTCCTGTCGATGGTTGTTCAGCAACAAGTTGTAATCTTGGAGTTCTTGCAGGAGAAGATGAGTGCACGTCCTTCTATCCCGCCATCTTGTTATTCTTGGCGTATTTCTAGAAAATTTTATTTTGTATTGAAGCATGTATGCATACTAAGTTGCTTCAATTGTGTCCAACTCTGTGCGACCCCACGGGCTGAAGCCCACCAGGCTTCTCTGTCCATGGAATTCTCCAGGCAAGAACACTTGAGTGGTTAGCCATTTCCTTCTCCAGGGCACCTTCCAGACCCAGGGATTGAACCCAGGTTTCCTGCATTGCAGGTAGATTCTTTACCATTTGAATAACCTTGAATGGGGCATCCAGAGAGGTAGGAGTTTCCTCCACCACTTTCCTCCACCACATTCCTATTGGGCTGTCAGGAAAGGGGTAAATCACCTCACTCCCTGGGCCCCAGTTCCTTCAACTCTACAGGAAAGCTGAGTTAGAATGGGTGGGAGGGTTGCAGGCCTGGGGGGAGGGGTGTGGAAATGAGGAGATTTGAGGCCCCAGCCCACACAGTATCTGTCTCTAATCCTCAGACCCTGTCTCTGACCATCCTCCTTCAAGAACAAAAGCCAGGGACAGGCCTGGAGACAGCGGCAGTGGCACAGAAGAGATAGGCAGCTGGTCTGTCATGCTTTGTCTATTTCCCACTTGCTTCTTCCCACTGACCATGTCTTTGATCACATGCTCAGCAAATGTATCAAAGTCCTACTGTTTCTTATTTTTCTTCATTCTCTGCTCTTCTCTCTTTCTTGGACTCTGTAGAAACAACTGGTGATTCTCAGGCATTTCCCAGGAAATACCTTTTCCTCTACACTCAGGATTAGGTTCATCACTAACTGTCTTCAAATAAAACTTTGAAACTTTCAGAGACTAAGCACCAACTGTAAAACTGCACAGAGTAATGTAAGGAGGAAGTATGAAGTGTTGATTCCCTAAACCTCAAGCCAACTCAGGGACCCAGGCTTTGGTCATTTGCGGGCCTGCCTGGTAGTACAAATAGTTCTAACAGGCCTTCCCATGCAAACCCACATGAGTCATCTGGGGAAGCAAGCCTGGTATGTGTGTATATATGTATTTACTTAACATTCAAAAATCATTTTATTCTTTAAAATTTTCATTGGAGTATGTGTGTTTGTGTGTGTGCTCAGTCATCTCTGACCCTGCGACCCTATGCTCCTCTGTCCGTGGGATTTTCCCGGCCGGAATACGGGAGTAGGTTGCCATCTCCCACTCCAGGGGATCTTCTCTACCCAGGGATCGAAAGTGCATCTCTTATGTCTCCTGCATTGCAGATTCTTTACCACTGAGCCACTAGGGAGACTCTTACTGGAATATAGTTAATTTAAAACATTGTGTTAGTTTCAGCCGTACAGCAGAGTCACTGATGCATATACATATGAAAGTGAAAGTCGCTTAGTCGTGTCTTGACTCTTTTTGATCCCATGGACTCTACAGTCCATGGAATTCTCCAGGCCACAATAGTGGGGTGGGTAGCCTTTCTCTTCTCCAGGGGATCTTCCCAACCCAGGGGTCGAACCCAGGTCTCCCACATTGCAGGAGGATTCTTTACCAGCTGAGCCACAAGGGAAGCCCCCAAATACTGGAGTGGGGAGCCTCAGATCAGATCAGATTAGTCGCTCAGTTGTGTCCGACTCTTTGCGACCCCATGAACCGCAGCATGCCAGGCCTCCCTATCCATCACCAGCTCTCGGAGGTCACTCAGACTCACATTCATCGAGTCAGTGATGCCATCCAGCCATCTCATCCTCTGTCGTCCCCTTCTCCTCCTGCCCTCAATTCCTCCCAGCATCAGAGTCTTCTCCAATGAGTCAACTCTTCGCAGGAGGTGGCCAAAATACTGGAGTTTCAGCTTGAGCATCATTCCCTCCAAAGAAATCCCAGGGCTGATCTCCTTCAGAATGGACCGGTTGGATCTCCTTGCAGTCCAAGGGACTCTCAAGAGTCTTCTCCAACACCACAGTTCAAAAGCATCTATTCTTCGGCGCTCAGCCTTCTTCACAGTCCAGCTCTCACATCCATACATGACCACAGGAAAGACCATAGCCTTGACTAGGCGAACCTTTGTTGGCAAAGTGATGTCTCTGCTTTTGAATATGCTATCTAGGTTGGTCATAACCTTCCTTCCAAGGAGTAAGCGTCTTTTAATTTCATGGCTGCAGTCACCATTTGCAGTGATTTTGGAGCCCAGAAAAATAAAGTCTGACACTGTTTCCACTGTTTCTCCATCTATTTCCCATGTAGTGATGGGACCAGATGCCATGATCTTCGTTTTCTGAATGTTGAGCTTTAAGCCAACCTTTTCACTCTCCACTTTCACTTTCATCAAGAGGCTTTTGAGTTCCTCTTCACTTTCTGCCATAAGGGTGGTATCATCTGCATATCTGAGGTTATTGATATTTCTCCCGGCAATCTTGATTCCAGCTTGTGTTTCCTCCAGTCCAGCATTTCTCATGATGTACTCTGCATATAAGTTAAATAAACATGGTGACAATATACAGCCTTGACGTACTCCTTTTCCTATTTGGAACCAGTCTGTTGGTCCATGACCAGTTCTAACTGTTGCTTCCTGACCTGCATACAGATTTCTCAAGAGGCAGATCAGGTGGTCTGGTATTCCCATCTCTCTCAGAATTTTCCACAGTTTATTGTGATCTACACAGTCAAAGGCTTTGGCATAGTCAATAAAGCAGAAATAGATGTTTTTCTGGAACTCTCTTGCTTTTTCGATAATCCAGCGGATGTTGGCAATTTGATCTCTCGTTCCTCTGCCTTTTCTAAATCCAGCTTGAACATCAGGAAGTTCACGGTTCACATATTGCTGAAGCCTGGCTTGGAGAATTTTGAGCATTACTTTACTAGCGTGTGTGGGGAGCCTAGCTACCCTTTTAAAAATTCTTTCCCCATAGCTTAGTATTTCAGAAGCAGACAGTGTGCTTGGTTTTCCTTCTGGCTGCTCTAGGAGCTGGGAGATGACTGTTGAGTGTTGCGATGACATGTAACAGAAAGGAGGACCCATGGCCCAGCAGGGCAGTTCTTCTACTTCCTTGTCAACCAGCCAGAGGAGCATAGAGAGCAGGCTGCTTTTTACCACCTCCTGCACCCAGAAGTGACCTTCTTGACAATCAGGAGGTTTGCCCTGTGACAGGGAGGACTGATGGATAATTCGTGTCTATTTCTCAGTAGGCAGATAGTGCTGGGAACTGAGCCTCTGGTCCTCCTTGCCCCTAGAGGAACAGACAGGGTGAAATGGGCCTGCACTGGAGGAGAGCTTTCCAGCAGTCATCAGGGGAGACGGGCTTCCACAGCACCAGGGAGCCATCTGTCAAGTGCTCTTAATTAGCAAAAGCAGTATCAACTGTGTCCTGATCTTGAAGCCAAGGCTGTGTTTCATTCACATTTCCCATGGATCTGGCACAGAGAAGGTGTTTAGTAAATACTTACAAAAGAAACAGCGTTATCACAGGGTACAGAACAGGCAAGTGGGCTATACAGGGAGGCTGCCCCTCAGCCCTGGAAACCCCAATACAATAAGTTCCCCACATACAGACCTACAAGCCGCAAACTTTCAAAGATGCAGATGTGCATTCATGTGGCCCATCATGTAAGTTAGTTCACGTGTCTAATCACGTAAGTTAGTTCATGTGTCTGGTATATACCGTCACATGAGCACATCTTCCATAACTGGCTGTGCTTCTGTGTACTTTCCTGGACAGTACTGGACAGTATCTTTATTTTAAGCCTAGATGTACAGAAGGCAGTGTAAAAGCAGCAGTGATGTGGCCGGTACTACTATACTTTTCAAGGTACTGTACTATACGATTAAAAATGTTTTTCTGTGTGTTTGTCTTTTATGTACTATTTGTGTGAAAAGTATTATAAATCTATTACAGTGCAGTACTACATAGCTGATTGTGTTAGCTGGGTACCTAGACTAACTTTGTTGGACTTACAAACACACACTCAGACCAGAATTCATTCGTATGTAGGGGACTGAGTGTAATGAGAACTGAGCAGAACCCTGCAGAAGGTCTGGAGACATGCAGGCCAGAAACTCACAAGGGACTGAAAAATCTCCGAGATTCTACAGCTGCTTCCGGGGAAGTCATTAAAAAATAAACTTCTCAGCCATTCTCTTTGTACTAGGAGAGTTTCCAAACCAACACTGATGTAAGTGAATCACCAACTAGGGGCTGCTTTCTGAGACAATTTCTGCCACTCAAAGGGTCCTCTGATGATCACAGTTGGATTCTCACAGATTTAATACAGCTAATGGGTAGAGAGCATGCACACCTATTTTATTACACTTCACAGATACTTCATTTTTACAAATTGAAGGTTTCTGGCAAATCTGTACCGTTTTTCTAACAGCATTTGCTCACTTTGTGCTTCTGTGTCATGTTTTGGTAATTCTCACAATATTTCAGACTTTTTCATTGTCTGTTATTAGTTGTTACTCATTATCTGTTATGATCTGTGATCAGTGATCTTCAACATTTTTTTTTTAATTTTTAATTCAAGGGTAATTGTTTTACAGTGTTGTGCTGGTTTCTGCTGTACAACAACGTGAATCAGCCCTAAGTATACATATATCCTCCTCTCTCTTGAGCCTCCCTCCCACCTCGCTCCCCACATCTCACCTCCCTAGGTGGTCATGGAGCACCAGGCTGAACTCCCTGTGTAAAACAGAACATCCCCACTAGCTATCCATTTTACATATGGATATTCCATATGTGTGTATTTCAGTGCTACTCTCTCAATTTGTCCTACCCCCTACCCTCTCCTTTACCTGGAGAAGGCAATGGCACCCCACTCCAGTACTGTTGCCTGGAAAATCCCATGGATGGAGGAGCCTGGTAGACTGCAGTCCATGGGGTCGCACAAAGTCGGACACGACTGAAGCAACTTAGCAGCAGCAGCAGCAGCTCCTTTACCTACTATGACCACAAGTCCATTCTCTATGTCTGTGTTTCTATTCCTGCCCTGCAAATAGGTTCATCAGCACCATTCTTCTAGATTCCATATATATGCATTAATATATGGCATTTGTTTTTCTTATCTACCTCACTCTGTATAACCCTCAATGTTACTATTGTAATTATTTTGGGGCAGCATAAACTGTACCCATATAAGACAGTAAATTTAACAAATATGTTTTATTTTTTACAAATGTGATATAGAATTATAGAATATTTAGACTGAAAGTATTTTCCAGGTGGACAGCAAAGGGACTCAGCCATACATATACACGCATGCATGCTCCCCCAAACTCCCCTCCCATCCAGCCTGCCACATAACACTGAGCAGGATTCCCTGTGCTATACAAAGGGTCCTTACTGGTTATCTGTTTTAAATATAGCAGTGTGTACCTGACTGCTTCACTTGCTGCCATTTCTGCCCCCCACTCCTCTCTACCACCACTGTGCCCATCTCTTTCTTTTTCTTGGGCCTCCCTGTTCCCTAAGACACAACAATATTGAAACTAGGCCAAGTAATAACCTGCATTGGCCTCTAAGTATTCAAATGAAAGGAAGAGTCACATATCTCTCACTTTTAAATCTAAAGCTACATAGGATTAAGCTAACCAAGGAAGGCATGTTGAAAGCCAAAACAGGTCAAAAGCAAGGCTTATTGCAACAGTGAGTAAAGCTGTGAATGCGTAAATCAGAGCAAAGCCCTAACTCTCTTAAATTCTGTAAAGCCTGAGAGAAGTTAGAAAGCTGCAGAAGAAAAGTTTGAAGCTAGCAGAGGTTGGTTCATGAGGTTTAAGGAAAGAAGCCATAACCATTAAGAAAAAAAAAAAAAAGTACAAACAAGTACTGATGTAGAAGCTGCAGCAAGTTATCCAGAAGATCTAGCTAAGATCACTAACGAAGGTGTCTACACGAAATAAGAGATTTTCCACATAGTGGAAACAGCCTTACATTGGAAAGATGCTGCCATTCAGGACTTTCATAGCTGGAGAGGATAAGTCAATGCCAGACCTCAAAACTTCAAACGACAGGCTGACTATTGTTATTAACGGAGCTAATGTAGCCGATGACTTCAAGTTGAAGCCAATGTTTATTTACCATTCTGAAAATCCTAGGGCCTTTAAGAATTATGCTACATCTACCCTGTGCCCTACAAAGGGAACAGAAGAGCCTAGATAACAGCACATCTGTTGACAACATGATTACTTGATATTTTAAGCCCACTGTTGAGACCTACTGCTTAAAAAAGATTTCTTTCAAGTTATTACTGCTCATTGACAATGCACCCAGTCACCTAAGAGCTCTGATGGAGATGTACAATCAGATTAATGTTTTCATGCTTGTTAGCACAACATTCACTCTGCAGCCCATGGATCAAGGAGTAATTTCAACTTTTGAGTCTTATTATTTAGGAAATATATTTCATAATGCTATAGCTTCCATAAATGGCAATTCTTCTGATGAATCTGGGCAAAATAAATTGAAGGCCTTCTGGAAAGGAGTCACCATTCCACACGCCATTAAGAATATTCTGATTCACGTGAAGAGGCCAAAATGTCTCCATGAACAGGAGTTTGGAAGAAGTTGATTCCAACATCATGGATGAATTTGAGGGGTTCAAAACTTCAGTGGAGGAAATAACTGCAGATATGGTGGAAATAGCAAGGAAACTAGCATAAGAAGGGGAGTCTGAAGATGTGACTGAATTCTCACGATAAACCTGAACAGATGAGGAACTGCTTCTATGGATGACTGCAGTGGTTTCTTGAGATGGAATCTACTTCTGGTAAAGATGTGTAAAGACTACTGAAATGACAACAAAGCGTTTGGAATATTACATAGACTTAGTTGATAAAGCAGTGGCAGGGTTTGAGAGGCCTGAGTTCAACTTTGTAAGAAGTTCTACCACAAGTAAAACACTATTAAAATGGCATTGCATGCTACAGAGACATTATTTGTGAAAGGAGAAACAACCAATGTGGCAAACTTCATTGCTGCCTTATTTTAAGAAATTGCCTCAGCTCTCCAATCTTCAGCAACTACCACCCTAATCAGTGAACAACCATCAGCATTGAGGCAAGACTCTTTACCGGCAAAAAGATTACAGCTTGCTCAGGTGATAGCATTTTAGTAATGAGCTATTTTTAAATTAAAGTATATACAATTTTTTTTAGATATAATACTATTTTACACTTAATAAACCACAGTATAATGTAAAGTGAAAATGAAAGTCCCTCAGTTGTGTCTGACTCTTTGTGACCCATGGACTGGGAGTGAGTGAGTGAGTGAAGTCGCTCAGTCGTGTCTGACTCTTTGCGACCCCATGGACTGTAGCCTACCAGGCTTCTCCATCCGTGGGATTCTCTAGGCAAGAATACTGGAGTGGGTTACATTTCCTTCTCCAGAGGATATTCCCAACCCAGGGATCGAACCCGGGTCTTCCACATTGGAGACAGACACTTTAACCTCTGAGCCACCAGGGAAGCCCGACCCATGGACTGTAGTCCACGGAATTCTCCAGGCCAGAACACTGGAGTGGGTAGCCTTTCCCTTCTCCAGTGGATTTTCCTGACCCAGGAATCGAACTGGGGTCTCCTGCACTGCAGGTGGATTCTTTACCAACTTAGCTATCAGGAAAGCCCTAGAAGAGTGTAAAGATAACTTTAATGTGCACTGGAAAACCAAAAATTTTGTGCTACTCACTTTATTACGATACTCACTTATTGCCATGGTCAGAAACTGAACCTGTGGTATCTCCTAACTCCTGTACAGTAACAGATCTGTTAGAACCTAGGGGTAAAGCTAGGGTAGAGAGAAATAACAAGCTAGATGGAGGGATATCATTATTGTGTGTGACCGTCAGCGTATCGCAGCTTCCCTGACAGCTCAGTTGGTAAAAAATCCACCTGCAATGCAGGAGACCCCAGTGAGAAGAAGTGGGCAGAGAGCAGGGGAGGCCATGGGAGGCACGCTAGGCAGAGGGCAAGCCAGGGGCAAAGATACCAATGTAGAGAAATCCCCAGCGTGGTGGAAGCACTGCAAATGACCCTGTAGGGAAGGGACCTGACTGAGAAGAGTCAGGATTTTATCTTGAAGGAAGAAAAGCAGGCGTGTGATACCAAAAGATTTTCATTCTTCCAAATTTTACCCGAAGGATGATGTAGAGGGTAGATCTATAAGGGACAAGACATAAATTAGTGCTCTAAGTGAGAAATATGAGGGCTAAAGCCAAAGAGGTGGTGATAACACAGTGCCAAGGAATATCTTGGAAAACCTGGAATATCTTCAGGGGGCAGAAATCACAGGACTTGGAAACTAATCGTCTATGGGCAGGGAACAGGGAGGGAAAGACGGAAGGCGGAGGAGAGGCAGGAAGGAGACAGGAATACATGTGGAATGAGTTTCACAATTCTGATTGAAGTGACTGAGCAGAGACTGGCATCCTACACAGAAAATTCCAGAGAAGAAGGACTATGGATAAGAGAATGAAACTGGGAAAGTTTGTAACAGCTAACTGGAGATACCCACTATCCACAAATGGAGAGTTCAAGATAAGACGTGGCCTAGAGATAAACATAAGTTAAAACTATGGGAAGTGAAAAATACCGCACCAAGGACAAATCCCAGGAGAAATGCCCTCGGGATTTCACCTAAGGGGCAGGTGAAAAAAAAGGATCCTGGAAAGCAGCTAGCAGAAAAAGAAGGAAAGAGTGGCAAGAGCAAAGGTGGGGGCCCCAGAGCTAGGGAAGGGAGTGATTCATTCCTGGTGATGCACATTGCAGAGAAAGGCTGGTTCAATTTGCCAATCTGGCCCTTGTGGCTCAGACGGTAAAGCGTCTGCCTACAATGTGGGAGACCCGCGTTTGATCCCTCGGTCGGGAAGATCCCCTGGAGAAGGAAATGGCACCCCACTCCAGTACTCTTGCCTGGAAAATCCCATGGACAGAGGATCCTGGTAGGCTACAGTCCATGGGGTCGCAAGGAGTCGGACATGACTGAGTGACTTCACTTTCACTTTCAGTGACCTGGACAGCTTGTTTCAGGAAAGACTGGTAGGCAGCAGGTATCAGATCACGGGAGGTTGAAGGGCTAATGGCAAGGGTGGGGTAATAATTGTGTGTGGCCTGAAGCTTGACTAGGAAGGAGAGAAAAGAGATAGGCTAGGGGGAGATGCAGGGACAAGAAAGGTGTGCTTTTTGTTTTGTTTTTAAGATGGAAAAGAGTTGCCCTTATCTGTCTGCGGTGGAGAAGAAAGCACAGTGAAAGACTGAGGTGATGATTCGGGAGAGGGATCTGATGGCTCAGTGTTTACGAAGAGGCAAGATGAGAAGGCAGAGGCAGGAGAGAGGGTTCATCTGGGTCAGGAGAAGGACCCTGGACACTAAGATGGAAACTTAGGGGACAAGTGGGAAGCAGGAGGGCTGAAGGCAAAGCAGCCTGCGGCCAAGTCCAGGGACCACAGATGGGTGTGAACCGGTGTCACAGCGCTAAAACGGATAGGTAGTGCTGGATTAATACAGAACTTCTTACATGTCAGTTATGCCTCAAAACAAAATGGTTGGGGAAAAAAAGAACAAAAGAGTACCAGCTTAGTCCAAAAGTGCTTGAAATGGTCACTTTTGGCCTCAAAACTGCAATACTAATAACTTAGACTCAAACAGTGCTTACTGTGTTCCAGGCACTAGTTTAAGGGATGTACATGTATTATTAACTTACTTATCCTTATAATCACCCTGAAAGTTACCCACTATTATTATTCCCATTAGACAGATAAAGAAACTGAGGCGCACAGCTAGTCAGGCTCAAAGCCCGCCAGTCTGGCTTTAAGCTTGGTGCTTTTAACCACGGCACCACCTTGCCTCCCAACAGGCTCACTGCTTCCACCTGTAGTCTCAGCCACCATGCTTCATCTTCTTCATTGCACTGACATCCCCTAAAAAGGCCTCGTGTGTCATCTGTTAGATCCTCCACCCTAACTTCCAATGTGAGTTCCTCGCCAGCAGGAACCTTGTTGCCTTCTTCACAGTATTCCCAGTTCCCAGAATCAAGCCTTGTATCTGGGAAAACCAATAAATATCCACTGAATGAAGGAAGGGGATAAAATTAAGCATCAGGCAGCGGAGGCCTGCTGCGATGGAAGGGCAGGTGTGGTGGAGCCCGGAAGTGACAGGAGGTCAGGGGTGTGCTTGCTTGAATAAGCCAGATGCCCGGGTCTGGCAGGTGTAACAGGTACACAGTAAATACTCCTGAGCCACCAGTCACCATCTAGATGACATGAGTCCTGTTTTAAGAGGATCTAATCTCCAAAGGGCTCCAAGCCCTTCCTCACGTTGGACTGTCTGCCATCGTGGGAAGACAGATGCCTCCAGGGGAACAGGATCTCTCCCAGGAAACCTGTCCAGGAGTCAGAGAAACTGCACAGGGCAAAGCAAGGCAAGCAGAACAGGGGCAGAGGCCCCACCTGGCTCTGAGCCCCGGGGGAATGGCCAAGGGCAGCTGCTGCCAAAAGATACAAAGGATAAATCTCCCCCAGGGTAGGGAATGGTGGGAATGAGGGAGGAAAGAAAAGCAGAGAGAGAGAGAAAGAGAGGCAGCACACACAATGAAAGCGAGGACCTTCATTAAAGGCGCTGCTGAAAAACCCAGAAGGGGAAGGGCCCACAAGACATCAAAGAAGACAGCAAAGCCTCCACACATTTGGATTCCTCCAGAGTAAACAAGTTTCCTCTGCACAACAAAGGCCCTGCCTGAGGCAGCTCTGCTGGAAGATAAACACCGAATTAAATGAAAGCTCCCTAATGTGCAAGCAAGACTCTCGTTAAAAGGAAAAGAAAAGCTGCCAGCCCAAAGTTCCACTCTGAAGCTTCAAGGTGCCCCATTACAGAGAAAAACCCTGATGGAGTCAACAAATGCTTCTGGGGGAAGCATTTATGGAAAAAGCATTTACGGTAACAAGGAATGTGTTCCTAGCAGCTTACAAACAGTAAGGAGGCAAGTGGGGCTGAAAAAAGGAAGTGACTTTGGGGCTTGATAAGAAAACGTTTCCCAGTCCAGATCTGTAGAATTCCAAACACTGATACTCAAAGGCAGTTTCACATCCTGGCCATGGAACCACACCACAAACACGGAGTAGCCATCTAATGTGGCTCTCTCATAAAACCATGGGACTTCAGAGATCTTGTCCACTGTCCTCACAGCATACATGAGGTCATGGAGTTGAGATACTGAACTGGAGAACTAGATGATTGCTAACATGTATTTCAGATCAGATCAGTCGCTCAGTCGTGTCTGACTCTTTGCGACCCCATGAACTGCAGCACGCCAGGCCTCCCTGTCCATCACCAACTCCCGGAGGTCACTCAGACTCACATCCATCGAGTCAGTGATGCCATCCAGCCATCTCATCCTCTGTCGTCCCCTTCTCCTCCTGCCCCCAATCCCTCCCAGCATCAGAGTCTTCTCCAATGAGTCAACTCTTCACATGAGGTAGCCAAAATACTGGAGTTTCAGCTTTAGCATCATTCCTTCTAAAGAAATCCCAGGGCTGATCTCCTTCAGAATGGACTGGTTGGATCTCCTTGCAGTCCAAGGGACTCTCAAGAGTCTTCTCCAACACCACAGTTCAAAAGCATCAATTCTTCGGTGCTCAGCCTTCTTCACAGTCCAGCTCTTTCATCCATACATGGCCACAGGAGAAAGACCATAGCCTTGACTAGGCGAACCTTTGTTGGCAAAGTAATGTCTCTGCTTTTCAATATGCTATCTAGGTTGGTGCAGATGACACCACCTTTATGGCAGAAAGTAAAGAGGGGCTAAAAAGCCTCTTGATGAAAGTGAAAGTGGAGAGTGAAAAGGTTGGCTTGAAGCTCAACATTCAGAAAACGAAGATCATGGCATCTGGTCCCATCACTACATGGGAAATAGATGGAGAAACAGTGGAAACAGTGTCAGACTTTATTTTTCTGGGCTCCAAAATCACTGCAGATGGTGACTGCAGCCATGAAATTAAGAGACGCTTACTCCTTGGAAGGAAAGTTATGACCAACCTAGATGGCATATTCAAAATCAGAGACATTACTTTGCCAACAAAGGTTCACCTAGTCAAGGCTATGGTCTTTCCTGTGGTCATGTATGGATGTGAGAGCTGGACTGTGAAGAAGGCTGAGCGCCGAAGAATTGATGCTTCTGAACTGTGCTGTTGGAGAAGACTCTTGAGAGTCCCTTGGACTGCAAGGAGATCCAACCAGTCCATTCTGAAGGAGATCAGCCCTGGGATTTCCTTGGAAGGAATGATGCTAAAGCTGAAACTCCAGTATTTTGGCCACCTCATGCGAAGAGTTGACTCACTGGAGAAGACTCTGATGCTGGGAGGGATTGGGGGCAGGAGGAGAAGGGGACGACAGAGGATGAGATGGCTGGATGGCATCACTGACTCGATGGATGTGAGTCTGAGTGACCTCCGGGAGTTGGTGATGGACAGGGAGGCCTGGCGTGCTGCAGTTCATGGGGTCGCAAAGAGTCGGACACGACTGACCGACTGAACTGATCTGATCTGATCTGATCTAGGTTGGTCATAACTTTCCTTTCAAGGAGTAAGCGTCTTTTAATTTCATGGCTGCAGTCACCATCTGCAGTGATTTGGGAGCCCAGAAAAATAAAGTCTGACACTGTTTCCACTGTTTCCCCATCTATTTCCCATGAAGTGATGGGACCAGATGCCATGATCTTCGTTTTCTGAATGTTGAGCTTTAAGCCAACCTTTTCACTCTCCACTTTCACTCTCATCAAGAGGCTTTTTAGCCCCTCTTCACTTTCTGCCATAAGGGTGGTGTCATCTGCATATCTGAGGTCATTGATATTTCTCCCAGCAATCTTGATTCCAACTTGTGTTTCTTCCAGTCCAGCATTTCTCATGATGTACTCTGCATATAAGTTAAATAAACATGGTGACAATATACAGCCTTGACGTACTCCTTTTCCTATTTGGAACCAGTCTGGTGTTCCATGTCCAGTTCTAACTGTTGCTTCCTGACCTGCATACAGATTTCTCAAGAGGCACATCAGGTGGTCTGGTATTCCCATCTCTTTCAGAATTGTCCACAGTTTATTGTGATCTACACAGTCAAAGGCTTTGGCATAGTCCATAAAGCAGAAATAGATGTTTTTCTGGAACTCTCTTGCTTTTTCCATGATCCAGCAGATGTTGGCAATTTGATCTCTGGTTCCTCTGCCTTTTCTAAAACCAGCTTGAACATCAGGAAGTTCACAGTTCACATATTGCTGAAGCCTGGCTTGGAGAATTTTGAGCATTACTTTACTAGCGTGTGAGATGAGTGCAATTGTGCGGTAGTTTGAGCATTCTTTGGCATTGCCTTTCTTTGGGATTGGAATGAAAACTGACCTTTTCCAATCTTGTGGCCACTGCTGAGTTTTCCAGATTTGCTGGCATATTGAGTCCAGCACTTTCACAGCATCATCTTTCAGGATTTGGAATAGCTCCACTGGAATTCCATCATCTCCACTAGCTTTGTTCATAGTGATGCTTTCTAAGGCCCACTTGACTTCACATTCCAGGATATCTGGCTCTAGGTCAGTGATCACACCATCATGATTATCTGGGTCATGACGCTCTTTTTTGTACAGTTCTTCTGTGTATTCTTGCCACCTCTTTTTAATATCTTCTGCTTCTGTTAGGTCCATACCACTTCTGTCCTTTATCGAGACCATCTTTGCATGAAATGTTCCTTTGGTATCTCTGATTTTCTTGAAGAGATCCCTAGTCTTTCCCATTCTGTTGTTTTCCTCTATTTCTTTGCATTGATCGCTGAAGAAGGCTTTCTTATCTCTTCTTGCTATTCTTTGGAACTCTGCATTCAGATGTTTATATCTTTCTTTTTCTCCTTTGCTTTTCGACGACATTACTTTATTGACAAAGGTCCATATAGTTAAAGCTCTAGTTTTTCCAGTAGTCATATGAATGTGAGAGTTGGACCATAAAGAAAGCTGAACGCTGAAGAATTGATGCTTTTGAGCTGTGGTATTGGAGAAGACCCTTCACAGTCTCTTGGACTGCAGGGAGGTCAAACTAGTCAATCCTAAAGGAAATTAGTCCTGAATATTCATTGGAAGGACTGATGTTGAAGCTGAAGCTCCAATACTTTGGCCACCTGATGCGAAGAACTGACTCATTAGAAAAGACCTGATCTTGGGAAAGATTGAAGGCAGGAGGAGAAGGGGGCGACAGAGGATGAGATGATTGGATGGCATCACCGACTGGATGGACATGAGTTTGAGCAAGCTCCAGGAGTTGGTGATAGGGAAGACTGGAGTGTTGCAGTCCTTGGGGTTGCAAAGAGCTGGACACAGCTAAGTGACTGAACTGACTGACCTAGCTAAGAAACGGTTGACTTAGCATTCAAGCCTAGATTCACCTGAAAAGTGTCAGAACCCAAGCTCTGCATTGCTTCTCTAGTCTGCGGGTCCAGCACCCCCTCTGTCATACCATACTGCCTTTTCATTTCTGTGATAGTTAATTTTGTGGGCAAATTTGGCATAGCCATGGTGTCGATACTTGACCAAACACTATTCTAGATATTGCTGTGAAGGTATTTTTCATATGAGAGTAAACATTTCAACAATAGATTGAATAAAGCAGATTACCTTCCATAATATAGCTGGGCTTCATCCAATCAGTTGAAAGTCTTAAGAGAACAAAGACAGACCTCCTTGGAAGAAGAGGGAATTGTGCCAGCAGACCACTTTAAGACTTGAACTGCAACTCTTTTCTGGGTTTTCAGCCTGGAGCCAACCCTGTAGATTTTGGACTCGCCACACCTCCGTAATCATGTGAGCCAATTCCTTAAAATTAGTACGAGTGTGTGTATCTCCCTCAGACAACTTACATCACTCCACAGGCCAGATTCTCACTTACACAAGTTGGGGAGGGCCCCCCTACTTCCCTTTTTCTGCGGGGATGTATGATACACAAAGCGCACATTCAAGCCGTGCTCAACCTCCTTAAAGAGACACACTCAGTGCTTCGACATCTTAAACTCTGAAGCAAGTATACTGAGGCTGATGGGTTTTCCTAAAATGAACCTAGATGTTTCCAGACATAGAACATCAGTTATATTCTTCTTAGGGAGAAAGGTATACGGAAGATGCCAAATAGCTGAAGTCTCATGTATACTACTGTAATTTGAAAAAAAAAAAAATCACCAAAAAGGTTATAAAAGGACAGGGACATGTAGCTGATGGGCCCAATATCTCAGTGCTGACCACCTGTCACAGCCAGAAGAGTATCACCATGCTGGTCTCTCTACCTGCAGCCTCAGCCAGCATCACTCATCACCATCAGCACTCTCTCCAGCCTTCCAGTCTCCCCCTCTAGGCCATATGACCTCAATCCCACCTACTTCCAAACTTCCCAGGTGGCTCAGTGGTAAAGAACCCCCCTGCCAATACAGGGGATGCAGGAGACGCAGGTTCGATCCCTGGGTCAGGGAAGATCCCTTGAAGGAGGAAATGTCAACCCACTCCAGAATTCTTTCTGGGAAAATCTCATGGACAGAGGAGCCTGGCGGGCTACCGTCCAGAGGGTTGCAAAGAGTTGGACACGACTGAGTGAGTGAACGCACACAGACACACACACATAAAAACACACTACCTACTCCTGCCATTCAAGGTCATCCTTCTTCATCAAGCAGACTGTTAAGAAGTCACTCCCTGCTGAAATTTCTACTCAGTCTCCATATTCACTTTGGCACAGAGTAAACACTGAATCAGTGCTGCTGGCAACCACTAAGATGACATACATCCTTTGCCAAGATCACTGACCACGTCCACCACTTCATTCAACGAGTATTTATTGTGTGAGAACAGTCCTTACCCCCCAACTCCCCTCCCTACCCTAGAGCTTGTCCTCTACTGAAGATAGATGACACTATGTATCTGGTAGACAGTGGGCTAAATGCTGGTGGCGGCAGCACCAGCCAAGGGTGAAAAGAACACAGAAACCTGGAGGGAAAACGTGTTTAAATTTTGGGGAAGGGGCAGAAAGGGAATGGGACAGTGGGAGCTGGAAGGCAGCCTCCTCAGAAGACAGGATAGTGAAGAATGACCAGAATGGCTGTCTGGAGGTACATGCAGGAAACGCCAACAGGTGGAAGAGCACTGAAAATGGGAGGGAGGTGCTTGGGGAGGAGGAGGAGGAAGATAAGAAGGAAAAAATGATAGGAAGGGGTCCCTGTTGGAATCTCTATTCATTCTCCAAAGAGAATCCTTCCTGGTATCACAGGGAATCATATCAACCTTCAGTTCAGTTCAGTCGCTCAGTCGTGTCCGACTCTTTGTGACCCCATGAATCGCAGCACGCCAGGCCTCCCTGTCCATCATCAACTCCCGGAGTTCACCCAAACTCATGTGCCTCGAGTCGGTGATGCCATCCAGCCGTCTCATGCTCTGTCGTCCCCTTCTCCTCCTGCCCCCAATCCCTATCAGCATCAGGGTCTTTTCCAATGAGTCAACTCTTCGCATGAGGTGGCCAAAGTATTGGAGTTTCAGCCTCAGCATCAGTCCTTCCAATGAACACCCAGGATTGGTCTCCTTTAGGATGAACTGGTTGGATCTCAACCTACAACTACCCAAAAGAGCCCTGCAGGGTCTGGAAGGGGGTTGGAAAGAGTAGCTCCCACAGCAGGAGGGGAAGAAGATCTAGCTCTCAGAATAGTCTATATGAAATGTTTTTCTCTTCAAAGGCCAAACCTGTCCTCTTTAGCAAATGTCTGAGAAGTCACTTCTGACTAGGTACTCAGAGGCTAGATCAAGCTCCTCAGACAGTTATGTGATAAGAACAAAGTTCAAGCACTCAACCTCTAGATAACTTCTCTGTGCCCAACTTCTTTCACTCCAGGAGTAAGTGGCTTCACCAGAGACAATGCCTTTTACTTTTCAATTAGAATATCTTTGTATATGTGCAACCTGGCTGCCAGTTGTATTGTGGGTTCCATAGCCTTTGAGGTGTAGCCATGACTCTGCACCGACAAGGGAGCAGGGCATTGCCACAGAAGAGTTAATAATGTAAAGGCATCAATCTAATCCTGCTAGCAGCCCCGAGGGCAAATCCTCCAGTTCCAAAGTGAGCAGATCAGCTTTTGTTCTGAGCAATGTGGCCAGCTATAGGCCTGCAATCATGAACAGTAAATCTTCCTCCCAGTATAGACACTTAGTTCCTCTTTGTAGAATGAACCACAGTTACCAGTTCTGGAGATGTTTTATGCATAGTGGGCATATATGAAAACACATATTTACATGTATATATTTTTATACAATATAATTGGTATGCTACCAATTCACAGTTCTACATCTTGTTTTTTAAAAACTCAGCAAAATATCTTGGAGATGATTTTTTATCAGTTCACAGAGAACCAATTCATCCTTTTTAGAGGTTCTGCAATATTCCATTATTTGTAATGATAAATTATTATAAAATCCCCTCTTGCTAGTTCCAATTTTCCTAACTTTATATATGCATCATTTCACACATGTATGGGTCAGAGAAGGCAATGGCACCCCTCTCCAGTACTCTTGCCTGGAAAATCCCGTGGACAGAGGAGCCTGGTAGGCTGCAGTCCATGGGGTCGCTAAGAGTTGGACACGACTGAGCAACTTCACTTTCCTGCATTGGAGAAGGCAATGGCAACCCACTCCAGTGTTCTTGCCTGGAGAGTCCCAGGGACGGGGGAGCCCGGTGGGCTGTCGTCTATGGAGTCACACAGAGTCGGAAATGACTGAAGTGACTTAGCAGCATGGGTATACCCTTAAGAGGAATTTTTAGAGGAGAATTTGAGGGTGATTTGGGGGGTCAAAAGCGTGTGAAATTTTAAATTTAATGATTTCCATATTTTTCTCCATTGGGTTTCTACCTTTACCACACACTATGTCAGCATTTGTGTCTGAGTTTATCTCTGAGCTTTCTATTCCAATCTACTCAGACACTTATTAATGCATCAGCACAGTTTTACAGCTTTATAGTATGTTTTTGCACCTGGAAAGTCACTCCTCTGTCATCACTCATCTTTTCTAGGATTTTTCCTATTCTTGCTTTTTCCCATTAAAAAAAATAATAATAGCTAACATGTATTTGGTGTTTACCACGTGCCAAGTACCAGATTTGACATTTTAAATATATCTGCTTATCCAATCAACACAATAATTCTATGAGGAAGATACTACTGTTATTCCTACTTTTTCCAGAAGAGGAAACTCAGGCACAGAGAGGTTATGGAATTTACCCGAAATCACACAGCTAGTGACCAGTACAACTTGAATGGAAACCGAAAATCTCTACCCTTCATCACTTAGCAAAACTGCCTTTTGCAATGGGAGACTTCTTTTGCCATTTTCTAACTTCTTGAATTCAATGCTTAATTAATTTGATTTTCACGACTGATCATCTATTACTGTAAATAATTAAACCTTCAATTTTCCTCTGAGCACTCTCTTTATCTGTAGCCTATAGTTTTAAATATGATAGCTTACCAAGGTGCCTACTTTGCTGATAAAAATTTGTATTATAATATTAAATTTATAGATTAATATAAGGAGAATTAACATTTGTATGATGTTGAGATTTCCCAACCAAGAACTTTCCAACTATTTGATTTTCTTCATATAAACATATATATTTTATTATGATTATTCAGACATTTTATCTTTTTAAAGATAAAAAAAGTTATTTCCGTGGATATTTTCTTCCATTATGACTTCTAACTGGTTGATGTTACAACAGGAAACCACAGTTATCTATATGTATTTACTGGACTTTGCCTCTAAATTCTCTTATTTCTAATAGCTTTCAGTTTATTTTCATGGGCTTCCCACATAAAAATATAAAAAATATTAACTTTTTACCTAATACTCATATTTCTTGCTCCCACATTTACTGTTAGAGATGATATAAGACACCTTGGTCTTGCTCCTGACTTTTAATGAGACTTTTAGACTGGAGATACTGGAATAATCTCTACCCTGAGGGTTTATATAACTGCAGAATTTAGAAGTAGGAAAAAAACTACTTAGATAACTGAAAATTATCTTATTTGTTTTATGAAGGTGATTTTGTATGAAAATTTTCTTTGGGATCTGATTTGGCAGTATAAGCAGCTCTACCGTTAAAATATGTTTCCTGATATCCATTTAAATGCTTCTTTGTTTCATAGTTTAAACATCTTTAATTTTCTGTTATAAAAGTAACACACATTCTTTAAAGAAAATTTAGAATCTAGAGAGAAACAGAGAAAATGTTTTTTAGGTGAAGTGGCTGCTTTGGGCTTGGGGGAACGATCCACCACCCACACTATGTATCCACCTGCCTGTTGACCCGCATCCACAGCAGCGACCATGCCTACCTGGGTCTCCTGAGCTGCTGCTGTTCCTCTCACTCTCCCCGTCTTCCTGGCCATCAGCATTCTGCTGTGTGTGCTGTAGGCTCAGCTTGTGGCAGACCTCGAAGGCCTGCCCCACCGTCCGGACGATTCGCATAGCTTGGCTCTGGGAAGGATAAAGGAAAGAAGAGGATGAAGGATGCGGAGACCCTCTACGAGGACACAAGAAGGGCCGAGGTGGGAGAGGATATGCAGAAGGCATGCAGACAGACACCCTTGAAGCCAGCAAGGGAAAGAGGTGGAAAAGCCTAATGTTGTTTGGCTGTGCACATATTCACAGAGAACTATGCAAAAACATTTTCCCTGCCCTCAATTACTCCAGAAAATAGAAACTGTCACCGCAGTTTGGAAACAGTCAACTGAATGGACAGATAGCAAAGATTCCAATTCTGGACTTAGCCCAATTCTACCTAGCAAGTTTGACGACAGTGGTTGAGATGGTTCAGAATTCTTTTGGCAACCATGATCAAATGTTTCATGGGTTCATCACTTGAAGAGTAACTCAGCTGTCATTTTCTTTTTCAGGCTAGAAATGGTGGTTTTCCCTGGTGTTCCTGCAGACCATGGGCTGTGAAGATATAGGACTGAGAAGTCACGGTCTAAACAGCAGAACCAGCTGAGGACCAGAGTCCAGATCCCTTGGAACATCACTGGCAGCCAACCATATCTGAGGTGAGCTTCCCAGCCTTGCTCTAAAGACATCGCTCACTGGGTCCATTCCTTTGCTACTTTATTTTCTTTTCATTCTTTCTTTTTTTTTTTGCTATTTAACCTCTTCCTCTAACTGCCCAAGCATTGCGCTTAACCCTAGCTCTTGGTATCCCACTCCTTAGCTGGGGCAGCAGGTGGTGGTGGTTGTTCCGTGGCTCAGTCGTGCCTGATTTTTTGTGACCCCATGCACTGCCACACTCCAGGCTTCCCTGCCCTTCATCATCTCCCAGAGTTTGCTCAAACTCATGTCCACTGAGTCGGTGATGCTATCCAACCATCTCATCTTCTGTCACCCCCTACTCTTCCTGCCTTCAATCTTTCCCATCATCAGGGTATTTTCCACTGAGTCAGCTCTTTGCATCAGATGGCCAAAGTTATTGAAGCTTCAGGACACCAGGGACAGGACAAAGAGCCTGTTCCTGAAAGAGTCTTAAGCAGCCCATACAGGCCTGGAGGAACAACCACACACAAGATTTTCCGGGCATGGTCTCCAAAATAGACAACTGATTATGATTTGCTAATTGTTCTGCTCTCACTTTCCTTCAAAGACCAAGAATGAATGCAGTGAAAGCTGTGCAAGGTTGAAGAACTCAGGATGGGAAACCGAAGGTCACTGCCCCTTTTACAAAAGTGGTCCCCAACCATTCTTCCACCACAGACTGTGGAGTATTCCACTGTGGCTGTCACTCTGCACCTTGAGTCAAAGATTAATCACATCTTGGATAATCTGACTTCAGGTCAGTTGTGACTACCTAGTGACACCATCAGTTCACCCATCATGTTGGGGAAAACAAAACAAAACAAAACAAAACAAGGTAACACCAGCAGTCAGGCAGAGCTTCTCATCAGCAAACCAATTCAATTATAGACGAAAGCAGAGTTCAGTGCTTTGATAGCCTGTAATGCCTTGTTGAGGGTAAATGTGTGATTCATTTATGCTTTTCATAATATTGAAATTAGCTCACATTTCTCCATTACTATGCCCAGGAACCCCTAACTGCCTTAGACCCCATGCGTGGAACTGCCGCTCTAATTCACTCTCTGCCTGGTGTTAAGTCCCCAAATAGCTACCCTTACTATTTTCTTAAGCCTTCCATTACTTCCATGTCCCCTCTTTTCATTTGAGGTCCGAGCACTCATGTTCATGAAAAGGTATCTTGGGCAATCACCATCATATACCTACTTTAGATCTCGGTCAACTTCTTCTCTTTCTGATGTTTCCCAGACTACTTCCTAGAAGTGACTGTCTTAGAGCTCAAACCCCTTTTAGTCCACAAGGTGAACTCCAGGGGTGTTCTTAACTTATCTCTTACCTGGAACAAACATCCTGACATGTCTGGATGATGACCACTTCAAGTGAGGCAGGAAGAAAGGAGTAACTTCTGTGGGATCCCCATCACCCAGTGGTGGTCAGAGCCTCTGTCCCTGTATGTCCACACTTGACTTCCCTCTGTTTTCCACAGGTCAGGCTGAGGTCCCTTCTCCCACCACAGGTTTGTACTATCTGAGAGACAACAACGCCTTTGGCACTGGAAGTTGAGGAGCAGCAGGCACTGGTCTTAAGCAAGAAGCCTCTATCTTTCTCATTTCTCAAATATATAAAAAAATGTGATTTAGAGGGCACAGGCCCCAACCAATCCAGACTAAGTATACCACAGCTTTCCCATCTCCTTTGACAATCAAGCTGTGCTCTGATAAGGAGGCTGAGCTGGGAAGCTCAATCCTCGGGTGAAAATGGAGAAGAGTCTGCTCTACTCAAAAGCTTTCTCCCCCCAGGCCTTAGATCTGGTGTTGCTTACTCTCTTTAAGAGAATAAGAGCAGACTGCCTGCCCGCTTAATTTTTTACAGCAATGCTCATTCCCAGTTTACCGATGATGATATAGATGCTTAGAGATGCTATAACCTGCCGACCAAGGACAGCCAGGGTCCATTACACACAGCCTTGCCCTTTCCCTTCTTCTGACCCTCAGAAATTTTGCTCTCTTATGCATCTTTACAAGCGACAGAAAAGGACAAATTTGGGGACGTCTAGAAATAAAATACGGTAAGTCTAAATGATATGTAGAGATTATGTATTTAATTCCATTACGTCCTTATTTTACATAAATTAACCCAGATAAGTCATAGTGCATAAGTACCTGCAAAGGCTGAGTTAGTCTTTTCCCAACTGTATTATTATCAGAGTAGAGACCAGTTTCCCTCTTGAACAACATATGTGTACTCAATCGCTCAGTCCTGTCTGACTCTTCGTGACCCCATGAACAACAGCCCGCCAGACTCCTCTGTCCATGGAATTTTCCATGCAAGAATACTGGAGTAGGTTGCCATACAGAAAGTTCCAAATTTACTACTACATCTGTTGCTCTAAAATCCCAGGTTCTCCTAAGGAGGACATGTTACAAATTCTTCCAAGTCTGTAAGTCACAGACACATCCCTTAACTAACTCTTGAGATGGTATTAAAAATGGAAGGGACCTCAAACAAGTGTCCTTAAGTCTGAGGGATAAACCCGAGAAGGGACAGGATTTCCAAATGTGTCTTTGGAAGGAAATACACCAATATAAGTAAGAGGATGTAGTTGGTTGGAAATGACTTTTCAGAGGACCTGCCTTTCTCATGCATCAAGCTGACAAGAGATGATGAGATTCACTGAGGACTGAGCATCTGCAGAAACTGGACCCTGGCTCAGACCCCTAATCTCTCACCTTCATCAGGGACTGTCATCTGACACACACTCAGTCTCAGCCAACTATTTACAAGCCCAGAATGGTTGCAAGGAAGTGACTGGTCTTAATGCTTAATACTCATATTAATATTTAATATTCCATGTCTCATTTTCACATTTTAGTACATTTACTGTGATAAGCGACTGGCCCTCGCCTCTATCATCTGATTCCATTTACTGTGATAAGCGACTGGCCCTCACCTCTATCATCTGATTCCCTGGAAAAAGTGGAAAATGCAGACTTACAGTTCACTGGTCCTGATTTCCCTATGTTAGAAACGACTCCCCACCTCCCATTTCCTTCCTAGCCTCCCTTCCTCACATTTGCACTACAAAACACCTCTGTAAACTTCAACTGAAAAAGTGAATCATCGATGTTTATACTCTCTCCTTTGCCTCATAAAGGAATATGGCTAACATATATGAGAGCACCTCCCATAGTGCTTAGCATATATCAAGTGCTCAAGAAATGTTTTATTCTGAATATGGAATTCATTGCACCAAAGGGGAAATAAGACAGAAAACAAACAGTAGTTCAGAAAAGGCCGGGCTCACTTTATCAACAGAAACATGAAGACATGAAGGGAATTGACTCTTAACGTAGGTAAGTTAGCATCAAAAGGGCTAACATCATCATCTCTCTGTCCCCATAGCAACAGAGAAGAACTGGGCCAAATCACCTTTGGTCTGAGCTGGAGTGATGGTTTCTGCTGCAAGGACATTGTTGAGTAAGAGTTCTGGATTGGCACATTCGGGGCTGAATAATGTTTTGATTTATCCTTTACTCCTCTTTAATGTGAAGGCTGTATTTCCACTCACAGTAAAAGGACACAGTAGCATGTTTTATGAAGAGCTCTCTGCATTTGAATACATAATGAAGCCCCCCTATCTGCTTCACAGAATGATTATATACATGTAAGCGACTGCCCCTTCCCACTCACCACTCTGGCAGTTAGAAGGGGCTGGATGACTCCCACTTCTCTCACAATTCTCTCACAACTGCTACGTGAGTTCAGATGTCTCTTGACCTTTTAGGCTCCTCTTCCTTCACTAGTGAAAAGTCTACTTTCAGAAGATTCTATATAAGAACCTTGTTGGGGGAGCATTACCTGCAGGTGGCTAGGAAGGTCAGCCCACACCCGGCAGGAGCTCCCATCACTAGTACCACCTGCTCTTCCATGGCCTAGCCTGCCTGCCAGGCCTACCCCACGTGGTGATGGGACCTTCTAGCCTTCTAAGCAAGAACACTAGTTCTGTCTGCACTTCGTAATGCAGGAATCACACATGCTGGGATGTATGGTTTATAAACCAGGTCTAATTCAAGAGGGAGAAGGTTTAAGAAAAACCCCTTCCTACGGCCCGCACAGGTCACCAGGAAGCAAGTGCTCACATTTCATGACCTTTGGAAAGCACACTGGGGTTTTAGAGACGTGAAGGTAGCCAGGGATGAAGCAGAGCAAATAACCAGCGTGTTAGCAAGGCAACCTTTTTCAGCTCTAGAATATGACTATTCTCTGGAATTTGCTAGGTTAAAAAAAAAAAAAGCATCATTTCACTGTATTATTTCTGTACAAATCCAGTTCAGCGTTACATAAGCCACTGAAAGTATTCGGCCACATGGATCAAATCTTCCCGTCCAAAAGCCAGTTTTGTGTTAGCAACTCTAAAGTATCTGTGGACTTTCAGTTGTCAACTTTAGAACAGATGTGGCTGCTTTGATGTTTTCAAAGCCGAGAAGGTATATCTAACCTCAGAGCGGTTCTAGGCTGCAGATGGGGTGCACTGAAGCCCATGGGGGTGCCAATTACAGGCAATTTCGTAAGAAGAGGACTGGGTAAGAAGCTGTCTTAGAACTTTATACCACTTACCCAAATGGCACCCAGAAATATTTCTTTAAATCATCTATTTAATCATATCGACAAAACCCTCTTTCTCCTCCCTCCAACCTCAATCCAACGCAGAAGTCAAAATGCAAGAAATAGCTAGTCTCTTCTGTATGCTTAATGTGGGTACCAACTGTATTTGTAGTTGGCATCAATATCTGATGAACTGCAGCAAAAGTCATGAAAATATTAATAACACTATATTCTCAGTGAGAGTGGGCTATCTACTCAAAAGCAGACAAGAGCCTGCAATGGTACCTGTTATTAAGATAGAAACCAGAAGGTTGATTTCTGCATTTTACTGGCCCATAGGAAAATAATAGTCAATCATGATTTTATTTTCTGTTTTCATTTTAAGCCATCTTGTTGTCAGTTGGTCCTTGTAAATCTGGGGAATCTTTTGAGTGCTGCATATATGTAAAGAATGGTAATTACTGTTAGTCTTATTCTACAGCTGATTTATTAAATAACTGTGGCAGTTTTCTGAATTTCACTGTCCCGGAAAAAGTCCTCTCTGCTTCACAATTCATGGCAATAAGTAAAGGAGTCATCAGATAAGTAAGGAGGAGAGTGACTAGTGTGTGCTAAGTCACTTCAGTTGTGTTCGACTCTGTGCGACCCTATGGACTGTAGCCGGCCAGGTTCCTCGGTCCATGGGATTCTCCAGGCAACAATACTGGAGTGGGTTGCCATTTCCTTCTCCGGGGGATCTTCCTGACCCAGGGATCAAACTCCTGTCTCTTATGTCTCCTGCATTGGCAGGCAGGTTCTTTACCAATAGCGCCACCTTGGAAGCCCAAAGTGACTAGTGAAAGTGAAAGTGAAAAGTGAAAGTGAAGTCGCTCAGTCGTGTCCGACTCTTAGCGACCCCATGGACTGCAGCCTACCAGGCTCCTCCGTCTATGGGATTTTTTAGGCAACAGTACTGGAGTTGGGTGCCATTGCCTTCTCTGTAAGTAAGAAGCTCAAAATGCAAGGTGTATACAATGATGATGACAATGACGGGGAAAGGAGAGAAGACTGGGGCACACTTCCTCCAAATAAGCACCTTTCTTAGTCCACCAGCCCTCTACTCCAGCTTACATTCCCTCCCCTGCCACTCTATCTCTTCTGAGAACTAGAGATTTATCTGCCAAGTGCGTCTGAATTTTAAGAAACTTCAGCCCAGTAAGTCAATTCTAGAATAACTCACAGGTTTATAAGTCTTTCCATTTATCATGGCAAGAAAGTACAGTGCCCTTCTCTTGATCTTAACACCACAGAATCTCAGCAAAAATAGAACTGAAGTTCATGTTTCTTTAATGTGTTTTTTGAACCTTAGTAAAAGATTTAAGCTTATATCTATCAAGTGATTTCAATCTATAGAATCTGCAATGCTGAAGCAAGAAAATACACCTGAAATTGTACGTAGAGGAAGATCCAACAAACTAAGGCTCTGAACTGAGAAACAGGTTAGGTTTCTGTCTAACAGGTTCTTTAATGGCCTTGATCATATAATTTGATCAAGGCAATGCCTTGGACACCAGAATACTGCTACTATGAACAAAGCTTAGTTTCAAAGTAGGTTTACACTTTCAACATTGACAGGAGATAGTAGACCTTATCATTTCCAATGGACTTCTGGGTTTTTCCTTATACTCTGTTAGTCCATGAACCACAGGAGCATAGAGAAAAGAAGGCTGAGTTACAACCTCAGTACCATCAGTAACCACCTAGATGACCACATGTGAGTGAATTTACTTTTCCAGGTACTGATTTCCTCTCCATAAACAAAGAGTTTTGGACTACATGAATTCTGAGACTTAGGATTCTGTATTTTGACTTCACAACTCAACCCCACATTAACATTTAAAATATAAAAAAGATCCTCCTTCCTTAAATTTAGGACCTATCTCTTCTCCCCGGGGAAGGCAATGGCACCCCACTCCAGTACTCTTACCTGGAAAATCCCACGGACGGAGGAGCCTGGTAGGCTGCAGTCCATGGGGTCGCTAAGAGTCGGACATGACTGAGGGACTGCACTTTCTCTTTTCACTTTCATGCATTGGAGAAGGAAATGGCAACCCACTCCAGTGTTCTTGCTTGGAGAATCCCAGGGACGGGGGAGCCTGGTGGGCTGCCGTCAATGGGGTCACACAGAATCGGACACGACTGAAGTGACTTAGCATAGCATAGCATAGCATCTCTCCTTCCTAACTTGAACTTGGACAGGAAAGTACTCATTCTTTAGCACATGACTGACATTATCATGCAAAATCCATGGCAAGCCCTTAAGGACAGCTAACCTTTTGTGCTGTGGCCCCTAACCTGTTGGTGGCAGTATTACAGAAGGAAATGATCTCTCCTAACCCAAACCAACTGAGCCGTGATTGCAGGCAGAACAGTTTCAAGAAGCTACTGGTGAAGATAATGGGGAGATTCCTGTGGCTTTTGTTAATCACCAGCACTTCACGCACTGATGCACTAGTAAGTACAGTCACACTTAAGGCAGACAGCCACTTCCACCTGGGGCTGGGAGCATATGACAGGAGCGGGACATCCACTACATGGGAGGGGTCAAGACACACACACAGAGGCTTCGCAGGAGGCAAAAGGCCTTGCAAATGAATACTGTCATTATATCCCCAAAGGAGGGAAATGGGAAAGCCGTGTTGCTAGCAAGTGTCACTAACACTCTGGGTGAGGAAAAGACCCTCTTCCAACCCTTCGCTGCTGGCGCTGGTCTGAACAGTGCTGGGATCTCCCCACTACAATCCTGGTTGATCTCTCCTAGTCGCACAGAATTTGTTTCCTGAAGGTCACCTCACTTCACACCCACAAATCAGCATTTCTGGGATGCCTTTCATCTTATTTGGTAGCTGGAGAAACTCAGAAGCAGAGAGGCTCACATATATTTTATGAATTTCATGTAACAAAGTCAAGTGGCCAAAGCTTGGACTAGGAAGCAGGAAGCTAGTTCTTATCTCAGGGGCAATGCTGACTCACTGTGTGACCAGTGGTATGTACTCTCCTGGGCCCTCTCTTTCTCCCACTATAATATGGAGTCAGGATTAACCATACAAAGATATTGAGAGAAAAAAAGGAAAATCTGTGTCAAAGCGACTTGGACCATTCAGAGTTAAGGAGCTCTTCACACGCCAGTAACAATTACAGTAGAATTCATTTACAAGTAGACCTTGGAGAAATAGGTTACTCCTCAGTCATGCAATTTCCTGATGAAGATAATAAAATGCAGTGGTGAAGGAGGTAAGCTCCAGAGTCAGAGTTTCTAGGTATCGTTCTAACTCCATCACTTTTTTCTGGGGATGGGATAGTGGTGGTGTGCTACATGTGGGAACTTAGTTCCCCAACCAAGGATCAAACTGAGCCCCACGCAGCTGGAACTCAGAGTTCCAAACACTGAACCATGAGGGAAGCCGCTGCAGCACTTATTATGAGTTACATCCCTTAAGCCTCCATTTTCTCATCCATAAAAGGAAGCGCATCATAGGACCTACAGCTTACAGGGCTGTTGAAGGAATAAAGTAAGATAACGTAAATGAAGAGTCTAGAACAGTCACAAGCACATAGCAAGTAACCCAAACTGACTGGATATTGCTTATGTGCTTAGTTGCTCAGTCATGTCCGACTCTCTGCGACCCCAGGGACTGATGCCCACCAGGTTCCTCTGTCCATGGGATTTCCCAGGCAGGAATACTAGATGGAGTAGGTTGCCATTTCCTTCTCCAACTGGATATTATTTGACTTAATAATATAAGGATGGATAATATAGAGTAACAGATGAATGGCTGATAGTATATTATCTCCCTATAATATTCTGCTACCTAACTTCTGATGAACGCCCAACTGAAAAAAAATCAGCTCAAGATTAAAGTTCCAAAGATGAGAACCACATTGGCTATATGGGTAACTAAAGGAAGATCCATAGGTATAGAATAACCACGGTGCTGGCAGCCAGGTGCAGGGACGTCATCTACCAGGCAATTTGGGACTCTGACCCATATTATTAACTATAGAAGAGACAATCACATTTCCCATAGTGAACTATAAGGTAAGGATGACCCACACGAGAAGCCCGTCATGGGAAATGCCGTGAGGACACACTGGGGACATGACATGATGTGAAGAGCAATAAGCAAGGCTTAACATAGCAAGGAGCTCATGGAAGGTTTCTCTACACGATGATCAACATAAAGGCTCTGGAGAACACCCAGGTCCACTGGCTTCCAGTCAAGAGACCTCCCCGTGTGTGCTCAGTCACTTTAGTCGTGTCTGACTCTTTGTAATCCCATGGACTGTAGCCTGTCAGGCTCCTCTGTCCATGGAATTTTCCAAGCAAGAACACTGGAGTGGGTTGCCAGGCCCTCCTCCAAGGGATCTGCCCAATGCAGGGACTGAACCCGCGTCTCCTGTGGCTCTTGCATTGCAGGAGTCCATTCTTTACCGCTGAGCTACTGTCAAGAGACCTCCCTACTGACCCACAACAGCCAGAAACAATCCTACTAGACACACTTAGGGTATTTAGTCCTTTCCCCCTCACCTCTTAAGTATTCCTACCATTTGCCAATTAAAACTCCTTCCCAAGCTAACTCTTATCTCTCCAAATCAGAAATGCTTTATAAGAAAGGAAATCACCAGATCTGGAGACTAACCAGAGTAAGCTTGCAAAACCTTGCAGACGCGATCCCACTCCTCCCCAACTCTGTTTCCTTTGCAGAACAATTAATTCACTTTTCTTTCCTGGTGTGGAAACCAGCCCTTCCACCTATAGTTCAGCAGTAATAGGGCTCACAGCCCAGGCTGTCTGTAAACAATTCCTTTAGCCACGTGGCTACAGGCCAACAAAGGGCCTGAGAACCAGCTCGGAAGAGTTACAGTCTCAGTAGGTGAGGGCAAAAGGGACAGAGAAAATAAAAGAGCCAAAGGCCAGCGTTAGCTCGGAGACATGGACAAAACTGGTGTGAGAGGGAACCAGATGACTACTCCTTTGTCACTGGGTAATAAGAACTTCATTCTGTGCTTCTCTTCAAGATCAAAGTTCCAGTGGGCATTGTTCTTAGACTCAGGTTTTGGCAGAAGGACTGGACGATCCCACTGTGTTTGCGCTGCTGTACCAGATCAGATGGCAAAGCAAATATAATGATCTCCCTTACCTAGAGTTCCTGCTCAAAATCCTGTTGTTCTACATGTCTCCCTGATTCTAGCCAGTCAGTGCCTATCCATGGGACCTTGGACAAGTCGTTTAATCTTTCAATTTACTTATCCCATGAAAATTACCATCTTAACTTCTTCACGTGGGTTTTTGGAAGGATCTAGCAAGATTAAACATTAAAGCACTCTGCAAATTAAAATATGGTATTTGTAACTTTAATAAAGTCCCAGATCCACACAGTCCGGTATCTGGACAAAACTAAGTGTACATTGGAGCACTCAAAATGAATGACAGGGAATCCTAGTCTTTGTTTCTGTTGAGGAACCCCGCAGATGATCCAGTTTGTAAGTTTCAGGAACACTGTGAATTTTCTTTCCTTCCTTCTGAGATCCACTACACCTCAAAACCACACAAGTGCTTTTCCCTCTCCCAACCCCTAAATTCTCATCTCCAGTCCCTTTGGCTTTTCTTTCTGTCCTTCTCCTTCTGTTAGGGAAAGCCATTCTGATTGAAACCCCCTACCCTGGCCAGGCACCATAGTAACCATTTGCATGAGTTGTTTTATGACAGGAGGTCCTGCTAAGGAACACGGAACTAATAAGCCTCCACCAACCAGAAGAGTTCAGGAAAGGTCAAAAGGAGATAGTACATGTCCTACCACCTCCCAGAATCCTTCTCTCTGGCATCCATCTTGGCTGAATAAGGCGTGTACCACCAGGAAGGAATCTGAGTCAGAATGATTGGCTAAAGACAACCCGGAAACTAATCCCATCACCATAAAACCCAAGACTGCAAGCCACTGTGGCAGAGCTGTTCTCCTGGGTTCCCTTACCCTACTGCTCTCCGCCCGGGTGCCCTTTCCCAATAAAATCTCTTGCTTTGTCAGCACATGTGTCTCCTCAGACAATTCATTTCTAAGTGTTAGACAAGAGCCCAGTTTCAAGCCCTGGAAAGGGTCCCTCTTCCTGCAGCATTTCCTCCTCTTTCTATCAGTTCTTTCATAGCCTACTTTCATTTTTTCCCCTTCTCAACTGTACTATTACCTAAAAGTGAAATCTGGCAACCTGCCCTTTCTTCCTTCTACCTTTCCAGTTCTGGCTCTTTCCCTTCAATTCCACGATTTGCATTAAAAAGCCTGAGAATAGGTGGGTAAGGGCACACATCTCCTTAGAGGAAGAGGCTGAATCAGCAAAGTATAATTCTCTTTGTGGAGCCAAGGTGGGAGATGGGACATACATAACATTTCAGTAAATCCCAACCCTGTCATGTTTTATTCTTATTATCCCCACTTGGCACAGTACCCACCGATCTATTAAAGATGTCTTAGGACATAAGGCGCATTAAGATGTCACACAGCATCGAAGAAGGGACAAGCAGGAGAGAATTCAGAAGTAGTCCTCATAGAAAGTCGGGGTTACTGGTTTGTGTCTAGAGTGGTAAGAATCCTACCATTCCACCTTTACCCATCAGGGCCCTTACAGACATAAATAGCACTTTCCAATTCTCTTCTAAAGAAAAGTAATTCCTAGGACATTAACATATATACATGGAAAGAAATATGATTTCATGGCCAATTCAGTTTGAGAAATGCTAGGTTAAAGCTAAAGGGATTTCTCTAACTTAGGGCTTTCTAGCACATTTAAATTAAATAGTTTTAATATGTTAAATGTTAACATATTAAATGTTTTGGATGGAAAATGTTTTACAGGATACATTTTAGGAAATGCTTGTTTTGATGCCCCTCCTTAGTTTATAGAGAGGGAAGCTGAGACCCAAGGGGGATACTGACCCTCATAACATAATTCAGGGGTCCAGGAGAGAAGAGGGGTTACAGCCCATGTTTCCTAACCCGTTTTGTGCATTAGACTCCTGGAGGCATGATAGAGAGGAACCCTGTCTCTACAGAACTGCAAAAGCTGCATTTACACAAGCATCAAGGTTACTGTACCAAAATAACCATCCAGGACAACCAACATCACAAAGTCTAACTAGATTCCACCATGTCATATTTGGAGGCCACTGATCAGAATACAGAATTATGATGAAGGGTCACTTCAGTGAGTGGCAGCCTTCTTTCCTACCACATACCAACATGAGCATCACTCCTGGTGCTGTCTGCCTGCAGTGTTCCAGAGCACTTCTCCAGTGGCTGAGATCCCTCCAGTTGTTTGCACACAACTAAGTACCAAGTTCAAATGAAACTAAAAGACAATTTCATTACATACAAGCCATGACTGACCAGTGAGAGAGGTGCCCTATATCTTGCATTTAAATAGCCACCTCCAAATCTTGCCTCTCCATCAACAGGGAGACAGGTCAACATTGGGAACACTCTGCTTCCATCAGAGGAAGAGATGACCCATGACGGCCCCTTTACCTTCTTCTTGGATTTAAAGACGTTACACCTGAAGATGTTGCTGGCACCATCTCGAGCGATATAGCTGAAGATCTTCAAGTCTTGGGAATCATGAGAGACGTAGAAGATCCTATAGGGAGAACAACAGAAAAATGCGCTGAAAATGGCTCAGGGTCAAATCTCCAACAAGCAAACCTCTGTTTAAGGACACCCTGCAGACAGAGCTCCAATCAAGTTCTTAGAGAAGGCCTCCTTCCGATGAAAGCCACAATGCAGGAGGTACTTTCTGCAAGCTGTACAAACACTGGCGTTCCTGTGAGTGACCTCCAGAGGCTGCAGGGTGGACACGGGTAGGACGTGGACCCCATGCTAGCACTGGGCAGTTCATCTTTCCTGGTGACTTGTAGGTTACAGGAAAAAATCATTTCCATCCTTATCAGAGCAGTAAGTCTGCTTCTAATCCAGGGAAATGTGGGGAGGGTTCCTAATACTGCCAAATGAGAAGACTTAGGGAACCAGCAATGCTAACCACATAGGGAGAGACTAAGACCCTGTTTCATTATCTAGGTCCCTTGGTGACAGCTAATCCACTTTCCATCCCTCTCCATCAGGCCGAGGCATCCATGTATTCATTCCATCAGTCAGCCAATCCCCCAGAGTGCACACTGGGGGCCAGGCACTGTCCCAGCAGCCAGAGGTACAAGTAACAGGAACAAAGCCCCCGAATTCATGGAGCTCAGAGGCAGGAGATATCAATAAACAAATAGAAAATGAGTGCCATGAAGAAAAAGAAGGGGCAGAGCATGGGGCTGCTATTTTAGACAGGAAGGCCACGTAGAGAGGCAGAGACCTAATGTGAGAGTGTCCGTCACAGGACTACGTGGGCAAAAGCAGGGCAGGAGGAGGGACAGCAAGTTTTAAAGCCCACTGGTGTTGATAAGGTGGTCTCAGAGTTCAAGGAGTGGCCCGAAGGTCAGCGTGGCTCAAGTCCAGGGAGTGTAGTCAGTGACAGGGTCAGGGGATCAGTCACAGGCCAGGGCACAGGAGGCCCTGAAGGTCAGGGGCTGTACTCCAAGTGAGATGCGAAGCCATCCGAGGTTATGGAGCAGCAGACTGCCTGCCTGACGCTTTCGACTCAAGAATCTGTCCAGCTGCCATGGGTAGGAGGCAGGGGCAGAGGCAGAGAAAAGGCTGGCAAAAGGAAGAATCAAAAGCAAGGCCCCAAGTGCTGGCTCTCAGATAGACCGGGGCCAGGGTACCACCAGAAATGCCAAGTCTGAGAGCTGTTAGCATGGGGCAGGGGAGGGGAGTCTCAGGGGTATGTCAGAGGAGCTGATCTAGGGTGAGCCAAGGAGAGTGTTGCTCTTTTTTAAAATTTTTTAACTGGAAGATAATTGCTTTAAATATTGTGTTGGTTTCTGCCATATATCAGCTTAAATCAGCCATGTTCCAGATCAACCTCCTGGGGCCACATCATTTCCAAAAAATATCTTTTTCTCAATGAAAACACAACTTTTCTATCCCAGGATTTCACAGGCCTGATATGTTTAACTCAATGCTGTGTAGCAGAAAGAGAATGGAAGTTAGAGTCACAGTCACATCTATGCCCCCTTACTATTTATTATTATAAGGCGAGCAGGGCTTCCCAGGTGGGCTAGTGGTGAAGAATCCACCTGCTTATGCAGGAGACATAGAGACACAGGTTCAATTCCTGGGTCAGGAAGATCCCTGGGAGAAGGAAATGGCAACTCACTCCAATTCTTGCCTGGAGAATGCCACAGACAGAGGAGTCTGGCAGGCTACAGTTCACAGGGTCACAAAGAATTGGACATGACTAAAGGGACTTAGCATGCACACAAAAGCTATGTAACCCTCAGAGGTTCAGTCTTATCTATAAAATGGGACTTTTTACAGTAACACCTTGCAGTGTTACTGGGAAGATCAAATAACAAGTAAAGTACCTTTTTACTTCTCCTTGCTGATACAGCCTCTAAGTAATCTTTTTACCGAGATTCCAAATAAGGGCCCCAAGAAGGGTGAAGAAAAATTCAAATTCACCCTGAGACCAAACTTTCTCTGCTGAATTCTAAAAGTCATTTCAGTTCATCTCACATGTCCACCAACTCCAAACAACACTGAAATTGAGGTTATCATGTTTATTTAATATGGCTTCTAAGAAAGCTAATCTAATGTTAGGGGGCCCACACCACAAAGCACCGATCCTTCTAATGATGCCAAAGTGTTCTCCTAACACTGAAGGGACAAGCCAACAGCTGCATCTCAGCATCTCCTGCCTGAGCTCCTGGCCCACCAGACATGCCCTCCCGATCTTCTCTCAAGCTTCAAATTCATCACACCTCCCCCAACTAATCCTCTCCCCTGCATTCTCCAAGCAAGCATGGCCTTCCTTCCCCCAAGCCCTCTCTTTTTATTATTTGTATGGATGTGAGTCTGAGTGACCTCCGGGAGTTGGTGATGGACAGGGAGGCCTGGCGTGCTGCGAGTCATGGGGTCGCAAAGAGTCGGACATGACTGAGCGACTGATCTGATGTTATTTAATGTTTGCTTAATCCTTCATGCAAAACTGTCCAAATATTTACAAACTCTTTTAACAACTATAAATAGGAAGTTTTTATTCAGTCAATTGCATTTTTCCAAATGTTTAAGCATAGACTGTAACCATAAGTCTAACACAGCAAATTTTCTTAAGTCTTTTAAAAATGCACTTAAAGTAACACAATGTTTACAAAATCTTTTTTATACTCGAAATCAGTTTTTAAAAATTAATGTCATGGCTTAAAATGTAGCTTTATCTTTTTACTCTTACACAGAAGATTTGTTACATGCAAACGAAAGAATTTCTCAGCTTTACTCCCTCCCTCATATTCTCTTTTTTAAAACTATTTTCTACTGATTTCTTGTCTGTGCTGGGTCTCTGTTGTGGGGCACAGGCTCTCTGTTGCTGCATGTGGATTTTCTCTAGCTGTGGCGAGTGGCCGAGCCCCCTCTTGATAAAGGGTGCAATGTCCACTCAAGCCAGAGACCCGGGCAACACCCTCGACTCCTTCCTCCTTTGTTCTCCCATATTTGTCATCATGACCAGGTTCTCTGCAGTCCATCTCTGAAATGTATTTTTCTTCAATCTCACAGTACTGCCTTAGTCTACAGGTCCTTACTATTCATCTGGAGTCTTGCAACTCACCTAGGGTCTCTCTGCTTCCTACTTCACCTACTGCCAACCCACTTTCTATTCTGCTAGAAAAACAGCATTTTTAATAACAGAGACAACATCCTGGTATTTCCCCTTTAAAAACCATTCAAAGGCTTCCTACTGTCCTCAGGATAAAGCCCTAACTCCTCACCATGGAGTACCTACGTTTCTGCTTTCATCCCTCTCTAGAGGCCTGACCTACATAGCTCTTCAGGACTAGTTGCATACAGTTGCCTACCTCCGCATCTGTGGTGACACCTTTGGCATCCTTGAAGACTTGCATCAGAGAAGGCTTCCCTGCGCACATTGCCTCTGAATCTGAGCTGCTGACACCCCTGGGCTCACCTTTACCATAGCACGTATCTCACATTATGATGTTTACACTGAAGCTTCTTGAAGGAGCCAAGGACCACATCTTGGTACTCCAGTGCCAGCACAGTGACTGGCACAGAGGTTCCTAACATCTGCTTAGGAGGGGAGGCAGGCAGCCTTGCTGTCATTAATAAGCACCCATAATGTACTCTGCTTGGCTATTCATTTTCCCCCCAGAAGACAGGTCCTGTTAGTTAAGATGCGTCACACATAAAGCTCCTCTCATTTTTGAGTTTTTCATTTATTATTACAGAACACCCCAATGGAAATGGCAACCCACTCTAGTATTCCTGCCTGGAGAATCCCATGGACGGGGGAGCTTGGCAGGCTACAGTTCATAGGGCCGCACTGAGTCGGAGATGACTGAGCGTATGAGCAGGAACCTAAAGACTGAGAACTAGAATTAAAATGGACAGAGCAGACAGGAGGCAGATGCACATGCCAACAAGACTCAGAGAATGGAAGGCACTCAGGGTGCTAGCAAGCTAGTATGAACTTTACCTTTGTAGACAAAGCACGTTTTTGGGCAAACACGATGACAATCTGGGCATGAATGAAGCCAAACTCTTTGAACTGGAGCTCTTTGGAGACAGCTCTGTTATATCTGAGATCAGAAACTTAATGTGTAAGTTATTAAAAGCCTGGAACCTCTAGCTAACCAAAAAGCCAAATAGTTAAGAGCTTGGAAAAATATCTACCAACACAATCAAGAAGCAGGAAGTTTTTCCATGTGACCTCATTCACCCACAAATTAATAGATCAACAAATTAAGGGCTCAGGTCCAAATTACTAAATCTACAAAATATACTCCAAGAATCCCTATTTCTTCATACTTTGGTTTTAAGAACTGTGATTGTGCGAGCGTGTGTGTGTATGTGTGTGTTGTGGGTGGGACACGGTTGTTGCTCAGTCACTCAGTCGTATCGAACTCTTTGCAGCCCCATGGACTACAGCACACCAGGCTTCCCTGTCCTTCACCAACACCCGCAGTTTGCTCAGATTCATGTCCATTGAGTCGGTGATGCCATCCAACAATATCATCCTCTGTCGTCCCCTTCTCCCCGTCTTCAATCTTTCCCAGCAACAGGGTTCTTTTCCTAAAGAGTTGGCGCTTTCCACCAGGTGGCCAAAGTATTGGAGCTTCAGTTTCATCATCAGTTTTTCCAGTGAATATTCAGGGTTGATTTCCTTTAGGATGGACTGGTTGGATCTCCTTGTAGTGCAGGGATTCTCAACAGTCTTCTCCAGCAACACAGTTTGAAGACATCAATTCTTTGGTGCTCAGCCTTTTTTTTTTGTCCAGCTCTCACATCCATACATGACTACTGGGAAAACCACAGCTTTGACCATATGGACCTTTGTTGGCAAACTAAAATCTCTGCTTTTTAATACACTGTCTAGTTTTACCATAGCTTTTCTTTCAAGGAGCAAGGGTCTTTTGATTTCATGACTGCAATCAGCATCTGCAGTGATTTTACAGCCCAAGAAAATAAAGTTTGTCACTGTTTCCATTGTTTCCCCATCTATTTGCCATGAAGTGATGGGACAGAATGCCATGATCTTCGTTTTCTAAATGTTGAGTTTTAAGCCAGCTTTTTCACACCCCTCTTTCATGAACTTCCTCAAGAGATTCTTTGATTCCTCTTTGCTTTCCATCATTTGCCATAAGGATGCTGTCAACGGCATATGTGAGGTTACTGATATTTCTCCTTGCAATCTTGACTCCAGCTTTTGCATCATCCAGCCCAGCATGAACTGACTCACTGGAAAAGACCCTGATGCTGGGAAAGATTGAAGGCGGAAGGAGAAGGGGATGAAAGATGAGATGGTTGGATGGCTTCAGTGATGCGATGGACCTAAGTTTGAGTGAGCTGCAAAAGTTGGTGACGGACAGGGAAGCCTGGCATGCTGCGGTCCATGGGGTCACAAAGAGTCAGATGCGACTGAGTGACTGAACTGAACTCAACTGAAGATCTTACTGGTTTCCTCGGTAGCTCAGCGGTAAAGAATTTACCTGCAATGCAGGAGACACGGGTTTGATCTCTGAGTTGGGAAGAATCCCAGGAGAAGGAAATGATAACCTACTCCAGTATTCTTGCCTGGGAAATCCCATAGACAGAGGAGCCTGGTGAGCTCCACAGGGTTTCAAAAGAGTCGGATATGATTGAGTGGCTAAACAAAAGCAAAAGATCTTTTTACATTTATTCTGACTTCAGATTTCTTATAATTTCTTGGCATTATTTCAAAATATGCATAGAACTGTAATTTTCACTCAGTAATGAAACTATATGCTTTATAGCCAAAGCAATAGACTTTTCTGCAGATTATGTTCATAAACTTACCATAAATAACTGAAATATAAACAATGTCTTGGAGGAATTGGATTTGGGGTTTATCATCATGTTGGAATTCAAGTTGCCAAACTGATAAAAACCACAAGACCCACCACCAACCCCAGCCCCTACTTCCTTGACTATTAATCAATAAGTAAATGTGTTTCTCTTCGGAAAACAGAAAAAAAGTTGGAATACACAGTAGAAAGATACCTATGTAATCATCAGATGTGTCCAACCCAGCACCCCTGTCATTCAGCATTTGTCAGTGATGGGCAATTCACTCTTGTTAGGAGTATCCATTCCTCCTTTCTGAGGCCTTCTAATTACATTAGAATTTTCCCTTATACTGACTACAAATCTACCAACAGGAATGCAGTAAGGGAAATGGCTGAAAACACTGTCCTTGGTGTAGGAAAGACAGGGATTATAGCCTCAGGCTCTGCTACTTATAGCTGTGAGATCCTGGTCATTATCTTGATTTCCTCATGGCTCTTCACCTGTGAAGTGGGGGTGATCACAGTACTGTACCTCACTCATGAGGTTTAAAAATTAAATGTGTACAGAAAGATCAGCTTATAGCAAATATTTAGTAAATGGTAACTGCTGCTAGCACTGCCACACTACCGCCCTAGTTCTGTCTTTGAGGCCTTAGAGAACAAAGCTAATCCTTCTTCCAAGTGGTGACCATCTGAACATTTGGAAACCATCACCGTATTTCTATTTATTCTTTTCATTTTTCCTCTTCAAGAGTTCCTCGACCAGTCCATTTTCTAGATTACTTATTGCTCTGGTAATAAAGAGCACAGGCTCTGGGTTGAGAGATTTGGGTTGAAGTCTTAGCTTTGCCACTTCCTAGCTGTTGGTCTTATGCAAACTACTCAGTTGGCATAACTCTTTCATTCCCCATCTGAAATAGGTGAATTAATGATCTCTTCATAGTATTAACTTCCCTCCAACATTTAGTATAATGCCTTAACACATGATGAGTTGTTTGCTTAGTAAATATGATCTCCGTCTTCCTTGTTAACCTTTTCTGTATATACACTCCAATTTACCAATGACTCAAAATATAGTTTACAGAACTAAATGCATATTCCTAAAGCAATGAGAACACCACAGAGTGAATTTGGATACTTTCTATGCCCTAGAACTGAATTTTTAGCAAAGTCTCTCCGATCTTTTTTTTTTTTTCTTTAGTTACAGCAGCTCACTGCTTATTCACACTGTGATCACCTCAAACGCTGGAAGCTAATTTGCCCAACTGCTCTCAAGGCAGATTTCTTAAGCATACCTGGTAATTGGTTTTGAGGACTGGCTCAGAGTGATCACTATTTCTTTTTCCAAGCTCTCACAGATCATCTGCTTAATGATCTCTTCTAGAATTTTGCCCAGGGGCAATGACAAGTTCACTAATCTGTAATTCCTAGACAGAGATTTTCCTCTTTTTCTGACATGTGCAATGTCTTATTCTTATAATCTCATATCTCATCTATTCCTCATGACTTTGCAAAGGTGACCAATAATGACTTGTACTCACATTCTTTAGGAGCCCAGGTCCTAAGTGGGCAAGGCCTGGACACATTTAAAGGAGGGAGGGAGGGACACCTGCCTATTTTGTCATGGTTTTTGAACTTCTTCCATTTTTCAAATCACCTATGTTCTAGCATTTCTAGTTTGAAGATCCAATAGTTCTCTACTTGAGGGAAAAAATAAAAAGAAGAGACATGGTTAGAACAAAGCAACTTCAGAATTTCTCTTTGTCATGTGCTATTCTCTTTTAATTTTTTTTATTGAAAGATAATTGCTTTACAGAATTTTGTTGTTTCCTGTGAAATCTCAACATGAATCAGCCATAGGTATACATATATCATCATCAGCCTTTTTGATGAGCCCAATGCATTCAGAATTCCTCTGCACTTATAACTGACTTTAAGCTCTGCTTTCCATATTTCTCAAAGGACATTATATGAAAATACAGGTAGTCATGTGATTCTTCTTCACAGTCTCACCTTTATGGACCCAGTTAGAATCTTAAGTTCTCACCTCTTATTTCCTGAGGTCATAATCTTATTCTGTTATCATTCCTCTCTCTGAAAGTTACACTTTCTAAAATGCCATGGCCATGTGCCACCCCCACCCCAGCGTTAGTATCCTGCCCCTATCTCCCCTCATCTCCATGGGGACTGCTGGCTGACCTCTCAACCCACTGGCCACAGAGAATGGAAAGGGTTTTGAATCACCTGCAACATTTCCTGAGTCCACATCCATGCCCCCCCATCTAAGACCCACAGACACAGAGCTCCATAGCGAAGTCTCCAAGCTGCCTTCTGCTCAAAACCTGCCAGGTCTGACCTAGCCAGCTGGGACCTGACCCAGCAGAAAGCATGGGACCTAAGAACAGAGGATCGAGACCTGCCTTGGGCC
Source organism: Tragelaphus eurycerus (assembly GCA_935064755.1). Taxonomy (NCBI): domain Eukaryota; kingdom Metazoa; phylum Chordata; class Mammalia; order Artiodactyla; family Bovidae; genus Tragelaphus; species Tragelaphus eurycerus. Next base: position 1,008,311 of record CAKXYN010000095.1, on the reverse strand, counting down.
CAGGCAAACTCTTTTCCTTCTCTCAGCCTTCTTCCCTAATCCATAAAGTGAGAGCAATAAAACATCTTTCAGAGAGGCTGTAAACTTCTGGGCTGGACAAAAACTGAAAGTGGATGAGATGATAGATGGACAGATATTCTATAACTCATTGCACAGATACTTTAAAACTGTGGAAATAACCCTGGAGATAGCAAATGGAAGAACAAAGAGAAATCATCACTGTTTCCCCAATATCACCACTCTCTGGGGGTTCTCCAGTTTAAACATGGAGCAGAGATTTTTCTTTTAAGGTCCTGGAAGGCAGGGACATCCTTATCCCACAAGGACACATGGAAACGAACCAGAATTAAAAAGATAAGCTGCCAAGTAACTAGTAGATGGTGAAGACTGAACCCGGCGGGGTCTTAAGGTAAACCTCTGGAGGAAGCAGCAGCCTGATGTGAAAATGCAGACGGAGACCAGTGAGTGTGGCACAGCCATGAAGCCATGGTCCTGGGAAAACCCAGCTTGGCCTCTGCCCGTGGGAGTAGTGATTCCCCAAACAGTCCAGCCTGTGCCATTTCTGTGGGTCCTCCAAAGGAAGGTGTTATCTTCAGATGGCCTGGGGAGAATATTAGAAAAGGCAGTGGTCTGGAGGGAGGACCCCAATGCTTTACTAATAGAAACAGACCAAAGAAACCTACAGCAATGAGTAACCCCTCCCCCTCCCCCCAGCCCGCGCATGCTGCCTGAACACTGGTGTGTTTTTTTCTCTTCCTACCCAGTCCTGAAGCATTCACACAGCTTCACACTTCTGTCCCCAGTCATCATTCCTTTCCCTTTGTCTCTTATTTTAATCTAATCTTTAGATAAAATTGCCTTTCATTTTGATTGTTTTTCTTGTTGCTGCTTTGGTCTGATTATCTTTCTCTCCCGCTATATATGTCCAGGACCCTTTATCACATTGGCTGGTTTTCTTTCTTTTTTTGGGCTGTTTTTCTTTTATCAGAAGTTAATTCAATTTTCGTCTTCATCATCCCTCCATTTAGCCATTCTTGATTTCAGTACTGGGCTCCATTAGACTTACCTTTCTCCGGGCTGCTATTTGTCATAAAGGTACGGCTATCAACTCAGGAAATGGTGCCACAGTCCCTCATGGAACTGGTCTCCTTACTTCACGGCTGTCTGAAGCACAGGGGTACATTGTACAAGATCCGCCTGCAGCCATAGCTGTGCCATATCTCACTGACCTGCCTCACATAGTGTGATCTGGAAAGAAGCTTGGGATTCTCGGGCTACGAGAGACCTCACGAAACAGGCTCATCTACGCAACTGCAGGTGGAGAAATTCAAGGATCACAGCTGGTTTCTAAGGTTTCTTCAAGGCATAACATTATAAACATGTCTAAATTATTATGACAACTCTCTAGTGTGCACCTAGAATAAGAAGTAAGCAATCAATTGAATTTTAAAACCTAGTTAGAGCCAGACAAATACACATTTATCTTTTGAAAGTCTAGTTAAGGCACCCTCACGTCCTACTCAGCATTTAATTTATGATTTAATTCCATAGCTGTTAGAAGTGCTTTCTTATGCCCCTACAAAATCTCTCCTGGTTTACTTGAATCAACCACAAACCACCATATAGCAATTCTAAATGCCAAGCGCTGTGATAAGTTAATTTATTCTTGCTTGCTATTTGACAAGTAGGCAAAAAACAGGCCAGTGTCCCTCACAAGACCACAACAATCCTTTCATACACTCCAAGGCTTTAACTTCTCTGCAACACTGGTCATTTCTACAAAATAACTGTCACCTGCTGTTTGCTTTCGAAAACCAAATCTGTTTACACAGGCTGCCCATTCCTTCTCCTCTGCTTCTGCATTATCTAGGTTTGCACATTTGGCATGTTCATGTTCCCTGGGGTCAGCCATCCCTCCTACACTTATGAGGATGCTCAGGCTTCCTGAAGGCTCTTGCTCAGAAACACAGCTTTCCTCCCAGAGCCAGGGAGCAGAGAAAACACCAGCCCACCCAAATACAAGGGTGCTGCTTTGACTGGTATGTGCTTGGGGAGCCTTCCTTAGAAAGCTGCATCTTCCTCTTCTTTCCCCACGAACAATTTGTCCTCTTGCTTCTAAGACAGTGAATACTGCCCTTCTTTTAAGTGGTATGTGGAGAGAAAGGTCAGGCACAAATCTTCCCAATGCAAAACCAATCCTAATCAAAAGTTCACATCCTTCCTGATCCACTCCCCTGCTGTCCTTGAGATCCTTTGGTTTCACGGAATAACAGAACAGACAAAACAGAGCTGCAAAGCCTCAGTTGAGTTGCCAGCCCTTCTACTTTCTCAAAGCTCTGAGCTTTAGTTCTCTCAACTGCAAAATGGTATGCGAAGAGTCTCACAGGATTGTTATGCGAATCAAATGAAATGATTTATACAATACTTGACACATAGTAGGCAATCAAGAAAATGTTTACTAAACTGATATAAACAAGAATATTTGCTCATCTCACGTCTCTCTCTAGAGTGCCAGGCCCTGCTCAAATCACACTATGTGTAAAAACTCATCTGATCCTCACACCCTTATGAGATAGGTACTACTACCAGCCTCCATCCAACTGATGAGGAGACAGGTAGCTTATTCAACTTTCTCAGGTCACACAGCTTGTACATGCATGTGGGCTAAGTGGCTTCAGCAACCCTATGGACTGTAGGCTGTCAAGCTCCTCTGTCCATGGACTTTTTCAGGCAAGAATACTGGAGTGAGTTGCCATTTTCTCCTCCAAGGAATCTTCCCGACCCAGGGATCAAACCTGTGTCTCTGACATCTCCTGCCTTGGCAGGCAGGTTCTTGACCACTGAGCCCCCGGGGAGGCCCAGAGCTGGGAGTTATCTGTACTAGTTTCTGAGGGCTGCTGTCACAAATTATCACAAAGTAGATGGTTTAAAATAACAGAAATTTAACCTCTCGGCGTTCAGGAAGCCAGAAGACAGACATTATGATGTTGGCAAGGTCAGGTCCTTTGAGAGCCTCTGCTGGAAAGTCCATTCCTTGCTTCTGTCCCAGCATCTGGGGGCGGCTGGCAGTTCTTGGCATCCTTTGGCTTTTAGTGGCATCACTTCAATCTGCTGCCTCCATGTCCCCAGCCATCTTCCCTGAGCCTCCCCGTCATGTTTCTGTCTGCAAATTCCCCTCTTATAGGAACACCAGTCGTGAGACTCAGGGCTTGCTGTCATCTCCCATGACTTCATCCTGACTTGGTTATATCAGCAAAGTCCTTCTGCCAAATAAAGTCACATCCATGGATGCCAGGCATTAGGACTTGCACATATCTTTTTGAGGAGCACAATCTGGCCCACTGCAGTCTCTGAGACAGAATCTGAACCCCAGCCATCTTAAAGTCCTTCACATCTGAATCATCTGCTTAGTTTATTAATAACTGTCAAACATCATTTGATAGTAAACTGTTATTACTACTGTGCATCTCTGCTGCTGCTGCTAAGTCGCTTCAGTCATGTCCAACTCTGTGCAACCCCAAAGACGGCAGCCCACCAGGCTCCCCCATCCCTGGGATTCTCCAGGCAAGAACACTGGAGTGGGTTGCCATTTCCTTCTTCAATGCATGAAAGTGAAAAGTGAAAGTGAAGTCGCTCAGTTGTGTCCGACTTTTAGCGATCCCATGGACTGCAGGCCACCAGGCTCCTCCATCCATGGGATTTTCCAGGCAAGAGTACTGGAGTGGGTTGCCATTTCCTTCTCCAATGCATGAAAGTGAAAAGTGAAAGTGAAGTCGCTCAGTCGTGTCCAACTTTTAGCGACCCCATGGACTGCAGCCTACCAGGCTCCTCCATCCATGGGATTCTCCAGGCAAGAGTACTGGAGTGGGGTGCCATTGTTCATCTCTATATCCAGCTAAAAGTCAGTGCTGTGGTACATTTTATGCAGCCTAGGAACCGTGAATTTCAGTATTCCAGGTGTTTTGCCAAGCCCTGGATGTCTTTATAGATTCTTTATGGAAAAGGAATTCATTCTTACATTGGTAAGATTTTCAATGGGCACTTGAGTGAGTGGTGCCTGACTGCCTGCTGTCCCTGACTGCCCACCCTACATCCGAGTTTCTTCATAAACCAACTTAGGAACATGACAAATGTCCTAAGAACATCTTAGTCTGTCCAAAGATAGGCTGTTCTTAGTCTGTTCAAAGGACCAGGGACTCACTCTGTAACACACCCCTGTCTTTGGCTCTAATCCCTCACCCTCAGGCCACTTGCTCAACATATGACAGGAAATGAAGAGAAAGCATCTCCCTATCCAGGGCTCAGAGCATGGCTGGCTGGGCCTGGCTGACATCGCCAGGTACTCCTCTTCCCTCGTATTTTTCTTCTGCTGATTGCCCTGACCTGCTTGCCTGATGACGCCAGATGCTACACCAGAAGAGGTCTGAGTCACAGCTCACCTGACAGCACCTCCTCCCAGGAACTGAGGATAAGAGAACAAGCCAGGGAGCTCAGGGCAGGTGTTCACTCCAGGGGTCAACATCCCTAATCTCACACATGCCACCAGGAAAACAGCTGAATCACTGTTATTTATCCTCGGACAACCTCCTCTCCATCAGAATCTAGTTTCTTTCTGTCTTTCTTTTAAACTATAAAGGACCATGTATCTTTACTTCTCGGCCAGTAACATACCTTAAAAGAAAATGAACTGACCCATAATTGATCTCATTTCAATTTCCAATCACATTTTAATGGTCTCTTGTTTTTATTTAATAAGGCTGGGAAAGGGGTGAGTTGGGAGGCCTGAGGCAGCGAGGTTTGGTTGGCTTGTCTGCTGTATGCCAGAAGCTCTCTTTTGTCCGTCCTGCCACCTGAAAGCAGATATTGAGGGCCAGTGCCATTGGGTGGTTCTGCACAACCTTTATGCTCAGGAGCGCACATCTTGCTCTGTATCCAGCCCCTTTCCTGCCCGATGTCAGACTCTCTTGGGATACAGAGCTGAGCAGTTTCAGAGCCTGTCCTTGAAGAGCTCAGAGTATGCTGATGGGGTGAGACAAGTGCAGAACAGCGGAACACAGCGCTGTGGACACGCTCATGGAGGAGGACGCAGCCGCCAGCCTGTAGCCAGGAAAGCTACCCACCGTGGGGTGGCGGGGAGCGGTGAGGAGCTGCTGCCCAAGCGCCTTCTTAAGGAACACGTGGGGGGTGGCAGGGACAGTGGCACGGGGAACACATCAGTCTAGGTCCTGGCAAGAAACAGATCATTTGAGTCATCTGCAAAGAGTCAATTATGGAGGATTTACAAAGATGAAGGCAGAGTGCAGGGAACCCCCAGAGGATAATACAGCAGCCCTGGGGGCCCTCAGCACCCCAAAGCTAAGAGGGCAGGGCACTGAGAGGTCCCAAGAACCCAGAGAGAGAAAGAACAGTGTGCCTGGAAGGCAGCAACCCTTCTGACGGTGAAGAAGCCTGCTGATGCAGTCCACACACACAGGCCTCCCTGGCACCTCACACTGCGGGCAGCAGACCTGGAGGAAGGAGCAAACAGAAGCTACCATCACAGATCAGAGGAGGGAGAAGGGTCTCTGCGAGGGAAACAACGCAGAGAAAGCCATGGGGTCACGACCACCGCAGTTTGCCCAGGCACCAGGATATAGACATGCTGGAGGGCTGGCAAGAGAGGGGAACACAGGGTCAGGCCAGGGTCTGCTGTGGAGCTGCACCTCTGGGGTTCAGGGCACGGAGGGAGGTCTGAGCAGGGGGTGATGTAGTTGGTGGCGTGCAGGGTACACTGAGGAGTACAGGAGCAGATGGTAGGCCAATAAAGAGATTCCCGCAACATGGAATGTCTGGGGGAAGAGGAAGAATCTGCCCCCGGGCTTGCCAGTCAGAAGAACTGGACTCAAAGCCCTGCTCTGCTGCTTACAACTGAGACAATGGGTGAGTCTTTCAATCCTCAGGTTGTAGTTTTGTCATCCACAAACACGGGGGCTGTCATGGACTTACCCTGGCATTCGGGTAAGTCAGGGGCCGAGCACAGGGGAGGGGGACGGGTATAGCCTGCAGTTATGCAGTGCACAGACTGTGCAGCCAGCCTGGTCCACCTGAGTCCAGCCAAGAAAAGCGGCAGGCCTAACTGAGGCAGTGGCAGGGCTTCTTTCTCTGGATGTGTGAAAAAGGAGGTGGGGAGAGCAGATTCTGAGTTATGCAACTTGGGTGACTTGATGGCTGGATTAAACACTAACTGGGCCAAGGGGCTCAGAACAAGGAAAAGTGGAGGGAACAGGGAAGAAAGAAGTGGAGCGTGGCTTGAAGCTCAACTCTGAGAAGCCACCAAAGAACTCAGATGAACTTGCCTACGAGACAACTGAAAACAAGGGATTAAGGAGACAGGCAAGACTTAGGAGTCTCCGGGACTCAGAGGGTGGCTAAAGCCATGGAAAATATGAGATCCCCAGAGAAGCCAGAAGAAAAAGAGCAAACATCATTGAGAGAATCCTACTTAACCGTATCCATTTAAATGGAGGGCAGAACAGGGGGAATCAGAAAAAGAAAACAGAGCAGGAAAAGGCCAGGAGAACAGAAGAGGAACAAGAGAAAACCACCATGGAAGCTGGGGGAAGAGACAGGCTCCAGGAGGGAAAGGTCCAAGGCACCGGGTGCTCTAGAGAGGAGGACAGAAAGGAGCCAGAGACTTAGAACAGCAACGAAGACATCCCTGGTGACCTGAGCAAGGGCAGCATTTGTAGAGAGCACAGGAAGCCCAATTATAATGAGCTGAAAAATGAGTGGGGTTTGGAAATATATACAGCAAATGCGATCATTCCCAAGAGCCTGGCAGGGAAAGAGCAAGATAGGAAGGCAGGCTGTGGAAGTATCTTTTTTTTTTTTTTTCAGATGGTGGAACCTGAGTCTATTTATAGGCTAAAAAAGGAACAAAACAGAAACAGCCTCCAGACTGAGGGGAAATACAGAGAAAATGATGGCTAAAGAAACAGAGACAGCAGAAGATGGGGTCCAACTTGGGGAAGAGACAGCAGTGCCTCCTCCGAGCCAAGAGGGCACTGACTGGGTGCCGCACAGGGTGGTATGGACCCCTGGCTGGGCTCCCTCACCCCTTCCTGTGTGGCCTTTCTCATGTAGCCAGGTCCTTCCCTGGCAGAGAGTTGAGCCTGACCTGGAAGTAGGAGGAATGAGACTGGCTGAGGCAAGAGATCAGTACAACTGTTTAGTAAAGAGTCTTGATTAAAAGCAGAGGCTCTTTTACCTGTTCCAGAAAGTCAAAGTGTTAGCCGCTCAGTACTGTCTGACTCTTTGCGACCCCATGGACTACAGCCTGCCAGGCTCCTCTGTCCATGGAGTCCTCCAGGCAAGAATACTGGAGTGGATAGGTATCCCCTCCTTCAGGGGATCTTCCCGATCCAGGGATCGAAGCTGGGTCTGCCATATTGCTGCTGCTGCTAAGTCGCTTCAGTCGTGTCTGACTCTGTGTGACCCCATAGACGGCAGCCCATCAGGCTCTGCCGTCCCTGGGATTCTCCAGGCAAGAACACTGGAGTGGGTTGCCATTTCCTTCTCCAAGGCATGAAAGTAAAAAGTGAAAGTGAAGTTGCTCAGTCATGTCCGACTCTTAGCGACCCCATGGACTGCAACCCACCAGGCTCCTCTGTCCATGGGGTTTTCCAGGCAAGAGTACTGGAGTGGGGTGCCATTGCCTTCTTTTTGCAGGCAGATTCTTTACCATCTGAGTGACCTACTCCAGACCTGTATTTTACTGTCCATTAACTTACTTTCCTTTCCCCAGGACATGGGTCAACAGGAAAGCATGTGCAGTCAGAAACATTTTGCTGTAATCTTCTTAGGAGATACATATGAATTCATCCTGGCTCTGACAGACTAAAGCAAGGGTTTCATGTAAATACATGGAAGGTGAGGAGGGAGACCTAGCTAGGGACACTAGAAGCTCTTTGGGGACCTGGTTTATGAGCACTTGCAGCTTCACTCATGGAGAAGGCAATGGCAACCCAGTCCAGTGCTCTTGCCTGGCAAATCCCATGGACGGAGGAGCCTGGTGGGCTGCAGTCCATGGGGTCGCTAAGAGTCGGACTTGACTGGACGACTTCACTTTCACTTTTCACTTCCATGCATTGGAGAAGGAAATGGCAACCCACTCCAGTGTTCTTCTCCATTCTCCAGTGGAGGATCCCAGGGACAGAGGAGCCTAGTGGGCTACCATCTATGGGGTTGCACAGAGTCAGACACGACTGAAGCAACTTAGTAGCAGCAGCAGCAGCAGCAGTTTCACTCATACATTTAGCTTGTCAATCAAATTCCTCTTTGTCCGCTAAGGCATCTGACCAGCTTAATTGTTTCCTCAGGGCTTTGCCCTTCCCATCAATGAACAAAGGCAGTTGAGAGGGATTTGGCTTTTTAAATATAAAAATATACTTCTTAACCGGAGAAGGCAATGGCACCCCACTCCAGTACTCTTGCTTGGAAAATCCCGTGGACGGAGGAGCCTGTTAGGTTGCAGTCCACGGGGTCGCTAAGAGTCGGACACGACTGAGTGACTTCACTTTCACTTTTCACTTTCATGCATTGGAGAAGGAAACGGCAGCCCACTCCAGTGTTCTTGCCTGGAGAATCCCAGGGACGGGGGAGCCTGGTGGGCTGCCATCTATGGGGTCGCACAGAATCGGACACGACTGAAGTGACTTAGCATAGCATAGCATACTTAACACACATATACACAGACATTAAAAATAGACACATATATGAGCATGTGCACACACATATACATATTTTTTCTTGTTATTAGTGTTTGGGAGTAGGGATAGGCAGATCCAACCACGGGCTACTCTCTGGATGGCCACTCCAATTTTGGAAGAAAAACCATCAGCAGCACCTCACCACCTCCAGCAGTCAGTGTCATCCTTAACTACTGATTACATGCTAAGAGGAGACAATGAGGGACAATGAGCCCAAGTGCAGATCATGAGCATCGGGGGGTTGCCTTTCTGAAGCTCTGCCCCTCCAAAACAGCTTTTACTGGGATCATCACCAAAAAACAAGATGAACACATTTACTGTTCATTATGGCTTCATTTCTCAAATCAACCTTCTACTATCACCCACTCACCCTCCAGTTATGAGACAAACTGGACAAGAGTTAAAGTCAAAGACCAAGATAATCAAAAGAAGACCATGGGTCCCTCAAGCAAAGAGCCAACTGCACAGAAATAAAAGTGGATGGGCTAGCATCCATGGCCAGCTTAAGGCATGGAGTGGATCTATGTGCAAAGGCAGCCTTGTTTTGTGGTTAATCTCACCGCGTGAAGAGATGTTGGGCTTTCCAAGAGCGGAGTGAACAGTTCAGTTCAATCGCTCAGTCTTGTCTGACTCTTTGCGACCCCATGGACTGCAGCACGCCAGGCCTGCCTGTCCATCACCAACTCCCGGAGGTTGTTCAAACTCATGTCCACTGAATCGGTAATGGCATCCAAACATATCATCTTCTGTTGGTCCCTTCTCCTCCTGCCTTCAATCTTTCCCAGCATCAGAGTCTTTTCCAGTTCTTGGCATCAGGTAGCCAAAGTATTGGAGTTTCAGCTTCAACATCCGTCCTTCCAATGAGTATTCAGGACTAATCTCCTTTAGGATGGACTGGTTGGATCTTCTGGCTGTCCAAGGGACTCTCAAGAATCTTCTCCAACACCACAGTTCAAAATCATAAATTCTTCGGTGCTCAGTGTTCTTTATGGTCCAGCTCTCACATCCATACATGACTACTGGGAAAACCACAGCTTTGACTAGACAGACCTTTGTCAGCAAAGCAATGTCTCTGCTTTTTAATATGCTGTCTAGGTTGGGCATAGCTTTTCTTCCAAGGAGCAAGCGTCTTAATTTCACGGCTGCAGTCACCATCTGCAGAGATTTTGGAGCCCAAGAAAATAAAGTCTGTCACTCTTTCCATTGTTTCCCCATCTATTTCCCATGAAGTGATGGGACCAGATGCCATGATCTTAGCTACGTGAATGCTGAATTTTAAGCCAGCTTTTTCATGCTCCTCTTTCACTTTCATTAAGAGGCTCTTTAGTTCCTCTTCACTTTCTCCCAGAAGAGTGGTGTCATCTGCATATCTGAGCTTATTGATTTATCTCCCAGCAATCTTGATTTCAGCCTGTGCTTCATCCAGCGTGGCAGTTTGCATGATGTACTCTATATATAAGTTAAATAAGCAGGGTGACAATATACAGCCTTGATGCACTTCTTTCCCGACTTGGAACCAGTCTGTTGTTTCATGTCCAGTTCTAACTGTTGCTTCTTGACCTACATACAGATTTCTCAGGAGGCAGGTCAGGTGGTCTGGTATTCCCATCTCTTTAAGAATTTTCCACAGTTTGTTGTGATCCACACAGTCAAAAGATTTGGCATAGTCAATAAAGCAGAAGTAGATGTTTTTCTGGAACTCTCTTGCTTTTTTGATGATCCAAAGGATGTTGGCAATTTGATCTCTAGTTCCTCTGCCTTTTCTAAATCCAGCTTAAACATCTGGAAGTTCTCGGTTCACATACTGTTGAAGCCTCACTTGGAGAATTTTGAGCATCACTTTGCTAGCATGTTAGATGAGTGTCATTGCGTGACAGTATGAACATTCTTTGGCATTGCCTTTCTTTGGGATTGGAATGAAAACTGACCTTTTCCAGTTCTGTGGCCACTGCTGAGTTTTCCAAATTTCCAAAGCTGAACAAAGCCACTTCATTTCTCAGTGTTCTCAACTGCAGGGATGCCTTTTCAATAGTCATTTGTGTACTGTTCATTATCTCGTATTAGAACATACATCCTGAAGTTCTAATGTTAATACTTTTTGTCACCTTGCCAAAATGTCTTTACATATGAGTCACATTCAGGGCTCAACAAACGTCTGCAGGTTGGTTGCTTCATCTGTCTGTCCATCCATCCATCCAGCCAATTCTGGATAAAGGTCTATAGAATGAATGTACCCACTTTCTGGGAATTTTGTAAAGATTTACAAAGAAATCAATTTGATTTAACAAAAAAATATGATTTAAGCACAATTATGTAAAAGATAATAGTCAAAGAGACATAAAGGTGAATAAGATACAGCTCCTTCTAAAAAATATGACAGGTAAACAATTATAGCACAAGGGTGGACTTAAGGACGATGCAGCCTTGGAGTCCTAGGCTCCACAGGAGAAACAGAAATTAGATCCCTACTGTGGGCATGACATATATTTAAAATAAACCTTGAAGGATGACTAGGAATTTGACCCGAAAACACTGGGAACGTGATTAATCACAGCCTGATTATAACTGCGCCAGCAAACAGGAAAGGCTGTAACTCAGTAACTGCTTCTCAGAGTCTCCTGATAAAGGATGTGGGGACTCACAGACAGTTTAGCTTTTCCCAAGGCAAATTTCCTGAATTCTATGCATTGCCCTCTGGGCCCCCCTGTTAGCCTTTTCTCCACAATTTGAGGTCGGTGCTACCAGAAAGGAAGACCAGGCTCACCACGGCTATCCATTTAAAGGTGAGACAGTACCACCCTTCCTCCAAACTGTTCCAGCCCCGCCATGGGGGGCTTCCTAGGCAGGCTGGAGGGCCAGGTGCTGCAATACAGCCTCTAGGCTGGTGTGCAGACAGCATGTCCAGCTGCCACTGTGGGGGGAGCTGTGATTCTGTCTGCAGCAATCTGAGAGTCTATCTATTAATATTAAGGGCTAATCTGACAGGAGCTATAGCTCCGAATCAAGAGTAGTCTCTCTTTACTCATTTTTGGTATTAAGGCTGGTCACACAATAATCCTCACACATTAGAGTGAAACACAGAACCTGCGCCAACTTCCCCATATCCATGCAAATCCAGGACGCCCAGGCACCACGAGGTCTCCTCCTACACAAATCCTTTCCCTTTACACGATCTGAAACCCACCAACACAAAACTGGTTTGTTCTGAGTAAGTCAGCTCCTCTAACAACATGCAAATACCTCCTGGGAAGCTAAAGTAATATCTGTCAATCATTCAAGCATTAAATCATTATGACAGTTAAACTGGTTTGTTTACTTCTGCCCCTACAGGAGGACTATTAGTTATAAACTTTCCTAGCTTGAGATGCAAAATATTCAGAGAGGTTTATAGTGCTTGTCGGCATCAGGGGTCTTACCTTGGAATTCATAAACCTCAGGGCTATGGGGTCCATAAATCGTCAAAAAATAAATCAAAATTTTGCAAGTATGAAGAGGAATTAATTTTTCAAGGCAGAGAATCCAGTCCTCAACATATTGTGAAAGGTATCTGTGTCCCATGAAAGGTCAAGACCATTCAACAGAAAACCAGGCAAGTGCCTACTTGGCAGTAAGGAGAGAAGTCAAGCAGAGAAGGGCTGGTGTTATTTTACTATCCTATCTGAGACTCTTTAATGCTCTGCACAAATTCTAAACTGATTCTCTTTATGTATTCAAAGAGAAACACAGGAAGCACATAATAACGCATTTGAAACCAGGCAGTCGTTTAGTAACAGAACTGGGACCAGGCCTGGTTTCCCTGTTCCCCAGGTTCTTCCTCCGCAGGGAAATTCCCTCCCTGGTAGACAGTGTTTAATTATGTGAAGCTTTCTAAACACGGCCTAATTGAATTTTCCATGATTATTAGTGTAAAAGATACCCTCTAAGGCCTGGCACAGAGAGACTGATCCAGAGGTTTTAACTTTGATCGTGCCGGTGGCTGTCTTCAGTCTTCTGCCGTGCACACCTATTCACTCTCTGGCTGGCTCTGCGTCTCACTGAGGCTGTGCTGCCGGCCATTAAGAAGGGCAGTCCACTGGTTAAGACTTCACCTTCCAAGGCAGGGGGTGTGGGTTCCATCCCTGGCCAGGGAGTTAAAATCCCACATGCCTCGCGGCCAAAATACCAAAACATAAAACAGAGACAATATTGTATCAAATTCACTAAAGACCTTTAAAATGGTACTGCTAAGTCTACTGCTACTGCTAAGTCGTTTCAGTCGTGTCCGACTCTGTGCGACCCCATAGACAGAAGCCCACCAGGCTCCCCCGTCCCTGGGATTCTCCAGGCAAGAATACTGGAGTGGGTTGCCATTTCCTTCTCCAATGAATGAAAGTGAAAAGTGAAAGTGAAGTCGCTCAGTCGTGTCCGACTCTTAGCGACCCCATGGACTGGAGCCCACCAGGCTCCTCCATCCATGGGATTCTCCAGGCAAAAGTACTGGGGTGGGGTGCCATTGCCTTCCCCGTTAAAATGGTACACATCAAAAAAATTTAAAAAAAAAAAAAAGAAAAGTAGAGAATAAGGCCACCAAGAGGATAAGCAGGCTTAACAGCCATTTTGAAATGAATGCTTTAGTGCAGCCAACAAGTGAATCAAGCCTGCCCTAGGTTGGACATGCAGTATTTGTTGAGCACCTACTACATAGAAAGAATCCTTCCAGGCACGAAGATACAGTAGTACACAAAAGAGGTGTGGTTGCTGCTTCTGTGGAGCTCAGGCTTAAGCGTCACCGTGACAAAATTTCCACCCTTTTGCTATGATTGAATTTAATAATCAAGTGGGATCCACCAGAGGCAGAAAGCAAAGGTAAAACTACCCAAGATTCAAGCTGAAGTCACTGGGAATCTTTTTCTGCCTCTGCTCCATAAGCAAGATGATTCTCTTAATTACTCTCAATATTCAGGCTGTCCCTAGTCCGAATGATCCAAGGTTACAACAGTTCACAGACCTACCCCTCTCTATGCTGTCTACTGCTACCATCACTTTTATTTGGACATTCTTCCCATTAGCCTCAGATTACTGGGCTATTTTTCCCTTGGTTACTTCCCTGATACGATCTCTTCACATCTGGGGTGTATTGCATTCCACCTCACACTGGTTACCCTAAAACATCACACTGACTCTGGAACTCTGAATCAAAGCCCTCATGGGAAGACAGTAAGTACAGATGTGGAAGCAACTTCCTGACACATCACTGAGAGAAAAACGGGCTCAAGGTGGAACAGAGGAAAACAGAGAATATCAAATTTTGAAAACAATACGTGAGTGTCTAGATTTGTATATAGAGTAGCACTAGAAGGAACAAATGTTGAGGGAAGGGCATTTGACTTTTTCCTTGATAAAACTCTGTCATGGTTTTATTTTTAGCAACAAACACGTATCATTTGGTCATCCTAAAGCTCCTACATCAGGCATATTCCCCTGGGCCTTAAAGCTGTCATAGAAAAGAGGAGTCACTGTGAGGACCTTGAGGAGACAAGCTGCACCTTATCTGTTCTGGCATTCCTGGTGCTTTCTACATGGTGCATATGACTCTGACTCTGGAGTCAAAGAAATGAAAAATGAAGAGGAAGGAGAGAAGGAAGGTCTTGGAAGTGTGTGGTAACCTGAGCATGGGACACAGAGGAGTCAGAGAATGAATTACACGTCAGCAGTCCCTTGCTGGAGGCTCACGGTCTATCCTAGAAGTTTACTGAGCCTTCCAAAGCACAAAGGAAATAGATGGGGAAACAGTGTCAAACTTTATCTTTATCTGCAGCTCCAAAATCACTGCAGATGGTGACTGCAGCCATGAAATTAAAAGACACTTACTCCTTGTTAGAAAAGTTATGATCAACCTAGGTAGCATATCGGAGAAGGCAATGGCACCCCACTCCAGTACTCTTGCCTGGAAAATCCCAGGGACAGAGGAGCCTGGTAGGCTGCAGTCCATGGGGTCGCTAAGAGTCAGACACGACTCAGCGACTTCACTTTCACTTTTCACTTTCACGCACTGGAGAAGGAAATGGCAACCCACTCCAGTGTTCTTGCCTGGAGAGTCCCAGGGACGGGGGAGCCTGGTAGGCTACCGTCTATGGGGTCACACAGAGTCGGACACGACTGAAGTGATTTAGCATAGCATAGCATAGCATAGCATAGGTAGCATATTGAAAAGCATAGACATTACTTTGCCAACAAAGGTCCGTCTATTCAAGGCTATGGTTTTTCCTGTGGTCATGTATGGATGTGAGAGTTGGACTGTGAAGAAGGCTGAGCACCAAAGAATTGATGCTTTTCAACTGCGGGGTTAGAGAAGACTCTTGAGAGTCCCTTGGACTGCAAGGAGATCCAACCAGTCCATTCTAAAGGAGATCAGCCCTGGGATTTCTTTGGAAGGAATGATGCTGAAGCTGCAACTCCAGTACTTTGGCCACCTCATGCAAAGAGTTGACTCATTGGAGAAGACTCTGATGCTGGGAGGGATTGGGGGCAGGAGAAGAAGGGGACAACAGAGGATGAGATGGCTGGATGGCATCACTGACTCAATGGACATGAGTGTGAGTGAACTCTGGGAGATGGTGATGGACAGGGAGGCCTGGCGTGCTGCGATTCATGGGGTCGCAAAGAGTTGGACACGACTGAGCAACTGAACTGAACTGAAGCACAAGGGAGTTTATCAGCCTATGATGATTAAACAGCAGAACTTGCTTTTAAGGAAAGATAAAGAATGGCACGGGGCAAAAAATGCACATAACTATGTAGGGTTGAAAGCAAACAAAAGAAGGCAGGAAAAAATGAAACAAGAGGAGACGCGGGAAGAGAAGTGGCGCTGCATCAGAACCGAGAAAATGCTGGTACATCTGGAGACGTGGAGAGCACCAGCAATGAACGCGGAGGGAGTGACTTCTGCAAAGTGATGGAAATCAGTGTCAGACTGCAAGGAGCCGCAGGACGGTAGGCAGGGGTGAAAACATGCTCAGAGGTTTGGGAGGAAGGCGAGAGGTGACAGAAGTTGTGCCCTTGAATGGGGTTAGCAGGGATGAGGGGGGCTACTTCAGGACAGTTGAAAGCATAACACATTGCCAGGGAGAGACGGGGAGCCAGGCCATGGAGAGAGATGGAGTGGCTGGGGACAAGGATAGGAGAGCTCATGGAGCTGAAGAAACAAGTGAAGATGGGTCTGAAACACAGACAGGCAAGGGGCAGAGGGACAGCCGGCAATGGCACGAAGAGGTTCTAAGAGAAGGAGGAAGTCTGAGGAGCCTCAGAGAAGACGGGTGTCACCTAAGGAGAGTGAGGATGTACCAACAGAACCGACAGGTAGTAAAAGGTTTTGGCACCTCAGCGAGTGGAATTTCTACCCGGGACTCAAAACGGAGTGCAGAGCAGCCCTGGGGAACTAAATGATGCCAGACAGAATGAAGGATTTTCCTTCCCTTCCTTAGTTCATAAGTGTCTCCATGCATAAAATTGGATGAGTAATTCCTATTCATGCATATGCATAAAAAGACACCGTCTGTGAAAGGTTCTGGAGCTGGAGGGAATAAAAACATCAACTCTACATGAAACATTACTCATGACAGAATGATGGACACTCAGACCCTTCAGATGGGCTGGCCCAGAAATGATACAAAAGAAGTTAGGTAGAGATGGATAGGCTGGGCAGCCTCTAGATTGCTGGTTATCAGTTTTCCCAGTTTAGCAGAGGCCCCTCAGGAAACTCACACAATGGGAGGCTGAAGGAGAGACCACTCATCCTTAGAAAAAATAACATGGGAAGATGCACACAGTCATCCTTGTCCCTTGTAAATCACAAATGAGAAGGACACAAGAGACAGGTATGTAACAAAAGCAAAGAACCGGCTCCAGGTCTGCTCATCACTCCCTCATCCTTCAGGACCCTTCATATTTCAGCACCCCTCCATAATCCAGCGACAATGTAGCGAATGGAACACAGGCCAGGGTTTGAATTCAGGACTTGGGTGTGTGAAGGTTTGAAAGAAAGGAGCTCATAAAACAGAACTGTCTGTATCTGGGAGGTCTCCATCTGATCTTGGAGGGTCAACATGGATTTTAGAGAGCCATCTGTAAGAATTCTGAGAGAGCTTTTCAGCTCCACAGAACAACAGTAATGGATTACTGTTCAGTCTATCTTCTCTCCTAATTATGTATCTATATATCCTAAACTAGGACAGTAACTAATTCCTTTTCAAAATAATGCTTAAAAAACTCTTAAATCCCTACAGGATCCTTTCCTTCTCCCTTTATAAAGGTGTTACTATCTCCTTCTTTAAAAATGTAGTTATTCGTTTGATCTCACAGCTAAGCACCAATTCATCATACCACGATTCTCCTTTCTTTCACTGGCAGATTCTGCCCCAGCCTCTCTAATAACAACGCTCCTGTAGAACTCACCACACACTTCATCTCAAACACCAGCCTGTCTTCTGCCTTTTCTCTCCCTTCAGAATGGATACCCTTTTCATTCCTCTTCAAGCCTTCTGAAATGTTGCCTAGGATTTTTTCTACTTTACTGTTGTAATATGCTTACTCTAATAAGAAAGTATTAAAGAAGCACTTCTCTAAGCTTCAGCCCTTGACTCTCCATGTACTAGAAGATAATTTACTATCTTCTGTCTTCCATTTTTGGTGTCAGCCTAAATATGTTCCTTTGTAGGCAATATTTTTTTCTCCTCCAGATTGTTTTAAGATAGTTATCTTCCACATTCTGTAGTTTCATTACTATGAGACAATAGAGTTTTATTCCTTATTTAAAAAAAAAAAAATTTTTCTTTACCTTGCTTGTAATTTGATATGCTTCCTGAATCTGAGGATATTCATCATTCCTTAATCCTGTCTGGCTTGATCATTTAAACTCTTGATTGTTCACTAAGTTAAACAAGCGACATGGGGTGCTTGATTTCCCAAGAAACCCCCAAGTATCAGAGAACAGGTTTATCAATGCCTAAGAGAGAATATTTTTCATTCACCTTAAAATCTAGTTTTTTGGCATCCTCCAAAATGTCCTGAATTGTGATCTATGAGTTTGAAATGATAACAACAGAACTAAGAAGACAATTAAATGAATGTGCTTGTTTTGAGAGGTGTACAGTACTGAGTGAGCAGCAAATACAAAGGACAGATGCTCAGGAGACAGGCAGTTCGCCGACCTACTAATTATGTGATCATGGAAAACTTCTACGGTCTCTGAAGCTCAATATCTTCATCTTAAGAATGGGAATGACAGATTCTACCACTAATAGCTGTTCAGATCAGATCAGATCAGTCGCTCAGTCGTGTCCAACTCTTTGTGACCCCATGAATCACAGCACGCCAGCCCTCCCTGTCCATCACCAACTCCCGGAGGTCACTCAGACTCACATCCATCGAGTCAGTGATGCCATCCAGCCACCTCATCCTCTGTCATCCCCTTCTCCTCCTGCCCTCAATCCCTCCCAGCATCAGAGTCTTCTGCAATGAGTCAACTCTTTGCATGAGGTGGCCGAAGTACTGGAGTTTCAGCTTTAGCCATCATTTCCTCCAAAGAACACCCAGGAATGATCTCCTTCAGAATGGACTGGTTGGATCTCCTTGCAGTCCAAGGGACTCTCAAGAGTCTTCTCCAACACCACAGTTCAAAAGCATCAATTCTTTGGTGCTCAGCCTTCTTTACAGTCCAGCTCTCACATCCATACATGACCACAGGAAAAACCATAGCCTTGACTAGGCGAACCTTTGTTAGCAAAGTAATGTCTCTGCTTTTGAATATGCTATCTAGGTTGGTCATAACTTTCCTTCCAAGGAGTAAGTGTCTTTTAATTTCATGGCTGCAGTCACCATCTGCAGTGATTTTGGAGCCCAGAAAAATAAAGTCTGACACTGTTTCCACATCTATTTCCCATGAAGTGATGGGACCAGATGCCATGATCTTTGTTTTCTGAATGTTGAGCTTTAAGCCAACCTTTTCACTCTCCACTTTCACTTTCATCAAGAGGCTTTTTAGTTCCTCTTCACTTTCTGCCATAGGGGTGGTGTTATCTGCATATCTGAGGTTATTGATATTTCTCCCAGCAATCTTGATTCCAGCTTGTGTTTCTTCCAGTCCAGCATTTCTCATGATGTACTCTGCATATAAGTTAAATAAACATGGTGACAATATACAGCCTTGACATACTCCTTTTCCTATTTGGAACCAGTCTGTTGTTCCATGTCCAGTTCTAACTGTTGCTTCCTGACTTGCATACACATTTCTCAAGAGGCAGGTCAGGTGGTCTGGTATTCCCATCTCTTGAAGAATTTTCCACAGTTGATTGTGATCCACACAGTCAAAGGCTTTGGCATAGTCAATAAAGCAGAAATAGATGTTTTTCTGGAACTCTCTTGCTTTTTCCATGATCCAGCAGATGTTGGCAACTTGATCTCTGGTTCCTCTGCCTTTTCTAAAACCAGCTTGAACATCTGAAAGTTCATGGTTCACATATTGCTGAAGCCTGGCTTGGAGAATTTTGAGCATTATTTTACTAATGTGTGAGATGAGTGCAATTGTGCGGTAGTTTGAGCATTCTTTGGCATTGCCTTTCTTTGGGATTGGAATGAAAACTGACCTTTTCCAGTCCTGTGGCCACTGCTGAGTTTTCCCAATTTGCTGGCACATTGAGTGCAGCACTTTCACAGCATCATCTTTCAGGATTTGGAATAGCTTCACTGGAATTCCATCACCTCCACTAGCTTTGTTCGTAGTGATGCTTTCTAAGGCCCACTTGACTTCACATTCCAGCTGTTAGGACTGAGGAAAACATACATCAAACATCACCTGACTCTAGATTTAAAGGTAGGAACTACATTTTGTTCACTGATTGTACCAGTTATCAATTTCTTGCCCTTTCAACACATGCTCTGTGATAATGGGCAGAATTCCTTTATGTATTCACTCCTTTACACTGAGCAGGCTGTTTGAGTTTCTCTGTACAATGGAAGGGCATTGCAGGAATGGGCTTCTTCTCCTGCTGGTGGTCTGTCCCAGCCACAAGCCCAGAATACAGCTCTTCAGTGAGCTCAGGTTCCCAGTGTGCCTGGGTGGGTGGCACCTACCCATGAATGTCCTGAACATGCCAAGCCCCCATCCACAGCGACACCCCTACTCCCTCTGTGTGCCCACCTACCGGCTGCACTTCTCGTGTACCCGGCCCCTGAGGATCGCTTCCTATTTTCCCAGCAACTGGGGACAAGCTCCGGTGGAGGCAACCCCGTGAGCCTCTCTGCCATTCAGATGGTACATACGTCACATCCTCCACCATAAAATGTGAGTACAAATACTCTCCTTCAGCCCTAGAGGACTCCTAGAATTGCTCTTTACATCTTGAAGGTCCTGTTTTGTTATAGCTTAGTAATTCTTCACAATCCTTCTCCTATTTAAAACACTGTGTGAGACCTGTCTCCCAGTTAGACCCAGACTGACAAATGGCTGCTTTCCTCAGGGCCTTGCACAACGACCAGCAACACACATCAGCTCTCCACGCATTCTCTCCTCCCTGACCCAGTTAGCCTTGAATAATTTACCTGACTTGCTCAAAATCAAAGCACAGCTCCATGTGGAGGGTCAAAACTAGAATGTACTTCCTCTAATTTCTAATCATCTCACCAACTGCTTGGATGTTAGTTAATGCCATTTATGGGGAATGACTAGAAACACTTTGGGAGTGGGGGATATACCTGGCTTGATCCTTTATACCCAAAACTGGAGAATTACTTCCAGTCTGGCGCCTGAAAACTTCAGGTTTGATTAATTTACTTCCTCTGGTTTGAAAAAAAAAAAAAAAGATTTTTATTTGTTTGACAATCTGATCCCTAGTATGATGAAAATAAACGTCCTAGAGACTTTTAAAATCAAATGCGTAAATTCTGTCAGTGCTCAATAAATCTAAAAAGGCAGAAGACATCAAGGCAGGGAAAACTGAGATTCAAAAGCACAGTGACTTCCATAACATTATAGCCACTCCAAAGCCATTTTTAAGCTTTTTTTTTTTTTATGTTGCCCTTTAAAGATGGGACTTCCCTGGTGGCTCAGGGTAGCATCTGTCTATGGGAACCCGGACAGAGGAGCCTGGTAGGCTACAGTCCATGGGGTCGCAAGAGTCGGACACGACTGAGCGCTTACACATACACGATGCCCTTTAAATCAGAAAAGGTAAAATAAGCATATTACCTAAAGAAGTGAAAATAGAGGAAAAATAAAAACATGAAATCTTCATTTTCCAGGCTTCCCCATTTTATTCAACAGTCTTATCAATGACTTGGATGAAAATATTAAAATTTCACATAACAGAAAATGAAGAGGGACAGTTAACCTGTTACTAGAATCTGCTGTGATGGTTTATGTTAGGTCAATTCAGCAAGGCTACAGCTATGTATCTCAGCATTCCCTTCCCTGCAGAACCACAGTTGAGGACTGCTCACAACAGAAATTTGTGGGGATTTAGGAGGCTGAGCAATGGCAACCCACTCCAGTACTCTTGCCTGGAAGATCCCATGGACGGAGGAGCCTGGTAGGCTGCAGTCCATGGGGTCACTGGGAGTCCAGCACGACTGAGCGACTTCACTTTCACTTTTCACTTTCATGCATTGGACATTGTAGAAGGAAATGGCAACCCACTCCAGTGTTTTTGCCTGGAGAATCCCAGGGACAGCAGAGCCTGGTGGGGTGCTGTCTATGCGGTCACACAGGGTCAGACACAACTGAAGTGACTTAGCAGTAGCAGCAGCAGCAGTAGGAGGAGAAGGCTGAGATGAAGTAGCAATAATGCTCTGAATGTCATTACACATTTGTGGCAGGAAAGGATGAACATGGAGGTACTAGTGAGCTGTAATTTGCCCTCACTCTTCTGGGCCCCGTATCTGGCTCTCCTTCGTAATTATCAGCCCTGCAGGACCACAGTGAACCGAGGACTGCCATCAGAAGCTGCAACTGCAGACTCAAAGGCAGCAATCATCAAGAGCCAACAGCCTCCCACAGACATCTGTGCCTGTCCTGTCACGATTCCACTCTAGCACACGAAAGCACCTAGCATCCTGCATGCTCTGACTTCCAACCCACACCAGGACTGGCTCGTGACCTCCTTGGTCCTTTTTGGACCTTTTACTTCCCGGCTCCTGCCATTATTGTGTAGATCTAAAATGTTAGTCGCTCAGTCGTGTCTAACTCTTTGGGACCCTAAGGACTGTAGCCCGCAAGGTTCCTCTGTCCATGGATTCTCCAGGCAAGAATACTGGAGTAGGTTACCATTTCCTTCTCCAGGGGATCTTCCTGACCCTAAATCCTATAACAAATCCCTCATGCCATCAGTCACTGTTACCTGCTTCTGGGATTCACAAGTATCCAAAAGTTCTGAATAATAGGTTCAAATGAAATGCATCTAATTTAACAATAGTGTATGTAAAATTATGTACTTAGGCTAAAAAATGAAGCAGAAAACTGCAGAAATAAAGAAAGGGTAAAAAAATCTTGATTGAAAGCAATTACTGTGAATATCCTAAGGATTCTGAACAATTAAATCCACCATAATGTACAACTTAACACAGTTTGTTTAACACATGAATAAAACATCTTATGATCTAGTTCTTAAAAAACCAATGCAAAACTCTATATCATGAGGATAAAACTGTGTCTCTAAATTTACACTAAGACAGCATCTGGAACATTATATTAAACTCTAACATTTTATGAAGAAATATGATGTTTTGAAATTAGGAAGTCTAGAAAAAAACATAATGAAGAATGGCTTTAGAAACTTTAGGGAAATAAGATCAATATATGTGTGGCTCCAGAGAAGAGAGCTAGGATAAATGGACAAAAATTACATAAACAAAGACATTTGCCTTCACTGAATGAAAAATGCCATAATAGCAAATACTTTAGAGAAATAGAGGCATCTTGTAATGGAGGGGAAATGAACCAGATGTTCACCACAGTACTTTAACCTCTTAAAGCTCATGACTGTAAAAGTTACATGGGGTTCAAGGAGAGGGAGTAGGGAGTTTGTACATAATGGGTGCAAGGTTTAGAGTTATGAAAACATCTTGGAAGCAGACAGCGATGCTGATTGCACAACACAGTCAATGTAGTGAAGGCCACTTGTTTGTATACCTAAAAGTGGACAGAATTGCAAACTTTATGTTTATATATATACACACACATATATATTTCATCACAATTTAAAAAATGATTCTATTATTCTATGTGAGGGATGCAAAAGATTTAATCTGAAACTCTGACTTAATAAAAAACAAAAACTCTATTACTTCACTATTACTTTTCATTACCACAAAGTCATTTCTTTTAACTAGGAAGAGTACATTTTTACCATAAAGGAGTTTTCCTAACGTGAATGCGATGGTAATCAAAGGCATAGCAATTATGTATTCCTCAACAACGCTACTGAATCCAACTAGAGTGGTTCCTTAAGGGCAGGAAAATAATTATACCCAAGAATAAGCTCATTTGTAAATGTTACTTATATATTATCATGATAATAAATGTTCTTATTGATGACAAAAAGGGACAGACACAGTTTAGAAAAATGTCCTCTTTCATCTACCCACAGCATATAGATATATACACACATGTACAGAGACTAAAACATAATTTAATACATGAGGGGAAAAAACATAGGAGGGGGAAAAATAACTAGGAAACTGGAATAGCATTAAGAAAACTTCATTTTTTTGTTCATAAACACAGGCTGCTAAATTTTGATACATCAGCAAGATATCCACAAGACATTTACAACCAAAAAGTCTGCTGCATGGAGGGTTTTGTTTTGTTTTGTTTTTTTTAAGGTGGGGGTTGGCCAAAGAAAAATTCATTTTAAGATTTCTTTGATGTCTTCTACTCCCCACCAAAACCCATTTTTATTCTTAAAAAAAATGAATGGAAAAAGATATACCATACTAATACTAATTGGGAAGAAATCTTTGAAAAAGAACAAAGTTGGAAGACTAAGACTATCTGCTAATGTTAAGTCGCTTCAGTCATGTTCGACTCTGTGCGACCCCATAGACGGCAGCCCACCAGGCTCCACCGTCCCTGGGATTCTCCAGGCAAGAACACTGGAGTGGGTTGCCATTGCCTTCTCCAATGCATGAAAGTGAAAAGAGAAAGTGAAGTCGCTCAGTCATGTCCAACTCTTAGCGACCCCATGGACTGCAGCCTACCAGGCTCCTCATTGTTAAGCTACAGCAATCAAGACACTGTGGTACTGGTATCAAGACAGACAATTAGATAAATGGAACAGATTAAAGAGTTCTGAAATAAACCACACAGATATGGATAACTGATTTTCAACAAAGGTACTTCAGTGGAGAAAGAACAATCTTTTCAACAAATGAGCCTGGAACAACAGGACATTCATTTGCAGAGCAAAAGCAAAACAAAACTGCCCCCAAATTGCTTTTGATATATTCCTCACATCATATAAAAATTGATTCAAAATAGATCATATACCTACACATAAAGTCTAAAATTATAGCGCTTCCAGAAGAGAACACAGAAGAGAATCTTTGTGACTTTGAGTTAGCAAAGATTTTTTACATGACACCAAAAACACAAATGATATAATATGAACTTCTTCAAAAGACACTACTGACATAAAGACAAGCCAGACTTGAATAAAATATTTGCAAATCATATATCTGATAAAGGACACGTATCCAAAATTTATCAGGAACCCTCAAAATTCATGAAAAAGAAAGCAAAACACCTAAATTTAAAATGGGCTAAAAGACTGGAACAGATGCTTCACAAAAGATAAACAAATGACACATGTGATGAAAAGATGCTCCATATCGTTACTCACTAGGAAAATGCAAATTAAAGCCACAATGAGATGCTGCTGCTGCTAAGTCGCTTCAGTCCTGTCTGACTCTGTGCGACCCCATAGACAGCAGCCTACCAGGCTCCCCCGTCCCTGGGATTCTCCAGGCAAGAACACTGGAGTGGGTTGCCATTTCCTTCTCCAATGTATGAAAGTGAAAAGTGAAAGTGAAGTCGCTCAGTCGTGTCCAACCCTCAGCGACCCCATGGACTGCAGCCTTCCAGGTTCCTCCGTCCATGGGATTTTCCAGGCAAGAGTACTGGAGTGGGGTGCCATTGCCTTCTCCGCAATGAGATACTACACTACACCAATATGCAGGGCTAAATCACCGATGATACTAGATGCTGGCAGAGATGTGAAGAACTAGTGGTACCATCGCTTTACAAATAAGTTTGGCTGTTTCATAAAAAGTTCAACAGGGACTTCTCTGGCAGTGCAGTGGTTAAGACTCTATACTTCCACTGCGGGGGCACAGGTTCTATTTCTAGTAGAGGAACTAACATCCTGGAGAAGGCAATGGCACCCCACTCCAGCACTCTTGCCTGGAGAATCCCATAGACAGAGGAGCGTGATGGGCTGTATTCCATGGGGTCGTGAAGAGTTGGACACGACTGAGCAACTTAGCTTTCACTTTTTACTTTCATGAATTGGAGAAGGGAATGGCAACCCACTCCAGTGTTCTTGCCTGGAGAATCCCAAGGACAGGGGAGCTTGGTGGCCTGCCGTCTATGGGGTCGCACAGGGTCAGACACGACTGATGCAGCTTAGCAGCAGCAGCACCAACTAAGATCCTGCATGTCCCTGCAACACAGCCAGTAAATAAATAAAGAATAGTGCAGCCAAAAAATAAAGAGACATACCTTAAAAGTCACTCTGAGATTCACCAACCAAAGAGATAACCACTTAAAATTCACTTTAAAAAGAAGCTCAGCATACATCCAACAAATAATCATTCTACTCGTGGGTATGCACCCAAGAAAGATAAAAACATATATCTACAGAGAGACTGTATATCAACAGTTGTAGAAGTTTTCACAGTAACAGTCAAAAACTGGAAATCACCAAAATGCCCATTAAATGTGAATGGCTAAGTAAACTGTGCGATACAGTGGGAAGCGCTCAGCGTGCCCAGTCGTATCCGAGTCTTTGCGGCCTCTTGCACTCCAGCCGCCCACTCTCCTCTGTCTGTGGAACTTTTCAGGCAAAGATACTGGAAGGCGTTACCATTTCCTACTCTGGGAGATCTTCCCGACCCAGGAATCAAACCTGCATCTCTTGCGTCTCCTGCACTGGCAGGTGGATTCTTTACCACGAGTGCCACCTGGGAAGCCCATACAATGGGAAACAACTAATAAAAACAGATAAGCTACTGATATATGCAGCGGCAAGGAGTTCATCTTAAAATAATTATGCAAAACAGAAGAAGCCAGACCAAGAGAAAGCAGGGGTACACGTATTACTGTGTACTCTGTACTTTTTATTCTGTTTATACAAAACTCAAGAGAACACAAACTCATCTCCAATAACAGAAGGGAGATGAGGAGCTGCCTGGGGACTACGGGGAAGGAGGACGGGAGACAGGGCAGGGAGGGATGAGGGGGGAAGGCTACAACGTGGAACAAGGAGACTTTGGGGGGACGTATGCTTAGTATCTTGGCTGAGGTGACAGTTCTAGAAGTCAAATGTAATATGTCAGAATTCACCCACTTATTCAGGTTAAATATGCTCAATGTCTGTATTTCAATTTTACCTCAATAAAGCTGCTATAAGGATAAATAAAAGCAACAGCTTACTTGGGATTTGAAACTTTGGGGAAAGTTTCTTCTTTCAAACCAGGAAAAGGCAAGACTAAAGTTCATGCCCAGCACCCACACAGAAGTCACGTTAATATGTATATAATGTATATGCATATAATGCCACTGTAAAAAGTAAAACCCAAGAAACTCTTCCTTTCACGAGGTGTAAATGACAAGCTTTGTCCATTCACATCCTTCAAGCCCCATTCTGACGCAACTTGTTTCTTGAAGCTTTTCCTTATCACTTAAGTAGAAAGGGATCATTCCCTTCTGTGAATCACCGTGCTGCTGCTGCTAAGTCGCTTCAGTCATGTCAGACTCTGTGCGACCCCATAGACGGCAGCCCACCAGGCTCCCCCGTCCATGGTATTTTCCAGGCAAGAGTACTGGAGTGGGGTGCCATTGAATCACCATAACACTTAAGTATTTTTGGATTATTAATTCAATACATTTATCCATCTACCCATCACACATTTACTAAATGCCTCATAGAGAACAGACACAGGCTTGGCGCTAGAAATACAAAAGTGAGTTGAACACAGCTCCTCATTGATAAGAGCCTCACAGTCTAGTGGTAAAAGATACATTTTTAAGTGGCAGTGAAGTGAGTGAAGTCGCTCAGTCGTGTCCAGCTCTTTGTGACCCCATGGACTATAGCCTATCAGGCTCCTCCATCCGTGGGATTTTCCAGGCAAGAGTACTGGAGTGGGTTGCCATTTCCTTCTCCAGGGGATCTTCCCTACCCAGGGATCAAACCCGGGTCTCCCACACTGTGGGTGAACGCTTTATCCTCTAAGCCACTAGTTAAGTGGCAGTAACACAAAACAATTATTTCAATAAACACAAGTACAAAAGAAACACAGAGAATGAAATTCATTTTGTCAGACACACTGTCTTGAACTACAATGATTTGTTCAGGATTCCATTTACCTACTTCACTAAAACTTCCTAAGAACAAGGGACTTATTTTAGTCATCTACTAAATTACCTAGCGCAGTACTTAGGATACGTGTTCTAAATGCATATATTTGTTTGAATGAATGGAAACTCCATTTCACAGTTATCTACTCTTTAATCTAGAGGGCAAGGCCACCATAAATGCTGACTTCTCAGGTGAATTTCAACCTTAATTCACTTTGCCAACCCAAGGCAAATAATTTGAGAGGAGATAAAATCAGAACTTAAATCTAGAACCCCCAAATCCCAAAGGAATAGCTAATACCCTCTCCCCAGTGGGAAAAAACAGGAAGGAGGAAGAGGGGGATAGGGCTTGGTCAGCAGAGACCCAGGACAGAACAATGACTGTTGAACCGAGAGCCTGTGTGGGTCCCAGTAGGCCCCGGCTGTGTGGCTGGACCCCCATCAGGCACTCCTCTGCCCGGGGCACCCATGGACGGCAGTCATTTAATCTCTGTAGGAACACCGGTCCCACCATGAAAGCAATCCCTATGGACTCTATTTGTGATTTTCGATTGCCCCAAACGAATACAACCCCCTTATCCATGCTCAGTTTCTGAAGGGGCAGAAAGGCAGAGCAGACTAACTGTGGGAAATTATAAGTATAGGGTAATGGAAAAATCCACTTCTCTCATTTTGATCAACATACATACAATCATGAAAGTTCAGTTAAGATATAACTGATACAAAATGAAAAGGTCTCAAGTTACAACTAAAAGAGTTGGGATTAAACATCAAGCAGAAACCTGTCATAGTCTTCCTAGCGCAATTATGAGAAGAATTTTCCTCTCTAAAAGATATGGCAGATTTGCTTCTTGTACTTACATCTACAGAAACAACAGGTCTCAGGACGGAGAAGGAGAAATTTATTTTTATTTGTCTGGACGTACCGCGCTGACAGATGGCTCCGAGAGATGAGCGGTGGACCCTGGAGCCCGGGCTCTTACCTGTAGATAGGGTCCTGCATGACCAGCATCTTGCTCTCATCCCACGTCCACTCCTTTTTCTGCAATAAAAGAAGCTGTAAATGAATAAGTTAGGCTTGTCCTCAGCTACAGAACCAGGGCACACACTGAGCTACTAATGCTTATGCAAACACATGCATTTGCTTCTGGCCTTGTTCCCTCTAAGAGGCCTGGAGTGGATTGCTCCAAGTGGACAAGTGGAGAATGTCAAGTATCAGGTCGGATGTGTCTCCTTCAAGCACTTTAGGAGAGTGTCTCTCAAGGGTGCAGAGAGTAGGCAGGAGCCAAAGGGTCTCAGGGGGCCACAGTCTAAATCATACTTTTGTGCAGGAGAAGCAGGGAGAACAAGAGAGGACCTGCCACAGAGACTGAATGATGCTGTCAAATCCATGTGCAATGTGGACCCCAGCCTCCCTCCCTTCAGCAGCAGAGGAAAAGGCTGAACACAAGCCTGGCAAGCTAACTAGTACATTTATAGTCACCCAAAATAGGATATTCACCTGGCTGTGAACCTAACCTACTGTGAACACAATGGAGATGGACCCCTAAGCAGCTGGGGAAGCAGACAGGAACGGGGACAGAGGATGGTACGAGGGAGAGGACTCTAGGGCAATACTGGGACCCCAGACGCTTGATGAAGTCAGTGGCACCCGCCACGTCGGGGGAAGCAGCCACCTCAAGCCCTCAGGCGCACCTGCAGTGCAGGGACAGAGAATTCTTCTCCACCTTCACTGCCCTTTGTCGGGGCAGTGCGTGCAGGACACCTGGCAGGAACACTCCCAATTCTCCAGGGAAGAAAACATGGAGAGGGAGGGCTCATTACCAGCTTGCAGGGCTGGAAGTCCCCCAAACTCTTCCCAGTGGGGGAGTGTGGAGTCCCTTGTTACTCCTGGCAAGGGGAGAGTGTAGGTTACCATTCACAGTCTGCTGGCCAGGGATCAGGGGAGCTTTTCCGTGTTTTCTGGCTGGAAGTTTTCTGCCTTGCTATGCCTCCCCTTCCCTCCTCCGTGGGTTTGAGAGAAAGCAGGCTTTGTTGGGGTTCTGTGTCTGTTTCCAGTGTCATATTTGGGTGGCAGGCTTCTTTTGACTCTGAGTCTGGGATATACGAGATGAAAACTAACCTCAGGGAACTCACAACTGTTTCCTTCCTTGCGTCCCCAGCCAGGCTGCCTTTTCTCCACCTTTCAGAATCTTATGTTTGTTTTACAGATAATGGTCAGAGTTTTCAGCTGTACTTTAGCAGGAAGAATAGAGAAAAATGCACCCATCTGAAAAGTGGAAGTCTGGTTTGTATGTTTTTACAAAACTCCAAATGCCAGGGCTCCAACTCTTTGGAGTCATTCCTACGACAATGGGTGTAAGCTTGTGTGAGGCCAGTAATCTTCAGCTTTAACAAACATTTCAGGTGATTGTGATGTGACCCTAGGGTTGACAGCCATTCTTCGACACCAAAGAAAAGATATAAAGTGAAATCCCTAATAGGAGAATCTCAGCATACTTCCTCTGGAGTCTTGGGCCTGGCACAGGAGGGTCTCTTGACATTCTAAAGACAGCCGGCTGATGGGAATCTCATTACACTGCCACTGGCCAGGACCCATTCCTGGTGTTGCTCAATAAACAGCCTCTGCGAACTGAATACTGTGCGGGCTAACATGTGAGGTTGCTCTGCTCCTGAGGGAATCCAGGTACAGTGTGCTCACTATCAGGAAAGTCTGCTCATTATAGAACTTGCTACTCTGTTGTAATTTTTCAAAGTGAATAGAAGAGTTAATAACTCAATGCACCAAAAAGCCCATAAAGGTCCAAGAAGCTGCCACACCCCTGCCCCTCTCAGAGGAAAGTAACCTCAAAGAGGGTTCTTTCTGAGTGTGGGTGATTTGGCTTACGCTGTACGCAACTGATGAACCAGCCTTGCTAACCAGCCATGATTGACGCAGAATCAGCAGATGCCTGCACATGAGCAAGGCCAAGTGTCACAGAGGGGCTGGCCAGACCTGCCCAGCCCTTGAGCTCCATGACAAGAAGACTCGTGTGTGCACGCAAAGTCTCTTCAGCTGTTTCCGACTCTTTATTATGCCACGGGCTGCAGCCCGCCAGGATCCTCTGTCAAAGGATTCTCCAGGCAAGAATACTGGAGTGGGTTGCCACGCCCTCCTCCAGGGGAATCTTCCCGACCCAGAGATCAAACCTGCATCTCTTGCATCTCCTGCATTGGTTTCTTTACCACTAATGCCACCTGGGAAGCCTGAGAAGACCCAGTTCCACCCAATCGAATCCTCTCCTGGAAGACTATCAGATCCTAGATGGAGCCTAGACGGAGCCCCCAGTAATGGTAGGTGTATATCTTTCTTCTTAGGACTGCACCCCTGAGGAACAGGAAGCATTGTGTGCCCACCCACATTTCCTCCTAGCCTGCTATAAGCCTCTGCTGAAGGTGATCTGGGCAAGACTCTTCCTTGCAAGTCTAAGGAATGCAACCAACACTTTCATCAAAAGGAAAGAATAATGAGGCAAATAATACAGAATAAATATTTTTCTTTCTCTGGAAGATCTGAAGAGAAGGACTCCCAGGACTCCCAACTCCCAGGGAACCTTATGTCATTTTATTGAGGAATATCAGAAGGGGCCACAGCAGGCAGAAAATACTTTCCTTTTTAAAGTGATATGAGTATCCATATAGAAAATCCTGGCCAAAAAATAAACAAACATTCTTTTCACTTACTAATTTTCTTTTTCTGAAAATTCCATTAAAATCCACTTAAGTAAATGTCATAAAATCCCATCATATTTCCCCTTAAAGGTCTTGTAATAATCCTTGCATTACTTGTAGTAATCCTTGGGAAGGGGACCACAGAGGATGAGATGGTTGGATGGCATCACTGATGCAGTGAACATGAGTTTGAGCTAGCTCCAGGAGATGGTGAAGCACAGGGAAGCCTGGCATCTGCAGTTTCATGAGGTCACAAAGAGTCAGACATGACTGGGCAACGAAACAACTACAATAATCCTTGCATGAATACATTCAATCTATGAAGGGATAAAGAAATTATCAAAATAACTCAAAGGGTTTGGAGCGTAGACAGGACTCAACCATGTTTCAGTCATTCAAAGAACCTGAGACAAATATGGTTGGAACATTTTAACCCAGTCTCCTCAATGTCTGGATGATGTTCCAACACTTTGAGAACTAAAGGCTCTCTACTCCATCCCCACACATCGTATATCCTTCCTATTCCATCATCTTTCAAATAAGACCCAGAGCAGTGCAGTTTCTTGAGTAAGGTGTCCCCATAGTCAATAGCCACTCAAGACTAGACTCAAGTTCTCTCGAGTTTTTGACCAGTAAGGATGCTCTGGTACAATTCAGACTCAATGTATTATCTGAATAGCTTAAATCAGAGGGATTGATTCTTCTTTTTGCTCTGAACTTGTTTTAAACATCTCCTCTGTTTTCCAAACATTATAGAGAAAAAAACACACACAGAGATCAACCTTCTCCCTCACTTTCCTAATAGTCTTCTAAGGAAAAAATTTTCAGGGAAAAAATGTTTTTAAAGAAAGAAAAGCTAATGACCTCCCTTTATGGGATTATACATCAAATTTGGCTTCAACTGTGGAAGAAAGAAGAGCCAAATTCAGTTTAACTGTCCTCAGAAAACTCAGAGTTCCAAATTATACCTGAAACCACTTCTTTTTTAGTACTTGGAATTAAGGGCTTTGAGTTCTGGTAGCTCTGGGAGGAAATTTTCAGTTTTGCTACTCCCTGTCCTAATGAGCTGTGGTCTCCAAAATATGCCAGAAAATGAAGACATTTCACGTTGAAACAGGAGTGGAAAAGGAGGTGGAGGACGGAAGAGAAGAGGAAGAGGGAAGTGGGGATGCTGCTCTAGAGCCCGCGGCACCTCCGAGTACTTTGGAAGAAAAAGCAGCCTGCAAACAGCCCCGGGAGCAGGACTGAGCAAGGCTGCTCTTCAGCCTCCTTCAACCTGAAGTCCAGGCTCTGGAGGCCTTACTGGTACCCCTGGGAGTGCAAGCAGTAACATCGCTGAGGCCAATAAGCAAGGCCCAGGGGGACAAGATCTACCTCCTCACTAGCTCCATAGATACAAAGGAACAGGGATAAAAATGCGAGCGGGCAGAGCATATCGAGCGGAGCATACTGATACCCTAGGGGCAGCTGTCCAGCATTTCACCACATTCAGAATTGGGGTATAACTCCTCTCTCTTACTCTTTGTCCCCTCTGTACCTACAAAGGACACTACAGCACTGCTGAGCCTTTTAAGAGAACTCTGATTTAACTTACTAGCCCATCCCTCACTATGCCTTTCCCCACCCCAGCAATCTCCCCTTCCCTACTTTTTTTCTTCTTTTTCAAAAAATGTATTCCACACTCCAAGGTAATTAAAAAGTCACGAGATAGAGAGAGCAGCTTAACTTGAAGGAAGGTTCTGCTTTACATACTGGCTAATAAAAGTTTTCTAGAGAAAGGAAGATTCTGTCACACAAATGTGCCCCACAGACCTCCAATTACAGGAAGTGTAACTAACCCAGGGCCCCCAGGTGCGGCATTCGAAATCCATCATTACGTACATGCTGGGGCCCCACTCCCAGACAATGATCAATGTGCAGGGATTCTGAGCAGGCCCGTCCTCAGAGACACAGGGATCCCCCTGACAGAGGATCAGACCTCCCTGGCAGCCCTGCCAAACCTTCCTCGCACCACAATGGAGCCGAAGAGACTTTCACCCAGCCTGTCTTCCTTCCTTCCTTCCTTCCGCTCTCCTTCATTTGGAGTCAGACCCACACTGAAGCCTGACAGCTATGCCAGCCTTGCCTGCACACTTTCTCCCACAGGCATTTAATCCTGTCTTGGCATTTAATTGTTGGAGGACCTAGAATAACACAAAGTGAGAAAGTAAAAAAGGAAAGATACAGGAAAGTCATATTTAGCTGCTTCATTTTTTCATTCTTACCAGAAATTTCCCAGTTGATACGGAAGAAAAGTATTTTCTTCCACTTAAGAACTTTATATACTGCTTCCCTTATACTATCAAAACTGACCTCAACTTTCAAGACAAACAGTGAGGCTCAGGAAGATAACTTACTCCCCTGCAAGACCACCTAGTCCAGTGGCAGTTAAAGCCCAACTTGTCTACCTCTAGACCCCACATCTCTTTGCTACTCCAAGTGACAGAACCAAAGGTTTTCACTCTCTCCTGTCAGGAAGCTTTTCACTTTCAACAGAGAGAGGGTAATGGGCTTGTAGTGCATGTTTTTATAAGACTACTGAATGAGGCAAGCACATCCTTAACTACAGATTCTTCTCTTTCCATTATCTAATGAGTGTAAATATCCAGTCCTCCATGAAAAGTTACAGCTATTCTGAAATTCCAAAATTTCCTGGCAGGGAGTGAAGCCTGGTTCAGTAGTCTGCCTGGAACAGTGCCAAGAACAGATAAGAGAGTCAAGGATATGGAACCCAGAAACGGATACGGCATCTCTGGAGGCCTTCCCTAGGAACCCAGAAGTAGAGGAAAACTCTACTTCCGTTTATTTCCTGTCCTACTGAAAATTATCAGGAAGCACACCACAAAATCTGTCACCCTTATTAATGTTTTGAAAGCAATGGTGACTTCTTAAACAATTAAAAACAAACAAAAATAAACCACCTTGCAAAGGCCAAAGTAACTCAGCTTGGCAAGTTCCCCACACCTCCAGACAGAATAGGATTAGTCTGAAAACACAGCTACCACCCATCTTAAGATATAACCCATACATATATAAAAAACACAATTCAAAACTGAGGCACTAATAACCTCTCACAGGATGCACAAAATTCCTAACATGCCTGTGTTAAAACTATCAAAAACCATGGTAGAAAGAAGACTGGATTCAGTTTAGTCCCGGCTCTGTGACTGCCCGGGTGACCTCAGGACCATTTCTGGGCTTCTCCTGTCCTCTGTTGGGGGATCAGACTAGAGCATTTCTAAAGATCATTCTCCCAAATCCTGGATCTATAATTCTAAGCTGTGTGTTTTCATAGGAACGAACAGTACTCTTGGAGCCAGAAACTAGTGTCCTTGCGATGTGACATCCCAGTGACAGGGTACAGGTTGGTCAAAGACACTGGATTAATTAATTAGGCATCTCCTATAGAGCAGTTTTTCTCTAAAGGAGTCTCAGGAGATCAGTTCACACACAGCAACATGATGGCAGGAAGAACCCACTTGGGATCTGAACAAGACAGACCTGGTTCAAACCCCAACTTCACCACTGATGGGACTTGAGGTCTTGGGCAAGTCCCTCAATCTTCTTTTGCAAACCAAACCTAAAAGTGGTACCTAGCTCACAGGCTGGCTGTGCAGACCTGACAAGTATACACTGCATCACACAAAGCCTAGCAAGTGGCAGGGGCTAAATTTCAGTGTTAGCTATTATTGTCAGATGCACTTGTTATCATCTTAGTGTGTAATAACAATCAGATGGCTCCCACTGGTCTTCTGCCTTCCCAAACAGATAAAATAGAACCAGAGAGAACACTCAATCCTTGCCCTTAATGACTCAGAGCCTATGGGGGAAAGACACAAATAACTAAAATGCAATGCTATGGGAGCTGTGATAGACCAATGTGTGCCTATAGCCAATTTTGCTGGAAAGAGTCCATATCTAATACCCTGGTGTATCTGACCCAGTTCCTTTAGGCACAAGAAATATCTGTTAATGAGAACAGCAGAGCCTTTCTAAAACAATGCTTTAGGGGATTCCAATACACTTATTGGTGTGTATTAAAAAAAAAAAAAAAAAAAACAGGAAACAGAGGCCCTTTAGTCCTTTTGTAGAAAAATCCTTTGGATGAAGTTCAAGACTAATCTTCCTTATTCAGAAGTCCACTCCCTAACCAATGGTGCCATAGGGTGATGCCAATACTATAATAAATAATCATTATCATATACACAGAGAAGATCATTATTTGGGCCTTGCTGGGAGTTAAAGATAATGTACTGATTGAGAAACAACAAAGCAAAGCCAATTATCTTTGTAGCTGGGTTTATACCACAAATACAACCTAAGATTTATAGGAGAACTTGAGACTCATTATCCGTTGGTGCCAGTTAAAGACAACAGCATTTTAGGCACATACATGTAACCAAAGAGATGTTTTCGTTTTTCTTTATATCACAATAAGAAATGATCCCAATATATTTGGCTACTGCCTGTATTAGAATTTGATCTCTGGTTCCTCTGCCTTTTCTAAAACCAGCTTGAATATCAGGAAGTTCACGGTTCACATATTGCTGAAGCCTGGCTTGGATCATGGAAAAAGCAAGAGAGTTCCAGAAAAACATCTATTTCTGCTTTATTGACTATGCCAAAGCCTTTGACTGTGTGGATCACAATAAACTGTGGCAAATTCTGAAAGAGATGGGAATACCAGACCACCTGATCTGCCTCTTGAGAAATCTGTATGCGGGTCAGGAAGCAACAGTTAGAACTGGTCATGGAACAACAGACTGGTTCCAAATAGGAAAAGGAGTACATCAAGGCTGTATATTGTCACCATGTTTATTTAACTTATATGCAGAGTACATCATGAGAAATGCTGGACTGGAAAAAACCCAAGTTGGAATCAAGATTGCTGGGAGAAATATCAATAACCTCAGATATGCAGATGACACCACCCTTATGGCATAAAGTGAAGAGGAACTAAAAAGCCTCTTGATGAAAGTGAAAGTGGAGAGTGAAAAGGTTGGCTTAAAGCTCAACATTCAGAAAATGAAGATCATGGCATCTGGTCCCATCACTACATGGGAAATAGATGGAGAAACAGTGGAAACAGTGTCAGAATTTATTTTTTTGGGCTCCCAAATCACTGCAGATGGTGACTGCAGCCATGAAATTAAAAGACGCTTACTCCTTGGAAGGAAAGTTATGACCAACCTAGATAGCATATTCAAAAGCAGAGACATTACTTTGCCAACAAAGGTTCGCCTAGTCAAGGCTATGGTCTTTCCTGTGGTCATGTATGGATGTGAGAGCTGGACTGTGAAGAAGGCTGAGCACTGAAGAATTGATGCTTTTGAACTGTGGTGTTGGAGAAGACCCTTGAGAGTCCCTTGGACTGCAAGGAGATCCAACCAGTCCATTCTGAAGGAGATCAGCCCTGGGATTTCTTTGGAAGGAATGATGCTAAAGCTGAAACTCCAGTATTTTGGCTACCTCATGCGAAGAGCTGACTCATTGGAGAAGACTCTGATGCTGGGAGGGATTGGGGGCAGGAGGAGAAGGGGACGACAGAGGATGAGATGGCTGGATGGCATCACTGACTCAATGGATGTGAGTCTGAGTGAACTCCGGGAGTTGATGATGGACAGGGACGCCTGGCGTGCTGCGGTTCATGGGGTCGCAAAGAGTCGGACACGACTGAGTGACTGATATGATCTGATCTGATCTGTATTAGAATAAAGCACCCGATGATCAGTCACTGAAGAAGTCCTGCCCATAATATAATGAAGGTAGCAATTTCCACTGAGGCCTCTCTGTGCTTAGGAAGGCTCTTATCTGTGTTTTTTCAAATGGGAAGACTGATGGAATGAGAAAGAGGGAGGAGGATGCGACAGCCAAGAGTAGCAAATAAGACCTCATTTGATCCAATTGCTAAGTATTTAATTCTTCCCGATTTAATGACACCCTCATACACAAATCATATTCACTCACCCAACTAGCCAACAGCCACAATCACTGGGAACACACCACATGCACCAGGTGCCCAAGTAAGTGCTGAGCTTACAGAGAGGGCCCCTGATCTTAAACACTCTCTGCAGAGCAGGGAGTCTGGGTAAACACTCTTCTCCCCAAGCCGGGAGCCATGCCATCATTCAACAGTCTAGGACAGACTATGGACAGAGCAGCGGCTTGGAGGCTAGTTGGGGAAGTTCTTGACCTCTGAGCTTCCCATCCTGCCCTGAAAGTTCAGGAGACAGAAACTTTCTACACAAACCTATTTGGTCTCTGGGATCTGCTTTCTTTGTAGCACAAAAGGTTCTCAGAAGCCTGAAGAAGCACAGCTGGTGTATATATACACAGGCAAGCCCCTAAATGCATCGTTCCAGAGATGATACAGAGTAACTGAGCTGACAAGGGTAAAGTGATTGCCTAATCCAACTCATTTAAAATGACTTGCTTAGAACCACCCAGCAGGAAGGTAAGAGTTGGGACTAGAACCTAGGTCTTCTCCTCTCAGCTGAGGGCTCCTTCCAACGTGCTACACTGACCTAGTAAAAAGCAACATGCTCTTAGCAGGAGGAGGGGACCATTTCAACATTTTTATTGACTAGTTAACAGCACAGGCACAGTGAGGCTACACCATACGATGCCTACAGCTGAATATCAGCCACAACTCTTTCCACACTTACAGCTACCTGGCAAGAGCTCCAGTCCTGAGCACCGAAATGTGCTGACTGTTCCATTCCTTGGAGAGAAACACGGCATGTCTACACATGCCCCTCTCTATTCTACAAACAGAGACAGAGAGAGAGAGAGAGAGAGAGACACACACACACACACACACACACACACACACACACACACACACACGGTGTCAGCATACTCACATACCAGAGGACAGTCACATGGGAATAAGATGACAAAAAAGGCTGATTGCTATTAATGTGCATTCATCTGTCAGAACCAGTGTAAAATGAACCCTGTGATTAAAGGCCTTATCCAAATCACAACCACAGCCTGAAAGGGACACCGCCGGGCGGGGTTGGAGAGACGAGATGGGAGGGGCCCCCGTTTCCCAGGCCTGGCATCAGAAGAATCACATTGAGGAAAGACCTGTTCTGGGCCGCAGGAGGGGGAGCCCACACGAGAGGTTACCAGGGACAGAGTTTCAAAGTGAGTCACTGCGTCCCAGGACTCTAAGACACTTCTCCAGCTCGGTTTTCGTGCACTTGGAAGGAGGCTGGCTTCTCTGCCAGGCGACTCTGCCTCACACAGCTGTTCTTGCATGGCGTGTCATCTCGGGCAAAAAGCTTAGACTCTCGAGCCTCTGTTTCTTCACATGCCAGATAAGCATGGTGCCACGTTTGGTCCATGATACACAAGAGACAGGTGAGGTGGGAAATGAGATTGTCCTCTAAGGGCAGAACCACGAAGTCAGCCCATATGGATCAGCTCGGACGTATACTAAGTTACCAAAAGGCACAAAATAGGCCCCAGGACAGCAAGCCCAGAAATGCACCCTTGCTGCAGGTAAATAGAGATTACATGAGGCAGGAGTGCGTGCTCACCGTGGAGGCGGGGAGATGCCAAGACACTCAGCCACAGAAGCACACAAGTCAGAGCTACGAAGGCAAAGCCTGGACAGTCTGTTGCACAGACTCTGGGAGCAGCATGTACCCAACAAGGCCACTCTGAACATCCAGCTTACTGTGGAGCCAGAGGCCAGGAAACATGCCTGTCACGCAGCCAGCTGACTTGCTCCATTTCCATGCTCATGGAGCAACCCTTGACTAATGTGTCTTCTCACAGGGCATGCCTCTGACAGAAGAATGTGCTCGGGAGGCTAGCAAGAGCGCCTGGTCTAGAGCACTGGACAATGTCTCAAACTGATCAAAGGACCTGATTTCTGGTTTATACAGCAGCCTCTTTTGAGCTTTGTCAGTGAGTTAGTGTCCTAAGGTCATAACGTCATAATCTCAAATCCTGTGAGTCTGAGTTTCAGACTCCGAAAGGCTGACACATCAGCCGCTGGTGAGGGAGCAGTTTACTGAGGAAACTGTCTGTGTGGTGAGCTCCCTGAACGGACGAGGTGCCACGAATGCTGACCAAGTGAGATGTCCAGGTGACTTTCACAGCAGGACTGGGGAGGAGATGGGACGATAATGGGTGTGAAAGCATCTTGCAGCCTGGAGCGTGTCCACAAATCACAATTACCATTTTATCAGTTGGTACATGACAGCACCAATCCATGAGTTGCCCCTCACGTGAAGGGCAGAGAAAAGCTATATCTGACAACACAGGATGAAATTCAAGCTGGGGCTCAGCCTGGCTGGCTGAATCACGAGCTTGGGTGCATTGGCCCATTTTTCCTCTGAGGATCTCTCTTGCTTTTCAATTCACGTTGGTCATCATCTGTAATTTCTTTAACAGGGGCATAGGGATCCCACTGACCTGATGCTGCTGCTGCTACAGCTGCTGCTGCTGCTGCTAACACGCTTCAGTCGTGTCCGACTCTGTGCGACCCCAGAGACGGCAGCCCACCAGGCTCCCCCATCCCTGGGATTCTCCAGGCAAGAACACTGGAGTGGGTTGCCATTTCCTTCTCCAATGCATCCAAGTGAAAAGTGAAAGTGAAGTCGCTCAGTCGTGTCCGACCCTCAGTGACCCCATGGACTGCAGCCTACCAGGCTCCTCCATCCATGGGATTTTCCAGGCAAGAGTACTGGGGTGGGGTGCCATTGCCTTCTCCTACTGACCTGATAGGCCTCACTTATTCCAGTAACTCTCCTTCTCAAGAACCCGAGAGGACAATATTCTAAAGACTGTCTCATAGCTAACTGCTGTGTGCACATATATGGGGTGGAGGCAAGGGGCAGAAAAGATCCCCAGGGTAAGAATATGATGGGGACTGTTGTTCCCACAGTGGAAGTTTATAAAGTCAGGGATATTTAATAAGCTATTACAAATTCCCTACGACTTGTACATTTTTAAGGAGTTAATTCTTTACAAACAGTATATCATCTTCTATTTTCTTCCTATAAACTTCCAATCTCATAGCCATAAAACACTTTCTAGAATCACCCCTGGAGATATTTAGGAAGCACAAGAGAACAAGTTTGAGTTTTATATGTGGGAGACCTTTGCAAATGTCTAGCTGTCCAGAGAAAAAAAAAATGGGCTGCCTTAAGAAGTGGTAGAGTCCTCATCACTGGAGAGGTCCAGTCATACATTGGAGAATGTCTTTTGTGAGGAGGACAGAGAAGATTTAAATCCTTGGATTGGTAAGACGACTATCACTTGAACATCTACCCCCTGACTTTCCTACTTCCGTGTATTTATCTTTTAATACCTCTACGTATTATGTACCTACTACTAAGTATTGGTATTTGTGTTTACCTTAAATAACCCCCAGACTCAGGGTCTGCCTGGAGTCCCATTTGAATGAAGAGCAATGGAGAAAAGTGAAAGTGTTACTTGCTCAGTCGTGTCTGACTCTGTAACTCCATGGACTGTATTCCTCTGTCCGTGGAATTCTCCAGGCAAGAATACTGGAGTAAGTTGCCATGTCCTTCTCCAGGGGATCTTCCCGACCCGGGGATCAAACCCAGGTTTCCTGCATTGCAGGCAGATTCTTTACCATTTGAGCTACCCTGGAAGCCGCAAGAGCAATAGAGGCTTGGAACCAAAGGCAACAGAGGCTTGGAACCAAGATGTCTATACATTAGTATGAATGCTGCTACATCAATGAGTATAAACAAAGGCCCCAGCAGAGTCTAGAAACAGGAAAAAGAAAGTGCTTCTCCTCACACAAGCCCTTTTCCATTTCTCTCTGGAAACACATACTCTCCCCTCTGACTATTATACGAATTGAGCCTTTCCCAGAACATCATTCTCCTATAGCACATAGAACAGACACAAAACAGCCCAGTGTTTAAACAACATACACTCACTTGCTTGCCTCTCCCCAGCTCAGAGGATGGCCCATCACATGGACCAATACATTCCTCCCATCGGGGTCACACTCCAGCCTTCCTGCACACTGAACAGTAGCTATGCTGGGTCTTGAGGGACTACTTAGGATGGGACAGCTGCTTAGGAAGGCTCCTCTCTCCTCCTCCCCCACTGAAACCTGCTGAACTTGAATTTAAAGCATTTCCCAAGATCAAGACTCAAAGGTAAAGATATCAGATTGGGAAAAGGGGTGAATGCAGGGATGACAGGAGATGAACCTGTCCCTCATGGGACACCAGGACTAAGCCAGTCAACCGACCAGGCTTTTGGTCCTTGCCTTCTCTCTGCTCCAGCTGCAGCCTCTCAATGCTGTTGCTGGTTAGAGCAGACCACCTCACCAGATAAGGGAAGGATTCTGCCCAGAGAGTGGCCTAGGAAGAAAAGCTACCCCACGCCCACCTACCCTGCGTCTCTCTTCAGCAGAGTTTGTGGTTCAGAGTCACTTACCTTTTTCTTCTTCTTCAGAATCACTTTCACTCCATCCACTGAAACCATAATGCTCACCTTCTTCTTCTTGATGTTCTTGGCTTTAAACTCATACTGCAAGTGAGAAGAGACAAAGAAGCACAATCCAGTTAGAGCAGTGCATCTGCACGGACCCCGAGAGCCTGTGACCCAGAGACGAGGGCCACGGATGGGGGTAGGGAGCTGCTTCTGGGGACATGAAGCCCCTCAGGGGATGTAAAAGCAGGTGGATGTCTGTGGGCAGGGGCTTGGCGATATTTGGGTTGGAACAGGGACTCTGAATGGTCACACGCAGCTATCACATTGGGCTATGGGAATGGATCTGATCTATTATATCAAGATGAAAACAGAGCCTACTCTGAGTATCTCAGGAGAAATCCAGTACCTTCCCCCAATAAATCATTCTGACATTTAATGGCTTTCATTGTCAGTCAAGTTTTCCTCAAGTCTACCCAAATGCTGCTGAGACACTCTTCCACCCTCAACGAAGATTAAGAAGAGCTGGAATTCATCCTCAGATCAGGATTTTTACATTCTTAAAGATCATTATGAAATCTACGTTATTCTTTACAAGGTCAAGTCCCCAATTCCCTTATCTGTAGGTCAATCTCCAGATCTGCCCACTAGTCTGAAATATTCTAGACAGCATTCTAAAAAGTATCTGACTACTACTGGTTACAAGGGAGGCCATCACGTCACAGCCCTATATTCTAAACGTCTACCTGCGATCCTGAACAGGCCTGCTTCAGGCAGACTACACTGCTGACGGATGCTGGCCTTCATCCTCAACCCCAGATATTCTTACATTTCTCATTCACAGCCACTTCTTAAGTTTGTGCAGGTATTCAGAATGGTGATATAACTCTACATTTTTTTCACTGAACTTCATTGTAAGCATTTATCCATTTTCATCTGGTCCTCATCTTGGAATCACCACCTAGCAAACTTACCTGCCCCAACATTTAGACTAGAGATTTAAAAATAATAATACAGGACCCAGGGCCAAAATCTCTACTCCAACCCATAGGCTCTCTTCTCTGGAACCTTTTAGACTCAAGACCCTTCCCCACCATGCCACCACCCAAGCTTGGTAAGGTACCAGCTCCTTGCCTGTACATCCAAAACCTATTTCTACCTGATATTTTGAAAGACATGAATCTAATCCACCCTAACAAGATAAAAACATAACTTACCTTGAAAATCTCACAAGAAATCTAGAACCTTTCCTTGACCATGCTGTTCAATACTCTGATTTTAAGAACTTAAATGAGAGCTTCCTACCCTGCCTGTACTCAAACCCTTCCACTGAAATGTCAGCTCATTCTCTTCCTCTGTTGCACAGCTAGTGCTGACGCCCCTTGGGTGTCTGCTTCTTAGAGATAAGGACACGACCCGGCTAACTGAGGTGAAGTATTTTTCTTCACATCATCAGGGCAGGTTCCGGTTTACTGCTGATCTGAGTTTCTAGGTGATGGCAACATAAATCACTCCCCAGTCTGGTGGTCATGTCTCCTATCCTCCCAATCACTCTAGCCTGTCAACAGCTGTCCTTTTTACCAGGGATCCTGAAAGAAGAGCCGCAGATACACAGGAGAAAGAGAAGGAAACATCAACCTCAGACTCTGTTTCAGAGTCTGGGAACCCAGAGCCAATTAAGAATAAAACAGGAAAGGACAGGGAGACGTGCCATCTGTCCTAGAGTCTGGCTTATGAGACAGCCTTGGTCACGTTACAAATTGCTCTCTAAGTCGATGGCTGTAAGGTGAGGGAGGGTAGAGCTGTGTGATCGGCACGCCACTCAAAGCACGGCTACAATCTGCAGGGTGTTCCCCCGACTGCAGCCTTCTGCTCAGGTGCAGCACTAGATGAGCTGAAATCATCTCTGGGTGGGAGAGCCAGCACGAGACTCTGTAAGTCTGCTGACTTTGGCCTTGTGCCCACCGGGAGAGGTGAACCAGTTCCATTTCCTGGCCCCACCTGCATTTATTTACCTCTGCTCACAGGCTTTCAATGAACAGTCTTTCAGTTGTGCCTCCCTTGGAAACAAATCACTAAAATCACAGCTGCTCCTGCCAGTAGAAGGAGTGCAGAGGGGTATGTTCTGATGAGCTCAGGTAGGAGATAAGGGCTTAAGAGTCCAGGAAACACCCGGAGGTGGACAAAACCTGCCCCAGACACGTCAATCTCTGCCTGCTTTATTGTCATTGCTCTCATCCAGTATGTCACTCGCACAAGTTCCACATACTTCCTTCTTCCCTCTTTCCAGCAACAAATCAAAGCTGCGAATACTAAGGGCTTCCCTGGTAGCTCAGTCAGTAAAGAATCTGCCTGCAATGCAGGAGACCCGGCTTCTATTCCTGGGTTGGGAAGATTCCCCTGGAAAAGGAAATGGCAACGTACTTCAGTATTCACGCTTGAAAAATCCCATGGGCAGAGGAACCTGGCGGGCTACAGTCCATGGGGTCGCAAGAGTCAGACGCAACTTAGCAACTAAACCACCATCTCTGCGAGGGACGATGTCACTTCCCTGCCCTGGTTCTAGAGAGCATATTACTGCCGGCTGAACCAGACCCATAAATGGCTTCCATTTCTGGAAAAATATGACTATGTTGCTTTATTGTTTGGTCCATGGTCCTATTGGTTCCATTCTCTTAGGGATTTTTTAAAAATCAATATCCCTGCCCCCAAACCAAGGCCGGCAAGAGACGCCCAAGCAGTTCTTTGCCTGTGTATCTAAAATCTAAACCATTTCCATAGTTCGTACTTTGACAACCTTGGCCATGCCTTTAATACCCTGATCTTAAGAACTCAAAATGCAACTAAGCATTCTCTTTGGAACTGGGAAACAGCCTCTGATTCAATCACTGCCATAGTTCCAGATGGCTCTTCTTTGGTGTGTGGGCACAGTGACAACGTGGAAAAGCATGACCTAACGACTGCATTCGAATCTCAATGCCAGTGACAACACAGGTGTCCGCCTTACAACAGCTGGTGTGATGCTCTCTGGAGCGCTTCAAAGTGAAGAGGGCCAAGAGAGGCAGGAAACAGGCTTCCAGGCCCCACGATCACTGCTAGTATGCACCAGCTGAGCACTGCTAAGGCTCTTGGGTTGGACATGCTCTGCACCTACTCCACACGTCTTGTGTTTGGATGTCTCAAACCCTTTCCAACCAGAGAACAGGTACTCAAA
Source organism: Tragelaphus eurycerus (assembly GCA_935064755.1). Taxonomy (NCBI): domain Eukaryota; kingdom Metazoa; phylum Chordata; class Mammalia; order Artiodactyla; family Bovidae; genus Tragelaphus; species Tragelaphus eurycerus. Next base: position 963,568 of record CAKXYN010000095.1, on the reverse strand, counting down.
TTGCAGTTCTGTTGAAAACCAGGGAAATGAAAGCAAGTGTCTGAAAAGGTTCAAATCTTTATCATAAAACCATTTATTTACATGGCAATTATACTTCATTTGGACAATCGTGTTATTATGCTCATGGGGGACAGAAAATGGATTTTAAGGAGAGAAGATGATAGGAGTGGCCAGGAGAACAGAGAGAAGAGGCTCACAAGGACAAGCTCTCCTCTTTCTCAGACTGCACTATTCCAAGGGCTAGGCAGGTCCAGAGGAAGCACCATGTTCTGCTGGGTAGGAATCTAGTCTGCCCAGGTTTTGCCAGGGGCCAAAGAACAAACAGGACTGCTGGTGCCACCGTCTGCGGCCCGGGCCAGCCTTCCAGAAAGCCCATGCCAGCTTTGAAGCCTGTGCCAACAGGCCTGGTTCTTCCCCCATTGCAGCCAGGCTGACCTGATCTATTTGCTTTGCTAGTCAGAGCCCCACCAGCAAGGACAGATTAAGCCCGACAGGACCTGACCTTTTAGGAAACAAAACATTACAAGCCCTGGAACACTCACCACCGACTAGAAAGACCAAGTGTCTGGGATCATAAACAAGAGCCTGGGGACCCTGTGTGGGAATAGCAGCCATGGAACTTAGTGTGCCGTGCCAACCAGCGAGGCCCGAGAAGGGGAGGCTGGGTAGAGGGAGGGGCCCAAGTTCAGCAAGCGCCAGGAGTAAACACTCAACCAGGGACATGAGTGAGAACGTCGGCTAGAAGTCAGAGAGCTGCTAACAGAACAGGTTATCTCTGAGGCCCCGGTGCTTCCTTGTCCCCAGCTCCCAGGGCTAGCTCCTAATCTTGTGTGTCTCCAGTTCCAACTACAGGGCATCCAAGAAGGGGGAAGCAGGAGGTCTGTAACAGAGGTGTGTGTTAATGAAGGGACTGGCCCGGCCCTGCTGTACTGCAGAAATAAGTACTAATGAAAGAATCACTTTCTTAGGAGTCAGGGGGAAGCTTGGGGCTGTATAGAGAGACAGAAACACACACACACACATCCATTTCCATGATAATTCTAGCTCCCTGAAGAATCCTGGATTTTTTTAATAAGGATCTTTGGTTCTTCAATTACCTTGTCTACAACTTACCTAGTGATGCACTCTCATCAGCTACATAGGAAGCTGATCCTCTCACTCTTCTCCATAAAATTTCCTTTGCCCAGCTCCTTCCCACAATGCTTCCAGTTATGAATCAAGGTGCTACTTGACCAGGAGAGGAGATTTAGTTTGCAAACATAGATAGTGATGTTCTTGCTTGGCCCAGCCGCTGGCTTATAATCAGCTGCGTTTATCATCTTTCTGAACATGAAAGCGAAGTAGCTCAGTCATGTCCGACTCTTTGCTACCCCATGGACTGTAGCCTACCAGGCTCCTCTGTCCATGGGATTTTCCAGGCAATAGTACTGGAGTGGATTGCCATTTCCGTCTCCAAGGGATCTTCCCAACCCAGGGATCGAACCCGGGTCTCCTGCATCGTAGACAGACGCTTTACCGTCTGAGCTATCAGGGAAGTCTATCACCTTTCTAGAGTAAGTCTTATGGCTTTGCTTCCTGCGAGTGACCACAGAAAATTCCAAATGAATTCTGGTAGTGCGACTAGGCATTTTAATCACATTCTTCCCACAGTCTCGGGTTCGAGTGCAAACACATCTCTACAGCAAAACTGTAAGCACTTCAACCAAAGGCACTGTCTTATAAATGGTTTGTAGAAAATCATTTTGCACTTAACATTTGAAAGTTTAACAACATACTCGCGTGTGTGCATGCTCAGTCGCTTCAGCCGTGACTCTTTGCGACCCTATGGACTGTAGCCCGCCAGGCTCCTCTGTCCATGGGATTTTCCAGGCAAGAACACTGGAGTGGGTTGCCATGCCCTCCTCCAGGGCATCTTCCTGACCCAGAGATCTAACTTGCATCTCCTGTGTCTACTGCATTGCAGGCAGGTTCTTTATCCCCTGAGCTATTGGAAAAGAACTGATTCCACTTACATGAGGTACCTAAGAGGAGTCCAATTCACAGAGATAGAAAGTAGCATGGTGGTCATCAGGGGCTGGGGGAAAGGGGAGAATGAGGAGTGAGCATTTAATGAGGAGTTTCAGTTTTGGAAGAAGAAAAGATCTGGAGACGGACAATAATGATGGTTGCACAATACAAACGCTGTAGGTAGATTTCATAGAACTGTATGTTTGAGAATGGTTGAAATGGACAATTTAAAGTATATTTTACCAGTAGAAGATAAACATGTGAAAACACTGGAACAAACACATTTCTTCTCATGGCAAGTCCACTTTAATTCTGCTTGTGCAAGGACATTTCTCTGACTCTCCCACATGCAAGTCAAACATGCCATATTTTTCTATACTTCCATGTAATTGCATTTGCTAATGTTTATGCCCAGAACGCCCTCCCCCCACCATCCGCTTGATGAACTCCTGCTTATTCTTAAAATATCTACTCAGCCTGCTCCACAGGGAAGCCTTGCAGGTCAACTCCCACTTCTCACACCCTCCCACAGAACTACACCAGCAACTGGGCTGCCACTGCCACACGTGAGCCTCTACTATCACCCACCACTGATAGGTCGTGTATTTCCCACTAGGCCAGGCCCTCCTTGAGTGCAGGAAACATCTTACACATATTTGTACCCAAGAAGACAGCACCAGGACACAGGATGGTGATAAATTCATGTCAAATAAATTAATGAACACAGCTGCCAGTGGTTATTTCCCAAGCCTGAGAAAACATAACACTGTCCAAAAAGGTAAAATAAATCTCCCATAAGTTAATTAACTGATTAACAACGCAAGTTATCAAAACCTAGGTTCCATTCCATGGGTATAAAGACTGTAAGAAGATCTGACTTTCTTTAATTCTTTAATCTCCATAGCACGCTGCTGCTGCTGCTAAGTTGCTTCAGTTGTGTCCGACTCAGTGCGACCCCATAGATGCCAGCCCACCAGGCTCCCCCGTCCCTGGGATTCTCCAGGCAAGAACACTGGAGTGGGTTGTCATTTCCTTCTCCAATGCATGAAAGTGAAGAGTGAAAGTGAAGTCACGCAGTCGTGTCCTACTCTTCACGACCCCATGGACTGCAGCCTACCAGGCTCCTCTATCCATGGGATTTGCCAGGCAAGAATACTGGAGTGGGGTGCCATTGCCCTCTCCGCCACAGAATGCTGGTAAGTACCTTATCTTTTGCTTGAACCATACTTCATTAAGTGAAATAATTTAGAGCCTCCCTCACTGGTCAAGGCTGTTCTCAATCAAGTCAGGGCACAGAGGTAACAAATCGACGGGATGGTCGTGCAGATGAGCCTCTGTTCTCCGGGTGACCCAGCTTCCCTCAGTTCCAGCTCCTGTGCCTGCGGAGCCAGAAGCTGAAGGGCAGGGCTGCCGAGGAGCATCCATGCAGCCCCTGACACTGCTGTGTGGCTCAGTACCTTGTACTGTTCATTCCTATGAAACCTCAGAAATGTGAGCAAGACAAAGACCAAAGCTGGTGCTGCATCCACATTCTAGAATACCTGAGGATTTGGGGCAATACTAGGTACAGACCTTTAGTTCCTATCTATCAACCTCAAGCCCAGCGTAACTTATTTTAGCAAGACATATCATTGAAAGTTGGGTACAAATAAAATCCCCATCAAGGGCACATCATTTAAAAGAAAGCAGAGGAGATACTTTTTAAAGAAAGGAATATTCAGTGCCACTGTAACATAAACGTAGGATTTACGTATTCACCCAGTTCTGTAGACCAGGAGATCTAAAACTTGTTTTAAGTTCCTCTTGGGATACCTGATTAAATGGCAGAATCTGTATCCAGAGCCAGACCTCAGAGATGCTCATTCAGCCAATCTGGGATAGGGCCAGAAATTGGCTGCTGCTGCTTCTTTTTTTTTTTTTTCTTTAACTACAGGAGGCAATACAGACCACATTGCTCACAAACATTACTCTGGGTTATAGAAGCATACAAGAGCTTTTAAATATTTTTATTTGTATCCAGAATTGCCTTAGACAAAAATCAAAGCATCTTGATCATATATGAAAATACTATATTTTAAGTGTAGATGCTATTATAACAATTAAAATATAGATTCTTAGGAAAGCACCACTGCTATTTACAGTTATCTTTTCTAAACCAAAGGCATTAAAATGGCAGCTATTATGCTGGGAGGGAATGACGCCGGGTGGTAGACATCCGGTGTTCAGAGGTTGTGTTTACACGCTTTGTATCTCTGAAATATTTTTTACATTAAAAAGTATTTTTACTTTACAAATATTTTTTCAAATTAGTACTAACATTACTTACACCCTGATAAATGGCAAAGAAATGGAGTACACTCTAGAAAAAAAATACAATAAGTCATAGAAAAAAATACAATAAGAGAAAATAATACATATAGACACTCAATCTCACTTAATCAAAAGGCAAATTAAATGAGACTCCATTTTAATGTACCAAATTGTCAAATATTTTTACAAAATGATAAGTGTCGATTATAATGAGAATATGATAGGAAAGAAATTCTAGTGAGGGTATGATAAGAGAGATATGTATATACTACTGCTAGGAATCTAAACTGGTACAACTTTTTAGGAAAGCAATTTATAAATATGTATCAGTCAGTACATCATGAGAAATGCTGGACTGGAGGAAACACAAGCTGGAATCAAGATTGCCGGGAGAAATATCAATAACCTCAGATATGCAGATGACACCACCCTTATGGCATAAAGTGAAGAGGAACTAAAAAGCCTCTTGATGAAAGTGGAAGTAGAGAGTGAAAAGGTTGGCTTAAAGCTCAACATTCAGAAAATGAAGATCATGGCATCTGGTCCCATCACTACATGGGAAATAGATGGAGAAACAGTGGAAACAGTGTCAGACTTTCTTTTTCTGGGCTCCAAAATCACTGCAGATGGTGACTGCAGCCATGAAATTAAAAGACGCTTACTCCTTGGAAGGAAAGTTATGACCAACCTAGATAGCATATTCAAAAGCAGAGACATTACTTTGCCAACAAAAGTTCGCCTAGTCAAGGCTATGGTCTTTCCTGTGGTCATGTATGGATGTGAGAGCTGGACTGTAAAGAAGGCTGAGTGCCGAAGAATTGATGCTTTTGAACTGTGGTGTTGGAGAAGACTCTTGAGAGTCCCTTGGACTGCAAGGAGATCCAACCAGTCCATTCTGAAGGAGATCAGCCCTGGGATTTCTTTGGAAGGAATGATGCTAAAGCTGAAACTCCAGTATTTTGGCCACCTCATGCGAAGAGTTGACTCATTGGAGAAGACTCTGATGCTGGGAGGGATTGAGGGCAGGAGGAGAAGGGGACGACAGAGGATGAGATGGCTGGATGGCATCACTGACTCAATGAATGTGAGTATGGGTGACCTCCGGGAGCTGGTGACGGATAGGGAGGCCTGGCGTGCTGCAGTTCATGGGGTCGCAAAGAGTCGGACATGACTGAGCGACTGATCTGATCTGATCTGATCTGTCCTAAAACCTGCTCATACCATTTGATCTCATTACTCCCATCAACAAATTATCCTAAAAAAATAGTCACAGACTGGCACCAAGATCTGTGTTCAAGGATTTTTAGCATATCAGTTATGCAGAGGCTCAAAAATTTACACCAAAATACTAATGAACAAAAAAAGTGATTTCTCCTTCTTTCTATAAGCATCTTTCATCTTGGTGTGAAGGCTTTATTCCCACTTACTGTGTAAGTTAGGGGAAATTTGAAATTTGTCCTCTTGAGGCAATTTTGTCTACTTTGGTTTAAGACAGTAGTCCTCAGGATTAATACGTTCTTCTTTTGGATCATCTTTCAGGATATCATCCTTCCTTCCCCTTTCTTTTCTCCCCAAGGAGATCCAAGGTCACAAATGGCATGAGTAATTGAGAAATTCAGTTTGAAGGCAGGAGAGAAGGTGACTTTCTCAACTTTCCACGCATGCACGTGTGCTCAGTCGCATGGTCATGGCTGACTCTTTGCAACTCCATGGACTATAGCCCACCAGGCTCCTCTGTCCATGGGATTTTCCAGACAAGAATACTGGAGCAGGTTGCTATTTCCTCCTCCAGGGGATCTTTCCAACCCAGGGATAGAACCCACATCTCCTGCATTGGCAGGTGATCAATTCTTTACCACTGAGTGACCTGGCAAGCTCTCCTCTTAATATGGCTACACTGGCTACTGGTATACCTTGTCATTTTTTTCTTCATTTTCATTGAATTGTAATTGGCATGCAATATTATATTAGTTTCAGGTGTACAACATAGTGATTCCGTATTGTCATACATTATAAAATGTTTACCTTGACAAGTCCATTTACCATCTGTCACCATACAGAGTTATTCCAACATTATTGACTGTAGTCCCTCTGGGGGCTTCCCTCATAGCTCAGTTGGTAAAGAATCTGCTTGCAATGCAGGAGACCCCAGTTCAATTCCTGGGTCGGGAAGATCCACTGGAGAAGGGATAGGCTACCCACTCCAGTATTCTTGGTCTTCCCTTGTGGCTCAGCTGGTAAAGAATCTGCCTGCAATGCGGGAGACCTGAGTTCGATCCCTGGGTTGGGAAGATCCCCTGGAGAAGGGGAAGGCTACCCACTCCAGTATTCTGGCCTAGAGAATTCCATGGAGTATGTAGTCCATGGAGTTGCAAAGAGTTGGACATGACTGAGCAACTTTCACTTCATTTCACTTCACAGTTTCTATGCTGTACATTACATCCATAATGTGACTTATTTATTTTATAGCTAGAAGGTTGTATCTCACCTCTTAATCTCCTTCACCTATTTCACCCATCTCCCCCAAACCCTGTATCTATGAATCTGTTTCTTTTTTTTTTTTTTTTTAGATTCTGCATATAAGTGAAATCTATACTGCCTTTGCCTTTCTCTGATTTACTTCACTTAGCATAATACCCTCTAGGTCCACATCAGTTCACTTCAGTCGCTCAGTCGTGTCCAACTCTTTGGGACCCCATGAACTGCAGCACACCAGGCCTCCCTGTTCATCACCACCTCCCAGAGTTCACTCAGACTCACGTCCACCAAGTCGGTGATGCCATCCAGCCATCTCATCCTGTCGTCCCCTTCTCTTCCTGCCCCCTATCCCTCCCAGCATGAGAGTCTTTTCCAATGAGTCAACTCTTCGCATGAGGTGGCCAAAGTACGAGAGTTTCAGCTTTAGCATCATTCCTTCCAAAGAAATCCCAGGGCTGATCTCCTTCAGAATGGACTGGTAGGATCTCCTTGCAGTCCAAGGCACTCTCAAGAGTCTTCTCCAACACCACAGTTCAAAAGCATCAATTTTTCGGCACTTAGCCTTCTTCACAGTCCAACTCTCACATCCATACATGACCACTGGAAAAACCATAGCCTTGACTAGACAGACCTTTGTTGGCAAAGTAATGTCTCTGCTTTTGAATATGCTATCTAGGTTGGTCATAACTTTCCTTCCAAGGAGTAAGCGTCTTTTAATTTCATGGCTGCAATCACCATCTGCAGTGACTTTGGTCCACATATGTTGACACAAATGGAAATATTTCATTCTTTTTTATGGCTGAGTAATATTCCAGTAATATTTTATGGCTGAGTACTTTTATATGCCATATCTTCTTTAACCATTCATTGATGGACACTTGGGTTGCTTCCATATATCAGTTATTGTAAATAATGCTACTGTGAAGACAGTATATATATCTTCTTGAATTAGTGTTTTCATTTTCTTCAGATAAATATGCAAAAGTGTAATAGCTGAATCATATGATAGTTCTACTTTTTTTTTTTTTTTTTTGAAGAATTTCCATATTGTTTTCCCCGGATGTACCAATTTACATTCCCACCAACATGAGGTCCGCATGAGGGTTCCCTTTTCTCTACATCCTTATCTTCACAAAGGTTTCTTACCTTTTTGATAACAGTCATTCTGATAGGTGTGAGGTGATATTTCACTGTGATCTTGATTTGCATTTCCCTAACGATTAGTGATGCTGACCATCTTTACATGTGCGTATTGGTCATCTGTACGCTTTCTTTGCAAAAAAAATTTATTTAAGCCCTCTGCTCATTTTTTAATTGGGTTGTTTCCTTTTTTGATATGAAGTTATAGGAGTTACATCAACTCCTTATCAAATACATTGTTCGTAAATATCTTCTCTCATTCAGTAGATGAATTTTGTCGATTTCCTTCCCTGTGTAAAAGCTTCTGAAATATTTTATCAACAAAAATTTAGAGGAATTCTTGTGTTTGAAATGTTTTGGATCACAAATGTTGACCAGATATTTCATCTTATGAAGAAGCCACTGCCTAAAAACAGTAAAATAGTTCCCTAGGTTCATTCACAGAAAACTCAAGCGTGAAACTCAGCCCTGTGCTCAACATCTGTTCCCTACAGCCCCAGCACCCCACCAGCCCAGAGTCTTGGCTCCAGAAAATAAAATCATCATTCATTCCTCCCTTCATCCAATGCATGTGTAATGAGCTCTCAGATATGCAGGCAACTCATTTATAAGCGGCAGCAAGAAAAGGAGGAAGAACTTACTGAAAATTAACTTCACAGGATCTAGAATAGTCTCAGACTACGCAACAGAAAGCACACAATCTACACCCCAAATTCTTTCCCATACTAAGCACTGGCTGCCCTCATTTCCTCTGTTGCTTCCTGCCCTATCCCGCACCCCAGGACACACGTCAATGGCCTGGGATGGGCACGGAATGCTAATGGGGACAGAAAAACATAGCAAAGGGCCCTCTGAACATCAGGAGGGCCTCAGGGCGGGGAACATCCAGTTCACTGCTTTCTGGAGCACTGGCAAGTGGGGCCAGAGGTTCATCCAAACACAGATGTTCTGTGGGAGGGAGACATTTTCACAGTGTGGAGAGACAGCATGACGGTGGAGGGCAAATGAAACAGGCCCTGAGGTGACAGGCAGCGGCAGCCTCAAGTGCAGGCAATTCCAGGCCGTGTACGGAAGGGAGCCTCTGAGTGGCGGCTGCTCCCTGCAGAGAGACAACTAGAAGGGCCCTAGAATACAGCCGTCACTTTCTTTGACTGGGAGCATGCTGACAGGTCACGGGGAGCTGAACAACACCGCAAATGATTAAGGGGCCCAAAGGGGTGATTTATGAAGCAAGATAAGTACCACTGCTACTAACAGCCCACTGAGTTCAGGTTGCCTTTCCCTCCACTGGCTCTTGCAGCGCAGTAAAAACACATGTTAGAACCTTCTCCTTTTCAGTAAAATCAGAGGCACAGATGGGTGAAAAGCCAAAAATAAAACAACAAATCCCAACTGTGACCAATTCTGTCCTTCTCCTCTAATATCTAACCCAGACTATCCTCTAGGTGGTTAACACAGTATCTAAGTAGGAAGATAAGGGACATTAAAATCACCTTCCAGAGGAAGAAAATAAAGACACAACAATGCTTAAACAGAATAACTCATTTCTACACACACACACACGCCTGAAGGAGTAAAAGCCTGCCAGTACTTAGTTGTCATGAATCAAGAATTGAAGGTTGCTTCAGACCAAAAATGGTTATGAGACAATGAATCCTTCTGGCTAAGGCTTGATTTATCTCTCTTTAAAAGAAGACAATCAACCATATTGTGTGACTTCCTGAATCCCTCATCATCCACCATGCACATCTCCACACTTACCTTGTAAAGTTAAATGAAACAGTTCACATCAAATATTATAAAGTCCCTGAAGGAGCCACATTGGACAGTGATTCACAACAAACATTCCCACTCTTAGCTGTGTGACCCTGGGCACCTAACCTCTCTGGGCATTATTCCTCCCTTCTGTGAAATATGGTCTTTCCTGTGGTCATGTACGGATGTGAGAGCTGGACTGTGAAGAAGGCTGAGCGCCGAAGAATTGATGCTTTTGAACTGTGGTGTTGGAGAAGACTCTTGAGAGACCCTTGGACTGCAAGGAGATCCAACCAGTCCATTCTGAAGGAGATCAGCCCTGGGATTTCTTTGGAAGGACTGATGCTAAAGCTGAAACTCCAGTACTTTGGCCACCTCATGTGAAGAGTTGACTCATTGGAGAAGACTCTGATGCTGGGAGGGATTGGGGGCAAGAGGAGAAGGGGACGACAGAGAATGAGATGGCTGGATGGCATCACTGACTCGATGGATGTGAGTCTGAGTGACCTCCGGGAGTTGGTGATGGACAGGGAGGCCTGGCGTGCTGTGGTTCATGGGGTCGCAAAGAGTCGGACATGACTGAGCGACTGATCTGATCTGATCTGTGAAATTAGGGTATTGGGTTAGATGCTATTTGAGAACATTCCAGCTCTAAATGTGATTCCAGATAATACAAGGCTCACAGCCCTTGTAGGAATAGTGTGATGGGCAGGCTCACTTGAAGAGGGTAGGGGAGAAGGTACGGTAACAAGGAAATGAGGGTGTTTGGGCAGGGCAAGGCTGATTCCATGAGCAGAGGTAGAGGATGGAAGGGAGAAAGAATGCAGACAGACAGGGGAGGGCTCTCACTTGGAAAGTAAATTATTAGAGTTTTGCATAGAAAGGAAGAGGGAGTTTCATTCTTTTGGGTTCTGAAAACAGGGAAAAGCAGAGGGGCAGATGGTGAATATAATCTTGGCACCAGCACTGAGGATTCCAAAAGAAGAAACTTGGGAAATGGGAAACAACCTAGGAATGACCAGGAATATATATATCAAGTACTGAGCTGTAAGAATAAAGAGAATGTCGGATGAAATCACTAGACTGAGAACCAGGATAGGGAAATGGTCCCTAATCTCTCTCTCTAAACCATCTCTAAATGCTCTCAACAAGGACAGCACAGGTGAGCACAGCAGACGTGTTTAACATCAAACAGTCTGCCTTGTACTGGAGAATCTGGGTGTAGAAGTTAGAAGGGAATTTAGAGGTTATGTAGGCATTCGCATGGGACTCCCTTGTCTAGCCTCTCCCAAGTCTTTGATCCACTCAACCTCTCTTCCCAAGTTTAGGCTTATCAGCACAATGAGAAAGAGATGAGATCTGGATAACCTGTGCTTGTATTCATTCATTAGTCATGAGTTTCCAGGTTTGAGGAGAAAATGGGAGGACCACAGGGAACACAGCACAATAGATGGCTGTACCACATCTCATGGTATAAGAAAATGTATAAAGAAGGTCATTCTTGGGAGACCCTGAAGAAACTATCTGAGGAGGAGAGGAACAATAAAATCAGACGTGGGAGGACTCGGAAGTAACAGTGTCCTCTCTGGTAAGTGCTCCTTCAGTCTCACTGAATTCTGGCAGCTGTGTTTGAGAAGTAGTTTCTTACTATGAATTGAAATCTACTCACAGAAGCTTCCACTTATGAGTCTCTAAAGCAGTACTTCTCAGAACTTAAGGTCCATATGAATTACCCGAGGATCTCAGTAAATTACAGATTCCATGGGTCAAGGGGTAGAGGTGGGTATAGGGTGGAGGGTGGAGAAGGGAAGTTCTGCCTTCTAACAAAGTCCCAGGTGATGCTGATACTGCTGGCCCATGGACCACACTCTGAATAGCAAGGCTCTAGGGCCAGGCTGGAGAAGGCAATGGCACCCCACTCCAGTACTCTTGCCTGGAAAATCCCATGGGTGGAGGAGCCTAGAAGGCTGCAGTCCGTGGGGTTGCTGAGGGTCAGACACGACTGAGCGACTTCACTTTCACTTTTCACTTTCATGCACTGGAGAAGGAAATGGCAACCCACTCCAGTGTTCTTGCCTGGAGACTCCCAGGGACAGGGCTGCTGTCTATGGGGTTGCACAGAGTCGGACACGACTGAAGTGACTTAGCAGCAGTAGCAGCAGCAGGGCCAGGGTACGTAAGTCCAAACAACACTGGATATGCTAGCTGTTTGAGCTAATGACCGCTAGGGTTTTCCTCAGTGGTAATGCTCTATGATTCCTACCCAGGATCGTGTATGTCAATATTCTGGGTCACATCACAGCGGAGACAAGTTGTTTCTCATTAAAGGTACTTTGAGATGGCCAAAAATCAAACTCTAATATACAGATGATAAATATACATTATCCAGAGCACAAGATCCCAGACTGGAGTGGGATTCAGAGCTACGGACTGGTTTCCAAGCATAACTTCCTGCCGTCAGTAGGTGGCAACATTTCCTCGGGGTCTTAAGAACTGCAAAGTGAATGAAGGTTCTCAACCTCGATTCTTCTTAACCTGGGAAACTTAAATCCTGGTATCTCCATCCCATCCCCGGAAATTGGTTTAATTGGCATGGAGCACAGACCAGGTGATTCTAAAGTGAAGCTAAGGCTGAGGACCATAAAGTCAAGTGCGAAAGAAGATCCAGAGAAATAAAGAGTCCAGGAGGGGTAAGAGATAAATGCTGTTCTTCACATCACCCCTGAGTTTCCCCTCCCACATCAGGGCTCACTCAGATATACCACATAATCCCAACTTAGTCTCATCTTCCCTTTCAGCCCTTCATCACTAGGTTATTCCAAGGTGGCAACAGATCTTGCTTCCTCCAAATTCCTATGTCAACAGATGACACTGGATCAAAAGATGCCAAGATGGTTTATGTAGGAAAAGTACTGTTATCCCTTGTTTTCTACAAGACTCGGTTTTAACCTCAGCCAAGTGCCCTACCCCAAAACTCAACCCCCCAGTACCAGTCTCAACTCCATGAGCTGGCAACACTTTTCTGTAAAGGGCAAGAGAGTCAATATTTGATGCTTTGAGGGCCATGTCGTCACTGTTATAACTATTCAACTCTGCCATCGCAGCACAAAAGCAGCCACAGATAATACTTAAGTCAGTGGCTATACCTATGGTCCAATAACACTTTATTCATAAGAAACAGGCAGTGGGCTGGATTTGACCCATAAAGCACAGTTTGCCAATCCCTGCTTCACCCCATCCAAGTTTCTTCTGAACTTTCTATCTCTTCCCTTGTGTTCAGGTACCAAACACAGTGGCTGCGACATTCACAGTATACAAATGAGACCACTGCATGGAGAATAGGAAAGATATAAGGGGACCTTGGGAGGCAGATGAGATTTTAAACATGAGCCTATCCTGATTATTCAGAAATGAGGATAAAAATAGGGAGAAGAAACAACCTCTACTAAGATCTACAAAATTGCCAGACTTCTGACATGGGGCCTATGCCTGGGATTCTTTTCCCATGAAGTAATAATCTATAATCAGAGGTGGATTTTCATCACCTCCATTGGAAATCTGAGGTCAAACTTGTCAGGAAAAGAGAATAAACTCCTGGGAGTGAGATAGGACTGGACCAGGCAAGCAAATGAACTGTGACATAAAACTCACACCTTCTGCAAAAATTAATTCAAAATAGATTACAGAATTAAATGTGAAACTTTTAGAACAGGAGAAAATTTTCACAACCCAGGGTTATATAGAATTCTTATACATGACACCCAAAGCATGATCAAAGAAAGTTGATAAATTAAACTTCATCAAAATTTAAAACTTGTGCTCTGTGGAAGCCAATTTGAAGTGAATAAAAAGACACATTAAAGCCTGGGAAAAAATATGTGCAAATTACAAATCTGGCAAAAAATATAACCAGAACACACAAGGGATTCTCAAAACTCAACAATAAAAAAACCACCCAAGTAAAAAGTGGGCAAAGGACTTGAACAGAACTTCATCAGAGGATAAATACATGGAAGGCAGATAATCTCAAGAGAAGAAGCCAATTAGGTTTGGTGGTTGGCTCAGTGTTCCTGTGTGACGGGAGGAACTGGGACTGCGGTGAGATTCCTGCCTAGGAAACTAGGCTACAAAATTATTCTTGCACATTGGAACCTTTGAAGTCTGCATCTTAAGTCTAAGTACCTACTGAGACATGTTCAAACCTCATTACAGCTCCCTCAGACAACAGGATACTCTTCCAAGTGTGGAGTAATGGCCTCCCACGAAAAGACGGTCAACACCATTAGCCACTGTTATTGTTCAGTTGCTGTCAGGTCCAACTCTTTGCAACCCCGTGGACTGCAGAACGTCAGGCTTCCCTGTTTGCTCAAGTTCATGTCCACTGAGTCGGTGATGTCATCCAACCACCTCATCCTCTGTTTCCCCCTTCTCCTTCTGCCCTCAATCTTTCCCAGTATCAGGGTCTTTTCCAATGAGTTGGCTCTTTGCATCAGGTGGCCAAAGTATTGGAGCTTCAGCGTCAGTCCATCCAATGAATATTCAGGGTTGATTTCCTTTAGGATTGATTGATGTGATCTCCTTGAAGTCCAAGGGACTCTCAAGAGTCTTCTCCACGACCACAATTTGAAAGCATCAGTTCTTCAGTGCTCAGCCTTCTTTATGGTCCAACTCTCACATTCATACATGACTACTAGAAAAACCATAGCTTTGACTATACATACCTTTGTGGGCAAAGTGATGTTTCTGTTTATTAGGCAAATCAGATTGAGATTCCACAATGAGATTCCACTGTATACCCATCAGAATAGGTAAATTAGAAAACATTACCACCACCAAGAACTGGTGAAGCCACAGAGCAACTGAACCCTTGTGCACTGCTGAAAGGAATGTAGAACAGCACAGCGCTTCTGGAAAACTGTCCTGACGTTCCTCATCAACATACACTTACCATATGCCCAACACCACCTCTGCTGTGGACTCACCCTAGAGAAAAACTTCTGTTCCCACAAACACCTGTACATGAGTGTTTAGCAGCTCTATTTATAACTGCCCAAATTAGAAACAACCCGAATATCCTTCAAACATAAAAGTGAATAAAGGTGAATAAACTGTGGTACATCCATATACTGAAATACCACTGAAAAAATATAAGGAAAACAGATACTTCATGTGTGAGGTAGTGCTGCCTATAACAAATATAAAAAAAAATCACTGGTAAATCAGTTGAAATGTAAAAAATTAACATATAAAAGTGAATGATCTATTAACATTCACAAAACTGAAAGTGCTCAAGGATATCAATGCTGAATGAAAGAAGCCAGTCTCACAAGGTTATGAGACGAGCTCTAAAACGTTCTCAGAAAGGC
Organism: Tragelaphus eurycerus; assembly: GCA_935064755.1. Classification (NCBI taxonomy): domain Eukaryota; kingdom Metazoa; phylum Chordata; class Mammalia; order Artiodactyla; family Bovidae; genus Tragelaphus; species Tragelaphus eurycerus. The sequence goes on along the minus strand of CAKXYN010000095.1, from coordinate 948,512 downwards.
AAAACTATAGCGCAGAGAACAAATCGAAATAGTTACCAGGGACCAGGAGTGGAAGAGGGTATGACTCCACAGGGATAGTGCAAAGGAGGTGTGAGGGATGACGGAAAAGCTCTGCATCCTGATTGCGGTGGTGGCTACATGAGTCCGTACATAAAGTAAAATTAATAAAACTGTACTTTAAAATCTATTTTACCCTATTAAAAAAAATGCTCAGGGCTGGATGAAACGTCAGAATGAGGGAGCATCTGTACCCTCTCCCCAGGAATCCCCCACTCCTCCAGGGTTGGTCCAGATTGAATGTGAGGAGCACCTTCCCCACTGAAGTGCAGACCAGGCCTTTCTGGACCCTCTGCCTCCCAGGATGAGCACAGGGACTTCCAGCGGTGGCCCACAGTACCGTCTAGCCAGGAGAACATCGTAACTGCCTAAGAGGATGAAGGAAGTCTTCCCAACCACAAGGCCTCCCTTCAGCCTATGCACAGCGAGTACAGGTGCTGCCTGAATTCATTACTGCACTGAAGCCAAAGGACAGGCTGAAGGTCATTCAACTGATGTTCCCAAGCCTGCTCAACTCTGGGGAACTCAGCTTCTCTGGGGGGCCATTATTCCAGTCTTGGAGGAATATCCTACTGCCTTAGAGACCTGTGGTCAGACCTGCGTGTGACTCTGTAGGCCCTAGAACTGAAGACCAAATTACAGTGTTCCCAGGGCAGAAACCATTTCATCAGCCTAGTTTCCTAGGCAGGAGTTGCACTCAGTCTCAGCTCTACGGTCACGCGGCAATCTCGAGCCCAATTCCTGCTGGTCTCGGAACCCCTCTGCATGTTTCTGAATCCACACGAAGCGAAGGCTAACATACCTGGACTCAGACAGGACAAGCTGAATAATGAATACATGCCCCAAGCAGCCAGCAGAGGGCAGGCCGGCAAGGGAGCAGCTGAGGGAATTATCTGCTTCAAGGACGGCGGAATCCAGTGTGCTCAGCTCTACCGCCCACCACCCTATCTAAGCACTCCAGTCACACTGCTGCCCCTTGGGGCGTGTTTCTCATTCTCAGAGGATCAGACGTCTGAGTTTCATTCCCTGCACAGAGTCCTGAGTGGACATGGCAAATCTGCGAGGTTTGCAGCAGCCCCAGCTTCAGCCAGCCATTCTGGAACACGTGCTGCAGAATTCCCATCCTGTTCTCCACACAGGCTGCACATGGGAAAGCCACAGCCATGAGAAATCAAGGAAGTCCTGAGGACAAGAGGAAAACAGGGAGCTGGCAGCCATTACCATGGACCCGAAAGCTAAGCGCACGCCTGGAAACCAGCACACACGTAAGGCTGAACCAGTGTCTCAGACCACAGGCTGCCTCCTCTCTCCCACTCTACTGTAATATTACTGCTGCTAAGATATTACTCTGGGCTTCCCTGATAGCTCAGTCAGTAAAGAACCCGCCTGCAATGCAGGAGACCTGGGTTCGGTCCCTGGTTTGGTAAGATCCCCTGAAGAAGGGAAAGGCTACCCACTCCAGTTTTCTAGCCTGGAGAATTCCATGGACTGGATAGTCCATGGGGTCGCAAAGAGTCAGACTCGACTGAGCAACTTGCACTGCTAAGATATTACTCTAACACACAGGGTTTGGTCTTTTACACAACAGCCTTTGATAAATTTCAGAGCACTTTCATTATATATTATCCTGTTTAACCTTGGCCAGTGCTCACCAACTTGGCCCTCATATCTTTCTTAGTTTTCCTTTCTCCCCTTAAGTTATTTCAGCCACACATACCTTGCTCCCTAGTCAGAAAAAGTAAACATTCCCAGGGGACCCCTGTGAGGTGTTCCAAAGGTCACGCTGTGGGGTCAGGGGGCACAAAAACTACACCGTGCCACCTGCCTAATCTTTCTGAAACATTATGCTAAAAGGCTCTGATCAAAAATTTTCTATAACAATTCACTGGCTAAGCAAGAAATTCAAACCTGATATTCAACACTTTCTATCAACTGACACAAAGTGGTCTATTTTCCTTCTCCCACCAAGCTGCTCCCCAAAACACAGGGTTTCTAAGCTTTATTCCTCATAAACCCATGTTTGGTGAGAGAGCTTCGAAGACCACCACTGTGGGGCCAAGAAATCAAGCAGGCAAAAATGGGCAAGTACTCTCCATCTGCATACTGCTTTATCCATGGAAGCTACAGTTCTCATATTTAATAAGATGGGCGGAGTTCCACGTAATGGGCTTCGCTGGTGGCTCAGATAGTAAAGAATCTGCCTGCAATGCAGGAGACTTGGGTTCAGGTCCTGCATCAGGAAGATCCCCTGGAGAAGGGGATGGCTACCCACTCTAGTATTCTTGCCTGGAGAATTCCACGGACAGAGGAGTCTGGCAGGCTACAGTCCATGGGACTGCAAAGATTCAGACATGACTGAGTGACTGATACTTTAACTTCCTTTACATGTAATATTCTGCTTAACAAAAAGGGTCTTGACTTATAAAAGGAAAATTTGAAAATCACTGACTTTATGAAATTCTATGGTACAACAGTTCAATTGCACCATGCTATATTCACTGTGCATCCTGAAGATACTTGGATTTTATCATGTCTGCACTGTTACTTAAGCAATTATTATCTGAAAACTTCTTGCTTGTTCTCTTCATCTATCCAAAGCTATTCCCATAAGTTGTACCTTAAATACCCAATGGCACCCCACCCCAGTACTCTTGCCTGGAAAATCCCATGGATGGAGGAGCCTGGTGGGCTCCAGTCCATGGGGTCGCTAAGAGTCGGACACGACTGGGCGACTTCGCTTTCACTTTTCACTTTCATGCATTGGAGAAGGAAATGGCAACCCACTCCAGTATTCTTGCCTGGAGAATCCCAGGGACAGAGGAGCCTGGTGGGCTGCCGTCTATGGGATCGCACAGAGTCGGACACGACTGAAGCGACTCAGCAGCAGCAGCAGCAGCATAAAAATCTGCCCTATCATAACCTAAAGGAATTTCCTCCAAACTTCTATGGCAATTAGCATGCAGGGAATTGATTTTATAATAATGCTATATATAAAAAATCTAATACTCTCAGAACATGGTTCTTTCTCATCTTCTCAACTAACATGTAAGTTCTTTGAAAATAGGAGCTATGTAGGTTGGACTTTATATCCTCTTTAGCAATATTATAGGATTTTCAGTTAACTATAAGGACTTGATCCAACAATCACTCTGGCTGTTGTGTTGAGAATATAAGAAGGCAAGTGAGGAAGCAAGAAACTCACAAAGGAGGTTAATTGCCCAGTGAAGTGGGAAAGTGTACAAGAAACAATACTACCACCCATACACAGAGGCAAATGGATCCCAGGCGGGAGGAATACAACCAATGGACAAGCTCTTGGCTAGCTGCCATTTTATTTCAGAGGGGAGACAGTCTTCCAAATACAGCCAATGTTCTACTTTGATTTATTTTTCCTTTTAAAATACTTGGTTATTCTAATGGCTATGATGAAGGAGAGTCATGGCATCATAAATTCTCAGAATTGTAGGTTAAAGCTCTTTGGACACTTAGCCCAACACTTTGAAAAGTTACTTCAGTTTATGAAACAGACTCAGCTTCTTTGCATCCTTTCCTAAGAGCTTAACATCTTCTAGGAAATCAAGCTGCTGACTAGACCAGAAAATTGTTCTCTTTCCTACTTTTCCAGAAGAAAATTGGCGGGGGGGGGGGGGGGGGGGGGGGGGGGGGGGGGGGGAGAAACAACTATAGTCCTTAGAAAATGATTCTTAATGGTCTTCATTTTGCAGCAATCATCACATTCTGAGCCCAAATCAAAGTATCTTCTATGACTAACTTACACAATAATATGTCATTTTAACAATTTATTGGCTGGGAATAGTTGTGTCCCTCTCCCCAAGAAGAACTATTTTCCTCCAGGCTAAAAAGAGTTGAGTTTCTTTTATTCCTTCCCAGACCTTTTTTGATCAGGATGATACTTAGTTGCAACTGATTACATTCAGATCACTGCTCACAAATGAACACAGATTTTTAAAACCTGAATGAGTTTATTCATTCTAGTTCCCAAAATATCCGCTATTATCTCTTTTTAAAAATATTTCAAATTACTTCTCAAAAAGGTCCCTCATTCTACATCTCTCTAGCTCTTAACTCCCCCTCCAGTCACTACAAAGAATAAAAGGAAATCCAATTTAAAAACAGGGACATTACATTTGATAATGAATAATTTAAATAACCAAGGAACTGTGAGGGATATTTTACCATAAGAAATTGACTGTAAAGTTTGCAAACTCAATGAGCTTAAAAGATAGACCCTGAGTCTTTCTCAGATGACACACTATGGCCCCTTCTAAGATGGAAGTTCAGTTCAATTGCTCAGTCGTGTCCGACTCTTTAAGACCCCATGGACTGCAGCTCGCCAGTCCTCCCTGTCCATCATCAACTCCCGGAGTTTACTCAAACTCATGTCCATTCAGTTGGTGATGCCATCCAGCCATCTCATCCTCTGTCGTCCCCTTCTCCTCCTGCCCCCAATCCCTCCCAGCATCAGAGTCTTTTCCAATGAGTCAGCTCTTTGCATGAGGTGGCCAAAGTACTGGAGTTTCAGCTTTAGCATCATTCCTTCCAAAGAACACCCAGGGCTGATCTCCTTCAGAATGGACTGGTTGGATCTCTTTGCAGTCCGAGGGACTCTGAAGAGTCTTCTCCAACACCACAATTCAAAAGCATCAATTCTTCGGTGTTCAGCTTTCTTTATAGTCCAACTCTCACATCCATACATAACTACTGGAAAAAGCACAGCCCTGACTAGACAGACCTTTGTTGGCAAAGTAATGTCTCTGCTTTTTAATATTCTTTCTAGGTTGGTCATAACTTTCCTTCCAAGGCGCAAGCATCTTTTAATTTCATGGCCGTAGTCACCATCTGCAGTGATTTTGGAGCCCAAAAAAATAAAGTCTATTACTGTTTCCCCATCTATTTGCCATGAAGTGATGGGAACAGATGCCATGATCTTTGCTTTCTTAATGTTGAGCTTTAAGCCAACTTTTTTACTCTCCTCTTTCACTTTCATCAAGAGGCTCTTTAGTTCTTCTTCGCTTTCTGCCATAAAGGTGGTGTCATCTGCATATCTGAGGTTATTGATATTTCTCCCAGCAATCTTGATTCCAGCTTGTGCTTCTTCCAGCCCAGCGTTTCTCATGATGTACTCTGCAAATAAGTTAAATAAGCAGGGTGACAATATACAGCCTTGATGTACTCCTTTCCCTATTTGAAACCAGTCTGTTGTTCTATGTCCAGTTCTAACTGTTGCTTCCTGACCTGCATACAGATTTCTCAAGAGGCAGGTTAGGTGGTCTGGTATTCCCATCTCTTGAAGAATTTTCCACACACCAGTTTGTGGTGATCCACACAGTCAAAGGCTCTGGCATAGTCAATAAAGCAGAAATAGATGTTTTTTGGAACTCTCTTGCTTTTTGGAATTACTACTTTCTAAGATGGGCTCGATAAAGGACAGAAATGGTATGGACCTAACAGAAGCAGAAGATATTAAAAAGAGGTAGCAAGAATACACAGAAGAACTGTACAAAAAAGAGCTTCACGACCCAGATAATCATGATGGTGTGATCACTGACCTAGAGCCAGACATCCTGGAATGTGAAGTCAAGTGGGCCTTAGAAAGCATCACTAGGAACAAAGCTAATGGAGGTGATGGAATTCTAGTTGAGCTATTCCAAATCCTGAAAGATGATGCTGTGAAAGTGTTGCACTCAATATGCCAGCACATTTGGAAAACTCAGCAGTGGCCACAAGATTGGAAAAGGTCAGTTTTCATCCCAATCCCAAAGAAAGGCAATGCCAAAGAATGCTCAAACTACCGCACAATTGCACTCATCTCACACGCTAGTAAAGTAATGCTCAAAATTCTCCAAGCCAGGCTTCAGCAATATGTGAACCGTGAACTTCCTGATGTTCAAGCTGGTTTTAGAAAAGGCAGAGGAACCAGAGATCAAATTGCCTACATCTGCTAGATCATGGAAAAAGCAAGAGAGTTCCAGAAAAACATCTATTTCTGCTTTATTGACTATGCCAAAGCCTTTGACTGTGTAGATCACAATCAACTGTGGAAAATTCTGAAAGAGATGGGAATACCAGACCACCTGATCTGCCTCTTGAGAAATCTGTATGCAGGTCAGGAAGCAACAGTTAGAACTGGTCATGGAACAACAGACTGGTTCCAAATAGGAAAAGGAGTACGTCAAGGCTGTATATTGTCACCCTGTTTATTTAACTTCTATGCAGAGTACATCATGAGAAACGCTGGACTGGAAGAAACACAAGTTGGAATCAAGATTGCTGGGAGAAATATCAATAACCTCAGATATGCAGATGACACCACCCTTATGGCAGAAAGTGAAGAGGAACTAAAAAGCCTCTTGATGAAAGTGAAAGTGGAGAGTGAAAAGGTTGGCTTAAAGCTCAACATTCAGAAAACGAAGATCATGGCATCTGGTCCTATCACTACATGAGAAATAGATGGAGAAACAGTGGAAACAGTGTCAGAGTTTATTTTTCTGGGCTCCAAAATCACTGCAGATGGTGACTGCAGCCATGAAATTAAAAGACGCTTGCTCCTTGGAAGGAAAGTTATGACCAACCTAGATAGCATATTCAAAAGCAGAGACATTACTTTGCCAACAAAGGTTCGCCTAGTCAAGGCTATGGTTTTTCCTGTGGTCATGTATGGATGTGAGAGCTGGACTGTGAAGAAGGCTGAGCACCGAAGAATTGGTGCTTTTGAACTGTGGTGTTAGAGAAGACTCTTGAGAGTCCCTTGGACTGCAAGGAGATCCAACCAGTCCATTCTGAAGGAGATCAACCCTGGGATTTCTTTGGAAGTAATGATGCTAAAGCTGAAACTCTATTTTGACCACCTCATGCGAAGAGTTGACTCATTGGAGAAGATTCTGATGCTGGGAGGGATTGGGGGCAGGAGGAGAAGGGGACGACAGAGGATGAGATGGCTGGATGGCATCACTGACTCGATGGATGTGAGTCTGAGTGACCTCCGGGAGTTGGTGATGGACAGGGAGGCCTGGCGTGCTGCAGTTCATGGGGTCGCAAAGAGTCAGACACGACTCAGCGACTGATCTGATCTGAAGATGGAAAGGGGAAGCCAAAGAGAACAGTTACAGGACAGTTACAATGGGAAAAGGAATTGATCTTCAAAGTGCCTTGGTTTGCCTGGCTGTGCTGTGCTGGTTCTTCAGTGGGTCCTTTTGAAACAGAACAGGGCCCTATGGTCCTTGCCCCGTGCCCCATGTTCTTTGCCTGCCTTTTGTCTTTGGAAAACTTTTGTCAAAGTTTAGTCAGAGAATGAAAAATACAGAAACAAAGGAAAACAGTCAAAGGAGACCAAATAATAATAATGTAGTCATTAAGCATAGTCAAGGACCTTCAGTTCCTTCTCAAGGACTACAGATAATATTCTGAGCCATATCCCATGAGCTGTCTTATAGATATGAAACCCCAGGTGGAAGAAGTTAACTAGATGATGACCAGACTGTACCCACAATATAAGCGGCCACAATTCTGAGAACTGGCCTCAAAGAAACAGGAACAAATGGACCCTGGAACTGAAGATTAGTTGTACCTAAAACAATGAAGATGATGCTGGTCAGATCACCTATGACCAATCTGAAGACAACTGTCAGAGCTGACTGCGCTGTTTCTGCATGTAGGCTCCTGCCTCAGCCTATAAAGATCTCACCCCCCTGCTTGCCAATGGCAGGAACGGCCTTTGGACAGGTATCTCCCCTAACCCCCAGTTGCCAACATCTGAAATAAAGCAAACTTTCCTTTCCACCAACCTGGCCCATTTACTGACTTTTGAGCAGCAAGCAGCTGGAACCCATACCTTTTGGTAACACTTTCAATCTGAAAACTTTTCAACTAGGAATTTTTCTTGTATTGCTTCTTTGCCAATTTCCTCTGTTTTTTTTTTTTTTTTTCCTGTTCTGTTTTAAACTCATATTTATCAGATGTTGGACTTCCCAGACTGATTCTCTGATTTGCTAATCTTTTCTCTCCCACCTCGTATTTCTATTCTAATTTTTAGCTGATTTCCTCTCTCTCTTTCTTAACCTTTCAACACTTCCACTGATTTCGTTTTTAGTTTGAATATCATATTTTTAATTTGGAACAGTTCTCTGATTATTTCTTTTCATAACATCCTGTTCTTATTTTAGGAAATAGTGTCTTAATTACAGGGGGATTTTTAGGTTTTCTTCTGATCTCTGCTATCTCTTTTCTTCAGCTTCCTCCTTCTGTTTTATTTATTTTTGCCTCTCTATTGTGTAGGATGGTTTCCTCAAATATTTCATGATCTTGGACTGCCCACCTCTATTTGAGAAGAAAAAAAAAGTTACATGCTGAGTGGAAATGCTCTGTCTGTGGGTGGGGCTCATGGTCTGAAAATGCTGACAAGTGAGCCTTTTAATTGCAGAAACCCTCAGGTGTCAAGGTCTAGAGATTATTTCTCTGAGACCATTCAGTTTCTCCAGAGATAAGTCCTCTTATAATCAGTATTCCAAGAAAAGGGAGGGAGCTCTAGGGTCCTTCAAGTTCATTGTAAATATTTCTACTGAAGATCTTTTTTACCTTGGCACTTTACCTCTGCCTTTTGCAACTGACTGCTAGCCTCCCTGTCTTGAGTCTCTCCAGAGTTTCCCCACATCAATCAACTTACCTGTCCATCTGACGCTGCCTCTGTTCAGTGAAAGCCATCAACATACCACACATTCTGTTCTTTAAAACATCACTGAAGTCTTTTATTGACTATTTCCCCTTTTGCTCTCTTTGTCCTAATTTCAGTGAAGTTTGGGAAGGAGAGGAGATGAATACAGGTAGCCAATCCACCAGGTGTTATGACCCATTCGCTAATACGCGTGGACGCTTTAGGAAAATTCTGTATGATTTTCCATACCAATTTTAGCAATGCTAAAACTCTAATAGTAGCAGATTTCTCTCTCTTCAAACATAGTTTGGAAGTAGTATTACCTCCTTGGGGCAGACACAGCTCTTTGACCCAAATGCTACTCCGTCCACTACCACCACAATCACTACTGCTGCTGCTGCTAGCTTTTCCACTCCTGGTTTTAACACAACTACGGAAGTGCAGTCATTTACACTGTGGCCTAACACGCCATGACTCACTACTGAAATATGTATCCTCTAGGAAGAAGAGGACAAAAGATGAGAATTATGAGCATCCTGGTGATATGTTTTAATAATTAATAGGCTCTTCTATCAGGACTCGTTAGAAATCTAGCACTCTACAGGACAAACATTCGGTACAGAATTATGTAGGAGATGAACAGACAGCACTTTGGTCAAAGCCTTCAACAACATCAACACAGCTAAGCATGTTTAAGACTTGGTGGTGGTGGTGGTTTAGTCACTCAGTCATGTCCAGCTCTTACAACCGCTCCTGGGCTTCTCTGTCCATGCGATTGCCCAGGCAAGAATACTGGAGTGGGTCACCATTTCCTTAACCCGTGTCTCTTGTATCGTAGGCAGATTCTTTACCATTGAGCCACCTAGGATTCTCTAAGACTCATTAGGCTGGAAAACACCCAGAACCAGAAGACAAACAAAAGCTTCACTGACACTAATGAGTTTAAAAAGTAACCCTCTTATAACCAGTATTAAGAGTGGTGATCCACTGGATCATAGAAGAAGCTAGAGAATATCAGAAAAACTTCTGCTTCATTGACTACGCTAAAGTCTTTGACTATGTAGATCACAACAAACTGTGGAAAATTCTAAAAGAGATGGGAATTCCAGACCACCTTACCTGCCTCCTGCGAACCATGTATGCAGGTCAAGAATCAACAGAACCGAACATGGAACAATGGGCCAGTTTAAAATTGGGAAAGGAGTACATCAAGGCTGTATATTGTCACCCTGCTTATTTAACTTATATGCAGAGTACATTAAGAGAAACGCTGGGCTGGATGAAGCACAACCTGGAATCAAGGGAGAAATATCAATATCCTCAGATATGTAGATGACATCACCCTTATGGCAGAAAGCAAACAGGAAAGCCTCTTGATGAGGGTGAAAGAGGAGAGTGAAAAAGCTGGTGTAAAACAATATTCAAAAAATGAAGAACATAGCATCCAGTCCTATCACTTCATGGCAAATAAATGGGGAAACAATGGAAACAGTGACAGACTTATTTTGGGGGGCTCCAAAATCATTGTGGATGGTGACTGCAGCCATGAAATTAAAAGATGCTTGCTACTTGGAAAAAAAGCTAGGACAAACTTAATGTATTAAAAAGCAGAGACATTACTTTGCCAACAAAGGTCCGTATAGTCAAAGCTATGGCTTTTCCAGTTGTCATATATGGATGTCAGAGCTGGACAATAAAAAATGCTGAGCACCGAAGAACTGATATCTTCGAACTGTGGTGCTGGAGAAGGCTCTTGAGAGTCCCTTGGATAGCAAGGAGATCAAACCAGTCAATCCTAAAGGGAATCAACCTGGAATATTCATTGGAAGGACTGATGCTGAAACTGAAGCTCCAATACTTTGGCCACCTGATGCGAAGAGCTGACTCACTGGAAAAGACACTGATGCTGGGAAAGATTGAAGGCAGGAGGAGAAGGGGACGACAGAGGATGAGATGGTTGGATGGCATCACTGACTCGATGGACATGAGTCTGAGCAAATTCCAGGAGATGGTGAAGGACAGGGAAGCCTGGTGTGCTGCAGTCCATGGGGTCGCAGAGAGTCGGATACAACTGAGAGACTGAACAAAAGAGTGGTGATAATATATGGTGGTAAAGGTAAGTATCAAGTGTTGATACCATCAGAAAGAATAAAAGGGAATTAGAAAGGGACTCATTCTCTTACCAGGTGGCTCATGGTTATGGACCACCGTGCCTACCTAACACCAGCATCCTTCCTGGATACCAGCAAAAATCATCCCTGATTCCTGAACACATATCACATGCTGGTAGTGTCTTATTACTGATATTACTTCACTAGTATTTCTCTTCTACTGTTAACTTTTCATTTGTTTACCTTTTGTTTCCCTGGTAAAATGTAAATTCTTGAGATCAGGAACTTATAAGCCCAGTGGTTAGGAACTTGGGTTTTAAAGTCTCACATAGAGACTGCCTGTAATCTCTGGATATACACCACTTCTCCTCCTAGAGTGACAGAACCCCCAGTTTTTAGCTAGCATGCAGCTACCTGGAATAGTGACTTCATTTCCCAACCTCCCTTGCAGTTTATGTGGCCATACATCTAAGTTTGAGGCAGTGGGACATACAGAAGATGCCCCATGGCAGCTTCAGGAAACCTTCCCTAAGAGACAGTTGCATGAGCCCCGTGCCCCTGCCCGGCCACAGACAAGGCCATGCTGAACCATGAGGACGAGGTGCAATCAGGTGAAGAAAGACACGTAAGCAGCCAAGGTCTCTGGCACCACGGGCTGCCAAAGCACCTGGGGAGAGCATTAGAGGCAAAAGACAGACCTCTACTTTGCATTAACTCCCTTTATTGCAGGTTTCTCTGTTTCTCACCCAGAAAAACTGATCCTAACGTAAGCAAACATAATTACACAGGCTTGAGCGCAACACCCAACTCAGTCCACCTCCTAGCTGAATTGTCTCAGGCGGATCACCTGGCCCACTTCCCTCACACATAAAGTGGGATCAGCCTGACTTGGAGCTGTTATGAGGACGGACACCTCCAACAATCATAAGCAATTGTGAGCGCTCAGTCGTGTCTGACTCTGGGCAACCCCATGGACTGTAGCCTGCCAGGCTCCTCTGTCCATGGCATTTTCCAGGCAAGAACACTGGAGTGGGTTGCCACTTCCCCCTCCAGGGGATCTTCCCGACCTAGGAACCAAAACTGTGTCTCCGGCACTGCAGATGGATTCTTTACTGCGGAGCCACTGGCGAAGCCCTAAGAATTGTAACAGGATTTTCATAAAGCAAATGAGTTTATATTAGGGAGATGTGATTTATGGAAGAAAAGCAAGGCTTCTTCAAGGAATGGACACTTAAAATTTATTACATAAAGAGAAGCTAAGTAGGCAAACAAAGGAGGAAAAAATATTCCAGGCAAAGGTCACTCCCTAGGCAAAAGCCTTGGGCTGAAGGGAGTACAGAGACTACAGGAATGGAAAGAAGAACAGGGTGAGCCCAGGAAATATAAAGAGGGGGATGGTAAAGGGAAAAGAAGCTAAAGAAATAGACAGGGAGCTACCTGCAGCCTAAGGCCATATTAAGAAGTATGGCCTTTAGTTTAATGAATACTTTAAAGTTGGGGCATAGCTAAAGATTCTGATTTCAAAAGCTCACTCTGGTCATAGTATGAAGAAGAGACCACCGGTGGGGCAAAGCTGGCAAAAACGCTGGGAGACCATTCAGATGCTACTGTAGTACTCCACTTGAACTAGGACCTAGACTAGGAGGGCAGGGGGATGGACAGAAGCTGCTGAATCTAAGACCTAGTTCAGAAGTAAATGCAACAGGGATGGGAGAATGATCAAGGAACCAAGACTGAGGTTACAATGCTTGTGCAACCGTGTATGTGGTAGTGCCAGTAACTGGACCAGAAAAAAGGAGGAGAATGCAATTCACAGAAGAAGAGTAAGACTTTGATTCTAGACATGATGATACTTAAATCTCTGAGAAATCCAAGAAGAGACGTCAAGTAAGTGGTGGGAAAAATTAAAAAAGTAAAGTCAGATAAGAGGTCTCTCCTTATTGCCAAATTCAGGCTTAAATTGAAGAAAGTAGGGAAAACCACTAGACCATTCAGGTATGACCTAAATCTCATCCCTTATGATTATACAGTGGAAGTGAGAAATAGATTTAAGGGCCTAGATCTGATAGATAGAGTGCCTGATGAACTATGGAATGAGGTTCGTGACATTGTTCAGGAGACAGGGATCAAGACCATCCCCATGGAAAAGAAATGCAAAAAAGAAAAATGGCTGTCTGGGGAGGCCTTACAAATAGCTGTGAAAAGAAGAGAAGCGAAAAGCAAAGGAGAAAAGGAAAGATATAAATATATGAATGCAGAGTTCCAAAGAATAGCAAGAAGAGATAAGAAAGCCTTCTTCAGTGATCAATGCAAAGAAATAGAGGAAAACAGCAGAATGGGAAAGACTACGGATCTCTTCAAGAATATCAGAGATACCAAAGGAACATTTCATGCAAAGATGGGCTCGATAAAGGACAGAAATGGTATGGACCACAGGCTTCAGCAATATGTGAACCGTGAACTTCCTGATGTTCAAGCTGGATTTAGAAAAGGCAGAGGAACCAGAGATCAAATTGCCAACATCTGCTGGATCATCGAAAAAGCAAGAGAGTTCCAGAAAAACGTCTATTTCTGCTTTATTGACTATGCCAAAGCCTTTGACTGTGTGGATCACAATAAACTGTGGGAAATTCTCAAAGAGATGGGCATATCAGACCACCTGATCTGCCTTTTGAGAAATCTGTATGCAGGTCAGGAAGCAAGAGTTAGAACTGAACATGGAACAACAGACTAGTTCCAAATAGGAAAAGGAGTTCATCAAGGCTGTATATTGTCACCATGTTTATTTAACTTATATGCAGAATACATCATGAGAAACGCTGGACTATAAGAAACACAAGTTGGAATCAAGATTGCTGGGAGAAATATCAATAACCTCAGATATGCAGATGATACCACCCTTATGGCAGAAAGTGAAGAGGAACTAAAAAGCCTCTTGATGAAAGTGAAGAGTGAAAGGTTGGCTTAAAGCTCAACATTCAGAAAACGAAGATCATGGCATCTGGTCCCATCACTTCATGGGAAACAGATGGGGAAACAGTTGAAACAGTGGCTGAGTTTATTTTTCTGGGCTCCAAAATCACTGCAGATGGTGACTGCAGCCATGAAATTAAAAGACGCTTACTCCTTGGAAGGAAAGTTATGACCAACCTAGATAGCATATTGAAAAGCAGAGACATTACTTTGTCAACAAAGGTTTGTTTTGTTAAGGCTATGGTTTTTCCTGTGGTCATGTATGGATGTGAGAGCTGGACTGTAAAGAAGGCTGGGCGCTGAAGAATTGATGCTTTTGAACTGTGGTGTTGGAGAAGACTCTTGAGAATCCCTTGGACTACAAGGAGATCCAACCAGTCGATTCTGAAGGAGATCAGCCCTGGGATTTCTTTGGAAGGACTGATGCTAAAGCTGAAACTCCAGTACTTTGGCCACCTCATGCGAAGAGTTGACTCATTGGAGAAGACTCTGATGCTGGGAGGGATTGGGGGCAAGAGGAGAAGGGGATGACAGAGGATGAGATGGCTGGATGGCATCACTGACTCGATGGATGTGAGTCTCAGTGAACTCTGGGAGTTGGTGATGGACAGGGAGGCCTGGCGTGCTACGATTCATGGGGTCACAAAGAGTCAGACACAACTGAGCAACTGATCTGATCTGATCAAAAATACAAGTTCTGGATTGTCTGCATATAGTTGTGAATGTATGAGATTACCTAATGGTAGTGTAAAGACAGAAAATAAGTAAGAACTCCAAAATTTACAGACTAGAAAAATAGGATTTAGTTCTCTTGAAACCATGGGAAAATGACATTTCTTGAAAGAAAATAGCTGACTACCAGCAATTTCTATACAATTCAATCTAATAGAAAGGATGGCCAGAGTGGGTAAAGTCAGGGACGTGTAATGTACTGACAAAGCCAAAATATTTAAAGGAAGTGATGATGACCAATGGTGACATATGTTCCTGAGAAGTAAAGGAAAATGAGTGCAAAACACCCAATGGGTTTGGAAAGACTGATCACTATTTCTTTAACAAGAATTATTCTGGCAGAACGGAGAAGGCAATGGCACCCCACTCCAGTACTCTTGCCTGGCAAATCCCATGGACAGAGGAGCCTCGTAGGCTGCAGTCCATGGGGTCGCTAAGAGTTCGACACGACTGAGCGACTTCACTTTCACTTTTCACTTTCATGCATTGGAGAAGGAAATGGCAACCCACTCCAGTGTTCTTGCCTGGAGAATCCCAGGGACAGGGGAGCCTGGTGGGCTGCCATCTATGGGGTTGCACAGAGTCGGATATGACTGAAGTGACTTAGCAGCAGCAGCAGCATTCTGGCAGAAAGATGGGGCTGGAAATCAGTTTAAGATGAGAGAGAGGTAAAAAAAAATAAAGTATAGGCAGTAAGTAAGCAATTCTTCTAAAGATCAAACAAGGTAATATATCTAAAGGGATTAGAAGAGTACCTAGGCTCATTTAAAGGGCTCAATAAGTGGGTTAAATGATTAAATGTTTTTTATGCTACTATTAAGACTACTAGTAGCTTTAAAACTCCCACAGCACTTTTAACAATGCTTTGCACTTAGCTGGCACTCAATAAATATTTTGGATACGATAACTGTTAAGCAGGAACAAAGGCATGCTAAATCATTCTACATAATTTGCGATTAAAGTAGCTATAAATTCTTCGAGAACCAGATGCCCTATTTTCCCTTCACTAAAATACAAGCTAATCTAAATACGATTCTGTGTTCTTCATTCTCAAATGCTGTGAATTAACAAAATTTTCCCATTAGAGAATATCACTAGATTACTACCATGATGAAGTTACCCCCTAAAAACATGAAATTTGAACTAGAAGTGAAATTGCTTACATTTTATGATATTATTCGCTATTATAAGATTCAATAAGGATGCCTCTGAGAGCCCTGTAAAAGGAAAATAAGCAGGATCAGGAGCTTCTCTTTGCTATAGTCAATGAAAAGATGAGAGCTTCAGGAATATTCCAAAAGTACACTGGCCACAGGTTAGGTATTCCTTTGTTTTATGTTTACAGGTAATTGATGCTTGTCTTATCCACAGGTGAAATTTCAGAGTGTGAAGGACTAAATATCCAGCCAACATACAGAAAGAAAGGCAAAGAGGGCCTCAGAAAACCAAAACAGGTGCAGGATCTTCATCATCTAGAAGAAAACTAAAGGTGATTTATGAAGTCTGCATTATCGGAATGGTCTTTGCTCATCTAGCACTTTTTCAATCAGGCATGACTCCCCTTTACACTTTCTCTCTTCTTTAAGACCTGAATATTCTGGATCCCTCCAAATAAGAAAGTTGCCCCTTCTGAACTCCTACTGTTCTTTATTCATAATTCAATTTCAGCACCTAATACAGTAGATTGTAAAGATGCTTTAATCTGTCTTTTCTCATCTTAATCTCCCAACTAGACTAGGTACATAGCAAAGCTGATACCTGGGACAGGCTGTGTCTTACTGCATTCTGAACATCTGATACAAAATTGATAACAAATGTTTGTTGGACAGAAGGTATATGCCTAATAAATTCAATTATTTGATATAATGTATCAAATTAGGAAGGCAACAGTCAGGGGTAGTGTATTAGTTTCTTACGACCTTGTAATAAACTACCATGAACAAAAACGTGGCTTACAAATGTCGCAAATTTAACATCTTATTGTTCTTGAGGTCAGAAACCTAAAATGAGTCCACAGGCTTGTTTTCCTTCTGGAAAACTCATTTCCTCAACTTTTCCAGTTTCTAAAAGCTATCTGAATTCCTTGGCTCATGGTCCCTTCATTATCATCACAGCCAGCAGCACAGCATCTTCAAATCTCTTTGACATCCTGCCATGCCCTCAGAAGGACCCTTGTGATTACATTGGGCCCATCTGGAAAAATCAGG
The DNA here is from genome assembly GCA_935064755.1 of Tragelaphus eurycerus. NCBI lineage: Eukaryota > Metazoa > Chordata > Mammalia > Artiodactyla > Bovidae > Tragelaphus > Tragelaphus eurycerus. The sequence continues at coordinate 931,761 of CAKXYN010000095.1, read as the reverse complement.
ATAAGTAAAGGACCTCCACATGGGAGGTTAATCACACCTGCAAAGTATCTTTTGCCACGTACATAACACCAGAACACAAACATCTTTTAGGGGCAATTAAGCAAGAGAATTCCAGAAAAACATCTATTTCTGCTTTATTGGTTATGCCAAAGCCTTTGACTGTGTGGATCACAATAAACTGTAGAAAATTCTGAAAGAAACAGGAATACCAGACCCCCTGAACTGTCTCTTGAGAAACCTACATGCAGGTCAGGAAGCAACAGTTAGAACTGGACATGGAACAACAGACTGGTTCCAAATAGGAAAAGGAGTACATCAAGGCTGTATATTGTCACCCTGCTTATTTAACTTATATACAGAATACATCATGAGAAACGCTGGGCAAAAGCTGGAACCAAGATTGCCAAGAGAAATATCAATAACCTCAGATATGCAGATGATACCATCCTTATGGCAGAAAGTGAAGAGGAATTAAAAAGCCTCTTGATGAAAGTGAGAGAGGAGAGTGAAAAAGTTGGCTTAAAGCTCAACATTCAGAAAACGAAGATCATGGCATCTGGTCCCATCACTTCATGGCAAATAGATGGGGAAACAGTGGAAACAGTGTCAGACTTGATTTTTCTGGGCTCCAAAATCACTGCAGATGGTGACTGCAGCCATGAAATTAAAAGACGCTTACTCCTTGGAAGGAAAGTTATGACCAACCTAGATAGCATATTGAAAAGCAGAGACATTACTTTGCCAACAAAGGTCCTTCTAGTCAAGGCTATGGTTTTTCTAGTAGTCATGTATGGATGTGAGAGTTGGACTACAAAGAAAGCTGAGTGCTGGAGAACTGATGCTTTTGAACTGTAGTGTTGGAGAAGACTCTTGAGAGTCCCTTGGACTGCAAGGAGATCCAACCAGTCCATTCTAAAGGAGATCAGCCCTGGGATTTCTTTGGAAGGACTGATGCTAAAGCTGAAACTCCAGTACTTTGGCCACCTCATGCGAAGAGTTGACTCATTGGAGAAGACTCTGATGCTGGGAGGGATTGGGGGCAGGAGGAGAAGGGGACGACAGAGGATGAGATGGCTGGATGGCATCACTGACTCGATGGATGTGAGTTTGAGTGAACTCCAGGAGTTGGTGATGGACAGGGAGGCCTGGTGTGCTGCGATTCATGGGGTCACAAAGAGTCGGACACAACTGAGATACTGAACTGAACTGAACTGATTCAGCCTAACAGGTTTTCCTGGTAGCTCAGATAATAAAGAATTCACCTACAGTGCAAGAGACCCCAGTTCGATTTCTGGGCCAGGAAGTTCCCCCGGGAGAACTACCCAGTTCAGTATTCTTGGGCTTCCCTGGTAGCTCAGACAGTAAAGAATCTGCCTGCAATCCAGGACACCTGGGTTTGATCCCTAAGTTGGGAAGATCCCCTGAAGGAGGGCATGTCAACCCACTCCAGTGTTCTTGCCTGGAGAATCTCCATGGACAGAGGAGCCTGGGGGCTATAGTCCATGGGGTTGCAAAGAGTGGGACACAAGTAAGCGACTAAGCATAGCAAACTCAGTCTAACAGTCAGCACACTGACAGCTGCAAAAACCAAACGCCAGGAACCTAAAAACAAGGACTAAAACAGAAAAAAAAAGATGGAAGGTAGAGAAAACTAAAAATACACAAACAACAAAAAATGGAGCAACCTGTGTTATATAACATGGGAATTAATTACTACTATGCTCTGTCACGGAGAAGGCAATGGCACCCCACTCCAGTACTCTTGCCTGGAAAATCCCATTGACGGGGGAGCCTGGTGGGCTGCAGTCCATGGGGTGACGAAGAGTCGGACATGACTGAGTGACTTCACTTTCACTTTTCACTTTCATGCATTGGAGAAGGAAATGACAACCCACTCCAGTGTTCTTGCCTGCAGAATCCCAGGGACGGGGGAGCCTGGCGGGCTGCCGTCTATGGGGTTGCACAGAGTCGGACATGACTGAAGCGACTTAGCAGCAGCAGCAGCGTGCTCTGTCAATGACCTCTTAAGGCAGCACTGCTTTATTTTGGTTTAATATTACAAACAGAATTCAAAATAATGACTTTGAGCCATGAAAAAAAAGAGTGATGTTTCATTCTGTAAAGTTCAAGCAAGAGGGCATGAGAGATTATGAAATATTTCAATAAAATGATTATCAGTTTTGAAAGATAGGACTAAACCTTAGGGGGAGAAGCTTAAATTGTACTTATATGGATAATCTCATTCTCCAGTACTAAATAAAATTTATTATGTGTTATGGGCTAAATGAATCTTTGTCCCCCCTCTCCCCGAACTAAATTCCTACATTGAAATCCTAATCCCTAATGTGAGGGTACTAGAAGGTGAGGCCTTTGGTGATTAGGTCACAGGAGTGGAGCCCTCATGAATTGCCCTTAAAATAAAGACCCCAGAGAGCTCTGTCTCCTCTCTGTCATGCGAAGGTGCAGGGGGAAAAGGGCTGAGTGCAGCCTGGCAGAGGCCCTCGCCAGGGTGCAGCCGTTCAATGCCTGACCCTGAACTCCCAACCTCTAACACTTCAGAAGTCAGCTGCTGTAGTTTGAAAACCACGAAGTTCTATGGTATCTGTTACAGCAGCCCAAAAGGATTAAGGCAGTGTTTATCGGAGAGACATTTCTGTCACGTATACCTGAACTTATATGTTAACCCTCAAAGCAGTCATCTTGGGAACATAATACATTCGAATAATTACTGCCTGAAAGTTTGATGAAATTATCCCATGAGAAGTTATTTTAGAACCAATATATGAACTACATCATTATCAGTCTCATTACTTTGTAACGATACTTCATTTTTAACTGGAATAGCCTTAAGTTGAGTTATCAAGATAGGCAATCATTAAACTTGGTTGCAAACGATCTGGACGATGAGAAAAATCAAATGTCATATATCCTGATAATTGTCAAAAGTTTGAGCTGCAAGGTCTGGATGAAGTTCTAAATCAGCCAAGACAAAATCAAAGCAGCAGCATTCACTAAAGTAAGAATTTAGCCTTTCCAGACCAACTCTTTCAACAGGGCACACTCTTTGGAAGTACATCATGGTACGCTGCTTAGTAAGACTGGCTCCGATCATTAGTCACAACTTACATATATTATTCATTAAGTCATTTACATTTAAAGAACACTTAAATGCATTCAAGTTAAACTAAACTATATATCTACTGTATATCAATGCCTATTTATTACATGTATTATTACAAAGCTCTGATTTGTATTAATGCTGACACTGTGATCCTTATGTATCTGGATACCAAACCCTGGAGACGTATTTCTCCTTCATTTCTTCCACAGATGCTGGGAACTTGATTTTACATGTTACAAGTTCCCACCCTATAGACTTGGGAATCCAGATGATGTACAGTCAAACTGTGAAGCAGGATTTATTTCACAGTCACATACACATAGCTTCACAAACACACATTCCATATGGGCTGTCCAGAATCACTAGCCATATATATTTCAAAATGCTGACAACAGAGCCCCATTAGCAACTTCATAGGTAAAGCTGGGGTCTATCACTGAACTTGATATATGGCACTCTTGGTGGTCACTAAGCCCCATTCATACCCATGACATCATTGTTTCCATAGAAATAACATCACTACACTCTCCAAGGGGGAGAAACTAAAAGGGATTCTCAAAGACAACAAAACCCAAACAGTGCAACCGGAATATGCAAGCTATCAGTTAAAGTAGCGTTTTAGGGGTGTCTTGGTTTCTTTGGGCAAACTCTGGGAGATAGTGAGGGACAGGGAGGCCTGATGTGCTGAATCCAAGGGGTTGCCAAGAGGCAGACGTGACTTAGTGACTGGACCACAGCAGCAAAGTTTATGTGGAGAAGGACACAAGCAGAGAGGGCAGCTTTCTTAAATTACAAACAAATGGGAATAAATGCAACTGCTAAGTTTCTTTCTGAAACGAATTCACTCTACTTTGCACAAGCCACATTTAAGAAATTTAGCTTTTCTTAAATTAACACTCACAACCCTATGACATAAACGTGTCAATGTTTCAATGCTTTTAAAAACCCTTAAAACCTTTAAATGATTTTTGACTTCGTATGATTATACACTGTGAACTTAACATAATAGAGAGGAAATTTTAATGATTTTTTTAGCAGCTCAGCTAAGAAAAACAGATCTCATATGCTGTCAAAATCCATAAGAAAATATAAGAACCAAGTCAAAATCATGTTGAACATTGAATGATGTTGAATGATGGAACTATATGAAATTGGACACAAAGAATGGCAAGGTCAAACTATTATACAAAATTTGAGCAGAATATTTTCAAAAGCAATCACAAAAATAAAAAACTCATGAAAAGAAAAGCAGACACTAGTACCATCCTCTGACTGTACAAATGTAAAAGACTGTATCGGTCGTGTTAGAAATGGCTTGCTGTGCGTATAGAAAGCAAGCAGCACATTCTTTCCAGTGTTTATAATTAACAGCCTGATTCACAACTCCAGATATATCCGAGGACTGCCTTTCTGGACAAGGGACAGTCTTGTAAAAGATTGAAAATGTTGCCCAAGTCAGTCACCCCAAAGCAACCTCACTCAAAAGGATGAGCGCACAGTGGCGTGGTGCCAGAGAGACCACTGTGAGCAGACACGTGAGCTCTATCCCAGAGGAGAATCACAACCAATGAACCGTACCAGGGATTACATGCTGTCTTCCTATTCTTCCTGAGCAACAGTGAGCACAGAAACCACAGTGCTTACAGGTGGAGGGAAAGGGTCCTAAGGAATCAAACAAACACCACCCTGCACACGCCACTGTGAAGCCACACAGCACACTCTGCCGGCCCCAGAGCTACTCCTTTGTTATCCATCCTACAGCAAATCCCCTAAGCGTCTACAAGCACTTAAAACTTAGTATTTCTGGTTTCCTCGGTGTGAACTGAAAGAGACACGTGTACCTCAATGTTCATCGCAGCACTGTTTATAATAGCTAGGACATGGAAGCAACCTAGATGTCCATCAGCAGATGAATGGATAAGAAAGCTGTGGTACATATACACAATGGAGTATTACTCAGCCATTAAAAAGAATACATTTGAATCAGTTCTAATGAGGTGGATGAAACTGGAGCCTATTATACAGAGTGAAGTAAGCCAGAAAGAAAAACGCCAATACAGTATACTAATGCATATATATGGAATTTAGAAAGATGGTAATGATAATCCTGTATGGGAGACAGCAAAAGAGACACAGATGTATAGAACAGTCTTTTGGACTCTATGGGAGAGGGAGGGGGGATGATTTGGGAGAATGGCATTAAAACATGTGTAATATCATATAAGAAATGAATCGCCAGTCCAGGTTTGATGTAGGATACAGGAAGCTTGGGGCTGGTGCACTGGGATGACCCAGAGGGATGATATGGGGAGGGAGGTGGGCGGGGGGTTCAGGATGGGGAACACGTGTACACCCGTAGTGGATTCATGTCAATGTATGGCAAAACCAATACAATACTGTAAAGTAAAAAATAACAATAAAAAATAAATGAATAAAAATAAAACTTAGTATTTAATGAAATCCTAAACAGATCCATTTACTTCCATAATGGTAGTCTTGTTTATGAGTGCTGTGCCATTCCCGAAAACTCACATGTAGGAAGCAACTTAAAGAAATACCAGCAGCATAGAATGACAGCAAGTACTTGCCAGAACATCACCCAATCTTGCAACAGGTGAGATAGGCACTGGTGTCAGATTTCCACTGGAGACCTTAAGGGCTTGACCAATGGGGAGACAAAACCATCCAGAGCTAAAGGTCAAGCCATGGATATAACATGTCCGACTCTTTACGACCCCATGGGCTGTAGACTACCAGGCTCCTCCCTCCATGGAATTTTCCAGGCAAGAGTACTGGAGTGGGTTGCCATTGCCTTCTCCAGGGGCTCTTCCCAACCCAGGGATCGAACCCAGATCTCCCGTATTGCAGGCAGACACTTTACTGTCTGAGCCACCAGGGAAGCCCATATAAGATAACACGCAACTACAAAAGACCACTTATGCGTCCACCAAGGTAGGCGATGAGAACTGAGGGAAGTAGGCGATTGAAAGGAGAGGAAACAACTACAGATAAGATGGGTGCTGGGAGCTGGATCTGCGCCTCCTACCCATCTGGGCTGTTGTTCTTTTAATCAATGCTCTCCACCCACCCCTCCACCGTCACTACCCCCACACCTCATTGACGGTCTTACTGGGAGATAAAAGGGCAAGAGAGGCTGTTCTATATGCAGGTCACAGAAAAATTATTAGGGTGTGGTTCCTGATATCACAGGGCTAACAAGGAGTAAAAGACAGATATCTAAAGTAATTCGGACTCAGTGTTATAAACACTGTGCAGTACATGGAAGGGTGACCAGGGGCTGGCCAGGGAGGTAAGGTGGGAGGGGCATATGAGGGCAGGGAGAGAACAAGAACATGAGCTGAGGTCTCCAGCTATCAAGGAAGTGTTCAGAAGATGCAAACAGCCCGGTGCATTTGAAGTCATTGGTTAGAAATAAGGCTTGGAATTTAGCCAGGGGACAGTTCATGGCCAATTTTTTAAATAACCAAAACAAGACAATAAATCTGGAACCTCTGATTCATGGAGTTGCTTAAAGGGAGAAATGTCCTCCCTGAAATCTAATAAGAGAAATGTCCATGGCCAGCAAAGAAAAGCTGAAAGAGATTTTTAACGCATAGCTCTTCAGACTCAGCAACCATGTGTTAACAGTCAAGGTGGTCCAGAGCACTGAGACGGCAATCTAACCTCAAGACCTATGCATGCAGCCAGTGGCTGCCTCCCACTCCTGCTGCCCCTGCCCCACTATCACTACGTAGGGATGATACTGCCTTTCACAATTCGTATGTATGTACCAGATTGAAACCTGGATTTCTTACTGCTTACATGACCTCTGGCAGCAATTAGAAAAATCACATACAGATGTGAACAGAGAAACCCAAGGACTTCCACTGTCCTCCCAAAGTGTTAACTCCCTGATTTTTGGCAAGTTCCAGCCAGACCTCCCTTTCTATTCCCCTCCAACCAGAAGGTTCTGCAGCATTTGACATGCATTCAAGATCTCAATGTGGGTGGCTCTGTAATAAGCTAAGTTTATATTATCGTGGATGCCCCATTTGTGCTTTCTGTGCATCTATCTCCCTTCTAGGGTGGCCCTTTCGCCTCTAACACCCAAGCTTTCTGATCAACCCTTGGGAAAGAGTTGTACCAAAATCAGTTTCCCCTAGGAATAATTTGGATTGAGAAGAGAACACGCTGTAAGTGGGAGGTGCTTCTTCTGTGTGTGTCTAGTTACTCAATCGTGTCTGACTCTCTGCGACCCTTTGGACTGTAGCCCACCAGGCTCCTCTATCCGTAAGATTTATTCAGGCAAGAATCCTGGAGTAGGTCACCACTCCTCCTCCAGGGTATCTTCCTGACCCAGATCAACCCACATTTCCTGTGTCTCAAGCATTGCAGGTGGATTCTTTACCCACTGAGCTATCTGGGAAGCCCAAAAAGTGTTTACATGATAGAAGGCCCTCAATTCATCAAGAGATCATCTTAGAGAAGCTAATTCCTAAATAAGGGGGCACAGTCACAAGCAGGTCTAGGTATCTGCCTCTGATTGACAGGGTAAAACAATCAAAATTCCTGACTCACACCAAATGAATGAGAGGCGGTAAAACTCGATAAATGACTTTTGCTTCATCAACCACTCTATTCTTGAGGGACAAAAGACCCTGTCCATACAACAAGCACGCATTTGTGTGTACATACCCACATGTATATGAGTGTCTCTGAGAGAGGAGGAAGGGAAGCAAAGAAGTGGAGGAGCAAACCTAGTAGTTAGATGAGTGATGCCAGCATTCATAGATAACTCATTCACATAGGCAGGCCTGAAAGGAGGTGGTGAATTAAACACTGTCCACACAGGTGCAGGCTTTGACCAACAGCTGAAAGTCCCAAGCACTCACAAAGAGTTAGAATATAATAAAGACCTTTCAGAAAGAGAGTAAAATCCATTAGAAGATTAAATTCAGTCCAGAAGCCAAAGTAAGGAAAACAGCTCCAGAAATATTTACTGATAAATCAGATGATGGTAGAGCAAAACCACTCACTCAAGTTCTCTGACTCATGGGCTGGACTCAGTATACAGTTGATGCTAACCTGACCTCTGTCTCCTTATCTCTATTCCAATTTACTGAATTCTTATCAACTATCAGATCAGATTAGATCAGTCGCTCAGTCGTGTCTGACTCTTTGTGACCCCCTGAATCGCAGCATGCCAGGCCTCCCTGTCTATCACCAACTCCTGGAGGTCACTCAGACTCACGCCCATTGAGTCAGTGATGCCATCCAGCCATCTCATCCTCTGTCATCCCCTTCTCCTCCTGCCCCCAATCCCTCCCAGCATCAGAGTCTTCTCCAATGAGTCAACTCTTCGCATGAGGTGGCCAAAGTACTGGAGTTTCAGCCTTAGCATCATTCCTTCCAAAGAAATCCCAAGGCTGATCTCCTTCAGAATGGACTGGTTGGATCTCCTTGCAGTCCAAGGGACTCTCAAGAGTCTTCTCCAACACCACAGTTCAAAAGCATCAATTCTTTGGTGCTCAGACTTATCAACTACATTCCCACCCATAAAGCCTGGGCTGGCTTTCTCACATAGAAAACAATCACTTCCATTGTTTGTTTCTCAATGTTTCTCCTGTGTATAAAACTGCATTCATGGCATGAGTTTACTATGCTACAGACGTCATTCTCCAAGGGATTCACCCATCTGAACTTGGTCACTTACTGCTGTTCAGTCGCTGAGTTGTGTTGGACTCTTTGCGACCCCAGGGACTGCAGAGCATCAGGTTTCCCTGTCCTTTCACTGTTGTTCACGCTACAGCCACGGGTGACAGCTTTCACTGTGGGACTCCTGTCCTGATCAGCACCTTACACACCAGTGGAAGGTCATGCAAGAGGAAATGAGAGAACGTAGATAGCTCAGAGAAATTCACTGCCTATTCTATTAAAAAAAAAAAAAAATCTCCATCAGCAAATAACTCACACTGAAATCCCTCTCCTGGGCCAGCTAGCCAGGTCTCTCAGCAAGAAATGGTAAAAGAAGTGGAGGGAGAACAAAGAGCTATTTGGGGAAGGGTCTAGGGTGTGCACTTCAATCTGGCCAGGGCCAGATGGAACAGACAAGCAGAGAGAAGATGTAGATCCTGGCTTCTGGAGAAAGAGCTATCATAAATAAAAGCTGCCAGAGAGGAGGGGAAAACTGACCAACCTATAATACAAATTCTGGGAGCCACCTCAAAATAAAATGCTCTTTAAGGTCATCTTGAGTCCTTCCCAGTACTTTAGAACAGCCTTTTGGATGCTAATTAACCCTCCAGATTCCATGGCCCCAAGAGAGATGTAAATGTGTTCAACTGATGAGTGCATTCAATCTGTACTATTCCTGGAGCTCTAACAGCTTTCTAAAGGGCCTTTTGAAGAAAAGCATTTTACAGCACTATAGAATGTCTGAACCAAAATGGACCACAAAGAGCCTCTCTGGAGAGGAAGCAGGAACAGTGGGAAAGATCTGGATCCAAATCCCACCACATCGGGCATCCACCACTTGTGTGAGGCCAGGGGATTCACTCAAGCCACCTAAGCCTCAGGCTCTCTACCTGCAAAAAGAGGACAACATTGCCCACTCCACCGGTTGTGTTGGTAAAAAGCCCAGCCCTGTTCCTGATTTACAGTGGTCTACAATTGTAATCCGGAGAAGGCAATGGCACCCCACTCCAGTACTCTTGCCTGGAAAATCCCATGGACAGAGGAGCCTGGTAGGCTGCAGTCCACGGGGTCGCTAGGAGTCGGACACGACTTAGCGACTTCACTTTCGTGCCACTGGAGAAGGAAACGGCAACTCACTCCAGTGTTCTTGCCTGGAGAATCCCAGGGACGTGGGAGCCTGGTGGGCTGCCGTCTATGGGGTTGCACAGAGTCGGACACAACTGAAGCGACTTAGCAGCAGCAGCAGCAACAGTTGTAATCTGTGGAATCCTATAAACAGTGCTATACCATACAGTCCCTCAGTAGCTTAGAATTTAGCACATATTATCCTCACATCTTTTCTCCTTTGTAACCACTCACCAATACCAGCCTCTCATGACACACCAGCCACTGCAGAAAATGCATCCATGTAGATTCTCAAGGCCTCACGTTCCTCACTGTAAAACGGCCAACATGTTTGCCTATTATTAGTCAGCAAGACAGCAGTGGCACCAGTTTGCCAATCTTGCCTCCCAAGTCCAACTTTTCCGTGCTCCTCATTGCCCGCCGGTCCCACGGCTGTGCCCCGGAGGCATTCTCAGTTCTGACCATTATTCCCTACTCATACATGCTCACTTTCCCTAGAGCCCATCTCAAATTCCTCGGCCTTGGCTGGGGTTCCAAGTTACCTCAGCTTTAATTTTCACCTGCGACTCTCATTAACAAGCTGCATACTTCCTTTTCCGGATCCAAACATAGGCACTAGCAAGAAGGCCTAGGGAAATTTTTCTATACTACCAGAAGGCTTATGAGATGTTAATGAGAGGATGGTCTATCAGCCTAAACACGTTCAGATTATTTTCAAGTGAAAATCAGAAACACTTGTTACAGTTGGCACAGTGTGTGCAGGGGGTCAGGCACATGGGGTGATGGCAGCTTTCATGTTTGCCCACTCCTACACAGGATGACACATGTAATTCCCAACCAGTGGCACCCTCCTGAGCTGTGCCTGGGCTCCAGAAATCTCAGTCCTATGAGATCCTGACTTTAAAAACAACAACAACAAAACTAGTGTCAATGACACAAAACATCTCATCTATTTTATTAGAAAAATAAACAGGTCCTAACTTGGTTTGGACTTCCCTGATGACTCATTTGGTAAAGAATCCTCCTGCAATGTGGGAGACCTGAGTTTCATCCCTGGGTTGGGAAGATCCCCTAGAGAAGGGAACAGCTATCCACTCCAGTATTCTGGCCTGGAGAATCCCATGGACTAAACAGTCCATGGGGTTGTAAAGAGTCAGACACGACTAAGCGACTTTCACTTCACTAACTTGGTTTAGTCAACTTGCCCAAATCCTATGTCTTCTTTCCTCTTTAATCACTCGGGAGCCTCTAGAGGAGTCACTATTATCTCTCAAGATAGGAATTATCATTTCCTTGGTACAGCACATGTCTGCTTATTTTCAGGATTCATGAATTTAAAAAGATAAATCTTAGATCAAACTGTGTCAGCAAAAAGTTTTTGAAGTGGCTTGGAAAATTAAAATCAACAGATAATCAAAAGAAAAAAGTTCACAAGATTAGTCTGTTCTGGTGGGAAAACTACAACTGTCTCACAAGATTATATCCACAAAAGTGGTGGCATGTCCTCGAATTTTCGCATTTTAAGAGTCAAGAGAGAAGTAAGGGGATCCAAGATTATGGAAACACCTAAACTTTTACTTATCTTATTGAACAGAATGTTACAGATTAATTGTTAATTTTTGTTTTCTACGAATGCAAAGTGGTTAGTTAGGTGTGTTTAATTTTTCTCTGATAGTTCATAAAGGTAACAGGGCAAAATATTAATTGTTCCCGCATCAGTAACTGCCCTCAGCTTCATCCATGAGAAACAGGCTTTGTTCACTCAAGGGCTCAATCAATATATATTTATTTGGGCCATCTAGATGCTATAGAACAGTCCATTAGAACTTTCTAGAATAATGGAATTTTTTTCTTTAATCTGTTCTTTCCACCCTAGCTGCTGGTCACATGTGACTACCAAGCACTTGGAATATGGCTAGTATAACTGAGGAACTGAATGTTACTTTAAACTTAAATTCTCACATGTGTCCAGTGGCTATCGAATTGAATAGCACACCATTAAGGGACACCAAGACATGAGAACACATGAATGGAAAATCATGTTGTATCTGGAAGAACAAGATAAGGACATAAGAAAAGCTAACTCATAAGTACAAGCTGGTAAGTAAAATTGTCCTCCAAGTCTTCACGTTCTCTATGCAAAAGCCCCTGTTGACCCGCTGTCAGCACAACCATCACTTGTTCAGGGAAGTGTTTCCAAGGGCTTATCATACCACGGACCCTGTCCTTCAGCAGATTTTAGTGGAATGTTCACACACATGTGTAATTATCTGATTAGGCCTTGATTCCAGTTTCTATCAACTTCATCAGCGCAGAAACTGTTAATTTTTTCTCACTACTGTGCTCCAACACAGTACGTTTAGTAGGTTTGCACATAGTAGGTTTAAAATTAACATGTGTCGAACAACTGAATAAATTATTAATTGAGCTCCTGGATGTAAAAATGATCACAAAACATAAGGCACAATAGAAATGTTTGTGATTGTTACTTGGTGTGGATGATGACAAGAGAATTAATCCTCTTAGCTGCTGGAAACCATTCTGCTTTCATTTAAGTAACAAAATTGCTGCATTTGCAGGACACCACAAGGAAAGGGACTCGTACAAGCTATCCCACGGTGCCCTATTTCAGTATTCTCTTCAGGACCATGCCAAAATATCCAGCTCATCTGTGTTCAGATGCAGTACTGCTTTGTTCTGATCCATTGCTGGTCACTGTGGGAGCTTTGGTTGAGTCATCTGGCCTTTTAAAAAGGAGAGGCCTATTGGTTAAGTCTGCTGGGTATCTGGTGCTGGACCATAGACAATGCATTCTGGCCATGGATTAGGCTGAGAAAAGCACTCCAGGTCCCCCCAACCCCCACCTCTGCCTGAATCCAACTCTATACCCAAAGTGCCATGGGCATCAGGAGCCAAAGGAAACTGCAGTGGCCAAGGCCTGGGAGAGCTTGCTCCCCCATGCTGACACATTCAAGGGAACAAAGGCCTTCCAAGTTGCACTGAGCTGGTCTGAAGATGGAAGGTCTTTATGCAGGTTTCCAAGGAGATAACTCTGATGCTGTTACCATGGAAACTGTTGCTACCATCTATTGTCCATCACCCCTTGATAGAAAGTTGGGGCAGGGGGGTTTGTTGATGGAGAAGGAAACAAGAAGAGTTGGATTTAAGTCAAGATGAAGAAAACTCAAATGGGTTCGCTAAAGGCAATGGCACCCCACTCCCGTACTCTTACCTGGAGAATCCCATGGACAGAGGAGCCTGGTAGGCTGCAGTCCATGGGGTCGCTAAGAGTTGGAGACGACTGAGCTACTTCATTTTCTCTTTTCACTTTCATGCATTGAAGAAGGAGACGGCAACCCACTCCAGTGTTCTTGCCTGGAGAATCCCAGGGACAGGGGAGCCTGGTGGGCTGCCGTCTCTGGGGTCGCACAGAGTTGGACACGACTGAAGCAACTTAGCAGCAGCAGCAGCAAAGACTTCAGTGGTGTATGTGAACAAAACCTCCAATGTCCAGAGGAAATGAATTAGGGACATGAATGTCTATGGTTTCCTATTATTAATGCGGGTAGAGCTGGAGTAAAGCGTGACATGAGAATAACCTCTACCCAGTTGCTGGGCCTTGTCACCTAGGATCTCCAGAGGGAACACTCAAGCGTAAGGGTCAGCGGTGATGTGCAGGCCATAACCCTTGAAGCTGCAGAACCATAAGGAAACTCCCTTCTTTCCTGCTGAAAACTTTTTTTCAGGTAGGAGAGGAGCATGTTAGAAGTCCCTCTAATTTTTGCTATTATCTTATAATATCTGATCTGACCAGCAAAATGGTAATTTTTTTAATCTAATGAGAGCAGCTTATGGGAAAAATAGAATAGTTCCATAAACAACAAACACACAGAAATGCATTTGGGTAACAGAAGACACACTGGACTTGGCATCAAGGTCATTCTCATCATTTATTATACGCATGGCCTTGGGCACTTCACAGCTTGAGTCTCAATTATCTCCTTTCATGGAAATAGTTACTGCCAAGTCTACTTCATACGGTACAAAGTCTTATGAAGGAATTACACCATCTACGCCAAGAAACAAGGACCTAACACACCTTACCCATATTAACAAAAGGCTTTTGACTTCAATTACTCCAGGCAGGATTGCTATAAACCCTTTTGTGTAATCCAACTTTGTGTTTGGAAAACAGTTGGTACCCAACCAATTATTAATAATATGACATTAAAAGTATGGGTGATAAGATGGACTATGTCTTCACAGTCTTCTGCTTATTTTCTTACCTAGGCCTTCAGGCCATATGAAAGCATCAAGTCTGACAATTAGATCTAACTTTTTCCCCAAAGTAGTTTTGGAAAGTTAAATTTCAATTGGAAATAAGATACTGAAGTTACAGGGGGAGGTCTGTGGAAGAGCAGCGATAGAAAGTAGGAACTGGGGAAAAGAAAGGAATCTTGCAGGGCCATTGTCAAACATGAAACATCTAACTAGGGTAGAGAATGGGAGTTGGGAAAGATCTGGAGTCTGGACGTGGAAACAAGAACAGAAATTATATACTGATGCTACCCCAAACTAGAAAGCCTTCACATCTTTCATACTCTTTATCAGATCAGATCAGATCAGATCAGTCGCTCAGTCGTGTCCGACTCTTTGCGACCCCATGAACCGCAGCACGCCAGGCCTCCCTGTCCATCACCAGCTCCCGGAGGTCACTCAGACTTGCATCCATCGAGTCAGTGATGCCATCCAGCTATCTCATCCTCTGTCGTCCCCTTCTCCTCCTGCCCTCAATCCCTCCCAGCATCAGAGTCTTCTCCAATGAGTCAACTCTTCGCATGAGGTGGCCAAAATACTGGAGTTTCAGCTTTAGCATCATTCCTTCTAAAGAAATTCCAGGATTGATCTCCTTCAGAATGGACTGGTTGGATCTTCTTGCAGTCCAAGGGACTCTCAAGAGTCTTCTCCAACACCACAGTTCAAAAGCATCAATTCTTCGGCGCTCAGCCTTCTTCACAGTCCAGCTCTCACATCCATACATGACCACAGGAAAGACCATAGCCTTGACTAGGCGAACCTTTGTTGGTAAAGTAATGTCTCTGCTTTTGAATATGCTATCTAGGTTGGTCATAACTTTCCTTCCAAGGAGCAAGCGTCTTTTAATTTCATGGCTGTAGTCACCATCTGCAGTGATTTTGGACAACAAAAAGTTACAAAGTAAGCATTCGCAAAGCTGCCAGGTAGGACCTGCAGTCTGCCATACCTTCTTCAAAAAAGGTGACTCAGGCCTGGGCACTCCAGAAGCCAGACAAAGGAGGCATTCAGGATGGAGCAAAGAAAATGCAATTTAGTTCCTGTAGCTCTGAATAAGTTCCTTATTTATGTTTTTTTCTCTCAAATAACACTGCTGTGCATTGTTGGGATATTCTCAGATCAGGATCATCTCTCTTGAGGTATCAGACGGGAGGGAAAGAGAGAGGCAAAGAATGCAAATGCCTTTCCAATCATGGGATTGGTTCAGTTCAGTTCAGTCGCTCAGTCATACCCGACTCTTTGCGACCCCATGAACCACAGCACACCAGGCCTCCCTGTCCATCACCAACTCCTGGAGTTCATGCAAACCCATGTCCATCAAGTCAGTGATGCCATCCAACCATCTCATCCTCTGTCGTCCCCTTCTCCTCTTGCCCTCAATCTTTCCCAGCATCAGGGTCTTTTCAAATGAGTCAGCTCTTTGCATCAGGTGGCCAAAGTATTGGGGTTTCAGCTTCAACATCAGTCCTTCTAGTGAACACCCAGGACTGATCTCCTTTAGGAGGGACTGGCTGGATCTTCTTGTAGTCCAAGGGACTCTCAAGAGTCTTCCCCAACACCAGTTCAAAAGCATCAATTCTTCAGTGTTCAGCTTTCTTTATAGTCCAACTCTCACAATCCATACATGACCACTGGAAAAACCATAGCCTTGACTAGATGGACCTTTGTTGGAAAAGTAATGTCTCTGCTTTTCAATATGCTGTCTAGGTTGGTCATAACTTTCCTGCCAAGGAGTAACCATCTTTTAATTTCATGGCTCCAATCACCATCTGCAGTAATTTTGGAGCCCCCCCCCAAAATAAAGTCAGCCACTGTTTTTGCCATAAAGTGATGGGACCAGATGGCATGATCTTAGTTTTCTGAATGTTGAGCTTTAAGCCAACTTTTTCATTCTCCTCTTTCACTTTCATCAAGAGGCTCTTTAGTTCTTCACTTTCTGCCATAAGGGTGGTGTCATCTACATATCTGAGATAATTGACATTTCTCCCTGCAATCTTGATTTCAGCTTGTGCTTCCTCTAGCCCAGCATTTCTCATGATGTATACTGCATATAAGTTAAATAAGCAGGGTGACAATGCACAGCCTTGATGTACTCCTTTTCCTATTGGGAACCAGTCTGTTGTTCCATGTCCAGTTCTAACTGTTGCTTCCTGACCTGCATACAGGCACAGAAGTGCGGCCAAGAGAAGCTACCCCTCGTCCAAGGTCAGGGGCAGTGGCCGAGAGGAGCTACCCAACGTCCGAGGTGAGGAGCAGCAGCTGCGCTTTGCTGAGAAGCCATGAAGAGACACCCCATGTCCAAGGTAAGAGAAACCCAAGTAAGACGGTAGGCACTGAGAGAGGGGATCAGAGGGCAGACAGACTGAAACCACAATCATAGACAACTAGCCAATCTGATCACACGGACCACAGACTTGTCTAACTCAATGAAACTAAGCCATGCCGTGTGGCACCACTCAAGACAGACGGGTCATGGTAGAGAGGTTTGACAGAATGTGGTCCACTGTAGAAGGGAATGGCAAACCACTTCAGTACTCTTGCCTTGAGAACCCCATGAACAGTATGAAAAGGTAAAAAGATAGGATATCAAAGGGGAACTTCCCAGGTTGGTAGGTGCTCAATATGCTACTGGAGATCAGTGGAGAAATAACCCCACCAAGAATGAAAGAATGGAGCCAAAGCAAAAATAACACCCAGTTGTGGATGTGACTGGTGATAGAAGCAAGGTCCGATGCTGTAAAGAGCAATATTGCAAAGGAACCTGGAATGTTAGGTCCATGAATCAAGGCAAATTGGAAGTGGTCAAACAAGAGATGGCCAGAGTGAATGTCGACATTCTAGGAATCAGCAAACTAAGATGAACTGGAATGGGTGGATTTAACTCAGATGACCATTATATGTACTACAGTGGGCAGGAATCCCTTAGAAGAAATGGAGTAGCCATCATAGTCAACAAAACAGTCTGAAATGCAGTACTTGGATGCAATCTCAAAAACGACAGAATGATCTCTGTTTGTTTCCAAGGCAAACCATTCAATATCACAGTAATCCAAGTCTATGCCCTGACCCGTAATGCTGAAGAAGCTGAACAGTTCAATGAAGACCTACAAGACTTTCTAGAACTAACACCCCCCAAAGATCTCCTCTTCGTTACAGGGAACTGGAATGTAAAAGTAGGAATTCAAGAAACACCTGGAATAACAGGCAAATTTGGCCTTGGAGTAATGGGATTGGTAGCATTGATTAATCCTACATGCTAGGAAGAAAGGGAGTGTGACAACATGCTAAATGTTCTAACTC
Organism: Tragelaphus eurycerus; assembly: GCA_935064755.1. NCBI lineage: Eukaryota > Metazoa > Chordata > Mammalia > Artiodactyla > Bovidae > Tragelaphus > Tragelaphus eurycerus. The sequence goes on along the minus strand of CAKXYN010000095.1, from coordinate 914,207 downwards.
TTGGCTTTAGGTCTTTCTTGATACCCATTCTGAACCCAGCACCAAGCTAAGACCACACAGTCAAAAGAGGGGTCACTGAAAGACAGTGGCCAAAGAAGTTAATGTCCTTGGTGCCACCAAAAAAGATTCATGCTTTGCTTTAGCTTTAAATATGGTTCCCACAAAAATGCTTCCAGAGTGTTAACAACCTCTGAATACCATGATCTGCCCAACCTAATAAGGGACAGAATTTCTTCTCAACAATTTTGTGCTTCAATAAGAATGGCATGGCCACGCTCATTTTGCCCAGATCTCATGATATACTCACAACACAGAAAGGGAGCGCTCAAATGGACCTGAAGTATCATACACTGTTACCCAGCCTTCTCATTTTAGAGTTGAAAATGCTGAAGCCAAGAGACCCAGTAATGACTTGTCCAGGGTTAGGAACCAAGGAGCACAGATTCCAGGCCAGAATATCACTGTATTATTTCTGTCGCATTAAACCACCATCAACTACCATCTTAATCCTGCATGTACTAATTTCATCTCTTCAATCAGGCTAAACTCTCTTTGACAAGAATTTTATCCTTTCCTAGTAATTTTAGGCATTCATGCCATAACCCATAGCACCAAGCTAAAGCACCTAAGGAAGGTATTGGGAACTCAAGAAATGGATTCTAAAGCAGGTCTCAATTCACCAACACACTTCACAGAAATCTTGGCTATTTTCGGGGCAGGAGTTGATCACTCTACCCTCCTTTGAAACAATTTCTTTTCCTAGTCCCCAAATCTTGACTCTTTAGGAAGAATTCTAGCCATAAGGGCATCTGGACTGCCATCTTTAAGGAGAGTCAATGACAACTTCCCTACCTGTCAAGTTTTTAACGTTGGTTTAAATATTATGCTTTAACAGAGCTAGTGGTTGGAGCTGGTTGTGCTCTTTCAAAACCTTGCAATTTAAGGAATCCATCACCATCTCTCATTAAAATAGCCCACCCGAGACTCTTACAGAAAGGGATTACCAATTTCATTGCCAAAAAGAATTGAAGACTCACTCACACTACTGATATTCTGACATACCCAAAAAGCAAGCCAATATTTGGGCCTAAATAGATCCTGGTAGTCTGACCTGTTTCTGTACTAAACCTGACTAGTTGGTATGATTTGAAAATGTCTCACTCAGAAAGCAATGTTTAAAAAGGAATCGCTGCTGGACATCTGGGTTTCTTCCAGTTTGGGTTATTATTACACTTAAGGCTACCATGAACATTCATGCACAAGTCTGGGCGTGCTTTCATTTCTCTCACATACATACCTAGAAGTAGAATGGTTGCATTATAAGGTAGATAAATGTTTAACTTTATGAGAAACTGGCCACCTGTTTTTCAAAGTGGCTGTACCATTCTACATTCCCACCAGCAGTATGTCAAGAGTTCCTCATCAGTACTTGATATGGTCAGTCTTTTCAATTTCACTCATTCTTACAGTTAAGTAGTAATAACTCATTATGGTTTTAATTTGCATTTTCCTAATGACAAAGGATGCTGAGTATCTTTTCATGTACTTATTAGTCAACCACATATCTTTGGTGAAGCAACTGGATTCAAATCTTTTACCCTCTTTTTAAATTGGATTGTTTTCTTATCATTGAATTTTAAGAGTACTTTGTAGATTTTGGATAAAGTCCTTTAGACAAGCAAGTCCATAGCAATTGCTTCCCTTAAAGACAAAATATCTTACTGGTTTCCTTAAGCCTTTCCCTCATTCCACCAGTTAGTCCTCCCCTGCTATAGCAGCATCACAATCTAAACATTTAAATGAAGGGATGAGCAATATGGTCTCATTAGCCTCCAGGACCCTGTCTGACCCAGCTGACCAGGAAGCAGACATCTCCTCAAACCCCTGACTTTGACTCAAGTCCATTTTACTCTCACACACTTCTGCAAGAAGTCAACATTAATGTTTCTTACTTCAAGAGACAACACCTTTAATCAGTAGTTCTCAACAGGGAGACAATTTTGCCCCCCAGAGAGCATTTGGCAATGTCCAGAGATATTTGTTTGTCACAACTAGGTGGGGAAACAGTTGTTACTGGCATTTAGTGGGTAGAGGCCAGATATACTGCTAAATACCCACAATGTACAGATCAGCCCGCAAAACAAAGAATTTTGTGGAAACCCTGCTTTAAAAGGGTTTGTCTCTTTAAAAAGCTCTGTCACTAACTAGTTGTATAACCTCAGGCAAAGCACCTAAACTCTCAAAGTCCCCAATTTCTCATCTGTTAAAGGCAAGGGATAACCTAAATTATCTCTAAGTTCTCCAATTGCAAAGAAATACAGCCCTATGACCATTTATGCAAAACCACACACAACTTGGAGCAGTCATGAAAATGACTTTAGGTTCTCCATGTTTAAGGAGTTTGACAACATAATGATAAAGGTTTAAGAGAATAGTTCCTGAGAATGTTTCTCATAAAAAAAGATGGGAATCAACTGCTGACCTCAGCAGGGACCCCAAACAGAGATGGGAAGACAAGGAGACAAGATGGGCTTCTAGCACCTGCCAGAAGAGTTCAGGTGTTCCCAGAACAGAAAGCATCCCGCTGAGCGAGATCCCTTCCTACCCTCCCTTCTACCCCACTCACTCAACGTCAGTGATGTAAACGCGAACTTAGAATGTGACTTTCACAGCAGAGCAGGTGAAAACCCTTCCAGGGCCAATTTGCCTAGCAGATGCAGTCTCCAACTCAAAAGTGAGATGGTGCCGGTGACACAGTGTCTCTGAAAATCCTGACAGAGCTCTGATAGGAAGAAAGTCACCTGGTAGGGGAACCTTGGGACTCACCTCAGTGAAACAACAGGTTTATTACTGCAAACCCAGGCAACACAAACCCTGAATCCTAACCAAGTTTCTGCCACTCATGCCCCCTTTGGGGGGAACAAGATCCTCCACCAATACTTACAACAGCTGTTCTGCAGGTTAAATGAAGTTGAAAATTGTTCCTAAGAGTCCCTGCAAGAATAAACAGACGGCTAACATATCGGACAGCCCTGGGGTGAACTTATTTTATTTCAAACCGACAAAAAATTATAAACATTAATTAAAGAAGAAGATTTACCAGCAACAACCTGCCTCTCAAAAGTAATCCCAAGAGCTTCCCATAGATATTCGTGGTGAAAGCGCCATGATTTCCACCATGATTGATGGTTAAGAAGAGGAGCAAGGTTGACTATGCACTCTTTGCACTTTTTCCAACAGGATAGGGTCAAAATTGGGATGTATTATTAGCCACTGTCATCTCTCCTCTCTGTTTTTCTTCTGTGAAGAGAAAGAAAGCTTCCTACACGCATACCTACAGGAAACGGGGAATACAAAGGAGACGCGATGTAGAAGTGAATACCTTGGTCTCCAACAGGAAACGTTCTCAGGCTGCAGCCCATACTCATCACCGCTCAACATTACCTCCCTGGTTTGCCTCCAACTAGCCCAGAGCTTGACAGAACCATGAGAAGCATGCTTCTGTGTTCTAGCTGCAGGCCTGACCCCTCAGCTTAGTCCCCTGTCTGCCTCCAGAACCATTCCACAGACAAGTCTGAGGCCAAGCCACTGCAGAGACTTTTGCAAACAGTTTAATCAGGACGTCAGAACTAAAGTAGAGAGCACTGTTCATCATCAGCCTAAAGACAGAATAGTAAGTGCTGTTAGTCATGTCCGTGACTTCTAGTTCGTCAGGCTCCTCCCGCACCGCCTGCTGTGTGCGTGGGCGTGTGTGTATGTGTGTACAGAGTTGGGGGGAATGTCAGCTCAAACTCACAGCAGCACGTAAAATCAAGTCTTCTTTATTAAATTGCTCATTTTTTCTCTTCTACATTCGCCTGTCCTCTTCTTCGCAAGGACCAGTTAGCAATAAAATCTGAAAGACAGCTGGGAGTGTTATGTTCTGTGCTGAACTAGATGACTTAAGCGATTTCTCTTCTCTAGGATTTGAGCCCTATCTCCTCTGGGGGCCCTGAGGTGCTGTTCCCCTCAGTTCCTGGAGGCTGACTATCCCCGCGGCTATTTCTATGTAACAAATTACAACATCTATGACATAACCAATTTTTAATTCTGCTCGCACTTTTACAAGTCAGAAATGAGGGAGAGGCTGCACGGTTCTCACTTGGGTTCTCATGCAGTCACAGCCAGAGGCTGGCTAGAGCTGCAGTCATCTGGAGGTCAGATGATGTTGGGCGTCCAGGATGGCTCACTCACAAAGCTGGCAGCCAGTGCCGGCTGTCAACCAGAGCTCAGCTGGAGCTGTCGACCAGAGTGCCCAAGCATGGCCTCTCCACTGAGGCTGTACCAGGCTAGCAGGACTTCTTAATGGGCAGCCGGCTCCTCTCAGAGAGTTGTCTGGCCCTTTCTGGGACCTAGCCTCACAAGTCCCACAACTTCGGAAGTGACATACTTCCATTCATTCTGTGAGCTGTAAGTGAGTCCTTAAGGTCAGCTCTTCCTGGGGTCCCATCACTTCCTGGCAAATAAAAGAGGAAAAAGTAAAAGTAGTAACAGATTTTCCTTTCCTGGGCTCCAAAATCACTGTGGATGGTGACTGCAGGCATGAAATTGGAAGACGTTTGCTTCTTGGAAGGAAAGCTATGACAAATCTAAGTGTATTAAAAAGCAATGACATCACTTTGCCAACAAAGGCCTGTATAGTCAAAGCGACGGTTTTTCTAGTAGTCATGTATAGATATGAGAGTTGGACCATAAAGAAAGCTGAGCACTGAAGAATTGATGCTTTCAAACTGTGGTGTTGGACAAGACTCTTGACAGTCCCTTGGACCGCAAGGAGATCAAACCAATCAATCCTAAAGGAGATCAACCCTGAATGATGCTGAAGCTCTAATACTTTGGCCACCTGATGTGAAGAGCCGACTCATTGGAAAAGACCCTGATTCTGGGAAAGCTTGAGGGCAGAAGGAGAAGGGGCAACAGAGGATGAGATGGTTGGATGGTATCACAGACTCAATGGACATGAACTTGAGCAAACTCCAGGAGACAGTGGAAGACAGGGAAGCCTGGCATGATGCAGTCCATGGGGTCACAAAGAGTCAGACATGACTTAGAGACTGAAGAACAACAAAGGTCAGCCCAGACACAAAGGGAATTAGTCCTAGATCTCATCTCTCAATGGTCTGAATGTTAAAAACATTCACAGGCATGTTTTAAGACCGCACACTGACCTGTTTTAACTGTTTTAATATTCTAGTCCGCTTGGGGTCAGGAAATCTGCCTTGTTCACTACTGTATCTCACACACATAGCAGACTGGCTGGCATACAATAGATGTTCAATAAACAGATACTGATTGAATGCTTGCTTGACCAAAAAGAAAAATGAGCTTCCATAGTGGAGAATCAACGTTTTAAGAGGAAAAATTATTTCCTTCCCGAATGCAGAGTTCCAAAGAATAGCAAGGAGAGATAAGAAAGCCTTCCTCAGTTACCAGTGCAAAGAAACAGAGGAAAACAATACAATGGGAAAGACTAGAGATCTCTTCAAGAAAATCAGAGATACCAAGGGAACATTTCATGCAAAGATGGGCTCGATAAAGGACACAAATGGTATGGACCTATCAGAAACAGAAGATATTAAGAAGTGGTGGTAAGAATACACAGAAGAACTGTACAGAATAGTTCTTCATGACCCAGATAATCACAATGGTGTGATCACTCACCTAGAGCCAGACATCCTGGAATGTGAAGTCAAGTGGGCCTTAGGAATCATCACTACCAACAAAGCCAGTAGAAGTGATAGAATTCCAGTTGAGCTATTCCAAATCCTGAAAGAGGATGCTGTGAAAGTACTTGGACTCAATATGTCAGCAAATTTGGAAAACAGCAGTGGCCACAGGACTGGAAAAGGTGAGTTTTCATTCCAATCCCTAAGAAAGGCAATGCCAAAGAACGTGCAAACTACCGCACAATTGCACTCATCTAACACTTTGCCAACAAAGGTTCATCTAGTCAAGGCTATGGTCTTTCCTGTGGTCATGTATGGATGTGAGAGCTGGACTATGAAGAAGGCTGAGCACCAAAGAATTGATGCTTTTGAACTGTGGAGTTGGAGAAGACTCTTGAGAGTCCCTTGGACTGCAAGGAGATCCAACCAGTCCATTCTGAAGGAGATCAGCCCTGGGATTTCTTTGGAAGGAATGATGCTAAAGCTGAAACTCCAGTACTTTGGCCACCTCATGCGAAGAGTTGACTCATTGGAAAAGACTCTGATGCTGGGAGGGACTAGGGGCAAGAGGAGAAGGGGACGACAGAGGATGAGATGGCTGGATGACATCACTGACTTGATGGACCTGAGTCTGAGTGACCTCCGGGAGTTGGTGATGGACAGGGAGGCCTGGCATGCTGCGATTCATGGGGTCACAAAGAGTTGGACACGACTGAGCGACTGATCTGATCTGATCTGAACACGCTAGTAAAGTAATGCTCAAAATTCTCCAAGCCAGGCTTCAGCCATATGTGAACCGTGAACTTCCAGAAATTCAAGCTGATTTTAGAAAAGGCAGAAGAACCAGAGATCAAATTGCCAACATCCGTTGGATCATCGAAAAAGCAAGAGAGTTCCAGAAAAACATCCATTTCTGCTCTACTGACTATGCCAAAACCTTTGACTGTGTGGATCACAATAAACTGTGGAAAATTCTTCAAGAGATGGGAACCCCAGACCACCTGACCTGCCTCTTGAGAAACCTGTATGCAGGTCAGGAAGCAACAGTTAGAACTGGACATGGAACAATAGACTGGTTCCAAATAGGAAAAGGAGTATGTCAAGGCTGTGTATTGTCATCCTGTTTATTTAACTTCTATGTAGAGTACATCATGAGAAACGCTGGACTGGAAGAAGCACAAGCTAGAATCAAGACTGCTGGGAGAAATATCAATAACCTCAGATATGCAGATGATACCACACTTATGGCAGAAGGAGAAGAGGAACTAAAAAGCCTCTTGATGAAAGTGAAAGGAGAGTAAAAAAGTTGACTTAAAGCTCAACATTCAGAAAACAAAGATCATGCCATCCAGTCCCATCATTTCTTGGCAAACAGATGGGGAAACAGTATCAGACTTTATTTTGGGGGCTCCAAAATCACTGCAGATGGTGATTGCAGCCATGAAATAAAAAGATGCTTACTCCTTGGAATAAAGTTATGACCAACCTAGATAGCATATTAAAAAGCAGAGACATTACTTTGTTAACAAAGCTCCATCTAGTCAAGGCTATGGTTTTTCCAGTGGTCATGTATGGATGTGAGAGTTGGACTGTAAAGAAAGCTGAGCGCAGAAGAATTGATGCTTTTGAACTGTGGTGTTGGAGAAGATTCTTGGGAGTCCCTTGGACTGCAGGGAGATCCAACGTGTCCATCCTAAAGGAAATCAGTCCTAGGTGTTCATTGGAAGAACTGACCTTGAAGCTGAAACTCCAATACTTTGGCCATCTGATGCGAAGAGCTAACTCATTTGAAAAGACCCTGATGCTGGGAAAGATTGAGGGCAGGAGAAGGGGACAACAGAGGATGAGATGGTTGGATGGCATCACCGACTCAATGGACATGGTTTGGGTGGGCTCTGGGAGTTGGTGATGGACAGGGAGGCCTGGCGTGCTGTGGTTCATGGGGGCGCAAAGAGTCGGACACAACTGAGCGACTGAACTGAACCTGAGCCTCGTCTTTTATTTCTCACTGCTATAGTGGGGATGCAAATTCAACTTTCAAGGGATTGTGTTAAATGAGATAATTTATAATTTATGAGGAGGATTTTCATTTTCCCAGAGTTGCTGGAAAAGACTAGAAATGGTACCATGTGGCTAGACTCCCACACTGTTCACAGAGCTACAGCGCACACCTCCTTGTTAAGGTTGACAACTGTTGTCCTATCTCAATGGGCTTCCCTTCCTTCCTTGGCCCAGTCAATCTTTGAAGGACTGTCTCCATCTTGGGCTCCTCCCAAAGAGGCGGTGTGGGGATTAAGGGCCTGGAGCCTGAGTGTGCATCCTGTCTCTCTCCTTCTTCAGTGTAGCCTGGGACACATTACTCAGTCTTTCTGTCTCATTCACATCTTCAAAATGATGATAGTGATAGTACCGACCTCATACGGTTGTTATGAGGATTATATGAGTCGCTATGCATTGAGTGCTCAATATAACAAGTGCGATGTGAGTGTAGTCAGCCATAATTATAACTCCGGCCTTCGTAGATCGCCCTCTCCTTTAAGCCCACAGTAAACACCCTCCAGAGTCCCCCAAATGCTGCTTCCTCACACTCTCTGCCTTCCACATGTAGCTTTCTCCTGAAAGGATGAACCTTAAACCACTCAGAGCAGCACCCAGCACAGGCTGAGAACCCACTTGGTGTTGGCAATCATGCTGCCACGGAAAGCTCTTTTCCCTCCTTTCCTCACCTTGGCTGCCTAATTCCTAGTCATCTTTCACATCTCCTTTCAAACGTTTCCTTCCAAGAAGGTTTCCCTTCCATCCTAGATTAGGCCAAGTGTCTTTCCAATCAAGATCACTGCTAGACACTAGGGCCTTTCTGTAGACTACAAAAAGCCTCCCTTTATGCAAGACAGCACGTATCCAGAGGAGTGGAGCATGGGCTGAATTTCAGCCTCTACTCACTCCTTTAACCAAGAACCCTTGAGCAACCCAACTCTGCCTCCAAGTGTACCCACTGCATTTCTCACACTCTACTGCCATTAGCCCTGGACACATCTGTACCCTTTCCGCAGACTATAAACTCTGCAAGGGCAGGGCCACGATTGCTCCAGATGAAATCTCCAATATCTGTACACCACTCAGCACTTAACAGGTGTTCCGCAAATATTTGTTGAATAAATGAATGGACCATGTGCCTCATATTCTTCCCTGGTGGCTGTATTTTCCAGGATCCCAGTGTAAGTACAAAGCCGCTCAGTAACACAAACCTTTATCATCACCCTTAGGTCTATAGTTTCTGTTGTTCTGAGTCGGAGGAAGTCAGGGAGGCTTCTAGACCCTTCCTTCCCAGGGACAGTGTAAGTTAGGCTCCAACTGGAAAGACTGCTCTGCTGTAGGGCCCTCGTCCGGGTGACCTACTTGCGCTCAGTCATGTCTGACTCTGTAGCCCCATGGACTATAGCCCGCCAGGCTCCTCTGTCCATGGAGTTCCCCAGGAAAGAATACTGGGGTGGAGATACTGCCATTTCCTACTCCAGAGAATCTTCCCAACCTCTGCAAATGCAATTCTCCCTATTAAATGGCAAGGAGCTATTTGAGGGCCCAACTGAGCTTGCCCAGGCTCAGGTAGAATGTGGAAGCCTTAAGTATTTCCCTGAAGGGTTCAGAAGGCACAGGATGAGGGTGCTGCCCCAGTCTCTGCCCACAGAGCTGGAGGGCAGCAAGCCTGAGGCCGGTGCCAGGTAAGCAGGCACGCCTCAACACATACCCACCTGTCATGCGGTTCGGCAGGAACTAGACTTGAGTCATTTCCAGAAGTTATGTGGCCTGCATTTAGCAAACTAGCTAAATGTGGCTAGTTTGTGGTAGTTGTGGCTTATTAAAAAGGAGCAGCAATAAGGCAATCTGGCAGTTTAACCTGAGCAGTTAAGATATGGATTTCCATTAGTGTCTCTAGGGTGGTAGATAGGTGAGTGTCCCAAAAGGATGCAAAGCTACCTGGTTATAGCTCTGGCTTCTACTCCACTGGGACAAGTCACCTTCCTTCTATAAGGTATCCTTAAGTGTTGGTTGGCAATGTAGTGGTCTTCCCACCTCCTGGAATTATTTTGAAAATTAAATCAGATAAACATAAAGGCAATTCAAAAGTAAATTATTCGGTAACTTCTTACCACTGAGTTGTACAATTCCTCCGCAATGTCACCCAATCCAAGCTGCTTTTCCAACTGAAATCCTTTCCTGCTGTCCTCATCCTACACATGGTCTCTAATAGCCCATTTATCTTAGCCAGTGATGTATGACTCTTGTAAGTATATCCGCAGGCTCTTTGGGGGCAGTGATCACCTCAGGTATTTTCTTGGGTACTTATGGCTCACAGCACAGTAGGATTCACTGACTATTTGCTTAATTGAATATCAACACATGTGTGTATATATACATGCACACACAAACATGTTCATCCTTTGCATCCTCAGAGGATCTGACCACTGCAATAGCAAAGATACTCTTTGGTCACAGGCATCAAAGGCCAGGGTTATTTTGCGTCAAATTTCATTATACTCAAAATAGAGATGCAGTTGCAGTCCACTGAGTTTTAGAAATAGCTGACAAGTTAAAATCCAATCCAGCTCAATAACTGAGAAAAAAAGGAACTTGCAATAAAAGAATATGATCTGTAGACCACACCATGGTTACCTCATACACACATTCCTTAGAAGAGCCTAATCAGCTCACCTGCAGGCACCTGTCCACACCAGAGGGGCCATCTAGGGCTCAGACCTGACATGGCTTCCGTAACCTTCTTACAAGACTTCTTATCAACACAATCATGGTCAGAAAAAAGTCTATTAAAACAGATGTTAGAAGCGAAAAAAAAAAAAAAATCAGAAAATAATGTGTCTACCTTAAGTAGTTTATTTTAATATAAACATATAAATGTATGTTTATTCATTGATATTTCGGTATGGATTGGAGATCTTATTCTACAGATATGCGTCTACAGATTTCCCAAAGCCTTTCTGGCATAAATAATCTACTGAGTGATTTCTAGTTTTGCTTTCTTCCAAGCAGATTAAGAACTTAGAAGACATAAATAAATGCCAAGGTTTCTGGATGCAGAAACGTTCTAAGGTTTTTAGTTTCCCTCCAACTCTTTTACTGCTATTTTCTTCATACCTAATTCATTGGCAACATCTTTTTTTCCGCATTAAAAAAATGTTTTTATGTTAGAACATAGTTGATTAACAATGTTTTTGTTAGTTTCAGGTGTACAAAGTGATTCAGTTATACACGTATCCATTTTTTTTTCAAATTCTTTTCTCATTTAGGTTAATACGGAAAACTGAACAGAGTTCCCTGTGCTACATGGTAGGTCCCTGTAGTTTATCTATTTTAAATATAGTAGGTGTACACGTTACTGGCAACTTCTTTCGTAGCAACTCACTTTTATAAATTTTGTTCAAAACATTCAACTGAGTTTCATAAATATAGCACTTACAGGAGACTAGATGTTAGTCACAAAGAAGAGCGCCTCATATATAGTAAGTGCTCACTGAATATTAGCTATTTTTTCTCACTGTTTCATTTATGTAATGATTATATAACTCGATTATAGTAACACATTTAGTTGGTACAAACAGGTTTGGAAACAAACAATTGGCCCTTAGCACATTGTTGTTGCTGTTCAGCCGCTAAGTCGTGTCCGACTCTTAGCACACAGTCAGGCCAAATGAAGGAGCAGAATCATGGTGGCATATAAGACGATAAGAACATGAGCATGTAACAGTTGTTAATGAATATGTTAGTAGTGGTGAATATGTTTTGCAAAAAGGAATGAAGACCAAGAAATAAGTTAAGTGGAGGTCACCTGAGAGCTCCTTCTCTAAGCCTTTCAAGTCTCTCACCCTTGCCTATGGATGCCATCCCCAACCAGAGCAATGGGTCGTGTAGCACAGGCTGTGACCTGCATAAACCCACCCAACTGAGGGCATGAGTGAGGGGTGAAACCCAGCCACGCTGCCCTCTCCAAACATGGGGCTGCCTCCCACCCAGGGCAGAGGCGCCTTTTGCTAACCCGCACACCGATCCCCCCTCCTGCCCCAGCCTGCCTCCCACCCTGCGTTCTCCTCACTCAAGCCCCTGGATTACTCAGAACACAATGAAGCAGGACTGCAGGGCTTCCCTGGTGGCTCAGATGGTAAAGAATCTCCCTGCATCGCAGGAGACCCGGGTTCGATCCCTGGGTCAGCAAAATCCCCTGGAGAAAAAGGGCATGGCTCCCCACTCCAGTACTCTTGCCTGGAAAATCTCCAAGGACAGAGGAGCCTGGCGGGCTACAGTCCACGGGGTGGCAAAGAGTCAGACACAACTAAGTGACTAAATGCAACGCAGCATAGGGTTACTGCACTACGGCACACTGGAAAAGATGCCTTCATTAAAAACAACAGCACAGACAAAGAAAGAAATGCTTGCATGTGAAATGTGATGAGTTCTTTCAGGCCTGGCTCCCACTAACTGGGGAAGCAGCACCACCTCAGACAGCAACACTGCCCAGAGCCTGGCTGTATGCCTGGCTGCGAGCCAACTGTCTCACGCTCGTCTTATTTTTGCCCTCAGAAAGGAGACAAGGAGCCTGAAAAGGATTCACACTTCTGTTTAGAGAGTGCGCTTAAATGTTTCAAAATATAAAACTAAAACTTTCTCTGCAAAGTCTCCCTTTAAGTGTGACAGTTGATGAAGTGTTAGAACAGGTGGTATGTGTCCATTTGAGTTGAACATTCTTTCTGTGATAAAGGACTTGATTATGCTTTAATTCTATAGACCTCATTTTCATTCTTGTTAATCATCTGTCAGTTGCCTGTGTTGGTATCAGACAGATGTAGAGTTAATCCAAAATCGCATGCGCTTTGAAATCTAGATTGAACAGCATCTTCACCAAAGCAGGCACCCAACTGAAAAAGGAACTGTTTCCTAGGGGGCCTTAATGCCCATGTAAATCCCTGTGCAAAACTGGGAACCAGAGACAGAAAGTAAGTGACTGATGGGCAGAGGGCTGGAAAGCAAATCCAAACCTCCAGACCTGTAATCTCAGAGTCTGCACTGCCTTCCCGGGTTCCAATTTTACAGTTAAATGGCTTAGCAAGGGCTTTACTGGTTTGAAGTCAACATTAGGAGACATTAGGCTCTACCAGCATGACACTGGCCCTTAGTCTCTAAAGAGAATTTGCCCAATTAAAATTTCAACATTGGTCCTACCTGAGGGACCTCAGCTTTCAGGCTGAAGCTAAAGATTTCATTAATTCCAGTGTTCCTTCTGCAAAGAAAAGGTCAAGAATCCTTTCCAGGAAAGATGAGCTGGCCTCAGCCGTAACTGGGAAATGAACTGGTTTAAACCACCACCCTTCCAGCAGACACCAAGGTGAATTCAACAGCAATGATACCACCTCCACTCCCAAGTAAGTGGCGATTTAGCTAGATGAGGCTGCTTGGATGCCTAAGCAGAAGGGGAGACAGATGAGCCAGGCAGCAGGACCTAAATGCAGAGCAGGTTGGTGAAAGAAGGCCCGAAACCAGCCAGCCTCTTCTGTATAAGAGGCCCAGCCTGTGAGCTGAGTTCAGGTTTAAAGAGGCTATCTCTAAACAATGAAAGCAGTAAAGGAGAACGGAGAAGCAACAGACTCCCCCCAAAAGCTGGTGTGTTCTTTTCCAGAAGGCGAAGGGTGGAGAGAGGAGTCAGAATACTAGAAGAGACTCATCCCACCTCCACATAGCTAATCAGGGCATCATACAAGGAAAGTCTGTTTTAACAGCAGACAAATGAATCAATGGGAGTAAAAAGTTAGATACTCCCTGGGTATCCTGGGGAACACTGTTCAAAAGTGCATCCCTTCAACTGTGGAAATATGAATGGTATGTTGTGAGGGATAAGTCGGCTAAAAATATTTTCCTGGGGATTAAATGAGATAGCATCTGTAAAGTGACTAACATTGATATAGGCATTTATAAGGGCTCAACATAATGGTAGTTCTGTTATTAGTAACTGAGGAAAAATTCTCACCACACTTCACAGGATATGGTAGGTATTCAAATCTGTTGGTTGGCATTAGAAAGTTGGAGAGCTACCAGCACAGGGAATGTGGAGCTGAACTGACCCTTGGCCCTAAAGAACAGGAAGGAGAGCCAGATGAATAGGAAATCAGGAAATCTTTGAGTGGGAAATCAGTAGTGAAATCAAAGACCTTACCACCCAGTAGGTGATCGATTAGCATCTTTGCAAAGAATAAGGCCCTAAACAGCTAGGTTACAGTTGCCATTTTCAGCATGACAGTAAACTGGGACTGGAAGAAGAGACATGAGTTATAGACTCTGCTCTTAACCAGCTCTGAAAATCCTTCTGGCCTGTTTCTCATCTAAGGGATGGAACCAAATGACCTCCATGGCTCTTCCAGCTCTCAGATTCTGTATTTCTATGATTCATTCAACTGACAAGACAAGCACTGGCAGGTGAGCTGACCGTATGTATGCGTACTTGCTTGCACAAGGTATGCAGGGAAACATATTCACGTCAGGAGTGGCTGTGACAGGCAAGTTCTCCTGGGACACGAGCCCCACGTGGACCAACAGACAGTCAGGAATTAACCACCATCACCTTTTCATAACTGCTTCTTTGCCTTTAATCACACTGCCAGGCACACAGGCCTGGTTTTAATTAGTCAGAGCAGTGACTGCCTCAGTCCAGCCACCAAAGCTTTGATCTCCCCATGGGGCACGTTTCTGCACTGCTGACCATGTTCCAAGAGTCTGAAACATACACCAGTGAAAGCCTTTGACAGTTCAGCCTTGACAAGGCTCCCGGTGGCCCCTTTACAGGTATGTGCAACATCGAGGGCCCGCAAAGGGGCAGAGGCAGAAGAGGGGGCAGCGGAGAAAGGCAGTCAAGGCTCGTGCTGAGAAAGCACCCACAGCACCAGTGCCGGGGAAGGCTTCTCAGATTGGGGAAGCTTTGAAACAAGTGCCTGGCAAGTTACATGCTGGTTGCAACACATGCAATTAAATTGCGGTGGGGAGATAAAGGGTCTGTTGTAAGGAGATGACTCAGAATCAGTTCAAATTCTGGTTAAGTGAACTTTTCCAGGAGGGAAAGGCTCATAGAATCAGGTCCTCAGGGCCTAACGTCAGGACAGTTGACAAGGTGAAAAGACATTTCAAAAGAAAAATCTCTGCCTCTATGGAATCTCTTCCCCCATGTATTTAGAATTCACTGAAGGAGTTCCCAAATTATAAAAAATAAAAAGTAGCAGCCCAAACCTAAATGAACAGGTTGAGAATGTTATGAGCAGAAGTAATGGCCTCGTCTCCTGTACAAAGTCCACTCCGTTTGGCCAAGCACAGAGGTCGGGCAGGGTGGTGGGGGAAGGGGAGTGTCCGTCCACAGAGCGCTGTGAACACACTACCTGTGGTTTCTGGAATGGGCTGGAGCGTTAGAGCAGTGTCCACGCCTCTTGTGATGTGAATCTTTCAGATTAAACTAGAATCATGGAGATCAGGGCAGCATTTTTAAGGAGGGGAGTAAGCTGGGAAGGAGGGGACCATAAAATAATATAGGACACAGAGAGAGGGACAGATAGGCTCTACTTGGGAAGGATTAAAAAGTGGGACACCTTGGGCAGCAGTGACGTCAAAATGGCCTTGTCTATTTCACAGGAGAAACATTTCTATTAGAAGACACATCCTGAAACACAGCTTTAACACTGCCAGGTTCCCGTCTCCAAACTCTGTGAGTTTTTGCTATCTATGGGTAAGATACACAATTGCCATGGCACTCGATGCCCTACACGGTATAAACCTAATGTAGCTTCTTACCCTTAACTCCATTAAACATCTGATTGTTCCAGGGACATCATATTAACTCACTGCCTGGATACCAGGCCCCGTATTTTCCCACTACTGGGTACTATTTCCTCAGTTTAGCTTTCGTCCATCATCTACTAAACGATACTCATTTTCAAGATCTGAATCATTCCTCAAGAGCAAAATAGGCTTTCTCGGTGCTCCATATACATCCTGGAGCCCTGACACATTCTGTCTTGTATTAGTAGCAGTTTCTGTGCACGTTGGTCTTTCTCACTAGACTTTAAACTCTGTGGGGACAGAGATCATGCAAGGAGATCAAACTAGTCAATGCTAAAGGAAATCAACCCTGAATTCATTAGAAGGACTCATGCTGAAGTTCCAATACTTTCACCACCTGATGTGAAGAGCAGACTCATTGGAAAAGATGCTGGTGCTGGGAAACATAGAGGGCAGGACGAGAAGGGGACGACAGAGGATGAGAAGGTTGGACTGCATCACTGACTCAATGGACATGAGTTTGAGCAAACTCTAGGAGATAGTGAAGGACAGGGAAGCCTGGCGTGCTACAGTCTATGGGGTCACAAAGAGTTGGACAAAATTTAACAACTAAACAACAAAGACTATCTCTTAATCATCTTCACATATTTCCAACAGCAGTCATGATGCTCTCCTCAAAAAAAAAGGTGATTACTAAATGTGGAACTGCTGAGTTTAAGAGAGAAAAAGACAACCATGCCCCATTCATAAACTTTCCCCATGAGCCAGCATTAGATCCCAAATCCCAGAGTATATAGGCGTCTGGAAAGGTGGTTAAATATTTCACATAAGTTCTTGGCAAAAGAGGAACCACCAAGTAGTCCGGGCAAACTTTCACAAGACCTGCCACCAGGGAAAGCTTTTAGAGGCATGATTTCAAAGCTGTATCTCCCAAGTAAAACTCCCAAAGAGTCATGCTATTCTTCACTTAAGTCATGTCTGACTCTCTTCGACTCCATGGACTGTAGCCTACCAGGCTCCCCTGTCCAGGAGATTCTCCAGGCAAGAATACTGGAGTGGGTTGCCATTCCCTTCTCCAAGGGATCTTTCCAACCCAGGTACTGAACCCCGGTCCCCTGCATTGCGGGCAGATTCTTTACCATCTGAGTCACCAGGGAAGCTGATGGGATTGCACCACGAAGGGCTAAAAGTTTAAGGATGCCTACAGCTGAAATTACTTGGGAGAAATGCAAGTGTCTGCTATGGGTACAAGGTTTTGTGTTGAATGACAAAAACATTCTTGAATTACGGTGCTGGTAGCACAAAACTCTCAATATACTATGAAGCACTGAATTATACATGTTAAGTGGGTATATTGTATAACATGAGTAATATTTCAATGAGGCTATTTTTAAAGATGTTTACCAAGTACAAGCACCTTACTCGGAAGGTAAAAAAGTCAAAGTACTAGTCACTCAGTCATGTCCAACTCTTTGAGACCTTGTGGACTGCAGCCCGCCAGGCTCCTCTGTCCATGGAATTCTCCAGGCAAGAATACTGGAGTGGGTTGCCATTCCCTTCTCCAGGGGAATCTTCCTGACCCAGTGATTGAACCCGTGTCTCCTGCATTGCAGGCAGATTTTTAATCTTCTGAGCCACCAGGGAAGCCCCTTTACACTGAGGGAGGCTGGAAAATGGCCAGGTTAGAGTCAGAAGAAGGCTGACCCTTACATTGCAAGTTAGGGCCCAGTCAACTGCCCCTCTGCCCACCACCATGCGAGAGAGCAGCAGATGCTGGGGTGAGGGGGAAGCTGCCTAGCAAGGACTCTTTACTTTGGCCATGAGAATGTGCATGTTGGGTTCCCAAAGTGTAATCCCTGTACCATCACCATCATTATTACCTGGGAACTTATTATTAATAGAAATGCCAATTTCTGGGCCCCACCCCAGACCTACTGAGAGAAGCTACAGGCAGAGCCCAGCAATCTGTGTTTGAACAAACCCTCAAATAGACTGAGACACTCTAAAGTTTGGGAAACACTGCACTGCTTAATTCTTAATTGTACAGGCTTTACAGCTAGACTGCTTCCTCCTTTCATTAGCTCTGTGACCAAAAGCCCGTTACCTAACCCCTATGCATAAGTTTCCCTCTCAGAACATGGGCAAGCTGTCTTGCAGCTGTGTCAGCAGACCCCACACATGCAATACACAACAGATCACAACATTCCCCATATTCAGCTTCCTTGAAGAAAAGAAAAAAGAACCTCTAAATTGCAGGACAGAGCCAAGGGGATAAAATGCTCTATATAGAGGGTGCAATATATAAATCAGTTCTAACAACAGCCTTTTAATCCTCTGATTCCCAAGAGGAGAAAAGGAAATGAATAGTGACCAAACACTCCAAACCCAGCCATAACCAAGCAGCTTTTAACAGAAACTGCATAAACCACCTGCTCTTATCCATAAATTCAGAGAGATTAGGATTTCTGCTACCTTAAGGACTCCCAATCATGACCTTTCAAACTAATGGAGTTTGAAGTCAATCCCGTTTCCAGTATTTCTATTTCTCTTTGGAAGTGTGACCAACTGAGACCCAAGGAACTGGGCACCCCAAGTCCAAATGTCTGGAGAGTCAAGGGACAGCTCTGTGCTATAAGAGCATGGGTGTTATCCGAATTAATTGTGTGCTCACTAAAGAGAATCTGAAAATACATAAAGATAGGAAGAAGAAACCAAGTTGCCTAGCACCACTTCCCAAAGATATCCTTTGTTAATATTTTAGTGTATATACTTTCTTTTTTGATACATAGGGTTCACTTAGAGTTTTGTTTCTGTTGCTACAAAAAGTTGTTTGTGTGTGAAGCTATCATCTGACTATTGTCTGTGAGTCACAGGCAAAGGCAGAAGTGGGTCTTTGTTGTCTTTTGTGTTTGTTTTTTTTTCCAGGAAGAGGGTGGGGTGAGATTCAGAGATCAGAAGATCTATATTAAAGAGGGAGGTCTGGCCAGTCGGGGAGAAAGCAGTTTTACAGAACTGGAACAATCAGAACATGGACGGCGAAATTTTATGAAGTAGAATGAAGTATAATATCTGCTGGCTGGCAGAGTTTAGGGATTCCTGCCTCCAGTGTATGCTGGTCTTAACTCTTCCTCATGTCCTTGAAAGGCAGGATAACCTATGTGGTCGCTGTAAAAGTAACTGTGCTTTGCACTGCTGAACTTTGCCATTCGATATTGGAATACATTCTTAAATAAATGGGGTTATGTTATACTTCATTTTAATGCACATTTCTCACTTTATGTCTTTTGCTAATAACATTACTTGCTAAGTGTTTTATATTTATTTTAGCCTATGGGAATGATGATACACAAAAAGCAAATTTGAGCGATTTTCTTATTTGAGTTCAAAATAGGTCATAGAGCAGTGGAGACAACTCACAACATCAACAACACATTTGATTCAGGAACTACAACTGCTAACAAATGTACAATGCAGTGGCAGTTCTAGAAGTTCTGCAAAGGAGACAAGAGCCTTGAAGATGAGAAGGGCAGTGGCCAGCCATCGGAGGTTGACAACGATCGGGTGAGAGCCATCGTTGAACCTGATTGTCTTACAACTATATGAGAAGTTGCTGAGGAACTCAGTGTCGGCCATTCTATGGTCATTTGGCATTTGAAGCAAATTGGAAAGGTGAAAAAGCTCAATAAGGGGGTGCCTCATGAGCTGACTGAAAATAAAAAAATAAAATCATTTTGAAGTGTCATCTTCTCTTATTCTATACAACAACAGTGAATCATCTCTCAATTGGATTGTGATGTATGACAAAAAGTGGATTTTACATAACTGGCAACAACCAGCTAAGAGGCTGAAGCAAGAAGAAGCTCCAAAGTGCTTCCCAAAGCCAAACTTTCACCAAAAAAGGTCATGGTCGCTGTTTGGGGCTCTGCTGCCAGTCTGATCCACTAGAGCTTTCTGAATCCCAGCGAAAGCATTAAATTTGAGAAGTATACTCAGCAAAGCAATAGACGCACTGAAAACTGCAAGGCCTGCAGTTGGCACTGGTCAACAGAATGGGCCCAATTGTTTTCCATGACAACGCCCCACTGCCGTCACATAGCCAGACAACACCGAACTGCTGTCACACAACCAATACTTCAAAAGTTGAATGACCTGGGCTACAAAGTTTCGTATCATCCACCATATTCACCTGACCTCCTGCCAACTGACTACCACTTCCTCAAGCATCTCGACAACTTTTTGCACGGAAAATGTTTCCACCACCAACAGGAGGCAGAAAATGCTTTCCAAGAGTTTGTCAAACTCAGAAGCACAGATTTTTAACACTACAGGAATAAACCAACTTATTTCTCATTGGCAAAATGTGTTGATTGTAATGGTTGCTATTTTGATTAATAAAGATGCATTATTTTTAGTAGTAATAATAAAGTGTTTTTAGTTTATTACTTTACTACTTTATTTTTAGTAGTAATAAGGTTTTTGAACCTAGTTATAATGATTTAAAATTCATGCTCCAAAACAGCAATTACGTTTGCACCAAACTAACACATGTTCTTAGAGTTCATGGGGCACTGCTGGATCTGATTCAGACTTAGATACCTTGTCCCGCTCCCAGCGCTACAGCTCAGACACTATGTGTGAGGAGGGCGAGGCTGGTGGGGGAGTCCTGACCTGAGACCTGGGATTGAGGCTCAGAGCGTGCAGAAACATGTCCAAGTTCATGGGCTCATAGCCTGGAGACTTGGGACTAGAATCCAGGTCTGGCAACCCCCCTACCATTTTTGTTTCTGGAAAGCTCTTCTTGTCCTTTTTTAAAATGTATTTCCACTAGGAGGATAATCGCATTGCAATGTTGTATTGGTTTCTGCTGTACAACAAGGGAATCAGCTGTAAGTACACATATATCCCCTCCCTGCTGAGCCTCCTGCCACACCCCCGTGCATCCCAGCCCTCTAGGCCATCACAGAGCATGAGCTGAGGTCCCTGTGGGATACAGCTATCATTTTACACATGGTAGTACACATATGTTAACAGGGGTAGTCGCTTTTTCGTGGCTGGCTCTTCGTGATCCCATGGTCTGCAGCCTGCCAGGTCCCTCTGTCCATGGAATTCTCCGGGCAAGAATACTGGAGCGTGTAGTCATCCTCTTCTCCAAGGGATGGCAAAGGCTGCTCTCAATTAATCCGACACTCTCCTTCTCCCTCTGTGTCCACAAGTCTGTTATCTACATCTGCTTCTCTCTCTGCCCTACAAATAAGTTCATCAGTACCACATTTTTAGATCCCGCGCATGGGTGTTGATATATGATATTTTTCTCTGATATACTTCACTCTGTATAACAAGCTCTATGTTCATCCACCTCACTTCAACTGATATTACAAAACTGATATTCTACTTACATACAATTCTAAATGTTCTTTGAACTTCATAAAAGCCTTTTCCCAAAATTCCTGCAACTTTTTAGAATATCACTTTTAACTATGCTTAATATTCCATTACGTGGCCACGTAATTATTATAGTTGTGCACCAGCTATCGATTTGTTGCCCCTCAGCTCCAAATCCATGTGCTATGACCAGCTTTCTGATACCAGAGCTGGATCCCATAAACCGCACTGCTCGATGAGATAGCCAACTAGCCATAGATGGCGAAGCATCTGAAATACGGCGAGTGTGAACTAAGATGTGCTGTTAAGTATAAAACACTTGCCAGACTTTTAAGACTTAGCACAAAGCATGGCAACTACTTCATTAATAATTTTATACTGATTATATATTGAAATAATATTTTAATAATAGGAGTAGTGTTAGTCACTCAGTCGTGTCCAACTCTTTGCGATCCCACAGACTGTGGCTGCCAGGCTCCTCTGTCCATGAAACTCTCCAGGCAAGGATACTGGATTGGATTGCCATTCCCTTCTCCAGAGGATCTTCCTGACCCAGGGATCGAACCTGGGTCTCCTGCATTGTAGGCAGATTGTTTCCTGTCTGAGCTATAAGATATTGGTATACTGGTTTAAATAAAATGCATTATTAAAATTAATATAATCTGGCTCTTTCTGCTTCTTAAACTTGACTACTGGAAAACTTAAATTACATATATGATGTGCATTATGTTTCTATTGGGCTGAGCTATTCTAAACGTTTTTCCTTTGCCAACTGGCACAGCATCAGGTCTTGTCAGTAGAGGGTGCTGGAAGGACAGGCTGGAGGAAGGGTTTCTCTTTCTAGTTCTCACGCCTTTGTTCCTGCTTCTATGGCACAGCAGGCAACTTCCTGGCCAGGGGTATGTGGGAGACTCAGTGGCATAACCAGCCCCCTCTTCTCGCTGGTGCCCCCTGACTCCTCCACCCCCTAGGGGGCCCCGGACACTCAGTCTCCAACGTCTGAATCTCAGCTTTGGGGGACTCTCGTTCCTAGTTTATCCTTCCTTGGATATTCTCCTTCAGCTCTAAGAGATAGACGGTGCTCTCGTAGTCTTTAAAATTCTCTTTACCCTTCTTAGCAATTAAGTTTTCCCTCTGGTGGCTCAGACGGTAAAGAATCTGCCTGCAATGCAGGAGACCGGGGTTCAACTCCTGGGTTGGGAGGATTCCCTGGAGAATGGAATGGTAACCCACTCCAGTATTCTTGCCTGGAAAATTCCATGGACAGAGGAGCCTGGCAGGGCACAGTCCATGGGGTAGCGAAGAGCCAGACACGATTGAGCGACTTTCACTTCACTTTTCATATACTAATTAAGAATTCTTTACATTAAATTTTCCCTGTTCAAATTACCGGGGTGGTTTCTGTCTCCTGACTGGACCCTTATGAATAGTTTATAAGGAGGACAAACAGGTTGCAGGAAGACTGTCAGCAAGGCTTTGAGGAGTTGCCACATGGCCTCCAGTTCCTTCCATTCTCCTTCTCAAATACTACCTTCCTTATTCCCTGTTGCCAGTTCCCTAAAAGCAGAAATGGATGTTTTTCGTTGCACCACTACCACTCTGTGATCCTCATTCAGGAAATACTTTAAGAACTCGAATTATTAAAAAAGTCAATCAAGAGCTCCATCGTCTATTCATTCAGCAAATATTTACTTAGCTTCTATTTACGTAAAGGTAATGTACTGAATGTTGGTTGGAGAGTAGCTGAGGGAATAGAGGAAAGGTCACACACAGCAAAGAAAAATGAACAAGTGAAACAGAAACTCTGGCTCGAAGAACCTAACAGCGTAGTAAATAAACATAAAGGATGACACAACTCACTATAATGCAACAGAAAATAATATAAAATGAAAATAACTAAAAATAAAAACAGTAGCTGTATCATTCTAAGTACCCTAATTGGGCACAGGGAAATATATAAAGAATACAAAAATCTTTCTATAATGGTCTCTCCTCACTCCAGGATTCCCTCTCTTCCTTCTAGGCATCTGTACAATGTCTTATTAACTAAAGGTTCTACTTTCCATCAGCACTGGTTCCTATTCTCATGCTTATCTCTGCTTCCTTACCAAGCCACAGGTGATCTACACAGCCCAGGGACATTCTTGCAGTCAATCTTGAACCATCAACAGCATCATTTCAAGTGGTAAAGATCATGGCTCCAGATTCCAACTTCACTCCAATGCCTATGCCTATCTTTAATAAAATACTAAGATATCCCCTGCTCCCTGGTAAATTTTTGTTCTAGCATTTCTGATTCTTTTGAAGAGATTCTCATTCTCTGCCAAAATTCTTCATCTTATCATCTTGTTCCTTGAACTCATCCTGGTTGTTTCATAAGTCCACATGTAATAGCTGCAACATGTGGAGCTCCTGTGTAGTTCTGCTTCTTGTGCTCTTTTTTCTTATTTTACAGCCATTTGGTTTTACTCTTTAAAACATCTGGTAATATTTTACTGGCTGCCATACACTGCATATGAAAAAGCATTGAGTTAATTTGAGGATCTGAATGTTATTTTCCTCTGGAGGGGATTTACATTCATTTTTGGCAAGCAAAAAAGGTGGACAGAGAAAAAGCACCTCAATCCAACTGAGCTGACAAAAGCTAAGTGTCAGCTAGCAAGCGCTGGCACTTCCAGTCTGCCTTCACTCCCTAGATGCAACCTTTCGGGGCTCCAAACTGAAAGCCAAGGTATTTACCACGGCCCCTCTTCCAAGGCAGGCCAAATTGCAATTTCGGTCTCCCCAGGTCTGAGGGACTGCTGAAAGTTCTGTGCATCTACTGTGCCACTTACAAACTGGCAGATTCATGGGAGAGAAGGTAGCACTTAATACCAAGCTCACTTCTCTGCACTTCACTCCTCACTGGGATCTTGGTCTCTTTCAGCTGCGCTCCTGCAGCATTCTCCAGACAGATCTTATATTATTTACATTCACATACATGACATAAAAGCATATATATGTTTTTCTAGCATCCACAGTGGAAGGATTAGTATGATAGAAGCTATTCTGAAGAAAGCTTGAAGAAACCCAAGAAAGAAAACTGCTAATTGTACGTCAGAACTTCTCCATCTAACCTGTTTTCTAATTTTCCAGCTCTTTATGTCTCTGTGTGGTCTCATTGCTGTCTTCAAATTCACAGTTTCTTCAGCTATATCTGATCTACTGCTGACACCATTTTTTCATTTTTCCCCAAGCCCCGTATTTTTCATTTCAGAAACGCCCACTTAGATCCTTTTCATACTGATAAATTCTTGCTTGATACCCTACCCCCTATTTGCGTTTTAGAAACAACCTTTTTAGACTGTTCACTGCTCTTCCTCCTTAAGTTTGGAATCCTGTTTGCAGGGTCTGCTGCCTGCCTCTCCAGTCTTGGTCTTTGTTGCATTCCCAGGAAGTTTCATTTGCAAACTTATCTTGCACAGGAGTTTTTTCCTCTATTTGCCATTTCCTGACAGTTGATACTATGGATGAATCTTGCCCTAACAGACAGACAGTGCTGAACAAGGTTTGAGGTAGGCTTTTAGGATTTTCTCCATTTATGGAACAACAAAATGCTAGAGGTCATCTGTACGAGGCACTGTTCTGGGCTCTAGTCTCATACTTACCTCTGTTTCCTCTCTGGGTCAGTGGAAGCTCCTCACCACTGTGAGCTGCTATGAACGACCAGGCTCCAGTCCACTGGCAAGGACCAGGGTCCTGACCACAGCTTCATGCAGCAGTCAGGATCTGGCCTCTGCCACGTGCAAGGGCACCAAAACCCTTTTCTAGGGCAGGTTTGAAGTCTGGGTCACTGACCCTCACTCTTCTCCATTCCTGATCCAAAAAGGTTTCCTCTTGGTTATGACGGGGAAGGCAATGGCACCCCACCCCAGTACTTTTGCCTGGAAAATCCCATGGATGTAGGAGCCTGGTAGGCTCCCGTCCATGGGGTCGCTGAGAGTCGGACACGACTGAGCGACTTCACTTTCACTTTTTACTTTCATGCATTAGAGAAGGAAATAGCAACCCACTCCAGTGTTCTTGCCTGGAGAATCCCAGGGACGGGGGAGCCTGGTGGGCTGCCATCTATGGGGTCGCACAGAGTCAGACACGACTGAAGCGACTTAGCAGCAGCAGCTTGGTTATGAATTCATTTATGACTTTAAAAAAATTATTTATATGTGTTTGGAAAAGAGAATTTTGAACATGAACAAAAAGTTCAACAAGAGGGATGTAAGTTGGTGCTGCCACTGTGGTAAACAGTACGGAGGTTCCTCAGAAAACTAAAGATAGAATTAACATATGATCCAGCAATCCCACTCCTAAGAACATACCCAAATAAAACTATAATTAAAAAGACACATACACCCCTATGTTCACAGCAGCACTTTTCACAATAGCCAAGACATGACAACAACCTAAATGTCCATCGACAGAGGAACTGAAAAAGAAGATGTGGCACATACACAGTGGAATACTATGCTGCTGCTAAGTCGCTTCAGTCGTGTCCGACTCAGTGTGACCCAACAGACGGTAGCCCACCAGGCTCCCCCATCCCTGGGATTCTCCAGGCAAGAACACTGGAGTGGGTTGCCATTTCCTTCTCCAGCGCGTGAAAGTGAAAGGTGAAAGTGAAGTCGCTCAGTCGTGTCAGCCGTATCACTAGATTTTTCAAAAGGAATCACGATATAGACATGTTTAAGAATCGGTACTAATCAGGATGAGTAGGGGCAGCATTTGAAAACCGAGAAGACGGCAGTGCTGGTGTTGGGCTGAACAATCTATTTCATACCTCTTCCTAGGATTGGAAATTACTGTTTACACACCTCTCTCCTCCCCAGGTGATAAGCTCCTCAAGGCAGGGACCCTGCCTGCCCGTGACCACCTCGCCCCTGCCACTGCAAGAGGTACACAGCAGGCACTCAGTAAATACTTACCGTAAACATGAGTAATCTACAGCACCATCAGGGGCGGAAAGACTGGAAACATACAGACCCAACGCAGCCCCGTGGCGCCGAAGCCCGCGAGTCCCCAGCCACCGTGGGCCGAGAGAATTCCACTCGCCCGCGTAGCTCCCGGGATACCAGCCACTAATATGCAGCCATAGAAAAGAACGGAATACCCCATTCACAGCAATGTGGATGCAACTAGAGGTTCTCATACTAAGTGAAGTAAGTCAGAAAGACAAATACCACATGATATCATTTATATGTAGACTCCAAAATAAGACACAAATAAAGCTACCTATGAAACAGAATCAGGGACATAGAGAACAGACGGTGGTTGTTAAGGGAGAGTGGGGGAGGGAGAGGGATGGCTTGGGAGTTTGGGGTTAATAGATGCAAACTGGTAATACATAGAATGGATAAACAACAAGATGCTACTGTATAGCACTGGGAATTATATTCACTATCTTATGATAAACCATAATGTTGAAGAATATGAAAAGGAATGTGTGTATGTGTGTGTGTATATACATGACTCAGTCACTTTGCTGTATAGCCATAATTAATAACATTGTAATTCAACCATACCTCAATAAAATTCTTTTAAAAGTTAACCAAGAAATGTTAATACAGGCCTCTTAAATACTAAAAAGTTCCCATGCTTTAAAAAGGTTATGAAAAAAAAAGGATGTTATGATTATATTTTATGTATAGAAATGGATATATTAAATAACAAATGCATAAGGGGAAAACACTCCACGAATGTTAGAAGTGTTAACGTCTTCAGAATTATGGATGGTATTTAAGCTAAAAAAATATTTTAAATATATTTTCTATAATCATGTATTCATTATTGTTCAGGATGCTTTTTCTTTAAGCTCACAACCCAAAGGGGATTGAATGGTGCAATTTCAGGCAGCAGGAAGGCCTGTTCATTCTCCTCTGCTCATCCCTCCCTTCCCCATCCCACCCCACCCTACCCCAGAAAAACTGGCCCTTTGGAGAGAAAAGAGCCACTGGCACACTGGAGAAAGAAGAGTTAAGAGCAGAGCCCAAGGCTGTCATCAAAGGGTTATTAAAGAGGGGAAAATTTAAGAGCTCCCTGAGGGCAACACTAGCTTAGAAAGACACCAAGTGCTAATGGACGTATTTATCACTTGTTGTCTAATGAGCAGCAGATCTTAGGGAGAAATATAGTCCAAAGCGGGGAAAATGAGCTGAATCAGCCTAAAGGTGAAAACTTTAAACAGCAATTTAGTGATGGCTCGTTTTTTAATTTATTTATTTTGATTGGAGGATAATTACAATATTGTGATGGTTTTTGCCATGCATCAACATGAATTGGCCATAGGTATGCATGTCTCACTCCATATCCTGAACTCCCCTCCTACTTCTCTAACCCACCCTTACTTATCCCACTGGTTTTGGGAGCCCTGCTTCATGCATTGAACTTGCACTGGCCATCTATTTTACATATGGCTTCAACAGAATTTCCACACACAAGTCTCTTCAATACGCTCAAATTAAATCCATCATTCTGATAGGTCCCCATTCCCTTATTACTTCTTCATGGCACTTATCACAGTTTGCAAACTCACACTAGATCCCCATCCACAATTCAAACCCTTGCGTGCAGGGATGGTGCCTCTTTCACGCACTGCAGAACCCCACCACCTGGTACCACAGCAGGCGCCAATAAACTTTCCTTAAATGGATGTTGGACACAAGCAAGAACATTTTAGCTTGAGTTCTCCATTTCCTCTATACTCTAGCTTGTTCCTGAACAACAAGTAAATTTAATTTCCTAAAACAAAATCATTTTTATAGAAAAAGAGTTTGAGCTATCTGTATTCTGCAACTAAAGCAGAGGTAACTATTGGATTTACTGTATCCTAGTGGGTCCTGCCATGTGGGAGACCTGAGTCCGATCCCTGGATTGGGAAGATCCCCTAGAGGAGAGCATGGCAGCCCACTCCAGTATTCTTGCCTGCAGAATCCCCATGAACAGAGGCACCTGGCAGGCTACGTACAGTCCATGGGGTCCCAAAGCATCGGACATGACTGAGCAACTAAGCATAGCACAGTGAATACCATTAGTAACCCAAAGATAGGACCAGCAAAGAATAGGAGTAATTCACAAGCTTCCCTTGAGACATGGTTTGGAAACTTTCAACTCTTTTAAATGAACAAAACAACAGAAGCCAGCAAACTGACAGCTTTAACCTAGATGAGTTAGATCTGCGATGCAGCAGTCAAAATTTTAAGGAATGGAATAGGGGACAATCTGATTATTAATGAACATCTGCAGGTACTTTAATCCTCTCTGGAAAAGGGAGGATATAAGTTAATCAACCCATAATGTATAAAAGGAATTCTTACAAGCACCGACTCACCTTATCTTTACACAAACTAGTCTTGACTGAGCGACTTCACTTTCACTTTTCACTTTCACACAATGGAGAAGGCAATGGCAACCCACTCCAGTGTTCTTGCCTGGAGAATCCTAAGGATGGCAGAGCCTGGGGGGCTGCCGTCTCTGGGGTCACACAGAGTCGGACACGACTAAAGCGACTTAGCAGCAGCAGCAGCAGTCTTGAGAGAGAGGAATTGCAGGAACAGCCGTTCCCAGTTTACAGGCTGGGAAGGTGAACAGCACACGCAGAGGCGCAGCCGGGCCAGAGCACCTGCTGTACAGTGAGCGCGTAAGGGAGAGCTGAGAGAGGAGGAGCAGCTCAAAAGGTACACTTTCCCACGGCTAGTCACTTCTGCCTGTGGCTATGACAATGGTCTAGCCCTCGAAGGAAGGCCAGAGCTACCAAAAACGAATGAATAAGAAATAAGGGAAGTGATCTCCTAACCTACCCAGGAGGACCCTGGTCAGGGAAATCTGGGCTGATATTTATCACTGCAGGCTCATGAGGAGCCAGAATTTAATGGTTTGACTTCAGTGGGCAGTATTTCTGGTCATGGAAGAGTAGCAGACATCATTTTTCTAAGCTTCTGGGCCTCAGGTCTACCAGTGGAGACAGAATAATTTCCAAGAGGAAAACTATTTAGAGCCTCATGGTTACTAAGATGGTCCTTTTTTGGAAGCTCACTTCCCTGTTAAATACTGCCCAAGGGCCTGCATACCACCTATTCTGCTCATTACTCTTAAGCTCCCCCACCACCACCACCCCAGCCTTCCTCTGATAAGGCAGGGCACGTTGGACTTACAGCCCCTCCTAGAAACACCACCAGTCTTAAAACCACAGAGAGAATCTAGCCAAGTCCCCTGGCAACAGAAATAAGAACAGATAGTTTCTGTCCTAACCTCCCTCTCTCTATATCATCTTATGCCAAAGTATCTCTGGATTAAAATTAGGTTCAAGGAATGGGGCCAGAGCATCTCCTGTCTTCTTGTTCAGTACAATTCTTCACTTTTATTTTTTATTGATTAAAGCAAAACTCTTTCAGAAGCGTTGTTATATGCACCCAACACAACACATATTTTTCTGTTTGACGTTTTTCTTGGCTTTCCCATTCTAAGGCCCCATTTCTATAAAGCTCAACCACCTTGAAAATCAAATAATTCCCTACATTTCCACTGGCGTATTTCTTTTGCCAACAAAGTTTATTGTTCTTACCAAAAGTCAAACCTCAGCTGGAGAAGAAAGTAATTTGTGAACGTCATAAGCAACTGCCAGAATGTCAATTCTGAGAATACATTACCTTGACTCTAGAGGCAGGCAATATATACATGTTAACTGAATGAAGACTCTCAAGGACCACTTCTCACCTTGTTTGCTAAATAGATTCCTGACCTGCACTCATCTAAAGTGCTCCTACCTGTCAACTGAGGGCTGAGAAAGACATGCCTTTCTTGTCTCTCTCTCCCAAAAACACTCTAAGATCTTGAACGAAAAGTGTTAGGACTGTGCAGTTTTCTAATTACAAGTTAATAACTGCACAGTCTTTAAACTTGCGAATGCAAAGTGCCAGCGAGTATAAATTAAAAGAATTGTTTACATAAACTTCCTAGAAGTGAAATAAAGATTGCTTTTAGCAGAGGGACTCACCAGTAGAGAAGATACCATCCAGGGTATCCAGGCACAAGTGAAATGTGCTCTTCCGAGCCAGAAAAAAACCTCATATACATTATAGTGTCATTGTATAATATGGAAATGTTTATCTTGACTTTGTGACCTTCAGTTCCCTTTAGATGTTTTTTTTCCCTGCAAATAGACTATGGGGCCAACACAGACAGGAGGTGTTCTGAACCAAAAATTGCAAATACTTTGCAATTTATTTTTTATTGGTTTATAACATTATGTAAGTTTCATGTGAAGAATGTTATATTTCAATTTCTGTACACAGCACAGCACGCTCACCACCAAAAGTTTAGTTTCCATCTGTCACCACACTGTCGACCCCCTTTACCATTCCACCCTCCCCCTCCCACATCCCCTCTGATAACTGCTACCCTGGTTCTTTGTATCTACATGCTTGTTTTTGTTTGGTTTTTTCTTTCTTTTTTTTTTTCATTTCACATAAGTCAAATCATGGAATTTGTCTTTCTCCATCTGACTTTCTGGCTTCCTATACTCAACTAAATTATGACTATTAAAAACAAGTCAACTTGGATGATTCATTAAAAAATATTTTATGTAAAGTAAGTATAAGTTCAATTAGGCTACTTTCTCAGAAATACCCCAATCACAGTTTAATTAAACCCTGTTCTTAACTTCAGGTTTTCATTATATATTTTTCTATGTATTGAGTTCAGAAACCCAACCCCTTTGAGATCTTCCTCTGAACATAGCTCAGCTTGACCTCAGAAGCCTTTCTAGCCTATCTTTCCCTGACTATTACAGCCCCCAAGCCCTTCACCCCACCTCTATCCAGTCTTTGGCAAGGAGGAATCTATTCTGTGGCTGCTTCAAATCGTCACAGGACCATTCTTAGTTTTTTCCTCATCTCAACTGAATTTCTCTGCTTTCTCAATGTAAGATCAAAAAAAAAAATGGAGGGCGGCAGTGATGGTGTGAAGTTAGGGAGGTGTGCCTACAACTGTACCTCTAAGTTTACAGCAGAAACTTTCATAACTAGATTCTAAAGATTTTTTTCACTTAACCTCTTACATTTATAACAATCACAACTGTCTTGATATAATTTCAGAGCCATTTTCTTAAAGAGTCCATATACTTTTTACTCAACATCCTGAGTGAAATATTTGAGTTTTTGACAGAGTAGGAGGATGGTACTACAACCAATAAATGAATGAGCTGAAATGCCAACTCATGCGAGATCACTCTTGGCTCTCAGAAGACAAATGGTGAGCGGACAGTGTGGTCTGCATGCCCCTTCTTGCCCCCACACTCGCTTTCTCCCATTCCCTTG
This sequence comes from Tragelaphus eurycerus, assembly GCA_935064755.1. Taxonomy (NCBI): domain Eukaryota; kingdom Metazoa; phylum Chordata; class Mammalia; order Artiodactyla; family Bovidae; genus Tragelaphus; species Tragelaphus eurycerus. Next base: position 882,946 of record CAKXYN010000095.1, on the reverse strand, counting down.
ACCTAGTCAGTCACACACGGCCTGAACCACCAGGAATGCAAATATCAATTCTTAAAATAGGATGTCACATTTCTCCCTTCACTGTTCTTTCAGCAGTTTCATGCTTTTTCAGAATAATCAACTGGAAACTGTTCCCGAAGAGGTAAAAACAGTACAACTTCATAACCTACCAGCAGGTGCAATGGGCTACCTGTGCTCAAGCACTTGCTTGCTTGGCTTATGGATCAGTCTGAGTAATTAAAAAAAAAAATTTCATAGTTGAGGCTGATTTATCATTAAATGATTTGCACAAAAAGTTATGAAATTTTTAAAAACCTGATGAAAGACACGCCAGTGTGCATCTTTGATACCTAAGTGTACAATGGTGTTATCAACTATTGTACTAGAAGGTACAGACAATGGAGGGGGCACCCAAGTCCATAATGAGCTCTTTAACACCAGTCAAGTACAAGGGCCTCGCAAATGTCTACTATATTCAAGGAAGAAATGTACGATACCGGCCACTACAGACACTCTTCCTTGGCTGCCACCATAAAGATACTGCTCAATAATACTGTTTTAGGTGAACAGTAACAGCAAGCATTCAACCAACCTGACAGTACCTTAAAAAAACTGGCACCAGCCTCCAGCTCGGCTATTGCAAACCGAGCAATAAAGACTGCAGAAATAAAAAGAGCGCAAAGAGAGAGAAATGAATATATTCATTGCCACTTTCTTTATAACATCAAGGAGATTTTTAAAACCAAGTATCCGACGGGAGAATGATCATATAAATTATAATTTGATCTAACGTATCAACACTGTGACATCATTAAAAAAGAATGAAGAGTATTGGTATATACTGACCTGAAAGGAAGTCATTCACCACTGAGTTTTTTTAAAAAAAGGAAGATGTAGGCTATCTTGCATAGAATGGATAGACAACAAGGTCCTCTGTATAACACAGAGAACTCTATTCAAAGTCCTGTGATAAACCATAATAAAAAAGAATATTTTAACAAGAATATATATACATGTCTAACTGAACCACTTTGCTGGACAGAAGTTAACACGACACTGTGAATCATTAACACTACATTTCAATAAAAATAAAACAATAAAATTTTAAAAGGAAATTGCAAGAGTACAATAGTATGCTCCCATTTTTGTTTTTAAAATTAGTACTTGAAATTTATTAAGTGCTTATGTTTTAGGTACTATGTTAAATATCGACACAGGTTTTCGATTGAATATTGACTAGTAGTCCTATCAGCTATTTAATATTCTCCACTTGAAAACTGGGGGAAATGAGGCTGAGAGAGGTGTAGTGATTTGTCCTAGTTCAAAAGCCAATGAGAGCTGTGGGGGTCACGCTGTGAACCCAGAGACCGTGCTCTTAGCGTATGTGCATGTGTGTGTCTGTGTGTGTCTGTGTGTGTGTCTGTGTGTCCATGCTCTTAGCACGTGTGTGTGTGGTCAGGCTGTGAACCCAGAGACCATGCTCTTAGCCTCTGTGTGCGCGTGTGTGTGTGTGTGTGTCCATGCTCTTAGCCTGTGTGTGTGTGTGTGGGTATGGGATGGTGTGTGATGTGCTTAAAAAACAAAAAGTAGATAAAAACAAACACATGGAAAGATGCTCAACATGGCTCATCATTCAGCTCAGTTCAGTCGCTCAGTCATGTCCGACTCTTTGCGACCCCGTGAACTGCAGCACGCCAGGCCTCCCTGTCCATCACCAACTCCCAGAGTTTACCCAAACTCATGTCCATCAAGTCGGTGATGCCATCCAGCCATCTCATCCCCTGTCGTCCCCTTCTCCTCCTGCCCTCAATCCCTCCCAGCATCAGGATCTTTTCCAATGAGTCAACTCTTCGCATCAGGTGGCCAAAGTATTGGAGTTTCAGTCTCAGCATCAGTCCTTCCAATGAACACCCAGGGCTGATCTCCTTTAGGATGGACTGGTTGGACCTCCTTGCAGTCCAAGGGACTCTCAAGAGTCTTCTCCAACACCACAGTTCAAAAGCATCAATTATTTGGTACTCAGCTTTATTCACAGTCCAACTCTCACATTCATACATGACCACTAGAAAAACCATCATTAGTGAAATGCAAATCAAATCTACCTCACACTGGTCAGAATGGCCATCATTAAAAAAATCTACAAACAATAAATGCTGGAGAGGGTGTGGAGAAGAGGAAACCCTCTTGCACTGTTGGTGGGAATGTAAATTGATACAGCCACTATGGAGAACGGTGTGGAGATTCCTTTAAAAACTACAAATAGAGCCACCATATGACCCAGCAATCCTGCTACTGGACATATACCCTGAGAAAGCCATAGCTGAAAGAGACGCATGTACACCAATGTTCACTGCAGCACTTTTTACAGTAGCCAGGACATGGAAGTAACATAGATGTCCATGAACAGATGAATGGATAAAGAAGCTGTGGCACATATACACAATGGAACACTTCTAAGCTATAAAAGAGAAAGCATCTGAGTCAGTCCTAATGAGGTGGATGACCTTACTGTGCAGAGTGAAGTCAGTCAAAAAGAGAAAAACAAATATTGTATATTAACACGTGTGCAGGGCATTACTAACGAACTTATTTTCAGGACAGCAATGGAGATGCAGACACAAAGAACAGTCTTGTGGGCACAGCAAGGGAAGGAGAGAGCAGCACGGAAACAGACACAGTATCAAATATAAAACGGACAGCCAGTGGGAACTCACCGTGTGACGCCGGGAAGTCAACCCAGGGTTCCGTGACAACCTAGAGGGGTGGGGTGGGGTGGGAGATGGGAGGGAGGTTCAACGGAAAGCGGAAATATGTATATCTGTGGCTGATTTGTGTTGATGTATGGCAGAAACCAGCACAATATGGTAAAACAATCACCCTCCAATTAAAAAAAATGTTTTTTAAGGGATTGAAAGCTTACCCAAAGGGTTAATGGTGGTAACCTCTGTAGAGAGAGAGTATATGAGTATGACTTCATCTTTAAACAATTTGGACTTTCCTTCCCCGCAAAAGATTCTACTTGTAATTGAAAAAGGAGAAAACGAAACACAAAAAGAAAATCAGCAGGCCTTCAATGTGAATTCCTATATATGGTGACACCATGCAATAAACCTAAGCACCACCTCAAAATGTGTTAAAATACTGTTTAAAGGGTTTAGTCTTTTTGTTTGGGGGATTTTTTGAAAAGAGCCCTGATCAATTTGTTGAGCCCTGATAAACAAATTCTGGATAATATGACTCATCTGATAAACATATCAAAATAGTGAATTGGAGGAAGGTGGTCAAAGGTAAGACTGACAGGCTTCAATCCTGTCTATTACACTTTGTGTATAAGATACACAAGTATTAGGGATGTAGTGTAGAATGTGATGTCTGTAGTTAATGCTGCTTTATAATATATAAGACAGTTGTTCAGAGAATAAGTTCTAAGAATTATCTTACAAGGAGAAGTTTTCTGTTGTCTTTCTTTTCTTCTTGCATTTCTTTTTATGGTTTCTCTGAGAAGATGGATGTTAGCCAAACCTACCATGGTAATCATTTCACGAAATATGTAAATCAAGCCAGCATGTTATATGTGTTAGACTTACCAGTGATAATGAAACTCACTATTAGACTCACTATTATAAGAGTCATAATAGTGATATGTGTCCCTTACCTCTCAGTAAAACTGCAAAAAAATTGAGATGTCAGGAAGCAACAGTTAGAACTGGTCATGGAACAACAGACTGGTTCCAAATAGGAAAAGGAGTACGTCAAGGGTGTATACTGTCACCCTGTTTATTTAACTTATATGCAGAGTACATCATGAGAATTGCTGGACTGGAAGAAACACAAGCTGGAATCAAGATTGCCGGGAGAAATATCAATAACCTCAGATATGCAGATGATACCACCCTTATGGCAGAAAGTGAAGAGGGGCTAAAAAGCCTCTTGATGAGAGTGAAAAGGTTGGCTTAAAGCTCAACATTCAGAAAACGAAGATCATGGCATCTGGTCCCATCACTACATGGGAAATAGATGGAGAAACAGTGGAAACAGTGTCAGACTTTATTTTTCTGGGCTCCAAAATCACTGCAGATGGTGACTGCAGCCATGAAATTAAAAGATGCTTACTCCTTGGAAGGAAAGTTATGACCAACCTAGATAGCATATTCAAAAGCAGAGACATCACTTTGCCAACAAAGGTTCGCCTAGTCAAGGCTATGGTCTTTCCTGTGGTCATGTATGGATGTGAGAGCTGGACTGTGAAGAAGGCTGAGCGCCGAAGAATTGATGCTTTTGAACTGTGGTGTTGGAGAAGACTCTTGAGAGTCCCTTGGACTGCAAGGAGATCCAACCAGTCCATTCTGAAGGAGATCAGCCCTGGGATTTCTTTGGAAGGAATGATGCTAAAGCTGAAACTCCAGTATTTTGGCCACCTCCTGCGAAGAGTTGACTCATTGGAGAAGACTCTGATGCTGGGAGGGATTGAGGGCAGGAGGAGAAGGGGACGACAGAGGATGAGATGGCTGGATGGCATCACTGACTCGATGGATGTGAGTCTGAGTGACTTCCGAGAGCTGGTGATGGATAGGGAGGCCTGGCGTGCTGCAGTTCATGGGGTCGCAAAGAGTCGGACACGACTGAGCGACTGATCTGATCTGATCTGATACCTTCTGATCCCGTAAGATAACATAACTGTTAGTCGCTCAGTCTTGCCCGACTCTTTGCAACCCCATGGACTGCTGCCCACCAGGCTCCTGTGTCCATGAGATTTTCCAAGCAAGAATACTGGAGTGGGTTGCCATTTCTTTCTCCAGGGGATCTTCCCTGACCCAGGGATCGAACCTGGGTCTCCTGCACTGCAGGCAGATTCTTAACCACCTGAGCTACAAGGGAAGCCCAAGATAACATAACTAGGACTGTAATATACATGCTGCCGTATAACCTGGCACTTCACTCAACAGGTGATGTTCTTTGGTTCATGTCAGTACAGACAGTGCTATTTGATCATTTTAGAAGCTCCTCCACAGTATTTAGTTTAAATGTGGTTTAAAAGCCACTAATTATTCAACCAATCTACCACTGATGTTCAATTCGGTTGTTTCTAATTATAATTTATACCGTGTCTCAGTGAATACTTTCTTTCACAAATATTTTGGGTACTGTCTGAGTTTCTACGGGTTAAATTCCTGGGAGTAGAATTATTGGGCAAAAAGGGGCAGCACATTTAAAAATCTGAGAGCTATTTCATGTGACGTGGCAGCCTGGATGGGAAGTAAGTTTGGTTACATGTATGTGTATTGCTAAGTCCCTTTGCTGTCCACCTTAAAATATCATAACATTGTTAACTGGCTATATTCCAACATCAAATAAAATTTTAAAAAATTGAGAGCTATTACCAACAAACTTCATAGAAGGTTGGTCCACTTGGCAATTAGAGCAAATTCCCTATATCTTGCATATATTTGCTATTGTGTAGAGATAACATTCGAGGAATTTTTTTTTTTTTTCAGAGATGGCTGACTAGATTTATCTAGCTGTTCTGAGGGGTTTTTTTCGCCCTCAAAATATCTGAAAGCAGAAGAACAAGATCTAATATTATCTACATTTAAATAGTGAATCACATCAACTTCTTTTTCTATTTGATCCAACGATTCTGAGAGCATATGTAAAAAAAAATTAAATAACCATATATAAAGTGATGGGAGGCCACAGGAAAACAACAGGTTTGCTTGATGAGATTGCCAAAGTGTGAGAATTCAGAGCCAAAATGATAATCAACATGCAGGACAACACATGGAGACCTGGTGAGTTTCTGTCCAACAAAACAGGAATCAAATCAACAGTGGCTCCAGGAATGCTAGATACCACCCAAATGCCTCCATTGTCCAGATCACAATTCATTCATTTTATAAATTGAGAAAACTAATTTTTTGCAGCTGTGCTCCCGTCAGTTTGGTCAGACGACTTAGAAACACAGGTTCTGAAAGCAGCAGAAGAAGATCTAATATTATCTACATTTAAATAGTGAATGTATTCACTCTGGGCATCAGAGTTCTTGGTATGTTGTCTGTCTAACCCCTATTCCCATTCAGATGTTTGCCTTCTGTAACAGCAACTCAGATCTGTGTATCAGGTCAGATCAGATCAGATCAGTCGCTCAGTCGTGTCCGACTCTTTGCGACCCCATGAACTGCAGCACCCAGGCCTCCCTATCCATCACCAGCTCTCGGAGGTCACTCAGACTCACATTCATCGAGTCAGTGATGCCATCCAGCCATCTCATCCTCTGTCGTCCCCTTCTCCTCCTGCCCCCAATCCCTCCCAGCATCAGAGTCTTCTCCAATGAGTCAACTCTTCGCAAGAGGTGGCCAAAATACTGGAGTTTCAGTTTTAGCATCATTCCTTCCAAAGAAATCCCAGGGCTGTATAGCACACAGCAAATCCTTAAATTCTAGATGAACAGAAGAGAGGGAGGTAGTTCCCATTTTGTAAGCATCTCATCCCTCACATCCACGTGTAAAAACCGAAGCTATTTCACTTAACATGTCAATATTTACTCTTTCTCAGGGACACAAGCAGATAAAAGCTGCCTGCTGAAAGGTAAAGTTACAGGCAACATTTTTCTAAGTCATCAATCTTTACCTCAAGCAGCAGCATGATCAGAGTAAGTCAAATGAATCACAGAATGGTGCTTAAAACTTAACAGTTATCTTCTGAGAAGACATTTCCTAGAGAGCTGAACATTTTCAGGGGCTATTCTCCCTGGAACTCATCCCTTCACACCAGGGGCAACAAACCACTCTGAAGGGTACCATCTAACATTATCTTTACCAGTTATTTAAATTTTTTATCTTTGGTAGTTATTTAAAAGAACAATTACTGTGCCCCATCTGTTTCCTTGAAGATGCCAGCAATAGTGACTCTTCAAAAAGGAAAGAATCTGTGGTGGGAAAAGAGAGAGCAGCTGAAGACTCACAGCTCTGATCCCTGGCACCTGGGTAAGAGAACAGGAAATGGATCACAGATTTAAAGAAAAAGAAAAAAAAAAGAGGCAGAAGGACCAGATTCTGGGGGCTTATGGGGTGAAAGGAAATAAAAATGGGAGCCTATCCAACACCTAAACAAATAATTCTGCAGTTTAAGTCTGACTTCCCCCATCCTCAGAGACAACTGCTGCTAGCAGTTAATATTACTAAGCACTTACCTCATGCCAGTCAGTAATGGGATACCGGCCTTACCCTCATCTATCACAGCAACATAATGAAGTGGGTGTTTTCATCCCCGTCCTACAAGCACAGAGACAGGACTTGGGAGATGAAGGAGCTAGCTCGGTGTGAGACCACTGGTAAGTGCTGCGGTCGCGCTTCATGACCTGGTGTCACCGAGTGCCCCTCTCAGCTGGTGCTGCTGCTGCTAAAGAGGCCTCCCCCTGGGCTCATGGGGAATGTCTGAAGATTCCAAATACTGTACGTGAAAGGCTGTTTTAGGCCAAGTCATCAGCAAGTGCTTTGGAGGGGCAGAGAAGAGAAATTAGACAGTGGCTGCCTGGACACGCCTAACCACCTGCCCCACTGCCTGAAAGGCTAGATTCCAGGAACAGTAGGAGGCTGGAGTCAGGAGGTCATTCCGTGAAGGAAACTGGTCTTATAGTGGTAGTCCTGCTAACTAGCAAAGCACGTGTGATCACCTCTCCCAGAGATCAGCAAGACCTTAATCAGTCCTGAAGATGCTCTCACAGGACTTGCTGGAAAAAGACACCTACAGGACCAGGGTAGTGGTAGAGCAAACACATCAGTGGGGTAATAGTCACCCCTGTTATCATTCTTATGGAATTCTGAGTGTGACCACTTAGGGTACAACCAGAGACGCTTGGTCTCCAGTGGGTGAGAGAGCTCAAAGCACTGTTGTGGCAGTGCATTCCTTAGCCTGACACATGAGGTTGACTGTGTGGCTCCACTTCACAGATGGGGAAACTGAGGCTCAGTAAAGGGTAAGTGACTTCCCATTAACCCCAAGTGAGAGTTGGTAGGCTGCAGTCCATGGGGTCGCTAAGAGTTGGACACGACTGAGCGACTTCACTTTCACTTTTCACTTTCCTGCATTGGAGAAGGAAATGGCAACCCACTCCAGTGTTCTTGCCTGGAGAATCCCAGGGACGGGGAAGACTGCTGGGCTGCCGTCTATGGGGTCGCACAGAGTCGGATACGACTGATGCGACTTAGTAGCAGTAGCAGCAATGCTTGATCCATGAAGGACATTATTATTATTGCTACCACTCTATCTATGGGTAGGAAGGATGATGCTGTCATTCAACAGCTGGTACAATGTCATCTCCAATCATGATCATAAACCAAGTGGCAGAGTAGCCAAAGGTTAATTTTAAAAACTGATGCCAATCAAATTAGAGAAATATACATAATAGAGAAAAGGAAAGAAAAGTGTCCACGTATGTTTAATTATATTCAGAGTTAACACAGAGGCTGTGCCCTTTGCTCTGGCACCAGTGAGTCAGCCACATACACTCACTCTGCATCTTTGGCACCAACAATAATTAGGACATCCATATTCATTCAAACACACTGGTGGCTGACCCAGATGCCAACAACAGATGTGTCAGGGCCAAAATGGGAAGTGGTAGAATACAGTGACAAGAATGCCAACATGGAGTTGGACCAAAGAGTTAGAATCTTGCTAGATTTGTCCTCTGAGGCTCAGCTTCTTCATTTAAGGAGATGACATGTATCCAGCTATACCCATCAAAACACAACACACACCAGATGAATATGAATGCTTCTCCTCCCTTCTAAGTCACTAACTTTGGGGCCCCTTCCCTAACCAGCAGGAAAACACCTGATGATGTTTTCCTATAACTCTATAAATGGTTACAGTACCCACAATAAAAATGCTTGTAAATATGCCAAGCCCTCCTTTAAACATGCTATATAATGTTAACTCATTTAATTCTACCATAACTACAAGATTATAAAGCACTGTTACCATGTTTTAACATCTACAGCAGAGGAAACCAAGGCACAGAAAAGCTAAGACACTAGATAGTAACAGTAGTGTCAAGATTCGAACCCAGGCTACCTGGTTCCAGAATCAATGTTCTCATAATGCTATTAGTATAATGTTTCAGTTCAGTCGCTTAGTTGTGTCCAACTCTTTGTGACCCCATGGACTGCAGCACGTCAGGCTTCCCTGTCCTTCACCAACTCCCAGAGCTTGCTCAAACTCATGTCCATCAAGTCAGTGATGCTATCCAATCATCTCATCCTCTGTCGGCCCATTCTCCTCCCGCCTTCAATCTTTCCCAGCATCAGGGTCTTTTCCAACCAGTCAGTCCTTCGCATCAGGTGACCAAAGTATTGGAGTTTCAGTCCTTCCAATGAATATTCAAGACTGATTTCCTTTAGGATAGACTGGTTTGATCTCCTTGCAGTCCAAGGGACTCTCAAGAGTCTTCTCCAACACCACAGTTCAAAAGCATCAATTCTTTGGCACTCAGCTTTCTTTATGGTCCAACTCTCACATCCACACATGACTACTGAACAAAAAATAGCTTTGACTAGATGGGTGTTTGTTGGCAAAGTAATGTCTCTGCTTTTTAACACGCTGTCTAGTTTGGTCATAACTTTTCTTCCAAGGATCAAGTGTCTTTTAATTTCATGGCTGCAGTCACTATCTGCAGTGATTTTGGAGCCCAAGAAAATAAAATCTGTCACTGTTTCCATTGTTTCTCCATCTATTTGCCATGAAGTGATGGGACTGGATGACACAATCTTTGTTTTCTGAATGTTGAGTTTTAAGCTAACTTTTTCACTCTTCTCTTTCACTTTCATCAAGAATAATGTTTACACCTCTCTTATTGAATATAGAGAGGTGTATATATTCTTTTACATTTCATAGTGTCCGACTCTTTGCGACCCCATGGAGTGCAGCACGCCAGGCTTCCCAGTCCATCACCAACTCCCGGAGATTACTCAAAATCCATATATACCTTATAATCAGCCTTCTGTGTCTGCAATTTCTCTGTACCCACCATTCTGTATCCACAGCCACAACCAACCGCACACTGTGTATTTACTGTAGCGTTTACTCCTGAAAAACATCCACATATAAGTGGACCGATGCAGTTCAAACTCATGTTGTTCAAGGGTCAACTTCTGTCCAGAATTACAAAAGGTTGTCATGCTATCTGCAAGTACACTTGTGAGGTTAACAGGACAAATTTAAACATTCCCAGTTGGCAGATGAATAAATCAAAGCACAAAGGTTAAGTGACCTACCTAAAGTACAGAGTGGGAAGCAGGGGCAGGGCTGGGACTAAAATGCACGTCCCAAGAGTCAAGCTGTAGAAGTAAATGGCCCAATGACTGTCTAGGCACTGATAAAATAAATTTCATAGGTGTCATCAAGGTTCCCCCATCAGCAATACTTAACATATCAGCACTATTTACTCTCCACGCTGCTTTAACCAGGGCAGAGGTAAGTACACACTGATCATGATGCAATCTCCAAGCCCACCCTAGACAGTCTTCTCTCATCACAGCTGTGTGAAGCAGCATTTTCTTTATTGCTGGTAAGCCCACCATACATCAGCCCAATGAGGTCACCAACAGATAAGAGTGGAAATGGGGCACAGGTGGCTCGGGGTGGTGAGCCACTAATGAGAAAGGAGCCTGAGAAAGCAGCGTGGGGCTGACCATCACGGTGGTGGCGAGCAGGGAATGTAAACAAGTGTCAATGAAGAGTGATGACCGGAAGGAGGGAAAAAAGAAGAAGGTGGAGCTGGAGCTCTCTGGCAGGAAATGGAAGTGCACTGGAGGTGCTCTGTACCCATCTCTGGGGAAATACAGCCCCAGCATGGAGCAAACACACATAGAAGCTGGACTCCAACCAGAGGATGCCAGAAGAAGAGCAAGCATAACACACACTGAGAAAGAGGTTCCATGAAAACCCTCCAAAACGCTAACAAAACAAGGATGCTAAGACCATGAGTTATCACTTTTCCTTTCCTCTTTTTTCCAGTGGTTCTGTAAGAATGCTATAGTACTTTATAAATATGGATAGGAGCCAGCTTGAGCCCAAGGTGACTTCCCCTAAGGATTTGGGTGCCTGAATGAAGGACCTCAGGGGACACTCTGCTGGAAGACCATCTGGATGAGGGACTAAAGGGCTAGCTGGAAGAGAATGTGTTTTTAGGGAAGCTAGTTGGGTCCCCAGACTTGAACCAGTTAACTGGGCTTGGGCAGGGAGCAAGGCAGTTCTGAGCATAACACAGTGCCAGTCATTCTGTTCTCTGACCCAGCATTCATGGACTTGTGTTTGCATCTTAGGAAAAGACCAAACTGCAGAATATCAGAGCACAGCAGACAACACAACCCCAAGGCCCATAAAATGAATTAGCCCAAAGCCACAAATAAAGGTCTCACCACTTCAGCGGCGGGCACAGCACAGTGCTGCCAACTGGCTGTGTCAGCGCCATCACCAGAATGGCCCAACGAGGCAGCGTATAATAGTGTGGCGGCACGACTGCGGCAAGGTGCCAACTGGCTCAACGCTGATAAGCATCAGGGAGACCCAGTCCCAGTGCCCAGCAGGGCACTTCCGAAGACTTTGCCTCACCCCAGTGCTGGGCTGATGGCTCAGAATGGTCATTACCACACAGAGAACTCAAAAGGAAGTGGCCTTCAGAACACTAAAGGAATGCCCCATGAGGAACCTCCCCAGGGTGCTCAGAAATACTTGGAGAGGTTTCAAGGGAAAGCAGCATAAAAGTTCTCCTGTGGAGGGCAGGGACAGAGGCAGAGGAAGACTGCTTCATATTACTGAAGTTTTCTATTTTTGGTGCCCTATTCACCAATTTGGCCTAGATGCAGTGGGGGGGGGGGGGGTAATATTTTTTAAAAACTTAAGAATTCAGAATTAACAGTAGTGAGCTAGTAATTTAAAGCGATTATAAGAAGCCAAAGAAACAGAGAAATATGACTAATAAACAAATTTAAGCATATAGATAGAACTCCCACATGGTGTCAGCCACTCTTTATGGAAGGATAGAGTAGATAATCCCACACAAAAAATTAAGCAAAACAGCTCTATGCTGCTGCTGCTGCTAAGTCGCTTCAGTCGTGTCCGACTGTGTGTGACCCCATGGACTGCAGCCTACCTTCCAGGCAAGAGTACTGGAGTGGGATGTCATTGCCTTCTCCCATATATATGTATATGTATATATATATAAGATGAAAGGCAAAAGAATACAATTGACTAATGAAGAAAATATTTCAAAAAATTAAAAAGATGTGCAGGTTGGCAGAAGAGAGAGATTAATCAGCCGTTCGAATGGTAGACAGGTAAGAAAAACACTGATTCATTTTTCAACAGAAGACAAATTATGAAGGTACAATCAGACCTAGAAGCTAGCTAGCTCTTCTATCTTCTACTTCACGTGGCATTTTATCACTGCCTTGAGTACAGCATTTACTATTGTGCATTATCATTTCCTTCTTTCTCTTTCCAACTAGACTGTGAGCTGGTTAAGAGCCATGCCTTTTGCTCACCTCCTTGTCTAGCACGATGCCTGATGAAGAGTAAGCATTAAATTAGTGTCCACTGAATGGGTGAGTGAATAAATGAATGAATAAATGAACACATGAACCAAAAAAGAAATGTTAAAGGGACTGATAAAAGCATATCTCTGGAAGACATGGGGCAAAGGAAGTTATGGTCCCACATGGCAACCAGAGAGGGCAACTCATACACTTGGCATGTCACCGAAGTCCATTTGATATATTCCTTAATGGTTTCAGGTCCACATGTCTGTGTCCACCAAGAGGCCTTAGGTCCTAAAGAGCAAGGACCACAACTTCTATGTACCCCTTTATAGCGCCTGGCACAGTGCAAGGTGTGGATCTTAAATAGATATTCATTAAATAGGCTTGAATAAAGAAGATGAGAAGAGACAAGTAAAGTAACTTCTAGCAGGCAAGGTTCTTTCATTTTAATTTACAGGAGAAAGGAGCCGGCTATTTATCAGGCTCCATTGTGACAGGCATTCCTCAGGACAAAGGGAGGCTTTCAGAGCCACACAAGTGGCAGCGCCTTCTCCAGAGCTCCAGGCTTGGTATTTCCAAGGGAGAGCTAGGGGTCAACAGGGAAATGCGCTGGCACAGGCACATGCCAGGGAAGTTGGCACAGCACCTGCTCAGGCTGGGACTGCCTCCAGGCAGCCTGACCAAAGTCAAGAAAGCTCATAATTCACGCAGAGGAGAAATGAAAAACAATTCGGTCAGGTGGCAATGGATTGGGCAAGTGAATGTCAACTGAACTCAACAGTCAGGACTAGAAGCAGGGGATGGGAAGAGGCATGGACACATCCCTCTTTCAGAGACACAGGACCCAGGTGAAGGTGAAAGGTCTCTGCTTCTTGAATTGGGCAAATCCGGCCAGAACGACCTGTCAGCAAAAAGCCTGCAGAGGATGAATGGGAGAGTCTCCTCTCTTAATACAAAAATTCCTAAACAGGCAGCTCCCAGCTCTTACCACTGCATTAAAGGAGCGGGACAAAGAAGCCAATTATTAGAGAAGGAAAGGCTCTGAGAGAGGAAGTGCAGTTGGTTATTATAGCGAGGGCTAAGGATGAGAGTTACCAGGATATTCAAACATGTATGGAGAATAAAGCAAGAGGGAGCTATGATCATCAGTTTATGTCCTTTCTAAGGAAGCATGTCAGGGTTTCCAGGACTACCTAACTGTACCTAGACTCTCCCAGGTAGGGGAGGTGAGCCAGCCTGCCCTGCTCCCCCTCAAAATGCCCTATCATACCTGCTTTGCCTCGACACAACTCCCGTCCCACCCATATTATTCAGGAGAGTCGGAAATGGTTACACTGAGCAAGAATCATAAGCTTGGGTGTCACTTGAGTATAAATTAGTCATGGAACAGACTCTGAAGGGACAGTCTCTAGACTCATCCAGTAACTGGTATTGCCACATGCAGCTGAGCTCATCAACCCTGTCCCCTGCGTTGCTGCAGTACTCCCAAGAGACTTCAGAAGCTAGACTTTCACAGAAATAGAAAAAAAAAATTCTAAAATTTGTATGGAACTACAAAAGACCCAAATAGTCAAACAATCTTGAGAAAAAAGAACAAAGCTGGAGGCAAGACACTCTTGATTTCAAACTATATTACCAAACTACTATAATCAGAAACAGGATGGTACTGGCATAAAGAGAGATACATAGACCAATGAAGTGGAAGACAGAGTCCAGAAATAAGTTCATGGATACAGTCAACTAATTTCAACAAAGGCCCCAATCATATATAAGGACAATCTAAGGACAGGATAAAGTGAAAGTCACTCAGTCATGTCTGACTCTTTGTGACCTCATGGACTATACAGTCCTTGGAATTCTCCAGGCCAGAATACTGGAGTGGGTAGCTATTCCCTTCTCCAAGGGGATCTTCCCAACCCAGCGATCAAACCTAGGTCTCCTGTGTTGCAGGCAGATTCTTTACCAGCTGAGCCACCAGGGAAGCCCAAGAATACTGGAGTGGGTAGGATAGTCTCTTCAAAAAATAGTGTTTGGAAAACTGGACATCCACATGTAAAAGAATGAAATGGTACCCTTATCTTACCCCATACACAAAAATCAACTGAAAATGGGTTAAATACAAACATAAGACTTGAAATTATTAAACTCCTATAAGAAAACATTAGGGAAAAAATTTCTTGACATTGGCTTTGGCAATGATTTTGGGATATGATACTAAAAGTTTAGCCAACAAAAGCAAAAATAAACAAGATGAACTACATCAAACTAAAAAGCTCATAAACAGCAAAAGAAATCCACCAGCCCCACCCCTGCCCCGCCCGCCCAAGAAAATGAAAAGGCAATCTATGGATTGGAGAAAATATTTCCAAACCATACATCTGATAAGGGGTTAATATTCAATATATGTAAGGAACTTCTACAATTAAAGAGCAAAAGAAATAACCCAACAAAAAATGGGCAAAGGGCCTAAGATCTTCTCCAAAGATGATGTACAAATAGCCAACAGGCACATAAAAAGGTGTTCAACATCACTAATCACAGGAAAATGGAAATCAAAACCACAATGAGCTATCATCTCACACCTGTTCAGACGGCTATTATCAAAAACAAACAAAAGATAAGTGTTGGCAAGGATACGGAGAAAAGAGAATCCTTGTACACTGTTGGTGTGAATGGAAATTGGCGCAGCCACTATGTAAAACAATATGGAGTTTCCTCAATAAAACTACTGTATGATTTAGCAATCCCTCTTTGGGGTATATATCCAAAAGAAATGAAATCAATACCTCAAAGAGATGTCTGTCTTCCCATGTTCACTGCATTATTACCCATAATAGACAATACATGGTAACAACCTAAGTGTGTCTTGATGAACGGATAAAGAAACAGTACTCTGTGTGTGCACACACACACACAATGAAATATCATTTAGCTTCACAAAAAGATTGTTCTTTGCAACAAGATGAATGAACCTGGAGGACACTATGCTGAGTAAAATAAACCAGACACAAAAAGAAAAAAACCCCGCATAATCTTCCTTACACGTAGAATCTTTAAAAAGTCTAATACATTGAAGCAGAGAGTAGAATCATTACCAGGGACAGGGAGGTAGGGGAAATGGGGACACATTGGACAAAGGGTAAAAGCTGCAGTAACGTAGGATTACTAAATCTAGAGAGCCAAGTATAGAATGTGCTCAGTCATGTCTGACTCCAACCCCATGGACTATAGCCCACGAGGTTCCTCTGTCTATGGGATTTCCCAGCCAAGAATACTCCAAGAACACTGGAGTGGGATTTTCCCGACCCAGGGATAGAAGTCTCATCTCCTGTGGCTCCTGCACTGTCTGGCAGATTCTCCACACTGAGCCACGTGGGAAGCCCCAAGAAATGATGAGTATAAGTCAAATAATACTGTATGATTATAAGTGAAACACTAAAACTTTGCTAGGGGACTAGATTTCAGGTATTCTCATTATACAAAAAAAAAAAAGTGTGATATTAACTAGCTCAACACTAGTAATCATTTCACTATGTGTGTATATATATATATATATATATATACACATATACATATACATATATATATATATATACATATCAAATCATGTTGTACACCTTTTCAGTCTTTTAAAAAGAAGCTAGACCACAGGAGTGAAAGCTTCAGGGAACAGCCAGGACAGAAGGGACCTCTAAGCAGAAAGGAGGAGATGGTATGAATCACTCTCCAGAGCCTTCCCACAAGCTCTTCCCCACCCCATCCAATCTGCCTTCCAAGGCCTTCACCCACAGCTAAAACCCCTAACTGTCCCTGCTTCAGGTAAGGGCACAGTGAGGATATGGAGGCAGGCAGCATAGGAATTAGACTGTTCCATGAGGGCAGAGCGGCGGGGAGGCAATGGCACCCCACCCCAGTACTCTTGCCTGGAAAATCCCATGGACGGAGGAGCCTGGTAGGCTCCAGTCCATGGGGTCGCTAAGAGTCAGTCACGACTGAGCAACTTCGCTTTCACTTTTCACTTTCATGCATTGGAGAAGGAAATGGCAACACAGTCCAGTGTTCTTGCCTGGAGAATCCTGGGGACGGAGGAGCCTGGCGGGCTGCCATCTATGGGATCGCACAGACGTCGAACACGACTGAAGCGACTTAGCAGCAGCAGCATGAGGGCAGGACAAGCCCACTTTCCTCACCATTTCCTCCCAGCATCCAGCATAGGGCTAAATACTCACTATATGTTACCCGAATTAAGGGAGAGGTTATTAGCATGCTAGTTGTAAAGGAGAGGGCTTAAGTTCAAGAAGTCGATCTAGAGAAGACCTGCGCCTATCACTGGCCATTAAGTCCCTCATTCTTTAAATGTCATGGAACACCTTCCCAGTTTGTAGAGAAGTCCACACGATGAACTATCTCACTCTTCTTCTATCCCTTCAAGTGTGAAATGAAGAACACTCCCCTGGAAAGCAAGGCTAGGCAAGGTTACTCAACAAAAGGAGCACAGCATTCCCTTCCACAGTCTCCCAGGGAGTTCACCAGCGCCAATAACCACCAGGGACGATAAACAGGTTTATGTTCCTGGTTCTGTCACCAATTGGTCTGAAGACCTCCTATCAGCCATCAGAACCTTTGCAGTCTCTGTTCTGTTTTCTGTGAAATGATCTTTTGACAGAGGAGGGCAATAAGTCCTGAATTTAAATATGAACCACTCCTAGTGAGGCACATCTGAATCAGGATCAGGCATTTTAACCAAGCCAGTCCCCTGGTGGCCCCGTATCTAGAGACCCTAGACCTTTGTCAGCGTCCTTTAACCAGGAAACAGTGAGCTATCTGGACAACGGGAATTCATGGAGAGATAAAGTAGCTCCCTCAAGGTCTCAAACCGTCAAGGGAAAAAGGCGTTCCGACAGGAAGAACTTCTTCTCACACAGTAGAAAGCAAGTTATTCTTTGTCTCCTGAAGCTGAAGAAAATCACCAATGAGCAGATGCTAGACTTAACTGTGTCCTGCCAAATTCATATGTTGAAGCCCTAACTCCCTCACCCAAATTGGCTGCATATGGACATGGATCTTTTAGGAGGTAACTATTGTTGAATGGGCTTCCCTGGTGGCTCAGACAGTAAACCCAGGTTCAATCCCTGGGCTGGGAAGATCCTCTGGAGAAGGGAATGGCTACCCACTCCAGTACTCTTGCCTGGAGAATTTCATGGACAGGGGAGCCTGGTGGGCTACAGTCCATGGGGTCACAAAGAGTTGGACACGACTGAGTGACTAACGCTTTTTTTTTAAATTGTTAAATGAGGTCCCAAGGGTACAGTCCTTAACAGACAGGATGGATGGCCTTAAAGAAGATCTTTCCCTCCCCACACCCGTGCAGTAAGGAAAAGGCCACGTGAGGACGTAAAGAGAGCACGACTGCCGGCAAGGGAAGGAGCGCGTCCTCACTGGACACCAAACTTGCTTAGACATTGCCTTGGATTTTCCAGCCTTCGAAACTGTAAGAAAACAAATGTGTGTTGTTTAAACCACCCAGTATGTGGTATTTTATGGTACTGCTATGGCTGCCTGAGCCAAGACAGAAACAGAGTCAAGTAGACCGCTGGCTCTCCCCAACCTCATGTGATATTCGCCCTCGTTTCCAAACAAGAAGGCCCCCTGTGGATTCATCACCTCCAGGTAAAATTATGGGTGGGCTGACAAGAGAGCTGAAGACAGCAAGAGTGAGAAGACAGAAGAGTGAGGGGTGAGGCCAAAGGAGAGGCAGGTCGGCCAACTTCTTTCCGACAGTGGGACACCCAGAGATTCCCAGGCTTAAGGGCAGAGCTGCAGACCCTCTGGCATCACAGCCAGTTTAGGACCCCGCGAGCCCAGGAGCCCCTGACAGACAGTTCGCACCCTGTGCCACCCTGGCTGTCTGCATCAGCAGAGATAAGAAACAAAGGCAGTCAGTGGAAAGAGGAAGTTGTGTCAGGGAACCATCTGGGTACATCGCCCCCGCCCTACCATCCAGATAACACTGACCTCCCATCCCACAGGCAGGGAGGCTTGGGTATGAATGCCCAGGGAGGGCCCCCAGAGGAGCCGCTGCCACGGCCTCAGCAGACGACAACCTTGAGGTAATTACAAGTGGCATAAATATACCCAGTCAATTACAGAGTGGAACAGGCACTCCATGGAGCCCTGCAAAAATGCGCTCATGGAAAGCAAGGACTTCACGGAAAGATACTGGCCTCAGAAAGCACAGCAATGTGACAGACACGGGCCTGAAAGAACTAATTTCCAGAGAAAGCGGATTAATTTTGGTTCTCAGTCACAGCCAACTCCCATGACAGCTGATTCAGAGTCATGAGGAGACAGACAACGGCAGGGGAAACAGCATGGCTTTTGCGTGCTGCTCAGTAAGGCGGGACAGCTCACAGTGAGATGAGCAAGCAGAGCCGAGCGCTCAGCATGGGGGCCAGCTGAACTGGCCCAGGAAGGTCAAGCTGGGGCCCCACAACTGGTGGGCCCCAAAGATTTACGTGACACATCTCCAAGTGTCTGCACTTCAGGGCACACCCCACTCAAAAGTTGTTTCTGAAGAAATACAATTAAAAGTCATGTTGTCTCCACCTCAAAGCCCTCGCTTTAACATCCAGCTGCACCAATGAGTTAGCTTTCTGGCAGCAGCTCTGCCCTTCTCTTCCCCCTTTTCCTTTTTAAGGATCCCCAGGTATATGTGGAGAAGGAAATGGCAACCCACTCCAGCATTCTTGTCTGGAGAATTCCATGGACAAAAGAGCCTGGCAGGCTGCAGTCTGCAGGGTTGCAAAGAGTCAGACACGACTAAGCGACTAACACACAAGCACACAGGTATATGTAATTTTTTTTCAAAAAACAGAATTTTAAAAAATTTACAGGCTCAGAAAGGAACTCAAGTCACCTAGTCTAATCACTCATTTGAGACTCAACTTTAAGCTGATCGGCTCAGCTGGAATGCCCCCAGTGATGAAACTTCTTCCCTCTAAAGCTTATTTCACTTTCCAACAGCTCTGACAGCTAGAAAATTCTTCTACTGAGCCAGGATCTGCCTGCCCATCATCTAGTTCTGCTCTCAGGGTATCAAAGAACAACCACAGGCTCCCAGCTTCGTGGCAGCCTTTTCAAAAGCTGAAGACGGCTAGCAAGAGACTAGTGTTCACAGTGTTGGGAGATCCTGGCCCAAATTCCTAATCAAGTTCTCTCCCGTAAGAATAAAAGAAGTCGGCTTCGAGCGAAAATTTTTAAATCATAAATGTTCTGAGGTACAAGGGATGGTAAAGATCATTTAATTCATTTCTCTCCCTTCATACCTTCCCAGGTGAAACCCAGGCCCAGAGAGGAGCTACTCTTGATACCTTGCCCAGGGGTCCATAACCACTTAGTGGTATTCCCCAGCTTAGACTTGAGCCCTCATTTCCAGAGCTCTTTGTACTGAATTCTCCTAGAACACCACTTCTCCTCATTTTCCCCAACGGAACTGTGCTCTGTCCTCACTACGGTGCACGCACACGCACACACACACACACACACACACACGGAACTGTGGTCTGTCCTCACTACAACACACACACACACACACACACAATTCAGTCCATCACTGTTCCCAACTTAAAGACTTAGACCACTGGCCTTTGTTTACCCTCGTACAACCATACATGTAAAACTGAGTCCCTGGGGCACGTGGGCCCCATATCGGTGTCCATCCCTGGAAGGGCACAGCAAATACTTCTAGAAAGCATTCTGTGCAAAAACTACGAACAGAGGAGTTTTAGTGCCATAAATGAGATTCCAGAGGAGGGGGAAAAACTTTCCCATAGGTCTGTTACTTTAATCAGTTTTTCCAAAGGAAATCTGAACAACGGATGTGAGATTCGCTCATTTACTTGCAGTACTGGCATTCAGAAAGAAGGAGACACCAGAGCTGAGAGTTAGCAAGAAAGGCAAAATGGAAACCAGGCAACTGGAAGCATTTATTTAAGGCATACTAATTGAGGATGGTGACGACGGCCTTGGATTTTTCTTTTTTTCCCCCGCCTCTCCTGAAGGCGGTACAATGATGAAAATGAGCTAGGCACATCCAGCGAACAAACATCTATTAATGTGATGAATACTCTATGGCCAGGATACAGACATTACGGAGATAATGAAAAATTCTGCCCCCAGTATTTATAATCTGAGAAGTGGCAGTCCAGTGGTTAGGGCTCGGCCTGTCACTGCCATGGCCCAGGTTCAATTCCTGGTCAGGGCACCAAGATCCCGCAAGCCATGTGATGAGGCCAAAACAAAAAACCAAACAAATAAAAACACCAAAGCCAATCAAAATAGTTACCTGGGAAAAGAAACATGAAAAAAAAAAGGAAGAAAGAAAGAGACTGTGTCAAGAACACAGTAAATCAGTGGTTCTCAACCAGAGTGATTTCTGTCCTACCTTCAGGGTACAGTTGGCAATATCTAAAGACATTTTTCATTGGAAAAGACCCTGATGCTGGGAGGGATCGGGGGCAGGAGGAGAAGGGGACGACAGAGGATGAGATGGCTGGATGGCATCACTGACTCGATGGACGTGAGTTTGAGTGAACTCCGGGAGCTGGTGATGGACAGGGAGGCCTGGCGTGCTGCGACTCAGGGGGTCGCAAAGAGTCGGACACGACTGAGCAAATGAACTGAACTGAAAGACATTTTGGGTTGTCACAACTGGAGGGTGCTATTGGCATACAGTGGATAAAGGCCCGGGAAGCTCCTAAACATCCTACAGTGCCCGGAATGGCCCCACAACAATGAATCATCTGGTCCAGAAGTATGTGCTCAATAAATGTTGGTTAAATTGAATTAGAATTCATCCAATTCAATATTTATTGAGCATATGCATGTGTCAGGCACTGTTATAACCATTCAAGAATCAAGGATGAGTAAGACATGTATCTTCTCTCAAGGCTACATAAAGCAACTATAAAAATACAAGGAGGGACGTGATCCAAAGTTAAATCGGGTGTATAAATGCTGCAGGATTCTCAAAAGATGTGACGCCTGTAAGCCAGCACTAATCAGGAAGAAGATGGGGCCCCAGCTTAGTCCTGGAAGAAAGAGGAGATTTGGATAGGTAAGCTGGGGGTGCCCCGGTGGGCGAGCAGGCTGTGTTAAGGGGCAGCAGTAGCATCACTGGCCTCATGGTGAGACAAGCATACCTGCTAGAGGCAAAAGAGCACCTCTGATTCTCCTGAATCACTGCCGGCTGCAGGAGCCAAGGCTGGGTCTCCTTCCTCTGTTCATCAAGGCTGAACAGGATATGGCATTAGTGAATGAAGTCATTAGAAAATGACAGTAAAAACAAGAACTACCATTTAATGAGCATTCACTCCATGTCAGATAGTTTGCTTAACACTTTATCTGCGGTAACTCATTCCATCCTTACCACAGCCCTGTAAAGTACACAGTATTACCACTCTTAATATGAGGAATCTGAGTGATGGAATAGACAGATAAATGAACAAATGAGTCAACCAAGAAGCAGCTTGAACAGCTCTGCTTCTTTCTCATCCTAACTACGGATCTTCCCAGTTCCTACCACCGTCCAGCTTTCCAGCTTGCCCCTCCTTTCAGAAGATTTACATGCAAGGTGGCTGACCAGAATCAAGCTTGAAAAGCACAGGTGTCCAGTTGATAGACAGTCATTTTATTACAGTCCTTAAGGCCATATGGCGGATTTCCCAGGTGGCTCCATGGTAAAAGAATCCACCTGCCAATGCAGGGGCTGCAGGAGATGTGGGTTCCATCCCTGGGTGGGGAAGATCCCCTGGAGGAGGAAATGGCAAATGTACTCCAGGATTCTTGCCGGGATAATCCCATGAATAGAGGAGCCTGGTGGGCTACAGTCCACGGGGTCACAAAGAGTCGGACATGACTGAGTACGCACACAAGGCCATGTGGAACTGGCGTTATGTCCAGGACTTCCCAGAATTTCTGCTGGCCAGAGGCAGCATCACACAAGAGAAGCGGGCAAAGATGCTGTTGGAGGACACACTCAGGGAAAACATTCAGGATCCCTGGTCCACATTAACAGAAGGCAGCAGTGCACAGCAGCTTCTTTTCACTAGCACATTTAGCATACCCTCTAATTATGTGATAAAAGTCCCACTGGCGACTGCTTTTTCCAGAGCAGCACATTACCACCATCCAAATATTTCTCAGTCTCTAAATAATAGGGTAGTCTTACTCGGCACGTATCTGCAGCAGCTGCAAGCGCACAAATAGGTGCTAAATAATCCCTCCTATTTATGCAGTCCTCCCACCATTTATAGGATATTCCAGGAGCTTTATTTTATTGGGCCTACACAATCATAAGACAGGTCATCTTATTTCCATTTTACAGTGGAAGAAGCAAGGACCAGAGACGTGAAATGAATTGCCCACGGTCCCACAGCAAGTTCTTCTGACCACAGCTATCCTTTCTAGTAACCCTGATATGTACCAACCACTTGGCATGGCCCTTTGGCTATGGGGCAATTTTCACTCTCTATTCCTTTCCTATTTAATGTGTAAACAAATAAAGCCTAAATGCATGTTAATTTTTTAAAAATCACTGTGATTCAAAACCTGATACAGAAATAATCCCCTTCTCTTATTAGAACAGGCTCAGCTGGTTTAAAGAGTTGGCACACTTTTTCTGTATAAGGCCAGATAACAAATATCTTAGGCTTTGTAGGACAGACTGTCTAATTACAATGACCCAAGGCTGTCCTTACAGTGCAAAAGCAGTCACAGGTAATCTGAAGATGAATGGGTGTGTTTATGTTTCATTAAACTTTATCAAAACACTGGGGTGGGGGCTGATTTGCTAAAATTAAATCATAGGGTCTTCCCATCTGTTGTGGATTCAGTTCAGTGTGTTGAAGCCCTAACCTCCAATGTATTTGGAGACAGGGCCCAGAGGGAGGTGAGTATGGTTAAACGAGGTCATAAGAGCGGCACCCAGTCCAACAGGGCTCCAGTCCTTCTAAAAAGAGGAAGAGACATCAGGAGTGTATGAGCACAGAGAAAAGGCTGTGTAAGGACAGAATAAGGAGGCTCTCAAAGACCAGGGAAATAGGCCTCACCAGAAACCAACCCTGACAGCACCCTGATCTTGAACTTCCAGGCTCCAGAAGTGTGAGACAATAAATTTCTGTTGTTTAAGCCACCAAATCCATGGGATTCTGTTATGGCAAATTGGTCTGCAGCCCAAAAAGCCTAATACACTATCCACTTACAAATCTGATCAACCCACACAAGTCAAATCTCCTACAAATTTAGGAATCAGAAAAATATGACAATTTTTTTTTTTTCACGGAAATAGGTGAAAAATGCCTTAGTCCATTTTCCTTTCCAAAGCTCCCTGAATTAAAGATCCCTTTATCCTACTCCAACCACTTGGCTCAACACTGCTTCTTTTCCTCACTTCTCTGAGTTTTCCAGTTACTTACATAACATCCCCTAGAAGGCTTCAAGCCACTGTTTTGCCTTCTAAGATGGAAACAGACAATCCCAGGGCCCTCACAAGGTGGATTCACTTCAGCAGTATGAACGGTTGCTTTGCTAGGGTACAGTGACCAAATGGATGCACAACTTTGATTCCTGACACACAGATTTCTGGTTAATACTTTAGGAGACTGAATACAAGTCTATAAGTCAGAAATGGTCATCTTAAATTGTGGGAGAAGTGAACCTTTAAAATAGTTTGCACTCTTTTTTTTTTTTTTTTAAACAGCAAAATAAAATGACTCTTTACTCAGAACCCTTGCTTATGGGCAAGACTCAAGACGATATGAGCATCTTCTGAGATATGTTAAGATGATTTTTTTTTTTGAAAGTCATTTTCTTTGCTGGGTTCATGTAGGAAGCAGAGAAATTTTGAAAGGTGGGCCTGGAGGTCGAAATCCTGCAGAGAGTAATGCTGAACTTAAGGGCTTAGATGTAGATTCTCTGGTCATTGAGCACATCCAAGTGAACAAAGCCCCCAAGATGCAGCACAGGACTTACAGAGCTCACGGTCGTAACAACCCCTACATGAGCTCTCCCTGCCACACTGAGATGATCCTTACTGAAAAAGAACAGATTGTTCCTAAACCAGAGAGGAGCTTGCACAGAAGAAAAAGATATCCCAGAAGAAACTGAAGAAACAAAAACTTATGGCCCGGGAATAAATGCTGCAAAAAATAAATGCAAATAAAAGTAAAAAAAAATAAATAATAACAATAAAATAAAATAGTTTGCAGGAAACATCTGAAGAAGAGCAACAAAAAGCCACCAATAGGCCCCCAAGGGGTTTCCCAGGTGGCACAGTGGTAAATAACCTCTGGCCACTGTAGGAGATGCAGGAGACACAGCTCTGATCCCTGGGTTGGGAAGATCCCCTGGAGTAGGAAATAGCAACCTGCTCCAGTATTCTGGCTTGGAAAATTCCATGGACAGAGGAGACTGGTGGGCTATAGAATCCATGGGGTTGCAAAGAGCTGGAGATGACTGAGCAACTAAACACACATAACAGGGCCCCAAAGGATCACTTGCTTTCAGAGCAAGGTTGTCTACCAAGTTCAGAATTTACAGGGTGGTTCACACAGCAGAGGTAGCATTCAGCAGAGGGAGCAATTACAACCAAGCTGATCTACACCAAGACAGCTACAATTCCCAGACCTCTAATTCTGTGCCAATCACCCTTTCTGCAGACCTCCAAAGTCTTCCTTAATAAAAAGATCCAAGAGTGATGACACCAGAAAACTCCCTGGAAAGGATGCTATATGATTCTGGATGAAAAACAGAAATGGAAGCATGAGTGTGGCAATATTAGAGTGGTTTTCAGAAAGAGAGGCAAAGAAAACTCTGTATTTTGAATCCCATTTTCAGGAACCATCTTGCTTGTTAACAAGTTGTGCTTTCTCTGGTCCCCATTCACTTAATAGTCACTCTCACTCCAGAGAGGAGGAAAGAAGCGGGAGGCAGGAGAGGAGGGGAGCCAGGCTCCCTCCTAACGCTTTTGTCTTGCAAGGAAGCAGCACAGGTCACCTGTACTCCCCATTAGATAAACAGTCACACCACCAAAAACGAATTCAAGAGTCTCTCTTAAAAAACAAAACAAAACAAAAATCCTAAAATAAAACTCAAACAGATCCCAGAACTCTGAGAAGAAATGCAGTAATGTGTATTCACACATAAGCAAGACTAGCATATCAGATCAGATCAGATCAGATCAGATCAGTCGCTCAGTCGTGTCCGACTCTTTGCGACCCCATGAACTGCAGCACGCCAGGCCTCCCTGTCCATCACCAGCTCCCGGAGGTCACTCAGACTCGCATCCATTGAGTCAGTGATGCCATCCAGCCATCTCATCCTCTGTCGTCCCCTTCTCCTCCTGCCCTCAATCCCTCCCAGCATCAGAGTCTTCTCCAATGAGTCAACTCTTCGCATGAGGTGGCCAAAATACTGGAGTTTCAGCTTTAGCATCATTCCTTCTAAAGAAATTTCAGGATTGATCTCCTTCAAAATGGACTGGTTGGATCTTCTTGTAGTCCAAGGGACTCTCAAGAGTCTTCTCCAACACCACAGTTCAAAAGCATCAATTCTTCGGCGCTCAGCCTTCTTCACAGTCCAGCTCTCACATCCATACATGACCACAGGAAAGACCATAGCCTTGACTAGGCGAACCTTTGTTGGTAAAGTAATGTCTCTGCTTTTGAATATGCTATCTAGGTTGGTCATAACTTTCCTTCCAAGGAGCAAGCGTCTTTTAATTTCATGGCTGCAGTCACCATCTGCAGTGATTTTGGAGCCCAGAAAAACAAAGTCTGACACTGTTTCCACTGTTTCCCCATCTATTTCCCATGCAGTGATGGGACCAGATGCCATGATCTTCGTTTTCTGAATGTTGAGCTTTAAGCCAACCTTTTCACTCTCCACTTTCACTTTCATCAAGAGGCTTTTTAGCCCCTCTTCACTTTCTGCCATAAGAGTCGTGTCATCTGCATATCTGAGGTTATTGATATTTCTCCCGGCAATCTTGATTCCAACTTGTGTTTCTTCCAGTCCAGCATTTCTCATGATGTACTCTGCATATAAGTTAAATAAACATGGTGACAATATGCAGCCTTGACGTACTCCTTATAATCATCAATAAATGTTTGCTCCATAAATGTATAAATAATCACCAGGAACCAGTTTCCTGTCCAGGGCTCACAAACCTTCTTTTCTCATTCTAATCCATCGAGATGCAAGGCGTCAGTTCTGTTTCATCTCCAAGACCAACAGAATAGCATGCCAATTTCTGGTGCTATATTTGTGTTAAATGAGGTATCAAAACACTTCTTATGCCTCGTGTCCTTCAGCCTCATGAATGTTTGGCTATACAGAGAGCCCAGATATCTTCTTATTCACTTCAGCAAAAATCTAAGATCAACTTCAGTAGCTTCTTCTCAAAGTGCCCCAGTCCTACCCATAAACAAATCACCATCCGTTCACATCCCAAGCACCACAGCCACAGGTGTGCAGAGACTCTCCAGATAACTGCAGCATCACCAACCCAGTGATTCAGATTCATAATGGTTTCTAAGAATTAAGAAAAGTGTAAGCTTGACATCTACAGTCTTCCACCCCATTTCCTTCTGAAAACCACTCAGGCAGCTGGGGGCTGCTACATTGATCAAAAGCTGGGACTCCACATCCTGGGGCAAGAGCGCTAACCCAGAGAACATGCCCAAAGCAGACTTGCATAGGATAATGCCAGAGAGACAGGGTGACATGTAACACCTTCCTCCCAGCTCCTGCTGTGAACTGTGCTCAGAGAGACCACACCACTGCAACACCCGCTGGCCATTTGCTGGACTTGGGTTCCACATCCAGTCCCCACCTTCCCAGACAGAGGGTGCACGCATAACCTTTTTCACTCTTTGCATCATCAGTCACTACTGAATGGCTATCAGTCTCCCAGTCAAAGGATGCACGAAAATTGGAGGAAAGGACATGAACAATGAAATCTGAAAGATGTCTCAAAGTTACGGAGTTGGGAGTTAAGAAGAAATAAACTACACCTGGGAAGGCCTGAAGGCAGGAAAGGACATGGTATAGCTGAAAGAAGTCCCACTGTAACGCAGAGATGGCAGCGGAAAAAAGTAAAGCAGCGAAATCAGCCAGAGCCACATCCCTCCTAGGTGCCCTTCTCAGTTACATGAAAGAGTTACACAGCATCCCAAGAGTAGGGCTGTAGCAGGGTGGGTGGCACGATGGACTGGCACTTTTAGAAAGCACCTCCTATGGAGGATGCAGAGGAGAGCGCACGGCAGGGCTGCTGCAGTAACATAAACCAAGCTGAAGTGGGGCTGTGGCGGCAACGAACGTGCAGAAGAACCTGCATTTATTCCACACTTTTTGTGGTCCAGATTTTTATGTGCTAAGTCTCAGAATTCCCGAATACCCTATCAATCTCCTTTTTGGTCTTCTTTACCAAAAATTCCTCTGTGGTCCTGCTGAATGGGATATGATAACTTCTTCCAGAAGGAAGGTGGAACTTGCTTTTCTGCCCTACGTACTCAACCCTTAACACATCATCTTACATTTATGCAGTACTAATACGTGTGTTTTCATTTCATTTCATCCCCCAAGCCCTCTGAGAGAGGCAGAACTGGTATTTTAGCCCTCATTAAATGAGGAAACGTTTAGAAAGCAGATGCAAAACCAGCTTCTAAAGACTGGTGAGTAACTTTGGGGATGGACTCTACAAATCAGTTGGAAGAAGAGAGACAGTACCCTTTGATCATGTTCCCTGAGAGGTTCCATGTCTGGCTTCCCGCTCTACATCCTCTCTAACATCTTTTCCTGATGCATCTTATCTTTTTAAAACTGCTGGAAGCATAATGCTTTGGAGGATGTGCCCCAGGTGGAGAAACCACTCCCCAATCCCAACTGTGCTCTGGTCACTGCCGTTAGGGCGCACTTCACCAGGGCTGGAACCTGGAGGAGAATTCACACCATTCAACTCCTATACAAGGGTCAGTCCACTGTGTTACCTGAATGAGCGAAGAGACACAGGGACAAGCACAGAGATGGGGAGATGGACCCTAAGGTTCTATATCCCCCTTCTTTGTCTAAAAAAAAAAAACTTCAAAGGAACAATTTTCATGTCAGAAAACCAGATTAAATTGGACCAAAGAACAAAGAAGATTCCCCTGATAGCCTCCCTGGATTGAGGTTTCCTGTGCCAGTCATGGAAACACTATCCCTCATTCAAGGCTCAATTATAGCCATATACACACACACAGGTCACCACAAACAGCTGCCCTGAGTAGCCAACAGACTCTAACTGATGGGGGAGGAAGGAGAACCGAATCGTGGAGACATTAGTTGAGCCCCTGGACTGTGAAGAAGGCTGAGTGCCGAAGAATTGATGCTTTTGAACTGTGGTGTTGGAGAAGACTCTTGAGAGTCCCTTGGACTGCAAGGAGAGCCAACCAGTCCATTCTGAAGATCAGCCCTGGGATTTCTTTGGAAGGAACGATGCTAAAGCTGAAACTCCAGTACTTTGGCCACCTCATGCGAAGAGTTGACTCTGGAAAAGACTCTGATGCTGGGAGGGATTGGGGGCAGGAGGAGAAGGGGACGACAGAGGATGAGATGGCTGGATGGCATCACATCACTGACTCGATGGATGTGAGTCTGAGTGACCTCCAGAAGTTGGTGATGGACAGGGAGGCCTGGCGTGCTGCGATTCATGGGGTCGCAAAGAGTCAGACACGACTGAGCGACTGATCTGTGACTGATCTGATCTGATCTGATCCAGGCAAGCACATGCGTGTGTGCATGTGTACTCAGCTGCTCAGTCATATCTGACTCCTTGCGACCCCATTAACTATGGCCCACAAGGCTTCTCTGTCCAGGGGACTTCCCAGGCAAGACTACTGGAGCCGGTTCCATTTCCTACTCCAAGGAAATCTCAACCCAGGGACTGAACCCACGTCTCCAGCACTGGCAGGCAGACTCTTTACCACCAAGCCAGCTGGGAGGCCCATGTACCCAGGCGCAGCTGAAGCTAAACTCCAGCCCTACGTCGTCTCTTCCAGTGCATGTGTGTGTTCTCAGTCGCTCAGTCGTGTCCAACTCTTCACAACCCCACAGACTGTAGCCCACCAGGCTCCTCTGTCCATGGGATTCTCCAGGCAAGAATACTGGAGATAAGCTTTTATTCATGGCAGTTAGGTTTTCTGATCATTTGGAGCAAAGGTGTATTAACTGATACAAAGAATAAATTGGTATTGTCGTATAACATTTCTGTAAAACCATATAGCAATATGTATCAACAGTTTAAATTGTTCATACACTTTGACCTAACAAATTCATTTCTAGAAGCCTAACCCAAGCAAATAACCTAAAATATATGCAAAGATCTATGCATAATGATATTTAGTGCAAAAGCACAAACTACAAAATAAACTTTGTGGTCCATGGCCCATGGTGGAAAAAACTTTAGACCAAATTACATTATATCTTTCAGTTCAGTTCAGTTCAGTCACTCAGTCATGTCCGATTCTTTGCGACCCCATGAATCGCAGCACGCCAGGCCTCCCTGTCCATCACCAACTCTCGGAGGTCACTCAGACTCACATTCATCGAGTCAGTGATGCCATCCAGCCATCTCATCCTCTGTCGTCCCCTTCTCCTCTTGCCCCCAATCCCTCCCAGCATCAGAGTCTTCTCCAATGAGTCAACTCTTCGCAGGAGGTGGCCAAAATACTGGAGTTTCAGCTTCAGCATCATTCCTTCCAAAGAAATCCCAGGGCTGATCTCCTTCAGAATGGACTGGTTGGATATCCTTGCAGTCCAAGGGACTCTCAAGAGTCTTCTCCAACACCACAGTTGAAAAGCATCAATTCTTCAGCGCTCAGCTTTCTTCACAGTCCAACTCTCACATTCATACATGACCACTGGAAAAACCATAGCCTTGACTAGACGGACCTTTGTTAGCAAAGTAATGTCTCTGCTTTTCAATATGCTATCTAGGTTGGTCATAACTTTCCTTCCAAGGAGTAAGCGTCTTTTAATTTCATGGCTGCAGGATAGAATATTATGAAATCATTAAAATGCTACATTTACCACAAATTATTAAATGTGAGGTTAAATGTTTTACCTGAAATCATACTTAAAAATTAAGATTCAATGAATTCCCTGCTGGTCCAAGGATTAGGATCTGCACTTTCACTGCTGAGGGCCCAGGTTCAATCCCTGGTTGGGGAACTAAGATCTCATAACTCTCAAGGCACGATGAAAAACATAAAAAATTAAGATTCAAAATTGTTTATGCACTGTGATTTTAGCTTTGCAAATAAAAATAAAATATACAAAAATGCTAGAAGATAATGTACCAAACGCTAATAGTGGCCACTTCTCAATAGGGACATTATAGATGATACTTCATTAATTTTTTTATTCTTCCCTCTTAAATGCTCCAGTATTAACATACCACTTTGATGGTCAAGGAAAAAAACAGTAAAACTATCGCTCTGAATTAAATTCATTCTTCCTCATAGTAAATAGAATTACCCTCCTTAAAGTCTCCACTGAAAAGAGTTCTGTGATTCCAACATAAGGACTTCTGGGACCACACGTGGATCCCTGGGACAGCCTTTCAAGTATTTCAAACCCAATCAAAGCCTGACCATTGCCCTTTCCAGGTTACAATCACTGCTTTCCCAGGCATCCTCGTAGACCAGAGTGGGCTCTTCCACTCTCCTGTAAATATGTTCCAATGTGTCCATATCCCTTAGAAAATGTGCTTTTCTGAACTCATCGCAATGCTCCAGGTGTGGTCTAATAATTGGTGCTGAGGGTGTGGGGGTCTCACTTTCCTTATTCTGGATACAGCATCTCTATTAATGCAGCCTAAGTTCTTCTTATCTTCTAGCTCAGGCTAGGAGTGAACACAGCATCGCAGGCTGCTAAGACGAAGATGGAATTCACCGCAGCAATATACACATCATCTCTCTTTGGACAACTCCCGATCCTCCAGAAGTCATCCTCCCACATTCCCCAAATAATTCCTCAGGGGTGATATCACTCTGAACTTCACTCAGAACAAAGTCCAGCTCAGTTGCTCAGTCGTGTCTGACTCTTTGCAACCCCATGGACTGCAGCACACCAGGCTTCCCTGTCCTTCACCAACTCCCAGAGCTTGCTCAAACTCATGTCCACTGAGTCGAACAAAGTCCAGAGCTTGCTAAACCCTGGGGGAGGAGTGCCAGGGAAGAGGCAACTGAAGGCCTGACCTTCAAAGCTTTCTGGAGATAATCCTCTGCCCCCAGTGCCAGGCACCAGTGAGTGAGTGAGTGAAAGTCCTGTCCGACTCTTTGCAAACCCATGGACTATATAGTCCATGGAATTCTCCAGGCCGGAATACTGGAGTGGGTAGCCTTTCCCTTCTCCAGGGGATCTTCCCAACCCAGGGATCTAACCCAGGTCTCCCGCATTGCAGGCAGATTCTCTACCAACTGAGCTACGAGGGAAGCCCTGCCAGGCACCAGGGCCTCACAGAATACATGGGGACTTGAGCCAGATTTCTGTTCAACCTGTTTCTGTGGGCACAGGGAGGGTAGCCTCAAGCCCAAGGGTTACAGAGACCTCCTTTCCAAATCTCAGAACATGCAGAGCCTTTGGGGAGGTGAAGTGGGATACTTCAGTATTATTTCTGTGTCATCCAACATGTTCCGAGTGAAGTTCAGGGAAAAGTTTAAAAAGCCTTATCCACAGCAAATATCTACTTGCAAATACTTGTGTACATATACATGCACACACACACAGGCTTTTACCATTTTGAGCAGCAGTGTTCCCCTTCCCTGAAGCATTTTCTGGATAAGGTAGCACTGGGAAAGGGATGTCAAAAGGCAAGTAATTTTTTTTTTCCCCCAAACCACAGACAGAAACTGAAGCTAAGGAAGTGAGGTGGGTTTCCCAAGATCTCATATGGTCAACTGTCCCTGGTGCCAGCAGCTTCCGCCTCCAGGCACTCGGCTTCTACCACCAGCCACAGCCTCCTCCTATAAAGCCAGCAAACTGCATCAACTGCCCCTGGATTCCAGGACCAATAAGACAGTTTGTATCCTGCTTAATTTGCATTTGCATATAGAACTCACAGTTCTTAATTTTAAGCAGGTAAATCAATTAGGCCAATCTGTTACAACTGTCTTCAAACCCAGAATCATATGTATTAGACACAAAATATTTAAAT
Organism: Tragelaphus eurycerus; assembly: GCA_935064755.1. Classification (NCBI taxonomy): domain Eukaryota; kingdom Metazoa; phylum Chordata; class Mammalia; order Artiodactyla; family Bovidae; genus Tragelaphus; species Tragelaphus eurycerus. The sequence continues at coordinate 850,153 of CAKXYN010000095.1, read as the reverse complement.
GTTAAAATGCAGTCCATTCAATTTTATTCCAGTACAGGAGTACTTGGGGAGTGGAGGGAGGTAAAGGTTGGTGGTTTATCAGCACTCATGCAAGGGGCAGGAGAATGTACAGGGATTTATACACATACACAAGACAAGCAAGCCATGCTCTGCCCTCCAGGGATTATCTTGAGAATTTCCAGGAGTTCTAGTCTCTCAAATGTGCTAAGTCACAAAACTAGAACTAAAATCTCCCAAGCATGTTAAGTCACTTCGGTCGTGTCCAACTCTTTGCGACCCCATGAACCATAGCCTGCCAGGCTCCTCTGTCCATGGGATTGTCCAGGCAAGAATACTGGAGTGGGTTGCCATTTCCTTCTCTAGGGATTCCCAACCCAGGGATCGAACCCTCATCTCTTACATCTCCTGCATGTCAGGTTGGTTCTTTATCACTAGCACCACCTGGGAACTCTGTGTGGTTTCAAATACGTCTCCGGAAAAGCAAGCACAGAAACCACCGAAAACTCCCGTGTACACGTGTTCCCTTCCCAGAGGGGCTGGGGAAATGGCAGAAGGCAGTGACACGGGCTGCGGCCAGCCCTGTCAGTTAGCTCCTGTTTATCCTCGGCAACATCAGGATCACACCACCTATTGATCCTTACAGAGGTTTAAAGGGCTAAATAAAGGGAGCACAGTGTGAGGAAGCAGCCAGCACGTAGCAGCACAGTACAAAGGCTGTAAATGGTGCTGTTCCCTCTGCCGCCCTTTAAGGGATATCTTTGCAAGATTCCACTAGGAGGGTAAAACTTCCATCTGGTCTCCTCCTGCCTCAGGTTCAAACACATAATTCTAGAAGCAGATCCTAGCAGATTTGATGGTCGAGTGTAACCTCAAGCTGCATCTGTGGGGAGACACAGTGAGAGTGTAATAAGTCACCAGCCCTGTAAGGCAGGGGACTGGAACTTATCCAGGGAGGAGGAAGCAGGACAACCAGGAGAAGCGCTAAGGAATATCTCAGCATCTTTAATCAATCATTCCGCATTACCTGCAGGGTATCACACAGAAGAAGAAAACCTGACCCTGCTCTCCAGCTGCTTACTATTTAGCCTAGAAAACAAGGCCCTGACCCCTGAGACCGTGGATAAGACAATTCTTTCTCTTTGGCCTCAGAAGACACATCTAAAAGGGGACAAGGGGCGAGAGTGTTGATCGAGACAGTCTCCTCCAGCCTCTACACACTAAACTCTCAAGGCAGGCCCCGAGTGTCCAGCTTGCCGTGTCATCTCCAACGCCAACAAAGAGCAAGGCATAGGGAAGGCTCTCAATAAATATCAGGTCAATAAAATCAGCATAAGAAGGAGGGAATTAAATTTGAATCTGAGGACTCACAGACTTAGAGAATGAGCTTATGGTTGCAGGGAGGGAGAGGGATGGTTTTAAGGAGTTTGGGACGGACATGTACACACTGCAGTATTTCAAATGGATAACCAGCAAAGACCTATGTATAGCACATGGAACGCTGCTCAATGTTACGTGCAGCCTGGATGGGAGGAGTCTGGGGGAGAATGGATATGTACGGCTGAGTCCCTTCACCGTTCACCTGAAACTATCATAACATTGTTAACTGGCTATACTCCAATACAAAATTAAAAGTTGTAAAAAAAAAAAAATTTTTTGAGTCTGAGGCAACAGAATCATTTGGAGATTTGCTAGCTGTGTGCTGATATCAACAAACATCAGGCTGATGTCCCTTGTCTCCAAAGCCTCAGGAAGAAACAGGAGTGGTTCCCAGGTCCTCCTGAGGTCCATCTTCTCAGCCAGATCAGCAAGAACCACCCAGAATACTGCAGCATCTTCAGGGTTCTTGTGGGGTTGACTTTTGCTTCAAGTTTCTTGACTATGCCAAAGCCTTTGATTACGTGGATCACAATAAACTGTGGAAAATTCTGAAAGAGATGGGAATATCAGACCACCTGACCTGCCTCTTAAGAAACCTCTATGCAGGTCAAGAAGCAATAGTTAGAACTGGACATGGAACAACAGACGTTCCAAATAGGAAAAGGAGTACATCAAGGCTATATACTGTCACCCCGCTTATTTAAACAGATCTGAATCCGATTCCCATGCCACACTGCAGGGACATTTCAGCAACTGTAAGGAGCTGGCTCCTGCTCTCTGTTAACTCCTAGGGCAAAATCACAAAAGGCTAGACTGACAGGATATTACAAAGATCAGAAATTTTAAGCCTCAGCACCTGCAATTCATATGCAGATGACTCCGAAGACTAGAAAATAAGGAGAACCCTTGGGAAGATTATAGGCCTGACAACTCAGTCCGTAATTACAATGTCATTCTCTTCCCAGCTCCCTCCCTGAGCCCCTAAAAGAACATCAAGACAGCCCACTCTCTCCAATGTCCCTTTGCTCATCCCTCCCCCACCATCTTCTTATAATGCCTTCCAGGTCATCCCCAGAGCGGGCAGTACCAAAGCCCTCGGTCAATGGGGGCCATGAAGCCTCCCTCCCCACCCCACCCCTCCCTGTGGCCAGCATGAGCAGATGCAGGCAGAGCCACCCTGCCTCAGGGCACATTCCAGGTGAGGCTGCTGAGTAACCTGGCCTCCTCACACTGTACTACCGGTGCTGTGAAGCTCTCTCCATGAGAGCCCCAAAGAGTCACCCTGGAATGCAGGTTGACCGAGGACAGTGTGACCCACCCAGGCAGGAGACGCCCAGGAAGGCTAAGGGCTCTCAGTCCTTCAGTGCTGCGATGTACGCTCAGGTCAGGCACTCTGCCTCCTCACTCAGAAAAGTGACACTCGGGACAGCTGGCACCTGGTGGTGGAGGTGTCCCAGGGAGGGAAATGCCACTGCAGAAGACGCTTGAGAGCCCCTGGACTGCAAGATCCAACCAGTCCACCCTAAGGGAGATCAGGCCTGAATATTCATGGGAAGGACTGATGCTGAAGCTCCAGTACTCTGGCCACCTGATGCAGAGTCAACTCATTGGAAAAGACCCTGATGCTGGGAAAGTCGACGGCAGGAGGAGAAGGGGCCAGAGAGGATGAGATGGCTGGATGGCATCACCGATTCAATGGACATGGGTTTGGGTGGACTCCGGGAGTTGGTGATGGACAAGGAGGCCTGGTGTGCTGCAGTCCATGGGGTGGCAAAGAGTCAGACACGACTGAGTGACTGAACAACAAGTCTTTAGGCCTAGGCCTCAGCAACCCTAAACAAGACTTCTCCTCTCTCCTGAGCTTGAAGGAGGGCTGTGGAAGAGGAAGTCTAAACTGCCTGATTTCTCAAGTCTGTGTTCCCAGGCCCTTTCTCTGCAGGCTTCCAATGGAAAAGCACTTCGTGTTTTACCCAGTTCTTAAAGACTCATTTTAAGGACAGACCAGGCTCAGTGCACTTGTTCCATTTCACAGAGACTCAGACCTGAACACTCCCAAGGGAGATCCAGCTGCAGCTGAAAACCCAGCAGCCTCTGTTGCGCACCTCACTGTTCTCTGCCTGCCCCCACCAGGCATGAGAAGCTCCGAGGGAGACGGACACCACCATGCAATTAAACGTGGCAAAGCCGAGCCAGCAGGGTTGGTTCCCTTTGTTTCTGCCTGTATTTAGTCAAAACACCACTGTCCAGGTTTGTCTGTGTGTGGTCTTCACGTTGGCCTGAAAATGCTCACTGAAGAGAAGTGACTGAGTATTTCTTGATTATTTACCATACAGACCCAAAGACAATGCCATTAGCAGTTAATTATTACTCAAGACATGGACTCTGCCCTCAAAAACGTTGTTTTATGGACTTGCCAGTAAACGTCCACACAGTACATGGCCTTACTTACTCACAACAGAATGAGAGAAAAAAAAAAAGAGAGAGAGAACCACCAATAAACTCTTTTAAACTGCTCTTCACAATTTCTCAGCTGGTTACAGACGGAAAATGAAAAACTCCTGCCTGAACCACCAGTGGGTTGGGTGTGAAAAAAAAAAAAAAAGAGAGGAACAAAAACCCTGGGGCCTCCAGCCCCACTCTGCCCTGAATTCATTCACTCAATAAATGTTTACTGACCGTCTGCTAAATGCCAGGCAGTCTGCTCTCTCCAAACAGCCCCTTTGTCAATCTGTAAAATTTATAATTATTTAAATATTTATCCATTTATAGTAGAATACTGCTTGGGATTTTTTTCAAAATGCATTTATTTCTGTTATAAGCAGTCTTCCACAGTCCATGTGGTGAGGAGACGGTTCTCCAGCACCTCTTTCCTGTTCCTTTGTCCCAGGGGCTGGCTCCCTCTGGGCAGCTAGTGCCCGCCACCTTTCCCTCTCCCCAGCCCTCACACTGCTGCTTCACTGTGGCCCCAACCCAGGCTGCACATTCCTGCAGGGCATTTCTTCCAAGTATGCATCCACTCCCAAACTTCCAAACCAGGCTTCCCTGGTGGCTCAGATGGTAAAGAATCTGCCTGCAATGCAGGAGACCTGGGTTCAATCCCTGGGTCGGGAAGATCCCCTGGAGAAGGGAATGGCAATCCACTCCAGCATTCTTACATGGAAAATCCCATGGACAGAGGAGATTGGCAGGCTACAGTCCACAGGGTCACAACAACTGAGAAACGAACACTTTCAACACACTCCCAAACACTGACAAAGCACCTTCTTCACGCTGCATACCACTTCTCCCGAAACCCCCCCACACAGAGTTCTCCGCTGGACCTCTAGCCCCAAAAAAGCTTGAACAAAACAATCAATCATAATTCCATACTGGAAGAGCTTGGTAATGAAGCTCATGAAGAGATGAACTTAGCCTGAGTAAATAAAACCCACTAGATAAACAGCAAGCCTCTGTGTCACCATTCACATTTCCTTTTCACCACCAAACATACGACCTTCCTCCTCAGAGACAGTACACAGGCTTTCCTTTTACCACACTTCCCTTCACACCTTTAAAGAAGTGTGAATTCTTCAAATACTGTAAGAATAAAATAGTCAAGGGGAAAGACAGGGAAGACCCAGCACCCGAGGAAGAGAGCAGGATCACAAACCTAAGAGAAGACTCGGGTCCTTTTAGCACCTCAGTTCTATGAATCCCTGAACAAGAACACTGCCAAATCAGAGCCAGACTTTGTTTCGTTGCAACTGGTGGGAATACCAGCTTACAGCTCTTAGAGGACACACCCAAGTCTCACTCAGGAAAAGAACTGACTGGAAAATACAAGAAGAGGAATTGGGAAGACAGAGTACAGAAAATCCAAATCTTAAGACAACATTTAGGTGCTGGTAAGGAACAGGAAGCAACAGTTAGAACTGGACATGGAACAACAGACTGGTTCCAAATAGGAAAAGGAGTTCGTCAAGGCTGTATATTGTCACCCTGCTTATTTAACTTATATCCCGAGTACATCATGAGAAACACTGGGCTGGATGAAGCACAAACTGGAATCAAGACTGCCGGGAGAAATATCAATAACCTCAGATATGCAGATGACACCACCCTTATGGCAGAAAGTGAAGAACCAAAGAGCCCCTTGATGAAAGTGAAAGAGAGTGAAAAAGTTGGCTTAAAACTCAACATTCAGAAAACTAAGATCATGGCATCTGGTCCCATCAAACAGTGACAGACTTTATTTTTGAGGGCTCCAAAATCACTGCAGATGGTGAGTACAGCCATGAAATTAAAAGATACTTGCTCCTTGGAAGAAAAGTTATGACCAACCTGCTGCTGCTGCTGCTGCTGCTAAGTCGCTTCAGTCGTGTCCGACTCTGTGCGACCCCATAGACGGAAGCTCACCAGGCTCCCCTGTCCCTGGGATTCTCCAGGCAAAAACACTGGAGTGGGTTGCCATTTCCTTCTCCAATGCATGAAAGCGAAAAGTGAAAGTGAAGCCACTCAGTCGTGTCCGACTCTTAGCAACCCCATGGACTGGAGCCTACCAGGATCCTACGTCCATGGGATTTTCAAGGCAAAAGTACTGGGGTGGGGTGCCATTGCCTTCCCCGACCTACCTAGACAGCTTATTAAAAAGCAGAGACATTACTTTGCCAACAAAGGTCCTTCTAATCAAAGCTATGGTTTTTCCAGCAGTCATGTATGGATGTAAGAGTCAGACTACAAAGAAAGCTGAACACTGAAGAATTGATGCTTTTGAACTGTGGTGTTGGAGAAGACTCTTGAGAGTCCCTTGGACAGCAAGGAGATCCAACCAGTCCCTCCTACAGGAAATCAGTCCTGAATACTCTTTGGAAGGACTGATCTTGAAGCTGAAATTCCAATACTTCAGCCACCTGATGCAAAGAACTGACTCATTTTAAAAGACCTTGATGCTGGGAAAGATTGAAGGTAGAAGGAGATGGGGACGACAGAGGATGAGATGATTGGATGGCATCACTGATGTGATGGACATGGGTTTGAGTAGGGTCCAGGAGTTGGGCAGGGAGGCCTGGAATGCTGCAGCCCATGGGGTTGCAAAGAGTCAGACGCGACTGAGCAACTGAAGTTAACGGTCCCTCAAACTCCATGTTCACACAACCAACTCTAAAGACTGTGTTACATCAATGAAGACATTCTTATCCCATTTACCCCTTTAATCCAACGGTCTGATTCATTTAGGTATTCTGACAATGGCTTACTTTTCATTTAGAACCAATTACGTACCTGGCCCTGGTACGTACCTAGACTACACTACACAGACACATTATGAAACATGTTGTTGCTCTCAAGTAGCCGACAATCTAGTGGTAAAGATAAAGCTATCACACAAAAATTCAACCCAAGAATAAGAGCTTACCAGTGTAAGTGAAATAGTATTGCATGAATGAGATGAATATGGACTGGAGAGGGTGGGAATGGATCATGGAAGAGAAGGAACACAGGAAGGAAAAAAGGATGCAGAAGGGCAACAGAGAAGACGAACAGCATTTCTAAACAAGAGGGCAGGTATGGATAAAGGAACTAGCAACTACTATGGCCACTGGGGAAGCGAGAAAGGCGTTCAGATGGGCACCCAGCCCGTGTGAAGTACAGGATGTGCGCTGGAGACTAGAGGAGTGTGCAGTCTGGGAATGCATTTCTTTTAAAATCAATTAGAAGAGTTCATTCATCCCTTGTGCCAGGTACTGTGCTGGTGCTGGAGATGCTGGGAGGCAGCGTAAGCATGACAGCAGTTTGAAGGACCTGGACATACGGCCTCACACAGAAACAGTAAGCACACTGGCGATTAAGGAACCGACGGATAATGAGCACGACGTTCTCATGGGCCAGGAAAGATGGGGCACCAACTTTGTGCTGTTAAGAATAACAACATTGGTATCAGTATTATCAATACTGTTATTCTTAATGGCAGGTTCCACTTACTGAACACCTACCGCACTACACTAAGTACTCATTTAATATTCAGAGAACCCATTAGTCATGACTCCCACCTCTTTTCAACCAGAGAGGAAGCCAGTCTTACAAAGATCACAGAACTGCTAACTAGTGTTCAGAGAACAGCACATCTGGCACTCCCTCTACTACAAGACACAAGCAATTCCAAAGCAGACAAGCTGCCTAGTCATCAATCAGGTAACACACACCCAAGTGACCCCCTGGCTGAACAATCCAAGATGATGCTAGAAACCAAATCCAGTTTCTGTTTTCAGGACTGAATGCCTCAATTTGAATTCCAATACCTCTCCTAGGAGTTAAAAAAAAAAAAAGTGAGACTCCCTGAAAGCATTAATATCTCCCTCCTGCCTCTGCTCTGCGTCTTTCCAGCCTCAACCCCCCAAGGGCAGCCAAAGGCTGCTGGCGAGACACTGTCTCAGACCTCGGAGCCCAGACCAAAGGTAAAGAGAACGCTGGCGACCCTGCCAACCCACAGTACAGTCGTTATGTGCTCCTTTTGATCCTCTATGAGATCATTTAATTAAAAAAAAAAAAAGATCATTTTCATTTCCAAGATTCCCTTTGGAACAGAGTACAAACCTTGAAAGGTTACAGGGAACTTTTCGACAGACACACAACTTACAACAGGGAAGGAGAAACCGCAGTGCCCTTTGAGAAAGGTCTCAAAAAGGACACAGCCAGCACTGAAGGTTTTTCAATGTGTGGGGGGTCTTCTCAGTCAGAGAGAAGCTCCCAAACAGACCCAGGCCCCAAGACCTAAAGAGATGAACCAACCAGGCTCTCGGCCAAGCTGGGCAGAATATTCTTGCAAAATGATGGTGAGCAAGGGAATATACTACCTGATGCTTTGGTTCTTCTATTGGAGAGGGAGAAGGGAAGAGGAAATACAGGGGTCTAGGCAGGTGGTGATGAGCAGTTCGGAAATGATGTTTAATAAACACATGGACATGGAAAAGGGAGTCAGAGATGGGAAGCAGGGCAGATCCTTCTGGGATATTTATTTAAGGCTTCGAAAAGAGTCGGACACAACTGAGCGACTGATTTGATCTGATCTGATCTGATCTGATGCATTGGAAAGTGTGTGCAAAGTGTGTACATCTGTCACTTGTTGAAGTGACGGCCCGGCATCTCTGCAGAGCCTCTGAGATGGGGTGGCCCTAGCAACTGTGCCATGCTCCAGTAAGTTGGCCGCTTTGCCTTGGATCTTCTGGCAAATACTTGCCAATAGCTCAGATGGCAAGGTAATTTCTTAATTTAATTAAGAAAGAAAGAAACATCCATCTAGAAATGGAAAATAAAGTAACAGAATCTATATTGTCAGGAGTGGAGATCATGAGAAAAGAAGGGTCCCAGGCTTTGGGCAATGAATCAGGAAGAAACAGAAAATATCTGGCTTGATTTCCAAAAAGTGTCCCTTTTCCCTGGCCCCTCTGAAATCACAAGAGATTGTCAGGGAGGCAAACAGACAATCTGATTAAATTATTCAGATGCCAGCCAAAAGAATTTAGAGTCTTTCGGCTGCTATTCAGTAAAACAGACAAACATTTAGTAAACGGTAAAGAGAAAAGGAAGACCACAATTACCCATGGGCGCAAATTCTTGAATGCCCTCCTCCTCTGCTCTGCCCTGATTGCTTGTCTAGTTCCCTTTCTAGCCCTCAGGCCATTCCTACTTCTCTTCTAGAGGCTTTTCAGCAAGTCCACATTCCTATCAGCTACGAGTAGCTTGCGCTCTTCCCTTTAAGCCAGGGCTCTGAGACATACTCCAGCACAAAATGGCCCAGAATCTTATCTCCCATTACCCCAGTTTACCTCTACTTCAGGACAGGAGAGCCCTGAAGTGTTTCCCTTAAGACAGTTCAAACAGACAACCTATTGCTAAGTGGGATTTAGTACAAGGGATCTCAAGCCGCCTATCTTATAGGCTCCCAAGTTCAGCTCCTTTCCAACCGTATCAGCTCTACTTCTCAAGCATTTAGGTATTTCCTTACAGTCGGGGCTTCCCTTCTGGCTCAGATGGCAAAGACTCTGCCTGCAATGCAGGAGGCATGGGTTGGATCCCTGGGTCGGGAAGATCCCTTAGAGAAAGGAAAAGCTACCCACTCCAGTATTCTGGCCTGGAAAATTCCACAGACTGTATAGTCCATGGGGTCCCAAAGGATTGGACATGACTGAGTGACTTTCACTTTTCACTGTAGAGTCTGACAGTCACTCTCCACCCCAACCCCCCACCAGTAACAGTTAAGAATAACCTTTAATGGTTAGAACTTTCCTACAACATCCTGCTGCTACTGCTAGGTTGTCACTTCAGTAGTGTCCGACTCTGTGCGACCCCATAGACGGCAGCCCACCAGGCTCCCCCGTCCCTGGGATTCTCCAGGCAAGAACATTGGAGTGGGTTGCCATTTCCTTCTCCAATGCATGAAAGTGAAAAGTGAAAGTAAAGTCGCTCAGTCGTGTCCGACCCTCAGCAACCCCATGGACTGCAGCCCACCAGGATCCTCCATCCATGGGATTTTCCAGGCAAGAGTACTGGAGTGGGGTGCCATTGCCGTCTCCGACAACATCCTGACTGTTCGTTCTCCAAAGGTGGTGAGCTCTCTCATCACAGGAACGTCCCAGCAGAGCATACAAGCACACCCAAGTTATTCACAAGGGGTCAGAGTGCAACAGTAAGAGGGTCTGGCTGCAATCAGGGGAATGGACCAGACCCCCACAAGTCTCATGTAGTCTGTATAAAGGAGGCAGCGGGGACATGCTCTATCCTGCAAAAAGGTGGTAAGAAGCACATCCAGTCTCCTGCTGAGCATATAACTTAAAAATCAAAAACATACCACATCACAGGGAAATATGCAAAATCAACTAAGAAAAACAGAAAAGTACCCAGGTTGGTAAACCTGACTAGAACCAGATTAAATTACTTAAAAATCTGTCTCTGTATTTACACATATCAAAATCAAAAGGGGGACTAGCCATTAGTGGAAGTACAAAGAAATAGATTTATAAGTATACATACAGTGTGCAATAGCAGCATGGACCAGAGATGGGCAACCCCGGCCCAAAGACACACTGCCAAAGCTGCAAGGCAGGAGACATCCTTTCTGTGACAGTGAAGGCTGTCATCAAGTCTTTTAGGCTGGTTCCCTAACACAAGCATCACTTGTATTCCTTGCTGTGAATTTTTAATCTCCAGTGGCCTTCTGCTACTTTTTCTACTTCAACTCGAACCTGCCACACCATGTCTTATGCTATGCTCAAAAGACCTTCATTCCAGCCAGCTAATCACCAAAACAAAACCACACATTCTCCTTGCAGAACCTTTCCTGATACTTTGCCCAATTCAACCATATCTTCAGAGTAGCAACTTTCACACTACAGTCTGAGACATATCCTGAAATATCTATGGAAAAGAGAATTCAAGTTGATGGTCCAGATCAACAGCTCCTAAACTTCAACATACATCAGAATCACCAAAGTTCAATTCAATTCAGTCACTAAGTCATGTCTGACTCTTTGTGACCCCATGGACTGCAGCATACCAGGCTTCCCTGTCCATCACCAACTCTCAGAGCCTACTCAAACTCATGTCCATTGAGTCAGTAATGCAATCCAACCATCTCATCTTCCGTCAACCCTTCTCCTCCCACCTTCAATCTTTCCCAGCATCAGGGTCTTTTTAAATGAGTTAGTTCCTTACATCACAAGGCCAAAGTATTGGAGTTTCAGCTTCAGTAGCAGTCCTTCCATTAATATTCAGGACTGATTACCTGTAGGACGGACTGGGTTGGATCTCCTTGCAGTCCAAGGGACTCTCAAGACTCTTCTCCAACACCACAGTTCAAAAACATCAATTCTTCAGCACTCAGCGTTCTTTATAGTCCGACTCTCACATCCATATAAGACTACTGAAAAAACCATAGCTTTGACTAGAAAGACCTTTGTTGGCAAAGTAATGTCTCTGCTTTTTAATACGCTGTCTAGGTTGGTCATAATTTTTCTTCCAAGGAGCAAGCATCTTTTAATTTCATGGCTGCAGTCACCATCTGCAGTGACTTTGGAGCCCCAAACAATAAAATCTGTCACTGTTTAAGTCGAAATCCTTAATCAAATCCCTAACAATTATACAGGGGAAGTGAGAAATAGATTTAAGAGGCTAGATCTGCTAGACAGAATGCCTGATGAACTATGGACAGAGGTTCATGACATTGTACAGGGGACAGGGACCAAGACCATTCCCAAGAAAAAGAAATGCAAAAAGCAAAATGGCTGTCTGAGGAGGCCTTACAAATAGCTGTGAAAAGAAGAGAAGCCAAAAGCAAAGGAGACAAGGAAAGATACATCTATTTGAATGCAGAGTTCCAAAGAACAGCAAGGAGAGATGAGAGACCTTTCCTTAGTGATCACTGCAAAGAAATAGAGGAAAACAATAGAATGGGAAAGACTAGAGATCTCTTCAAGAAAATTAGAGATGCCAAGGGGACATTTCATGCAAAGATGGGCTCGATAAAGGACAGAAATGGTATGGACCTAACAGATGAAGAAGATATGAAGAAGAGGTGGCAAGAATACACAGAAGAACTGTACAAAAAAGATCTTCACGACCCAGATAATCATGATGGTGTGATCACTCACCTAGAGTCAGATATCCTGGAATGTGAAGTCAAGTGGGCCTTAGAAAGCATCACTACGAACAAAGCTAGTGGAGGTGATGGAATTCCAGTGGAGCTATTCCAAATCCTGAAAGACGATGCTGTGAAAGTTCTATACTCAATATGCCAACAAATTTGGAAAACTTAGCAGTGGCCACAGGACTAGAAAAGGTCGGCTTTCATTCCAATCCCAAAGAAAGGCAATGCCAAAGAATGCTTAAACTACCACACAATTGCACTCATCTCACATGCTAGTAAAGTAATGCTCAAAATTCTCCAAGCTAGGCTTCAGCAATAAGTGAACCATGAACTTCCAGATTTTCAAGCTGGTTTTAGAAAAGGCAGAGAAACCAAAGATCAAATTGCCAACACCCATTGGAACATCAAAAAAGCAAGAGAGTTCCAGAAAAACATCTACTTCTACTTTATTGACTATGCCAAAGCCTTTGACTGTGTGAATCACAATAAACTGTGGAAAATGGGAATACCAGGCCACCTGACCTGCCTCTTAAGAAACCTCTATGCAGTCAGGAAGCAACAGTTAGAACTGGACATGAAACAACAGACTGGTTCCAAATAGGAAAAGGAGTACATCAAGGCTATATATTGTCACCATGTTTATTTAATTTATATGCAGACTACATCATAAGAAATGCTGGGCTGGAAAAAGCACAAGCTGGAATCAAGATTGCCGGGAGAAATACCAATAACCTCATATATCCAGATGACACCACCTTTGTGGCAGAAAGTGAAGAACTAAAGAGCCTCTTGATGAAAGTGAAAGAGGAGAGTGAAAAGGTTGGCTTAAAGCTCAACATTCAGAAAATGAAGATCATGGCATCTGGTCCCATCACTTCACGGCAAGTAGAGAAACAGTGGAAACAGTGGCAGACTTTATTTTTGGGGGCTCCAAAATCACTGCAGATGATGACTGCAGCCATGAAATAAAAAGACGCTTACTCCTTGGAATAAAGTTATGACCAACATAGACAGAATATTTAAAAGCATAGACATTACTTTGCCAACAAAGGTCTGTCTAGTCAAGGCTATGGTTTTTCCAGTGGTCATGGATGGATGTGAGAGTTGGACTATAAAGAAAGCTGAGCACTGAAGAATTGATCCTTTTGAACTGTGGAGTTGGAGAAGACTCTTGAGAGTCCCTTGGACTGCAAGGAGATCCAACCAGTCCTTCCTAAAGGAAATCAGTCCAGAATATTCACTGGAAAGACTGACGTTGAAGCTGAAACTCCAATACTTTGGCCACCTGATGCGAAGAGTTGACTCATTTGAAAAGACCCTGATGCTGGGAAAGATTGAAGGTGGGAGGAGAAGGGGACAACAAAAGATGAGATGGTTGCATTGCATCACTGACTCGATGGAGATGAGTTTGAGTAAACACCGGGAGTTGGTGATGGACAGGGAGGCCTGGCGTGCTACAGTCCATAGGGTTGCAAAGAGTCGGACATGACTTTGTGACTAAACTGAACTGTCACTATTTATACTGTTTCCCCATCTATTGGTCATGAAGTGATGGGACCAGATGCCATGATCTTTTTCTGAATGTTAAATTTTAAGCCAACTTTTTCACTCTCGTCTTTCACTTTCATCAAGAGGCTCTTTAGTTCTTCTTCACTTTCTGCCATAAGGGTGGTATCATCTGCATATCTGAGGTTATTGATATTTCTCCTGGCAATCTTGATTCCAGCTTGTGCTTCTTCCAGCCCAGTGTTTCTCATGATGTAGTCTGCATATAAGTTAAATAAACAGGGTGACAATATACAGCCTTGACGAACTCCTTTTCTTTGGAACCAGTCTGTTGTTCCATGTCCAGTTCTAACTGTTGCATCCTTACCTGCATATAGGTTTCTCAAGAGGCAGGTCAGGTGGTCTGGTATTCTCATCTCTTGAAGAAGTCAATAAAGCAGAAATAGATGTTTTTCTGGAACTCGCTTGCTTTTTCCATGATCCAGCAGATGTTGGCAATTTGATCTCTGGTTCCTCTGCCTTTTCTAAAACCAACTTGTACATCTGGAAATTCATAGTTCACGTATTGAAGCCTGGCTTGGAATTTTGAGTATTACTTTGCTAGCGATCTAGAGATCTTTCCCATTGTAAAATCACCAAAAGCACTTGTTAAAACAGACTGCGGATTCTCCACCCCAGAGTCTCTGGTTTAGTAGATTGTAGGTAGGGCCTGAGACTGCATTTCTAACAAGTCTCCAGGTGAGCCTACTGCTTGATGGTCTGGGAACCACATGCTGAGAACCACTGGCTGAAGCCATTCAAGTAATCCAGGATACAGAGTTGGGAGACCTAAAAGCCTGTCACTGGCTGAAAAGCACAAATGATTCCCTTAACTGTAAGGAGACAATCATCCCCATCTGAGTAACAGCACATTGCTGGTCAAACACCAAGCCAAGATCTATGCAAGCAATCTGGGTAATGCTGAGGCTAAATAAATGTGCAACTATAACAACTATTATTATTCTCATGATTAAAATTAGTGGGCCAATTTTAACTCATCAGATGGATCAAGAGTCAGTCAGTGACAAACAGACAGAGGTCAATTACAGGATCAACCTGAGCTCAACTCTCTCTAGCCCCTAGGCCTCTCTAAGTGGGGAGGAAGAGGAAGGGAATTTAGCCAGCTATTTGGGAGACAGCAGCAAGAATTCCTGGAATCCCTTATCTTCCTCTGCCAGCCTAAACACAACTCCTCCAGCAACTCCGTAAATCAGCGAACACATACAAAGGGCCCTGGGGGACGAGAGGAATCCTCTCCCACTGCACCTCCACACGGGGCCAGCAGCAGGCAGCTGGTGGACAGAACTTAGTAATGCAACATCTACAGGTTGTGCAGAGGAGACGGAAAGAAATCAGCCGGGTGGCTGCCCCCACCGCCCTTTGCCCTACAGTGCATTAAGCAGAAGGCACTCTCAAGCAGGAAAAGACTCCCAGGAAAAGAATACTCAGAAGAAAGTCATGAAAAACACTACCCAGGAAGCAAGCAAGTTAGTAAGCTGAAGTAGAGGACAGGGGACTGAAGATTCTCAGAGCCGCGCCTGTCACTTAAGGGACTGAGGAGGACTTTCCAACCTGAGCACTTCAGGAAAGCAGCTGTGGTGCGGGCACACTGAAGCGCTCAAAGAAAAACAAACTGAAGCCAAGAGAAGAGCTGATTTAACTAATGCCGATATGGGCAAGTTCAGGTACAGGGTAGTAGATGGTTTGGGCAGGGGAACAACTATTGGATTGTGGGGTCCAACAACTGCCACGACGCAGGGCCCCTCCTCATTAAGGACTCCAGGAAAGCAACATAATGGGCACTCCTCACTTCTGGAAACAGATGCTGCTTTCAAAAACCTCCACTGTGCTCAACCTGTGCGCTCACCCCTCTTCCACTACCCTCCTCACAACACCAATATTCTATCAATTCCTGATGTTCTCAGAAAATATGTGTTCAGAAGAGACAGAAACCCTGGAAGAGGGTGGGGGAGGTGGGGGGCGGGGGCGGCAGAGCACAGAATCCATCCAAGCAGAAAACAATAAAACTCAACACGTTAGCCTGGGCTGCCCTGATGGCTCAGATGGTAAAGAAACTGCCTGCAATGCAGGAGACATGGGTTTGATCCCTAAGTCAGGAAGATCCCCTGAAGAAGGGAATGGCTACCCACCCCGGTATTCCTGCCTGGAGAATCCCATGGACAGAGGAACCTCGTGGGCTACAGTCCATGGGGAACCAAAGAGTAGGACTCAACTGAGCAACTAACATTAGCCTGGGGAGATGGGGGCACCAAATACGTGCAGGGCGTCCACAGGAAAGAGATGAAGCAGGTTGTATGTGGAGCTCAGGAGAAGGGTGAGAGGGTGAGGCTGCTACTGCAAACATCATGTGGTTTCTGCAGTACCAACTACAAGAAGTACAACTCTGCAAAACCTCACTGACTGCCAGCTCACAGACCCAGATTATAAAACATTAAACTCCTTACTAGCCACGTCCTGGAAGGCCCCTTCATGACCCGGGCCTGCCTCACTCTCCAATCACAAGTCAAGTCGCTCTCGCCCACTACACGCTACGTGACATTTCTTTGTGTTGCTGGGAGAGGCCAAGCTCATTTTTGCCTCTCAGTCCTTCACTTGCTGATCCCTCAGCCATGATCAGATCTTGGCATGACTTGCTCTTCCTCAACATTCAGGCCTTAGCTTGAATTACACCTCTTCAGAAACGCCCACCCAGTCACCACCGAAGTATGCCCACCCTGCCCTCTCCCAATGTCACTCTTGGTCACACCACCCCTTTTATTTTCTTCACAAGACTCACAACGATCTCATATTACTTTGTTTATAATGCTGTTGTGTCATTAATATAATGAATCTTCCCCACTTTAACACAAATTCCATGAGAAGAGACATCACTCATCTGTTTCCTAATGCTGAGAATACCATCAGATAGTGATATTCAAATATTTGTTGATTAAATAAGTATTTATTGAAACACCATGCACAGGCCAACTTTTTAAGTATGAGAAATCTGGTTCTGAACACAAGGCATGTTCTCCTGCAATCTAAATTGCAGAAAACTAGTTTGCTTAAAAAAGAATTAGGAGAGCACTGACAAAAATATGTCAATTTTTTGATAATAAATTATTAGAAGAACTTCAGTTCAGTTCAGTTGCTCAGCTGTGTCTGACTCTTTATGACCCCATGGACTGCTGCATGCCAGGCTTCCTGGTCCATCACTGACTCTAGCAGCCTACTCAAACTCGTGTCCATCACGTTAGTGATGCCATCCAACCATCTCATCCTCTGTCGTCCCCTTCTCCTCCTGCCCTCAATCTTTCCCACCATCAGGGTCTTTTAAAATGAGTCAGCTCTTCGCATCAGGTGGCCAAAGTATTGGAGTTTCAGCTTCAGCATCAGTCCTTCCAATGAATATTCAGAACTGACTTCCTTTAGGAGGGACTTGTTGGATCTTCCTGCAGTCCAAGGGACTCTCGAGTCTTCTCCAACATCACAGTTCAAAAGCATCAATTCTTCGGTGCTCAGCTTTCTTTATAGTCCAACTCTCACATCCATACATGACTACTGTAAAAACCACAGCTTTGACTAGAAGGACCTTTGTTGGCAAAGTAATCTCTCTGTTTTTTAGTAAGCTGTAAGGGTTTGTCATAGCTTTTCTTCCAAGAAGTAAGCATCTTTTAATTTCATGGCTGCTGTCACCATCTGCAGTGATTTTGGAGCCCCCCAAAATAAAGTCTGTCACTGTTTCCACTGTTTCCCTATCTATTTGCCATGAGGTGATGGGACCGGATGCCATGATCTTGGTTTCCTGAATGTTGAGTTTTAAATCAGCTTTTTCACTCTCCTCTTTCACTTTCTTAGTTCTTCTTCGCTTTCTGCCGTAAGGTTGTTGTCATCTGCGTATCTGAGGTTATTGATATTTTTCCCGGCAATCTTGATTCCAGCTTGTGCTTCATCCACCCCGGCATTTCACATGATGTAATCTGCATGTAAGTTAAATAAGCAAGGTGACAATATACAGCCTTGACGTACTTGTTTCCCGATTTGAAACCAGTCTGTTGTTCCATGTCCAGTTCTAACTGTGGCTTCTTGACCAGCATACAGATTTCCCAGGAGGCAGGTCATGTGGTCTGGTATTCCCATTTCTTGAAGTATTTTCCACAGTTTGTTGTGATCCACAGTCAAAAGCTTTGGCATAGTCAGTAAAGCAAAAGCAGATGTTTTTCTAGAATTCTCTTGCTTTTTCGATGATCTAACTGATGCTGGCAATTTAATCTCTAGTTCTTCTGCCTTTTCTAAAACCAGCTTGGACATCTGGAAGTTGACAGTACACATACTGTTGAAGCCTGCCTAGGAGAATTTTGAGCATTAGTTTGCTAGCATGTGAGATGAGTCCAATTGTGCAATAGTTGGAACATCCTTTGGCATTGGCTTTCCTTGGGATTGGAATGAAAATCTTTTGTAGTCTTGTGGCCACTGCTGAGTTTTCCAGATTCACTGGCATACTAAATGCAGCACTTTCACAGCATCATCTTTTAGGATTTGCAGTAGCTCAACTGGAATTCCATCATCTCCACTAGCTTTGTTCGTAGTGATGCTTCCTAAGGCCCAGAAAAACAGTCCAGTTCAGTTCAGTCGCTCAGTCATGTCCAACTCTTTGTGACCCCATGAACTGCAGCATGCCAGGCCTCCCTGTCTATCACCAGCTGCCGGAGTTTACCCAAACTCATGTCCACTGAGTCCGTGATGCCATCCAACCATCTCATCCTCTGTCTCCCCCCTCTCCTCCTGCCCTCAATGTTTCTCAGCATCAGGGTCTTTTCAAATGAGTCAGCTCTTCACATCAGGCGGCCAAAGTATTGGAGTTTCAGCTTCAACATCAGTCCTTCCAATGAACACCCAGGACTGATCTCCTTTAGGATGGAGTGGTTGGATCTCCTTGCATTCCAAGGGACTCTCAAGAGTCTTCTCCAACTCCACAGTTCAAAAGCATCAATTCTTCGGTGCTCAGCTTTCTTCACAGTCCAACTCTCACATCCATACATGACTACTGGGAAAACCATAGCCTTGGCTAGACGGACCTTTGTTGACAAAGTAATGTCTCTGCTTTTTTTTCTGTGTAGGTTGGTCATAATTTTCCTTCCAGGAAGCAACCGAGAGGAGCTACCCAATGTTCAAGGTCGGGGTGGTGGCCAAGAGGAGCTACCCCATGACAAGGGTCAGGGGCAGTGGCCGAGAGGAGCTACCCCATGTCCAGGGTCAGGGGCAGTGGCCAAGAGGAGCTACCCCACATCGAGGGCCAGGGGCAGTGGCCGAGTGGAGCCACCCCACATCCAAGGTAGAGCAGCGGCTGTGCTTTGCTGGAGCAGCCTTGAAGAGATACCCCACATCCAAGGTCAGAGAAATCCAAGTAAAATGGTAGGAAATGAGAGAGGGGAACAGGGGGCAGACAGACTGAAACCACAATCACAGACAACTAGCCAAGCTGATCACACAGCCCACAGCCTTGTCTAACTCAATGAAACTAAGCCATGCCACGTGGAGCCACCCAAGACAGACGGGTCATGGTGGAGAGGTCTGACAGAATGTGGTCCACTGGAGGAGGGAATGGCAAACCACTTCAGTATAATTGCCTTGAGAACCCCATGAACAGTATGAACCAGCAAAATGATAGGATACTGAAAGAGGAACTCCCCAGGTCAGTAGGTGCCCAATATCCTACTGGAGATCAGTGGAGAAATAACTCCAGAAAGAATGAAGGGATGGAGCCAAAGCAAAGACAACACCCAGTTGTGGATGTGACTGGTGATAGAAGCAAGGTTTGCTGCTATAAAGAGGAATATTGCATAGGAACCTGGAATGTTAGGTCCATGAATCAAGGCAAATTGGAAGTGGTCAAACAAAAGATGGCAAGAGTGAACATCGACATTCTAGGAATCAGTGAACTAAGATGGACTGGAATGGGTGAATTTAATTCAGGTGAACATTATATGTACTACAGTGGGCAGGAATCCCTTAGAAGAAATGGAGTAGCCATCATAGTCAGTAAAAGAGTCCGAAATGCAGTACTTGGATCCAATCCCAAAAATGACAGAATGATCTCTGTTCGTTTCCAAGGCAAACCATTCAATATCACAGTAATACAATTCTATGCCCCGACCAGTAATGCTGAAGAAGCTGAAGTTGAACGGTTCTATGAAGACCTACAAGACCTTCTAGAACTAACACCCAAAAAAGATGTCCTTTTCATTATAGGGGACTGGAATGCAAAAGTAGGAAGTCAAGAAACACCTGGAGTAACAGGCAAATTTGGCCTTGGACTACAGAATGAAGCAGAGCAAAGTCTAATAGAGTTTTGCCAAGAGAACACACTAGTCATAGCAAACACCCTCTTCCAACAACACAAGAGAAGACTCTACACATGGATATCACCAGATGGTCAATACCAAAATTAGATTGATTATATTCTTTGCAGCCAAAGATGGAGAAGTTCTATACAGGCAGTAAACATAAGACTGGGAGCTGACTGTGGCTCAGATCATGAACTCTTTATTGCCAAATTCAGACTTAAATTGAAGAAAGTGGGAAAAGCAATACACCATTCAGGTATGACCTAAATTAAATCCCTTACGATTATACAGTGGAAGTGAGAAATAGATTTAAGGGATTAGATGTCATAGACAGTGTGCCTGATGAACTACGGATGGAGGTTCGTGACATTGTACAGGAAACAGGGATCAAGAACATCCCCAAGAAAAAGAAATGCAAAAAAGCAAAATGGCTGTCTGAGGAGGCCTTACAAATAGCTGTGAAAAGAAGAGAAGCGAAAAGCAAAGGAGAAGAGCACGTTAAATTTTTTCCATGTTTCAAAAAGATAAAGTCTGCCTAGACAGGGATGTTATTTTGGTTTTTTATAATGGTAGTTTCAAGTAATAATTTCTGGGTAATTATTAATAACTATAATGTTGAATATATAAAAGACCATTCTTAATTGCCCTATTGTAAGGTAAAATGATGTGATATAAATATCACAGCACATATAATACCATGCAAATTCAAACCTGTGAAAACTATTCAATAATCTTAATATCAGCCAACTGTTAAATAGTTGAAGAAAAAAATCGGCATGTTTAACACACTGGTATTGTTCAACAAAACTTCCTGCACTTCACGGATGGCATATAATACATGCAGCCTGTGTTCATATCATATCTGTCATATTTTCCAAAGATTTAACAGTTGCCAGCCAATCTGCTCTTTTGCACCAAGTTGAAACAAAATTAAGTCATTCTCAGTGTTTGCCAGAATAGGGTCTTCGGCATTGAGAAAAACACGAGTACATCCCCTGCACTCTAAAAACTGCATTTCAATAAACCAAGTGGTCCGCATCTTACCAGGGAAACTAACAATAGAGCATTAATCAAGCATCATGCAAATGGCCTAGAAAGAGACTATATATGGGCCCAACTCCAGCAACATAAATATAGGAAGAATTATCTCATTAAGCAGAAGTTTGTGGAACAGAATACTGAGCGAGTTTCCTAGCAAGCCACACATAATTTGCAAAACGACTGCAAAGGGCATCACTTGCTTATACCAAATAACATCTTTTATCTGAAAACTCTAGCAAGCCTTTGACATTACCAGAGGCCATTTCTGTGGAGGTCCTTAACATGAGCGAGAATCAGTTCCAATCAGTCCAGCCTTTTTCTGCAAGAGGCAGACAGAAAATCAATAGGTGATTAAATTGGCTATGATGCTGGGCTGCCACTAGTTCCCCTTGCCAGGAAGAGTGCTCCTCATGGTCAGAACGGCAAGCCAGGGACGTAACAACAGCGGTTATACTTCATTTACCACACATTCCCGTGGCCCTGGGAACTGTTACCAATGCTTTCTTATTTATGATCTCTATATGGCTGCATGAGTGTAGCAGCAGAATCAGGCCTGGCTTCTGTCCTGCACACCACATGGCATCTCAAACACAGGGAAATTTTAAATCAGGGCAGCAGGCAACTAACTAGTCATGAGCTCCAGACACCTGCTGCAAAAGCAAGGCCATTCTGAATCAGATTCTGCTCACCGTCAGTGACCTGTATGGTTCCAGGAAGTATCCCCCAGCATCCACTCTTCAACCAGCTTCACATGTCTAAAAGATACCTCTGTACATCAAAGAGAGCAACAGAGAATCTAGCACACTCTTATTCACATATTAGGTACCATATTTGGTAGAAGGGTGCAATTTGGTAACGTGTTTATCCAAAGCCTCAGAAGTTACATACCATTCAATGAAATAATTCCATTTAGCAATGTATTCTAAATGAATAATGTTGAATGTATTCAATGACAGAACTACAAAGATGTTGACAAGAGTTGTGAGAAGCTAGTAATAAGTTAAATGTCAAACAATGAAGGTCTGTTTAAATAAATTACAGTATATCCATTTACTACCATGTAAATATATCCAGCCATTAAAAATGATGTGCTTTAGAGCCTGAAATTAAGAAAATAAAAGAAATTGTACTTAACTTATTTTATGTCATTCTTTCTGCAGACCTGAGTTTTTGTTTAAAACTGTAGTGCTTCTGCCCAATGATTCTTTTAACATTTTTTCTGGTAGTGCAAATCAATTACACATACGATAAATTTCCTTGGTTCCTATTTTTTTAAAAAAATGATGCTGTAAAGGATTATTCAGGGAGATTAATCTTATAAAATATTAAGTAAAAAAAATTACAAAACCTTCTACAAGATCTCATTCTTATTAAAGAGATTTCATTTTGGCTAAAATTACAATCTAGGAAAGAGGCACCAATAGCTTTCACAGTGGCTCACAGTGGCTACTTCTGCCCAGTAGGATTACTGACAAATTATCTTCTTTTTCCCCTCATTTTCCTAAAAACTTTTATATAGTCAATGTGAATCAGGTTTTACATCCAAGAGCACAGAAGTTGTTTAAAAATAACTCTGTGCTCTGCAGAAACATCTCACGGGCTTTACACACTCATTTGTGGGAGATGATCACAACATCTCATAACCAAGCACAGTGAAGTGCATTATAACACAGTGCCAACCAGAATGCAGTTTCACTGTGCTTCTTGAGGTTGAACAAATGGTGCTAGATATAGACCCATCACATCAGTACTATGCTTCTTGATGTCATAATTACCAGTGTTATTAAAGCTTGCAAATAAATATACAAATAAACCAAAAGTTAAGAAAAGTACGAAGGAAAGAGGAGGAGTAAAGAACTGGTTTTTCTGCCTCCAAGGCAACAAACAGCTAGTCACTAAGTTCAGTCCCTTTGAGGATATGCTCCCAGCACATCTTGGTAGCCTCAGAACCTCAGTGTCCCCTGCAAGAGAAGAAAGGTGATATCAACCAAAGGTTCAGAACTCAACTCTGATTCCAAAGTAGGGAAGTGGGGGATACACACGCATTCCTTCCTGAATGTGCATGCATAAGGTTTTGTATTTTTTTCATCACAAATCCCAAGATAATCCTCATTATTATATTTGGCTTTTATATTGTATGCATGTGCTGTGCTGAGCTTAGTTGCTCAGTCATGTCCAACTCTTTGCGACGCCATGGCCTGTAGCCCACCAGGCTTCTCTGCCCATGGAGATTCTCCAGGCAAGAATACTGGAGTGGGTTTCCATGCCTTCCTCCAGGGGATCTTCCAAACTCAGGGATCGAACCCAGGTCTCCCACACTGCAGGGAGATTCTCTACTGTCTGAGCCCAAAAATACTGGAGTGGGTAGCCTATCTCTGCTCTAGGAATATTGTGTGTGTGTGTGTGTGTGTGTGTGTGTGTCAAAAATGTTACTTTAGACATTATATAATAATCCTCTAATTAGTGATTCTAGCATCCTGGAAAACAGGAGAAAAAGTTCCCTACTATTGAAAATCCTATGCCAAAGCCTTTGACTGTGTGGATCACAAGAAACTGTGGAAAATTCTGAAAGAGATGGGAAAACCACCTGACCTGCCTCTTAAGAAACCTATATGCAGGTCAGGAAGCAACAGTTAGAACTGGACATGGAAGAACAGACTGCTTCCAAATAGGAAAAGGAGCACGTCAAGGCTGTATATTGCCACCTTGCTTATTTAACTTATATGCAGAGTACATCATGAGAAACGCTGGGCTTGAAGAAGCACAAGCTGGAATCAAGATTGCCAGGAGAAATATCAACAACCTCAGATATGCAGACACCACCACCCTTATGGCACAAAGTGAAGAGGAACTAAAAAGCCTCTTGATGAAAGTGAAAGTGGAGAGTGAAAAAGTTGGCTTAAAGCTCAACATTCAGAAAACGAAGATCATGGCATCTGGTCCCATCACTTCATGGGAAATAGATGGGAAAACAGTGGAAATAGTGTCAGACTTTATTTGGGGAGGCTCCAAAATCACTGCGGATGGTGACTGCAGCCATGAAATTAAAAGACACTTACTCCCTGGAAGGAAAGTTATAACCAACCTAGATAGCATATTCAAAAGCAGAGACATTACTTTGCCAACAAAGGTCCATCTAGTCAAGGCTATGGTTTTTCCTGTGGTCATGTATGGATGTGAGAGTTGGACTGTGAAGAAGGCTGAGCGCCAAAGAATTGATGCCTTTGAACTGTGGTGCTGGAGAAGACTCTTGAGAGTCCCTTGGACTGCAAGGAGATCCAGTCCATTCTAAAGGAGATCAGACCTGGGTGTTCTTTGGAAGGAATGATGCTGTAGCTGAAACTCCAATATTTTGGCCACCTCATGCGAAGAGCTGACTCACTGGAAAAGACCCTGATACTGGGAGGGACTGAGGGCAGGAGGAGAATGGGACAACAGAGGATTAGATGGCTGGATGGCATCATGGACTCGATGGACGTTGAGTTTAAGTGAACTCCAGGATTTGGTGATGGACAGGGAGGCCTGGCGTGCTGCAACTCATGGGGTCACAAAGAGTCGGACATGACTGAGTGACTGAACTAAACTGAACTGAAAATCAGAATAGAAGGCTGTCAGCTGTCCCATGTGCCCTGAAAGGTAAAACATCCCAGGGTCAGCTGGCACTAGAAACGCCCCTGAAAATGGGAACCAACCTTCACAGCAAATGGTGGGAAAAAATAGAAGAGCAGACCAAGACTTAATCTTTTTAAAGAAAATAAAAATCATACAAATAAGCTTATTTAAAATGTAAAACACTGCATAAAACGTGAAACATTTAGGTTACATTGAATTTTGCATTAATTCTTAGATTGGACTGGAAGTTAATTAATTATTGATTTATTGTTGTAATTTCCCCCTTACTGCAAGAGAACTATACAATAGCATGCCATCCTTCATGTCCCCTCTGACTTCTATACAACACTTCCATACACGGGTTATCTCTGCAAAAATTGTTTAAGGGCTTGCATTTTCCAAAGGAACTTCTTGATATTCAAAAATATTCAAATCCTTCTCGTTTGAGACTGGTTTCTCGTCAGCATTCTGGTTATTTTTCTCACCAATTATGAGTGGGTCTAACCATGCTCGGTCCTCATTTGTCTGCAGAATGGTTTGAATAGGGCTCCAGCAATCCTTTTATTGACTTTCATAATCCTACACCTTTTGAAAGATTTGCAATTTCACTTTGAAATATATTTGCATGGCATTTGCATTGTACTGCCATAACTGAAAGCCAAACACTGGCTGACAGACCTCAAGGATGGACAAGAACAAATGCCAGTGTTAGAAGGAAGACTGAATGGGGGACTCGATGTTCTACTGCTGTGCAGCAAATTACCACAAAATGCTCGGTTTAAGACAACATATTTACCGCCCACCTGCTTCCTTGGGTCAGCAGTCCAGGTACTGCTTACCAGTCTTCTGCCCAGGGTCTCACAGGGCATCAAGCCACCAACCAGGCTGTGTTTTATCCTGGAGCTTGGGGTCCCCTTCAAAGCTCACACAGTCGTTTGTAGAATTTAGTCCCCTGGAGTTATGGGGTGAGGCACCATTTTCTTTCTGACGTCAGCTGGGCTCTCTCTCAGCTCCTGAAAGCTGCCCACCAACGCTTTCCACGTGACCACCCCCTCCCAAACATGCCAGCTCTTCAAAGTCTGCAGGAGACATTCTGGATCCAGTCTGCTAAAAGAGAGTCTTACACACTATGACAATCATGGAGGTGCTCATACAAGGGCAAGATGCACTGCAGGTCACCTTAGGGCGCATTTGTCCCTTGGGACTGTTTTTATAAGAAAGCAACTTGTTAGTGAAAATTTAACATTATGATCACTGTCAATTTCCTAGGCAACCTCATAATTCAGAAATCCAGATAATGAACACTTGCATAACAAGGACCCCCTAGTCCTCGCCTCTCAGATCCATCCTCTTCATTCCCACGGTCAAGGCTCTGCTTTAGACCCCAGCATTTCTTGCCAGCACATTTGAAAAGGCATCCAGTCATGCTCTCCTCCCAAACCATCCTCTTCACTGTCCCTAGAGAGAGCTTAGTTAATGTGCAAACCTCACCATGCTTTTATTCTGCTTGAAATCCATCACTAGCTCCCCACCAGCAGTAGGATAGAGTCACAGATTTTCAGTAGACAAGTCAGTGCCTTCATGATTACACTGCCTTAGATGTCTAAAACCACATCCATCTCTCTCCAGCCCTCCCTGGATTCTCACCTTGAAGTCTGCCTGAATTTCCTCCTCCTCATCCATCCTTGTGATCTGAGAGTCAGTTTCACTGACCCTGACTTCCCCAGGAGGTCCTGTGGGATCTATCTTTCACAGTCCCACTGAATCTTATATGGAACTATTACATTTGCCCCTGTGTGCTCCAGGTCCTTCTCCCCACCACACTGGGAGCACTTGGCGGCCAAGAGCTAATTCTTTCCTTCCTGTACCTTAGCAGCTCTAGGGGACAGAAGACAGTAATGGACTTGAATTAACCACATCTCTAGTACAGGATTCCCAGGTGCCTTAGTGGTAAAGAAGCCCCCTGCCAATGCAGGAGACCTGGGTTCGATCCCTGGGTTGGTAAGATCCCCTGGACAAGGGAATGGCTAACCCACTCCAGTATTCTTGCTGGGAGGATCCATGGACAGAGGAGCCTGGTGGGCTACAGTCCAGAGGGTCGTCACAAAGAGTTGGACACCACTGAGCACAACAGCAGCTAGTACAGGATGGCAATTAAAAGCACAGATTGTGAAGCCATACAATCTGAGTTTGAAGACCAGCGAGACCACTGCATGGCTCCAACAGTCTACTCGACCTTTCTGTGCCTCAATTTCATCATCTCCAAATTTAAAAAAAAAAATCTCTTTTGAAAAAAATCTCTAAACTCTATGAAAGAAAAAAAATCTACTTCATAAGATGGCAACGAAGAGAAAACAGGTTAATATTTGTATAGAACTTAGAAAAGGGCATGGCATAGGCTTAGGACCATACTTGTAAGTAAAATAAATACCCAACTACCACATGATACACAATGATAGAAAATCCATCCAAAGGAAGAGATGCCACACAGATCAGGGAGATAAGCCAATGGTAAAACTGTTATCATCAATACTGTTTTGAAATATTCCAGCCAAAAAAATATTAAAAAAAAAAAAAAAAAAACTAAAGGAAACTACAAAAGAATAGAGAATGCAAAAATTGCAAAACCCTGATAATCCTAGAACCTGAGTGGTAAGTATAAGAGCAACTCTACTAGACTCTCTGCTTTTCACATGCTTGACAATTTCCAGAATGAAAACAATTTAAATCTGAATAGGCCATGTGAGGTGGAGCATCCAGGTAGAGTAAAAGCACCTGAGCAAGGTGCTTTTGCCTCTCACAGATAAAGAAACTACCCTTCCTTCTGCTGTTCATAAGCTGAGGTGCATCCTTGGTGAGCCTGAAAAGATGCTCTGCTCCTCCCTCTCCAGCTAGGTGGACGCCTTCTTCTCCATCACGCTTCTCTCTAGAGATGGCATGATGCTCTGAGAAAGTACCAACGCCAAGAGATACCAACTCGGTCTCTTGTTAGCTAACCTTCCTCAGTCTCAGTTTCCTCATCTATAAAAATGGAAAACACTACCTCATAAGGTTGTTAAATGGATTAAATAATATATTTTAAAAAACAGCACAATATTTGCAAGGTAGCAGGTAATCAGCCAGTGTCTTTTAAAAATAAAAGGGTAGGTGAACTCCGGCTGTCTAAACCCCAAACTTCCACAGGCCAGCAACTGTTCTCAAATCAAGGTGTGGGGAAACTGGGAGGAAGGCTGGACTACACTGACCAGTGACCTGAAAACCAGACAGTAACCAGAACGCACAGTCCACATACCTGTAAAACAGACTGGCTACCCCAGCTTGATCCAGAGACGTGAAGGACCACGCACAGGCTAGCCGCCTTCCCAAGTCCAACAGGATGAATGGCTGGCTGCAGCAAACGCCCCACGTTACTGGCTGCTGCTTACTGCCACACCAGGGAAAGTGAAAGAAGCGTTCAGAGATCAGGGTTAAGCTCCTATTCTACGCACCAGAGCAAACCAGATCCTGACTCCAGAGCTGCACCAAGGACACAATCGCTCCACTCTCCCATATCACCTTCCAACTAATAAAAACTGTCAACAACAGGGCGGCAATGCCTACCACTTACAGACAAAGGAGAAAGCTGGTCAGTATACAAACAGCTCAGCAACAGAACTAGTTAGCTTTCAGGGTGCTAATACTGTCCAGGTGGAACTAGAGGGAGGCAGATGCTGAAAGCAAGGTACTCAAATGAGGCACATTTCTCTAGGTATTTATCCAATTGATTTGAAACTTACATCCACAAAACAACCTGCATGTGTATGTTTATAGGAGCTTTATTCATAATTGCCAAATACTGGAAGAATCCAAGGTGTCCCTCAATGATGGACACTGACTGGATGAAAAGACACAGACTGTGGTGCATCCAGACCATGAACCACTATTCAGCAACAGAAATTAGTCATCTATCAAGGCACAAAAAGACATGGATGCGTCTTAAACGCACATTGCTGAATGAAAGAAGCCAGTATGAGTCCAGTCATACAACATTCTGGAAAAGGCAAGGATATACAGACAGTATCCATGTCAGTGTATGCCAAGGATTTGGGAGTAGAGAGAACTGAACAGGTGAATCATGGGAGGATTACTTAAAGCAGTGAAATTATTCTGTACAATACTGTAAATACAAGACATTAAGTATTTGTCAAAAGCCCAGAGAACTTCACAAGAGTAAACCTTAAAGTGTATGCAAATTTTTGAAAATCACTTAGAAGGAGAGAAAAGAGGACATTCTGGGATAGAATGCAAACTGTGACATAAGAATCTAAATGTAATATTACTAATGTATGAGACAGCCGGCTGAAGGAAGTGATAGAGTGGTGGGGTGTGCTGGCCAAAGTAATAGCTGGAAATGAGTGGCATCTGTTAGAAACAAACAGAACTGCACAGCTAAGTGCTGCACAGTGCTGCTGCTGCTGAGTCGCTTCAGTCGTGTCTGACTCTGTGCAACCCCAGAGACGGCAGCCCACCAGGCTCCCCCATCCCTGGGATTCTCCAGGCAAGAACACTGGAGTGGGCTGCCATTTCCTTCTCCAGTGCATGACAGTGAAAAGTGAAAGTGAAGTCGCTCTCCGACTCTTAGCGACCCCATGGACTCAGCCTATCAGGCTCCTCCATTCACGGGATTTTCCAGGCAAGAGTACTGGAGTGCTTGTTAAATTTGTTTCCCACAGGGGTGTGGGTTAACAGTTCTCACAGTGGGGGAGGGAGGGAGTGGGACAAATGGAGAAAGCAGCGTCAATGTACATACACTGTCACGTGTAAAATGGGGAACACAGGGAGCCCAGTCTGGCACTCTGTGATGACCCAGAGGGGTGCGATAAAGGGAGGGGGTGAGGCTCCAGAGGCAGGGGATGTATGTGTAGTTGTGGCTGATTCACGCTGTTGTGCAGTGGACGCCAACACAACACTGTATTAACACAAAATTTAAAAGAGACAAAAAAAGTCACACCAGAATTGAACTTGTTTCAATCTGTCCCATTTGCCCCTCTCTCCCTCCCCCACTGTGAGAACTGTTAACCCACACCCCTGTGGAAAACAATTTTGACAGCTAATGAATAGTACTTAATGCACAGTTCCTTTTGCCTCTAGTCTTAGAGATGCTACTCATGTCCAACTACTACTTTGGTCAGCACACCCCACCCTCCACCAGTTCCTTACGCACAGTTATTTCATCCATTAGCTAACACGTGGTGGGAACCTGGAATATGAAATTATAGACAAGCAAAGGGAGAAGGCTAGAATGATCCATGTGCTAAGGGATTAGATTTGGAGATAGGGTATGAATTTATGTTCAGCTTAATACAGACAGATGGTTACATATAGAAACACTGATAAGCATGTGTATATACAAGAGTTAGTCTGCTGCTGCTGCTAAGTTGCTTCAGTCCTGTCCGACTCTGTGCGACCCCATAGACAGCAGCCCACCAGGCTCCTCCATCCCTGGGATTCTCCAGGCAAGAACACTGGAGTGGGTCGCCATTTCCTTCTCCAATGCATGAAAGTGAAAAGTGAAAGTGAAATCACTCAGTTGTGTCCGACTCTGCAACCCCATGGACGGCAGCCTACCAGGCTCCTCCGTCCATGGGATTTGCCAGGCAAGAGTATTGAAGTGGGGTGCCATTGCCTTCTCCGAAGAGTTAGTATACACACACACATTTCTTGACTCTGTCAGCAGAGAGAGCTAGAAGCAAAAATACTAAGTAGCAACACGCACACCTAGCACCCACATTTTGGCTTCTAACATCATTCTTCAATATAGAGGAGATAAAGAATCATTCTCTTCTATCAAGGGTTTATGGGCACCACGGGGAAGTCTCAACCTCGGTGAAAATTCTCCAAATTCAGACAAAGTCAGGATCTCATGATATACATATTTCTATTGCTACAGCTACCTTATTACCCAGGAAGTGTAAGAAGCGGTTTATTTTTCGTTCTTGAGAACTGACACAACACATATCCACCTTGAGCTGCCATCTACTGGGGGACCCTTGGGCTTTCTCTCCTCCACAGTCCAACACGTGTTCATTCCAAACTTGAGCTCCTGGTCGGCTCTCTAAAGGGTTCTTGCTTGAGCTGGGTAAAGGACAGTGGGTAGGTTGATTAAGGCTTCAGGACGTTTCTCCCACTGAGTACGTATCCTCCTGTACGACACGATGAAGCAGCCTGAAGGCTGCAGTCCCCACCTCAAGGCTAGTAAGTGATCCCTTGGGAATGACATCTCCATATAAAGGATTAAGAAGTTACAAGGAAAAAGATGTATCACTCAAAAAGGATGATGTGGAAGAATGCCATCCACTTTCTTTCAATGCAGTAGTAAGGCTCAATAGAGGAGAGGAGACTGACGCAGCTGATTGCAGTACGGCCACGAGGAGAGACACGACGGGAAAGGAGAGGAGAAAGGCCACGGGACAGAATGAACTTTCGGAGGAAGAGTAGGGGCTCAGATTGAGGGGTGAGTGGAAGGAGAAGAGTTCAAAGAGAAAGGCTGGGGAATTCTGATGAAAGACCATAAAAAAAGTGATCATCGAAGAGCTCACCTGCAGGACCCTACGAATCAGAAGGCTCTGAGTTCAGGGGTAGGAACAGTTAAGACAAGGCATGAAGAACACAGCCTTGGCTGCAGCAGAAACTAAGTAAAGGGACTTCCCTGGTGGTTCAGTGGGTAAGAATCCACCTTGCAGTGCAGGGGACGTGGGTTCGTCGCCTGGTTGGGGAACAAGATCCCACGTGCCATGGAGCAACTAAGGCCTGTGCGCCTTAACTATTCGTACTGAGCCTGTGCTCCACAGGTAAGATGTGACACAACCAAATAAATGAAGAAATTAACGTATTTTTAATAAATACATATGTTTTAAAAACCAAAAAAAACTAAGTACAGAAGCTCCGTGCAAGAAGACCACAGGAGATCAGGCGTGAGATAGCTAGGGCCTGGACCAAAGTGGAAGTTGCAGGGACAGGGAAACATGCATTATCTAAGAGTTACAGGCAGAATAAAAGTGATGAGCAGCAGCCCCACACACCTTAAAGGACCCTCTCCAACAACAGGAAGGGTGAGAGAAAGTCATCTGTTACTCTCCACAAAGCATGGGAACAAAGCAGAAAGAACCAGAACTGTAGTCAGCACCGCAGCCCCACAGGGGGATCCAGAGCAAGTCACAACCGTTCTGGGCATCAGGTTCCTCACAAGCAGGCCTGTGAGCTTGAAATGTGCATCTGCCCCCATCGATCCCTTCCAGTTACAGCTTAAGTCGTGCTTGGAGCATCTGTGGGGGTTGTGCCAGGCGTGCCAGGACCCAGGTATGGCGACTGGCAATCCCTGTGTCTGCCTCTGTGTGCTGCCACCCAGCACCCACTGAACTTAATTCCAGAAGCACGAGTCCCAAGCTTCCCTCAGATTAGTTTCATCTTCCGTGTTCCTCTCTCTTCTGCTCTTCCAACCTTGCTCTCCTCCTGGAAAGATTCCTTCTTCTAGAAGAGAATTCCATTCTTGCCCTCCTCCTAGAAGAGAATTGCTACCTGCTGATTCTAATTTTACTTCTTCCTGTTTCTTGTTTTCAAATTAATTTATTCCTGCTCACTTACACCTCTGGACTTCAGTACAATTTTTCTTAGTAAACATGTATTAAATAAGAACCTGCTATAAAAGGTCACTCAGCAAAGTCAGAGTTTGGACTAGGAAAGCAGACAATCTGAGTGGAAACTTGTGATGGCTAATCTTATGTGTCCACTAGACTGGGCTAAGGGAAGCTGGGTTCAGCAGTAAGGAATATGCTTGCCAATGCTGGAGATGCGGGGGTCAGGAAGATACCTCGGAGAAGGAAATGGTAACCCACTCCACTGCTCTTGCCTGGGAAATCCCATGGACAGAGGAGCCCAGCAGACTACAGTCCTCGGGGTCACAAAGAGTCGGACCCAACTTAGCGACTAAACAACAAAGGAAGCCCTGAGAACTGGTAAAACACGATTTCTGAGTGTGTCTGAGAGGTTGTTTCCAGAAGAGGTTAGCACTGGAATTGCTCATCTAAGAAAAGCAAATCAGCCTTTTCAGCATGGTTCAGCACCAATCTGTGGAGATTCCAAACAGAACAAAAAGGTGGAGGAAAGGCAAACGTGCTCTGCTTGAGCTGAGACATCCGTCTTCTCCTGCCTCAGACACTCCTGACGCTCAGGCCTTTGGACTCAGACCTGGAGCTACACCATTGGCTCCCGGGTTCTCAGGCCTGCAGGCTTGAACTGGACTATACCACCAGCCTTCCTGGGCCTCCAGCTTGTGGATGGCAGATACTGGAGCTTCTCAGCTTCCATAATAGCGTGAGCCAACTCTTCATCATAAGTCTCTATTTATAGAGAAAAACAGAAACAGAGAGACAGAGATCCTATTGGTCCTGTTTCTTTGGAGAAGCTGGAATAATTCAGAACCCCAGCTCCATCACTTGCTAACTAGGTGGCCTAAGACAAATGGCATAGCCTCTCTCTCTCTCTCTCTCTCTCTCTCTCTCTCTCTCTATATATATATATATATATATATATATATATATATATATACACACAAACATACAGGTATATAGCTATACACAGTCCATGGGGTCACAGAGTCGGACACAACTGAGCGCATGTAAACACACACACAAGAAACCCAGTTTGGCTAGAGAACTGGGCAGTGATGGAACAGGAGTTTTGACAGACACTGTGAAGCAAGCTTGGGGAAGCTCCTGACCACCGTCTGAGAGCACCCACTTCATTCACAGGCAGTGGGAGGCCACTGGCTTTTGGGCAGAGACATGACAGGTCTCATGCTAATCCATAGTGTGCTGGGTGGACAGGGAGAGCCCTCCAGCCCTGCCAACACACTCTCCTCCAAGCTGGATGGATGCATGCCACACACATACAGTGGTCCAACCCACAGACTCAGGAGAAACTCCTCTCTATCTTTGGAGACAAGGGCACTGTATTCTTAAAGGAGCAGTCTGGGTGCCCTTTTCGCTAGTGGTTAAGTACCCACCTTCCAATGCAGGAGACATAACAGATGCAGGTTTGATCCCTGGGTTGGGAAGATCCCCTGGAGGAGGACATGGCAACCCACCCCAGTATTCTTGCCTAGAGAATCTCAAAGACAGAGAAGCCTGGAGGGCCACAGTCCATAGGATCACAAAGAACTGGACATGACTGAAGTGACTCAGCAAGCATGCTCGGTGCCCTTTTAATGCAATTAAGTGCAGAGGTGTCAAAACAGATTTAAATAAAAATAATAAATCAATATCTCTTTCAATAAACAATCTGTCTACTGACTCCCCACTGGCCCCTTGATGGGGTGAAGTTGTTCAGTTTAAAGGCATCCAGACTCTTACTTACAGTAAATGTCATTCCTGCTAAATGAAGACCAGATATGCAAGCCAAGAAATCTAATCAGGTTTAAAGAAAGGATTTCTGTGAAAGACGAAACTGGGAGAGAAGTAGGCGTCACCAGAAGATAAAAGTGCTGAGAAAGAAAGTCAAACCAGGGCTCCCGATCAATGGTGTCACTGTAAAGGAGAGCACAGTGCCCCAGAGCCCACCCAATGAGGACCCTCACCTGGAAATCGCACAGGGCACCCTGCCAGGCTTCTAGCATCCTGTAACTCTTGCAGAAATCCCAGCCAGGAGCAGCAGGCTTTTTGACCACAGAGTCCAGTGCTTCCAAGACAGTCCGGCCCTGCTCCCCAAGTGGGAGAGAAACCTTGGGTGTAAGCTGCATACCAGATGAAGAAAACCCAACCCAAAGCAGACCTAGTTTGGGAGCTTAAACCTAAACCAAGCCAGACACGACTGCAATTCCTCATGGCCACCGTCACTTAAGCCTTCAATAAGCAACTTTGATACCATCCAGAGAAGGCAGAGTTTTTTGTAGCCTGCGAGCCCCTCTTCTTATCTATTATCTTCAACAGGACTGCTTAGCTTTTCAATGAAAGGAGGGAAGGACAAACCAACCCACGTGCCCATGAGCCTCAGATAATGCACATGGACTACTACTAGGCTTTTTACTTTTTCAAGTGAGCAGGCGGCTTCCCCCGGGGACCTGCTACTGCCCTCTCCCCAAGCAGTGTGACCCTGTCTGGTCAGCTGTTTCTGCAGCTGTATAGCTGACGTCACAAAGCCTAGCTGAGGACCAGGGAGGAACAGCCTGCTGTGGAAGTTCCTACCTGAGCAGACTGGCTCAACCAGCAGCCATAGAGAGGCAGGGATGAGATGGCACCAGTTTTAACAGGAGTGCAAATACAGACTGCTGCTGACTCTGTGCAGGGAGCAGCCCACAAAGGTCAAGGCTACACTCTGTGCACCACAAAATGTCCAACTAGCAGCTCATCCCAGCTGAAGTGACTCGGTGGTGATTTACATCTCCCTTAGAGAGGCAGCATGGCAGTCAACAGCCCGGGTTCTAGAACTGGGATCCTGGCCATTTAGTGACTGTGTGACCTTGGTCAAGTTACTGATACGCCTCTTCATAAAGTACTCGTGAGGATTAAGTGAGTCACCACAGGCCAGATGCTTAACAACAGTATCTGTTACACATCAACTAACATTTACTGTAAACTTGGTCTCATTGTTGATTCTTGGGTCTGATGGTTGGGTACCAGTAATACCTGAAAGAAATGAAACCATCACCTCCCTGTCCTTTCCTGGTTTTTCCACCAGATGACTTAAAGAGTTGAGGAGATACCAATCAAACTTAAAGATATTAACAACTCATATATACCCAGGACTATTCAAACTGCCTTCTCTTCCAGCTCCTCCTGGGTTGGAGTAAACTAAGACCGCCTGGGGCCACAAAATCCAGCAAAGATTGACGTGGCTGCAAACAAGGACACAGCTGAGGCCTGTGTCTGAGCTGCTCAGAGAGGCCCTTCCAGGAACAGCCCCTGCCCTCCTCTGCAGAAGGGTACCAGGGCTGCCAGGGGTCCTGAGCTCTCAGCAAAAGCAGGAGCCCCGCCTCCGGGGGGAGCTGGAGAGAGAAGAGCCTGGGATGTCTTGGGAAGGGCGGAGCCAGCTGGAGAGAAAGGAAACCAAGGATGCTGACTTCCCACAGGGAAAAGGGTTTCCCAGAACCTCCCTCAGCGACAAAGCCACCTGGAGCCAGGGGTGATTAGATTACTCAGGACGCAAGTCCCAGCCAGAGAGGCAAGCCAGGGGCTCTCCAGCCCTGAGACCAAGCTGTCCCCACCACGGCCTCTAAAAAGACAGGAAGCAAAGGCCCAGAACCTGGCAGTTCTGAAGAGAAGCTCTGTAAGGAGGAAGAGCTCAGAATGACTGTTTTCAGTGAAAATCCAGGGTGTGACACTCTACCTATTTAACAAGCCCTCAGTGATGAGACTATTCACAGAGGCAAAAAAGAATGCCAAGTCTTCTCAAGATGGTTAGTGGTTAAGGAAACAGGGTAAATTGCTAAAATCACACTAACAAGGGTGATTCCGACTGGGCTGCTTAGACAGAGCTCCCTGTGGAGAAATGATGTGTTATTCCCACAGCCGACACACACGGTGAAACGCCTCTCCAGGAAGACAGAAAGAGGACCTAGGAACAGCAGCTGCCGCCGTGTCTCACACTGATGCGGTGCCAAAGGGCTGGGTGCCTGCCGCAGAGGCAGACACGGCAGGTTTCCCACCAAGACCCGGCAGTGGAGGCACCAGATTCAACGACAGCAATGCCAGGCCGGAGATTCTACCAACAGGAGTCCTGACCGAGGCATGGCACCCATCTCACTGCCTGATGGACCCGAAGGCCGCCTATCTGTACGTGCGCGTGGCAGCTTACACAGCCTTCTCTGTGGCATCTCATTGAACCTTCATGAAACAGCTGAGGAAACTGGGGGAAATAACCACTCCTTCACTTTACAGAGAGGAAGACTAACATTCAGAGAAATTAATTTGCGCACAGCAATGTAACAGAGAGATACACAGAAGGCTTCTGCCTCCAAGTCCAGAACAGCTCAGAAGGGAACATTTCAGCAAATGAGTGTGCCTGGAGGAGGCTTCTCTCCAGCCACACCAGCAGCGGGGATGCAGAGAGGAGAGGCTGACATCCCGGCGTGTCTGTTATAGGCAGGCACCTCAGGACCCAACAGCATCATTGCATGTAAGTCCGACAGGGTTGACATTCCTCGTGTTTTATGAGAGAAGAATCCACCTTCATGGTTCTCATGATGATCATCACAGGCCCTGCCCTCAAGGAGACACACGCACTGCGGTCTGAGGGCCGAGACAGAGGTCTCCAGGGAGAAAGCCTCTAGGAAGGATGAAAGCTCAGACTGACTTGTGCAGGACACACAGCAGTTCAGTCCTTAGGCCAACTGATAAGGGGAGCTTCCCAGGGCTCTAAGAACAGCAGGACTGGCCTGAGGTGCCAGGCAGAAGCCCTCATGCCAGACTCCAGCCTGTGCGTGATGCCTTGTCACCACATGGTTTGAAGCAGGACAACTCGCATAGACGTGTCTTTAGACAGCAGGGTGGGAGATGGACAGGAGGGGGACAAGCCCAGCGCACAGCGACAATCCAAAGGGCAACTCCAATCTCTGTAAAATGACAGGGGTCCCCCTGGGGAGGGATGAAGCGGGAGACACACATTTGAAAAATATTTATGGGGCAAAATCAGTAGGGGCGACTAATGTGGAGGTTGCTGACTGAGAACAGTCTAATGTGACTGAAGTTTCAAGAACAGTCTAATGTGACTGAAGTTTCAGGCTGACATTCTGGGACTGATAAGATGCCTATCAGTGAGGTAAGGAAACATTAACCGAAAAAACTGCAGGGAGGAAGGTTCCAAGCAAAGAAAAGAGAGTGTGGAAATGATGCATTCTATTTTTGACATACTGAATTTAAGGTGCCTTTGGGATATCCAAATGGGGGTGTCACACAGGATGTATGAGTCTCAAAATCTAAAAAGAAGTTTATGGGAAAAAAAAATCCAATAACGGCCTTATTTACATTTAGTGCTGTACACTGTCTGGCAGTGTTCCCAGACTGGAGAACAGCACGATCAGAGACACAGATGACGCTGCCGGAACCAATATTTGGTAAAGCGGGGATACTCAGCAGGTTCTGGTAAGATCTCTGACCCAAGAGTAAGCAAACTGGAGTCTTGCCTTGGGTGTGATACCACAACTGTACCTCGTTCAGGCTCAGGAGTGAATCACAGATTCCCCACTTAGCAGTTCTGTGATCTTAGGCAGGTGACCTAACCTTTCTGTAGATGAGAGCACTTCCTCATCTATAAGAGGGGATGATCATCATACCTACACCACACAAAATTAAGGGGAGGATCAAGTAATATAAAACTCATAAAGCGCTTTGCACTTAGCTTGACATTGTAACATAGCACATACCACAGTCTATAATCGATCCTGTGTCAGCATTGATCAGGACAACAAGATAAGTGGGGCAAGTCATTTCACTCTGAGGACCCTTATCTGTAACAAAACAGGGATAATATCTGCCTTAACTGTCTAACTTTATAAAAAGTTACTGAAGACATTAGAAGACAATGGACATGAAAACTGACTTTAATAACTGTGAAGTACTACCTAAGTGAGGACGGAGCCTTTCAGCCAGGACAGAAGAGGCTTCCTTACAGCAGTCCAAGTCCTCAGAGTTTGTTGCCGCACGTGTTTTTTTCCATGACTGTGCATCTCTGTCCTGCAATACACTGCTTTTGGTCCCAAGAGGAAACAGCCACATGCCAGAGCCTGCATAATGTGCTAAGTGCAAAAAGTCACAGAAGAGAATACTACTCAGCCGTAAAAACAGGAATAAAATTTTTATTTATGCTACAACATGGGTGGTGCTTGAAAACATGTTCAGTAAAATAAGTCAGATAGAGAAGGACAAATATCATCTGAGATTCCACTTATATGAGGAATCTAGAACAGGCAAAAATCAGACAGAGGGCAGGAAAGAGGTTACCAGAGGCTGAGAGCAAAGAGAGAGAGTTGTTATTCAATGGGTATAGAGTTCATGCTGGAGATGATTAAAAGATCTGGGGTATAGATAGTGGCAATAGGTACAGACTATTGTGAGTTATTTAATGTCACGGAATTGCACATTTTATTTTATTTTATTTATTTATTTTTTCAATTAAATTTTATTTTGCTTAACTTTACAATATTGTATTGCTTTTGCCATACATCGAGATGGATCTTCCACAAGTATACATGTGTTCCCCATCCTGAACCCTTCTCCCTCCCCATACCATCCCCGCCTGGTCGTTCCAGTGCACCAGCCCCAGGCATCCGCTATCAGGCATCATACCTGGACTGGCGACTCGTTTCAGATATGAGACTATACATACTTCAATGCTATTCTCCCAAATCATCCCACCCTCTCCCGTTCCCAGAGACCGAAAGTCTGTTCTATACATCAGTATCTCTTTTGCTGTCCCGTAAACAGGGTCATTGTTACCATCTTTCTAAATTCCATATATATGCGTCAGATCAGATCAGATCAGTCGCTCAGTCGTGTCCGACTCTTTGCGACCCCATGAACTGCAGCACGCCAGGCCTCCCTGTCCATCACCAGCTCCCGGAGGTCACTCAGACTCACATCCATCGAGTCAGTGATGCCATCCAGCCATCTCATCCTCTGTCGTCCCATTCTCCTCCTGCCCTCAATCCCTCCCAGCATCAGAGTCTTCTCCAATGAGTCAACTCGTCGCATGAGGTGGCCAAAGTACTGGAGTTTCAGCTTTAGCATCATTCTTTCCAAAGAAATCCCAGGGCTGATCTCCTTCAGAATGGACTGGTTGGATCTCCTTGCAGTCCAAGGGACTCTCAAGAGTCTTCTCCAACACCACAGTTCAAAAGCATCAATTCTTCGGCACTCAGCCTTCTTCACAGTCCAGCTCTCACATCCATACATGACCACAGGAAAGACCATAGCCTTGACTAGGTGAACCTTTGTTGGCAAAGTAATGTCTCTGCTTTTGAATATGCTATCTAGGTTGGTCATAACTTTCCTTCCAAGGAGTAAGCGTCTTTTAATTTCATGGCTGCAGTCACCATCTGCAGTGATTTTGGAGCCCAGAAAAAGAAAGTCTGACACTGTTTCCACTGTTTCTCTATCTATTTCCCATGTAGTGATGGGACCAGATGCCATGATCTTCGTTTTCTGAATGTTGAGCTTTAAGCCAACCTTTTCACTCTCCACTTTCACTCTCATCAAGAGGCTTTTTAGCCCCTCTTCACTTTCTGCCATAAGAGTGGTGTCATCTGCATATCTGAGGTTATTGATATTTCTCCCAGCAATCTTGATTCCAACTTGTGTTTCCTCCAGTCCAGCATTTCTCATGATGTACTCTGCATATATGCGTCAGTATACTGTATTTGTGTTTTTCTTTCTGGCTTACTTCACTCTGTATAATAGGCTCCAGTTCCATCCACCTCATTAGAACTGATTCAAATGTATTCTTTTTAATGGCTGAGTAATACTCCATTTGGAATTGCACATTTTAAAATGGTTAAAATGATAAACATTATGGATATTCTTTTTAAAATGCACAGACATTATCAAAACAAGGAGTGGATGTTCAGTGCGACCTGTTACTAACGGAAGTGACATGAACAAATAGGTCCCCAGAGACGGTGAAAGCTGCGGTAATGAACAAGGGTTCTGTTCTCTGAGATATTGTCTATGTTTACTTTTTCCATTGAAATATAGCTGATCTACAATATTGTGCCAATCTCTGCTGTATAGCAAAGTGACTCAGTTATATACACATATACATTCTTTTTTTACATTCTTTTCCATTACGGTTCATCACAGTGTATTCACTACAGTTCCTTGTGCTACAGATTATGACCTTGTTGTTTATTCATTATAAATGTAATAGTTTGCATCTACCAACCCTCAACTCCCAGTCCACTCCCTCCTTCCCTTGGCAGCCACAAGTCTGATCTCTGTGTCTATGAGTCTGCTTCTATTTTGTAGACGGGTTCATGTGTGCCATATTTTAGATTCCACATATACGTGACACCATGATATTTGTCTTTCTCTTTCTGACTTACTTCACTCAGCATGATAATCTCTAGTTGTATCCATGTGGCTGCAAATGGCGTTATTTCATTCTTTTTATGGCTGAGTAGTATCCCATTGTGGGGAAGGCAATGGCACCCCACCCCAGTACTTTTGCCTGGAAAATCCCATGGACGGAGGAGCCTGGTAGGCTCCAGTCCATGGGGTCGTTAAGAGTCGGACACGACTGAGCGACTTCACTTTCACTTTTCACTTTCATGCATTGGAGAAGGAAATGGCAACCCACTCCAGTGTTCTTGCCTGGAAAATCTCAGGGACAGGGGAGCCTGGTGGGCTTCCGTCTATGGGGTCGCACAGAGTCGGACACAACTGAAGCGACTTAGCAGCAGCAGCAGCAGTATCCTATTGTGGATAAAGCACCACAGCTTTATCCATTCATCTAAAATCAACCTGGGTTGTTTCCAAGTTTTGGCTATAGATAATAGTGCTGCTATGAAAATACAGGTACATATATCTTTTTGAATTATAGTTTTGTCTGAATATATTCCCAGGCATAGGGTTGCTGGATTATAGAGTAATGCCTAAATTCCAAAATATATAAACAACTCGTATAATGCAACATCAGAAAAACAACCCAATCAAAAAATGGGCAGAAGACAACAGATGGCCAGTAGGCACACGAAAAGA
This sequence comes from Tragelaphus eurycerus, assembly GCA_935064755.1. Lineage (NCBI taxonomy): Eukaryota > Metazoa > Chordata > Mammalia > Artiodactyla > Bovidae > Tragelaphus > Tragelaphus eurycerus. The sequence goes on along the minus strand of CAKXYN010000095.1, from coordinate 808,889 downwards.
TGCTAGACATCGCTAATTATTAGAGAAAGGCAAATCAAAACTACTGTGAGGACCACTTCATACCAGTCAGAATGGCCATCATTAAAAAGTCTACAAAAAAAAAAAAAAGTCTACAAATAAAACATGCTAAAGAGGATGTGGAGAAAAGGAACCCTCTTACACTCTTGATTGGTACAGCTACTACAGAGAACAGTATAGAGGCTCCTCAGAAAACTAAAAATAGAATTACCTTATGAACTGGGTTCTTCATCTCCGCCTGATGTGATGGATAAACATCACTGGCTCCAGGAAGACCCCCGAACATCATGCCAGCACAAGAAACTGGGCTGAGCTAGGTAATATTCAACTGCTCCCACAGAAGCTCAATTACATTATTTCTTACTCTTGAGCATAAACGGCTGTAATAAAGTAAGTCACCTTCTTTAAAAGCAAGCATGTGTTAGCTTTGATAACAACTGATTCTTGCTCTTCCTCTATGTAGAGGTTAATGCATTTAGCAGCTCTGTCCCTGTTTTAAAATCATTCCGAACTTGTTCACCTCAGGAGGAGAACCAAAGCTCTTCACAGAGAGTGACTGTTCAATCTGCTACAGACTTGGAGGAAAAATAAATGCATTTTCTCATGTGTGGTCAGACATTCAGCAAGTAGTAAGTGAACCAGATTCACATGATATGTGATTCCTAGGAATAAACTCCTAGAAATAATCTGCCATTCCCACCTGGACTCTTGAGTCTCCAGCCACACTGTGCTGCTTGCTATTTCTTGAACCTGCAAAGCCCATTTCTGCCCCATGGCCTCTGCACTTACTGTGCCTTCTGTCCAGAGGCCTCCTCTAGAAATTCACATGGCTTGCTTGCTCCCTCTCTAGGTCACATTCACATCTCTAGAGATTCAAACGTCACCCTAAACTAGAGGCCTTTTCCAACAATTCATATAAGCTTTCACGCCTTACCTCCTGATACTGTCTATCCTCAGGCTCTGCTTTCTCTGCCAACAGTTTACATGTATCGTCTCCTCATTTATCTTCATCCTAGCTACCAGAATATAACCTCCATGCAGAAAGGAACCATGTTTTGTAAACTGTTATATCCCCAGAGTCCAAAACAATATTGGCTCAAAAAAGAAAGTCAATCTATTTTTTTTTTTAGTTATTTATTATCTTTATAGATTATATAACAAAGTTCTTACAATATTATTGACTGTATATTCTGTTCTGTACATCACACTCCTGTGACTTACTGTATTATTAGTTTGGTGCAAAAGTAATTGCAGTATTGCACTGTTGAACTTTGCCATTTGATACTGGAATACATTCTTAAATAAATATGGTTATGTTATACATCATTTTAATGAGCACTTCTAGCTTTATGCTTTTGGCTAATGACTTATCATTTGCTGTTTATTTTATACGTATTTTAGACCATAGAAATGATGTTAGACAAAAAGCAAATTCAAGAGATTTTTTTTTTATTCAAATTCAAAGTGGGTCATAAAGCAGCAGAGATAACTCAAAACATAGAAAATGCATCTGGCCCAGGAACTGCTAAAGAATGTAGAGTGCAGTGGTGGTTCAAGCAGTTTTGTAAAGGAGACAAGACCCTTGAAGATGAGGCGCTCAATGGCCAGCCGTCGAAGTGGACCATGACCAATTCAGAGGATCATTGAAGCTGATCCTCTTACAACTACACAAGAAGTTACCAAAGAACTCAATTTCAGCCATTCTATGGTCATTTGGTATCTGAAGCAAATATGAAAGGTGAAAAAGCTCGATAAGTGGGTGTCTCATGAGCTAACTGAAAAAAAAAAAACCAGTTTTGAAATGTCCTCTTTTCTCATTTTACACAACAGTGAACCATTTTTCAATCGGATCATGACACAGAAAGCGGATTTTATATGACAACTGGCAACAACTAGTGCGGTGGTTGGACCGAGAAGAAGCTCCAAAGCACTTCCCAAAGCTAAACTTGCACCAAGAAAAGGTCCTGGTCACTGTTTGGTGGTCTGCTGCCTGTCTAATTCACTACAGCTTTCTGAATCCTATAAAACCATTCCATCTGAGAAGTATGCTCAGCAAATCAATGAGATGCCCCCCAAATTTCAATGCCTACAGCTGGCATTGGTCAAGAGAATGGGCCCAGTTCTTCTCCATGACAATGCTCAACTTCATATCGCACAACCAACACATCAAAAGTCGAACAAATTGGGCTATGAAGTTTTGCCTCATCTGCCATATTCACCTGGCCTCTGGCCAACTGACTACCACATCTTCAAGCATCTCAACAACTTTCTGCAGAAAAAAAGCTTCCTCAACCAGCAGAAGGCAGAAAATGTTTTCCAAGAGTTTATCGAATCCCAAAGCAAGTATTTTTAAGCTACAGAAAAAAACAAACGTTTCTTGTTGGCAAAAATGTGTTGACTGTAATGGTTCCTGCTTTGATTAATAAACACGTGTTTGAGCCTAGTTATGATCTAAAATTCATGGTCTGAAACCACAATTACTTTTGTATCAATCTAATACATACCCAGTAGTTTGTGCCTCTGAATCCCCTCCACGTATTTCCAGCCCCTTCCCCTCTAGCAAAGATTAACTTCTTCTCTGTATCTGAGTCTGTTTCTGGTTTGTTACATATGTTTGTTTGGTTTTTCAGATTCCAGGTATAAGGGAAAGCATACAATATTTGCTTTTCTCTGATGTATTTCATTTAGTGTAATACCCTTCAGGTCCTTCCAGGCTGTCACAAGTGGCAAGATGTCATTCATTTTTGTGGCTGAAACAATATTCTATTGCAAAAAGTATGTAAACCACATTTAACCATTCATCAGTCGGTAGGCACGTAGCCTGCTTCCATATCTTGCATATCGTAAAAAATGCTGTGAGAACGTAGAGAAAAGGGAGCTCTAGCACACTGTTGGTGGGAATGTAAATTGGTACAGCCATTAGGAAAAAAGTATGGAGGTTCCTCAAAAAATTAAAAACAGAATTAGCACGTGATTCATCAATTTCACTGAATATTTATCCAAAGTAAATGAAAGCACTAATTCAAAGAGATATATGTACCCAATGTTCATTATACTTTTTTAATGACTGGAGAAAAAAAATAAGTTCTTGTGTCAGTACTCTTTATATTGACAAGAATGCCTTGGCCAAGATTACTGAAGAAAGCAACGATTTATTTCCTTTGGCTAAGAAGACAACTGTAACATACTCCTCAATCCACATCAAATGCTTTCTAAAATTTAATAAAGTATGGAACTGACTCCAGCGTCCTTGCCTGGAGAATCCCAGGGACGGCGGAGCCTGGTGGGCTTCCGTCTACGGGGGTGGCACAGAGGCGGACACGACTGAAGCGACTTAGCAGCAGCAGCATAGAACTGGTGGAGAAGGAAATGGCAACCCACTCCAGTATTCTTGCCTGGAGAACCCCAGGGACAGAGGAGCCTGGTGGGCTTCCATCTACGGGGTCGCACAGAGTCGGACACAACTGATACAACTTAGCAATAGCAGGCCCCTTTTTAAGAAAAAAAAAAAGAATTTGCAAATGCTCAGCATTTGAATGAATAAATGAAGTGAAGTGAAATGAAAGTCGTTCAGTCGTGTCCGCCTTTGCGACCCCATGGACTATAAAGTCCATGGAACTCTCCAGGCCAGAATACTGGAGTGGGTAGTCTTTCCCTTCTCCAGGGGATCTTCCCAACCCAGAGATCGAACCCAGGTCTCCCACACTGCAGGCAGATTCTTTACCATCTGAGCCACAAGGGAAGCTGGTATATTCATACTATGGAATATCATTCAGTAATAAAAAGAAATGAAATGCTGATACGTGTCATACTATAGATAGCCTCAAAAACATTATGCTAAGTGAAAGAAACCATATGCAAAAGACCATATATCATACGACTGCCATTTACATGAAACATCCAGAACAGACAAATCATAGAGACAGAAAGCAGACTAGAGGTTGCCTGGGGCTGGCATGGGGGGGATTTGGGGCTGATTTGAAGGTGATGGCTAAGAAGTACAAAGTCTCTTTGTGGGGTGATAAAAATGTTCTCAAATTGATTATGGTAATGGTGGCACAATACTAAAAACCATTGGATTATATGCTTAAAATGGATGAGTTGCAGTATATATGAGTTATGCCTCAATAAAGCTGTTACCAAAAAACTCTTGGCAAATCATACATAATTGTTTAAATATGTAAGACATAAAATTGGATATAAACTATTTATACATACAGGTCTTCTTACAAATTTATAAATTAAACACAAATTATATAACCAATAAATTCAAAGTAAAAATGTTCATGTCAGAGAAGATTTTGTTATTTAGCTAAAACTACATCCCTTCTCACAACAGGAATATGTTGTGAGTACATTACCTAAGTTCTGCTGAGTCCAGCAGACACACACTTGGGTGATAGTATTTTGACAACCAGCACAGCACGGGAGCCAACAAATCAGAAGAGATACTGGAACTAATAAGAACAAATGCCAGTCACACAAGCCAGGAGCAACTCAGAAAGCCAGCAGGGGAGCGTAGCCGCATCGCAGCCTTGCCTGCGGCCCTGCACCCCGTGAGCTGGCTCCGTGTTTCTGCCACTCTGTCCCTACCACTGTGAAAGCTCGCTTCCACAAGGTATGGTCCTTTGCTTTATGGGAATTCACTACAGACATGTGGTAAACTTTTCTTCAGTGCACGATGACAAAAGAACTTTCTGGTACCAACACAAGAAAACAAGCAAGACTGCAGACGATAAAATCAGTCGGCAGCATTCGGGTATAAACGGCCCTTCCAAAAGACTGCAATAGGCTTATTCCACTTTGTTACTGGCTCAAACGACAACACGAAATTTTAAAATTCTTATAAAGGACTCAGACCCTGGAAACTAACATCCTTAAATTGCATGAGAGCCACAGAACCCATTTTGAGAAACATTTACCCACAAATTAAGGGGAAAAAGTAATTGGCACACAAAATTGAAGCCTTTAATAGCTAACATTTACCGGGTGCTTAAGTGTGTCTGACAGCCAACTTGTATGGTTTTCTGAGCCCACTGCCCTGCCCAATACACATTAATTAGAAAGGAGAGAAGGGGATTATTATGTGGTGCACCAACCACGTGCGAGGCACTCTGCTCAGCACTTTGCACGCACTCACATAAAACTGAAAGATATATCTGCCGAGATATCTACTTCTGCTTTACTGACTACGGTAAAGCCTTTGACTGTGTGGATCACAATAAACTATGGAAAATTCTGAAGGAGATGGAAATACCAGACCATCTGACCTGTCTCTAGAGAAACCTGAATGCAGGTCAGGAAGCAATAGTTAGAACTGGACATGGAACAACAGACTGGTTCCAAATAGGAAAAGGAGTACGTCAAGGCTGTATATTGTCACCCTGCTTATTTAACTTCTATGCAGAGTACATCATGAGAAACATTGGGCTGGAGGAAGCACAAGCTGGAATCAAGATTGCTGGGAGAAATATCAATAACCTCAGATATGCAGATGACACCACCCTTATGACAGAAAGTGAAGAACTAAAAAGCCTCTTGATGAAAGTGAAAGAGGAGAGTGAATAAGTTGGCTTAAAGCTCAACATTCAGAAAACTAAGAACATGGCATCTGGTCCCATTACTTCTTGGCAAATAGATGGGGAAACAGTGGCTGACTTTATTTTGGGGGCTCCAAAATCACTGCAGATGGTGACAGCAGCCATGAAATTAAAAGATGCTTGCTCCTTGGAAGAAAAGTTATTACCAACCTAAACAGCATATTAAAAAGCAGAGACATTACTTTGTCAACAAAGGTCTGTCTAGTCAAGACTATGGTTTTTCCAGTAGTCATGTATGGATGTGAGAGTTGGACTATAAAGAAAGCTGAGCACAGAAGAATTGATGCTTTTGAACTGTGGAGTTGGGGAAGATTCTTGAGAGTCCCTTGGACTGCAAGGAGATCCAACCAGTCCATCCTAAAGGAAATCCGTCCTGAATGTTCATTGGAAGGACTGATGTTGAAGCTGAAACTCCAATATTTTGGCCACCTGATGCGAAGAGCTGACTCATTTGAAAAGACCCTGATGCTGGGAAAGATTGAGGGCAGGAAGAAAGGGGGATGACAGAAGATGAGATGGTTGGATGGCATCACCGACTCAATGGACATGAGTTTGGTAAACTCTGGGAGTTGGTGATAGACAGGGAGGCCTGGCATGGGGTCCCTGCAGTCCATGGGGTCACAAAGAGTCAGACACGACTGAGCGACTGAACGGAAGATATCCCAACTTTACTGATTAAAGACTGGCAGAGTAAGAAACACATCCAAAATCATTCAGCTAGTCAACAGAAAGAAGAGGATGTGAACTTAGTACTTATGGCCCCAATACTAGAGCACCGCAGTAAAGGGGGAGAATCTTTCCAATTCCTGCTACAAGTTTAATATTCAGAATAATGTTACCACCACACCACCCATCCCTGCTCTACTACCACCATGATGTCCACAACCTAATCTTCAAAACCTGTGACTCTGTTACCTTACATGGTTAAAGGGACTCTGCAGCTGTGGTTAAATTAAGAACCCCGAGACAGGGATGTCATCCTGGATCATCAGGAGGAGGAAGAAGAGTCCATGTAATGACCAAGGTCTTATACGTGTTAGGGGGAGGCAGCAGCGTCAGAGGTCAGATGTGATCGCTGGCTTTGAAGATGGAAACAGGCCAAGGACTAAGGAATACAGGCAGCATCTAGAAGCCAGAAATGCAAGGGCACAGATTCTCCCTAGAGCCTCAGAAGGAAAGCCGCCCTACCAACTGGATTTTAGCCTCCTTTCAGACTTTTGACCTCCAGAAGTGTAACACAATAGACTTGCTTTGTTTTAAGCCACTACATTTGCAGTAATTTGTTACAGTAGCAATAGGAAATTAACAGGGCCATGCTCAAGTAATGAGAGGGAGGCCTTGTGTTACAATCTAAGCTGCTCAGAGGTAACCTTGCCAACTCCGAATTTGGAAAGAAAAGGAAAACAATTAATGGCAAGAGAGAAAATGATGCTGAAGGTAGCTGCTGAGGCAGAGAGTTACACAAACAAATAAAATGTTTCCTGGACAAAGCCTTCCGGAAAGGGTAAAGCGTGTATTTCCTGGCTGAATGTATGAGGGGGCCACATGCAGGGGCTGAATTCATGTGGGGAGGGAAACGCACAGCTATAAGGCACTCACAACTCCAGCCACTGTTCCATAAAGCCCCCGTGTCCCCCAGTCCCTGGATCTTCTCCCAAGAGCATCCAGGGCCATTTTACGTCTATTGGTTCTCTTGAGAGAAATTTCCGGAAGAGGTGACACCACTGGAAGGGAGTTGCAGGAGCGGGGAGGGCTTGGCCATGTCCTGGTCACCTGCCCATTCTGTTCCAGGCCACTGACTACACCACTTCTGAGCAGTCCCTCTTGAGAGATCAAGTCCCTGTTCAGCAAGAAACTGATCCCATGCTGGACTACTGTGAGGGCTATCTTCAGGGTGGCTGAGTGCTTACCAAGCTCACAGGCAGAGGAGCCATGATGGAGACCACACATCTGAGAGCATCCAGCTGCAGGCCCACACCCTGCAGAGCCAGGCCGCGTGGCCTCTGGGAGGCTGTACCACGGTTCTGCACGGCCCAGTCCCTTGGGCTTTTACCAGGCATAAGTCTGGTCTGTGGCCGCAAAGACAGCCACCTTCTCTCCAGCCCTGAAGGTCACAGCGAGATGCCTCTGCCCTTCGCCACCTGAGGCTTCCCTTCCAGCAGCTACAACAGGTTCCCAAGGGGAGGCAGTGACAGAACAGCAGCTGCCACTCTGGAGCCCAGCCTGGCTCTCCACACACCAGCGTCCCTGGCAAGTGACAAAGCAGGTCAGGTCTGACTTCACTGCAGCTTGCCCCCTCCCTGGCATCCCAGCCCCTCAGTAGAGCCTCACTGGGTTTCACTGGTTTTTTGCTCACATGGCTATCAGCTAAGATTAATTTTCTCAGTCACTCAACAAAAGTCTACTGAGAAAAGGCTGGCATCCTGCCAGACTCTGGGAATATAGTTGTTAGAAGTGCTACAAAGAGAACGGTGTGGTGCCATGAGACCATGTGAGAGGACAAAATGGTCTAGTGGGGGAAGCCTCTCGAGGAAGCAAGGCTTGCCACCAAAATCTGGAAAAAGATGCTGGCTATTAAAAGAAGCTAGAAGAAGCAGTTCAGCATCTCAGGGTATTTATCTATATGAAATGCTTTGAAACCCAGAAGAAGGTGTCAAAATGACACTGATGAGTATAAATAATCCTTTTTGGTTTATAAAGTAGTTTTTCATGCATTATCCCAGACTCAACAATAGCACCAGGGAAAACAACAAGTATCATCCTTTCCCCTTTATAAACAAGGAAACGGAAATTCATGGCAGTCAATACTTTACCAAGTTTACAAGTCAAGGGGCTGCAAGCTCAACTCTCATTCTTCACTGAGAGCTCTTTTGAGTACACAGTGCTGCCTTCCTGAGGAATCTAAAAAGTACAATAATGATAGGGAATGGTATTAATATTTGGGAACAAAGGCCTTGAAAATCATGAATATTTGGCCACCAGATTCATCTATTCACACAGCAGACCCAATAGTGCAAAGTCAGTAGCTTGATTTCAGTATGACCAGCCACTCTTCAACTTTGAACCATTAACCTCCAAGCAAGCGATCCCACTGTGTCAGACCAACTGTGGGCTCACAGAACTTCTCTGAACTTTGTGAATCATTCTAAGTTGTGCAATTTTTTTTTAAAGTCATACCCCCTCTTCTATTGTTGTCTTTGTCCAGCTGGCATCTTCTCAGACCTCTGGATCCTTGGTAGACAAAGAGCAGGGCTTCCCAAGTGGCACAGAGGTAAAGAATCCCTCCAATGCAGGGGATGAGGGCTCAATCACTGGGTCAGGAAGATCCCCTGGAGAAGGACATGGCAACCCATTCCAGTATTCTTGCCTGGAGAATCCCATAGACAGAGGAGCCTGGTGGGCTACAGTCTACGGAATAACAAAGAGTCAAACACGACTGAACAACTGAGCAGACAAAGAGCAGGAGAATCATCCAGTGCTTCCGGGGGATATCTCTTAAGCTTGCTCCCCACCTGGGTCATCACTGAGATCAGAGGAGAACATGTGGTCAGCCTAGTATGAGGCAATGGGTAAAGTACATAATCTGAAATTAGAGGGCCTGCTGGTTTGGTCTGGCCCCTATCACTAGTGTATCCTATTTGGTAGACAGTAGACAAGTCAGGTGTGGTAGGTGGAATGACCGGCCTCCAAAGGTGTCCGTATCCCAATGCCTGGAACCTGTGACCGTGTTATTTTACATGGCAAAAGGACTTTGAGGAAGTCATTTAAGAACTGTGAGATGGGATGATTATCCTGAATTCTCCACATAGGCCCAATGTCATCAAAAGGATCTTTATAAGGTGGAGGTAAGAGGGTCACAGTCAAAGAAGGGGACATGGTGATGGAAGGAGAGTTTAGAGTGATGAGGCTACAAGCCAAGCAACACAGGTGGCCTCAAGAAGCTGAAAGAGACAAGGAACAGATTCTTTCCTAGACCCTCCATAAGGAACACAGCCCTGCTAACGCAATTTTATTTTAGTCCCATAAGACTCACTTCTGATCTCTAGAACCGTAAGATAATAAGCTTGCCTTGTTTCACACCAGTCAGACCGCGTTGATTTGTTTCAGAAGCAACAGTAACCTAATACAGAAAATAACAGAAACTGAGGATTTCTTACAAGTACAACAAACAAGGGAACAGACCATGGTCTTTATGTGTCAAGGGTCTCAACCTTGGGGAACGTGCCAAATCCTGAAAAAGGAAAGGTTTCAAAAGGGAGGTTCAAAAGGGAGACGCAGATGTAAAGAACAGGCTTTTGGACTCAGTGGGAGAAGAAGAGGGTGGGATGATTTGAGAGAACGGCATTGAAACACACCCATCACCATATGTAAAATGATAGCCAGTGGGAGTTTGACGTGTGACACAGGGCACCCAAAGTCGGTGCTCTGTGACAGCCTGGAGGGATGGGGTGGGGAGGGAGGTGGCAGGCGGTTCAGGAAGGAGGGGACACATGTATGCCTATGGCTGATTCATGTTGATGTATGGTGAAAACCATAATACTGTAATTATCCTCCAATTAAAAAAAAAAAAAACTGCTGCTACCCACAGCTGCAGTTCATTCCAACTCAGTTTGACAAAGCGTCCCCAAATCCATCCCAACTCCCAATTAATCAATGGAAATTCCTAGAAGCCATCCAAAGAAAACAAGGAACCAAAAATTGTGCAGCAAATTTCCACTGGCCTCACCCTGCAGTGGAAAGCATACTGGGCTGGGCATCAGAAGATCTGGGTCTTCCTCCTGTGTGACCTTGGGCCTCCGTAAAATCTGATGGACAAACTGATAAACTCCAACTACAGTTGCCTCAAACAATGAATGGTGTGTTATGATTCTGTGTATTTGAAGTACACAATAGACTGAGTTTAAAAAAGTACATTTTATTGAGGAAAACATTTAAATCACTCATTCATTCACAAAACACTACTGTGTTCTAACGGTCAGGCATTAAGCCAGGAAGCTGAGCTTCAAAGACAGTACAGTGTGATGTGGCCACCTCCCCTCCGGAGATGCAAGTCCTCCCTGAGCCCCAATAGTCTCATCTCTGGGGTCATTTGGCTGCAGTACCTACTGATCATTGATTCCAACCCTCAGTAACTCAGGGGCCTTCCCTGTCTCCCCCAAGTTGGGTAACACCTCTCAGTTACACACTTGCTTAGCCTCTTACCCTTTTACTAATAATATATTCATGTGTCTAGTTTGCACTTTGCTGAATAGCAGCACCCAACAGAATACTGAATCATCAGCACAGCCATGTGCCTGTGCCAAGGGTCCCCTTCCTTCCTTCCTCCCTGTCCCATCTTTCTGACTCTCATCGAACAGCAGTAAGAAGATTATTCCCTTCTCCAGGGGATCTTCCTGACCCAGGGACAGATCTTCCTGACCCAGGTCTCGGGCACTGCAAGCAGATGTTTTACCATCTGAGCCACCAGGGAAGCCCCAAATGATATAACATATGTGAAAGAAGGTTAAAAGTGACAAATGTGTATAAGGTACAAATACAAATGAATGAATAATCGCTTTTAGCCACAGAGCAAGAGAAAGCGCTGACCACCCTCCCCAGCTGGGCAGGGCTGGCTCTCCTGCTCCTTACTTCTTCCTCTACCGCCTCCCAGGTCCTAGGCTCTCACCTGCGTGGTCTCCATTCTAAGTGGGCTCCAAACATGAGAGCCGGGAACATGCCACGCTGGTCACCAGAGCCTGACCAACAGTTGTGCATCCAAGCAGAGGGGCCTTGGGTGACCAGGGCAGGGCCTGGCAGGGCCAGAAGTACTTCTGCCTGGAGTGTTAGAAAAGCAGAAGGTGAAAGTGCTCAATTCAGGGGAGCAATTCACATCCATTCATGTGCCAACTCATACCATGCCACCTGTGGTAAGGCTGCACTTACAACCATTCACACTCCCAGATCCTGCCCTCAGAAAAATGTATAAGGAACTCCCATACTCTGGCATAGGGTAGTTCAGCCAGGGGGTCCCTGTGACAGCAAACAGCCTGGCAATCCATTATGAATCCATGTTCTGCTCCCTGAAACCACCCATGAACACGCCAACTGCTTAACGGCTCCCATCCGTTAAAGAAAAAAGAAAATTCATCTATTTAAAAAGCCACTACCCAATCAGATACACATGTTATTGAGGAAAAAAACAATTATACTGCTGGGGGATCAAAAATGGTGCAACCATTATGGAACACAGTACAGAGAGTCCTTGCTGCTGCTGCTGCTAAGTCACTTCAGTCGTGTCCGACTCCGCGTGACCCCATAGACGTCAGCCCACCAGGCTCTCCTGCCCCTGGGATTCTCCAGGCAAGAAAACTGGAGTGGGTTGCCATTTCCTTCTCCAATGCATGAAAGCGAAAAAGTGAAAGTGAAGTCGCTCAGTCGTGTCCGACTCTTAGCGACCCCATGGACTGCAGCCCACCAGGCTCCTCCATCCATGGGATTTTCCAGGCAAGAGTACTGGAGTGGGGTGCCATTGCCTTCTCCGACAGAGAGTCCTTAGAAAGTCTTAAAAAGAATTACCATATAACCCAGTAATCCCACTTCTGAATATACATCAGAGGAATTCAAAACAGGATCGCAAAGAAAAATTTGCATATTCAAGTTCACTGAAGCATTATTCACACTAGCCACAATAGCCAAAAGTTAGAAGAAGCCCAAGCATACAATGGATAAATGGATAAAGAATATGTGCTATACACATTCAACTTTATACACCCCTGGTAGCTCAGTCAGAAAAGAATCAGCCTGTAGTGCAGGAGACCTGAGTTCAATCCCTGGGTTCGGAAGATCCCCTGGAGAAGGAAATGACAACCCACTCCAGCATCCTCGCCTGAAATATCCCATGGACAGAGGAGCCTGGCAGGTTGCAGTCCATGGGGTCGCAAAGAGTTGGGCATGACTGAATACTATGCAGCCAAAAAAGGTAGGAAATGTCATGTGCTACAACATGGATGAACATTATGAACATTGTGCCAGGTAAAATAAGCCAGGCCAGAATGGTAAATACAGTATGATTCCATATATATGAGCTATCTGAACAGTCAAATTTTACAGAAAATATAAAGGTGGTGGCCAAGGGCTGTGAGAAGAGGAAGGGAGAATTAATGTTCAATGGGTACAGAGTGTCAGTTTTGGAAAAATTTCAGAGTGACCTGTTACACAGTGTAAATATACTTAACACTATTGAATTATACACTTTTAAATGGTCAAAATGTCATGTGTTTTTAATCTCTACAAAAAAAAATCTTTGCAAGCGCATGCAAACGAAAAAGATGCCGAAGACAGATAACATAATTTTTAAAAGAAAGTCTACATGGAGAGAGTACCTTGAGCAATGCGGAAAAAGGCAAAGCATCAATCAAATCAACAGTCCACCTAGTTAGCTTGGAGTCGGCACTGCAGGCGTGACGCAGGGGCAGGAACAGGACTCCCAAGTGGCCGCTGAAGCCCCAGCTCGGAAGGCGAGTCTGATCACCTCAGGACAAGCCCTTCACTGAGTGCTTCCCTCTCTGGGAAATGCAGACAGTCTGCACTGCTTCATCCACTGTCCTGTCCAGGAAGACTGGCATCTAAAGGGCCTGGCCTGGCACAACTCATTTCCCAGACCAAGGTCTGTGAGTAACTGCCTTCCTCTGAGGATGAGCCACTGCTTGGGATCAAGCTGAAGGCCTGCATCTTGTGAGTCCACAAGAGCACCCAGGAACCGAACACTGCAGTGTCCTGCCCAACGTTAGCCTGGCACCATTCAACAGAAAAGGACCAAGTCAGGAACAGTCCTTTACACAGAAATCACATGCTCTGGTTCTTGACAACTGTAATTACAGCCAAAACAGCTTCTAAAAGGGAGGGAAGAAAAGAAAATAGCACCCCGGACCTAGCAGTGAATTGGGGGGTTCAGGGTAAAACACACACCCAGAGTTCTCATTGGTGGCCAGACTAAACAAGTGGCTGGACAGCTAGACCAAACAGCTTTCTGGCCAATTAATTCCTCCCTCTAATTTAATGAGCTGCTCATTAAGTAGTGGAAGCAGGTCATAGGGAACAGAGCTGCTGGCACATGGCCCGCTGGCTGACAGGTGCTGAGGGAGAGGAGACGGGGCCACACTCCAGCCCCAAGGGCTCCAGATCCCGTGCACGGCCAGCGCCACCAGACACCGCGGCCCACCTCTGCTTCGAGATGCTGTCTGCCGGTACCTCCATTCCTTCTGCAAAGTTGGATTTCTGCCTCTGACTCCCTCACTGGGGATGTTCCGAGTCCCGACCTTTCAGTTCTCCAGCGGGAGTCATCACCCAAACGAGGGAGCAGCACAGTTCTGGGTGTGGATGCCAGCCCAAACTACTGACACCAACTTGATCTAGAATTAATTATTTAATGCCCCAGGCTTCCATGTCCTCATCTACAAAATATAAAAATACTCTCACTTCATCTAGAGTAGCTACAAATAATAAATAACATTATTTCCATATTAAGAGGCCTAGTAAAGCACCTGTCACACAGTAAGTGCTGAATAGTAGCCACTATTCTGATAACTACTATCATTATTAATTAATAATGATAGTAATAGTAGAAGCAACATAGTCACTGTGTCCTAGTCGAGTAAGAAGAAAAGAGGGACTCTTTTGGTTGAAACCCCAAGGTCATATCTGTGGTGAGAGCAATACACCCAGCCAGGCCCCAGATACACCCAGCCAGGCCTCAGCGGGCTCTACTTGAGTGGGAAGGTGAAGGAAGAGAAGAGGTCTGGGAACACTGAGTGCCAGGCCTGAAGTCAAAGGCATGTGCTCCTGAAACCAAGTGGAGAGCTGCATGCAGCTGCATGCCCATCATTCAAGACCTCTGTGACTCTCTCAGCCTCAGTTTAATCCAGATAATGAAGGTAACATGATCCCATTTCACAGTTTGTTGTGAACATTAAATGAACTCATGTGAAAGTGACTCATTCCTGCGTCCAAGAAAAACAGTATTGATGCATTTAAAAACACTTTCAACAAATTCAACTTAATAAAAAATGCTGAAGAACTGGGAGGGTCAAAGCAGTGAACAGCCTAAAATAAGCTGGCTGATAAACTGCTTAGAGAAAACACAATGAATTGAGGTTTCTGTTGTTCAGATGAACTGACAAAAAAAAACTAACAAAAAGCAAAATGAGGCTCCCAACATCTATATATTTTCCACTGAAGTGAGTAGATTCTTCTAGAAGACAAAGAGCTCAAACCAGGCTGCATTCAGGATGACCAATCCAGCCACCTCCAATACCAATTCTCTTCAAAAAATCAATCCAATTCATTGGCCCAATCCCAGATCCACCCTCAAACTGCACAAATCTAATCTCTTCTATTTCACGACAGAGTACATGGGGAAATTCCTTCACAGTGGTCAGAAGACAAAATTAATTTTTATTCCATCTCTGATCCGTGTACCACAGACTCTGGTCCTAAAGCAATAGGTTGGAAAGTTGACCAAACTCTTTTAGAATATCCAAAATAGCAGAAGAGAATGCACACACATGTCCAGAGCCTAAAGCAACTGACAAAGGAAATTCTGTTGAAATCCCACATTTGTTCTTAAAAATTTACGTAGATTTTCCTTATGCACCACAAAAATGCTTCACTTTTTTAAAAGTGCTTTGAGCCAAGTATCAGCTAATTACTAAACCTTTTCACTAAAAGCTGAATAACTTCACCAGTCTCCCTCTCACCCCCTGGCAGACCCCACATCCTCAGGGGTAACATGCATCTCAGTTTGAGAAGCGGTAGTTCACAAGACAGAGAGGGCGGTAGCCCTCCAGCCACTGATATGTCCATTTTAACCTTGACCTTTAAGCAACATCAACCACCTAACTCAGAATAGCTCCCCTGGACAGTATAGGCGTCTTGCACAGAGTGCAGCCATCCATTCTGGCACCCTGAGCACTTTCTAAAAGGGCAAGCAGGTAGGATGGCTGGGTTCCAGGCCCACACAGTCCCATCTCCAGCCACTCACCCGGATCCGACGCATGGCAGCCACAATCTCCACTCTGCTGTTGGGCCTCGGTACGTCCAGACTTCCAACGTACTGTGGGGAGAGAAGCAAACACTCGCTGAGAAGAGGGATGGCAGGAGTCCCTAATCACAGAGTTAGGGCTGGAAGGATCTCCGGAGGTCATCAAGTTCATCTTCCCATTCTACAGATAAGGAAATTAAGAGCCAAAAGGATGTTTCCTGACTACTTCTAACTTTATAAAAAGCAAAACAAGAAACTGCTTCCTTTTCTCATCTTGTTTTTAATCAGAGAGGCAGGCAAGGACCGTGTTTAAACAAGCGAGCTTCTGAAACAGAAAGGGTTGGGTATGAAGACTCTCCCGCCGTCTTTGTGGCAAGCTAGCTCGCCTGTGTCTCAGTTTCATCATCTGTAAAATGAGATTTCAGTAAAGATAAAGTGGGATAAGGTATAAACCTCTTACAGAAATCTGGTCTTTGTGCATTAAAGCAATCTAAAAGAATAATATCTACTTCTTTTTTAATTAATGAAACTTCACTGAGTTTGCCCTGGATGTTACAGAGACCTCAGACATTTGAGCAATTTCCTGAATAGAGAAAAGGAATGGACTAGTTATGCATTTAAAAATTTAACCTGATTAAACCAAGTGACAGGTTGTTTAATATCCTATGTAATTTTTTGCTACACATGACTCAAATAATGCAGATATATGCAGAGCACTGTCAATGGTCTCAAGTACAACTCTCTTTTATGTTAATGGACATACAGATTCATAGACATGCAGAGGAATTTCTTTTATGTGGAAAGGTTAATACTATTCACATTGTTCTGCAACTTGATTTTTTAACTTTAAAGATAACTTGGATATCTTTCTCCACCAATGGACACAAGTCTATCATGTTACTTATGATGACTCCGCTACTGGTGGACACTTCCCCAGGGCACTCTTACAAAATTGCTTCCACAAACCTCCTTATCTGCACACTGCTGAGTTCATCCAGGTAGCCCTTCAAGCTAGATTCCTACAAGTGGGACTACTGGATCAAAATTATAGATAATTTCTAGATATCATTACTGAGGATGAAACAAGAGAAAAGGAAAGCCCCACCCTATTACATACTGACCCACTGGGATTTGCCTTTTCCTTTTTCAGTTCAGTTCAGTTCAGTTCAGTCTCACAGTTGTGTCCGACTCTTTGTGATCACATGAATCACAGCACGCCAGGCCTCCCTGTCCATCACCAACTCCCGGAGGTCACTGAGACTCACGTCCATCGAGTCAGTGATGCCATCCAGCCATCTCATCCTCTATCGTCCCCTTCTCCTCCTGCCCCCAATCCCTCCCAGCATCAGAGTCTTCTCCAATGAGTCAACGCTTCACATGAGGTGGCCAAAGTACTGGAGTTTCAGCTTTAGCATCATTCCTTCCAAAGAACACCCAGGACTGATTTCCTTTAGAATGGACTGGTTGGATCTCCTTGCTGTCCAAGGGACTCTCAAGAGTCTTCTCCAACACCACAGTTCAAAAGCATCAATTCTTCAGCGCTCAGCTTTCTTCACAATCCAACTCTCATCCATGTATGGTCATCCATACATGACCACTGGAAAAACTATAGCCTTGACTAGACAGACCTTTGTTGGCAAAATAATGTCTCTACTTTTCAATATGCTATCTAGGTTGGTATCTTTTCCTTTTTACAAGCACATATAAAACAGCCCAGAGGATATCCCAGAAATTAGTAGCCCCAGGATAATTTAAAAGTCTACGCAACCAAGGACCACATTAACAGAAGTGCAGGACAGTCATCTGCAGGAAATGTACTTCCTGTGGTTACGAGAACAGAAGGTTCTTCCTGAAATGTGGAGCAAGGCTGGCCCCAGTGAAAAGTGTTTCGAAAACTAAATACTGGGAAAGGATTTCCCCTCGTATTGATCCACAGTGTGTGGTAATACACTGGAGACAGTGATTCCCCACCCCCTGTAGGAAGTCTGGGCCCCACATGGACGGCCTCACCATCGCAGGTAAACAAAGCCCCCTCGCCCTGAGGATCTAAGCGCACTGTCAGCTTCAACCATGGCTGGCAGAGCTCCCCTCTGAGCTCTGTGGGACCCCATGGTTTGCCAGCATGTCAGTGACCCACACAGCCAGGTTTGTGATGGCCCAAGTTCAAAGCAACCCCCCCGCAGCTGGGGCAGTCTCCACACTTCCCCTCCCGAGCGCTGCATGCCTGGTGGCTCCTGCCCTGAACTCTGAACGGTCAGGACTGACCTGGCAATCAGTCTGAACGCAGATGTCGAAATGGATCCCCACCCCCTCCTTTCTTAGAAAGGGACTGTGCTGAGAACCCCAAACCAGTCATTCAGGGGTACAGAGAGAGGAGAAGTGGCTTTCTAGCTCTGGACGAGGTTTCCTAACCAGGGAGTAGCATTCTGCACGTGAAGGTGCTCACATGAGGACACCCAACATCGTCACGCTATCCGTGCCTCCTTCACGCCATTAGCCAGCTGGTACGTGTGCGTGTACTCACCACACACCTTCACACACATCAGTGCACACATGCTCACATACCACATGTGGCACGTGCATACACATGACTCACCACACACACTCGTCTCACTCAGCCCACGTGAAGCATGCACGCGGTCATCCCACGCGCACTAACACATCCCACTTGTAGTCACACCACACGCTCATCTTCCTTCTCAACCATCTGAAGAAAATCACAAATCTGCCTTTCTGAGAGAGAGTAGGGAGCAGACACCCATCTCTACCAGAGCTACAGCTTATGGTTATTCGAGGAGATTAAAGGGAGACATGAAGCAGGGATCAAAAACTAAACATCCACATTAATGACGAACCAAAAAGCAGAGCAGGAATTTCAGGGAAGCAGAGGAGGGGTCAAAAATCAGAGGCTATGATAAGTGATTACTGCCCTTATGTACATGTATAACTCCATAACAAAAAAGTATCTCCATACCTAACCATTACCACCACCACAGCTAATCTCAGTCCACCCTGAGGCTCCATTTTGGGCAAAATACAGGACAGTCTTAGACCAGACAGATCAGGAAGCTCACGCAACCACTTAAGTTTAAAAATATCAGGGCCTGCTTCCTTTTCACAGCCATCTAGAAAAGAAAAAAAAAAAAAAATAGAAGGAAGATGCAAATTGTATTAAGTAATCAATATATAAGATTTATGAGTCAGTTTTATCTGTGGCTTCATCTTCCAGATAAGGAGGAGTTAAGTGCAAATAAGGTTAACCAAAGGACTTCGAATATTCTTTGTAAGTTTCCAGAGAAACCTCAGCCTTGGTGCTAGGTTAATACCTCAGGAAGTTTTTTTGGGGGGGTTGGGGGGTGCTTTTTCTTCATTTACTTGCTTCCACCCTATTTTCTAGAGATTAATTTCTGAAGACTGTGATAAACTGAACTGTAGTGTTTCCTGGTGAATCACACTAAAGGCAGCAAGACATAACAGCTTAACAGTCACAAATATTATCACCACCCATTGACTTGTGAGACTTTCTGCCCTTACCCTCCTAAAGGAACAGCCCTTTATTTAAAAGGTTTCTGTCAAGTGTTTTCGGAGATCAGGAAAAAGCTTATGTATGAATAAAAAATAAACACATCAAATGATCAGCTTATGATGATGCTGGAAAAACTGGTATCCTCAGACTTGGCCTCTGGACAAGATACAAAGAAATAAGTTCACAAAATGTACAAATACGGAACTATAGATATACATAAACTACGCATATTAGTTAATAATTATCAACGCTGGCTCATTATTAATTGTACCAAATGTACACACTAATGGAAGATATTAATAACAGGAGACTGAGCAGGGGGGTTGAAGGGGTATATGGGAACTCTCCTTGCTATGCAATTTTTCT
This sequence comes from Tragelaphus eurycerus, assembly GCA_935064755.1. NCBI lineage: Eukaryota > Metazoa > Chordata > Mammalia > Artiodactyla > Bovidae > Tragelaphus > Tragelaphus eurycerus. Next base: position 789,361 of record CAKXYN010000095.1, on the reverse strand, counting down.
GTAATCTTAAAACCACTCTAAAAAATTAAGTCTATTAGTTGAAATAATAAAAATAACTTTGAAGGCACTGGAGAGAGATCAAAAGCAGGCAGAGATTGATGCAGAATCAACCCTTGAAAATAGGGAACCACACTAGATAAGACCTGGTTGGTGCAGTTTTGCCCAACAGCACAATCCCACAAGTGCACCACTGACTGCCTGGAGCTTGGGCTAAAATGCTCACTCAGAGGGCCTGGGAAGTTGGTCACCAGAGACGTGAACAACCAGAGAGCCTGAAAGAGAGCAGAAACTGCTGACAAAAAAGGAGCCCCAATCATGTATAAATGCTACCCAGATCTTGGATGACCCCCCAGCTGCACATGTGCAAAGCAGGCTCCAAGGAATCTGGCAGAAGGTGGCAGTTGCTCACCTCATGTAATTGTGTAAGTTACTCGGTCATGTCTGACTCTGTGACCCCATGGACTGCAGCCCACCAGGCTCCTCTGTCCATGGAATTCTCCACTCCAGAATGGAAGAATAAAGGAGTGAGTTGCCATTCTCTTCTCCAGTGGATCTTCCCCACCCAGGGACTGAACCCAGGTCTCCTGCATTGCAGGCAGATTCTTTACCATCTGAGCCACCAATCTGCTTGTACTGCTCACGTCAGCAGAGGCAAATTTAGGATTTAAGACCTGATGCGTTAACGGTCCTTAAGAACAAAAATCTACACTCTTCAGAAGAAGACAGAAGAATCTTATGTCAGTGCAGGAAAGACCACAGAGAAAGACCACAGTGCCACATTCTCCTGGGGTAAAAGGACAGGGCCCCCCCCAGATGGGCACAATGTAATGGTCCCTGGATCTCTGCATTCCCAACTCACATCTTCTCTCTGAAAACCACTCAGTGCTACAGCCTCAGCTCCCAGCACAACCGTGTGAGGTTCAGGAGGATGCACCTCCTATAACAGAGATTGACAATGAGGCCTAAAGCAGTTGGCAGATGGCAGACAAGCCTCCAGCCCCCACCCCCAGCCCCCAGTCCAGGACTCTCTCCGCTGTCGGCATTCTTATTAACTCTCTTCCTTCAGGTCCCAAACCTAGCCAGATTTGAATTCCAACACCGTGCCTACCTTCTTATACCCTTCAAGTCTCCTGGCCACACTGTGTCCTTCTCTCTGAAAATACACACAGACAGTAGGAATCTGGTGCGTGCTAAGTGACTTCAGCTGTGGCTGACTCTTTTTGACCCCATGGACTGCAGCCCTCCAGGCTCCTCTGTCCACGGGGATTCTCCAGGCAAGAATACTGGAGAGGGTGGTCATGACCTCCTCCAGGGGATCATCCTGACCCAGGGATCAAACCCGCATCTCCTACGTCTCCTGCACTTGCTAGTTCTTCGCCACTATTGCCACATGGGAAATCTGGTATTCTGCTTGCATCTAGAAATCAGCAGCTGTGATGGCCCATCTGAGTTAGTCCCTTAACCAACCCTCTATCAGTTGCTAAAAACTTGGAATCATAGGAGCAGACGATTCCAAATCCAAAGGAACCTTAGGAACCACGTCCAAGGTTATGTCACAAAAGGAAGATTAAGAAAGAACATATGAAAAACATTTAGCACAGCTGGGTATCCTGCCAATGCTTAGTAAATATTCACCATTATGACTTCATCTAAAGTTACTTTTTTTCACATCACTCTATATCTTTCCCAGCAGTTAACATGATTTGCACTTAGGGTTCTGCCTCATTTACATGGTCACCATCTGCCATGCCCACTAGAATGGAAGCTCCTTGACAGCTGGAACCCTGCCCTCATATTTCTGCATTCCCAGCCCTTTGAGCCTGGCAGAATAAGACTCAAGTATCTGCTGAACGAGTGAGGGCAACTGCAGCCCACAGAGGTTAGGTGACCTGCCCAAGGATGCAGCTCATGGCAGAAGTGACATGAAAAGCCTGTTCTCCCAGGTGTCACTAGTAGTAAAGAACCCGCTTGCCATTGCAGGAGACATAAGAAACGGGGGTTCGATCTCTAGTCAGAAAGCGGCCCTGGAGGAGAGCATGGCAACCCACTCCAGTATTCTTGCCTGGAAAACCTCAAGGACAGAGAAGCCTGGAGGGCTACAGTCCAAAGGTCGACACAACTGAAAGCAACTTGGCACACACGCACCCACCCCGGGTCAGCGCAATAACCGCAACGGGAAAGTTCCTCCTTGCCTGCAGAAACCGCTCTCCGTGCGCAGCTGAGCGTCCTGCTGAGCGGGATTATGAATGTGACCTGGGTGAAAGTTCTCGCCTCATTTAGCACTGAACAAAGCAGCATTAACTGCAGCGGCAGCAGCGGGCCCAGATTCCAGGGCACACACTCAGCCGATGACCTTCTAATAAGCGCTCTGGGGAAGGGGACGAAAAAGCAAAGTGGCCTCGGGGTGTCCCACTCCCCACGTGTGCAGTCTGCTCCATTCTCCAGGTGGTTCCGTGCTCAGGAGGGGCAGTGGGGACTGAGAAGTACCCAAACGGACATTTACCAGTGTTCTCACCCCCGCCTGCAACAAGACAGAAGCCTCAGTGGAGGTTCCCCTCTCCCCCCTTTCCCTACCCCCCAACACCCACACACCAGAAAAGCTTCCAAAATGCTTGAAATGCAGCTGCACACCACATCTTTATTTATTTGTAGTCTAAGAGGAATGAAGCACTTATATTTCTTCCTTTCTCTCTCAGCCCATCTGAAAAAAGAAGCACTATTTGAAGGCCATCTGATGCTACTGTGTCACTATTGATCAGGGGCTCAGCGGGGGCCGATGAATGTGCCGGAGATCACAGCAGAATCCTTCCTGCTCCTCAACATTAAGGGACTGGGTGCAAAATAAATAATTGTGGTGACTTGTCTTTATGCTAATGCCTTGCCATTCTCTAAAAGGCACAGAGGATGAGACTGAACCATGCAATGTGCCCATGGGTTCTTTCAGTCTCCATTAGCACAAGCTTAGATGGGTTGGTTTAATCGTTTTTCTTTATTATGAGGACTCTGAATGATACAGCAAAGAGAAGAAAGCAGTAAGACAGAAAACCTGTTCTAGTCTTTCAACGATTAGCTCTTGAATGAAAGCTTCAGCTCTGCAATTAAGAGCTCTGGTTGCATCACAGATGCAGGCATGGGGCAGGGGCTGGCCTACATCCTGGTCAGGGAGTATCTTCCAGCCCTTATACCTGAGATGCTTACTCAGCCAGCAGGCTATTTCTCCTACAAAAAAAAAAAAAAAAAAAGAAAATGGGGGAAGCCCGAGGCACAGTGAGAGGCTGAGAATCACTGACAACACTAACATTCCATAATTATGAAATCATCACCTGTAAAACAACCAGGTGAGCCAGGAAGAGAGAGACAAAGAACATGATAAAATCATTAGGGAAGTCAGACCCAATAGCAGAGCTTAAGTGGCCTTAAAGGTCATTTGATCCAACCCTTCATTTTACACAAGGGAAAACTCAGGTTCAAAGAGAATAGAATATAGTTTATGAGCGGCAGAACCAGAAGCAAAGTGAGTCTCCCTACCTTGCACTGAAACACTGATACTTCAGTAGGAAAGAAGCAATCAGGATGAACACAAGCCAGCACCTCGATAAGGCCTAGTCCATTGCATTAAACTCAAATTGAGCTAGACAAGTAAGCCTATATGTGGACACCAAAATGATCATGAGGTCATTTTGCAAACCAATAAAAAAGCAAAAAAAAAAAAAAACAATAAAAAACCAATAAAAAGGCAAAAAAGCATAAAAGCAAACCAATTAAAAATGTCAGGGGAGGGAGATTTGTAGAAAAAAGCAAATGGATCATCATTTGACTCACTGAATGACTTAAGTTATGGAACTGAAGATATTTATTATGAAAATGGAGCAATGACACTGAAGAAGAGAAGCATAATCCCACCACTGGAGAGAAGCAGGGAAAGGAAGAAACACAGAGATAAGGAGACCAGGATGACGCTAGAGAGCATCTCCCAGCACCAACACTCTGTACCTCTCCTGTGAGATTCTAAGTATTTAAACTCTCCAAACCTGTCCGTTGCACAGAATACACTACATCTGAACTATCTAGAAGTCGAGGTTGTCACAAGAAGTAAATTAGATAATGCAGGTGGAAGTGTTAGTTTTTAAAAAATCATACAATTATAAAGAGATCCTGTTCTTTACATCATTATGCTCTTGTTTTGTGGGCTTGTAAGACCCTGAAAATGCAGAACTTGTAGCTCTACAGTAATCTCATACTGGATTCTCAAAGACTAAGGACTCTGCACAAAATGAGGTGATTCAAAATGCCAGAGAGTTAATGGGAGGATGGAATCAAGAATTCAACCCCAGCAGGCTCAAAGAGAAAGGACGGGATAAACAGCACGAGCAGAGAGTGTCACCAGTGACCAAGCCACACGGTCACAGAGACTCCCCTTTCCCCACAAGCACTCCCAGCAGGGAGGAGCTAGCTATGACAGCACTCACAGGGCCTCACAGGACAGGCTCAGTTTGCCGTGAATACTTGGCCATATTCCCTCTAGATGAACAGGCTTTCACCAGGAAAAACCTGCTTGGAGTTGGAGATGCAGGATCTCTAGTACAATGGTCATTTACCACTGAGCAAAGCCCCACAGCTGAGTAAAATTTCCAGATAACTGGCCTGTGAAGTAAAGTGAAGTGAAATCGCTCAGTCGTGTCCGACTCTTTGCGACCCCATGGACTGGAGCCTACCAGGCTCCTCTGCCCATGGAATTTTCCAGTCAAGAATACTGGAGTGGGTTGCCATTTCCTTCTCCAACTGGCCTGTACCTCCATTTAAAAACCAATCTTTTCTCTATTTTCTCTCTCTTGACTAGAAATGGCCCTAAAATATATTATCCTCTTCCTTAATAATTGAGACTCTGAGCTAGAATCCAACATACTTCTTCAAGATTCAGAATAACCATTATAAACATCACTTAATAGATAAGCTAATATCAGCAACGACTCTGTGAGAAATGTCTCCAGATTACTGCTAAGACTTTTGAGTCCTTGAGGCTGACTTTTAGGATTTTTCTAACGCTTCCTAGCGTTAGCAGCAAGGATGATAACAAAATGCCATATACGCTTCTGCCTTTAACAACTGTCCCCAAATCCTCAAGTACTAGCAACACAAATTCAACAACATATAAAAAGGATTATATACAATGACCAAGAAGAATTTATCCCAAGAATTCAAGGTTGGTTCAATACATGAAAATCGATTAACGCATATACCATATTAATAGAATAAAGGACAAAGACCAAATGATCTTCCCAATAGACAAAAAGCATTTGACAAAATCCAATATCCTTTCATGATGAAAACACTCAAACTATCAATGAAAGGGAACTTCCTCAATCTAATAAGGAACATCTTCAAAAACCCCAGGGCCAACATCATACTTAATGGTAAAAGACTAAATTTTTTTCTCTAAGGTCATGACCAAGCCAAAGACGTTCACTCTCACCACTTCTCTTCAACATTGATCTAGATGTCCCAGTCAGGGTAATTAGGCAAGAAAAGAAATAAAAGGCATCCAGACTGGAAAAAAAAAAAAAAGAAGCAAAGCTGTATCTACTTACAGATAACATGATCTTTATATAGAAAATAAAGAATATACACACAAAAAAAACTCTATTAGAACCAATGAATGAGCTAAAAATGAAGTTAAGGAAACAATTCCATTCACAATAGCATACTGTAATATTCAAAAAGAGTAAAATGGGTAGGAATAAATTTAGATGTACACTGAAAATTATAAATAATAATTGAAACACAGCGTAAAGATAGCAAAAAATATAAATCATAATTCAAGACAGCATAAATCAATGGAAAGACTTACCATGTTCATTGTTCAAAAGACTTAATACTGTAAAGAGGCAATACTACCCAAATTGAGCTACAAATTCAATGCTATTTCTACTAACACCTAGAAACTTTTTATTATCAGTGATTCTGATATCAAATGTGTCGATTTTTTCACACCAAGTAATTCTCTACTGCTGCTGCTGCTAACTCACTTCAGTTGTGTCCGACTCAGTGCAACCCTATAGATGGCAGCCCACCAGGCTCCCCCGTCCTGGGATTCTCCAGGCAAGAACACTGGAGTGGGTTGCCATTTCCTTCTCCAATGCATGAAAGTGAAAACTAAAAGTGAAGTTGCTCAGTCGTGTCCGACCCTTATCAACCCCATGGACTGCAGCCAACCAGGCTCCTCCATCCATGGGATTTTCCAGGCAACAGCACTGGAGTGGGGTGCCATTGCCTTCTCCTATGAGTAATTCTCTACTTCTCTGCAAACATCAACTGGGTATCCTACAATTTAATTCAATTCTGATCCTAATGATTCAGAGTTAGCACAGACCCTACAGTTATAGGCTCAGCTCCTTAAGACTGCCCTTCCACTTCAGATGCCAATCACGAGTCTTGGGTCTCCTGTATTTCTGGCCAACTAGCTATAAATTATGGGTTCCCATGACCCCCCTCTCAGGTTTGATAACAGCTAACAGAACTCAGGAAAACACTTTCCTTACGAGTACTGAATTACTATCAAGGATACGAATGAACAGCCAGATGAAGAGATGCGTAACGCAAAGTATGTAGGATGAGGAGCAAAGCTCTGGTAAGCCTCTCTGGGCACATCACCCTCCCAACATTAATCTGGAAGTTCCCCAAATCTCACTGTTCACGGTTTTCATGAACATTCTATTATATAGGCATAGTTGATTAAGTCACTGGCCATTGAGGATGGACTTCATCTCCAGCTGCTCTCACTTGCCCTGAGGTTGGGAGATGGTTGAAAGCCCCAAACCTCTAACCATAAGATTGGTTCATCTGACACCCTGCCCCCATCTCAAAGCTATTAGGGTCCCACTAAGAAATGGCAACCCACTCCAGTGTTCTTGCCTGGAGAATCCCAGGGACGGCAGAGCCTGGTGGGCTGCCGTCTATGGGGTCGCACAGAGTCAGACACGACTGAAGCGACTTAGCAGCAGCAGCAAGAGTCACCTTATTAGCATCAATTCAGGTAAGTTTGAAAGGGACTGCATAGGAGTAACAACAGATGCTCCCCTCGCCCTTATTATTCAGGAAACTCTAAGAATTTTAGTTCTGTGCCAGAAACCAGGGGCCAAATATACATTTATTGTACCACAAAATCATAGAATCCCATTTTCCTTTCCTGTATAAATTGACAAGTCAATCCTAAAATTTATGCAAAAGCGCAAGGGACCCAGACTTGCCAAATCAATCAAAAAGGAAAAAGCTGTAGGACTCAGACTTCTCAATTTCAACTACATAAATACAGTAATAGAAACTGTATGATACTGGCATAAAGCTGGACATACAGATCAATGGAACAAAACTGAGAGTCCAGAAATAAACCCTTACATTTACAGCCAACTGATTTTTGACAGCAGTGGCATGATAATTCATTGGAAGAAAGGGGTCTTTCTAACAATGCTGCTGGGACAACTAAATCAGATCAGATCCGATCAGTCGCTCAGTTGTGTCCGACTCTTTGCGACCCCATGAATCACAGCACGCCAGGCCTCCCTGTCCATCACCAACTCCTGGAGGTCACTCAGACTCACATCCATTGAGTCAGTGATGCCATCCAGCCATCTCATCCTCTGTCGTCCCCTTCTCCTCCTGCCCCCAATCCCTCCCAGCATCAGAGTCTTCTCCAATGAGTCAACTCTTCGCATGAGGTGGCCAAAATACTGGAGTTTCAGCTTTAGCATCATTCCTTCCAAAGAAATCCCAGGGCTGATCTCCTTCAGAATGGACTGGTTGGATCCCCTTGCAGTCCAAGGGACTCTCAAGAGTCTTCTCCAACACCACAGTTCAAAAGCATCAATTCTTCGGTGCTCAGCCTTCTTCACAGTCCGGCTCTAACATCCATACATGACCACGACTAAATAGTCACTAAACAAACAGCTAAATAGTCACATGCAAAAGAATGAAATGGGACTCCTACCACAAATCCCTTAGACAGCAAGGAGATCAAACCAGTCAATCCTAAAGGAAATCAACCCTGAATATTCATTGGAAGGGTTGATGCTAAAGCTCCAATACTTTGGCCACCTGATATGGAGAGCTGACTCATTGGAAAAGACCCTGATGCTAGGAAAGACTGAAGGCAGGAAGAGAGGGGGAGACAGAGGATGAGACGGTTGGATGGCATCACTGATTCAATGGACATAAACTTGAGCAAACTCTGGGGGACAGTGAAGGACAGGGAAGCCTGGCATGCTGCAGTTCATGGGGTCACAAAGAGTCAGACACAACTTAGCGAATGAACAACAACCACATATCATATGTGAAAATTAACTCAAAATTTATCATACAGCTCAATATAAGAGCTAAGACAATGAAACTCTTCGAATAAATTAAAGGAGTATGTCTTCATGACATACTTAAGAGTGGACATGTCCTTAGAGTGGACATGTCCTTAGAGTGGACAACAGTTTCTTAAATATGACACAAACCAAAGAAAGAAAAGAAATTGGATTTAAAAGTAAAATTACTTGTGCTTCAAAGGATATCATCAAGAAAGTTAAAATACGATTCACAGAATGGGAAAAAAAAAAGATTCATAGATCATACCTGATAAAGGAGTTTAATCCAGAATAACTCTTAGAACAATAGGAGACAAACAACCCAAAGGAAAAATGAGCCAAGAATATGAATAGACATTTCTCCAAAGAAGATAAGAAAATGGCCAATACGAACTTGAAAAGATGTTCAATCATTAGTCACGAGGGATTAGTCACGAGGGGAATGCAAATCAAGACCACAACGACATACTTTATACTTCCTAGGACCGCTGAAATAAAAAAGACAATCACAAGTGCTGACAAGGATATGGAGAAATTGTAGTAGGAAATAATGCAGCAACTTTGGAAAAGTTTGGCAGTTCACCTAAAAGTTAAACAGAGCTAACTTATCAGATCAGATCAGATCAGATCAGTCGCTCAGTCGTGTCTGACTCTTTGCGACCCCATGAACCGCAGCACGCCAGGCCTCCCTGTCCATCACCAGCTCCCGGAGGTCACTCAGGCTCGCATCCATCGAGTCAGTGATGCCATCCAGCCATCTCATCCTCTGTCGTCCCCTTCTCCTCCTGCCCTCAATCCCTCCCAGCATCAGAGTCTTCTCCAATGAGTCAACTCTTCACGTGAGGTGGCCAAAATACTGGAGTTTCAGCTTTAGCATCATTCCTTCCAAAGAAATTCCAGGATTGATCTCCTTCAGAATGGACTGGTTGGATCTTCTTGCAGTCCATAGCTCTTAACATATTTAAGAGCGCCCTCGCCTCCCCGCGACCCGCGCGCCATTTAAGAGCGCCCTCGCCTCCCCGCGACCGGCGCAGCGCCCTCGCCTCCCCGCGACCGGCGCGCCATTTAAGAGCGCCCTCGCCTGCCCGCGACCGGCGCGCCATTTAAGAGCGCCCCGCCGGCTGCGTCGCGCACTAAGAGCGCGGCCGAGAGGAGCTACCCCACGACCGAGGAAGGACGGCGGTGAGGGCCAGCGCACTAAGCAGGGCGGAGAAGAGCTACCCCACAACCGAGGTCAGGAAGGGCGGCGGTGAGGAGAGACCCCTCGTCCAAGGTAAGGTGCGATGGCTGTGCTTCGCTGGCCGGGAGCAGCCAGGAGCAGCCGGGATGAGATACCCCACGCCCGAGGTAAGAGAAACCCAAGTAAGACAGTAGGTCTTGAAAGAGGGCATCAGAGGGCAAATACACTAAAACCATTCTCACAGAAAACAAGTCAATCTAATCACACAAGGACCACACCCTTGTCTAACTCAATGAAATTAAGCCATGCCCGAGGGGCAACCTGGGATGGGCGGGTCATGGTGGAGAGATATGACAGGGTGTGGTCCGCTGGAGAAGGGAATGGCAAACCACTTCAGTATTCTTGCCTTGAGAACCCCATGAACAGTATGAAAAGACAAAATGATAGGATACTGAAAGAGAAACTCCCCAGGTCAGTAAGGGCCCAATATGCTACTGGAGATCAGTGGAGAAATAACTCCAGAAAGAATGAAAGGATGGAGCCAAAACAAAAAGAATACCCAGCTGTGGATATGTCTGGTGATAGAAGCAAAGTCCGATGCTGTAAAGAGCAATACTGCATAGGAACCTGGAATGTCAGGTCCATGAATCAAGGCAAATTGGAAGTGGTCAAACAAGAGATGGCAAGAGTGAATGTTGACATTCTAGGAATTAGCGAACTAAAATGGACTGGAATGGGTGAATTTAACTCGGATGACCATTATATCTACTACTGTGGGCAGGAATCCCTCAGAAGAAATGGAGTGGCCATCATGGTCAACAAGAGAGTCCGAAATGCAGTACTTGGATGCAATCTCAAAAATGACAGAATGATCTCTGTTCGTATCCAAGGCAAACCATTCAATGTCACAGTAATCCAAGTCTATGCCCCAACCAGTAACGCTGAAGAAGCTGAAGTTGAAAGGTTCTATGAAGACCTACAAGACCTTTTAGAACTAACACCCAAAAAAGATGTCCTTTTCATTATAGGGGACTGGAATGCAAAAGTAGGAAGTCAAGAAACACCTGGAGTAACAGGCAAATTTGGCCTTGGAATACGGAATGAAGCAGGGCAAAGACTAATAGAGTTTTGCCAAGAAAATGCACTGGTCATAGCAAATACCCTCTTCCAACAACACAAGAGAAGACTCTATACATGGACATCACCAGATGGTCAACACCGAAATCAGATCGATTATATTCTTTGCAGCCAAAGATGGAGAAGCTCTATACAATCAGCAAAAACAAGACCAGGAGCTGACTGTGGCTCGGACCATGAACTCCTTATTGGCAACTTCAGACTGAAATTGAAGAAAGTAGGGAAAACTACTAGACCATTCAGGTATGACCTAAATCAAATCCCTTATGATTATACAGTGGAAGTGAGAAATAGATTTAAGGGCCTAGATCTGATAGATAGAGTGCCTGATGAACTATGGAATGAGGTTCGTGACATTGTACAGGAGACAGGGATCAAGACCATCCCCATGGAAAAGAAATGCAAAAAGGCAAAATGGCTGTCTGGGGAGGCCTTACAAATAGCTGTGAAAAGAAGAGAAGTGAAAAGCAAAGGAGAAAAGGAAAGATATAAACATCTAAATGCAGAGTTCCAAAGAATAGCAAGAAGAGATAAGAAAGCCTTCTTCAGTGATCAATGCAAAGAAATAGAGGAAAACAACAGAATGGGAAAGACTAGGGATCTCTTCAAGAAAATCAGAGATACCAAAGGAACATTTCATGCAAAGATGGGCACGATAAAGGACAGAGATGGTGTGGACCTAACAGAAGCAGAAGATATTAAGAAGAGGTGGCAAGAATACACAGAAGAACTGTACAAAAAATAGCTTCAAGACCTAGACAATCATGATGATGTGATCACTGACCTAGAGCCAGACATCTTGGAATGTGAAGTCAAATGGGCCTTAGAAAGCATCACTACAAACAAAGCTAGTGGAGGTGATGGAATTCCAGTGGAACTATTCCAAGTCCTGAAAGATGATGCTGTGAAAGTGTTGCACTCAATATGCCAGCAAATTTGGAAAACTCAGCAGTGGCCACAGGACTGGAAAAGGGCAGTTTTCATCCCAATCCCAAAGAAAGGCAATGCCAAGGAGTGCTCAAACTACCGCACAATTGCACTCATCTCACACGCTAGTAAAGTAATGCTCAAAATTCTCCAAGCCAGGCTTCAGCAATATGTGAACCGTGAACTTCCTGATGTTCAAGCTGGTTTTAGAAAAGGCAGAGGAACCAGAGATCAAATTGCCAACATCCGCTGGATCATGGAAAAAGCAAGAGAGTTCCAGAAAAACATCTATTTCTGCTTTATTGACTATGCCAAAGCCTTTGACTGTGTGGATCACAGTAAACCATGGAAAATTCTTAAAGAGATGGGAATACCAGACCACCTGATCTGCCTCTTAAGAAATCTGTATGCAGGTCAGGAAGCAACAGTTAGAACTGGTCATGGAACAACAGACTGGTTCCAAATAGGAAAAGGAGTACGTCAAGGCTGCATATTGTCACCATGTTTATTTAACTTATATGCAGAGTACATCATGAGAAATGCTGGACTGGAAGAAACACAAGTTGGAATCAAGATTGCCGGGAGAAATATCAATAACCTCAGATATGCAGATGACACCACTCTTATGGCAGAAAGTGAAGAGGGGCTCAAAAGCCTCTTGATGAAAGTGAAAGTGGAGAGTGAAAAGGTTGGCTTAAAGCTCAACATTCAGAAAACGAAGATCATGGCATCTGGTCCCATCACTGCATGGGAAATAGATGGGGAAACAGTGGAAACAGTGTCAGACTTTGTTTTTCTGGGCTCCAAAATCACTGCAGATGGTGACTGCAGCCATGAAATTAAAAGATGCTTACTCCTTGGAAGGAAAGTTATGACCAACCTAGATAGCGTATTCAAAAGCAGAGACATTACTTTACCAACAAAGGTTCGCCTAGTCAAGGCTATGGTCTTTCCTGTGGTCATGTATGGATGTGAGAGCTGGACTGTGAGGAAGGCTGAACGCCAAAGAATTGATGCTTTTGAACTGTGGTGTTGGAGAAGACTCTTGAGAGTCCCTTGGACTGCAAGGAGATCCAACCAGTCCATTCTGAAGGAGATCAATCCTGGAATTTCTTTGGAAGGAATGATGCTAAAGCTGAAACTCCAGTATTTTGGCCACCTCATGCGAAGAGTTGACTCATTGGAGAAGACTCTGATGCTGGGAGGGATTGAGGGCAGGAGGAGAAGGGGACGACAGAGGATGAGATGGCTGGATGGCATCACTGACTCGATGGATGCGAGCCTGAGTGACCTCCGGGAGCTGGTGATGGACAGGGAGGCCTGGCGTGCTGTGGTTCATGGGGTCGCAAAGAGTTGGACACGACTGAGCGACTGATCTGATCTGAACATATAGACCAGCAATTCCACTGGTAAGTTTAAACCCGAGAGAAATGAAGGTATGACGAGGATTCCCTTGGTGGTTCAGTGGTTAAGACTGTGCTTCCACTGCAGTGGGCATGCGTTCAATCCCTGGTCAAGGAAAGAAGATCCCACATTCCATACAGCATCCCCCTCCTCCAAAAAAAAAAAGTCATATGGCTATGCAACAACTTATACATGAACGTCTGTAGCAGCATTATTAATGGCAACCCACTCCAGCATTCTTGCCTGAAGAACTCCATGGACAGAGGAGCCTGGCAGGCTCTCGTCCATGGGATCATAAAGAGTCGGACATGACTGAGTGACTAACCCTTTCACTTTTTCACTTTAGGCATAAAAGCCAAAAAATGGAAGCAACACAAATGTACATCAATGGATGCTGGATATAGAAAAGATGGCACATCCACACAATACCCTTTGGCAATAAAAAGGAATGAAATATTGATACATTCTACAGTATGGATGAATCTTGAAAACATTATGGTAACTAAGAATAGCTAGTCACAAAAGGCTACATATATGATTCTATTTTTAGGAATGTCCAGAATAGGCAAATTCATAGAAACAGGAAGTGGAATTAGTGGTTGCCAGGGATTGGGGAAATGACTGATAATGGTACAGGTTTTCCTTGGAGATGATGAAAATATTCTGCAACTAGATATCAGTTCCACAACTGTGAATATACTAAAAACCACTGGATTGCACAGGCTTATTCTTGGCTTAAAGCTCAACATTCAGAAAACAAAGATCACGGCATCTGGTCCCATCACTTCATGGGAAATAGATGGGGAAACAGTGGAAACAGTGTCAGACTTTATTTTTCTGGGCTCCAAAATCACTGCAGATGGTGACTGCAGCCATGAAATTAAAAGATGCTTACTCCTTGGAAGGAAAGTTATGACCAACCTAGATAGCATATTCAAAGGCAGAGACATTACCTTGCCAACAAAGGTTCGCCTAGTCAAGGCTATGGTCTTTCCTGTGGTCATGTATGGATGTGAGAGTTGGACTATGAAGAAGGCTGAGCGCCAAAGAATTGATGCTTTTGAACTGTGGTGTTGGAGAAGACTCTTGAGAGTCCCTTGGACTGCAAGGAGATCCAACCAGTCCATTCTGAAGGAGATTAGCCCTGGGATTTCTTTGGAAGGACTGATGCTAAAGCTGAAACTCCAATACTTTGGCCACCTCATGAGAAGAGTTGACTCATTGGAGAAGACTCTGATGCTGGGAGGGATTGGGGGCAGGAGGAGAAGGGGAGACAGAGTATGAGATGGCTGGATGGCATCACTGACTCGATGGACGTGAGTCTCAGTGAACTCCGGGAGTTGGTGATGGACAGGGAGGCCTGGAGTGCTGCGATTCATGGGGCCGCAAAGAGTCGGTCCGAGTCAGTCCAAGGGACTCTCAAGAGTCTTCTCCAACACCACAATTCAAAAGCATCAATTCTTTGGCGCTCAGCTTTCTTCACAGCCCAACTCTCACATCCATACATGACCACTGGAAAAACCATAGCCTTGACTAGATGAATCTTTGTTGGCAAAGTAATGTCTCTGCTTTTGAATATGCTATCTAGGTTGGTCATAACTTTTCCTTCCAAGGAGTAAGCTTATTAGGGTGAATTATTATATCTCACTAAAGTTGTTATTAAAAAACAATGCCATAACTCTTCCCTTTTTGGTCTGCTGTAAAAACAAAGAACCACTGCAGCCAAATTAGACTCAGCGCTCTCCTTCAACACGAGGCTGTGAGGCTCACCACCCATCTTGGCTGCTCAAATCTCTCTTCTAGGCCTTTCTGCATTGCTGCCTGTCATCAAGGTGTTTGAGTTCACCAGACAGACAACCCCTGGGGAAAAAGGAGCTCTAACTGTACTGGGTTTTAGCTCCAGTTGCAGAAGAAGCATTTCCCTCCCCCAGAGAAAATGAATTTTTTCTATATAGTAAGAGTTTAGCAATCCCATTTCACATTCCTACTCTCCAGTGCAGTAAAACTGAACAGAACCTCACAAAGTAGATTATTTCTATATCATGCTCAAGTTTCCAGAGCACAGAGTCCAAACACCACATTTCTGGGACGGCCCAAGTAAATCAGGCTTACTGAAGTGACCTCCAAACCGTACCAAACAAACTTCCAGACAGGAAAATATTTTTAAAGACACACCCCAAAAAAGGTAAAACAATACATTACACATTTTCCAACTTAAAAATCTCAGCATTCAAAGACTGTGATTAAAATGGAAAAATGAAAAAGTTGTGTTATCTCATGAAGGAAGCAGAATTTCAAGGTCAGAAGGGACAGTGAAAGCAGATCGCATTGTCTGACAGCCCTTCGTCTCCACACACACACCTGACATGTTTCTCTTTTCTATAAATCCCTGCCAGGTTGTTAACCAGCCTCTGTTTAAACACCACCACTGACGAAGTTCTTATCTCAGACAATAGCTTTAACTGTTGGAAAGTTCTCCCCACAGCAAGCTAAAACTGCTCTCCATGAAGATTCAGACTTTACTCCCCCCTCAAACACGGATAGTTCTCATCACGCTGCACTCATGGACCTTCTCTTCTGTACATTATAGCTTTTCTCATCTTTAGAGCTCAAAGGCTTCACTACTCTCAAAAAGGTGTCTCAAGTCTTCCCAGCTCTGCCAAACAGTGCCCTGAGAAGCTGAGGCATACGGAGGGGGCAGTTTAAAAGATAAATGATCAACAGTAGGGAGACAGCAAGAGAGAGAAGCTAAAGTGGTGCTCATGAGGACCAGCCGCTGAGAGGTAAGCCTAACAGGCTGGGCTTTCACCCTGATGCCACCTAAACCCTGAGCAGTAGCAGGTTCAAGAGCTCCAGATAGAGATATGAGTCAACCTACTCTTGGCTCAGCCACTAGGCTGCACAGGTTTCTGATCTGTGTGAAACAGGGGCAATAAATACCAGCTCACATAAGAGCTGGCAAAAAAAAAAATAATAAAATGATGCAGTTTGTATCTCAGAAGGGTGAAATGATGTAGAGAGATAAACATGGTTTCAAGACCAGCAGAGAAAAGTTTATCTTTAATGACCTTTGACCTCTCACTTGTGGTCCCATCCTTCACCTTTCCAAGTTCCCTGTTTCTAGCCCTCCTCCCAGTGCAGAACCAATCATCCAGGCAATTTCTTTTCCCGCTACCACCCTTTCCCGACCAAAACTTATCTGTCCTGGCTCCAAGTCCCCTGTCTCCATGTATTCCACACACAGCTAGCTAGGTAGACAAACTAGGACAACACTACAGCAAATGTCCTAATTTACTATCCCAGCCAGATGACATACTCATATCTTAAGAGCATCTCATGGAAGCCAAATATCCTCAAAGGCGATTCACTGGCCAGAGTTCTAGCACTGAGCATCAGATCAGTAGAGTGTGCATTTGAAGACAGAGATGCCTTTTAACTATAGCCTTCAAATCACAACATAAGAGCTTCTATCTCTTTTGCCCACGGTAAGTGATGGCCCTGCACAGAGAATTACAGAGGCTGGGATTAAAGGCCCTCACTTTTCACTTTCATGCATTGGAGAAGGAAATGGCAACCCACTCCAGTGTTCTTGTCTGGAGAATCCCAGGGATGGGGGAGCCTGGTGGGCTGCCGTCTATGGGGTCGCACAGAGTCAGACACGACTGAAGCAACTTAGCAGCAGCAGCAGCAAGGGAGGAAATGAGGTATAGGATAAAGTACCTGAGCTTTGGAGTCAGACCTGGATTGAAATCTGAGCTTCAGTTTCTTCTTTGTATAAGGGGGAAACGATGACCCCCTTACAGAGCCACTGTAAAGATTAACTGAAATAATGTACACAAAGTGCTCAGCACTCACACCTTCTTTCAGCTCACTGTCCAGGTTAGTTCTCCCTGTTACACTTGGTTTCACTTATCAGAGTTGTGAGTTTAGAACTATTTGTTTGCTTCTTATATTATTAACTGCGTTTCCCTTAACCAGACTCCAATAGGTATCTTGTAGTCATCACCACTGTATTTTCAACACCTAGTACAAAACCCGGAGAAGGCAATGGCACCCCACTCCAGTACTCTTGCCTGGACAATCCCATGGACGGAGGAGCCTGGTGGGCTGCAGTCCATGGGGTCGCGAAGAGTCAGACATGACTGAGCGAGTCATGCATTTCACTTTTCGCTTTCATGCATTGGAGAAGGAAAGGGCAACCCACTCCAGTGTTCTTGCCTAGAGAATCCCAGGGATGGGGGAGCCTGGTGGGCTGCCATCTATGGGGTCGCACAGAGTCGGACACAACTGAAGCAACTTAGTAGCAGCAACAGCAGCAGTATAAAACATGGCCCATCAGACCAAAACAATTAGTAGCTTTTCCAGTTGTTAAGGAAGAACCTTTAAGACGTTATTTAATTCTTTACCTACTTTGAGGCTGTCCCAGACTGTTGAGGATAGTATCCAACATGCTATGATGATCCACCCAACTGTCCTCATAACAGAGCAATTAATCATCATCACCACCACCATGACAAAACATGACAAAACTTCTGCAATGATTTTTCAGGTATGGTAATCCAGGAGTTGGTGATGGACAGGGAGGCCTGGCATGCTGCGATTCATGGGGTTGCAAAGAGTTGGACACGACTGAGCGAATGAACTGAATCCAGGTAAACGACCAGAAGCACAATGTCTGAGGAATCCAAAGTCACAGAAACAATTCCTCTCCCAAAAGACTGGAAAAGCAGCCGGGGGAGGAAGGTGAAATGACTACACATGGACTGTGAAGACTGAATTTCCCAGAGAGAAGAAATGAGGGAAGAGAGACAGGTTAGCACTGGAGGTACCTCCTCTGGGACTAGTCTTTCAGTCCCAGCTTTTGTTTTACTCCAACGAAGCAGGACATTGATGTCCTATGGTCAACTGCTTACCAAGGACATCTGGTTAGTTACCGAGACTATGACCCAGGTGTTGGGGCTTCCAAGCTAATGTTCTAAAGCTAACAGTATGGTCGAATCTAATGAAAAGGCACAGGCAGTCCCCATCCCAGTTCTACCACTTCTAAGCCGGTCTATGAATTTCAGCCAGCTGGTCAACCTCCCTGCACCTCCTCTTCTTCATCTGTGGAATGGAACCCCACAGGGTTATCATGGGAATTAAGTCAGACTACACAGAAAAAGCACACCCTATCTTAGAGCTCTATTCCTTTCTTTCTGAAAAATCACAGAGCATTTTTTATTTGCCAAAAATCAGGGAGGTGAGAAAAAAATGAGATTTTAAGAGGAAACACTGATAACAAGGAATGACCAACGTCTATTGTAATAAAGAAGCAGGTTTGGAAATAATTGTCTGAATGACTCTGAATGGACCACTAACTTTTCCAAGTTAGGGAAAAGTCAGTGGTCCAGGGCCAGGACAAAAGAGGTTTCAGGCAAAGGTCTTCTTTGGGACATACTAGAGATGTTTCAGCGGAGAATGCAATGGCACCCCACTCCAGTACTCTTACCTGGAAAATACCATGGGCAGAGGAGCCTGGTAGGGCGACTGCAAAGAGTCGGACACGACTGAGCGACTTCACTTTCACTTTTCACTTTCATGCATTGGAGAAGGAAATGGCAACCCATTCCAGTGTTCTTGTCTGAAGAATCCCAGGGACGGCAGAGCCTGGTGGGCTGCGTCTATGGGGTCTCACAGAGTCGGACACGACTGAAGCGACTTAGCAGCAGCAGCAGCAGCAGCAGCAGAGATGCTTCAGAAAACAAAATTAAGTCTCTGCCACCTCTACCCTAAAAGTTTAACCTCAAACCACACAGCTTGTGTCCCATTCCAATATGCCAACAAAGCATAGCATAGGTTCAGATTTGTCTGACCAAAGTTTTTTTAAGGCAAAATTTATTTTTTAATAAAGATTTTTGTGGAGAGGCTCCTTACACACCATAGAGCTAAACAAATGGTTTAAATGTTGCTGTGAGAGGTCCACGCCATCCTTGGAGGCTAGGAGGAGAAAAGAACTAGGGAGGAAGTGAGGCAGAAAGCCAGGATGGGAGAAGCAGCCACTGGGGTAGAGGGAAATGCTGTGTCCTGAACCAAGGCCCTCAGCCACAAGGGAGCCTCCTGCCAAACGCTCACCTGTCATGAGCCACAAGATTCCCTGGGTACAAAAGCAGGGGCAAGGGTAGTAGGAGTGAAGGCCAACCAGAATGATTAACCATCCTGGTTTGCCAGGAGCTGTCCTGGTTTTAGTAGTGCAAGTTCCACATCCTGGGCAAACTTCCGGCCTAGCTGTCTGCAGTGTCTCTCTCCTCCATCCTGGTTTCCCTAGCAAGAGGGTAAAATACTCCAGACCTACCAAGAGGGGTACAGGTGCCAGCAGCCTTGCCAGCTAAGCACACAACCTCTCAAAGAGGGGTCTTCTTAATGCCTCCAGCTAGATAAAGTCACAGAAAAGGAAGAAATAGGTGCTGAAAAAATAAGACCAGTCCCTTGCAATGTCTCCCAGGTAGGCAGGATGTCAAGCCTTAGGCCCCATCTTGCCAGAGTTATAAGGATGCTCTCGGAAAAGTGACACTCAGCCATGTTTGCGTCAGCTCCTCCATGCTTCCTCTGTCATTTTCCCAGCATGAATTTGGGAGTGGGGAGCAAACAGACAAAATGCTACTCAAGGGTATAACAATGATTAATAACCAAATATTAATATACAAATCCCAAGAACTATTTATTACTACAAAGTCTTATCCTCTAGGGCCACTTTTTCTACTTTTACAAAACCAAACCAAAGGAAAACCACATACCCATTATCACCACTGCCCCACTGCCAGAAGGATACACTAAACTCTCTGGGTTTCAGCCTCTCTAAACATGAGTAAGAATACCTGTTCTTCCTACGTTATAGAGTTCTCATGAGGTCAATGTAAACATATCCTTTTTTTAAACTGGGGCTTAAATTGGGGCATAGCCAATTAGCAATGTTGTGACAGTTTCAGGTAAATAGCAAAGGGGCTCAGACATACGTATATACTGTGAATATATCTTGAAAAAGTATGAAACCCTACAAGAGCAAGAGGTGACACTGTTATCAGATAGGAGTGATGTGGCACCAGGTCCCTGCCCACAAAGACAGGAGCAGGAGGCACAATCAGTGGGAAGAAGAGGGATGAGCCAAACCAAAGCACCAGACTTCCTGGTCTGGGGCCCACAGATGCTCCCACACCTTTCTACAGCCCTACCTGCCCCCAGGACGCAAAGCAATGTGCTCTGGTTGGGGGACTGTCTTTGGACATCACCTCTCTCCCAGAGAGGAAGAGGCCATTCTCAAGATGCCATGGCCCAAAACTGCCACTAGACTGTTATGTTGATGGTTTCCACTTACACATAGCTCAGAGGCAGCATAGTGAAGTACTGATAGAAAGGGTCTAAACTTCAACATCACCACATATTGACTGTTGGGGTGGGGGGTGATTCTCAAGAGAGTTACTTACCCTTATAAACCTCAATATCCTCATCTATCAAGTGGAGACAATACCTAAGTGGAGGGTTTCATGCAAAAATTAAATAACATGTAAAGCACACAGAATGCTCCTCACTAAGTGGAAGCTCTTCTACAAAAAGCTGAAAATGCTCAAGATACCATAGCTCTTGATCCCTCCTTGGATCACTGCCCAGCTGTCCCACCAGAGGCAGCCCAGTGGTGCTGGGTATGAAAAACACCCTCAGGAAGCATGAGGATTTGGTGACTATGGCTGCCCTAGACACCACCAGTCTACCTGGCTGATATTAGACCTTCTTGAATGACACAGAGCCTCTACCATAGCTTTTATAATTTGGTGGAAGATGGCAGAAATCACTAAGCCAACATCCGTGTTCTCCTCACTTTACTGAAATCACAGAATTTGGCAACGTTTTCCAACCTCCCTGATGAGATCTTGTGAGTTCCGGCCAATGAAATGTGAACAGAACTGATGCTCACCACCTCCAAAGCTGATGATTAAAAACAATTCCCATAGGAAATCCTTGCGTCCTTCTCATTCTCAGATGAACACAGGGCACTGTGGCCTTCAAGGAAGGTAGGACAAGATGGAAAGAATCTGCATCCCCAGATGACTCACATAACATAGTGCCCTTTCCAGACCAGACTGTGAAGTAGCAAACACTGACATAAGCCACAGAGATTTTGTTATGTGGCAGCCAGCACGACTCTTGCCTTCCAGTATTCACACCCTTGTACAGTCCTCACCAAGTGTGAACAGGCTGACCCAAGGAACTAATAAGATGCTACAGGCATGAGACCTGTGGCTTGGTTTTAAAAACATTCAGCTCCCACCACTCCGCCTCTCTCTCAGTTCTCTTGCTCTCGGGGAAACCAACCGCCATGCTCTGAAGATGCCCAAACAGCTCTATGGGCAGGTCCACGATGTGAGCACTAAGGCCTCCTGCCAACAGCCAGCTCCAATTTGCCAGCCATGCAAGTGAACCATCTTGAAATCGGACCCTCCAGCCAAGTCAGATCTCCAAATGACCACAGCCCCAGCCAGCATCTTGACTGCAATTTCCTAAGATACTCTGAGAAGAACTACCAGCTAAGCTGCTCCTAAAAACTGGACCCACAGAATCCATGATATAACTAATGATTATGGTTAGTTTAAGCTGCTAAATTTTGAGGTAATTGGCTGTGAATACACAGAATATACTTGTTCTACTAGCTTGTTACTTACCAAATCAATACATTACGTGTCCAAAGAAAACTCAAAGGAGTGGTCCAGTGCAATCTGTCCCCTCAGGTTACATGTAACATTTAATGTAAGGAACAGATAATGGCTCCCCTGACCACGCCAGCCCTTCCTCTTTACACACTTACATATTCCCTCTCTCTCACATAGACCTTAATATGCTCAGATACATGCTCTAGGCCAATCTACAGCTGTATAACTTTCTTTCCAGTAAAGAGGGTGTTCACAGATGGGAAGGAACCTGAGGGACCCTAAGAGAACGTGCAGTCTGTATATGTTAACACCGCACAGTAAGACAGAATTGTGTGTGCGTGTGTATGCATGTGCTACGCTAAGGCACAGGAGAGAAGCTAAGCAACCACAGTGGGGAGAAAGCATAGGGTCTTGACTAATGGGACAGCAGAATGAGGGGCAGGCGGCTGAATAAGGGACAGAATGGACTTAGAAATAAAGCAGAGAAAGGGCAGGAAAGGTCCTCATATACAGACTTTTCAAAAGAAAACAGAGCTATTCACTTTACCTCTCATGCTTCTGAGTCACTGGACCACCTTGGCTTTAAAGCAAAAAATAGTTCACAACACTCCCTGTGGCTCCTAGGCAGCACTCCTAGAAACCGTGGTGGTGGTACCATTAGATCAGATCAATACATAGAAAAGCATCTAGAAGCACACTCCAATCCAAATTCGGATAAGCTGCATGCAAATGGCAAATCGATAGCGCTGCAGAAGTGCAGAGGGACAGAGAGCCCTGGGGGTAGCTGGAGTGGCCCAGCATCTGAACGCGCTTCTCAGTGTGGCCGAGGGGCTGAGGCCGACCAAGGGGAGATACGCGGACAGAAAACGTCAAGAAGCCACACTGCCGTAGCAGACTGTGCGAACCACGCCCTGCCTCCTACTCTGGGCAGAGCATCTATCAGTGCCAAAGTCAGAGAGGCAAAGGAAGAGGGACTCCAGCTCCCAGCCTCCCCTCTATCTCCAAAGCCAAGGCCAGCGAGAACCAAAGGTTAAAACAGAGATTCAGAGATCAAGTCCCAGGTTGCCCGGGATCTCAGACAATAACTCCAGGGCGCTTCTACATGAGTCACTGGTTCCTCCACCGTAACTCAGAGCTGCTGTACTTCGACCTGCACTCTGGTTGGCCTGACACAATCTGCCTCTTCCTCAAGTTCCAGGGCATGTTGAGAAGAGCAGTACCTGGCCCAGAAAGCCCGAGAGGCACTTCTTCTATCTGCTCAGAGGCAGCCCCCTTCATGATCCGCCAGCTGAGAAACAATGGAAGAAAAGCACACACAATCCTCTTACTACGGTTCTTCCAACCAACTTGTCTCCTCGCACAAATCACCTGCCATCGAATTTGCCATCTATAAAGGGTAAAGAATAACCATTTACTGACCTCCGTAGCATGAAGAAAAGAAATGGATCTGGAAAGCAGTGAGAGGATGAGACAGCAAGCCTGGAGTGTCACACAAGGGAGATTGAATCCGTCACTCTAATTTGACACTTTTCATTTAAAAAATTGCTGCCGGTTCTGTTTTCCAGTAGGTTGAGGTAATTTATACAACTGAAGCTCCATAAGGAAAATGGAGCTTGTCTTGCATTCATATCTAGCCCAGCCTGGGTACATGACAGGTATTCAAAGAATCAGAAGAGGTTATTTTAAAATAAGAGTAAAGGAGTGAGGTGGATGAACCTAGAGCCTAATACACAGAGTGAAGTAAGTAAGAAAGACAAATGGTGTATGTTTATGCATACATATGGAATCTAGAAAGATGGTACCAACGATCCTGCATATAGGCAAGCAAAGGAGACACAGACATACAGAACAGACTTTTGGATTCAGTGGGAGAAGGAGAGGGTGGGATGATTTGAGAGAACAGCATTAAAACATACACATCACCATATGTAAAACAGATAGCCAGTGCAAGTTCAATGCATGGAGCAGGGCGTCCAAAGCCCATGCTCGGCGATACCCTAGAGAGAGGGAGGCAGCAGGGGGACGCAGGATGGAGGGGACACATGCGCACCCACGGCCAATCCATATTGATGTGTGGCAAAAACCATCACAATACTGTCCAGTAATTACCCTCCCTCCTAAGGACATCATGAGCCCCGATTTCTATAATTAATACCTAGTCAAATCAACACTATAAATCTTAAAAATACTGAATAAAGGATTCCCTTCTGGTTGGCTTTGTGAATGCTGTTTTCCTACCCTGGAATCACCTCCCTCCTCCATTACACCTTTTCGAATTCCACTCACCTTCGAGATAAAGCTCAAATCTCATTTTCCCCTGTGCAGTATTTCCTGACCACTCCAGCTCAGAACAGTACCCCCTCCTCTGAAGATCTGTAGCATGTGTTGAATCCATTTTTATAGCTCACACTTGGGTTGTTTCAATGTTTCTCACTTGCTTGTAAAACAGAACTTTCACTAGACTCTCAGAATCTTACAGTCCCAGACTGTATTATGTACCTAAATCACATCTCTTTCAACACTTAACAACAGTCATGTGTATACACCAGAGATGAATACAAAAGTTAATAAATAAATGTTCAGTTTCCACTTCAAATGAATCAATTCATAACATTTCACTTCCTAGACAAACTTAAGAAACAGACATTTCAAATGACATGCAAGTCGTACATACAGTTCTTAGGATGAGACCTTTGGTGTTCTAGAAAGCAAGTCTGCCTGTTTGCTCCTGTTGGTCCTGAAATGCAGCTACTCTCCCTGAGTTTCCACAGAGGTCAGAAGTGCCCCAGCCCCACCCTCATGCTTTAAGGCAGATCCCCAGATGGTGACAGTAATTGCCACATTACAAAGTAAACCGGGGTCAGCCACCTCCCTGCACAGACTTGGCAGTCCCCTTGGGAGATGTTGAAGCCTGCCGCTACTCAGCGTGCAAAGCAAATGCCAAGCTCTGTAGATAAAACAGGTGTCCCCCCATCACGATCATATCAACAAATTCAGGACGTTTGTACCAACTGTTCTTGTCCTCTAGGACTGGAAATCCTCCAGAAGGAGAAAGAAATTCATCTTCCCACCATTCCAAGAGCGTGTCTTTTCCCCTTGCAATATAGGAAAGACAAAAGCCTTTGCAGAGAGAGACTCAGCATGAATACCATCCTTGAGGAGCTTACAGCCCAATGTGACCCAGGCAGCCCTGCCAGTAGCCAGCAGCCATCCCCACTGAGGCCAGAAAAACTAAGAGACGTGACGCCTGTCTTCTAAAAACCAAGAGCACACCAGAAGACAGACAATGTGCTAAATGAGGTCACTGCTGTGAAGAGGTTCTGTCTGCAAAACACAGCAGAAGCACAGAGGGACAAACACCGAAGTGGACCAGGTTCAGGTCAGAGGTCTTCTCAGAAGAAAGAACTTGAGAAGCCATCAGATGTAGACTGAGGAAGGGTCTGCTCCTCACAGGAGCACCGGCACACACAGAGACGGAGGGAAGTCGGCATGGCCCGCAGACCTGCTCAGTGCCACGGGTCCTCAGCCCAGAATCCACAGCAAACTTCCGTCAGGTTTGCAGGGCAGCTTCCTGTGTGGTGGATGGGAGAGGGCAAGAGGAGGGACCACAGAGATGAGGCGGACCAGAACCAGGGCAACGGAAGTGCGGACAGGCTGAGAGGTAGGCTGAGGGGAGGCTGAGAGGTAGGAGGGACAGACCTGGAAAATGACTCAGATGTGGCCATTAGGGTGGAGCTGAACCAGGATGACTTCCGCAGTTCCTTTCACCTTCCTTCAACCCTTTACCGACTGTATCTCCACTTTGTACCCACTCTCTCCCTCTCACACCCCTAGTTTTGCTTTGAGATATGTTATCCATTATACCTATGCTTGCTATGACTCACTCCTCACATCTGTGTAATTTAGCATAAATTCTGACTTGACGGCTGTCATCTGTGTCTCTTCCCACTCAACTGAATTCCAAAGGTGTCCTTTTGAACTGAATGTATTTTCCCTCCCCTTTAGAATAGATAAAATTTTGTGGAAATATCTTCTCTTCCTTTCCTCCTCCCTGCCCATCAAGTTCATTTCCCATCAAGTTCAGAGGACAGGAACTAGATCTGATTCTATGTTCTACTTCACGCCAAGCATGTTCTTGGCACTCGATGAATGCTGATTACTTGGACCACAAAAAGAATAACAACCTACAAATACCCTGGCTTCCTGCAATTGAAAGGAATTAACCGTTCTGCAATTAAGAGAAAGCTGGAGAAAATATTTAGTTAGCAACTTCTCAAAGCAGACAATAAGACTGCGGCAATAAATACCACTTCCAACATATTTCTTTGGTAGTGTTTTATGTAACAGTCCAATAAAATGCTAAAGACCACCCAATGCCACAGCAGAATGTTAACAACATGAGTCCCTCAATAGCTAAAATTGAAGAGATTAATCTATCACATAAGAGACAGAACAATAAACGTCAGTAATTTATACTGATGTCAGATTATAAAAAGAGATTGTTCTAAAATTCAGTTTATATAAAATATCACACTGTTAGAATAAAATAGGAAGACAGTGTGACCCCATATGTAGACATTTAGAGAAAACTATAAATCATCTCTAGGTTCAGGCACAATGGTAACCAAGAGGGATATGAAATCTGCTAGAAATGGTTCTATCAAGAATAGATAAGACAAGTAAGGGATAACTGCAAGCCAATGTCTGGTGCTGAAAGGTCTATTGTGGCAAGCTAGGAAGTGTGATCAAATATACGGCATCTAGTAAAACAGTGATTTGCTTTTTGCAGTTAGACCTTAATTCAAAGTGTCTAAGCTTCAACATAAAGGACATAGGCAAACGAAGTGGACTAACATAAGAAGCCCACATCTGGAGACTATTTTAAGTAAATCACTGCCAGAGAACAAACTCCAATGGAACTGAAACAATGGACCCTGAAATCTCAGATAACCTGTGACATCATGATATTTCATCAACCTCTATCCCTGGGTCTTATTGATATCAAGCTTTAAATTAGGTGCCAAGTCAACACAGACCAAAAGGAAAAGACAAAAAAAAAAAAAAAGTCTACAGCTCAGAGAGATCAGCTAGAGCAAACAAGGAGAACCAGGGCACATTCAGATAAAGCTGGGAATCTTAACAAGAAGAGAGCCCTGGTTTCAGAAAGCAGCTCTTCCCCCGATCCTGGCATCCAGAGCACTGTAACCGAAGGGTTCAGAACCCAGGAGAGACCACTCACAACCCATAGGGCTGACAGAATCCGCATCCATCCACGCTCATCTCTTAGCGTGAGGTTTCCATGGGTTTCCTTGTTTGGGCCCGCACTTTCTCTAATGTCATTTGCACTTTCTCCAATATACTTCACTTTCCCAAAAAGTTTGTGTATGCCATCACTTTCTGCTCAAGAGAGCAGGGTGTTTGCTGTAGTACATCCAGTACTTGACTTTGAGTCAGGTGTCCCGCAACATTCTCCCTCCCAGGATACCTTTAAACCTCTCACAGTCTTCCACCATGATCAGCAAGTTTCAGCCCATCTTTCCATGCACACCCTGGGGTCAATGTGTCTGGGACACACACTCATGCCACTGCCGCCAAATTAGATTTCTCAATAGCCACAAAGGACTACACTGTACAGTTTACAGTTTTCAAAACATTTTCACACATTATCTCATTCGATCCCAGTAATAATCCTACAATACAAGCAGACAACATTGCTACTTCTATATCTCAGGTAAGAAGACTGAGGATTGGAGAAATGTGAATAGTTGCCCAAAGTTTCACAGCAATACAAGAATTAAAAAAGATTCTAACTCCCTTCCTGGTGTTTTGTCTGCCCTTATCTTAATTACAATCGAAAAAAGATGCCATTGGGTAATATCAGAGCCCACAGAATAGTCCAAGAGGCCCATAAAAAGCACTGTTCTGCTGAGCTTGGACAGCAACTAAATCAAATCATCTCTGAAAACTTTCCAAACTCCCAGGGAAATGTCCTCACAAGGACATTGGTTAAACAGGTTGACCTAAAGTAAAATCTAAATTAGAAGCCTCCCTCCATGGAAAATCACAGATTTACTTGTTTCTGGCAGGTGATATAATGAAGACCATAATAAATCTACTGTACTTCTTTTTATGCCCTGCTGTGCCCTGTCACTTGTCAGAGAAGCAGCAACATTTTAAGAAAGTTATTTGCTTATAGATCTGCTTCCTCACTGCATTGAGAGCCCCCAAAGGCCTCTCAAATCCCCACATCTAGCACAGTGCAAGCATCAAACATTCAACCAAATACAAAATACACATAAGTCCCGACGGGCCATGCTTCCCAATGTACTCACTGAGCCCCCCACAGAGACTGAAGGGGAAACTCCTGTGGGTGCAAAAAATGGTAAAAAATTTAGGAAGCATGGCTTCACTCGTGACTAACCCTTTTTTCCAAATCCATTTCCCTAAGTCTCAATTTTCTATTATTAAAAGATGAAGACAGGCTAAATCTGTAGATGCCAACCAAGGACTATCAGACCTACTTGACCTCAATCAATAAAGTTTTTATCTGTTAGGCTCAGAGTGGGTCCTGAGACCAAACATTTAATTCCTTAAGTAATTCTAATGATCAGTAAACCATTCATCCAACAACTGTTATGGCACCCCGGGCACTGCATAAGGTGCTGGGTTTACACCAATAAAACCAATGTGGTACCTCACACATTGAGGTCTAAGTTGACCTCAGAGCCTGGTTTGAAGATCATGGACTAGATGATCTCTCCTGCTCAACAAAAAAGGAGCCTCTGGAAAGACCTCTTTCCTGCCTTGGACAATGCCATACCCTGATGCAAACCACAGAGAAACAGCCTAATGGTCTATTCCTCCTATTCTTGTAAAGAACAGAGCTTTCAGCAAGTGCCAGAAGTCACGTGCATCTTGCTTGAGAAATACTCATCAGGGGCAGCTTCAGAGGACGTAGCATTTGAGCTGAGCCTAATAGCGAATTCCATGGACAGAGGAGCCTGGCGGGCTACAGTCCATGGGGTCGCAAAGACAGACATGACTAAGCAGCTAACTCACTCATCAGGATAAACAGATACACAGAAGTGGACAGGGAAGACCGTCTAGGCAGGGAACATGAGACATGACACAGAGGTAAGAAGGTATACGGCGTATCTGTGGCAGTAACAGGACTAACTGAGCAGAGTAAAGAGCATACACTGTGGACTGCTGCTGCTAAGTCGCTTCAGTCATGCCCAACTCTGCTAGTGAGCAATTATGGCTAATCATAAAAAAAAATGAAGTCAGGTGGCAAAGAGCACAGCTTACTCGACTAGGGGGAGAAGATCTAGAGAAAACAGTTATACAATAACTCAAGGTACGTGTGATATGGGCCAAATGAGAAGACAGAGTTCTGAGGAAAGGACACAGAGAGCTAGAATGGTCAAATTACAGGTGAAACTGAGCCTGCAGGAAGTACACACACATGAAAAAAGACAACACAGAGAAACGCTTAGATGAAGACCCAAAACTTCACCTTGGCGTGAGATGACCAGAATGTTCATACAGGGCTCCCCTGGTGGCTCAGCAAAGAATCTGCCTCCCAGTGCAGGAGACGTGGGTTTGATCCCTCATCTGGGACGATCCCACATGCTGCGGAGCAACTAAGCCCGTGCGCCCTAAACAACAAGAGAAGCCGTGGCGATGAGAAACGCGCACACCGTAACCAGAGTGGCCCTCGCTGGCCACAACTAGAGGAAAAGGCCACTCAGAAACGAAGGCCCAGCACAGACAAAAACACATAAATAAAAATTTAAAAAAAAAAAAAAAAAGGATATCCATAAAAATCAGTACATTTTGCACCTTCACAACCTCATGAATCCCTCTGTGCAGAGTAAAGTCAAGCCAAGGTTTATCAGGGCCAAAGAAGAACCTTCTAAGACTGGGAAAGAGAATCACTGACTTCATCAGCACCCATCCTTAGATGACTAGACAGCCATCCACCAAATAATCAGGTGATAGGGAAACCGCAGGCTGGCATCACAGACTGGCAGCTGATCCCCGGTACTTCAGCAATTATTCAGTTCAAAATGATTTCTTCAAATACTTAAGAGAAGCAAGAGTTGAATGTGGAGTAAGTTTTTCCCTGTTTGTACAATTTATACACTATACTGGATTAGTTAAATTACCCTATAAACAGAAGATACTCAAATATCTATGCTGTAAAGAAGGAGAAAAAGAATTTTTAAAATAGTGAAAAAATAGGAAAACCTGCAATGCATCTTTTAAGGAAAGATTACAAATAAGAAGCTACAAATAAACTTTGCTTTGGAAGACAAATATTTTTGAGGATCTTCATTCAGTGATATTGGATAATGAGGAAGAAAATTATCAGTATTTAGAGTAACACTGAATATTTCATTCTGGTACGATAAACTTTTTGTAAATATGTACAAGAAATGAATACTTCATGATTAGAATGAAACCATATGAGAATAGATCACTGAATGAACTGAAATAACAATTCAACTAAATGAATATATTCCCAAAGACAGACAATGAAAAATAATACAGAATACAAAAAAATTCCCAAGGGCATAGAGAAATGAGGTACAAAATAAAGGCAGTATTTTCATGGTGGAGGGATACTTACTTACTAATAAATAGTGTTGGGACAACCAGAATGCACTTAGAAAAATGTAAAATTAGATTTGTATTTCATTCTATACACTAGGATAAATACCAAATGAAAGAGAGATCTGAAGTAAATTTAAAAAATTAAACCACCCAATGAAGTACTAAAAGAAAACATGGATAAATTTCTTCTCATTCCTCAAGAAAAGTCTTCAGTTCAGTTCAGTTGCTCAGTCGTGTCTGACTCTTTGTGATCCCATGAATCGCACACAGCACGCGAGGCCTCCCTGTCCATCACCAAATCCCAGAGTTCACTTAAACTCACGTCCATTAAGTTGGTGATGCCATTTAGCCATCTCATCCTCTGTCGTCCCCTTCTCCTCCTGCCCCCAATCCCTCCCACCATCAGAGTCTTTTCTAATGAGTCAACTCTTCGCATGAGGTGGACAAAGTACTGGAGTTTCAGCTTTAGCATCATTCCTTCCAATGAACACCCAGGACTGATCTCCTTCAGAATGCACTGGTTGGATCTCCTTGCAGTCCAAGGGACTCTCAAGAGTCTTCTCCAACACCACAGTTCAAAAGCATCAATTCTTCAGTGCTCAGCTTTCTTCACAGTCCAACTCTCACATCCATACATGACCACAGGAAAAACCACAGCCTTGACTAGACAAACCTTTGTTGGCAAAGTGATGTCTCTGCTTTTGAATATGCTATCTAGGTTGGTCATAACTTTCCTTCCAAGGAGTAAGCGTCTTTTTATTTCATGGCTGCAATCACCATCTGCAGTGATTTTGAAGCCCAGAAAAATAAAGTCTGACACTGTTTCCACTGTTTCTCCATCTATTTCCCATGAAGTGATGGGACCAGATGCCATGATCATGAATGTTGAGCTTTAAGCCCACTTTTTCACTCTCCTCTTTCACTTTAATCAAGAGGCTTTTTAGCTCCTCTTCACTTTCTGCCTTAAGGGTGGTGTCATTTGCATATCTGAGGTTACTGATATTTCTCCCCGCAATCTTGATTCCAGCTTGTGCTTCTTCCAGCCCAATGTTTCTCATGATGTACTCTGCATAGAAGTTAAATAAGCAGGGTGACAATATACAGCCTTGATGTACTCCTTTTCCTCTTGGGAACCAATCTGTTGTTCCATGTCCAGTTCTAACTGTTGCTTCCGGACCTGCATACAAATTTCTCAAGAGGCAGATCAGGTGGTATGGTATTCCCATCTCTTTCAGAATTTTCCACAGTTCATTGTGATCCAGACAGTCAAAGGCTTTGGCATAGTCAATAAAGACTATTGCTATTAAAATAGTCAATAAAGACTATTGCTATTAAAGACTATTGCAATAAAGACTATTGCTAATAAAGACTCTCTTGCTATTTTGATGATCCAGCAGATGTTGGCAATTTAATCTCTGGTTCCTCTGCCTTTTCTAAAACCAGCTTGAACATTAACCAGCTGCCTTTTCTAAAACCAGCTTGCTATTAAAATAGTCAATAAAGACTATTGCTATTAAAGACTATTGCAATAAAGACTATTGCTAATAAAGACTCTCTTGCTATTTTGATGATCCAGCAGATGTTGGCAATTTAATCTCTGGTTCCTCTGCCTTTTCTAAAACCAGCTTGAACATCAGGAAGTTCACGGTTCACATATTGCTGAAGCCTGGCTTGGAGAATTTTGAGCATTACTTTACTAGCGTGTGAGATGAGGGCAATTGTACGGTAGTTTGAGCATTCTTTGGCATTGCCTTTCTTTGGGATTGGAATGAAAACTGACCTTTTCCAGTCCTGTGGCTACTGCTAAGTTTTCCAAATTTGCTGGCATATTGAGTGCAGCACTTTCACAGCATCATCTTTCAGATTTGAAATAGCTCAACTGGAATTCCATCACCTCCACTAGCTTTGTTCATAGTGATGCTTCCTCAGGCCCACTTGATTCACAATCCAGGATGTCTGGCTCTAGATGAGTGATCACATCATCATAATTATCTGTGTCATGAAGATCTTTTTTGTACAGTTCTTCTGTGTATTCTTGCCACCTCTTCTTAATATCTTCTGCTTCTGTTAGGTCCGTACCATTTCTGTCCTTTATCGAGCCCATCTTTGCATGAAATGTTCCCTTGGTATCTCTAATTGTCTTGAGGAGATCTCTAGTCTTCCCCATTCTGTTGTTTTCCTCTATTTCTTTGCATTGATTGCTGAGGATAGCTTTCTTATCTCTCCTTGCTATTCTTTGGAACTCTACATTCAGATGGGAATATCTTTCCTTTTCTCCTTTGCTTTTTGCTTCTCTTCTTTTCACAACTATCTATAAGGCCTCCCCAGACAGCCATTTTACTTTTTTGCATTTCTTTTCCATGGGGATGGTCTTGATCCCTGTCTCCTGTACAATGTCACGAACCTCTGTTCATAGTTCATCAGGCACTCTATCTATCAGATCTAGTCTCTTAAATCTATTTCTTACTTTCACTGTATAATCATAAGCGATTTGATTTAGGTCATACCTGAATGGTCTCGTGGTTTTCCCTACTTTCTTCAATTTAAGTCTGAATTTGGCAATAAGGAGTTCATGATCTGAGCCACAGTCAGCTCCTGGTCTTATTTCTATATACTAGGATAAATACCAAATGAAAGAGAGATCTGAAGTAAATTAAAAAAAAAAAAAAAAAAAAAAAACCACCCAATGAAGTACTAAAAGAAAACATGGGTAAATTCCTTCACATTCCTCAAGGAAAATCTTACTCTGCTTCAAAATCCAGAAGCATTAAAATAGAAGACTGATAAATTTAACTAAGGCATATAAACTATATAATAAGTTATATAAAAGCATAGCAAAAATAAAAACTACCATAAACAAACTATTGCTCATTTTTTTCCACATGATAATGTTATTGCAATTTATCCTTATTCTTGGGACATGTATCTTAAGTATTTAGTGACAAAGTGTCCATTTCTACAACTTACTTTCAAACAAAACAACAAAACTGTGTATGTAAAGATATAAAAAAAATGGCAAAATTATTAAAAACTGATGAACTTAGGTACAGAGTATAGTACTATTATACTATACTGTATTATATATTATACTATATATTATATATAATTATATATATTATACTATACTATATTATAAATAGTAGTATAGACAGAGTATAATACTGTACATTCTTTCAACTTTTAAAAAATTTTTCAAACAAAAAGTTGTATGTGGTTAGGTAGGGCAGGGGAGAGCAATATAAAGTCAAATGACAATGTAGAAAAAAATACTTGCAACGGATCACAAAGAGATCATATCTCTAATATACAACGAGTTCCTAAATGTTGAGAAGAAAGACCAAAACCCTGATAGAAACATAGTGAAAGATATGAATGGTTCATTGAAAAACAAATGCCAGTGACCCTTATACAAACAGAAAGATGCTCAACCTCACTCATAATAAAAAGAAATTCAAACTAAAACTATACAGTGATACTGTTTCTCATGTATCAGATTAGCAGAAATCCAAGCTTGACTATATATTGTTGGCCAGGCTATGGAAACAGTCATTGCTGATGGGAATGTAAAATGGTACAAACTTTATGGAGAAAAGCCTGGCAAAACTCATCAAAAATTCATACACATTTACTTTTTGACACAAATCCCACTTCAAGGAATTCACCCTTCTCCCCATCCCTTGCTCTGCCGTCAGAAAAAAAAAGTGGTCAAATTATTAAATTACTTATGCCTAAGGTTATACATTCTGACACCATTTGTAACAGCAAAAGACAAAAATTTTTCCAAGTCGAATAAACCATGTTCATCAGGACAGAAACTACACAGCTGTAAAATGTGTACACTGGAATATTACTCAGCCATAAAAAGAGATGCCTTTGAGTCAGTTCCAGTGAGGTGGATGCATCTAGAGTCTGTTACACAGAGTGAAGTCAGAAAAAGAAAAACAAATATCATATATTAATGCATGTATATGGAATCTAGAAAAATGGTACTGATAAACCTATCTGCAGGGCAGGAATAGAGAACAGATTTTTGGACATGGTCGGGGAAGGAGAAGGCGGGACGAATTGACACATTAAAACATATACCTGCTGCTGCTGCTGCTGCTAAGTCGCTTCAGTCGTGTCCAACTCTGTGCGACCCCATAGATGGCAGCCCACCAGGCTCCCTCGTCCCTGGGATTCTCCAGGCAAGAACACTGGAGTGGGTTGCCATTTCCTTCTCCAATGCATGAAAGTGAAAAGTGAAAGTGAAGTTGCTCAGTCGTGTCCGACTCTTGGCGACCCCATGGACTGCGGCCCACCAGGCTCCTCCGTACCATGTATAAAATAGATAGCTAATGAGAACTCGCTCCCTCTTCTCACAGGGAGCTCAACGCGGTACTCTGTGACACAGCCTAGACAGGTGGGATGGGGTGGTGAGGGGAGTGGGGAGGTTTAAGAGGGTGGGGACATAAGTATGCTTATGGCTGATTCACACCATAGGCAGAAGCCAACACAATATTGTAAAGCAATTCTCGGCCAATTAAAAATATAATTAAAAAAAAAGAATAAGAATACTTGCAGATACTTGCACAGATGATTTATCCACATAATTACATAGATGATTTCAAAGATATATTGCTGAATGAATAAAAAAGATGAGTAAAAAAGGCAGAACCTAACCAAGTGATTAAGGTCAACATCACAAATAATGAAAAAACCAAGACCTGTGCCTCCTGGTATGATGCACTTCCATGGGGTTCCTGTCCCAAATGCTAACCCTGAATCTAATCACGAGGAAACAATCAGGCAAACCTCAAATAAAAGACATCTGCAAAGCAGTCTGTAGTCTTAAAAAATGCCAAGATCATCAAAGACAAAGTAAAACTGAGGAACTATTCCAGATTAAAGAAGACTAAAGAGATAACGACTTAAATATATCAAACCGTCCTGGATTAGATCCTAGACTAGAAAATATTTTTTTCATTTTGCTGTAAAAGATATTAGTGGTAAAATGTGAATAAAATCTGTAGACAGGATAATGTGGAGATGGATGGATGGATGGGAGGGGAAAAGGGGAGAAGGGAGAAGCTAAGTGAAGGGTAAATTGGAGTTCTTTGTCCTATTTTTGGTGCAGTTATTCTGTTTGACATTAATTCAAAATAAAAACCAATATGCAAAATAGTGAATATAATATGCCTCTTTTAGGTATGGATTTAGGGAAAGAATGAAAATGCTTTTACGTTTGTAAAAGAGAAACACTGAAGATTACCAAAATCTAACAAAAATGCTTAAATACAGGATGAGGGAGCACAGAAGGTAGAATGCAGATACCTCTGAATATACCATTTTAATAGCTTTGAATTTGGAATCATATGTTTTGCCTACTCAGAAAAAAATACAATTTTTTAATTGAACAAATTGAAACAAACGAACCTAATATCTCAAGTTGGCAATACAAACATACAAAGAAAATCACTATTTCAATGGCTTTTAGAACACAGTACTTCAACAAACACTTGATGGAATATATTCTAAGGAAAAGAGAACTGTGATGAATCAAACCTTATTCAGCACTATAATCAATAGCAATGTTGATATTTTTAAAACTATTCTATATATACACTCTAAGAAAAGACAAAAGAGGAACCAAGATTTTCAATGAAAAGAAAAATATGCAAGTATAAAATTAAAGAAGTTAAAATCCTGTAATGTTCATTATCAATATAAAGAATAGCATTTTTTCAAAAATAAAAAGCTTCCTAATTCTAACACTAAAAAAGCCTCAAAGCCAGCGATGAGTACCCCCAACACCCAAACCACGGTCTCTAAATTTCTCCTCTAGTAAAAGGAATAGAGCTCCTCGAAGGCAGGGCTGATTCTGGGTCTAGGCTAAAAAATAAATAGATCAGCTTAGGATATCTTGATGTACCACTAAGTATGGAGGCATAAAAACTAAAGCAGAGGGTGGAGGGGTGGGGAGAGAAAGAAAACAAACGGGGCCAAGTCAAAAGGACATAGGAACCACTCGGCAGAGCACATCCCTATTAAAATATGATACAATATGAGTGCCAAAATAAAATACTATAAATTTATTTAACACACTGAATATATCAATATCTCCTAAAGATTGTCAAAAACATTCCAGTACGTGGGACATGCTACCAGACAACTGAGCCAGTTTCTTCAAAGTCACAGGAAAAAGGAGGAGGGGCACTAGCTTAGACAGGAGCCCTGAGCCGTAACAACCCACTGCAACACGTGGACCGCACTTGGTCCTGATTCCAACAAGAGTAAAAAGATGTATTTGAAGACAACTGGAGAAAGCAAACAAAGGACCAGGTATAAGGATTTATTTTGCTAACTGTCTTGAATGTGTAAGAAAAGTCTACTTCTTGTGGAGATTTACATTCAAGTATTCACTCATGCAGCGGTCAAACAATGTGATCTCACGACTCCAATTAAACTACTTCAAAATGAGGGAAGCAGGGTATAGAAAAAGCAAATAGGGCAAGATGCTAAAAATGATTGAATCTGGGCAGTAAGTATTGGGGATTCATTATAGTATGCTATTTTTGCATATTTGGGGCTTTTTTCATAACAAAGAGTTCTTAAAACATAATTCCCAAACACCAAAGACATGCAGAATGCAATATGATCTTGGTTTCTAGAGAGTTCTCTACTCTTACCATTAATTCAAGATTTATTGACAATCTGTGTGGAATAAAGATTAAAATAATTTCCACTGTTATATGCCCACCAGATAGTTCACTGAACTTTTCAGCACTAGGATTTCCAAACACTAATGAAACCTGAAAGCATTGCTTCTGAACATTTCTCGTGTCATTAGAAGAGAATTTTATGTCAACAACAGATTGCATATGTCTTGCTTTACAGAGTTTTCATTTTGCTTATCATTGTATGAGGGGAAATTATCAATGAATAATCTTATAATACTCAATAGGAGCTTCTCTACTTAAATATACTTTGAAATTCTTCTATAAAGTGAAGGAGTCATTTGTAATTACTGTAATCATCCTATCATCCTATCTGTTGATACATACCAGCTTTTAGGCTATTCTAAAATAGAGGTTCACCGTTCACCTGCATTTTAATGTGTTCATTTCAAATGGACTTAGAAGTGAATTATTCCACCTTAACTGCAAACATTCAATATTGCTTTATGTCCCCCATGTGGGGACATTATTCAAACAATTCTCTCACATCTCCAAGGAGGTGAAGGTTATAATTTCTACAAAGGCCCAAACAATAAGAGAAGAGTCCTCTCTCTTACATAATAACAATAAAAAGTAATGATTACTGACTTCCCCTGTCATTCATATTTTTATTTTTTATAATGATTAACAGTTTACTGAGCACTTGATACATGACACTGTGCTGTGTGCTCAGTCACTTCAATCATCTCTAACTCTTTGCGACCCTACGGGTTGCAGCCCACCAGCCTCCTTTGTCCATCTAATTCTCCAGGCAAGAATACTGGAGTAGGTTGCACTTCCTACTCCAGGGGATCTTCCCCGCCCAGGGATGGAACCCATGTCTCCTGCAATTGGATTCTTTACCTACTGAGCCGCCTGGGAAGCCCTGGTGGCTCAGGATATGGCAGACATGGTGCTAAACACCTCATACAATCTCAGTTTACAAATGCACCCCCGAGACAGATTTTTCATCCAAAGTCACACAGCAAATAAATAGGAAAGTCACTGTC
Organism: Tragelaphus eurycerus; assembly: GCA_935064755.1. NCBI lineage: Eukaryota > Metazoa > Chordata > Mammalia > Artiodactyla > Bovidae > Tragelaphus > Tragelaphus eurycerus. The sequence goes on along the minus strand of CAKXYN010000095.1, from coordinate 751,366 downwards.
CTCCACAGTCTCTTTAAAGGGGGTGCCACAGTCTGCTCTGCAAAGGGGGATGCCACTCCTATCACTAGCAGCTGTGAGATCTGGGGCACCTGACCTGACCTATGTTTTCCCATCCGCAAAATGAGGAGATGGGGCTAAATAGTCTCTCAGACTCAGAACTGTTCACTCTAGCCCTCTCAGATGCAGTTTTCTAAATGAATATCTAATGTTCTAAGTTCTTCGGCGGAAGGTATATCCTTACGCCATGACGTGGCTTTGCAATGACCATCTGGCCGAACTCCTCATGACAAATCCTGCTCTACACAGATGTGGGTAGACGGGAGATCACAGCGTAGGGGGCCTTTTCAGAACCAGCGTCCAGAAGAGAGAAACACCAGGATGAGAAGACAGCACCAACCCCTTCTCAAGTGTCTGAGGGGCAACAGACAGCCAAGTGCCGCACTTGGCAGTGGGAAAGGATAAGAAACACTTCTGGGAAGAATTATACACATTAGAGGGATATATGTGTATGGACAGCTGATTCACTTTGGTGTACAGCAGAAACTAGCACAACACTGTAAAGCAAAAAAGGTGTAGGAAAAAACAGAAATGGTTCTCTCCCTGTCTCCTGCGTCGGATTCTCAATTTTTTCTGTGCTTCCTTATTCATAAACAAGCTTAATGGCTGTACAAATTTACATCATTTGAATGAACTGTCACTTGCCTAGCAATTCCTCAACTGTGAGCACTTAAGCTGTCTTTCCACTTTTCACTATTACAAATAAAACTGCACCGAATATAAAAATGTACTGCCTAAAAGATTTTACTCTACTTATGCTATTTCTTTAGTACAGATCTCCAGAAGCAGGATTGTTTGGTTAAAGGGTATGAAATGTTGAAGCACTGTAACATATATATATGAACACATATGTGTATGTATCATAAACAGATATATAATCAAATTGCTTTCTTAAAAAGTTTCCAATCCCACTGGCAGCACAGGAGACATCCTATTACTCATAGGCTAGGTTCACATTTGTCACTCTGGCCATATGCCCATTATTACCATTTCTCTGCCTCCCCCACGCCACTCGTTTTCCTTTCAACAAGCCAAGGCTCCCCAATATGTTTCATTCTTCAAGTCTTCTGAGGGCAAATCTAGGCAATTCCAAGGGCCTCCATAAATCCCCCTCATCTGACATGAATACCTTTTGCTACCCTTCAATATTTCATAAAGACAAGACAGAGATTCCTTTGCTCCAGCTGTTGAGTACTCCAGGATCCAAGAGTAAGCTATAGCTGCATAAGGGATTAGGAAGACTCTCATATAAATTTTAATAAAGGCAGAAAACAAAGGTCATCCAAGTAGGTTCCTACTACTTCTCCTAAACTGACTGAACTCCCATCATGTTGGCATTTTTTAAATAAAAATGAACGCAGAAGTACACCTCTGCTTCTTTTCTGCCATGCGTTGCTTTTTGTTTCTTGGCTCTTGTGGAGTATGGAGTAAACCCAGCAGATAGCTCAGCTTTAGTGAAACAGGCAAAAGCAGGGGCATCCCGACACCATTTCCAGGGACACGCAGACACATGGGCTTGCTGCCTGCACAGTTATGGCTGCAGAGTAAAGCCTCCCAGTTAGCCAGGCTCCTTATTGACTGTGCCAGACACAGAGCTCCCAGACCCCACTGCCAGGGTGGAGGCAGGCTAAGACCTCTCTGGAATGCCAGGATGACCTGCTCCCTACCTCTCACTGCTCTTCCTCACAGGCTACTGGAATAAGTTCCGTCCATGGTCCCAAGAAGACCCTCTTCAGCTTATTCTGACTGTGAAATGATCCAGTTTCTTTTAAAAAGAACACACACTATGAAGGTCCAGAAACTAGTACCTCTACCTCCCAAAATGCACATGATGACAAATCTGATGACAAATCTCTTAAGTGGCCTGTCACATCATCAGGACAAGTGGCTCTTATGCTGGGGTTGTAGGAATCTCATGAACTTTCTCATGGATTCCATGGGGCCCCTGACATACTATGCTAAGGCGTCTGCTTACGAGCAGTTTTCTGAGAGAAGCCAAAACTTTCATTAGATTTTCACAGGACCCACAACTCAAAAGAACCAAGGGTCCTCCCGGAGCAAAGTTTTGACTCTTCCCCAGTGAACAGACACTCACCCCCACTTTGACCCCAATCTCTTGCACAGCCCTGGACACACAGTGAGTGCTTAGTACATAGGGAACAAATTGAAAACTATCAATTGACTAGCATATCTATTCAAAAAATGATGCGTACACATAAGGGTTCTACAAACACTGGTTAATCGTGAAAGAAAAAGCATGGAGGCTAGAGAGGTTTTTCTTAAAAAAAAAAAATTGTAATATCACAGCACACAGCACCTGCTAAGCAACTAGTATTGAGAAAACACCTCACAATCTTTTTAGCCATTATCTTCTCCTAACAATTTTATGAAGAACAACGAGATGTACCTAGTGCCCAGGAGATAAAACAAATGTTCACCAGCTGATGTGTTGGAGAGTAGAGACAAAAATGCCAAAAGAAGAAAAAGGAGGGCTTCTCTTCATCAGATGGCAAGAAGCTGTGATGGGTCTCTAAGGTCCCCAGGAGATGATGGAAGGCCCTCGGTATTTGTACACACGCATGCACGTGTGCCAGGCAGCTTTTCCGGCACAGACCTTCCTGGAGGGGCTGGAACGATACAGCCTCAACAAGTACTCACAGTGGGACCCTCAGTAGAAAGAAAACTAAAAGGTCTCCAAGCTGCAGTCAGACAAGGTGCATTCAGGGCACCAGTCCCTCTTTATTCCAGGAGCACAGTAGCACATGCACTCACCAGTGGGCTCAACAACACGCCTGAAAGGCCAGGAGGACCAAGGTGGGCAGTCTCAGTGGAGAGTCTTAGCTGGCATTCCACAAGGTGCAAGGTTCTGAGCAGGTATGTCCCTGGGCTTCCCTTTGTCTCCCTCCTTTCCTCGCAAACAAAAAGGACAAATGCTTTAGCTCATGAGTTCATGCCTCCCTGTCTACAGAAAGAAAAATTCATGGTAAATTACCTGGAAAGAATTCAATTTAAAAAAAATAGCTACCAAGAAGTCGGCAGTCAAGTGTCAGACATAGACTACAATTCATTAAGCAACAGCGGATGAATCCACATGCATCTAGTCACTACTGCCTGATGTTAATCTGATAAAGAGGACCGATGTATGGAAACCTGCAGGATCTGAAGACACAGCCAATGCAAACAGAACAAAATGCATAAAATGAGCTCCTATCCCCAAAGCCAGCACTTTCTGATTATTAGATTATACCCTAGAAAATGAATTAACTGTCCACAGAGGCACTTTTAACTCTGTTTTACTCCCTCAGTATATGTATCTGCAAGAAGCTTCATGAGAGCTCAAATAACTTAAAAAATGAAATGGGCTTAACTCTGATTCAGGCTGAACAAAGGCTGCCTCTTGTTTCAAAGCTGATGGAACAAGCTCTTTTGGGCCTCTCCCAAAAGAGCCCACAGATCTATGTAGAAGCATCAAAAAATAGAGAGGGAAACGTCTCTGAGGAAATTCCACTTCTTAAAGAGGATGCGAGAGGAAAGGGGCAAGTGGAGCTGTGTGTGCATCATCCACGGTCACTTCTAAGACACCCAGCCATCCTGAATTAGTAAAGTCAACAAATCATAATGCTAAGATGTTCAATCAGAAACTTGACCTGTCCTCTGCCTGCCGCATTGTCTTTTCCGCATATGTCATCTCTGGAACACACTATTTTTGAAAGAAAACCTCACAGCATTCACAACTGTCCCTAACTAGGACTGATTCCAAGGTGACATAATACAAATCTATCATATTAAGTTACCAGCTCAGCCAAGATCTTTTATCAACTGTAGTTGCAGTAAATACAGAACATGAACAACGCCCAATACAAAGCAAGTGTTGAATGATATAAACACCCTTAGAGTGATGGATTCCAGGAAAGACAAAAAAAGAAACCTGAGGAGGAAAGATTCATCCTCTGGGGGATAAAGTACACAAGAATTTCAATCACGTGAATGGATAGCTGTCCATCCAGTTTTACTAGGGAGCAACCTGTGCTGGCGGGGAAGGCAATGGCACCTCACCCCAGTACTCTTGCCTGGAAAATCCCATGGACGGAGGAGCGTGGTAAGCTCCAGTCCATGGGGTTGCTAAGAGTCGGACACGACTGAGCGACTTCACTTTCACTTTTCACTTTCATGCATTGGAGAAGGAAATGGCAACCCACTCCAGTATTCTTGCCTGGAGAATCCCAGGGACAGCCGTCTACGGGATCGCACAGAGTCGGACACTACTGAAGCGATTTAGCAGCAGCAGCAGCAACCTGTGCTGGAAACACTGAAGAGATAAGATCACAGAGTCTCCCACAGGGCATCAAGAAGCAGCCAACCTGCAAAAGGATTAACACTCAACAGTCCTAAGAGTCACAACTAAACAGGAAGACAGTGACGCAGTGACCTGCACACAAAGGAGAACCATCACCTAGCTTCTGGAGAAGGTGACAGCGCCTGTGACCCAGAGCACACACTTCAGAGGCCAGGGTGCAACAGCCCAAAGTCTGGGATTAGATCTGTAAAGGCAACATTCCTGAAGCAGCAGACTGACACATCCACCAATGGCAACTTGAATATCCTTTATGATACAGGCCGATTCCAACTTCTTTCCAAACAACCTGCTACCTTGTATATTTGACATCCGGAAGGGATTTGGGACCCAGGAAGAAACATCCTATATGTAGAGTCCAGTTCAAGTGCTCAGTATTTTAAACCTCATACCTCCCAGTATTCACAATTTTGGTAATGAGTCCATTCCTTCAAGGTCAATTCTTCACAGAATGACCTCACCCAGGATAAAATCAGCCAAAATAACCTGCTGGATTCATCTTCGTTTTTCCTCTCCGTTTCTTTTCTGAATCCAAAACTTTACACCGAAAGTGCTCCAGTAGCCTTCTGGATTGCCCTCAGCCTCTTGCAACGCCAGTGTTTCTCAAACTTTAGCATACAAGCAAATCACTTAGGGATTTGATTTAGAGAGCCTGGAACAGGGCTTCTAACTAATCCTGATGATCTCCAATGATCCTGATGCTGCTGGACAACAAATTATACTGACGAACAAAGCTCCAACTACCCCAAAAGGTTTTTTCTAGATAACTCATCTTCCTAGAATCTCTTGCCAAAAACTTATAATGGCTCCCACCACAGGTGGCTCAGACTCCAAACATCTCAGAGATTCGTTGTTATTGTTGTTGTTGTTTCCTCATTGCAGTGGCGTCTCTTGTCTTGGCGCGCAAGTCCTGGGTACATGGGTTTCAACAGTTGTGGCATACAGGTTCTACAGTGTGAGAGCTCATAGTTGTGGCATATGGGCCTGGCTGTTCTGTGGTATGTGTAATCCTCCTGGATCAGGGATTGAACCCGTGTCTTCTGCATTGGCAGGTGGACTCCCAACCTCTGGACGACCAGGGAAGTCCATCTCATGGCTTCTTATCCCAGGTGGAAAATCTAGGCTCAAAGAGATGAATTTGCCCAACATCATGCAACATGGAAGTCATTACTTGGTTACTCAGAGAGTAACCAACAAAATTTTAGAGTCACAGTACCCTGCTTTATTTTCCTCAACACACTTGGCACTCTCTGCAATTGGCTAGTTCATTTCACTCGTACAGTTATTCATTGTGACCCTCCTCCCACATCCCCAACACCCATGACATTTTGTAAAGCTCCAAAGGAGCAGGGTAGTGTTTTGTTCACTGTTACATCTTCAGTATGTAGATAAATCCCCAGCTCAGAGTGGGCACTTGAAAATATATCTGGTGCACAAACAAAACAAATTGCTTTTTCTTCTATGAGCAGAGAATCTTGGCCATTCTGGGCCCCAGAAGTCAGTCACTGTTCCCTGAGAAGCCACTAAGAGCATGGCAGTATGGATTAAGACCAAAAACAGACAAATGCAACAGAAGGTACCACCCTACTCCTGCAAGAACTTTCAACTTCCGTGACTTCCAAAGTTCATGGATACACAAAAGAAGATTTAAGCATACTTATAAAGCAGAAGTGAGTTGGACATGACTGAGCGACTTCACTTTCTCTTTTCACTTTCATGCATTGGAGAAGGAAATGGCAACCCACTCCAGTGTTCTTGCCTGGAGAATCCCAGGGACGAGGAAGCCTGGTGGGCTGCCGTCTATGGGGTCGCACAGAGTCGGACACGACTAAAGTGACTTAGCATAGCATAGCATAGCATAAAGCAGAAGTACTAACGAATATAACAAAAGTTCAAGAACATGACGGTCTGGGTGGACAGGTCTAAGTGAGACCTGTGGAATTTTCTTTTAGACCTAATGATTATATCCCAGCAGGGAGGATTGTGGAAGAGGAGGCTGGGCTACCAAGGTAGTGAGGTAGTGGGCTACCAAGGATGCACCCAACTCTCCAGATTAATTTTCAAATAGGCTAGTTTACCAGATGTGATAGGGTTTTGAATATGTCAACTGGCCAGGCTACAGGACCCAGTCATCCAATCAAACACTAATCCAGGTGTTGCTGCAAACACATTCTGTAGATATGATTAAGATCCATATCAATTGACTTCAAGATTATCCTCAGTAATCTAAATGGGCCTGAGAATTCCATGAAGAAAAATTCTGCCAGAGGACAGCAGCTTTAGTTCATGCCCAAGAGCTCCAGTCTGAGAGCTTGCCCTAAAATACTGGACTTGCCTAACAGCGCCCACAACCACCTAAGCCAGTTCCCAGCTATAAATCTCTTTATACATCTCTCTCTTTCCAACTGGTCTGTTTCTCTGGGTGAACTGTGGCTGATACTCAGTGAAGCAGGGTGATCCTGTCCTGCTAGACAGCAACGTGGCCTCTTCCAACACTGGGGTTTGTGACAAACGATAGCACAGTTCTTTCCATTCAAATCAAGTAATGGTTTATGTGCCAAACACTGTGCTACCTTAAACTAAGACTATGAGTAAACGGAACCATATATTCCACCTCACTACTTGAAACATTCTCTCTGTAAGCTCTGAGTCTTCAAGCTCTCTATCATGACATTATTCTCCCACACGAGAAGGGTGTTCAGGAGCACCCAGAGGCAGGCACTTTCCTGCAGCTGCCCTCCCTCCTAAGAGATGAAGCAAGGATAGCAGAGCAGAGACAGTCTCCTCAGCAGCACGAGTCCCAAACACATCCCAACGCAAGGCTGGCAGGCCTCCACAGGGACACCAGACACTTCCGTAGGCCTGGTGCACAAATGTCCTGCCAACCAGGTCATTCCTGGACTGCCTCCAGTCCTGCCTCAACAACCGTGCTTACTATAGGAAGCAAGGCCACCCCAAATCCACCTCCCCACAAGGCCATGGGGAGGAAAGGAAAGCTGTCAGCTTCCTCTCACCCCCATCTCCAGACACCAAGATCATCCACTTTGGATCCTGTAAACATGCCTCCTCCAGTGACCCTGTCCCCATCTCCCCTGCCCAGTACACCCAGCGACTGGCAGGCCTACTTAAGAAGCAGCCCACATGTCAGAAAAAGCACAAACGCTGATGTCCGACAAAATGGAAGGCCACAGAACCTTCAGGAGGCTATTTCACCTCTTTGAATTCACTCATCTTTTCACTGGAAATTATAGCAACTCACCCTGCAGAGTTGTTATAGAGAATATAAATAGTATGTCTAAAGTACTGCTATTATAGTCAGCCCTTCACCAACCGCAGGGTCCACCAACCGTGGGACTATGCCATTTGATATAAGGGATTGAGCATTCTCAGATTTTAGTATGAGGGAGGGGTGGAGAGGGGCCTCCTGGAACCAATCACCCACAGATACTGGGGACAACTGCATTCATGTTCCTGACACGCTTAAACTGCTAACATACTCAGCCTATGGTGTATGCATGCCTATACTTGAGGGAGTTCTTAAGTCAAATGATTTAACCTAAGTAGTGAAAGAAGGGGAAGGCAATGGCACCCCACCCCAGTGCTTTTGCCTGGAAAATCCCATGGACGGAGGATCCTAATGGGCTCCAGTCCATGGGGTCGCTAAGAGTCAGACATGACTGAGCGACTTCACTTTCTCTTTTCACTTTTATGCATTGGAGAAGGCAATGGCAACCCACTCCAGTGTTCTTGCCTGGAGAATCCCAGGGACGGGGAAGCCTGGTGGGCTGCCGTCTATGGGGTCGCACAGAGTCGGACACGACTGATGTGACTTAGCAGCAGCAGCAGCAGCAGCAGCAGTGAAAAGAAAAAAAACACACATCCCTTTTCCAGATGTGACATCTTCATCACACTATAGACTGAACTGTTCAATAATGTACTGGGTGCCTGTCTTTTAAATGTGCATCCATGTCAGAAGGTCTCTGATGGCAAGTTTTGAGAAGTCAGAGCCTGTCTAAAAATCCAATTATGTTTCTGATGGTGCAGAGCATAGGCAAAGAACATTTCTGAACGATCTGAGGGTGGGATTGGGCTCTACAGCCAGCCACTGCTCTAAAACCATCAACTGGTTTAGAGATAAAGGAACTGGAGTCCAGAGACATTGAAAGAGGTGTCCACGGCTGTGCAAACAGAGCCCAGTGACAAAGGGATCACAACCCAGAGGCGACTCTCATACACCTTATATCAAAGGCCCTGATGCTCTTCCCGTGACATGACAACCGAAGCCTCTGTTCTAAGGCTTTTGCTGGCTTCCACAGAGGCCATACGGTACCTCTGTTGACCACGTCAAGCAAAAATTTTAAGTACAGCAAGTCACTGAGAATACATCTAGTTCCCAAGCTATGAGACAGGCAGGCAGGCTGCTGACAAGGTGGCAGCCCGCAAAGTGTGATTACAGACAGATGGTACCAAGAAGCTGGAAAATCTAGAAATGCGTCAAATAAGACCTCACTGAGAACAATCGGGATCCCAGAGTGAACTGGTGACCTACGTAACAGTGCAACAAGAAGTCAGGGCATGAGGGACCAGTGGCCTCGACTGTGAACTGGACAGGAACAAAATTTAGGTTCTGGAGCCTTCATCTCCCATAAATTGCTGCTAACCACTATTACCAGTGCCTGCCACCCCAGCAGTGAGGCCCTCAGGACTGTGGGCTGGAAGGCCCAGAGATCACCCAGTCCTCCCCCACTTCCAGCCCAGGCTTAAATCGTCTCGCAACACTCCCGACAAGGAGCAGTGCAGTTTCTCATCAACCGTGAGGGAATGCACCAGCATCCCGAGAAGCCTATTCCATTTTTGGCCAGGAACATCCTCCTTGTACTTGGCAGGCACTACACCTCTCCATACTTCATCCTTCAGGGAAGCTTCTGACTGTAGCAACTTTTTTGGCAACCACATCATCCTGTTGACACTGCTTCCACTCAATGTCACTAAAGACCCTAAAATTGTTTTCAACTCCTGCCATCAAGCCAGGTCTCGCCCTATACTTGTCCTACTAGTTTTGAGATGAGAGAGCCAACAATCTTGGAGAAATATGTCATTTCTCTGGAATGGAACTTCTCAGCAACAAGACCACTCACGGGTCAGTGAGTTCTACTCCATGGTCAAAGGCATTAACTCCTTACCCTAGCTATGCCCACGTCACCACGGAGGAGCTCACGGTAGATCTGTGCTCACCACGGGACAGGCAACCCTGCCCTTCCCATCGGCTTCCACATCCCCTCCTGTAGTCTCTTCCTGTTTCCCAGACATACCAAGCCAGCGCCCACGATCTGGCTTAATTTTCCCTTGTTCCCTCTGTCTGTGCTGTGCTTAGTCGCTCAATCCTGTCTGACTCTTTGCAGCCCCACGGACTGCAACCCACCAAGCTCCTCTGCCTGTGGGGCTCTCCAGGCAAGAATACCAGAGTGGGTTGCCATGCACTCCTCCAGGGTTTACTCTATCTACTCAAGTCCCATCTATCCTCAGAGGAGCCCCCGATCAGCCTAAAGCAGCACCCCAGTCACACACTTGAGATGTTCTGTGTCACACTGCCCAATCTCCTCATCGTTGCCTTAAAATATCTTGTTTAACTGTCTCACACCACCAGTTTTAAGTTGTTTACAGACAAGAGACCATGTCTGTCTTGTTCTCAAATATATCCCTGGTGTCTGAAAAGTACCGGGTATGGACTAGGTGCTCATAAATACCTGTTAATTGAATGAATTAGAGAAAATCAATGGATGAGTGAAAGCAAGAGCAAGCTCTGGCATCAGACACACTTGGGTTCAAATCCTGGTTCAGCTCTTTATCAGTGCTGGGACCTCAGGAAAGTATTTAATTCTGCCCAATTTCCCACAGCTAGTAAGATTTTCATATGTATGCCAATAACAGGGTTTGTACTAGAATTTTATTGTTTTTAAATTTTAGAAATCCTGTTTCCTACCATGTCCAACACACAATAAGTCCCAAATTGACTTTGGTAGTAATCATGATTCATTTGTAATGTTGATGGTGTTGACAGTGACAGCAACAGTCTACGCTATAACTATGGTGGGTCACTGACATCGTCTAAAGATATCACACGTTATTAGTTTCAACATCTGCTAAAAGAAAAGGGTGGTGGTGTGACAAAGACGAGAGAGCATGGCATCTGGAGTCAGAAGACCCTGACTACAGTCTCTGGCTTGACAAGCCACTCCATCACTGATAAGAGCAGGTAAGGAGAAGAGGAACAAATGAGACGGTTTATTTATGTGAAACACTTTCCAAACTTCACAGCACTACAGTTATGAGTATTATCAATATTACAAATGTCCTCATCCCCAGTTTAATATTCCTCAGACCCTGGAGGCTGTGTTCATTTCCTTGGACTAGTTATCTGGCTAGTGAATGGTACCCAGAGAGGCACAGTGGTCTATAAATTATTCAGGGCAAAAATTCTCTGAAACAACACGTTGGCATCTCAGCAAAGAATACAGGCACCCTTCATCACATAGGGAAATGACACACAGAATTTAACCCACCAAATAAGGGCAAAGTGTAGAGTGCAGGGCAGTGGAAGTCTGGAGGCTCCGGTTCGAATCCCAACTATTCCACTAATTAGCCCACAAGTTGGAATCAAGATTGCTGGGAGAAATATCAATAACCTCAGATATGCAGATGATACCACCCTTATGGCAGAAAGTGAAGAGGAACTAAAAAGCCTCTTGATGAAAGTGAAAGAGGAGAGTGAAAAGGTTGGCTTAAAGCTCAACATTCAGAAAACAAAGATCATGGAATCTGGTCCCATCACTACATGGGAAATAGATGGAGAAACAGTGGAAACAGTGTCAGACTTTATTTTTCTGGGCTCCAAAATCACTGCAGATGGTGACTGCAGCCATGAAATTAAAAGATGCTTACTCCTTGAAAGGAAAGTTATGACCAACCTAGATAGCATATTCAAAAGCAGAGACATTACTTTGCCAACAAAGGTTCATCTAGTCAAGGCTATGGTCTTTCCCGTGGTCATGTAAGGATGTGAAAGCTGGACTGTGAAGAAGGCTGAGCGCCAAAGAATTGATGCTTTTGAACTGTGGTGTTGGAGAAGACTCTTGAGAGTCCCTTGGACTGCAAGGAGATCCAACCAGTCCATTCTGAAGGAGATCAGCCCTGGGATTACTTTGGAAGGAATGATGCTAAAGCTGAAACTCCAGTATTTTGGCCACCTCATGCAAAGAGTTGACTCATTGGAGAAGACTCTGATGCTGGGAGGGATTGGGGGCAGGAGGAGAAGGGGACGACAGAGGATGAGATGGCTGGATGGCATCACTGACTCGATGGATGTGAGTCTGAGTGACCTCCGGGAGTTGGTGATGGACAGGGAGGCCTGGCGTGCTGCGGTTGATGGGGTCGCGAAGAGTCGGACACAACTGAGCGACTGATCTGATTTGATCTGAATGATAAAGAAGACTGAGCCAGATTAAAAGGACAATCATATTCTGCACCAAGAAGTCTTTTTATGAATGGTGTTCCAAGGGAGCAAGCGTGAGTGGTCTCCCTCAGCAGGCATGGGCTGAGAGGGCTTGCTGAGCAGCTGAATCCCTGAATTAAAACCAGAAGTGATTCCAGACACCCTGTGTGTGTTCTGCTTCCCTCTAGGAACTGATTTCTAATGTACAAAGACAAAATGAAAATGAGGTTTAATATAGAATCCCATTTTATATAACTTTTCAGAAATTCACCTCTTCTGAGCCTTATTTTGTTAAGAATGCTATTTTCATTTAAAGTTTTACCAGTGAAAACCTTAAACATACATGAAAGTAGAGAGGACAGTACAATGAATCAACTCCCATGACATCCACCCAGTTCCTCAAGAGCCCTTTATTTTAAATCAAATCCCAGCCATCATATTATTTTGAAAGTAAATGACGCAGCAAAAACACTTCTAAAGGGGAAGTTTATAGAGACACAAGCTTACCTCAGGAAATAAGAAAAATCCCAAATAAACAACCTAACTCTACACCTAAAGGAACCAGAAAAAGAAGAACAGACATAACCCAAGTTAGTGGAAGGAAAGAAATCCTAAATATTAGAGCAGAAATAAAAGAAATAGAGTCAAAAAAAAAAAGAAAACAGAAAAGATCAGTAAAACTAAAACCTGATTCTTTGAAAAGAAGCAAAATTGATCAACCTTTAGCCAAACTCATCAAGGAAATAAAGGAGAGCGCCTACATCAATAAAATCAGAAATGAGAAAGAAGTTACAGCCTACACCACAGAAACACGAAAAGCACAATCATGAGACTCCTGTGGACTCAGTACGCATTCTTAAAAGATTAAGACCTTTCTTTAAAACATAACTACAACATTATTTCACCTGAAAAGAATTACAACTTCTTTCATCAAATAGCCAGTATTTAAGTTCTGCCTGTCTGTCGCAAAAGATTTCTGAAGTTTGTTCTAATTAAAATCCAAACTAAATCCAAACACAACAACTGGTTGTCAGTATGTCTATTCTAACCTACAGGTTTACCTACCATTTCTTTCATAACTTAATGCTGGTAATTATTTTAAAACCTAGGTTATTTCCCTATGGCATTTGCAATAGTCTGGATTCTGCTGACTGCATTCCCATGGTACTGTTTAATATATTCCTCTGCCCCATGTGTATTATTAAAAAAACATTTGTGAAACCTGGAGGTTTGATGCTATCAGGTTCAATTTTCTTGGCAAGGCTATGCCAAGAGGTATGTTTTTTATGCTGTCAGCCGTTCTTGTTGTTCATTGCCTAGATTCGTGAGTTTATGAACTGTTAGAAAATGGTAATGATTTTTATCATTCCTTCTTTATTTCTTAGCGTTACTTCTAAAGAGAAGCTTCCCTCTTGCCTTCATCAGCTCTTTGATGGCCCTAAAGTATCACTTGTAAAATGTTTCTTTTCCCTTACCTACTTGTTTTCAAAATAATAAGCTAATTTCACCCCCCCAAAAAAGTGACTGATTTTTTGAGTATCATTATAAACTCAAGTATTGAAACCTGTGTAATATATCTCAATCCACTGTGCTGCTGGGGCTGCTGGCTAAGTTGCATCAGTCATGTCCGACTCTGTGCGACCCCATAGATGGCAGCCCACCAGGCACCCCTGTCCCTGGGATTCTCCAGGCAAGAACACTGGAGTGGGTTGCCATTTCCGTCTCCAATCCATGAAAGTGAAAAATGAAAGTGAAGTCGCTAAATCGTGTCTGACTCTTCGCGACCCCATGGACTGTAGCCTACCAGGCTCCTCCGTCCAAGGGATTTCCCAGGCAAGAGTACTGGAGTCGGGTGCCATTGCCTTCTCTGCAATCCACTGTGGTATTATCCTTAATGATGCTTAAACTGCAAACTTTGGGCAGTGAAGCTTCTTCAAGTTGGTCCTTTTGTAACATGAACTTGGAGGTCCTTCCTTGTTTTCTGGTGTGAAGTCATGATTCTATCTTATATCTTTCTTCTATCTCCTGCCCCATAATGGAAAGCAGATATTTCTCCAAAGAGCCCTGGTTCTTTTTATATGGAAACGGTATTTGGCAATCACTGTACAAACACTAGGAATACTCATTGTCATTGTTTCTGGGCCTTGTCAGTGGACAGTGCTAGAACAATTTTTTAACTTTTGTTTTGTATGGGGGTACAACCGATTAGTAAACAATGTTGCGATGGTAGAACTTTTTTAAATAACAAACTACTTTATGAGCTCATACAGATGTTCAATTCAAATTCAAGACTATAGGAATTTTACGTATCTCATTGTTCTTAGCTGGTTTCCTTTCTCCCACCAATGTAACTAGTTGTTTACTCTTTTCCACAATACACACAGAAGAGTCTCAGAATAACAATACCAACACCACCAACAATAATACTAAAAAATCGCTTAGAATTTTTCTGCACTTTTGGTATCTTTATGGTATATGTCACTAGGAATGTATAATCAAATCACTGCTTTAAAGCCAGTTGGCAGAGTTCTTCTCTGTCGGTTATGCCAAACAGCTCAATACACAGATTTATTTGCTTTTCTCAGGGACTGCCTGTTTTTTATTTAGTTTTAAAACCATGTTTAAAATTTGCATGATTCAAAGCCAAACTAAAAAACAAGGTATCTTTAGAGAAGGCAAAGTTTGCTTTCTTTTCCCTCCAGCCTATTACATCTCTTTTCTTGAAAATAACCATTTTCTAAATTATTATTTTCTGGTTTATTCTTTTTTAATGTAAAAACATTCTTTCCCTTCTTAAGTAAATTATATATCGCCCTTTCACTTAACACATACCGACGAGGGGATTTTTGCAGAAACTAACACCTATTGGTTAGCAATTAGCTATGTTAGTGAATATTGATATGACTCCAGTCATTAATGTTCAGGTAATAAAAGACAAGGGTTTCCCAGGTGGCTCAGTGGTAAAGAATCCTCCTGCCAAGCAGGAAACACAGGTTCAATCTCTGGGTTGGGAGGATCCCCTGGAGAAGGAAATGGCAACCCACACCAGTATTCTTGCCTGGGAAATACCATGGACAGAGGGCTGGCGGGCTACAGTCCATGGGGTCGCAAAAGAGTTGGACATGACTTAGCGATTAAGCAATAATAACAAAAGATGTATTTCTACACTTCTGGTCAATAAGTTGTTCATATAGCTAAGCTATCACTGCACTACAGATCTATTCTCCATTCCTGTTTTCAGCCTCATAGTTCTCCATCGTGTAAAGGCATCAGAGCACATCTAACCAATGTGCTAGTGAGGAACATTTGAATCATGTTCAGCCTTTTATTACTCCAGACAGCAAAATGCAGACTTTCAAAAAATATTTTTGCCAGTAAGTCTTTGGAATAGAATTACAGAAAAGGGATTGCTAGATCAAAGAATAAACGCATATGCAATTGTATGAGGTACAGTCTATTCCCCTTACGAAGATGAGTACTGGACTATTTTGCATTCCCCCCAGCAAATGGGAAAATGTATTTCTTCCATGGCCTTATCAAGAGGGTAAGGAGTCAAATTTGAAATTTCACCAATCTTTTCAGTGAGAAATGCTATCTCAGTATAGTGTGCATTGCTCTTATGAGTCAAGTTGAGCATTCTCTCATATGATTATGAGCCATTTGGAGTAATAATTCTTCAGATTTCTGATAAGTTCAAAGGTCTATCACTGAACAGCATAAGCAGGAAAGATCACAGACATGTGGAATAAGGAAGATGTGGCCTAGTGGGAAAAGAGCCATGAAATGGAAGCAAACATATAAGCCCCCAACCATTAGAAAATGTCAATTTGACACCAATACAGTATACTAACATATATATATGGAATTTAGAAAGATGGTAACGATAACCCTGTATGTGAGACAGCAAAAGAGACACAGATGTATAGAACAGTCTTTTGGACTCTGTGGGAGAAAGAAAGGGTGGGATGATTTGGGAGAATGGCATTCAAACATGTATAATATCATATATGAAATGAATCGCCAGTCCAGGTTCCATGCATGATACAGGATGCTTGGGGCTGGTGCACTGGGATGACCCAGAGGGACGGTATGGGGAGGAAGGTGGGAGGGGGGTTCAGGATGGGGAACACGTGTACACCCATGGTGGATTCATGTTGATGTATGGCAAAACCAATACAATACTGTAAAGCAATTAAACTCCAATTAAAATAAATAAATTTATATTAAAAAAAAAGAAAAGAAAATGTCAGTTTGAAACAGATACCACTTATTGTGGCAACCAAAACTATAAGACACCTGCAAACCAATAAAAGGTGGATAGAAACTTAAGAAATTACAAAATTTCATTGAAAGACATTTGTAATGTCTAAATAAAAGAGATAAACTGTATTCATGGGTTGGACAATTAAGTATCACAAAGATGTTAATTATCTCCAAAAAGATTCTATAAATTCAATGCAATTTGGATTAAAACTCTCAACTCAAGAGGACAAGTCAGTAAAGGAATTGATAAACACAAAGATCTCTATTTTAAAGAACTTATTAAACTGCTTCTAAAATTTTTATGAAAAAGCAAAGATCCAAGAATAATCAAGACCATAAGATTGGGAATCGTCCTACTAAACCACAAGGCTTACAATAAAACTACAAGATTTAATTAAGATAGATGCTCTGCAAGAATGAGGGACAATACACCAATGGAACAGAAAGCCTGGAAACAAACCTCTACACATACAGACAGCCTGATATATGACAAAATTGGCACAGCAAAAGTAGTGACCTGGCAGACGAAAATAGTGCCAGGACAACTGGCTATCTACATAAAGGAAAAAATAAAAGTAGACTTCTACTTCAGACCATACACAAAAATAAATTCCAGAGCTAAATGTGAAAAGCAAATCTTAAAAAAACTTTTAGAAGGTTTTTTAAAAAGCTTTTTTGATCTTACGAAAAAATTTTAAAAACACAAGGGGAATGGAGAAGGCATACATTGTATGTTAAAATCTAAAACTTTTACATATCAGAAGATAAATCATAGAGATAGTGAAAACAGGCCACAGAGTGGAAAAAAGACAGTTGTAATACACATAATCAAGGTTAGCATTCAGATAAAAATTCTATAAATCAAGGAAAAGATAAGATTCCACCGAAAAATAGAGAAGAAATATAAGCAATTCCCATTTGAGGAAAAAAACCAGTAAGAAATAAAGAACTGATGCTCTAACTCCATGGTGGTGGTGATAATGAGGAAAATGCAAATTCTAAAAAAATATTTCACATCCAGCATATTGGCAAAAAATGTTAATGCTAACATAACTAAGTGCTAGCAAAGCAGCCTGCAAGCACTGCTTATCCATTTACATCCCACCAGTGACCTTACAGTATCCAATAAAGTGGATAATAAAGTGCTCAGCCTGCTGCTGCTGTTGCTGC
The DNA here is from genome assembly GCA_935064755.1 of Tragelaphus eurycerus. Lineage (NCBI taxonomy): Eukaryota > Metazoa > Chordata > Mammalia > Artiodactyla > Bovidae > Tragelaphus > Tragelaphus eurycerus. The sequence goes on along the minus strand of CAKXYN010000095.1, from coordinate 734,030 downwards.
TGCTAAGTCGCTTCAGTCATGTCCGACTCTGTGCGACCCCAGAGACGGCAGCCCTCCAGGCTCCCCCTGTCCCTGGGATTCTCCAGGCAAGAACACTGGAGTGGGTTGCCATTTCCTTCTCCAGTGCATGAAAGTGAAAAGTGAAAGTGAAGTCGCTCAGTCGTGTCTGACTCTTGGTGACCCCATGGACTGCAGCCTACCAGGCTCCTCTGTCCATGGGATTTTCCAGGCAAGAGTACTGGAGTGGGGTGCCATTGCCTTCTCAGCCTACAGCCCTGCAAGTCTACTGGTGGGTTCATAACAAATTTACAATGGTGCTCAAAAGACTTGGAGATCTGTACAAGGATTTCACTACAACATTGTCGATAACTTCAAAAACCTGGAATTAACCTAAATACCAATTAATAGAATGGACAGACTGTGCTCTACCCATAAAATGGAATGCTAGTTAGTAGTGAAAATTTAATAAAGCTATATGGCTACACCTCGAAAGCATGGTGTTAAGTAGCGGGTGGGGGAAGCAGAGTGTAGAAGCGTAAGCAAGGATGCCCTCTCTAGTTACTTTTATTCAAGATAGCCTTGGAAGTTCTAGTCAGAGCAGTTAGGCAAAAGAAATAAAAGACATCCATATTGAAAAGGAAGATTTTAATGTCACTATTTGCAGATGACATGATATTGTATACAAAAAATGCTAAAGACTCTACCCAAAAAAACTCAAAAAACTGTTAGAATAAATGAATTCAGTAAAGTTGCAGGATATAAAGCCAATATACACACAAAAATGTATTCTTATACACTAACATCAAACAATCAGAAAGAGAAATTAAGAAAATCCCATTTATAATTGCATCCAAAAAAAAAAAACCCATAGGAATAAATTTAACCAAAGAGATAAAAGACCTATACACCAAAAGCTATAAAACACTGATGAAAAAAATTAAAGACAAAACAAGTATATGAAAAGATATTCCATTCTCCTAGATTGGAAAAATGTTAAAAATGTCCATATAACTCAAAGAAATCCATAGCTTCAATAGAATCCCTATCAAAACTCCAATAGTATTTTCCACAGAAATAGAACAATCCTAAAATTTACATGAATCCACCAAAGATCCTGAATAGCCAAAGCAATACTGAGGGAGAAGAACAAGGCTGAAGGCAATACACTACCTGATTTCAAACGATATTACAAAGCTACAGCAATCACAACAAAACAGTACTGGGATAAAACAACATAGAGCAAAGGAATAAAACAGAGGCCAGGAACATACCCAGCGATATACGTTCAATCAGTTCACAACAAATATGTCAAAGATATACAATGGAGGACGGACAGGAAAACGGGACAGCCACAGGCCAAAGAATGAATCTGGACCACTGTGGATCCCATGGACTGTGGCCTCTGTTCATGGAATTCTCCAGGCAGGAATACTGGAGGGGTTCCCATTCCCTGCTTGAGGGGATCTTCCCAACCCAGGGATTAAATCCAGGGTCTACGACACTGCAGGCAGATTCTTTACCATCTGAGCCACCAGCAAAGCCCATCTTACAACATACACAAACTCAAAATGGATTAAAGACTTGAACATAAGACCTAAAATCATAAAACTTCTAAAACAAAACTTAGATGGTAAAAGCTCCTTGACATAAGTCTTGGCTATGGATTTTTGGACCTGACACCAAAAGCAAAAACCAAATAGGACTACATCAAACTAAAAAGCTTCTGCACAGCAAAGGAAACCAACAAACTAAAAAAGGCAACCCACTGAATGGGAGAAAACATTTGCAAATTAAATTATCTGATAAGAGGTTAGTATCTAAAATATATACAAGAACTCATATAATTCAACAGCAAAAACGTTAATCCAATTTAAACACTGAGCAGAAGATCTGAATAGACATTTTTCCAAAGATGCCACACAGAGGGCCAACAGATATTCAACGTCATCAGGGAAATGCAAATCAAAACCACAAGGAGATCACTTCACACGTGTTAAAATGACTCTTATCAAAAAGATAAGAATTAAGTTTTGGCAAGCATGTGGGGAAAAGGGAACCCTTGCGCCACTGGTGGCAATGCAAATTGGTACAGCAGCTGCTATAGAAAACACTATGGAGGTTCCTCAAAAAAATTAAAACTAGAACTACTATATGATCCAGCAATTTCACTTCTGATTATTTATCCTAAGAAAATGAAAACACTAATTTGAAAAGATATATGCACCCCCACGTTCACTGCATTATTATTTACAACCTAAGTGTCCATCAGGGAATGAATGAAGAAAGAAAATATGGGTGGGTGGGGGGGATTGTATATACACACACACACGGAGAGCCTGGCAGACTACAGTTCATGGGGTTATGAGAGTTGGGCACTACTTAGTGACGAAACAACAACAAATTATTAACTGTAGTCCCCATGGTGTGTATCACATTTGCATGACTTATTTATATTGTAATTGGAAATTTGTACCTTCGGACCCTCTTAATCCATTTTCCTACCCCCCACCCCAACCCCCATCCCAGCAACCACCAATCTGTTATTACCAAACCGTAAAAAAAGAATGGAATCTCGGAATTGTTGACAACATGGATAAAACATGAGGGCATTATGCTAAGTGAAAAAAGTCAGAGAAAGACAAATACAATGTGATTTCACTTTATTGGAATAAAAAAAAAAACCCACAAAACAAACAAAATCAAGCTCATAAGTACAGAGTGCAGATTGGTGGTTGTTGGGATGGGGGTTGGGGGGTGGGGGTAGGAAAATGGATTAAGAGGGTCCGAAGGTACAAATTTCCAATTACAATATAAATAAGTCATGCAAATGTGATACACACCATGGGGACTACAGTTAATAATTTGTTGTTGTTTAGTCACTAAGTAGTGCCCAACTTTCATAACCCCATGAACTAGAGTCTGCCAAGCTCCCTTATCCATGGGATTTCCCAGGCAAGAATACTGGAGTGGGTTGCCACTTCCTTCTCCAAGAGATCTTTCTGACCCAGGAATGAAACCCGCATCTCCTACACTGGCAGGAGGGTTCTTTACCACGGAGTCACCAGGGAAGCCCACAGTTAATAATACTGTATTGCATATATGCAAGGTGATAAAAGAATTAATCTTAAAGTTCTCATCACAAGAAAAAAAATGATGTGTATGGTGACAGATGTTAACCAGACTTACTGTGGTGATCAATTTGCAATATAATGTTATGTGTCGATTACATAAAAAAAAAATTTTTTAATGTCAAGGGATTAAAAAAACAGGTGAAAAAACACGGGTGGTGCATACCTACACAATCTTTATATTGTCTATATTTTTGCATGCCTAAAATACTTAATCTTTTAAAAAATTAAATACATCAAGAGGTCCAATTATGGTTCAATTGATAAATTTACACTGAAAGACTGGTTCAATACCAATACAAGGGAGAGTCTTCCAAAAATTTAAGTCATTTCTACATAAAATATGCTAACCTGGAAACTGAATTTCCCATCACTGGAGCTATTTAAGCGAAAGAAAATGCCCTCCTAAGGGAGATGGCTTAGAGCAAAGAACCATTAATATCTTGTTTACCATTCTATCTCCATGGCAGAGACTATGCTTAGAAATAGCTTGATTGATCTTTGTTGAATAAAAATATTTTAAAAGCATTTCCTAAAAGTCTCATTAAATGTTAGTAAAATGGAAAAGAACAAAAACAACTCTAGAAGCTAAAAGCAATAAAATATGTTAATTTACATCCACTAACACGGATTTAACAGGATGAATGATAGAATGGAGAAGAAAGCAATGTTAGATATCAGTTCAGTTCAGTCGTTCAGTCATATCCAACTCTTTATGACCCCGTGGACTGCAGCACGCCAGGCCTCCCTGTCCATCACCAACATCCAGAGCTTGCTCAAACTCATGTCCATCGAGTCGGCAATGCCATCTGACCATCTCATCCTCTGTTGGCCCCTTCTCCTCCCGCCTTCAATCTTTCCCAGCATCAGAGTCTTTTCAAATCAGTCAGTTCTTCGCATCAGGTGGCCAAAGTATTGGAGCTTCAGCATCAGTCCTTCCAACGAATATTCAGGACTGATTTCCCTTAGGATGGACTGGTTTGATCTCCTTGCAGTCCAAGGGACTCTCAAGAGTCTTCTCCGACACCACAACTCAAAAGCATCAATTCTTCAGCACTCAGCCTTTGTTTACGGTCCAACTCTTACATCCATACATGATTACTCGAAAAATCAGAGCTTTGACTAGATGGACCTTTGTCAGTAAAGCAATGTCTCTGCTTTTTAATATGCTTTTAGCTTGGTCATAGCTTTCTTCCATGGAGCAAGTGTCTTTTAATTCCATGGCTTAAGTCACCATCTGCAGTGATTCTGGAGCCCAAGAAAATAAAGTCTCTCACTGTTTCCATTGTTTCCCCATCTATGTGCCATGAAGTGATGGGACCAGATGCCATGATCTTAGTTTTCTGAATGTTGAGCTGTAAGCCAACTTTTTCACTCTCGTCTTCCACCTTCATCAAAAGTCTGTTTAGCTCCTCTTCTCTTTCTGTCATAAGGGTGGTGTTATCTGCATATCTGAGGTTATTGATATTTCTCCCCACAATCTCGATTCCAGCTTGTGCTTCATCCAGCCCAGCGTTTCGCATGATGTACTCTGCATATAAATTAAATAAGCAGAGTGACAATATACAGCCTTGATGTACTGCTTTCCCAATTTGAAAACCGTTTGTTGTTCCATGTCCAGTTCTAACTGTTGCTTCTTGGCTTGCATACAAATTTCTCAAGAGGCAGGCAAGGTGGTCTGGTATTCCCATCACTTGAAGAATTTTCCACAGTTTGTTGTGATCCACACAGTCAAAGGCTTTGGCGTAGTCAATAAAGCAGAAGTAGAGGTTTTTCTGGAACTCTCTTGCTTTTTCAATGATCCAAGGGATATTGGCAATTTGATCTCTGGTTCCTCTGCCTTTTCTAAATCCAACTTGAACATCTGGAAGTTCTTGGTTCACATACTGATGACACCTCACTGGGAGAATTTTGAGCATTACTTTGCTAGCGTGTGAGATGAGTACAAGTGTGCGGTAGTTTGAACATTCTTTTGCATTGCCTTTCTTTGGTATTAAAATGAAAACTGATCCTTTCCAGTCCTGTGGCCACTGCTGAGTTTTCCAAATTTGTTGGCATATTGAGTGTAGCACTTTTACAGCATCATCTTTTAGGATTTAAAATATCTCAGCTGGAATTCCATCACCTCCACTAGCTTTGGTTATATTGATGCTTTCTACGGCCCACTTGACTTCGCACTCCAGGATGTCTGGCTCTGAGTGAATGATCACACCATCATGGTTATCTGAGTCATTGATCTTTTTGTATAGTTCTGTGTATTTCTGCCACCTCTTCTGCTTCAGTTAAGTCCATACCATTTCTTAATAATTATAGAGACTGTCTATAGAAGATTCGAAAACTATTCTAATAAACTCCACATAATTAGCCTTTGAAGAGTGTTTTACAGCTTATTTGCGTTATTTAATACTCACAATAATCCAGTGAGGATGCTTTAACTCAACTCTATCAATTAAGAAATTGAAGCTGAGAAAGGTTGGTGGTGGTTGGTGGTGGTTTAGTCGCCAAGTCGTGTCTGACTTTTGCGATCCCATGGACTGTAGCCCACCAGGCTCCTCTGTACGGGGGATTTTCCAGGCAAGAATACTGGAGTGGTGTGCCATTTCCTTCTCCAGGGGATCTTCCCAACCCAGGGATCAAACTCAGGTCCTCTGCACTGCAGGCAGATTCTTTACCAACTGAGCTATCAGGGAAGCCCAAGAAAAGTTAAGGGATGGCCCAAAAAGGCTGAGCATGAAAGAATTGATGTTTTCAAACTGTGTTGCTGGAGAAGACTCTTGAGAGTCCCTTGGACGGCAAGGAGATTAAGCCAGTCAACCCTAAAGGAAATCAACCCTACATATTCATTGGAAGGCCAGGAATACTCTGGCCACCTGTTAGGAAGAGCTGACTCATTGGAAAAGACCCTGATGCTAGGAAAGATTGAGGACAGGAGGAGAAGGGGGTGGCAGAGGATAAGATGGTTGTATGACATCACTGACTCAACGGACATGAGTTTTAGCAAATTCCGGGAGATAGTGAAAAGCAGGGAAGCCTGGCGTGCCGCAGTCCATGGGGCTGAAAGAGTCAGACATGACTGAGCGACTTAACAAGAAAAGTGTCAAGGCTGGTCCTACAACACAAGTCTGCAGACACCAAGCTCCTCCATCATTCTGTGGCAGAAGTAACCATGACTACAGGATAAGAGAACTCCACTTATGGATGGTTCAGGGTCTAAAATGGTCCCTGAAGACGTTGACATACAGATAGTATAAAAGACAATTTAACATCCTCTCCCTGACTCCCAGCTTTATCTTCTAATATCATGTAGTACCCACATATCCTGTCTCTATGCCATTAATCAATCACCAGTAAGAAACGTCAGTTACGATGCCCTAGTTCCTAGAGTTCTTACCCCACGCTAAGCTATAGAAGAAAAGAAACTTGGGTCACAATCACATTCACGACATAAAATCCTTGCAGAATCCCAGAGAGGAGCCTCAAATGGATTTCAGAGCTGCTTCACACAACCACTACTACCACAGTCCTATTTCACGGCAAACAGCACAAATTCTCAGAAGCACTGTAAGGAGTGGAAGATGGCATGTGGCTGCCCAGTGCTGGACTTGGAGCTGGGACAGACAATGACATCTGGGACACCCCTACGCACACTTTGAGAGCTGGGCCAGTTTGGAAGGGGCTGTGAGAGGACAGAAGTCAAGGCTCAATCCTCAACTGTATGATCTTGAATAAATCACCAAGTTTATCTGAGCCTGACCATCAGCTAGCACCAAGTCAGAAGAAAGGAATACCTCACCTCAAAATGTCAACAAATCTGCCACATGTCCACATCCACCTCCCAGCCAGGTCCAGAACAGGCCCAGCTCAGATGCTCAAAGGAAGTTTATTAAACTATCCACCCATCAACAAGACTGTGTTTACAGTTAGCACTAACAGGCATGGTTCAGGACTGGTTCTCTGAGTCTGTTTCACAGGTTTCATGGGCTCCAGGGGAAGAATAAATCAGGCAGGAGTTTACCAAGTCTGACCTGGCATATATCACCAACATTTCAATGCGACACAAAAATCTGCAAAAGAAGCAACGAGTACCCTCCCCACCAACTCATTTGCTGTCCTAATGGAAGATTAGACTCGATGAAGTCACGAGCATGGAGGAGGAAGATCAGGAACCAACCTATGTCTAAGAAGCTATCAGGGCTATTCCATCAGAAGGCCAAGTCTACTTTCAGGGTGAGGCAAGAGTAGGCCATGAACTTCTCTCCCTCTTGCGGGTAGCAACTTAGTCCCACCCATCAGCTGAGAGCTGAGATGTACTCTGTTATTAGCATAGGTCTTTCATACCATACGCACATGGACATACTTGCTTTGAGGAAGTCTACGAAGGTTATTGAGGAGCACTCTGCACCTGCTGAGTTCTTATCAGTCACAGGTAACTGGGCTGCCAGAGGAACCTTAGAGCCTACCTTCCTGGTCACAAACAGCACAAATCCTAGAGGACAAGAAATTATACTATGGTTTCATATGGCCTAATTGCTTTGCACAGCTGAATTTTTCAAGAATGTTCCCAGTACCTCCTCCACAAACCTGTAGTATATGTAGCCTGGGAGACACAAAATACCCACCACACACCTAGGGCCCTACCTAGAGCCCTCAGATCAGATCAGATCAGTCGCTCAGTCGTGTCCGACTCTTTGCGACCCCATGAACCGCAGCACACCAGGCCTCCCTGTCCATCACCAGCTCCCGGAGGTCACTCAGACTCGCATCCATCGAGTCAGTGATGCCATCCAGCCATCTCATCCTCTGTCGTCCCCTTCTCCTCCTGCCCTCAATCCCTCCCAGCATCAGAGTCTTCTCCAATGAGTCAACTCTTCGCATGAGGTGGCCAAAATACTGGAGTTTCAGCTTTAGCATCATTCCTTCTAAAGAAATTCCAGGATTGATCTCCTTCAGAATAGACTGGTTGGATCTTCTTGCAGTCCAAGGGACTCTCAAGAGTCTTCTCCAACACCACAGTTCAAAAGCATCAATTCTTCGGCGTTCAGCCTTCCTCACAGTCCAGCTCTCACATCCATACATGACCACAGGAAAGCCCATAGCCCTACCACACACCAAAAAAAAAAAAAAAAAGAAGAGTCACAATATAGAGTTCTGTTCTGTTGCCTGGATAATTCTGAAGAGTCCATGGGATAAAGACAATCTTGCATGACCGACATCACACACATCTATACCACATGACCCTGGAGCCAACACTGTCTTCTTGTGTATGGTCATAACCCTATAACCTGGCTTGCCATAGTACTCAGGAAGTGCTTGCTGACTGCAATAATGAAACAGTCTTCCATGATCCTCTTATCTTAGCACATTCCCACTGATTCTCTGCTCAGTGGAGCTCTGAGAGGTGGCAGACGATACAGCAGGGACTCCAGAGTCCCAGTTCCACTGGGGTCATAAAGAGTTGGACATGACTGAGCAACTTTCACTCACTACACTATATTAGGTATTATATGTAATCTAGAGATAATGAAAAATATACTGGAAGATGAGATGCAAATCTCATTTGCACCTATAGGTTAGATGCAAATATAATTTTATAAAAGAGACCTAAGCATCCTCAAATTTTATCTGTGGGGTCCCAGGACAAATCAGTGGATATCAGGGGACAACTATAACCATGTCAAGTGAAGGATGCAAAGATCAAACACAGTAATTAAAATGGTTGAAAAGCTACGAAAGATAATAGGCTATGGTAGGGATGAGAACACTGCAGCTGAAAACCTGCCTCTCTCCTCAAGGAACCATTTTTCTCTGATAAATATATTTTTCCTATGGTCTTTCCTCATTTGATGTCACTATCACAGCACTGGGCTTTCCTAATAGCTCAGTTTGTAAAGAATCTGCCTGCAATGCAGCAGACCCCAGTTCGATTCCTGGGTCGGTCAGGAATCCCTTGGAGGGATCCCCAGGAATCCCTGGTCGGTCTCCAGATCCCTTGGAGACGGGATAGGTTACCCACTCCAGTATTCTTGGGCTTCCCCAGTGGCTTAGACGGTAAAATATATGCTTGCAATGCCAGAGACCTGGGTTCAATCCCTGGGTTGGAAGATCCCCTGCAAGAGGGCATGGCAACCCACTTCAGTATTCTTGCCTGAAGAATCCCATGTACAGAGGAGCCTGGCAGGTTACAGTCCATGGGGTTGCCAAGAGTCACACACAACTGAGTGACTAAGCATGCACAGACCAAGGGAACAAGGAAAAATTAAGCCCGATCGTGGGTGCTGGCTTGGTATGTCTGGGAAACAGGAAGAGACTACAGGAGGGGATGTGGAAGCCGATGGAAAGGGCAGGGTTCCCTATCTTGTGGTGCTACATCACAGCACTGTAGGAAGGAGAACAGGTGCTGGTGAGTGCAGGAGAGGGTAATCACTCAAATCCTCCTTCCCATTTCATCCAGGGAGGCTTCCCATCCTGCACACCTTCTCAGGGTTTGCAGCCTATTATTTAGTACTCCACCATGCAAGGGAATTTGACTACATTCATCCTTTCATATGTTAGCCTCGCTTTTCCAAACAAATTCATTCAATGCACATGATATATATGTGGAACACAAATCATGTGCCAGGCACTGGATACCCAGCTATGAATCACTACCTCCCTGGCCAAAGAAACAAGACCATTAGGAGAATATATGTTGAGATGAATAAATATCAACTCACTAAATCAGTCATCAACCATCATTCAATGAATAGCATACAGCTTTCAGACAGACATTTCCTGTTCTTGGAAGTGTCAAGGCCAGATTTATCACCTGATAAAGTGTAAAGTTCAGTGGGACTGACGACACAGTTAGGTCTTCAGGTTCTGTCTCAATTCAGCCACCGGAAAGACATGATACTGATGAAATCCTGTGCTCCACCCCTCATTTATTCCACACAAACACCCAATTATGTGTGTCTCTATTTTAAGAATACCCACTAAATGAGAACCTGAACTTCTTAAAACAAAAGAGTGAATACCCTTCAATTTACTCTACATAAGGCCTCTCTGCTTCACAATAGTCTGTTTGCTCATTACTCAACAGGGCGGCTGGGAGGAGGCATGGAAGAGCTCTGCACTGGTTGCAATGCCGGTCCCACCCCGTTTAGATCAAACAAGCCTCGAGTAAGTCACCTAAATCTCTCTGTGGTCTAGTCCCCCGGTTTGTAAAATAACAGCTATACTGATAGCTTATGTATTTATATTTACACTTATACTTGGAACCTAAATCTGGATGGTCTCTGAGATCCAACTCGAACACTCTGCAATTCTCTTTTATTCCTCCCGAATCTTCTGTGGTCACATCCCAATGACTTAAGGCCCACCTACTGGCTGACAGATCAATTAGAGCAAACAGCCAGAACCCAGCCAGACCGCACATGGGGCCGCACTTGCTCCCGGCTGTGGAGGTGCCCTCTCTCTCTGTCAGGCGTGGGAGGCGGGAACGTGTGCTTTCCTCCCCTAGCTGTTCATCAATATGTTGCTCAAGTGTAACTACACGTAAGCAGAATTTATTCATTACTTGTCTTCTGTTCTCAAATATTTACACCTTTTACTGCTCTATGGGGGGAAGGGGACGGATCTTTTAAAATCTCAGTGAGCAATCTGACCTATAACAGTGAAAATAAAAAGATGATATCATTTCTTGTTCAATGGCAGCTATGGTGGTAGTGGAATTATTGGATCTTCTGCATTCCTTACAAAAAGAGAACAACTAAATAACAAAATTTAAACCTTGTGGACAATATCCAACACAATTTGGTGACAGGGCATCCCTGTGAGTGCATGTTAAGCTGCTTCCATCATGTCCAACTCTTTGCGACCCCATGGACTGTGGCCCACCAGGCTCCTCAGTTCTTGGGATTCTCCAGACAAGAATACTGGAGTGGGTTGCCATGCCCTCCTTCCCGACCCAGGGGTTGAACTCATGTCTCTTTATGTCTCCTGCACTGGCAGGCAGGTTCTTTACCACCAGCACCACCAAGTCCCAAACACAGGCAGTCGGGAGATCACTACCAGCCAGCATGACACTGGTGTGCATGTGGGAGAACAAAGGTTCACTGGGGCTCGTGAACGACCCGGAGGAAGAGAACCTGGAAGGGCCAACAGGGGGTCCTGAGGAGCACATGGGCAAACTGGAGAGTTAACAGCTGAAATGAGGGGCTCGGGGGCCCACAGTGAGGTCTGAAGGGCTGGAGCAGCCCAGCCCCTATGAACCCTCGAATGGCTCACGGGCAGAATCCCACATCAAGGAGAAATCACTGAAAGAAGATCAAACTTGAGCAGGAGAGGCAAGGGAGACAAAAGGAAGGTTTGGACAAAAGCGGGAGAGGGAGCAGGACCACACCGATCTCCTAATCTATTAATACATGAAAACAACAGAAGCAGAACCGTGAAGGTAGAAACGCTACTGACCTTACCATCCTTCTAAACTTGAGAACAAGTTCACTTAAAAAAATAAGACAAGTACCAAGGAAACGCCATAGACGTTTCTATAAGAAAAAGAGATTAAGCAGCAAAAATGTCATCTCTGGAGATGCGTGACAATCAAAGCATGCCAAAATGACATATTCAAAAAAACAGATAAAAATATAACATTTTAGAATGAGCTTAAAATATTTTAAATTATTCAAGACATGAAAGAAAAACATAAATTTGAATTATGAAAATTCAGAAGATGAAGTGATTGAATTCAAGAAAGAATCAGAAATTTAAAAAAGAAAATCATTTTAGAAATGAAAGCTAAACTAGAAGGAATATAAGAAAAAATAACCTTAAAATATCTGAAAAGTAGAGAAAGTTTTAAAATGAAAAAAAAATATAGGAGTTGACTTGTCTGACTCCCACTTTAGTCCTGTGATATGGACATTTATATCCGAAAACACTTTAGAAAACTTTTAACACACTTAAGACCCAGTGTGTTTCTCCATATTTCTGTCTCTCAAAACTTCATTGCAAAACAACAAAACAAACACAAAATACAGCAACAGAAAAGCTGTACTTCATCCAAAGCACATTTGTACTTCAAAGGACACCATTAAGAAAGTAACAAGAACTCACAGAACAAGAGAAAATAGATACAAATCATATCTGACAGGGGACTTTATCCAGCATAAATAAAGAACATGCATAGCTCAAGAGCAAAGACAAAGGACTCAATTTAAAAAATAAACAAAGAATCTGAAAAGACATTTCAGATTAGACATCTTATGAACAGATATTCCTACAAAGATGGACAAATGGATAATAACATGAAAAGACACTGAATGTCATCAAGGAAATGCATAGCAAAATCACAAGGAGAGACCACTTCACACTCTTTGAAAGTGAAAGTGAAAGTCACACAGTCGTGTCCGACTCTTTGTGACCCCATAAACTATACAGTCCATGGAATTCTCTAGGTCAGAATACTGGGGTGGGTAGCCTTTCTCTTCTGCACGGGATCTTCCCAACCCAGGGATTGAGCCCAGGTATCCCACAACTGCAGGGGATTCTTTACCAGCGGAGCCACAAGGGAAGGTGGCAATAATCAAAAAGTCCTAACAAGAAATGTTAAGAATATGGAGAAATCAATTGGAACTCTGATCCATTGCTAATGGGAATGTAAAATAGTGCAGCTACCTTGGAGTAGTCTGGCATGTCCTCATAAGGTTAAACATTAAGTTACTATTTGATCTAGCAATTCCACACTCAAGAATAAACCTAAGAGAAAAAAAGAAAACAAATCTACACAAAAATTTGTACACAGACATTTCAGAGCAGCATTATTCATAATAACCACAAAGGAAAAACACCCTAAATATCCATTAAATGATGAAAAGATAAATAAAATGTAGTATATGAATACAAAGAAATATTATTAGCAATGAAAACCTATTAAGTACTGATACACCCAACAACTGGATGAATCTTGAAAATATATCAAGTGAAAGAAGTTGGTCACAAAAGACCACATATTTTAAGATTCCATTTATACAAAAGGTCCAGAATAGGCAAGTTTATAGATATAGGAAGTAGACTAGTGATTGCATGGTGCTAAGGCAGGGATGGAGGAGGGGACTGGTTTGGAGGAAATGAGAAGAAACCACATGACAGCTGATGAATGGGAGATATTTTTTTTTAATTAAATTTTATTTTGCTTAACTTTACAATATTGTATTGCTTTTGCCATACATCAAAATAGATCCGCCACAAGTATACATGTGTTTCCCATCCTGAACCCTCCTCCCTCCTCCCTCCCCATACCATCCCTTGGGTCGTCCCAGTGCGCCAGCCCCAGGCATCCATTATCAGGCATCATTCCTGGACTGGCGACTCGTTTCAGATATGATATTATACATATTTCAATGCTATTCTCCCAAATCATCCCACCCTCTCCCGTTCCCAGAGTCCAAAAGTCTGTTCTAGACATCAGTGTCTCTTTTGCTGTCTCAGAAACCACGTGACAGCTGATGAATGGGAGATTTTTGAAATAAAAATATTCTAAACTGATTTGATTACCATGATAGTTGTACAACTCAGAGCACATTAAAAACCATTAAACTGGAGCCCTGCGACCTGAAGAGATCCCGGGGTGGATGCCAGGAAGCAGCTGTGGGGCTGGATGTAGCAAACCCCTCCATGGCGACCCCGTGACCTCATGTCCTGGAGGGTGCTTGCTTCAGGGCGGCCTCCTCCACCTTACCCAGAGCCGGCTTTCCAGGAGGCACCCACGCCTAGCTGCCCTGGCAGACGCCCAGGGAGGAATAAAAGAATAAAAAAAAAAAAAAAAAAAACCATTAAACTGTATACATGCTATACGTGGATTTTATGGTATGTGATTTATATCTCCATAAACGTGTTTTTAAATTTTTTCAAATATATATATACTAAGAGATAAAAGGGATCTGAAAAGTGACAGATACTGAAGACGGGCAAAGAATAGCCAACATTTGGTTAACAGGGATTTCTGAATAACAAAACCAAAACAAGGGAACAGAATTCTAAAAATAAATAAATAAATAAACAAACTTATTCATGAAAACATTCCCCTAAAAGAAAAACATTTCTTAACTGAAACCTCATACCTGAAGAGATTATGAACCTGAGAACACTGACTCAAAACAGCTAATATCAAGCTATACCCTAGAAAAACTACAGGACTTTAAAGATCACTTGGCCATCTAAGAAAAAAAGCACATAAATTATAAGAGAGAGAAAATTATCAGACTTACAAGAGTAATGTGAGAAGAAAATGGAATAATATTTAAAATAAAGAAAATGCAGATCAAGAATTTTGTATCCAGCAGTTCTGACAAAACTTTAGCAACACTTTTTTAAAAATCAGAAAATATTGTTCCCATGAGTCCTTCCTAAGGATACTACAGAATAAACTTTAGATGGCCGAAATAACTAGACATATGGAAGTACATACAGGTAGGATTAAATATGTAATTACATATTTAATTAAATATGTAATTAAACATGTAATTATGTATTAAGGAACTAATACTAAGCAAGGCTTGCAGAAAGACACAGTGTTTAATGGCTGTACGACTGTGCTAGTTTCCCACGGCTGTTATTACAAATTACCATAAATTTGGTGCCTTAAAATAACAGATATTTATTTTAAATCTCTCAGTTCTGGAGGCCAGAATTTCAAAGTCAGTTTCACTTGACCAATATTAAAGTGCCGGCAGGTTGCCTTCCCTCCAGAGATTCTGGGGGAATATGTTCCCTGCTCTCGCAGCTTCTGGTTGTCGCCAAGCTACTTCAGCTTGTGGCTGCATTATTCCAATCTCTGACTCCAGGATCACACTGTGATTGCCTCTTCTGTGTGTAATCTCCCCCAGCTTCCCTCTTATAAAAAACATTTGTGATGGCATTTAGGGCCCACCCAGATAATCCAGGGTAACAGCCCCATCTCAAGACCCTTAGTCACACATGCAATGCCTTTGCCTTATAAAGTAATATTCACAGGTACTAGAGATTAGGACCTGGACACTTTCTATAGTGCCTTCTTCAAGGGAATCTTTAATGAAAAGTAGCTTTAAAGAAAGTATCAAGAGTAGTATGTTATGGAAGTGAGGCCTTTCTACTGACATAAAGGAAAGAAAAATCCTAGACAGATCGTTAGAGGCAATGAGACCCACATATTACACACTCGCTTTCTCCCTTTGCCTAGAGTCTCAGGGCTCCTGTCTCCATCCAGCTTCTAAAGGTGGGGACCTGGACACTTTCTGAAGGGCCATTATTCAGTCCACCACCACCAATCTAGTACAATCATCTTTTTAAATGATGGAGGAGAAGGATGGCATATGCAAAAAAAAGTTTTGGGTGTTTTCAGTATCATTATTGATGCTGGGGTTAGTATTGTTATTCTGAGACTGCTGATTGGATATTGTGGAATAAAGCAAATGGAATAAACAAAGCAAATGGAAAATAAAGCAATTCTTCATTCCCTACATACTTGAAAATCAGAATTCACAGTATGGAAGAACGAACAGATGAAATATAAAAAAGACAGGTAAAAACCCTGAAGCCTTGATTCTAATTGTAAATATGAACTCACAAGTATGTTCATATCTATTCATTCTCATGCTCTCTATTCATAGTTTCCCAATTCCGTCTGCTGAAAAAGATCTAGAAACAATGGCCAATTCAAAAAATAATAATAATAATAAATAACAGCATCCCAAGTGGCTGTATGGTGGTCCTGAGAAAAGATTTTGTATTAAAAGGCATCAAGTCTTCCTGGAGAAACGCTGATTCGAGTCTGAGTTGGAAAATAAATGAAGAGTGGAAGAGAAGGGGAAGGAGAGCAGAGGACACAGAGAGGATCAACCTCCAGAGCTCAAAGAAGTGCCAGTTATCAGACTGTGTATTCACAAAGGTTAAGAAAGAAGGCATCATGGGGAGGGAAGGAAGGCACGGATCGGCCCTGAACACGGTCACTCACAAGAACCCAACACAGAAAGGCAACTGCTGGCAGTGTCCAGCCAAACATTCTGCACCGGCAGGGAGAGCTTTGACCTACGGACTTTGAATATTCCAGCTTCACCAGGGAAATCATCACCATCGTGTGGGAGGGCACCCCAAACCCTCTTGGCCTGCTGACATTAAGGATACCCAACCACCCCTCTGATGGGGCTCTATGCCCCTACAACCCCCACCCTCTTATCTGCAGGGAGATGAGTGCTGCCTTCTGCATCCACAAGAATATCCAGTCACTCCCTGGATTACATATTCCACCATAAACCCATCAAAAGGCATCCTGGCCCAATAAACCAGGCTCGTCAACTGGCATAACCCAGGTATATTCATAAATATAGTCACCTGTTCACTGACTATATCAGCAGTTCTCCTGGCTACATACTGCAATCACCTGGGAACTTTTAAAGTTAACAGTGATAGAGGAACCCCAGCCCAGATACATGAAATAAGAATCCCTACGAGGAGTGAGCATCTAAATTCTCCAGGTGATCCCAAAGTACAACTGCATTGCAAAGTACCGTTAAAATATGAAATTAGTTTTCAGAGGAAGCAAGACTAAGAGTTAACCCTTGAAAAACGGGTTGCCCTTTAAGACAAAGACTCTGACCCCTATGAAGCACACGGAGGCCTCTTTCTTCTTAAATGTGTACAATATCCAAGATCATAGCTCAGTCTTTCTCCTCCTTTGCCTTTCTGCAGAACGTGACCCTGCAGGATTCTGCCGTTTTTCAAAACTCTTCTCCTTTGGCTGCAATAGGGAAAATTGATGACTAAGACTTAAAAGACTTTTTTTCATGGAGCAGCAAAAGGTGTAAATACTTGAGAAGAGAAGACAAGTAATGGATAAATTCTGCTTACGTGTAGTTACACTTGAGCAACATATTGATGTACAGCTAGGGGAGGAAAGCACAAGTTCCCACCTCCCACGCATCAGAGAGAGGGCACCTCCACAGCCCAGAGCAAGTGCGGCCCCACGTGCAGTCTGGCTGGGTTCTGGCTGTTTGCTCTAATTGATCTGTCAGCCAGTAGGTGGGCCTTAAGTCATCAGGATGTGACCACAGACGATACAGAAAGAATAAAAGAGAACTGCAGAGTGTTCCAGTTGGAAGGGATCTCAGAGACCTTCTAAGATTCCATTTCTAAGGAACTCTTATTTTACAAACCAGGGGACTGGAGTACAGAGAGATGAAAGCGAGTTGTTTAAAGCTTGCTTGATCTAACAAAGGGTAGGACTGGCATTGAAAACCAATGCAGAACTCTTCCATGCCTCCTTCTAGTCTTGCAGATCCTGGCCTGCCTGCTGCATAAATAGCCTATTATGAGAAACGAATACTTGGACTGGGAAGGTAAGAGGAGGGCCCACATCCCTCCACATGACATAGCCAAGGCGTCAAGGCTTCACCCTTAGAAGAGGTGAGTCAGCAGCCTCAAGTGTGTGCTTCAGACATACTTTTAATGAAAAACAACTTCAAGCTACTGCTGGAAAGAGGAAATAAAGAATCCCTAAAAGGCATCACTGTCATCACACACTTGACATCCACAGGACCCAAAGGTCATTGGCTTCCCTCTCTAACAAACTGAACTCTTGCCAAATTTCATGCATCCCCTACATCAGTTCAGTTAAGTTGTTCAGTCATGTCCAAGTCTTTGCAACCCCATGGATTGCAGCACACCAGGCTTCCCTGTCCATCACCAACTCCCAGAGCCTGCTCAAATTCATGTGCATTGAGTCAGCAATGCCATCCAACCATCTCATCCTCTGTCGGTCCCTTCTCCTCCAACCTTCGATCTTTCCCAGCATCGGGGTCTTTTCAAATGAGTCAGTTCTTCGCATCAGGTGGCCAAAGTATTGGAGCTTCAGCATCAGTCCTTCCAATGAATATTCAAGACTGATTTCCTTTAAGATGGACTGCTTGAATCTCCATGCAGTCCAAGAGACTCTCAAGAGTCTTCTCCAACACCACAGGTCAAAAGCATTGATTCTTCGGCTTTCTTTATAGTCCAACTCTCACACCATACATGACTACTGGAAAAACCAGAGCTTTGACTAGATGGACCATTGTTAACAAAGTAATGTCTCTTCTTTTTAATATGCTGTCTAGGTTGGTGGACTCTTGGAAGGCACAAACAGAACCCCCTACATACGCTTACTGTAATAGCTACTATGAGCCAGGCCCTCTGCTGGTACAGAAAAGATTGTGTTGGCCATAAAGTTCATTTGGGTTCCTCAGCAAACCTAAATGAACTTTTTGGCCAACCCAATATAAAGTTTAACTAAAATACATTTTATGGAGCCTATGGTAAGACAAGTACACAAATATCAGATTATAAACCAAATGGTGCTATAGTAATTCAAGGAATAAGAAAGAACACAGAGTTGGGAGGTGAGGAAAAAATTAGTATCTGATGAACTAAAGCCTCATAAGATAAGAGTGGAGTTCATGTTTTCATCCCAGGTCTACAAAAACAAAGACAGCTTCAGGCCACAGGTTAAATTATCCTCAGGAGAAGAAAAGTGAAACCCACACCATAAAAATTTTTATCATCTTGCCAAAGGAATGGCTGGGAGAGCGCCATCACCAAATACTGCATTCTTGCCCCAAAATGTTTTTTTGAAAAATACAACCAACAGGATTGGGATGACCACTGGGCTAAGCAGGAGAAGCAGAATTACCACAGTGGACAAGAGCCGTATTTGGGATCCCACTCCTAGCAAAGGCACCAGATAAATGTGGTGAGGAGCAAAGCGGTGTACTGTATACTCAGCCACATCAGCTTCATTCATTCACTTGTTCGTTCAAGATTAACAGTGCACCTATAGTGTGTCAGGCCCTGTGCTAAGCCTGGGGGATTCAAATATGGATCAGACACAGTGCTTGTTTCTACGTCCCACAGGCCAGGGGCAGTACCACCTGGAGGGGGCCTAGGGGTGGAAGGAGATTATAGAAAACAAATCATTGTAACATAGGCAGTCAGGATAAACAGACACCCCAGGGTCACAAAGGGAGTTGCTATCTAATATCCCAAACAATCTAATTAGCCTCAGAAATCCATCATGGATTTGTCATCAGTTTCTTACAGAATCCCTGCATGAAGTTTTTCGTATTTCAGCAACTTCTAACAAGAGGCTGGAAGGGAGAAAGAAATGATCTAATCCTAACTTGCTGAGACTGTCAACTTCTAGGGTCTATGTTTTTACAGCCTTGATTAGCATCCCACTCAGCCCTTTTCTCATTTCTCAGAAGGGTTCATTCGGACACAGTTAAATCTCATCATTTTGACTAAATAGACCTTAAATTGCCAAATCTCAGAAGCCTAAAATGATTCCTAAACTCTGAGATAGTATAAGATATCAAGACTGCTCTAAAAAGAGAATTCCACATAGGATATTAGGATACAATGTAACTAAGGGCCCAACCGACAAAGAACAGTTGAGGAACCCATACAGAGATAAGTTCAGCCACCTTTCAAGCTCCCACAGCTCACATAGTAGGGTGTCCTCCCAGTGGATGGAGTTTACAGCTCTGTCTTGTGACTTGTAATAACCCAAAGTAAGTTCCTTGGAAGTGAAGACTATCCAACTTTGTATCTTTTCTACTTCTGATTCTCCTTCCCAAAACAAGCCTGGCCCTAAGCACACAATATGTTGCTGTACTAAGCATTTCTCTGCACAACTTCTCTTACACCTACCCTTCCATTCCCATGCCTGCCATGATCGTCCTCGTTCAAGTCCTCACATGTGGAGATGTCCTCAGCACTCTTTCCCATTTTTACAACAACTCTTATCCATTTCCTCTTCTGAATACATAATTCTGCATGTGCACACATATACATATGTGTGTATGTAAATATGTGTGTGCATGCTAAGTTGCTCAGTTGTGCAACTCAGACTGTGTTGCTCAGAGTCTTTGCAACCTATGGACTGTAGCCCACCAGGCTCCTCTGTCGATGGGATTTTTCAGGCAAGGATACTGGAGTAGGTTGCCATGTCCTTCTCCAGGGGATCTTCCCGATCAGGGGTCAAACCCACTTCTCCTACACTGCAGGCAAATTCTTTACTGCTGAGCCACTGGGGAAATGTGTGTGCGTGAGTGAAGCCAGTGTCTGTGGAGGGGGGAAGCCCGTGTGTGTGTGTGTGTGTGCCGGTATCTGTGTATACGTATACATTATATATACATAAGTGTGTACATCTCCTAGAGGCACACATTTTTGTTCCCTACAAAATGGGCTTCCCTGGTAGCTCAGATGGTAAAGAATATGCCTGCAATGCAGGAGACCTGGGTTTGATCCCTGTGTCAGGAAGATCCCCTGGAGCTGGGAATGGTTACCCACTGCAGAATTCTTGCCTGGAGAATCCCATGGACAGAGGAGCCTGGTGAGCTCCTCTGTTGCTCCATGGGGTTGCAAAGAGTCAGAGACAACTGAGCAACTAACACTTTCATTTACAAGCTGAAGCCACATCTCTCGAGCCTGGTATTTAAAGCTTCCTGGGGTATGTAAGGGTCTTCCTACCTCTATTATTTTATTATCTCCTCTCCCCCACTATGTGAGAGTTGGACTGTGAAGAAGGCTGAGCGCCGAAGAATTGATGCTTTTGAACTGTGGTGTTGGAGAAAACTCTTGAGAGTCCCTTGGACTGCAAGGAGATCCAACCAGTCCATTCTGAGGGAGATCAGCCCTGGGATTTCTTTGGAAGGAATAATGCTAAAGCTGAAACTCCAGTACTTTGGCCTCCTCATGCAAAGAGTTGACTCATTGGAAAAGACTCTGATGCTGGGAGGGATTGGGGGCAAGAGGAGAAGGGGACGACAGAGGATGAGATGGCTGAATGGCATCACTGACTCGATGGACATGAGTCTCAGTGAACTCCAGGAGTTGGACAGGGAGGCCTGCGTGCTGCAGTTCATGGGGTCGCAAAGAGTGGGACACGACTGAGCGACTGATCTGATCTGATCTCCCCCACTAACACCAGAGTTACCTTTCCTCTCCTCTTCACTTACCTAAAAGCTACCCATTTGCTTTATTTATATACATAATCATTCCAAACTAAGAGATGCCTTCCTTATACCTCTTGGCAACTTCTGGAGTAGAACACGGGCCCTCATTCCAGCCACTAGCATCTCTCACCTGAAATATGGGATGAGCTTCCTGAATAGTCTCTCCCGTCCCCTCCAACCCACTCTCCACAAAA
The DNA here is from genome assembly GCA_935064755.1 of Tragelaphus eurycerus. Lineage (NCBI taxonomy): Eukaryota > Metazoa > Chordata > Mammalia > Artiodactyla > Bovidae > Tragelaphus > Tragelaphus eurycerus. The sequence goes on along the minus strand of CAKXYN010000095.1, from coordinate 712,706 downwards.
CTGCTACAGGGATATTTCTAAATCTTAAGATGTATCATCTCATGCTCCTGCAAGACCTCTTCCAAAGTCACAGACTAAGCCACCAACAACAGCCGCTTCTAAAAACTGTCCTGGGTTTCAGGGATGAATATAAATGGATGAGCTCTACCCCATCACAGCAGTACCCCGTGGACAAGCTCATGAAAAAAGCTCAGCAGAACATTTCTGTGCAGAAAAAGCAAAGTCTCATTCCTGCAAAGCCTTGGTCCAATTCTGTCCCAAAATTGGATACGGAATGACCTTGAAAAAGTCACTTAATACTGAGTCTTTGAAACTACAACGATGAAAGGGGGAGCATGACATCATGCCTCACAGTTGGGAGGATTGAGAAAGTTTCTAGAACACCTGGCAGAATATCCAGCACATAGTATGTGCTCAGTACACAATACCACCACTGTGCCTGTCTTTCTGTGCCTCCCCCGCCGGGCTGGCTGACTTCCTTCAGGTCACCATCTTGCTTCATCTCTCTGACCTTCAACACCAAGCACTGTGCTCTAAACACAGTACGAGCATAATAAACACTTCCTGTGTGGCTGGATTTACTCCTACTTCTGCATTTAGAAATGTAGGAACACATCGGAGAATACAAGTTAGATTCGGAGAAAACTATATGGGGAAGAAAACTCAATAAATCTAAGGGAGTCAAATGAAGGTAAGTGATGAGAATTCACAAGGGCACTGCACACAGTGACTCATAACAACCTCCACTTAGCAAAGCCACCAGATCCTTTCTGTCTTCCCATCAAAACTACCTTGGCCTGCTGCAGTGCGCAGACACTGAGATTCTCTAATCGTGCTCCTCAATTTGACTGGATTTGACAGAACCAGCCGGGCAGCTTCCAAAACTCCCAGTGTGCAGAACTCCCATTTCCAGAAAGATGGAGTCAACATACTTTTCCCTATTTCTTCTGCGATCAACCACCAAAACTCCCGGAATTATAGATCAAACAAGTTCAAGACAACTCTGAACGATGAAGAGAAGGCAGAGCAGCCAGGAACCTCAGCACTCAAGAACCACATGACAGTTGAGTCCTCTGGGTTCTTTTTGCCTCATACCTCCCAGACCTGTTGCTGGAGAAGCCAGTGACCCAGAAATGCCAGTGAACACTGATCAAAAAAAAAAAAAACAAGATCCCTAGAGAAACCCTCTTTCCCTAGCCAAAGGACCAGGAAACAAAGGCAGCCTCATATGAAATGCCTCAGAGAAGGCTTAAAGGGAAGCCGGGGTGCCAAGAAGTGACCCACAGGTGCCAAGGCTGCCTCCTCTCCTTGCTGGGGCTTCAGAGGAGTCCCAATGAAGAGGCAGAGCTTTCACCACCAGCCAGGGCCATGAGGCAGACCGTCAGGGGAGACCACGTGAGCAACAGTAATGAGGCACTCTGGCCCCATCGCAGTGGCATCAGCTGAGGCCAATAAATGATCTAGTCTTCTACCCCACCCAAGAGCAAGGAGGCAGCACTCCCCTCCCCTCATCAGTCCACTGGCAGAGATGTCTTGCCAAAACAGATTTAACTAAGATCCAGAAAGTCATAACATAAGACCCAAACCATCAAGGTTTCTGTTTTTTGTTTTAATTATCTATTATTTTATTTTTTGGTTGTGCTGGGTCTTTGTTGCTATGCACAGGCTTTCTCTCGTTGTGAACACGGGCTCTAGGGCATGCAGGCTTCAGCAGCTGCAGCAGTCGGGCTCAGTAGTGTGGCACATGGGCTTAGCTGCTCCACAACATGTGGAATCTTCCCAGACCATGGATCAAACCCGTGTCTCCTCTATTGGCAGGTGGCTTCATACCGACTGTACCACCAGGGAAGTCCCACCACCCAGGCTTCAATCAAAAATCATGATTTTTTACCATCATTGTAGGGAAAGAGCAAATTAGCCAAGATGGCAGTGGTCAGGCTCTCTCGCCCCATGCCCTCTCACTCTTGCCCCATGTTTTGTAAATAATGATTATGTAACAGCTGAGATCACTTACAGCACTGCGCATGCACATCGGGAGGGACTGGCCTAACCACAGGACTTTTGTTCTCTAAGCATATATAAGCTCCACCTGAAAAAGCCCTTGTGGCTCTTTTATGCCTATATTATGGCTGCATCCACTAGGTCAACCACAAGAGAATACAGCATGTCTGCTGCTGCTACAGCTGCTGTGCCAGCCCAGAGAGAATAAACTCATCTGCAGATCCTACACCTCGAGTTCTCTTCCAGCTTCCCCACTCACGCCTTGCCTACCATGGATTCAGTCAATAGTGCACACAGTGAGGAACAGCGAGACAACCCAAGTAGGTGGCAGGATCAGCAAGACAATCATCATTCTAGGAACTGGGCTTCCCAGGTGGCTCATTGGTAAAGAATCCACCTGCTGAGCAGAAAATGTGGGTTTGATCCCTGGGTCAGGAAGATCCCAGGGAACTCAGCAGCCATGAACCACATGACAGTTGAGTTCCCTGGGTTCTTTCTCCCTCACATCTTCCAGACCTGTTGCTGAAGAAGGGACCCAGAAATGCTAAGGAACACAGAAATGCAACCCACTCCAGAATCCATGCCTGGAAAATCCCACAGACAGAGGAGACTGGCAAACTATAATCCACGGGGTTGCAAGAGAGTCAGACATGACTTAGTGACTGCTGCTGCTGCTGCTAAGTCGCTTCAGTCGTGTCTGACTCTGTGCGACCCCATAGACGGCAGCCCACCAGGCTCCCCATCCCTGGGATTCTCCAGGCAAGAACACTGGAGTGGGTTGCCATTTCCTTCTCCAGTGCATGAAAGTGACAAATAAAAGGGAAGTCACTCAGTCGTGTCCGACTCTTAGCGACCCCATGGACTGCAGCCTACCAGGCTCCTCCGTCCATGGGATTTTCCAGGCAAGAATATTGGAGTGGGGTGCCATTGCCTTCTCTGGACTTAGTGACTAAACAACGCCATTCATGTTGAGATTTTTCTGGTTGCTAGAATTATTGTTGTTTGGTGACTTAGTGACTAAACAACAACAATAATTCTAGCAACCAGAAAAATCTCAACATGAATGGGAAAAGACCATCAAAAGATGCCAGCACCAAGATGTCGATATAAAAATTGCAGCACCCATGTTATACCCTATAATAATTGAATTAAAACTGCTGAGAGTTCCCAGCCATCAGTAATTATTTTTAACTCCCTAACGATTCCAATGAGCAGCCAAGTTTGAGAATCAGTGCTCCAACTTGTTGGTTCTCAAACTAAGGTATCCATAAGAATCACCTGGACAAAGGTGATAAAGGCAACCAGATCCGGGCCCTCAGCTACTCCAAGACCAGGCAGTAGCATTTTAATCAGACTTCATGTGATTCCAATAGATCCAAAAGCCTTAACTAATCAAAGCAATTTGCAGGTGATTCTCCTCTTTCAGGAGGCTGCAAAATTCCTGACTTGAAAGAGGAAACTGCAAAATTTAAGTGACCTTGAAGCAAGAGGTAAAGTTTCAATTATACTTTAAAAAGAGTTTCAATCACACTTTGGATATGGGTGCCCAGGTATAGTGTGTTTAACCTGGACTGCCAAATTTAAGATAAAAAAATCCACACATATTGAGGAACAGTTTGAAAATGTAATTACAGTGCAGGTTATAAGTGTTTATAGGAAATAGTGTGGGCGCGAGATTAAACAGTAGCCATCACTTGGCCCATGGGAGTCATTAATCTTCTTGGCAGCAGAAAAAGAAAGAGCTTCCACATGAGCACCTCTTCCCATCCAAAGAGACCACAACAAAAACAGAAGAGGTTATAATAAAGATAGAAAAAAAAGAACCCATCCAAAGAGCTTTTCCATTGTGTACTATGGGCTAAGATTTCTAACCAAAAGGCACCGTCTCCTGGGCTAGAAGTGTTTTCTGGCATTTATATTTTCCTGGAAGGACCCTGGAGGCTCCAAATGGCATGGAGAGAACTGGTCCTCAGAAAAAGAGCTGAAAAAGGCAAGAAAGAGGGCGTGGAAGTTGACAGAAGGCAAAGATGCAGTGGGGGAGTGGATGGCCACCGTCACACAGGAAGTGCACAGGCAGAAGCTCAGCGAAGAATAACTCTCTCCAGGAGGGAAGGGCCTCCCAAAGCCCTTCTCCTGCCCTTCTACTTACTCTCTGATGCCTTATTTCCTTATCTGGAGACCATCAACATGGCCCACCAGAGGGGCCCAGCAGAGGGGGCCTGTTGCCCACTAGCATACAGCAGCTGACCTGCCCCTGGTAACAGACTTAACCTCAATTAGAGGGGCTGAGACCACCGCCTTTAACAGACCATCTGCCCATTCAATCCAACCTAGAAGGACATCTCAGCTTCCTCATCTGAAAAAATGGAACCAAGAATGCCTACCCTCAGGGAGCCACTGTAAAGATTAAATTAGTTTTGCATATGTAAAATTCTGAGAACCACGAATTGAAAGTGGTGAGTACTGGGCAAACATTAGTTCTTAGCATTCTCAAATATGCTCAGCACAGAAGTTAATAGTGCGAGACTGCTGGGGTTTGACTCAGGAATTTTTTCATTACTAAATGTGGACCGTGAGCAAGTTTCTCTGCCTCTCTATGCCTCCGCTTCCCCACGAGTAAAACTCACAGGGTTGTTGGGGAAGACTAATCATTTCCTAGAAAGAACTTGGCATAGTTCCTAAAACATCAGATCAGATCAGTCGCTCAGTCGTGTCCGACTCTTTGCGACCCCATGAACTGCAGCACGCCAGGCCTCCCTATCCATCACCAGCTCTCGGAGGTCATTCAGACTCACATTCATCGAGTCAGTGATGCCATCCAGCCATCTCATCCTCTGTCGTCCCCTTCTCCTCCTGCCCTCAATCCCTCCCAGCATCAGAGTCTTCTCCAATGAGTCAACTCTTCGCATGAGGTGGCCAAAATACTGGAGTTTCAGCTTTAGCATCATTCCTTTCAAAGAAATCCCAGGGCTGATCTCCTTCAGAATGGACTGGTTGGATCTCCTTGCAGTCCAAGGGACTCTGAAGAGTCTTCTCCAACACCACAGTTCAAAAGCATCAATTCTTCGGCGCTCAGCCTTCTTCACAGTCCAGCTCTCACATCCATACATGACCACAGGAAAGACCATAGCCTTGACTAGGCTAACCTTTGTTGGCAAAGTGATGTCTCTGCTTTTGAATATGCTATCTAGGTTGGTCATAACTTTCCTTCCAAGGAGTAAGCGTCTTTTAATTTCATGGCTGCAGTCACCATCTGCAGTGATTTTGGAGCCCAGAAAAATAAAGTCTGACACTGTTTCCACTGTTTCTCCATCTATTTCCCATGTCGTGATGGGACCGGATGCCATGATCTTCGTTTTCTGAATGTTGAGCTTTAAGCCAACCTTTTCACTCTCCACTTTCACTTTCATCAAGAGGCTTTTTAGTTCCTCTTCACTTTCTGCCATAAGGGTGGTATCATCTGCATATCTGAGGTTATTGATATTTCTCCCAGCAATCTTGATTCCAGCTTGTGTTTCCTCCAGTCCAGCATTTCTCATGATGTACTCTGCATATAAGTTAAATAAACATGGTGACAATATACAGCCTTGACGTACTCCTTTTCCTATTTGGAACCAGTCTGGTGTTCCATGACCAGTTCTAACTGTTGCTTCCTGACCTGCATACAGATTTCTCAAGAGGCAGGTCAGGTGGTCTGGTATTCCCATCTCTTTCAGAATTTTCCACAGTTTATTGTGATCTACACAGTCAAAGGCTTTGGCATAGTCAATAAAGCAGAAATAGATGTTTTTCTGGAACTCTCTTGCTTTTTCCATGATCCAGCGGATGTTGGCAATTTGATCTCTGGTTCCTCTGCCTTTTCTAAATCCAGCTTGAACATCAGGAAGTTCACGGTTCACATATTGCTGAAGCCTGGCTTGGAGAATTTTGAGCATTACTTTACTAGCGTGTGAGATGAGTGCAATTATTCGGTAGTTTGAGCACTCTTTGGTATTGCCTTTCTTTGGGATTGGGATGAAAACTGACCTTTTCCAATCTTGTGGCCACTGCTGAGTTTTCCAAATTTGCTGGCATATTGAGTGCAGCACTTTCACAGCATCATCTTTCAGGATTTGGAATAGCTCCACTGGAATTCCATCACCTCCACTAGCTTTGTTCCTAGTGATGCTTTCTAAGGCCCACTTGACTTCACATTCCAGGATGTCTGGCTCTAGGTCAGTGATCACACCATCATGATTATCTGGGTCATGAAGCTCTTTTTTGTACAGTTCTTCTGTGTATTCTTGCCACCTCTTCTTAATATCTTCTGCTTCCGTTAGGTCCATACCATTTCTGTCCTTTATCGAGCCCATTTTTGCATGAAATGTTCCTTTGGTATCTCTGATTTTCTTGAATAGATCCTTAGTCTTTCCCATTCTGTTGTTTTCCTCTATTTCTTTGCATTGATCACTGAAGAAGGCTTTCTTATCTCTTCTTGCTGTTCTTTGGAACTCTGCATTCAGATGTTTATATCTTTCCTTTTCTCCTTTGCTTTTCGCTTCTCTTCTTTTCACAGCTATTTGCAAGCCCTCCCCAGACAGCCATTTTGCTTTTTTGCAATTCTTTTCCATGGGGATGGTCTTGATCCCTGTCTCCTGTACAATGTCACGAACCTCATTCCATAGTTCATCAGGCACTCTATCTATCAGATCTAGGCCCTTAAATCTATTTCTCACTTCCACTGTATAATCATAAGGGATTTGATTTAGGTCATACCTGAATGGTCTAGTGGTTTTCCCTACTTTCTTCAATTTCAGTCTGAATTTGGCAATAAGGAGTTCATGGTCTGAGCCACAGTCAGCTCCTGGTCTTGTTTTTGCTGATTGTATAGAGCTTCTCCATCTTTGGCTGCAACGAATATAATCGATCTGATTTCGGTGTTGACCATCTGGTGATGTCCATGTATAGAGTCTTCTCTTGTGTTGTTGGAACAGGGTATTTGCTATGACCAGTGCATTTTCTTGGCAAAACTCTGTTAGTCTTTGCCCTGCTTCATTCCGTGTTCCAAGGCCATATTTGCCTGTTACTCCAGGTGTTTCTTGACTTCCTACTTTTGCATTCCAGTCCCCTATAATGAAAAGGACATCTTTTTTGGGTGTTCATTCTAAAAGGTCTTGTAGGTCTTCATAGAACCGTTCAACTTCAGCTTCTTCAGCGTTACTGGTTGGGGCATAGACTTGGATTACTGTGACATTGAATGGTTTGCCTTGGAAACGAACAGAGATCATTCTGTCGTTTTTGAGATTGCATCTAAGTACTGCATTTCGGACTCTTTTGTTGACCATGATGGCTACTCCGTTTCTTCTGAGGGATTCCTGCCCACAGTAGTAGATATAATGGTCCTCTGAGTTAAATTCACCCATTCCAGTCCATTTTAGTTCGCTAATTCCTAGAATGTCGACATTCACTCTTGCCATCTCTTGTTTGACCACTTCCAATTTGCCTTGATTCATGGACCTGACATTCCAGGTTCCTATGCAATATTGTTCTTTACAGCATCAGACTTTGCTTCTATCACCAGACACATCTACAGCTGGGTATTCTTTCTGCTTTGGTTCCATCCCTTCATTCTTTCTGGAGTTATTTCTCCACTGATCTCCAGTAGCATATTGGGCCCCTACTGACCTGGGGAGTTTCTCTTTCAGTATCCTATCATTTTGCCTTTTCATACTGTTCATGGGGTTCTCAAGGCAAGAATACTGAAGTGGTTTGCCATTCCCTTCTCCAGCGGACCACACCCTGTCAGATCTCTCCACCATGACCCGCCCATCCTGGGTTGCCCCACGGGCAAGGTTTAATTTCATTGAGTTAGACAAGGCTGTGGTCCTGGTGTGATTAGATTGACTAGTTTTCTGTGAGTATGGTTTCGGTGTATTTGCCCTCTGATGCCCTCTTGCAAGACCTACCGTCTTACTTGGGTTTCTCTTACCTTTCCTAGAACATAGTCAGTGCTTTGTAAATATCAGTGAATGTTATTCACCTTCTGTGATGTGGACTGCACGAGGCAGGTACGTGAGGAGTCCCTTTCATCCTTCGGGAGCTTATGAGTGAAGTTGCTCAGTCGTGTCCGACTCTTGGCGACCCCATGGACTGTAGCCTACCAGGCTCCTCTGTCCATGGGATTTTCCAGGCAACAGTCCTGGCGTGCACTGCCATTTCCTTCTCCAGGGGAATCTTTCCAACCCAGAGATCGAACCCAGGTCTCCCGCATTGTAGACAGACGCTTATAGTCTAGATCAAGACATAAGCAATGTACACCAGCAGGGAAGAACCTCTCAGAACATGGTACATGCGATGGTTCTGCAACCATGCAAACAGTATTTCTAACGTGCTCACATACAGGCTAATGGAGTTCAGAATGTTCTGAGCACAGGGAGCATTGGGTAAGTGACTTCTTCTCAGCCACCCCTTCCTAGGAGTCCCAGGTTGCATTCAACTCTCCAGACTGATCATTTCAACAGTTCTAGAAAGCACTGCAGCTTCAAGAATAGGCAGAGAGGGGACTTCCCTTGTGGTCTAGTGGTTAAGAATCCACCTGCCAACTCAGGGGGACACGAGTTCAATCCTGATTGGAAAGATCCCACGTGTCTCTGGGCAGCTAAGCCCATATGCTGCAACTACTGAGGCCTGCATGCCCTAGGGTCCATGCTCTGCAGCAAGAGAAACCACCTTAACAAGAAACCACCGCAAGGAGAAGCCAGTGCGCCACAGCTAGAGAGGAGCCCCCGACTGCTGCAACTAGAGAAAGCCTGAGCGTAGCAACAAAGGCCCAGCACAGCCAAAAATTAAAACACATAAATTAAAAAAACTTTAAAAAATAAATAAAGGATAGTAGTAGCCACTGTCCTCAGTTCTCATAGATGGACCCATAAGAGTATAAGACACACAAGTCTCACTGAAGTGTTGCAGAAAACCAATTTAGTTTCACACAAGGGGTAGGGGACTAGGAGTACAAAAGCGTTCCAACACTCTGGGCACAGAACTTGCTGGAAGTGCCATTTTAAGTAACTTTTAAAGCCAGCTGCTCCAGTACTTAAAAGGAAACATGATGCTGAATATAACAATTGAAAAGGGAATTGTAAGCATCACAAGGTATTAATTAATCCCACGATGCAAGATTCCTCCTGCTTAGATTACCTCTGCTTAAAGAAGTATTTATCCACGAAATTCAGAGAAAGACCGTGAAGACAGACAACGTACTGTACTTAAGAGTCTGTGATTTTTAATCCGAATGAGGATTAAAAGGCTGGAACAAATGTGATGGGGGCATGTACCAGAAGCCAGTTAACCCCTCCTTATTCCTTCCCGAGGAGGCTGACAGCTATTTTAAGTCCACAAAGCAGTCGCACTGTCTGATTTGCAACTTTAGGAATCAAGAATAATACAGTAGCTAGATTTTTTTAAGCAGACATGTAAAATGAAGATAATACACTACTAGGCCTTTGATTCATTAGAAAAAAGAATATATGACAATTTTTACATAAAACCATGCACAGATGAAATTTAAATTGCAATCTGCAGGACTAAACAACAATAATAAAAATAGCGACCCACTCATCACCAGGCACTATCCTGGGCATTTGCATACATAACTCATTTTATCTTCTCATTAACCCTATGAGACATGTGACATTTGCATCCTCTTTTTACCGATGAGGATGCTAAAGGAGAAATGTTGACTAACTCAAACAAGTTCACACAGCAAATGAGGGACAGAGCCAGGATTTGAACCCAAACACAATTTGGCTCCTGAATCCCCTTACACTATGCTGTCAATCAAATTCATGTTATAAAAACTAAAAAATAAAAAATAAAGAAAGAACTAGGGGAAAGGGTATCAAATCATTAATAACATAACAGGTTGAAAATATTTTTTACTGATAAATGACAATTATCTACTAAAATTGGCCATATGTTCTACAATCAAAGATTCTAAGTCTGCTGCATGTTCATCACCAGAATTTCATTTAATTCAGGGAAAATGTTTACCTGGCACTTTCTTTGGAAGGCAGTGGCATTCTGTCAGGTGGGGATGAGGGATACCTCCTGGGATCAGGGACTAGTCTCACTGAGGCCTGAGAGTTACAGGTCTAAAGCAAGAAGAAAAAAGCCAGAGGAGATCAGAGCCAGCTGAGGCATCTCCCACCCTTGGGTAATACAGCAGGGTCCTGGCAGTCCTTGAAGAGAGCACCTTAGAAATTATACTCATTGATTCAAAATACATTTTTTTCTATACGCAAGGCACTGCAGTCAGCAATGCAGAAGACACGAGGGGGCAGAGTGGCCGGGACCCTAATGATGACCACTCGGGGGGGAGGTGAAATCAGACAAGGGCAAGCATCTATAATGCATACCAGGGTTTAGCCAGTTCCTGCCACATAGAAGGAACCAGTAACATCCACTTCACAGAGTGACAGTGGGCTGGGCCTGAGATACAGACGGGGAATCACAGGGAAGGTTGAGGGAATGGTAGGTACCCCATTTGGGTTGAAGCGTGGAGTAATTAAAGAGAATCACTCAAAACCAGAGAGCACCGAATACCAGGCTAAGAATTTTTGACCCAATATGGTAGGCTTAGAAAGTTTTAGTGTTTTGAGTAGAAGGATATCACAATCCATATTTCAAAATAATTAACAGAGCAAAGTTTACAGGATAAAGTAGAGGTCTCCAGAAAGTAATTGAAACAGTATGGTGAGAGGTGGTGTCCATCTGAACCAGCCAGAAATGAGAAGGAAGAAGCAGAATGCCTGGATGGATATCACTGTGAAACTTCAAGGATGCAGCAACTGACTTGAAGTTGGGGGTAGGGGATGTCCGGGAAGAGCCCAGCCACACTGTTATATGAAAGGATTCAAGCACTGTTCCAAAGTGTCAATCCTGGTGCCTGAGAGGATAGTGGGGTCATCTAAATAAGCATAAAGTGTCAGAGAGATTTGAATTCAAGATGATTGATGGGACTAGCAACATGTTCAGTGGGGTAGAGCCAGCCAGCAGGAAGCTAAAAGAAAGAACTGGAGACTGAACTGGAGTTAGAGATCCAGGAGCCTCCATAAGGAGGAAGGATGGAATCAAGCATTCACTGGAGACGTCATTGAGGTACAGACGGCGGTGGTGGGGGGGGGGGGGGGGCGGTGAGGCAGCTATGCCCAGCCAACAGAGAGCCTGCAGAGAGCTGAATGGGGCATCCAAAGAAAGACAAGGACAGCTGCTCAAGAAGAAAACTCAAAAAGGTGGAGGACAGAGAAGGGTGACAATCGAACAATTCCTATTTGGCAGCCGGAAGTGGGAAGGACATAGCCAGGGACTGAATGAACATTGAGACACTGCACAGAGCAGATCACTCTTTAAGAGGCTTAGCTATGAAAGGAAGAAGACAACATGCTGATGAATAAAAAGGTGGAGAGAAGAGAGTTTTCACATAAGGGAAGGTCACAGCACACTCCTGGGCAGAGGAGTGAGCCAACAGGGGGGAAGATGGAACCTTGCAAACATCCGGGTGGGGAGTGATGGGGTAACGAACGGACTAAGGAAAGGTGGGCTAGCAGCAGATGGAGGGCCAAGGAGTCTTAAAAAGAAAGAGGGGAGAAAAAAATTAATTCTACTTCATAATTTAAAACTTCTGTGTTTCAAAAGCATACCAGGAAAGCAAAAAGACCACCCATAGAATAGGTGAAAATACTTGCAAATCTACATAATGAATTTGAATACAGAACACATAAAGAACTCTTACCCCAGGGCAATTAAAAAAAAAAAAAAAAGACAATCCAATTTAAAAATGGGCAAAAGATCTGAACAGACATTTCTCCAAAGATTTGCAAATAGCCAATAAATGGCCGTGAGAAGATGCTTTATATCGTTAGTCATCAGGGAAATACAAATCAAAACCACAGTGAGATACCACTTCATACCTACTAGGATGGCTAGAATCAAAAAAGGTGGATTAAAAGAAGTGTCAGTGAGAATGTGGAGAAATCAGAATCCTAACACATTGCTGTGGAAAAGTAAAATGCTGCAGCCACACCAGAAAAACATCTACTTCTGCTTTATTGACTATGCAAAAGCCTTTGACTGTGCAGATCACAACTGGAAAATTCTTAACGAGATGTACCTTATCTGCCTCTTGAGAAATCTGTATGCAGGTCAGGAAGCAACAGTTAGAACTGGTTATGGAACAATAGACTGGTTCCAAATAGGGAAAGGAGTATGTCAAGGCTATATACTGTCACCCTGCTTATTTAACTTATATGCAGAATACATCATGCGAAATGTTGGGCTGCAAGAAGCATAAGCTGGAATCAAGACTGCCAGGAGAAATATCAATAACCTCATATAGGCAGATGACACCACCCTTGTGGCAGAAAGCAAAGAAGAACTAAAGAGCTTCTTGATGAAAGTGAAAGAGGAGAGTGAAAAAGTTTGCTTAAAATTCAACATTCAGAAAACTAAGATCATGGCACCTGGTCCCATCACTTCATGGCAATAGATGGGGAAACAGTATAAACAGTGACAGACTTTATTTTGTTGGGCTCCAGAATCACTGCAGATGGTGACTGCAGCCATGAAATTAAAAGACGCTTACTCCTTGGAAAAAAAGCTATGACCAACCTAGACAGCGTATTAAAAAGCAGAGACATTACTTTGTCAACAAACATCTGTCCAATCAAAGCTATGGTTTTTCCAGTGGTCATGTATGGATGTGAGATTTGGACTATAAAGGAAGCTGAGCACCAAAGAACTGATGCTTTAGAACAGTGGTCTTGGAGAAGATTCTTGAGAGTCCCTAGGACTGCAAGGAGATCCAACCAGTCCATCCTAAAGGAAATCAGTCCTAAATATTCAATGGAAGGACTGATGCTGAAGCACCAATACTTTGGCCACCTGATGTGAAGAACTGACTCATTTGAAAAGACCATGATACTGGGAAAGATTGAAGGCAGGAGGAGAAGGGAATGACAGAAGATAAGATGGTTGGATGGCATCACCGACTCGATGCATATGAGTTTGAGCAAGCTCCAGGAATTGGTGAAGGACAGGGAAGCCTGGTGTGCTACCATCCATGTGGTCACAAAAAGTTGGACATGACTGAGCAACTGAACTGAACACTGGAAAACATTGTGGGAGTCCCATAATGGTTAAACAGTTACCATACAATCCAGCAATTTCACTCTTAGCTATCTACCCATGAGAAATTTAAGCATGTATCCCACAAAACTTGGACTCAAAATGTTTACAGCAGCATTATTCATAATAGTTGAAAAACAAACAACCTAAATGTTCATCAACTGATAAATGGATAAAATGTGATATATCCACATGATGGAATATTACTTGACCATAAAAAGGAATGAAGCCCTGATACATGCTACGATATGCATGAATCCTGAAAATATTATGCATAGTGAAAGAAACCAATCACAAAAACCCACATACTCCAAGACTCCATTTATATAATATGTCCAGAATAGCCAAGTCTAGAGACAGAAAGTAGATTAGTCATCGCTTAGGGCTGAGGTGAATGGGGAAAGAGGAGGATGACAGCTAAAGGGGACAGAGTTTCTTTTTGAGGTGATGAAAATATTCTAAAATTGACCATCGTGATGGTTGCACAACACTATGAAAAGCTACTTAATGGTATATTTAATCAGTGAATTGTATGGTATGTGAATTATATCTCAATAAAGCTATTAGGAAAAAGGGAGTGGAGAAAAGAATGAAGTTCTTTTTCCAAAAACAGGGGGGGGAAAGTAGCAGAGACTAAGCCCATAGTGTCAAGCGGGAAAATGGGAGGGGCGCAAAGGGTGGTGAGCAGGGCCCCAGGCTGCTGGGAGAGCAGAAGTGTAGCAGGAGGTCCCTGAGGAGCTAAGGGCAGCCTCAAGGCAATGAGGGAGAGGAGGCACGCACCAGTGATCAAAGAAAGCATTCTGAAGATCTGACTTCTGGAAGCAGCATGTTATAAGTGAACCATAATAAACACCCAGTCTGATTAGGGTCTTGGATACGGGTGATTGGCAAAGGGCGCATGACACGGACAGTGTAATCTTGACCACTAAATGGACTAATGGGACATTCTGGGCAAAGGAGATGTGGCAGCATCATGGGATGTACTGATAGGATAGACATAGATTTGCTCATCAAGTTCTAAAACACCAGCTGTGGAGTAACACCCTAGGACGCCTGAGAGCAAAATCAGGGTGAACAAAAACAGGTATCGTTTCTAAGCAGTACCGTATCTTTCAGACTCATCACCCCCAAAGACTCATCTGGTCCAGGCAGAAGGTAACAGTGGATTTTAAAGCATCTGGACAAATACCCACTAAGGTGAAATAACCTGCACTTGAATAATGACATCAGTGAATACACATTAGATAGAATGTGATGGAATTCAGATGAGGGCATCTATCTGAATCTGTACTTGTCCACAATCCTGGAAGGCAGGACTCTCGCAGGTTGGAAGGGGCGGGGGTGGAGAGGCTGTGGGGAGCACACACCCAGAACATATCAGTGTGGGTTCTGATCACAGAACCAAAATCACAGCTTATTATGAAGCTGTTCGGTTAGGTTTGAGTTAGAGTGCCCCGTTTATGGTGAATCAATGTATGTAACATCCTAACCTGGAAGCCTCAAAACAGTGTGTTTAAGATTCATCCACAGGAAACCTGTGGTGTGGGGTTATTGGAATCTCTACAATCCACAACCACATCATCAGCCAGTCAAGCCATTTAGCACAGAGGGAAATAATGACTAGAGAATTCAGTTCAGATTTGACCAAAAACTCACAAAGCCCCCACATCGCTCAGCAATAAGACAATATATTTACAGCTTTCAGAACTTTTATAATTGGTCATTTCTTCCACTTAATAATTTGCTACTGTTGGAGATATATATATATAGCCTGATATTGGGGGAAAGAGTTATACACAGACACATGAGACAAGGTCCTCAAAGAACACTCATCACTAGAGAAGGCATACGAAGAAGGGAGAGAGCACAAAATTTTATGGTTGACCGTGACCCCAAGGTGGCTTCAGAATTATCACCCCATGTGCACTCTTGCACCTTGACCATGACACTCTCCGCCAAAAAGTGAAGTCTCCTTCTCCTCCTCTTGAATCTAAGCCCAGCTATGGCCTGATGTGACCAACAGAACACAGAAGTGATTCTGTGTACTTCAGAGGCCAGGCCTTAAGAGCTTCCACCTTCCCTGCTTAAAACATTCCCTGTTGAAAGCCAGCTGCCAGATCAGAGGGCCACCATGCTATGAAGAAATCCAAGCTACCCAATGGAGAGAACCACCACGTGGAGGACCACCAAGGCATGAAGTGGCGCCTTCTAGGACAAGCCCAGCCACTGCAGAATGAAGCCAAGTGAGTGATCCAATCAGCACCATGGTGAACAGAAGAACAGCCCGGCAAAGCCCTGACTGAATTCCTGGCTCATGAATCATGAGCAGATTAAACAGACCTTGTCTTAAGCCACTGAGTTTTGAGATAGCTTGTTACACAGCAACAGATAACTGAAACCAACTTGAAGCCAGGAAACTAGGAATGAGTCCTGCTTCTGTTCTTACCTAGCTACGGGTCCTTGGGTCAACAACTTCCCCTCTGGACCTCAATTTCCTCATCTGTAAAATGAGGAAGTTGTAGGAGTGAGCTAAGGTGCTTTCTATTTCTGATAGGCTGTGCCATACACGCCCAGATCAGTGAGTGCACTAGGTGATGAGAGCCAGGAATACAGAGGCAGCTACCACTCCAGAGTGAGGTGAAGGAACGATGCACTAGGACTCAAAGCGCTGCAACGTGAGACTTAAGTGAGGCAGCACCTAAAACAATACATGGTCCATAGTAAGTATTCACTAAATATCAGCTATAATTATTATCCTCTCATCAGTTCTATGACCCTGGACAAGTTAATCTGATTCCCATTTTTCACATCTGAAAAGTGGAAACGACTCTAATGGTCCCCCTGCCACATAAGGAAAATTTTTTGTGTGCGAAAGTCCCATGAAAATCAAAAATAAACCTACAAATGTAAACCCTAACTGTGCTATTAATACCCTTAACTTTGCACCATTATCATCAGAGGTCTTCTTCGCACCCAGCAAGCAGAGACAGTCAGTTGATGGCAGTGGCTACCAGGAAGGTATACTGAGAAAGGGAAAGAAGGAGGCAGACAAAAAGGAGCCACACAGGGTTTCAAGCCTAGAAGGACGTCTACCACCCACCCATCAGCAATGGTCAATGAGCCACGTGCCCCTTCTGACACAGGGAGCAGTATCCCTTAAGAGCACCTCCCAGCCCAAGCTTATATCTGGAAAGAGCCCAGCACTAAAAATTTGAATAATTTTCTACATCAGAGTCAGAGAGGCCAGCAACCTAAGGATGCCCTGCCGGTGAACCATGAATCAGACCAACCGCCCAGCATAGAGTGAACATTCCATAAAAATTAGTAAATGAATGAGCACTGGATTTGAGAGTCTACAGTCAAAGCTCCCAGGTTTAAACCATAGCTCTGCCATACAGAGAGCTAAAGCAGGCAACATATCCTCATTGATAAGATAGAAGGAGACGCACCTACACAGACCTCCAGGGAAGCAGTGAGAGTCACATGAAGTACTGCAGGTGAAACACCTCTAGGATTCTGCTTGGTAATTAAATGGATGGTGTGGTTTTTAAGTGCACAGAACCTCTGACACCCACATGCCTTTCAGGTCCTAGCTATAAGCTTTCAATCTCTGCAGCACCCTGAAAATGAACACATCCATCCAAAAAGTCACTCCATCCCGTGTTGATCCTGAAAAACTGCCAGCCCTTGGGAGGCAAAGATCGGGGCTCATTTTCCAAGGGTACTCGACAAGGCAGCATGGATACACTTACATTTTACAGCCTGTGCTTTTCCAAAACAAGGAATGAGTGTGGCTTGTATTTAACCCTGAAATCCCAGTAATCATGCACTTCCATGGACACTGGATGTGAAAACCAGCCAGATGAGGCACTTGCCAGATGCTCACGGGAAGAAAAGCTTCTCTTCCACCTCTGCTCAGGTCTCAGCTGACATGATTTGAATGTACTGGTGTACAGCATCGATTACAAACAGCCGGGAGTTAGTACCCAGTTCTCAAAGTCAGCCCTGCCCTTTCTTCCCCACTTAACCATTCTCAAGGCAGAACCCTTGGTGTGGTGCACCCCAAATCTGTAATCGGAACACAGCCGGGACCAACTGTGATTCCCCCTCCTCTTATTGAGCACCACTGCGTATGAATCCAGGGAAGTTACCATAGGAACCGCACCACCAGTGTTTCTCCAATTCTGGTCCCAATCACCTGCATTAAAGCTCCTGGAACGCTCCTTAGAGGTGCACAGTCCTGGTCTCTCGCCAGATGTGTCAGATTAGAATTGGGGGCGGCAACAATCAGAGTTTTCAACAACCTCGCGTGGTGATTCTTACGCACGCTAGGTTATGTGTCCTGCTGCTACTGCTACTGCTAAGTCGCTTCAGTCGTGTCCGACTCTGTGCGACCCCACAGACAGAAGCCCACCAGGCTCCCCTGTCCCTGGGATTCTCCAGGCAAGAATACTGGAGTGGATTGCCATTTCCTTCTCCAACGTATGAAAGTGAAAAGCGAAAATGAAGTCGCTCAGTCATGTCCAACTCTTAGCGACCCCATGGCTCCTCCGTCCATGGGATTTTCCAGGCAAAAGTACTCGGGTGGGGTGCCATCCTAGCTAGGACCAAACTAGCAGAGACTGTGAGAAAAGAATTAAAAGGTTAAAAACACTTTAATCCTGATCTCTCTTCTGCCGCCCAGCCTTGCAAAGCAGAGTACTGGTGAACCAAACAAGACCAAAGCCAACTGCCCAGTTCATGCATGTCCAAGAAATTAAGTCATGATGTGATGAAAACTCATACCTTAAAATTTAAAAACCTGCTCACCAAAGCAACAGGCCCGGACAAAAATTAACCCATCTGATCTGGTATCAAACCAACCAGATCTATTCTGAGAGAAGCAAGATAAGACCTTGTCTACAGCCCCACTCTGGTCCCAGCCATACCCAGTAATTCAGTTCTGCATTCCACTGCAGGGCTTGATGTCTAGGGGAACAGGGGGTGTCCTCCTAGCTCTAGCAAATATGGTTGGGGGAAGGTTATTCAAGAAGCGGGAGAAAAGGTAAGATTTAACATCACCAGGAGAAGGCAAAAAAAAAAAAACAGATAATTGACTGCACTGGACTCACATCAGACACTCAAAGAGGTGTCTCATGAATTGAAGGAAATAGCCACCTGATGGAGTAATCCTTGCCTGAGATGCTTAACACCTTACCTACAAAGTCATGAAGGAAAAAAAGCGGACAGAGAGTAAAACTGCCTCCATGTCAAACGCATTACCTTTCCCAAACCAGCAAGACACAACCGGCCAGGGGCAGGCACACAGTAGGTGCTGAGCATCCTCGAGTCTTGAGGGGAGAGCGTCAAGAGGCATGAAGAGCAGAAGCACTGCTCCCTTTTGAAGGGCAGGAACCCCGGCTGCAACCTCGGAAACCAGAACTCCTCACTCTGGGAAGTGCATGAGGGGGCCAGCCTTATTCACACCTGATGGTGCAGTTCAGAGGCTTCCGCCCCACCCCCTCTCCCAAGGACCGACCTGGGGCTCTGAGCTGAAAATTCCTGTTGCCGCCACCCCCACCCCCGCCCCCACCCCGCTAAAGTCTTCAGCAGCAGTCCCCTACTAGCTGCTGAAACTTCACATTACGCCACAAAACTAGCAACCGGGCAGCTTTCACCACACCTCCCCCTTCAATGACTGGCACTTGCAAAGGAATCGTGGCTAATAAGGCATTTAGGAAGTGACTCTGACACCTGGCTGGGGTTACCAGGAATCTAAAAACAAACCCACCCCTGTATTATTTTCTTCAATCAGGAAGCAGGTATTCCCCTTATAAAAGACCTTCCTGAAAGCACCTCTCCCACGGGATCCCAACAGGTAAATGACACCAAAGCTTCCCTAAAGCGATTCTAAAGAACCAAGTCCAGGCTGCGCTCCCCGACTGGCTTGTTCTCAGAAGGAGGGATCCGGGAAGTAACTCAGTGAGTCCTGGGTGGGTAAGGATGGGGCAGTTTGCAGGTGGGAGGAGGGGGATGAAGCAATACCGCTCAAACTTTGCAGTTACTCTTTAGCAGTTCTGGGCAAGAACCCGCGGAATTCTATATAGAGAAGGGGAGTCATCCTCCCTAACAGAAAGGCCCCCAAATCAGCCTAACCCACGAGCTCTGCGTCCGGGATGGCTGCGCATCCCATCCGCTCAGACATGCCCCCTCCGGGACAGTCCCTTCTCCGGGGCCCCTCACCTTGGCCTCGAAGCAGATGCCGTGCTGGAAGGCGTCCTCGTTGTGCAAGGGGATCCGCAGGTCGTGACCATCGTCCACAAGGTTGTACTTGGTTTTGCTGGGCATGGTGACCCGCGGTGGACCGGCTCCTCCAGAGGCGGCGGTGGCAGGAAGGAGCTGGCGAGACCGCGGGGAGGGGAGGCGGGAGCCGGGGGCGGCGGCGCGCGAAGGGGGCGCAAGCGGAGGGTCGCCGGGTTGGAGGCGCCCGGGCCGCGCGGCGGCTGTGGAAGCCGGGACTCGGAGAGACGCCGAGGGCCGGGCTGCGCGGATGCGGGCGTCGCGAGCGGCGCTGTGGCCGCGCAATTCCTGCTGGCGAGGAAGGCGGCGGGGGCGGCGGTGGGAGCTGGCAGCGAAGCGCCCAGGCCGGGGGACGGGAGCGGTGGGCGCGCGGCCCGCGCTGGGACTGGGCGCGGCGCTGGCCCGGGAACAGAGGCGCGGACAGCCCGGGACGAGGAAGAAAAGGCGGCAGCGGCGGCGGCGGCGGAGCTGGGTGCCTGTCACGGAGACGCCGGATCAGCCGCCGGCGAGCGACTCCTCCTGCGGGGCGGGCCCGGGCCGGCTCCTCCCGCAGGGCGCCCAGGCTCCGCCCGCCGCCGGGCCCGCCCCCGCGCTGCCCGCCGAGCAGGTGAAAGTCCCCGGGAGCGTGGCGCCTGGTTCTGCCCACGTCCTGGGGCCGGACCCCTGGAACTTCGCCCTGACCCTGGACAGCCGGTGTCCCAGGAACGCAGGCTCAGTCCTGTTTTTGTTTTTAACAGTCAGAATCTGAGCCAGGCTGCTAATAGTTAGCAGCAGCGGCGCCTTGGGTTTTCTGTTTTTGTTTTTGGAGGGGGAGGGGCTGGTGTTTATTGTTTTGTTTTTATGTTTTACCAGGAAGGCCCAAGTCCTGGCCCGTGTGTATTCCCACCATTAATTCTGAGAGTTTCCTTTCTCTGGAGAATCAAGACTGCACCCAAATGGAGGACGATCGCAGGTGCTTTGTGTGCGTTCCTTTGAGCTGTGTTTTGTGACTTGTATTATTGGAGGGTTGTGGGGATGCCTTTGGGGGTGGTTTTAGTGTTAATATTAAAACCATAAGCCTCATGGAAATGGAATAGGCCGATGAAGCGTACTAAGGACAAAAGAGTCCACAACGTTTCTATTTTTCTTAAACCTGAAGCTGGTTGTCGACAAAATGGGCTTCCAAGTTGTTATTACTCTTCCTATCTTAGAAAGTGCTTCAGTTCAATTTGCTTATTGTTAAGAAGCGGCCCATTCACTTTTCTCCTTTACACCAAGAGTTTTTTTTGCCATGCAAAAATGTGCAAAGGAAGAGCAGGGCAAAGGGATAGTTAGTGACCAATTATGTATCAGACCCCATGGGTACAGGAACATGGTTTAATACTGCCCGTGAGTCAAAAGTAACCAGACAGTCTGGTGCCAAAGCTAGTCCAACCTGAGATCCCTGAGAGCCAATGGTCAGCAACTCTGCTGAATTCAATTTAAACCTACTAATATCTTGCAGACACATCCACCAGGGACAACTTGACATACAGATACTATTGTTGTACAGTCAAGGCCCCAAAAGCATCACAATAAAATTACTTCCAAGAGGCATGTCTTCCTATAATATTTCTGTGATAGATTTATATAAGAGAATGCATTACTGTCATAAATCTATTTCTTATTTTGCCCCATACTGCTGAAGTACAATTGCTCTTTCCTATATGTTGCTTGATCCCTACCTGCTGAAATTACTGGTCAAGACGTAGCCTCTTCTGGGATATCTCCTTATATGAAAGAAAGCTGATGATTAAAACAAATTAATCATATACCTTCTGCTGTATAAACTTTATTATATTCATAAATATTAGTGAGAACCAAAAATAATTTGCATGGAGGAAATGCTCCACTAACCTTTTTATAAATACAGGACATGAAAGTCTAATCAGGCATGTGCGACTCTTTGAATGTCACCGTGGTTTTAATATGCATCGTAATGCCCTCTCTAAAACCTGGCACAGGAACTCAACAACTAAAAGGCAAGACCTTAAGTAACTACATCATTTGCATCTCATATTCCCTCCTGAATTTAAAAAGTCTTCTGAACTCCAGAGCCTTTATTTTAATAGATTAACTTGGGTCCCACTGGAATGCTACATTTACCAGAATTTTGTATCTAACTCTGTAACACATTCTTTGTACACCAGACACAAAAAGCTGAAGCTCCACAGATATTTCAGGATCTAGTACAGAGACTGCTACATAGTAGACATCCAATAATTATTTATGGAATTGGATAATAATAATAGCTAATATTCACTGAACTCTATGTGTCAGGCATTGTTGTTAGAGCCTTGCCTGTATTATCTCATGTAATATTCACAACAACCCTAAAGTAAGCCCCATTTTATGAAGAAACTGAGGCAGAGAGGATTGCATAACTTGCCCAAGGTCACACACTTAGAATGGAATGAAGCCAAAATTTGAATCCAATTCTTTGTCAAGGAGTGTTTCCATTAGCCTGGATTGCTGTAAAAATCTTAACTGCAAATGACATGCATATCAAATGCAGGGTCCATGTTTTATTTAGGTGTTTTTTTGTTGCTAAGCTATATTTGCTTCACTTCAGTTAGATGAAATGTTCCCAAAAGGAGGGGTCTGTCCTCTGCTTTGGCCTCCACTTACTAGAAGGCAATGGCAAGCCACTCCAGTACTCTTGCCTAGAAAATCCCATGGATGGAGGAGCCTGGTAGGCTGCAGTCCATGGGATCCCTACGAGTCGGCCGCAACTGAGCGACTTCACTTTCGCTACTATAACATCAGAGCCACACAGGCATAAAAACACCCTTCTTTCAGAAGCAATGGACATCCAAAGTGATTTTTTTTTAAGCAGATATTTCGATCTTGTTTTTGCACCTTTAAATAAAATTGAACTTCACTCACAGTATTTCCAATTTTTTTATCTCTTAAAGTGAATGATAGGTACATGTATCATTTTTCATATCCTTTGGTATTTTAAACACTGCATGAGAAACGCTGGACTGGAAGAAACACAAGCTGGAATCAAGATTGCTTGGAGAAATATCAATAACCTCAGATATGTAGATGACACCACCCTTATGGCAGAAAGTGAAGAGGAACTAAAAAGCCTCTTGATGAAAGTGAAAGTGGAGAGGAAAAAGTTGGCTTAAAGCTCAACATTCAGAAAACGAAGATCATGGCATCTGATCCCATCACTTCATGGCAAATAGATGGGGAAACAGTGGAAACAGTGTCAGACTTTCTTTTTCTGGGCTCCAAAATCACTGCAAATGGTGACTGCAGCCATGAAATTAAAAGACGCTTACTCCTTGGAAGGAAAGTTATGACCAACCTATACAGCATATTCAAAAGCAGAGACATTACTTTGCCAACAAAGGTTCGTCTAGTCAAGGCTGTGGTTTTTCCAGTGGTCATGTATGGATGTGAGAGCTGGACTGTGAAGAAGGCTGAGCGCCGAAGAATTGATGCTTTTGAACTGTGGTGTTGGAGAAGACTCTTGAGAGTCCCTTGGACTGCAAGGAGATCCAACTGGTCCATTCTGAAGGAGATCAGCCCTGGGATTTCTTTGGAAGGAATGATGCTAAAGCTGAAACTCCAGTACTTTGGCCACCTCATGCGAAGAGTTGACTCACTGGAGAAGACTCTGATGCTGGGAGGGATTGAGGGCAAGAGGAGAAGGGGATGACAGAGGATGAGATGGCTGGATGACATCACTGACTCGATGGACGTGAGTCTGAGTGAACTCTGGGAGCTGGTGATGGACAGGGAGGCCTGGCGTGCTGTTATTCATGGGGTCAATGGCACCCCCACCCCAGTACTTTTGCCTGGAAAATCCCATGGACAGAGGAGCCTGGTAGGCTCCAGTCCATGGGGTCGCTAAGAGTCGGACACGACTGAGTGGCTTCACTTTCACTTTTCGCTTTCATGCATTGGAGAAGGAAATGGCAACCCACTCCAGTGTTCTTGCCTGGAGAATCCCAGGGACAGGGGAGCCTGATGAGCTTCCGTCTATGGGGTCGCACAGAGTCGGACACGACTGAAGTGACTTAGCAGCAAAGAGTCGGACACGACTGAGCAACTGATCTGATCTGATCTGATACATTTAATTAAAAAATAGATTGCTAAAGCATACAAAGCTTCTTATGTTAAATTTTATTAAAATTTTTTAAAAAATGAATTGGAAAAAAATCCTAACATGGAACTTAAGAAATGGAAACTACTCAGAGATCTTCTAATCCAGCTCCTTCATTAATCCAAAGGAATAGAAACCCAGAGAGGTTAATTTGCCTAAGCATCACTATAGGCTGAAGAAGAAGTGAAGGCAAGTTGCTCAGTCATGTCCAACTCTTTGCCACCCTATAGACTGTAACCCGCCGGGCTCCTTTGTCTATGGGATTCTCCAGCCAAGAATACTGGAGTGGGTTGCCATTTCCTTCTCCAGAGGATCTTCCCAACCCACAGGTTGAACCTGGGTCTCCCAAATTGCAGGCAGATTGTTTACCCTCTGAGCTACCAGGGAAGCCTAGATCTCCTAACTCAGTAATCTATTCATCCCACAAATATGGATTTAAAATAAATTGGTGGCAAACTTTATTCTTAGCACATTTAAAACTGAGAAAATTAGGTTTGATCATAAAATACCTGCTTTGCTGTGCTAAGTACATCCTGTGCTTTGTCTCACCTGACTATATGAGGTAGGTACTGTCAGTCCCCACTTTAGAGGTGAGGAAACTGGGGCTGAGTGAGAGAAGTAGCTGGTGGAGGTCAGAAAGCAGTAAGTCCTAAGAATCCTTTCCTGGCTACAACCAACAAAGAATGAAGAGTATGTCAGCTTGCTAAGTACTGCTCAGATACACAAACAGAACTCATAAAATCTTTGTATAAATAATAATATGAAATGTTAATATGTAATGGTTTCTTTCCATTAGCTAACACGCTTACTCCTTGGGAGGAAAGTTATGACCAACCTAGATAGCATATGCAAAAGCAGAGACATTACTTTGCCAACAATGGTCCGTCTAGTCAAGGCTATGGTTTTTCCAGTGGTCATGTATGGATGTGAGAGTTGGAGTGTGAAGAAAGCTGAGCGCTGAAGAATTGATGCTTTTGAACTGTGGTGTTGGAGAAGACTCTTGAGAGTCCTTTGGACTGCAATGCAGAGATCCAACCAGTCCATTCTAAAGGAGATCAGTCTTGGGTGTTCTTTGGAAAGTTTCAGCTTTAGCTGAAACTCTGGCCACCTTATGCGAAGAGTTGACTCATTGGAAAAGACTCTGATGCTGGGAGGGATTGGGGACAGGAGGAGAAGGAGATGACAGAGGATAAGATGGCTGGATGGCATCACTGACTCAGTGAACGTGAGTTTGAGTGAACTCCGGGAGTTGGTGATGGACAGGGAGGCCTGGTGTGCTGCGATTCATGGGGTCACAAAGAGTCAGACACAACTGAGAGACTGAACTGAACTGAACTCCAAAAAGCTCTGATTATTTTTTCATGGCACCATTTTTACTTGACAGTGTCTCCATAGGCACATAGATTTAGAAATCGTTAGCCTGTTTTAAAAAGGTGTAAGTAAAAATATTAATTGATTTTTCTGCCATCCCCCAACAATATCCTCTATCACTAATAGTCTCTAATCCAAGTTTGGTTTATTATAATCTTTTATTTTGTAAGCAACAATTTTCTTTTGGCTGTGCTGAGTCTTCATTGCACGTGTGGGCATCATAGTTGCAGTGCACAGGAGCTTGGTTACCCTGCAGCATGTGGGATCTTAGTTCCCCACCCTGGGATCAAACCTGCATCCCCTGCATTAGAAGGCAGATTCTTAACCACTGGACCACCAGGGAAGTCATAAGCAACAATTTAGGATGTTTGTCCCATAAAAAAAGATTATTCTAAAAGGTATTGCATATTTTGATGCTGGCCTACATGTTTTTCTCCTTGTGATTGAAATTGACTCCCCACACTGGTAAGTAATGGGGGGTACCCCATTACAAGAGCAAGCTACATTTCTTATTGAGTTATTTATTTCTGCTTTAAAGGTAAGTTTGGGGGGTTTCCCTGGTGGCTCAGTGGTAAAGAATCCGCCTGCCAATGCAGGAGGCAGGGGTTCAATCCCTGGTCCGGGAAGATCCCACATGCCACAGTGCAACTAAGCCCATGTGCCGCTCCATAGCTACTAAGCCTGTGTTTCAGAGCCTGAAAGCCACAATTACTGAAGCCTGCAAGCACCCCAGTACTCTTGCCTGGAAAATCCCATGGACAGAGGAGCCTGGTAAGCTCTAGTCCATGGGGTTGCTAAGAGTCAGACACGACTGAGTGACTCCACTTTCACTTTTCACGTTCATGCATCAAAGAAGGAAATGGCAACCCACTCCAGTATTCTTGCCTGGAGAATCCCGGGGACGGAGGAGCCTGGTGGACCACCATCTATGAGATTGCACAGAGTCGGACACGACTGAAGCGACTTAGCAGCAGCAGCAGCGAGCCCTAGGCCCTGTGCTCCACAGTAAGAGAAGCCATCTCAATGAGAAGCTCATGCACTAGAGAGCCCCCACTCACCACAACTAGAGAAAAGTCCACGCAGGAATGAAGACCCAACACAACTAATAAACAAATATTTTTTCAGAGTAAGTCTTTTTCTACAAAATCATGCAAGTTATATTTTTATAAATTGAATACTTTTTCTAATTAGTGTAGATGGAATGCTTTCTGGGTTCCAAGCTTTCCTCAACAGCTCACAAGTGCAGGCAAAATTAGAGAAAGGGGGAATGCAGGCTGAGTGGGAGTCAGTGGCTAGTGACCTTCCTTCCATAGCGCTTTTCCCACTTGCCCTTGGGCCAGAAAGGCAGGAAGCAAATAGCGGAAAGGTACTGCTACTTTCAGAGGGCCCACAGGCTGCTTTACAACCTTCTTTCTCTTTGAACACTTACGGGGAATTAAAAGATCTAGAGAAGGGAGCAAAGTCTGAAGAATTTTGAGTTGAAGAAAGATGATTGGGTTTCCTTTTTCTTGTACATTCTTCTAAGAATATTTCTTGGATGGTGTAGCCATTCCCAGCTTCCGATTCAAAATATTGTTTTTCAAGTTAAAGTTAATAGCTATGTTTCTTGGCCCTGCCTAATATTTCAAGTGAGAGATAGTTATTGATGCAACAGTTTTGGTCAAAAAGCCTTTTGATTAAAGGCAATAAAATCATATTTAACAAGTATTTCTGCTATAATACTTTCCCAGGGGTAGCAGGATTTATAAGAGAGTTATATACACCCTTAATGTGACATACACTTTTAAGTGCAAAAAGTAATTTAAGTATGATCAAAGTATAAAGTGAGAGGCATCATTTCTAAGTGTCATGGAGGGAAAGGAAGAATAAAGCCCACTGGAACCAGCATGGTCAGGAAAGACTTCAAGAAAGAGGTGAGACTGATTATTAGAGAAATACAAATCAAAACTACAATGAGGTATCACCTCACACCTGTCAGAATGGCCATCATCAAAAAGCCCATCAGGAATTCCCTAGCGGTCTGGTGGTTAGGACTCCACACTTTCACTGCTAAGGGTGCCAGTTCAACTTATTATCAAATAAATAATAAAAAGTCGACAAATAACAAATGCTGGAGAGGGTGTGGAGAAAATGGTACCCTCCTACACTGTTGGTGGGAATGTAAGTTGGTGAGGCCACTATGGAGAACGGTGTGGGGGTTCCTCAAAAAACTAAAAATAGAATTACCATATGACCCAGCAATCCCATTCCTAGGCATATATCCAGATAAAACCATAATTCAAAAAGATACATACCCCCCAATATTCATAGCAGCGCTATTCATGATAGCCAAAACATGGAAACAATCTAAATGTCAATCAGCAGATGAATGGATAAAAATGACACGGTACATATATATAATGGAGTACTACTGCTGCTAAGTCACTTCAGTCGTGTCCGACTCTGTGCGACCCCATAGGCGGCAGCCCACCAGGCTCCGCCATCCCTGGGATTCTCCAGGCAAGAACACTGGAGTGGGTTGCCATTTCCTTCTCCAATGCATGAAAGTGAAAAGTGAAAGTGAAGTTGCTCAGTCGTGTCCAACTCTTAGTGACCCAATGGACTGCAGCCCACCAGGTTCCTCCATCCACGGGATTTTCCAGGCAAGTACTGGAGTGGGGTGCCATTGCCTTTTCTGAATGGAGTACTACTCAGCCATAAAAAAGTACAAAACAATGCCATTTGCAGCAACATGGATGCAACTGGAGATTATCATACTAAGTGAAGTAAGTCACAAAGAGAAAGACAAATCCCATATGATATCACTTATATGTGGAATCTAACATATGGTACTAATGAACCTATCTACAAAACAGAAGCAGATCCTCAGGACTTCCCTGGTGGTAGTGGATTGGAATCTGCCTGCCGATGCAAGGGACATGGGTCTGATTCCTGGTCCAGGAGGATTCCACATGCCATGGAGCAACTAGGGCCTGCACGCCACAGCTACTGAGCCTGCATGCGGCGACCACTAAAGCCCGTGTGCTAAGAGCCTGTGCTGCACAATAAGCCACTGCAGTGGGAAACCCACACACCACAACAGAGGAGGTCTGGTTCACTGCAGCTAGAGAAAGCCCACATGGCAAAGAAGAGCCAGTACAAGCAAAAAATTATTTTAAAAAGGAAGCAGACACAAAGATCAGACTCATCATTGCCAAGGGGGAGGGAGGTAGAGGAGGGAGAGAGATGTACTGGGAATTTCAAATTGGTAGATACAAACTATTACATTTACGATGGATGAACAACAAGGTCCTACTGTATAACACAGGGAACTATATTCAGTCTCCTGGGATAAGCCATAAAGGAAAATAATATTTTAAAAAGAATCTATAAAATGGAGTCACTTTGCTGTATAGCAGAGACTGGCAAGACATTGTAAATCAACTGTGAAGTGAGATGAAAGTGAAAGTCGCTCAGATCAGATCAGTCACTCAGTCGAGTCCGACTCTTTGCTACCCCATGAATCGCAGCACGCCAGGCCTCCCTGTCCATCACCAACTCCCGGAGATCACATAAATTCACGTCCATCAAGTCAGTGATGCCATCCAGCCATCTCATCCTCTGTCGTCCCCTTCTCCTCCTGCCCCCAATCCCTCCCAGCATCAGAGTCTTTTCCAATTAGTCAACTCTTCACATGAGGTGGCCAAAGTACTGGAGTTTCAGCTTTAACATCATTCCTTCCAAAGAAATCCCAGGGCTGATGTGACCCCATGGACTATATTCTCCAGGCCATAGCCATTCCCTTCTCCAGGGGATCTCCCCAACGCAGGGACTGAACCCAGGTCTCCCAAATTGCAGGCAGATTCTATACCGACTGAGTCACCAGGGAAGCCCAACCGTACTTCAATTAAAAAGAAAGAGCAGTCATCCAGATTGGATGGGAGGGAGAAGAAGAAAGAGGTGAGGCTTTAGTCCAGCTTGGAAAAAGGAAAGAATTTTAGTAAACAACAGAGTAGGAGGTGAGCAGAAGACACAGAAACAGGGGCTGTAGAGACCTTAATCTGCAGTGTCTGCAGAGCGGACAGTGAGGAGATAAGCTTGCAGGATGGAGAGTTCTTACTGGGGCACAGGGTGATAAGACTACCAGCCAATCTGGAGGCAGCAAAGGAGGGCTTCGATGTGGGGCCGAGATGACAGCCTTCCGTGGGAAGTGTTTGAACTGGGATATGACCCAGGGTGCTAATTCAGAGAGACTACCCTCCTCCCCACCCCCACCAAAAAAGTAAAAGAAAACAACATATGTTTCCTGACCCTTTTGTTTAAGCTACAATTGAAAAACGGCACTTAAAGCTAGATGATTGGATTTTCCATATTATAAGAGCACGTGAGGAGTGGGCCAGCCAGGCCTTGCACTGTTCTCCTCTGTGCACAAATAAATAATGGTGAAAACAGACAAAGCTGCAATCAATTATGCCTTAGAAGAGTGGGTCCCAAAGTGCCTCCACACTGCTCGCTTCCAGATGCCAGTTTCCAGGTCTCGCTTCTAGTCCACTTGAGCCTTCTCCTGGCCTGGCAGTTTGAGTCTTATTTATGTGAGCCATTAGTTTTGTTTTGTTTATTTGTTTGTTTGTTCATTGGTTTGTTTTAGAGCTCCATAATGGTAAAGAGAATTTCTTTAGTTTAACTACTCCACTGATTTCTAGGGCCTTCACTTTTACCCCTCCAAACTTAAGTCTCTGTCCCTAAATCTGGGATGACTTTTCATTAGTTATCTATTTAAAACAACACGTAAGCCCCAACTGTTAAAAGTTGGAGCTTGTCTACTCAACTATTAATAAATCTACCCTGTCACTGTAAATGATCCTGGTTCCTCCTTATAAAAGCCACATTCTTAGAAAGGATGACACAAGTGTTGTGAAAAGACTACGCAAACACTTGGAAATGCAATATAAGTAAATATTTTATTTTCAGATCTGTCTTTGGAGGTGTAAATCTTTTAAGCAGCTTTGTAGCTACTTAAAGAATAAAGCTTCCTCCAGACCCCCCACTAGTGTGCTTTAAAAAAACAAGGAAGAAAGAAAGAAAAATATAGATGTGCAGTGCACCCAGGTCCATTTGGGCATTGCATTTTCCTTCCCAGGTCCGGTATCACTCACTTGGGGCTTCATGTGTGTGAGTTCAGTTTCACTTGCCCTGGACTTTGATTAACATAACAGGTTCTTCTCTCCACACACTAATGCTGTCTTTTGAAATGCACACAAAGGGAGTGGCGCTACGTTTTTTAAAATGCACAAGTATTTCAGGATAACTAACAAGTTAAATGCGCAGGCTGTATCCAGATCCAGCTTTAGCAGTTTTCCATCATTAGCAACTGCCTCATTCCCTTAAAAGGTCTTGTAATCTCTTTTATAAATCCCTTGACATCACCAGCTGGCCCCTCTCCACCCCACTCAGAGCATTTTTCCTGAAACAGTGCTGGAGGGGCCTCAGAATTTTCCACCTCTCTGAGCAGCCAGGGCAATACCATTCACTGGCCAAAGGCAGCCTGTGTAATCTGAGCTCCATATACATGATAACACTTTAATTGCAGCCAAGCTTAATTCAGAACAAATGTTCCTCAAGTCCGTACCTTTTAGGAGAAGCAGCCCAGGCGAACAGCTAGAGGAGCGACAGGGTTGAGGTGAGGGTGGGAAGGGGTGGGATTTGTTAATGCACACCTGACTGTCTGGACGAACGTGCTGAGCACATTACCAATATGCTACTGTGGCCCCGTCATCTGCCTCTCTGTGGCCCATGTCCATTTCCGGGACAGGGGCATCATTCCCCGTCTCTGCCTATTGCCCATGACCACATATTCCAAGAAAGGTCCTTGCCAAGACTAATGGTGGAATGGGATATTCTAATCACTCAAAATTTCTGGTTAGTGGGAAGTTACCGTGGATATAGGGTTGACGAACGAGAATAAGGGACTTCCTTGCCAGCTAAGTGGCTCAAACTCTGCGCTCCCAATGCAGGGGGCCTGGGTTTGATCCCTAATCAGAGAACTAGATCCTGCACGCCACAACTAAGACCCAGCACAGTCAAATAAATAAATAAAAGTATTCTGAGCTTCCCAGGTGGCTCAGTGGTTAAGAATCCACCAGCCAGTGCAGGAGAAGCAGAAAACAGGGGTTTGACCCCTGGGTCAGGAAGATCCCCTGGAGGAGGAAATGGCAACCCACTCCAATATTCTTGCCTGGAGAATTATTGATTGTCCGGATAAGAATACTAGAGTGGATTGCCATTTCCTCCTCCAGAGGATCTTCCTGACCCAGGGGTCAAACCCGTATCTCCTGAGTTACAGGCAGATTCTTTATCTTCTGAACCACCAAGGAAGCAATGGAATATTATTCAGCCTAAAAAGAATGAAATTCTGAGGCATGTTCAACATGGGTGAACCTGACTACATGATGCTAAGTAAACCAATCACAAAAGGACAAATAGTGTGGGGTTCCATTGTATGGGGATCCTAGAATAGCCAAATCCAAATGGGGACAGAAGGGAGGGGAGAATAGGGAGTTATAGTTTACTGGGGATTGAGTTTCTGTTTGGAATGATGAAAAAATTTTGGAGATGGATAGTGGTGATGGTTGTACCACAATATGAATGTGATTAGTACCACAGAATTGTGTATTTGTAAATGGTGTCGGACACGACTAAGTGACTTCACTTTCACTTTTCACTTTTATGCATTGGAGAAGGAAATGGCAACCCACTCCAGTGTTCTTGCTTGAAGAATCCCAGGGACGGGGGAGCCTGCTGGGCTCCCGTCTATGGGGTAACACAAAGTCGGACATGACTGAAGTGACTTAGCAGCAGCAGCAGCAAATGGTGTAAGTGGCCTTTTAAAAGCTTATTTTTGGAGCCATTGTATCTTAAGCAAGGTGTTTTGGTTTCTTGTGGAGCTGCAGAGTCACTGTTACGACTATCATCAGTGATCATTCTGCTGATAAGCAGGAAATATCTGATAACCAAATGTTGATTGATATGATCTTAAATCATCACACACACTCTACTTTGTGACACTTCACGTTCTTCTGGAGACAGTTGGGATATTATACACATAAAGACCATGACACATTTTGAAGTATTAGAATATAACACCCTGAGACCATCTCACATGCTATCTCAAGGCAAGTTTTATGGCTATTTCCATTGAAGTTTTGACAGATTTTAGAACTCAAAGGGTTGTGTGGAATTGATTTCCATCTAAATATCAAGGGTAGGGTAAAAAGTCTCTTATAAATTCCAGTCATGGGAGAGTGATGTCATTACACTCAGTATGCATTTGCTGGATGCCTACTATGTGTCACTGTCATGAAATATTTATTCAACAGATATTTGTTGGTTGCTAATTATGTGCCTATGAAGGGGTCTGAACAGTAAAAGGAATAGATGAAATGATTCCTCTTCTCAAAGCAACTCACTTTGATCTATTAGAGTCAATCCTGGAATTCAGATAGTACAGAGATTAAAGCAGCAAAAATGCCTCAAAGGGTACAAAAGTGATGCCATAAGGGTTCAGAGTGAGAGAAATTACTCTGTATGGCAGTGGGAGTGGGTGGCTGTGGGTGGTGATGTAGGAAAAACTTGGTGGAGGAGATGGTATTTGAGCTTGGCATTAAAGGATTATATTGCGTTGGCCAAAATGTTCTTTTGGGATTTTTTTTCATAAGATATTACAGAAAAACCTGAAAAAACTTTTTGGCCAACCCAATATTACTTCCATGGGCAAGATCAGAAAGAGGCATTCCAGGAAGAGGAAAGAGAGAATCAGACTCTTGCTAACTGTCACTTAATATACTGAAGGCTTCAGTGCCCCACCTCCCAAGCCGCCTCTGCAGGGGCATTATGAGGTTACCTGAGACTTCTTTGTTGTGAGTCAGTGAGTCCTGCTCAGTTGTCCGCTGAGCTCTGCAGGCCCTTCCCAAATTAACTCAAGAGGCCTGACGACAGAAATTTAGAGTGAGATGAGCAGCACTTGCCAAGACCTGTCTGAGCTCAGACCTCCAGCCTGTAGCTTTGTGTCCTTGGACCAGAAAATGACAAGGGTCCCAAAACAGGGCTTTGTTTCCTGGTTTAGCCAGTAAGAGCAAATGGAGATGGAGAAAGTAGTTGCTTGTTTTGAACACAATTCTTTATAGAAAAGAAAGCAATTAATGCTCTGGGCAGAGAATGAAGCCTGAACTTACCCATCAGCCTGTCTTACACACTTGTGCACACACATGCATACACATACATATGTGATTTCAGGGGCCAGAAAGAATTGCAACACGTCTGTTCTGCACTCACCCACAGCCTGCACCACAAGACCAAAGGATAAAATCCCTTATTTCACAACACAAATCCCCCAGCAGTGATTACACATTGACCTCTGAGAGTCATACTCTGATAGAGCATGTTTTCTTGACATTTGCTTCTGTGGAGGGAAGGCAGGCCTGCCCCCACCACACCACCCCCCCACCCCCGCCCGAGGAGAGGATGTGAAATCACAAGTAATGATCTTCTGCCACATGCTAGGAAGTGCCTGGCACTTTCAGTGACTTCATCTCATTTAATCCTCATAGCAACTCTGGAGGTTGGGGATCACCAACTCTACTTGTAACTAAGACCTCATACCTCAAACTCATGCCTATCTATTCCAGATTCCAGGCAACACCCAAGTTTAGGGAAAATGTAGGAAGAGGCAAACTTTTCCAAATGCACTTTTCCAACGTTCCCAGAGTTGACCCGATGCATGTGTGTGTTTATGCAAACACACGCACAGATGTAGCAAAGACACAAGTGTGGGCTCAGCCATCACACTGCCTGAATTTAAATCCTGGCTGCATCTCTTCGGAGCTCTGTAACCTTGGTAACATAATTAACCTCTCTGTGTCTTTCCATTTGTAAAATGTAAACAACGGTAGCATTTATGATATTTGAGATGGTCTTCAAAATAATATGGGATGGAGAATTATGTATGGATATTAATGAAACAAGATTGGTCATGAGTTGATAATTAGAGTTGTTGTTTAATCCCTAAGTTGTAGCCGATTCTTTTGTGACCCTATGGACTGTAGCCCACCAGGCTCCTCTGTCCATGGGATTTCCCAAGCAAGAACACTGGAGTCAGTTGCCAATTCCTTCTCCAGGGAATCTTCCTGACTGATCAAACCCATGTCTCCTGCATTGGCAAGAGGATTCTTTACCACTAAGCCACCAGGGAAGCCCATGATAATTATTGTACATGGGAGTTTATCACATTCTTTTGGTCTGCTTTTGCATATGTTTGGCATCTTCCATTAAAAAAGTTTTAAAGAGTATCATTCACAAGAGCCCAAAGGTGGAAACAACCCAGATGTCTATTAACAGACGAACAAATCAATAAAAAGTATGTAAAATATGTCCCTAACTGTGTCCCCCTGATCAAATGGCTGCTGCTAAGTGCTAAGTCACTTCAGTCGTGTCTGACTCTGTGCAACCCCATAGACGGCAGCCCACCAGGCTCCACCATCCCTGGGATTCTCCAGGCAAGAACACTGGAGTGAGTTGCCATTTCTTTCTCTAATGCATGAAAGTGAAAAGTGAAAGTGAAGTAGGTCAGTCATGTCTGACTCTTTGCGACCCCATGGACTGAAGCCCACCAGGCTCCTCTGTCCATGGGATTTTCCAGGCAAGAGTACTGGAGTGGGTGGCCATTGCCTTCTCCGGTCAAATGGCAGGCCCCGCATTTATGAGAGCCTTGTCTTGTCCCCTCCTTACTCACACCCACCAACAAATCCTACTTTCTTGTCAAAAAAAAAGAATGAATTCTGACACATACTATAATATGGGTGAACTTTAAAGAATTTTGCTAAGTGAAATAAGCCAGTCACAAAAGGACAGATATTGTACTATTCCACTTACATGAGATGCATAGACAATTTCGTAGAGAGAGAAAGTAGAATAGAGATTGCCAGGCTCCTCTGTCCGTGGGGTTTCTCTAGGCAAGAATACTAGAGTGGGTTTCCATGCCTTCCTCCAGGGGATCTTCCCAACCCAGGTATCAAACCCAGGTCTCCCATATTGCAGGCGGATGCTTTACCATCTGAGCCACCAGGGAAGCCTGGAAAGAGAGAGGTGAGGAGGAGTTATTGGGAATAGAGTTTCTGTTTGAGATAATGAAAAATTTCTGGAGATGGGTAGTGATGATGGTTACACAACATTTAGAACATACTTAATATCACTGAATTGTACATTTAAAATGGTTAAAATAATGAGTATTATGTATAAATGTGTGCATGCTCAGTAGCTCAGCTGTGCCAGGCTCTTTGCAACCCCATGAACTGTAGCCCGTCAGGCTCCTCAGTCCATATGATTTTCCAGGCAAGAATATTGAAGCCTGGAGCAGGAAAGTTGCCATTTTCTACTCCAAGTTTTATATATATTTTCCCACAATTAAACAAATAAGCAATGAGATCATTCATTACTTAGAATTTTGGACACGTCGTAAACTCTCAGTATTTGTCATTTGGACTTCCCCAGTGGTCCAGTGGCTAAGACTCGGAGCTCCCAATGCAGGGGGCACAGGTTCAGTCCCTGGTCAGAGAAGTAGATCTCACACACTGCAACTGAGTTCACATGCCACAACTAAAGATCCAACATGCCACAGCGAAGACCCAATGCACTCAAAGAGATATATTTTTTAATTTGTTTTAAAAAATGCATTATTATTATCAGATGCACACCACAGTGGCGCTGGTGGTACACGGAGACAAGAGGGTCCATGCGGCCTTTCAGAGACATGTTCTGGGACTATGTTGCATTGTCTGTCCCCAAGGAGTTCTCTTCTCAGGCCCTGTGTTCAAACCTGTGCATGTCTACGTTGCCTGGATGTACAGCCATGTGATATGGGAGGATTTCTTGGCACACCCAGAGAGGAATGCATGACCCAGTGAGTCACAAAACAATGTTTTGTAATCACTACTGCTAGCTGTCAAATCAGTTGTAGGTTACCATGGCCAAATAGAAGCAGATCTCCTATGCAGAGAACTAGAAGAAAATTTGCAGGTACCCCCCAGATCTCCTTCCAACCTACTACAAAAAATGATTTCAGGTGGCAATGCAAGGATTCGAGCCACATAAAGAATGCTCTTGAGCCCATTCAAAAACTTAATTAGCCACCACCTGCAGTCACCCAATATAAGTAGTTCTGGCAAACCTGTAGGATCTTAAAAAACCCACCAAGCAGGAATAGAAATAATCCTGGAGCTCTGGCTGCACACACACACACACACACACACACACACACCCCACCTCTGTCATTCATGATAAAGTTTATTTTCATACCATGCATTACAGTTTTCCTAAGCTCTTTTGCTGGTATTCTCTCATCTAATCATCATGAGAATGCTCTGAGAGAAGTGTGAGTACAGTTCCCATTGTGCAAATAAGAAAACTAACGATCAGTCAGGGAGGATATTGCATTTTTCCAACAGCAGGTAGGCAGAGTTCAGTCGTTCAGTTGTGTCCGATTCTTTGTGACCACATGGACTGCAGCACGCCAGGCCTCTCTGTCCATCACCAACTCCCTGACTTTACTCAAACCCATGTCAATCAAGCTGGTGATGCCATCCAACCATCTCATCCCCTATCATCCCCTTCTAGTCCTGCCTTCAATCTTTCCCAGCATCAGGATTTTTTCAAATGAGTCAGTTCTTCACCTCATGTGACCAAAGTATTGGAGCCTCAGCTTCAGCATCAGTCCTTCCAATGAATATTCAGGACTGATTTCCTTTAGGATAGATTGGATGAATCTCTTCACTGTCCAATAGACTCTCGAGAGTCTTCTCCAACACCACGGTTCAACAGCATCAATTCTTTGGCACTTAGCTTTCTGTATAATCCAAGTTTCACATCCATACATGACCACTGGAAAAATCATAGCTTGACCAGACAGATCTTTGTTGGCAAAGTAATGTCTCTGCTTTTTAAAATGCTGTCTAGATTGGTCATAAGTTTTCTTCCAAGGAGCAAGTGTCTTTGAATTTCATGCCTGCAGTCACCACCTGCAGTGATTTTGGAGTCCCCCAAAATAAAGTCTGTCACTGTTTCTATTGTTTCCCTGTCTGTGAGCCATGAAGTGATGGGACCAGATGCCGTGATCTCAGTTTTCTGGGTGTTGAGCTTTAAGCCAACTTTTTCACTTTCCTCTTTCACTTTCATCAAAAGGCTCTTTAGTTCTTTGCATTCTTCCATAAGGGTGGTGTCATTTACATATCTGAGTTTATTGCTATTTCTCCTGGCAATCTTGATTCCAGCTTGTGCTTCTTCCAGCCCAGCGTTTCTCATGATGTACTCTGCATACAAGTTAAATAAGCAGGGTGACAGTATACAGCCTTGACGTCCTCCTTTCCCTGTTTTGAACCAGTCCATTGTTCCATGCCCAGTTCTAACTGTTGCTTCCTGACCTGCATACAGATTTCTCAAGAGGCAGGTCAGGTGGTCTGGTATTCCCATCTCTTGAACAATTTTCCACAGTTTGTGGAGATCCACACAGTCAAAAGCTTGGTCATAGTCAATAAAGCAGAAATAGATATTTTTCTGGAACTCTCTTGCTTTTTCGATAATCCAAAGGATGTTGGCAATTTGATCTGTGGTTCCTCTGCCTTTTCTAAATCCAGCTTGAAAATCTGGAAGTTCATGGTTCACATAATGTGGAAGCCTGGCTTGGATAATTTTGAACATTACTTTGCTAACATGTGAGATGAATGCAATTGTGCAGTAGTTTGAGCATTCTTTGGCATTGCCTTCCTTTGGGATTGGAATGAAAACTGACCTTTTCCAGTCCTGTGGCCACTGCTGAGTTTTCCAAATTTGCTGGCATGTTGAGTGCAGCACTTTCACAGCATCATCTTTCAGGATTTGAAATAACTCAACTGGAATTCCATCACCTCCACTAGCTTTGTAGTGATGCTTCCTAAGGCCCACTTGACTTTGCATTCCAGGATGTCTGGCTCTAGGTGAGTGATCACACCATCATGATCATCTGGGTCCTGAAGATATTTTTTGTATAGTTCTTCTGTATATTCTTGCCACCTCTTCTTAATATCTTCTGCTTCTGTTAGGTCCATTTCTGTCCTTTATTGAGCCCATCTTTGTATGAAATGTTCCCTTGGTATCTCTAATTTCCTTGAAGAGATCTCTAGTCTTTCCCATTATATTGTTTTCCTCTATTTCCTCTATTTCTTTGGAAGAAAGAAGGAGGAAGGCTTTCTTATCTCTCGTTGCTATTCTTTGGAACTCTGCATTCAAATGAGTATATCTTTCCTTTTCTCCTTTACCTTTTGCTTCTCTTCTTTTCACAGCTATTTCTAAGGCCTCCTCAGACAACCATTTTGCATTTTTGCATTTCTTTTTCTTGGGGATGGTCTTGATCCCTGTCTCCTGTACAGTGTCACAAACCTCCATCTATAGTTCTTCAGGCACTGTATCAGATTTAATCCCTTAAAATCTATTTCTCACTTCCACTGTATAATCATAAGGGATTTCACTTAGGTCATACCTGAAATTTGGCAATAAGGAGTTCATGATCTAAGCCAGAGTCAGCTCCCAGTCTTCTTTTTGCTGCCTGTATAAAGCTTCTCCATCTTTGGCTGCAAAGAATATAATCAATCTGATTTCAGTATTGACCATCTGGTGATGTCCATGTGTAGAGTCTTCTCTTGTGTTGTTGGAAGAGGGTGTTTGCTATGACCAGTGTGTTCTCTTGGCAAAACTCTATTAGACTTTGCTCTGCTTCATTCGGTACTCCAAGGCCAAATTTATCTGTTACTCCAGGTGTTTCTTGACTTCCTACTTTTGCATTGCAGTCCCCTATAATGAAAAGCACATCTTTTTTTGGTGTTAGTTCTAGAAGGTCTTGTAGGTCTTCATAGAACCATTCAACTTCAGCTTCTTCAGCATTACTGGTCAGGGCATAGCCTTGGATTATGGTGATGTTGAATGGTTTGCCTTGGAAACGAACAGGGATCATTCTGTTGTTTTTGAGATTGCATCCAAGTACATTTCGGACTCCTTTGTTGACTATGATGGCTACTCCATTTCTTCTAAGGAATTCTTGCCCACAGTGGTAGATATAATGGTCATCTGAGTTAAATTCACTCATTCCAGTTCGCTGATTCCTAAAATGTTGACGTTCACTCTTGCCATCTCCTGTTTGACCACTTCCAATTTGCCTTGATTCATGGACCTAACATTCCAGGTTCCTATGCAATATTGCTCTTTACAGCATCGGACTTTGCTTCTATCACCAGTCTCATCCACAGCTGGGTGTTGTTTTTGCTTTGGCTCTCTCTCTTAATACTTTCTGGTAGGCAGAAGCCAGGTCTAAAAGGCAAGCCCTTTGTTTATACCGCATACCTTCTGTGCATTCCTTCTCTCCAGTCCTTGACTCCCATACCCCTACTCCTCTGTAAGCCTATCTGCCTGCAGCTCCTTTGGCGGGAGGGGTTTCTGGAAAGACACACTTCCACAAAGCTGAGACTGAAGACTTGCTTCTTTGCCTTCATTAGGGCTCCTCAGGAGGAGTGATGAACACTGTAACCTGGGGGTCAGTGCTCACTCAGAAAGGCTTCCATGGATGCCCCAACACTGACACGCCCCTCTAAGCAATCTTCTTCCCCATAATTCTACTCGGCTTTACTGATCCGTGTCCCCCACGGCATCACTGCAAGATGAGGAGTGAAATATCCAATACTGCCCCCAGCAGAATGACCGTGTTGTTTTCCCAGCATTCATAACATCTTAGGCTTCCTTGATCTCTGCCTCTGACATTTGCAGCACAGGAGACCCCTCTTTCCCCACTCCTCACAGAGTCTCTTTAGAACCTTTTGTGACACCCCAGTCTCTGAGTTTAACCTACATACAAGCACCAGTTGGGACAGTGGACTGGATCCCATTGATCAGCCACTGTGCTCTCTCTGCTCAGGAGCCAGAGACTAATCCTCTGCAAAGCTGTAACTGAATCAGAATCAACTTCACTCTCATCAGAGCCAAGACTCTTCCCCTCAGGGCTCACTCTGTCTTAGTCATTGACTCCTTCATTCATTTATTCAGGAATGATGTTATATGCACACATTTCATCTCCCTACCCCAATGAGCTGGTGCGAACCAAAATATCACACATGACTTGGGAATGGAAATGAATTGTCAGGGAAAGCTCATCTGTTCCTGAGAATAATATTGGGATGACCACCCCCGCTTCAGTGGAGCTCGTGAGTGATATCTGACATTCCTGAGTAGGTCTGGGTTATGCTGTGCTTCCCAGTTGCTATTTCACACACAGCTGGACTACTCAGCGTGGTTACAGGAAAAGGTTATCCCATCTTTCTCCAGATTCTACTAGTGTTGGCTAGGATCATGGATTAGGGAGACCCTGTGAGATTTCCACCTCCAGTTTACCTCTGAGCCTCATTCCCTCCCTGGTCATTCACACTCTGATATCATTGCCATCACACTCTCCTGCCATCCTTGCTCCTGGTCATGTTAAAGTCTGTGCCCAGGACAGGGACACTTTCAAAGGTTCCAGGAAATACGAATCCATGCTGTTCTATCATGTCCCATTTTCTTTATTATTTAGAGAATTTTTTTTAAGCTGGAAGACACTTTTGGGATCAGCTCCTTTAACCCCGTCTTTTTACATAGGGAGACTAAAACCCAGAGAAGTTAAATGAATTTTGAAAAGCCACACAGCTGACAGCAGAGTTGGAATTTGGAATTTCCCCGTCACCAGCTATCATCCACCTGCCATGCAGAATTCTGCAGGCTATGCCCATGGCAGGGCTTCCAGGGCAGGCCAGACACTGACTCTGTCTGTTGATCGCACAGCTGATTGCTGCCCTAGAGCCCATCTGGTTTGCGTCAAAGCACCATTTTCTTCAGCAAAGCAGTCTCTGGTGCCCTCAAGGGGCAGAACTGAGTAGTGATGAACTGCTCCACTGGCGAGACACAGCCAGGACGCTGCCTGAGAAATAAACCCTCTGATCCACCCCAACCCCAATTTTACAGAATACTTTGGGTTCACCTTTTTGTTTTAAACATCATGAAACATTTTTAAGAATATCAAAATACGTTTGAAACACAAACTTCCCCTAATACTTTCATGCCCAGCCCCCATGTGAAAACTGGAGAGCCCACAGGGCCATGCCAAGTGCCTGCCCCCCAAAGAATTTGAACTTGAAATGTGTGAGCAGGAGGGGAAGTGGTGAGATGACTCTCTGCTGTAGAAAGAGGCGCTTGTTTCCTCTCCCTTGGTCCTTGGAGCCGCAGTGCCGCCCTCTCATAAAGGACTGGAGATGAGTGTTCAGGATCCGGAGCAGTTGGTGACCTGGGTGGAAGGGACCATGAAAGGAAGAGTCTAGAGTCCTGGGAATTTCCAGAGCAGCAATGACGGGGAGTGAGACCCAAGCTGTGATCTTCCTTTCTGCCTAAGAGCTGAAAGGACCCCAGTGTGGTCTGTGTGATTGTTCTGTGAGAGATATCTAGAAACTGTGGCTTTTTCTCCACTAACAACTGACATAGACTATATGTAAGCAAGGCTTCCCTGGTAGCTCA
Source organism: Tragelaphus eurycerus (assembly GCA_935064755.1). Classification (NCBI taxonomy): domain Eukaryota; kingdom Metazoa; phylum Chordata; class Mammalia; order Artiodactyla; family Bovidae; genus Tragelaphus; species Tragelaphus eurycerus. Next base: position 671,167 of record CAKXYN010000095.1, on the reverse strand, counting down.
GACGGTAAAGCGTCTGCCTGCAATGCAGGAGACCTGGGTTCGATCCCTGGGTTGGGAAGATCCCCTGGAGAAGGAAATGGCAACCCACTCCAGTATTCTTGCCTGGAGAATTCCATGTACAGAGGAGCTGGGTAGGCTACAGTCCATGGGATTGCAAAGAGTCGGACACAACTGAGTGACTTCACTTTACTTCATATGTAAGCAAAGTTAGTTGTTCTGTCATCTGTTCCCATAGCCCTGTTAGGACGGTTTTCTTGTGTTGTACCTTGTTTCATCTCTGACTCTCAAACTATCCAATTTAACAAACACTTAGCAAGTGGTTCTATTTGGCAGGGACTGTGGGCTGCCAACAAAGGTTTGCCTAGTCAAGGCTATGGTCTTTCCTGTGGTCATGTATGGATGTGAGAGCTGGACTGTAAAGAAGGCTGAGCGCCAAAGAATTGATGCTTTTGAACTGTGATGTTGGAGAAGACTCTTGAGAGTCCCTTGGACTGCAAGGAGATCCAACCAGTCCATTCTGAAGGAGATCAGCCCTGGGATTTCTTTGGAAGGAATGATGCTAAAGCTGAAACTCCAGTATTTTGGCCACCTCATGCCAAGAGTTGACTCATTGGAAAAGACCTTGATGCTGGGAGGGATTGGGGGCAGGAGGAGAAGGGGACGACAGAGGATGAGATGGCTGGATGGCATCACTGACTCGATGGATGTGAGTCTGAGTGAACTCCGGGAGTTGGTGATGGACAGGGAGGCCTGGCGTGCTGCAGTTCATGGGGTCACAAAGAGTTGGACACGACCGAGCGACTGATCTGATCTGATCTGTGGGCTGCCACAGAGACTTAAGGAACTCTGATTTGTCTCCAAACCTCCTGCTTGGCTAGCACGGTGCAGCTTGGTAAGGATTAGTTTTGAGTACTGTGCTTTTTATGGCTTCCCTCATGACTCAGATAATAAAGAATCTGCCTGCAATGCAGGAGACCTGGGTTTGCTCTCTGGGTCAGGAAGATCCCCTGGAAAAGGGAATGGCTACCCACTCTAGTACTCTTGCCTGGAGAATTCCATGGACAGAGGAGCCTGGCGGGCTGCAGTCCATGGGGTCACACCAGAGGTGGACATGTCTGAGCAACTAACACTTTGACTTTTTCCACTGTGTTTTTGGGCAGGATGATTAGAGGTACGGATTCTCCATGTGAAGTGTGCAAGTCTAGATACCTAGCTTTCTAGTTATGTGTGTGGTTCTTACACATGTGACCAACAGGTCTTGTCCCCCTTTCACGCTCTTTTGTGGTCGATGGTTGTATAAGTCAGGGTAATTGACCCTAGCAGTTATAACAAACAATCCCACAGGTCTCAGTAATAGAGCACAAAATAAAAGTTTATTCCTCACTCACACTGATTTGAAGTGGATGTTCCTGGTCAAGCAGCTCTTCTGGGCAGCTGTCTACTAAGACAGTGACTCGAGATTCAGGTTTCTTCTTTCCTGCCTTCTATCTTGTCATCTCGATCAGATCCTCTGCATGCAGTCAGATGACAAAGAGAGAGATGAAAATCCACGTATCTGGAACTTTACCAGCTCAGCCAGAGGTGACACACAACACTTCTGCTCAAGATCTTTTGATGAAGACTAGTTACATGGTTCCTGCCACCTGCACTAGGAGCAGAGACTTGTGAGATCTGGCTGGACCACTGCTTGCCAGCAGTTACTCTTCGTCTTGGAAGGAGCATGAGTTTTTGGCTAGTCATCCCGGCCAAAACAGCACTTTAGGATAATTAGGCATTAAAGTTATTTTTCTTTATAAAAATTAAAATAAATAAATTTTTAAAAAATAATGAAAAATTTTAAAAAGTATGATTGCTTTATTGACTATGCCAAAGCCTCTGACAGTGTAGATCACAATAAACTGTGGAAAATTCTGAAAGAGATGGGAATACCAGACCACCTGATCTGCCTCTTGAGAAATTTGTATGCAGGTCAGGAAGCAACAGTTAGAACTGGTCATGGAACAACAGACTGGTTCCGAATAGGAAAAGGAGTACGTCAAGGCTGTATATTGTCACCATGTTTATTTAACTTATATGCAGAGTACATCATGAGAAATGCTGGACTGGAAGAAACACAAGTTGGAATCAAGATTGCTGGGAGAAATATCAATAACCTCAGATATGCAGATGACACCACCCTTATGGCACAAAGTGAAGAGGAACTAAAAAGCCTCTTGATGAAAGTGAAAGTGGAGAGTGAAAAGGTTGGCTTAAAGCTCAACATTCAGAAAACGAAGATCATGGCATCTGGTCCCATCACTACATGGGAAATAGATGGAGAAACAGTGGAAACAGTGTCAGACTTTATTTTTCTGGGCTCCAAAATCACTGCAGATGGTGACTGCAGCCATGAAATTAAAAGACGCTTACTCCTTGGAAGGAAAGTTATGACCAACCTAGATAGCATATTCAAAAGCAGAGACATTACTTTGCCAACAAAGGTTCGCCTAGTCAAGGCTATGGTCTTTCCTGTGGTCATGTATGGATGTGAGAGCTGGACTGTGAAGAAGGCTGAGCGCCGAAGAATTGATGCTTTTGAACTGTGGTGTTGGAGAAGACTCTTGAGAGTCCCTTGGACTGCAAGGAGAACCAACCAGTCCATTCTGAAGGAGATCAGCCCTGGGATTTCTTTGGAAGGAATGATGCTGAAGCTGAAACTCCAGTATTTTGGCCACCTCATGTGAAGAGTTGACTCATTGGAGAAAACTCTGATGCTGGGAGGGATTGGGGGCAGGAGGAGAAGGGGACGACAGAGGATGAGATGGCTGGATGGCATCACTAACTCGATGGATGTGAGTCTGAGTGACCTCCGGGAGTTGGTGATGGACAGGGAGGCCTGGCGTGCTGCAGTTCATGGGGTCGCAAAGAGTCAGACACGACTGAGTTACTGATCTGATCTGATCTGATGATTGTTTGGCTTACAAGGGTTTTATTCTGCAAAATCCAGAAGACAACCTATTACTAAGAAGATATATTAAAAAAATTTTTTAAGCAATTTTTAATCCCAAGATCCTCTGTAACCCTCGCAAGATCTCCATAGCTGCTTGTCTAGGTCACCACCATATGGGAGCTGGAACTAGAGGTTACAAATAGAGAAGGAGGAGAAGTGAGCGATCAAGGATGAGTTGGTTGGATGTCATCACCGACTCAGTGGACATGAGTTTGAGCAAACTCAGGGAGATAGTGAACAGGGAAGTCTGGCGTGCTGCAGTCCATGGGGTTGCAAAGAGTCAGACATGACTTACTGACTGAACAAACAAACCTTTCAAGGCTGAAAGGGAGCTTGATGGAAAGACAAAAAACTTCTTGTGTTATCCTCTGGGAGGAAGATTACCTCTTTTTCTGGTCAAAGTCCTCTTTCTTTTCACACTTCTAGGCATAACAGGGCATAAAGACAGGTCACAGGTAAAAGTGTGCTCCCTGTACCAGAAATTCTGAGCTGAGAAAGACAGGTGACTATACGAGACGTTTGGTACTAAAGGAAGAAGCAGCTTGAAGAATCATCTAGAGATGAAAATGAAGGCCTGGCCTCCTCTGGTTCTTTCCCTAGCCCAGGAAGAACTGGATTTGAGGCCTCTGGTGTCCACCACAGTTTCTTTAAAACATGAGACAAACATCGAAGGAGTTCTGGTCTGAGAGGTAGGTGAGGCATAACCTACAGGTGATGACTGGTCAATGATATATGTTAAATTGAGTGGCAATCAGACTGCAGAGAAGAATATAATTAAAACTTAGAGATAGTTCTAAGACCTGTGCAAAGGCCTGAAGCAGTCTGTTTTGGATAAAAATGAATAATAATATTTCACTCTTCCATCAAAACATGGATGTAAATATTCCTCAAGTCTCAAATCCTAGCCAACCAGCCCCTTTGTGTGGACCTAGGGGAGAGAGGGAAGGAGAAGGGTGAGTTTGAAGGCTGTCTGCTAAGTTTTGTGGGATAAACCAGCTAACTAGTGAGAAATGGGCCTCCTAGAAGTGAGGGGGATCCCAAAGCACAGTACGCACCCTCCACCTTCCCTGGAGCTACCAAGACAGAGAAAAAGAGGGAGGGGCCAGAATAGATATTTATTGATATCTTTATTTATTTGATATAAATAAATATCAATCAATCAATATCAAGATATTTATCAATATCACAGCATCATCACCCTCATTGTTGAACCCTGGACCACTGACTTATGGGTTTTGAGATTCTCCTTCAATAAGTACAAGGCTGATCCAAGAAACCAGGTGGGGATTAGCCTGTAAGTAGGAGCTGGAAAGCTGTAGCTACAAGGGGTTTAAAACAAGAGCTTAGTAGGCATTACATTATCATCATCAGAGAATGCAGTGTCAGGAACCTGGCGTGGTCAGTGATGTTTAAACTAAGGTTATTAAACTGTCTTCTAGGCCAGTGCTACAAACTTAGTGCAGGTAAGAATCGTCCTGGGAGTGGGGAAGAGAGTGTATTAAAGTGCAAAGTCCCAGGGTGCCAATAGAAAAGAGGCCTGGGAGAGAAGCAGAAGTCTGTATTTTTAATTAGCAGAACCAGGTAATTCTCGTATAGATGCTGGAGACGTAGCTGAAAATAGTTGTTGAGTCAGAGGCTACAGTGGATTTGACAGAAATAAAAATGATTTGTATCACCATCCAGGAAAAAGTAAAAATTTTGTATTTCTAAATGGAAAACATTACTTGATATAATCTTATCATAGAGCTTTCAAGTTTTGAATATGTGTATTTTATTTTTTGGCAGTGCACACTTTACATATTAAAGCAGATCTATTTTTTTTACTTTTCCGGCTGATTTTGCGTCTTGAGAAATCTGAATATCAATTTATATTTTTAGGTGCAGTTGTATTGAGTCACTGCAGATGAATGTTTCCAACATGACGGGGGAATCATGGGTCTTTATTGAAACAGGTGGTAGAAGAACAACCACTGATCCTATAAATGCAAATATAACGACAAGATTGTTCTGTTTAACTAAAACATGTATGTGAATTCAAAGGTAGTAGTGATTCTAATTAAATTGGCCTACAATCAACTTTTTAGAAACCCTTGTTTTTAGTTTGAAATATTTCTTTATGCAGGGAGAATAGCATAAAATACTTCAAATATTAGTGTTTGTAGGACTAATAAAATTCTAAACATAATAGAATAAAATAGGGACTTTCTCGGCAGTCCAGTGTTCAGGACTCCACTCTTGCAATGCCGAGGGCATGGGTTTGATCCCTGGTCAAGAAACTAAGATCCCATATGCTTCAGGGCATGGCCATTAAACAAAAAAAGAAGAAAAAAATAACAAAAGACTCTTTGAGTTGAAAGCGATATTGAAAGTAAACTATTCCAGGGTCTCATTTGATGCTTATCAGACTGTGGAAATGGAAATAATGCAGGCCTTGGGACCGTAAGACCTGAGTTTGAAAGACCTGAGCTTTGCCACTGTGTAACCTTAGACATGTGACTTAGGATTTCTAGGCCACAATTTCCCCATCTGTAAAATGGCACATTGTCTCTTGTATTCCTGTCATTCTGTGATTCTCTTCTACAATTTCACCTTCCTCTTCATGTTCATTCATAATCTGCAGAAGGAATATGAGCTGATTTTCACTTTGCAAATTAACCTCCAATTTAGATCAAATGAATTAGAACATACATACGTACAAAGATTTTTTAAAATCTAGACCTAAAATTAAAACTTCCTCAACTAAAATGGTTACAATAAGAATAGATTAACTCCCAATAAAATCAGAAAAGACATTTTCTGATATGATGCCTAAAGAAGACTGTGGCAATTACCAGTCCTAGGGTATTGCTCCATAAGTACAGCCTATATTTGAAGTGGAATTCTTCAACACAGATAAATAGAGCCACAAATGCATAGTTGTTATTGCAAATTATCTCTGGAGACACAACCCCATGCTCCAAGAACTAAATCTCAGCATCTCTTTGATGCTTAATGAGGTGTGCCATCCTGATTGAACATTATTTCCCATCAGTAAAGTGACTTCCTGTCATCTTTCTAATTAATCTATGCAAGAATCTTCTGCAAACCTTTCTTAAAAGATAACCTAGGTATCATCTTAATTTTAAAACAAAATCAGATCAGATCAGTCAGTCGTGTCCGACTCTTTGCGACTCCATGAATCGCAGCACGCCAGGCCTCCCTGTCCATCACCAACTCCAAGAGTTCACTCAGACTCACGTCTATCGAGTCAGTGATGCCATCCAGCCATCTTATCCTCTGTCATCCCCTTCTCCTCTTCCCCCTAATCCCTCCCAGCATCAGAGTCTTTTCCAAGGAGTCAACTCTTCGCATGAGGTGGCCAAAATACTGGAGTTTCAGCTTTAGCATCATTCCTTCCAAAGAAATCCCAGGACTGATCTCCTTCAGAATGGACTGGTTGGATCTCCTTGCAGTCCAAGGAACTCTCAAGAGTCTTCTCCAACACCACAGTTCAAAAGCATCAATTCTTCCGCGCTCAGCCTTCTTCATAGTCCAACTCTCACATCCATACATGACCACAGGAAAAACCATAGCCTTGACTAGACAAACCTTTGTTGGCAAAGTAATGTCTCTGCTTTTGAATATGCTATCTAGGTTGGTCATAACTTTCCTTCCAAGGAGTAAGCGTCTTTTAATTTCAAGCACCAGGCACTTGGCAAACTGGATCATTGGTACAGTCAAAATAGTGCTGGCACTGGGGTCTTGACCACCTCTTGCTAGCTGCATAATTGTAGGTAATTTACACAATGACTTTGAGCCTCAGTATTCTCATCTGTAAATAGGACAATTCTTCCCAAACACTAAGGAGAATTAAAACAGATAGGACCAAAAAATATCTATGAAAAACTTCAGCTCATGCTATTCTTATGGCAAAAGTCTGAAATTATTCCTTCTAAAGCTTTCTGAACATCAATTCTAATGTGTAGGCTTTTCTCCCCTCACATCAATCAACTCTTGGCCACTAGACGAGTGTCCTGCAAGTCAACTCTATTCCAACACTATCTGCCTGGAAATAGCGTTAGATTCCACATGTTAAGGATTAAGTCCCACAGGACTTCTCCCCAACCCTTATCCCACTTCAGACACCAATCACAAGTCCAGGTTGTCACTTGCATTTATGACTGATTGGCTGTACATCAGAGGTTCCCACACCCACTGCTTGGGTTTGATTAATTTGCTAGAGCAGCTTACAGAAATGAGAGAAACATTAATTACTAGATTACCAGTTAATTATAGAAGGACACCACTTAGGAACAGTCAGATGGGAGAGATGCATAGGACAGAGCATGGGGAAAGGGCATAGAGGTTCCATGCTCTCTCTAAGGGGACCCCTCTCCTCCAATCTCCACCCAGCCACCAACCCAGAGGCTCTCCTGCCTGTCCTTTTGAATTTTTAATGGAGGATTCACTACATGGGCATGACTAATTAAATAACTGGCCATCTGTGATTGATTCAACCTTCAACTCCTCCTCTTCAGAGGTCACGGGGTGTGGAAGTAAAATTCAGACTCTCTAATCTCAGTTAGCTCCCCTGGCAACCAGCCCCCATCCTCAGGCGGGGTACAAAAGTCACCTCATTAATATGACAAAAGACACCTTTAGTGATTTTGTCACTTAGAAAATTTCAAGGGTTTTAGGAGCACTGTGCCAGAAATGGAGGTGACCAAATATATATTTCTTATTATAAATCACATTATCACACCTCTTATGACTGGGAACAAGTGCTTTCCTGTCTATTCAACACCAGACTGGAAGTCCCAGAAATAAGGCAAGAAAAAGAAATAAAAGACACACAGATTGAAAAGGAAGTGATACTGTCTTAATTCTCAGACCTGGAATTAATAAGTGGGAAACTCCAGTACTTTGGCCACCTCATGTGAAGAGTTGACTCATTGGAAAAGACTCTGATGCTGGGAGGGATTGGGGGCAGGAGGAGAAGGGGACGACAGAGGGTGAGATGGCTGGATGGCATCACCGACTTGATGGACAAGAGTTTGGGTGAACTCTGGGAGTTGGTGATGGACAGGGAGGCCTGGCGTGCTGCAATTCATGGGGTCGCAAAGAGTCGGACATGACTGAGCAACTGAACTGAACTGAACTGATACAGCAAATCATGGAGAACATGCAAGAGGAGAGGGTATCACTAAGAATCTCAGAAATATAAATAATAGATGGGTAATTTAGACAACAAATAGAAGCTAGGCCCACTAGACATGGCATGTATCCCACACCCTAGTTTCATGAGAATTTGTAGTACACTTGATATATTTTCATAAGCTTGCCTTGAAAGGACAAATTTAAGCTTTTTGAATCTGTGAGATAAGCTAGTTTGCAAGGTCAGTCTCAATAATGCCCACAATCTTACAGAGTGATGAGTTCCTTCTGGAAGCCCTGAAGTTTCTCTTGCAACTTAAATAGATAAGAAATGGTTTTTCCCTATGAAAGCCATTGAACTTTAGAATGAAACAAATGTTGCTTATGAATACCACCTATCTGAGAAAAAAATGTCAAGAATGTATTGCCCTACTCTTAACGTGTTTTAACAGATTTGTTAAATCTTCATGCAGTTCTCTGGTGAGAAAGATTTCCCTGTGTTTACATCAGCAGGAAAATTTTCCTATTGCTGCAATAGATTAGATATGAGAAACAAGTCTTCATATTGATTTTGCAAATAACTGAGAGTTTATGGAAGAAAGACTTCAATATTTGCCTGAAAAGGATATATGAGAAGCCATATAAGTTATCTATATCATTGCTAATTTCAATAATTTTATATAACAGAAGATTCAGTTACTGGAATTTGGAAACATCAATATACTTGCCTGACCATACTCCTGTGTTTAATGTGTTCTGACTAAAATAAAATTTTATAGTACTAACTACTTTAACCCTGTCCTATGAAAAACTCTGAGAAATCAGAGTATAATTTTGATATAAAACTAATTAAGTTTTCAGTTACAATTGTTTAACATGTTTTCCCATTTATCACCTAAAATAACCAGACATATCACCAGTGGTTTGCATACTAACTAGGAAAACAGTGGTGTAGCTGGAAAAGCACTATAACTGGAGGCAAAAATGCCTACATTCAAAGTATGGTTCCTCTGCTCAGTAGTTCTATAGCCCCAAAGAATCACTTAACATTTCTGAGGTTCAGTCATTTTAAAAGGAAGAAATGCAATAAAAAATATACTGGGGAATCACCTGGCATGTGATCGTGTAACTAAATACTGTCACATATTTCAAGGACTGTGTTTGCATTTGCACAAAGTAGAGTGCAGTACAGTCATAGTGAATAAAACCTTTTTTGTAGTTCAAACAGAGAAAAAGTGGGGGAAGGGCAGAGGCACAGAGCACAGGCATGCTGGACTCAGAATAATCCACACTTTGGACATCAACATACTCAAGAGACTTACTTCCTTAGAAAGTACAAAATTTACTTCTTTAGACATATGAATAATGCACTCATGCCAAAGGTAGACTAGTTTATGTAACATGTCTTATCATTGCAGAAGAAAAGCCTTGTCCTTAAACTGTTGAAGAATTTCAGCATGGTAATAATTATGGATCAGTGATCATTTTGACATCAGAACATATCAGACTTCATTATAAACACATTAAAAATCAAACACTGTCACTTAAGGGATCACCAGGTAACAACACAATCATAAACACCAATGTAAATGTGAGCCCTGTTCTACAATATCCTTATATATCACTTTGAAAATATTTTCAAATGGAAATGTAAGATTAAAAATTTTGATGGAGAGAGAATTCCCTGGTGTTCAGAGGTTAGGACTTCTCGCTGTCACAGCTGAGGGCATAGTTTCAATTCCTGGTTGGGGAACTAAGATCCCACAAGCCATGAGAGGGAAAATAAAATGTGATGGGGAGATTGAAAGGCCACCAGATTTTCATAGGACTTCCCTGTAGTTCAGATGGTAAAGAATCTGCCTGCAAAGCAGGAGACCCGGGTTTGATCCCTGGATCAGGAAGATCCCCTGGAGAAGGAAATGGCAACCCACTCCAATATTCTCGCCTGGAGAATTCCATGGACAGAGGAGCCTAGCAGGCTACGATCCATGAGGTTGGAAAGAATCAGACATGACTAAGCAACTAACACACAGATTTTCATAATATTGGACCATCATCATGTCAGCTTAACTCTCTTCTTACTCTTACATTTATACAAGCATCTCTATGTAGGATGTTTTAATAAAACCTTTATATATGAGCAAGCTAGTGGAGGTGATAGAATTCCAGCTGAGCTACTTGAAATCCTAAAATATGATGCTGTTAAAGTGTTGCACTCAATACACCAGCAAATTTGGAAAACTCAACAGTGGCCACAGGTCTGGAAAAGATCAGTTTTCATTCCAATCCCGAAGAAAGGCAATGCCAAAGAATGTTCAAATTACCATACATTTACACTCATTTCACACACTAGCAAAGTAACGTTCAAAATTCTCCAAGCTAGGCTTCAATAATACATGAACCGAGAATTTCCAGATATTCAACCTGGATTTAGAAAAGGCAGAGGAATCAGAGATCAAATTGCCAACATCCGTTGGATCATCAAAAACGCAAAAGAATTCCAGAAAAACATCTGCTTCATTGACTGCACTAAAGCCTTTGATTGTGTGGATCACAATAAACTGTGGAAAATTCTTCATGAGATGGGAATACCAGACCACCTTGCCTGTCTCCTGAGAAACCTGTATACAGGTCAAGAAGCAACAGTTAGAACTGGACGTGGAACGACGAGCTGGTTCCAAATTGGGAAAGGAGTACGTCAAGTATGTCACCCTGCTTATTTAACTTATATGTAGAGTACCTCATGCAAAATGCCGGGCTGGATGAAGCACAAGTTGGAATCAAGATTGCCGAGAGAAATAGCAATAACCTCAGATATGCAGACGACACCATCCTTATGGCAGAAAGAGATGAGGAACTAAAGAGACTTTTGATGAAGGTGAAAGAGGAGAGTGAAAGACTGGCTTAAAAATCAACATTCAAAAAACGAAGATCCTGACATACGGTCCCACCACTTCATGGCAAATAGATGGGGAAACAATGGAAACGGTGGCAGACTTTATTTTCTTGGGCTCCAAATTCACCACAGATGGTGACTGCAGCCATGAAATTCAAAGACACTTCCTCCTTGGAAGAAATGCTACGACCAACCTGGACAGTATGTTAACCGAGACACTATGATCTTTACCAACAAAGGTCCATATAATCAACGCTATGGAGAAGGAAATGGCAACCCACTCCAGTATTCTTGCCTGGAGAATCCCAGGGACGGGGGCACCTGGTGAGCTTCCGTCTATGGGGTCGCACAGAGTCGGACACGACTGAAGCGACTTAGCATAGCATAGCATAGCAATCAACGCTATGGTTTTTCCAGTAGTCATGTATGAATGTGAAAGTTGGAGCATAAAGAAAGCTGAGCATTGAAGAATTGAATCTTTTGAACTGTGGTATTGGAAAAGACTCTTGAGAGTCCCTTGGACTTCAAGGAGATCCAACTAGTCCATCCTAAAGGAAATCAGTCCTGAATATTCATTGGAGGGACTGATGCTGAAGCTGAAACTCCAATACTTGGGCCACCTGATGTGAAGAACTGACTCATTTGAAAAGACCCTGATGCTGGGAAAGATTGAAGGGGGGGATGACAGAGGATGAAATGGTTGGATGGCATCACCGACTCAATGGACATGGGTTTGAGCAAGCTCCAGGAGATGGTGAAGGACAGGGAAGCCTGGCGTACTGCAGTCCATGGTATCACAAAGAATCGGACATGATCGAGCAACAGAACAGCAACAGCAACAAAAGTCTTAGCACCCACCACATTTCAAAGGCCAGAAATAGGTCACATTCTCATCCTTAAATAAGAGATTGACAAGGGAAACAGGACTAACATGAGTTACTTAAACTAATCAGAACTTAACCCTGAGCAGGGGATGGGGTTACTTTCTGATGAGTCACTTGGAATGAGTCACTGTGAGCAAGAAAAAGGAAGGAAATTGGTACTAAATGGGTACAGATATATTAACAAACAAACATGTTCCGTTCACCAACGTGCCTGAACTGGATATGAAAAGAGTAGTTGGCCAGTTTAACTCTATAGGGATATAACAATATTGTTTTCCACATCTGGAGAGGTGGTCTACTTTCTGTTTAATTTCCACTTTTGGATTCTTAGCTGTTCTGAGTTGAATAGTAGTGTCCCCCAAATTCATGTTCACTGGAACATCAGAATGAAACCCTATTTGGAAATGATGCTTGCAAATATAATTAGATGGGGAAACAGTGGAAACAGTGTCAGACTTTATTTTTCTGGGCTCCAAAATCACTGCAGATGGTGACTGCAGCCATGAAATTAAAAGACGCTTACTCCTTGGAAGGAAAGTTATGACCAACCTAGATAGCATATTCAAAAGCAGAGACATCACTTTGCCAACAAAGGTTCGCCTAGTCAAGGCTATGGTCTTTCCTGTGGTCATGTATGGATGTGAGAGCTGGACTGTGAAGAAGGCTGAGAGCCAAAGAATTGATGCTTTTGAACTGTGGTGTTGGAGAAGACTCTTGAGAGGAGTCCCTTGGACTGCAAGGAGATCCAACCGGTCCATTCTGAAGGAGATCAGCCCTGGGATTTCTTTCGAAGGAATGATGCTAAAGCTGAAACTCCAGTATTTTGGCCACCTCATGCGAAGAGTTGACTCATTGGAGAAGACTCTGATGCTGGGAGGGATTGGGGGCAGGAGGAGAAGGGGACGACAGAGGATGTGATGGCTGGATGGCATCACTGACTCGATGGATGTGAGTCTGAGTGACCTCCGGGAGTTGGTGATGGACAGGGAGGCCTGGCGTGCTGCAGTTCATGGGGTCGCAAAGAGTCGGATACGACTGAGCGACTGATCTGATCTGAAGATTAGGTCATAGTGGATTATGAAGGACCTTAATCCAAAAACTGATATCCTTATAAGAAAATAAATCAGAGACACACAGATGCGTAGGAGAATGCCAGACGATGGATGCAGAGATTTGAGTGATGCATCTGCAAACCAAGGAATGCCAAAATTACCAGCAGCCGCCAGAAGCTAGAAAGAGGCCAAAAAAAAAAAAAAAAAAAAAGATGCTTCCTTACTGCCTTCAGTCACCTTGGCACCGCTGACACCTTAATTTTAGACTTTCAGTCTTAAAACTGTGAGAGAATACATTCTGGCCATTTTAAGCTACTCAGTTTATAATGCTCTGTTATGGCAGTCCTAAGAAACTAATACGTTAGATACGTACCTTTTAATCTTAGTTTTAGGGGGTTTCTTTAGAGTTTCAAATACTTTTAATTCATTACAGCCTACTTTCAAATGTTATACAATCTCAGTTATAATTTAAGATCAACTTAAAAAATTTTCCCCTCCCATCTTTTGTGCCATTTTTGTATTTTATTTCTGCTTTTGTTATAAAACTCAGAATATATTGTGGGGTTTTTTTTTAAGTTTTGCTTTAAACAATTACATTCAAAGATATTTTAAATTAGGAAATATCTCTTTTATATATATACGTATCTCTTAATTCCCTTTGTACATCTGGTTTTCCATCTGGTATTATTTTTCTTCAGTCCAAAGAGCTTCCTTTAGCATTTATCTTAATGCAGATCTGCTGGTGACAAATTTCCTCAGCTTCTACTTCTCTAAAGATGTCTTAATTTTGCCTTTATCTTTGAAGAATATTTTTGCGAGATATAAAATTCTAGGTTGATGGGCTATGTTTTTAAATTTTGGTACTTAAAACAGATCATCCCATTATCTCCTGCATGCGTACTAAGTCACTTCAGTCCTGTCCGACTCTTTGCGACCCCTTGGACTGTAGCCCACCAGACTCCTATGTCCAAGGGACTTTCCAGGCAAGAATATTGGAGTGGGTTGTGATGCCCTCCTCCAGGGGATCTTCCCAATCCAGCGATCAAACCAGTGTCTCTTACATTTTCTGCATTGTCAGCAGGTTCTTTACCACAAGCACCACCTGGGAAGTTCCCATTGTCTCCTGGCTTTCATTATTTATGGTAAGAAGTAATTAAATTCTTATTTTTGTATTCTTGCATCCAGTGTCTTTTTTTTTCTGGTTGCTTCCAGGACTCTTTACTACTGGTTTTTAATAATTTTTTTTATTATGTTCCTTTGTTTGTAGGTGTGTGTATTTCTGCTTCAGGTTCATTTAGCTTCTTAGATAATTAAGTTTTCAGTATTAATCAAAATGGAAAATTGGGGGTATTGCATTTTGAAATATTTTTTGGAGTCACCCTATGACTCCAATTACACGTATATTATGCCAATTGATATTGTCCTGCAGGTCATTGTGCTGTTTGTTGTGGGATTTTGTTTCCAGCTTTTTCTCCCTCTGAGGTTCAATTTACATAGTTTCTATTGCAGTCTTCAAGATTATTATTCTTTTTTCCTTAATTTATAATATACTAATAAGTCTATCCAGTGGATTTTTCACTTTAGATATTGTATTTTTCAGCTTTAGAGAGTCCATTTGTTTCACTTTTTCATATCTTTTACTTCTCATACTCATGTTTTGCAGTGAATCTTTTCAAGGCTCACTTTATTTATTTGTTTGCTGTGTAGGACAATCTGGATATTTTTCCCATTAAGTTGTGAACATGTTTATAATATTTGTTTTAAATTTTCATCTACTAATTTTATTTGGGTCTGTTTCTATTGAATAATTTTTCTCTTGGTGATGGACAACACCTACTTGCTTCTTCACATGTTTAGTCATTTTTATTGGCTGATGGACATTTTAAATATAACACTGTTGATTGTATTCTGATGTCTTTCTGTAAAGAAAATTTACTTTTGTTTTGAGAAGCAGTTTAGCTATTGCAAACCACCTTGAGACTTTTTAAAGAATCTTTTTAGGGTAGATTTTGAATAGGCTTTACTCAGTGGTATTGATAGCCTTTTTTCTCCCTCCTAGATACTAATGAATTCTGACATCCACTGGGTGCCCTACAACGCAATTCAATTCTGACACTAACTATCTGCAGTTCGTGTCAAACTCTATATGCTTCAGGGCTTAGTTCCACAAGATTATTCTCATTTGAGATACCAGTTACAAGTACTGGGTCCTTAGGTTACCCACACTTCTGTTGATTTGTGCTACAAAGTTGAGGATTTCCATGATGCCTCTCCCTTCAGTTTCAATAATTTGCTAGAATAACACACAAAACCCGTTACCTACTATTACAGGTTTATCATAAAGGATACAATTCAAGCAATCAAATGTAAGAGATATATAAATATAGTGCGCTGCAGTGGAGGCACACAGAGAAGGTGATGGCAACCCACTCCAGTACTCTTGCCTGGAAAATCCCATGGATGGAGGACCCTGGTAAGCTCCAGTCCATGGGGTCGCTAAGAGTCGGACACAACTGAACGACTTCACTTTCATGCATTGGAGAAGGAAATGGCAACCCACTCCAGTGTTCTTGCCTGGAGAATCCCAGGGACAGGGGAGCCTGGTGGGCTGTCGTCTATGGGGTCGCACAGAGTCAGACACGACTGACGTGACTTAGCAGCAGCAGCAGCAGCAGCAGTGGGGGCCCATCATTCCCCCCAGCACATTAGTATGTTCACCAGCCCCAAATCCCCACTTCCAAGATACCCCCACGTCCAAGGTCTGGAGCAGCAGCCGCACTTCGCTGGAGCAGCTGTGAGCAGATACCCCATATCCAAGGTCAGGAGCGGTGGCTGCACTTTGCTGGAATGGCTGTGAGGAGATAACCCACGTTCAAGGTTAGAGAAATCCCAGCAATACGGTAGGCACTGGAGCGGCTGTAAGAAGATACCACATGCCCAAGGGCAAAGGAGAAGCCCCAGCAAGATAGTAGGAGGGACGAAATTGAGTTTAGAATCAAACCCCATTCCCACCAGAGATGCTCAGAGGGCTCAAACAAACCTTGTGCACACCAGGACCCAGAAACCCCACAGAGACTGAAGCATAATGGTGTTTAAGCGTCTCCTGAGGAAGTACGGGTCAGCAGGGGGCTGCCACAGGGACAGGGGCTCTGGGTGCAGCAGACCTGGGTATGGCATATGCCCTCTTGGAGGAGGTTGCCATTAACCCCACCATAGAGCTGCCAGAACTTACACAGGACTGGAAATAGACTCTTAGAAAGCACAAACAAAACCTTGTGTGCACCAGGAAAGGAAAAAGGAGCAGTGACCCCACAACACTGACCCAGACTTGCTGGGGAGTGTCCAGGAGTCTCCAGCAGAGGTGTGGGTTGCTGGTGGCCTGCTGCAGGGTTGGGGGCAGCGAGAGTAACAGTACATGCATGGGACATTTTGAAGGAGGTCGCCATTATCTTCATTACCTCCACCATGGTTTGGCCTCAGGTAAATAGCAGGGGGAGAACACAGCTCCACCCATCAACAGAAAATTGGATTAAAGATTTACTGACATGGCCCCACCATCAGAATAGGACCCATTTTCCCCATCAGTCAGTCTCTCCCAAAAGGAAGCTTCCATAAGCCTTTTATCCTTCTCTGTCAGAGGGCAGACAAACTGAAAACCACAATCACAGAAAACTAACCAATCTGATCACATGGACCCACAGCCTTGTCTAACTCGGTGAAACAGCCATGCCGTGTAGGGCCACCCAAGACAGACAGGTCATGCTGGAGTGTTTGACAAAACATGGTCTACTGGAGAAGGGAATGGCAAACCACTTCAGTATTCTTGCCCTGAGAAGCCCAGGAACAGTATGAAAAGGCAAAAAGAGGACACTGAAAGATGGACTCCCCAGGTTGATAGGTGCCCAATATGCTCTGGAAATCAATGGAGAAATCACTCCAGAAAGAATGAAGAGATGGAGCCAAAGCAAAAACAGCTCAGTTGTGGATGGGACTGGTGATAGAAGCAAAGTCTGATGCTGTAAAGAGTAATATTGCATAGGAACCTGGAATGTTAGGTCCACGAATCACCACAAATTGGAAGTGATCAAACAGATGGCAAGAGTGAACGTCGACATTCTAGGAATCAGCAAACTAAAATGGACTGGAATGGGTGAGTTAAACTCAGATGACCATTATATCTACTACTCTGGGCAGAAATCCCTTAGAAGCAATGGAGTAGCCATCGTGGTCCACAAGAGAGTCCAAAATGCAGTACTTGGATGCAATCTCAAAAACGACAAAATGATCTCTGTTCATTTCCAAGGCAAACCATTCAACATCACCATAACCCAAGGCTATGCCCTGACCAGTAATGCTGAAGAAGCTGAAGTTGAATGGGTCTATGAAGACCTACAAGACCTTTTAGAACTAACACCAGAAAAAGATGTCCTTTTCATTATAGGGGACTGGAATGCAAAAGTAGGAAGTCAGGAAACACCTGGAGTAACAGGCAAATTTGGCCTTGGACTACAGAATGAAGCAGAGCAAAATCTAATAGAGTTTTGCCAAGAGAACGCACTGGTCATAGCAAACACGCTCTTCCAACAACACAAGAGAAGACTCTATACATGGACATCACCAGATGGTCAATACTGAAATCAGATTGATTATATTCTTTGCAGCCAAAGATGGAGAAGCTTTATACAGGCAGCAAAAAGAAGACTGGGAGCTGACTGTGGCTCAGATCACGAACTCCTTATTGCCAAATTCAGACTTAAATTGAAGCAAGTAGGGAAAACCACCAGACCATTCAGGTATGACCTAAATCAAATCCCTTATTATTATATGTAGGAGTGAGAAATAGATTTCAAGAGATTAGATCTGATAGAGAGAGTGCCTGATCAACTATGGATGGAGGTTCGTAACATTGTACAGGAGACAGGGATCAAGACCATCCCCAAGAAAAAGAAATGCAAAAAAGCAAAATGGCTGTCTAAGGAGGCCTTACAAATAGCTATGAAAAGAAGAGAAGTCAAAAGCAAAGGAGAAAAGGAAAGATATACCCATTTGAATGCAGAGTTTCAAAGAATAGCAATGAGAGATAAGAAAGCCTTCCTCAGTGATCAATGCAAAGAAATAGAGGAAAACAATAGAATGGGAAAGACTAGAGATCTCTTCAAGGAAATTAGAGATACCAAGGGAACATGTCATACAAAGATAGGCTCAATAAAGAACAGATATGGACCTAACAGAAGCAGAAGATATTAAGAAGAGGTGGCAAGAGTACACAGAACTATACAAAAAAGATCTTCACATCCCAGATAATCATGATGGTGTGGTCACTCACCTGGAGCCAGACATCCGGGAATGCGAAGTCAAGTGGGTCTTAGGAAACATCACTATAAACAAAGCTAGTGGAGGTGATGGAATTCCAGTTGAGCTATTTCAAATACTAAAAGATGATGCTGTATAGTGCTGTACTCAATATGCCAGCAAATTTAGAAAACTCAGCAGTGGCCACAGGACTGGAAAAGGTCAGTTTTCATTTCAATCCCAAAGAAAGGCAATGCCGAAGAATGCTCAAATTGCCTCACAATTGCACTCATCTCACATGTTAGCAAAATAATGTTCAAAATTCTCCAAGCCAGGCTTCAAGAGTATGTGAACCGTGAACTTCCAGATGTTCAAGCTGGATATAGAAAAGGCAGAGGAACCAGAGATCAAATTGCCAGCATCTGTTGGATTATCGAAAAAGCAAGAGAATTCCAGAAAAACATCTATTTCTGCTTTACTGACTAAACTGTAGAAAATTCTTCAAGAGATGGGAATACCAGACCATCTGACCTGCCTCTTGAGAAATCTGTATGCAGGTCAGGAAGCAACAGTTAGAACTGGACATGGAACAACAGACTGGTTCCAAATAGGAAAAGGAGTACGTCAAAGCTGTATATTGTCACCCTGCTTATTTAACTTATATGCAGAATACATGATGAGAAACGCTGGCCTGGAAGAAGCACAAGCTGGAATCAAGATTACCGGGAGAAATATCAATAACCTCAGATATGCAGATGACACCACCCTTATGGCACAAAGTGAAGAGGACCTAAAAAGCCTCTTGATGAAAGTGAAAGAGGAGAGTGAAAAAGTTGGCTTAAAGCTCAACATTCAGAAAACTAAGATCATGGCATCTGGTCCCACCACTTCATGGGAAATAGATGGGGAAACAGTGGAAACAGTTTCAGACTTTATTTTGGGGGCTCCAAAATCACTGCAGATGGTGCTTGCAACCATGAAAT
The DNA here is from genome assembly GCA_935064755.1 of Tragelaphus eurycerus. NCBI lineage: Eukaryota > Metazoa > Chordata > Mammalia > Artiodactyla > Bovidae > Tragelaphus > Tragelaphus eurycerus. The sequence continues at coordinate 651,938 of CAKXYN010000095.1, read as the reverse complement.
TAAAATTCACTTGCTCCTTGGAAGAAAAGCTATGACCAAGCTAGACAGCATATTAAAGAGCAGAGACATTACTTTGCCAACCAAGATTTGTCTGGTCAAGGCTATGGTTTTTTCAGTAGTCATGTATGGATGTGAGAGTTGGACTATCAAGAAAGCTGAGCACCAAAGAATTGATGCTTTTGAACTGTGGAATTGGAGAAGGCTCTTGAGAGTCCTTTCATGGACTTTTTCCTTTCATGGAAAAAGCAAGAGAGTTCCAGAAAAACATCTATTTCTGCTTTATTGACTATGCCAAAGCCTTTGACTGTGTGGATCACAATAAACTGTGGAAAATTCTGAAAGAGATGGGAATACCAGACCACCTGATCTGCCTCTTAAAAAATCTGTATGCAGGTCAGGAAGCAACAGTTAGAACTGGTCATGGAACAACAGACTGGTTCCAAATAGGAAAAGGAGTACGTCAAGGCTGCATATTGTCACCATGTTTATTTAACTTATATGCAGAGTACATCATGAGAAATGCTGGACTGGAAGAAACACAAGTTGGAATCAAGATTGCCGGGAGAAATATCAATAACCTCAGATATGCAGATGACACCACTCTTATGGCAGAAAGTGAAGAGGGGCTCAAAAGCCTCTTGATGAAAGTGAAAGTGGAGAGTGAAAAGGTTGGCTTAAAGCTCAACATTCAGAAAACGAAGATCATGGCATCTGGTCCCATCACTGCATGGGAAATAGATGGGGAAACAGTGGAAACAGTGTCAGACTTTGTTTTTCTGGGCTCCAAAATCACTGCAGATGGTGACTGCAGCCATGAAATTAAAAGACGCTTGCTCCTTGGAAGGAAAGTTATGACCAACCTAGATAGCATATTCAAAAGCAGAGACATTACCAACAAAGGTTCGCCTAGTCAAGGCTATGGTCTTTCCTGTGGTCATGTATGGATGTGAGAGCTGGACTGTGAAGAAGGCTGAGCGCCGAAGAATTGATGCTTTTGAACTGTGGTGTTGGAGAAGACTCTTGAGAGTCCCTTGGACTGCAAGGAGATCCAACCAGTCCATTCTGAAGAAGATCAATCCTGGAATTTCTTTAGAAGGAATGATGCTAAAGCTGAAACTCCAGTATTTTGGCCACCTCATGCGAAGAGTTGACTCATTGGAGAAGACTCTGATGCTGGGAGGAATTGAGGGCAGGAGGAGAAGGGGACGACAGAGGATGAGATGGCTGGATGGCATCACTGACTCGATGGATGCGAGTCTGGGTGACCTCCGGGAGCTGGTGATGGACAGGGAGGCCTGGCGTGCTGCGGTTCATGGGGTCGCAAAGAGTCGGACGCGACTGAGCGACTGATCTGATCTTGAGAGTCCTTTGGACAGCAAGGAAATCCAACCAGTCCATCCTAATGGAAACCAGTCCTTAATATTCATTGTAAGGACTGATGCTGAAGCTGAAGCTCCAATACTTTGGCCACCTGATGGGAAGAACTAACTCACTGGAGAAAACTCTGATGCTGGGAAAGATTGAAGGCAGGAAGATAAGGGGATGACAGAGGATGAGATGGCTGGATGCATCACCGACTCGATGGACATGAGTTTGGGTAAACTCTGGGAGTTGGTGATGGATAGGGAGGCCTGGTGTGCTGCGGTCCATGGGGTCACAAAGAGTTGGACATGACTGAACGACTGAACTGACTGAACTCAAAAACCTCTCTAAACCCTACTATTTAGGGTTTTTTCTGCCTTATGGAGGTCTTTATGTAGGCATGACTGATTAAATCATTAACCGCTAACAACTTAATCTCCAATGGGTCTCACTTCTCCAGAGGTTTGGCGACATGGCTAAAAGTTTCAAGTTTCTAACCAAAGCTTGGACTTTCTGATAACGAGCTCCCACCCTGACGCTAGTTAGGGGCCTGTGAAGAGTTGCCTCATTAGAACAGAAGACACTCCTATCTATCATTCTTATCACTCAGGAAATTCCAAGAGTTTTAGGAGCTCTAGACTAGGAACCCGAGACAAAAACCAAACATCTTTCTATGACGCCACAGCGATGCTGGTAAATGTTTAACAACCAGTTTTCCTGGGGAAAACAACACAGATTTGTAATGTATGCTGATTTCTTTAATGTAAAGATCCCACCACGGCTCATGTCCAGCTTCCAGCATGACGTCACTAAAGGTGGAGATGGGAGGAGGTGTGTGCAGTTGGCCCCACAAACTAGTGTGAGCCAGCTCCACACACCACTGCCTTCACTCTGATTTAGCTCTAATACTAAAAAAATAACTGTCTTGCCCTCGCTACCGAATGCATAGGCGTTGGCAGAAGAACACTCTGATGGTTAGAAATTAAACGTCTGTTCAACCTACGTGAGCTCCTGTATCCCTCCGGTACTTGTTTCTTCTCTCACAGTGTTATTTGCAGAATCTTCATGGAGTTTTATTCTATGTATGTAGACTTAGTGTTCAGCCAAAAATTCAAGAGGAACTCATGCAAATTTCTGAATCTCTTTCCCTATATCACTGCCTTCTTTCTGGTGCTCTACCTCGAGTGTTCAAGCTGTCTTGCTTTCCTGAACTCTAGCTCTTCAACTCAGGCTGCTGTGATCTTCTCAGGTTTCCCCTTCTGCTTTGCATTCTAGAAAGCGCCTGCAGCCAGGAAACTGTGTTAATTGCAGGTCTCGCCTTGTCTCCGCTCTCTCAGGGATCACAGTGCTGCGCTGCCCATTGTTCAATGTCTGAAGCAGCTGTGTCACACATTTTGTTCCCTTTTCTAGCTGTTTACAGAGGAAGTACAAGTCTGTTATCAGTTACTCCAGAAGCCAGAAGAGGGAGTCATTCTGCTTTCAATGAAGTAAAGCAGATTCCTTTATTATAGGGAGATCCCACATTTCTGATTTCATGTTTTCCTTTTTCAAAAATGCGGCTCATCTTATTTCTGTTTCCACAGAAACTATCAGCTTGCTACTGTTTCACCCTACCTTGCTTTAGATTGTCCATACAGCCTGGAATAAGCCTTCTGAATATAGCATTTTCAGGCACACTCATCTGGCTTACAGATTCCAAGGGACAGACCTTGACTGCTACACTCAGGTGGAGGCCATGGGGTCCAAAAATATCCACAACAGTATTGGAGGAGTTCTTTAGCCCAGGAGATTGTGAAGATGGCATGAGGACTAATTGAAAGTAACTGAACTCACATCCACAAAAGAAAATCAAGTACAGTTTGTTACCTTAGGTCAGGATAAAATAATCATTTCAGGATAAAATAAGACATTTGACGTCTTTTTAAATATTAACTTCAATTTTTTTCTATGAAGAAAGTAGGGAAAAAGTCTTTAGCCAAGCATGCCTAAGAGGCTTGTGTTTGTCCTGGCAAAATCTGGGTTTCTCTTTTCTCGCCTTGTGCAGGACCAGCTGATCCTCCTCTGAGTGTCCCAGGCTGTTCTTACACCATCTGTATCTGTGCTGGAATGGAGGCTTCTTTTTATCAGTGACTTTCTTGCCAGATGCACAACTATTTTCAGTCTCTGCCTAAAATTGTCAGGCTTTTGAAATCTAAAACATAATGAGATTTTTCTTTCTTCTAATATGATCTTCCAAATGCCCCCACTGGTTACGTGTCGTCGGGGAATGGTGTCTTCTTAGTGGTATGGTGTATTATTTCCTGTGGCTGCCGTGACAAATCACCACAGACTCGGTGCCTTAAAACAATAGAAATTTATTCTCTCACAGTTCTGGAGGCCAGAGGCCTGAAATCAGTTTCTCTGGACCAACAGCAAGGTGTTGACAAGGCTGTACTCCTTCCAGAAGCTAGAGGACAGAGTCTGTACCTTGCCTCTTTCAAACTTTAGTGGGCACAGCGTTCCTTGCCCTGCAGCCGCATTGCTCCAGGTTTCAAGGTCAGGGTCATCACGTCTCCACCTGCCGCTTCCTCACATGGTTTTCTCCTCTGTGTGTATCAACGCTCCCCTGCCTCTCTTTAGAAGGACATTTGGGATGATATTTAGGGCCCACCCAGATAATCCACGGGGAAGGCAATGGCACCCCACCCCAGTACTTTTGCCTGGAAAATCCCATGGACGGAGGAGCCTGGTAGGCTCCAGTCCATGGGGTCGCTGAGAGTTGGACACGACTGAACGACTTCACTTTCACTTTTCACTTTCATGCATTGGAGAAGGAAATGGCAACCCACTCCAGTGTTCTTGCCTGGAGAATCCCAGGGACAGGGGAGCCTGGTGAGCTTCCGTCTGTGGGGTCGCACAGAGTCGAACATGACTGAAGCGACTTAGCAGCAGCAGCAGCAGATAATCCAGGATAATCTCCTCATCTCAAGATCCTGAATAATATCTGTAAAGATGCTCTTTACAAGTAAAGTGACATTTACAGTTTCTGTAGATTAAGATGTGGAAATCTTTTTTTAGGGAGGGGCAGATTTTTCAGTCTCCTGTGTGGGAGAGCTCTGCTTCATGTTCAACTGTATCACCTCAATGGCTATTGAATTCTGAGAGACACATCTTCTGACCATTCTGTGGTATTTTGGGGACAACATCTAAAGAAAGAAAAAAAATCAGAAAACTGAACTGAGTAGAAATATGGATGCTACTGGGTTCAGTTCAGTTCAGTCACTCAGTCGTGTCCAACTCTTTGTAACCCCATGGACTGCAGCACGCAACGCCTCCCTGTCCATCACCAACTCTGGAAGTTAACTCAAACTCATGTCTATTGAGTCAGTGATGCCATCCAACAATCTCATCCTCTGTCGTCCCCTTCTCCTCCCCCCTTCAGTCTTCCCCAGCATCAGGGTCTTTTCCAATGATTCAGTTCTTTGCATCAGGTGACTGAAGTATTGGAGTTTCAGCTTCAGCGTCAGTCCTTACAATGAATATTAAGGACTGATTTCCTTTAGGGTGGACTGGTTGGATCTCCTTGCTGTCCAAAGGACTCTCAAGAGTCTTTTTCAACTCCACAGTTCAGAAGCATCAATTCTTCTGCGTTCAGTTTTCTATATAGTCCAAGTCTCACATACATCGATGACTACTGGGAAAATCATAGCTTTGACTAGATGGATCTTTGTTGACAAAGTAATGTCCCTGCTTTTTAATATGCTGTCTAGGTTGGTCATAACTTTTCTTCCAAGGAGTAAGCGTCTTTTACTTTCATGGCTGCAGTCACCATCTGCAGTGATTTTGGAGCCCCCAAAATAAAGTCTGAAACTGTTTCCCCATCTATTTGCCATGAAGTGATGGGACCAGATGCCATGATCTTCGTTTTCTGAATGTTGAGCTTTAAGCCAACTTTTTCACTCTCCTCTTTCACTTTCATCAAGAGGCTTTTTAGTTCCTCTTCACTTTCTGCCATAAGAGTGGTGTCATGTGCATATCTGAGGTTATTGATATTTCTCCCGGCAATCTTGATTCCAGTTTGTTCTTCATCCAGCCCAGCATTTCGCTTGATGTTCTCTGCTTATAAGTTAAATAAGCAGGGTGACAGTATACAGCCTTGACATACTCCTTTCCTGATTTGGAACCAGTCTGTTGTTCCTTGTACAGTTCGAACTGTTGCTTCTTGACCTGCATACAGATGTCTCAGGATGTCTTTTATTCCCACCTCTTTAAGAATTTTCCACAGTTTGTTGTGATCCACATAGTCAAAGGCTTTGGTGTAGTCAATAAAGCAGAAGTAGATGTTTTTCTGGAACTCTTTTGCTTTTTCTATGCTATTGGGTAGCATAAGTTAAACATCCTTTCTGTCTGCAGTAGGTAAAGATTCTTCTTTGGGAGGAATTTCCAAAAGTCCAGTCGTTAGGGCTGCCATGTTTCCACTGTAGGGGCACAAGTTCAGTCCCTGATTGGGGAACTATGATCCTGCAAGATGTGGTGCAGCCAAAAAAAAAAAAGATTCTTCTTTTTATCCATTTTGGCTCCATCCTATTATCAAGGCTCCCTGACATCTGCAAGAAGTACAGTGATATACGCAAGGAGTGACAGATGACTAGTGTCAGTCTGTACTCTTGTTACATGGTCTTCATTTATTCGAGAATTGTCCTGTTCAGTTAACCTCAAGAGAACCTAGATCAGCCCAGGCAGTGCTAATTAGAGTCCAAGCAGAGCCTCCAAGAGTGCAAACAGAGAATAAAAAATAGAAACAGCTAAACGATAGGTTCTGGGACCCAGACAGAAAGAAATGAAAAAATAATAAAGGAAGAAAGATAAAGAATAAAGGAAAGAGGTGGTCTCATTTGGAGAGAAATAGTCAAGCAATAAGTGAGCAAGCATTTAACTAGCAACCATGATTCAATGGAATATACTTGGCCTTGTTGTGTATGCTTGCGTGCTAAGTCGCTTCAGTCCTGTCTGACTCTTTGCAAACTATGGACCATAGCCCACCAGACTCCTCTGTCCCTGGGATTCTCCAGGCAAGAATACTGCAGTGGGTTGCCATGGCCTTCTCCAAGGGATTATCCTGACCCAGGGATCGAACCCAGGTCTCCTGTACTGCAGGCAGATTCTTTACCGACTGAGCTACAAGGGAAGTTCCTTACGAGAAGGACCATACAAAAGAGATAAAATTAACGTGGGAAAGTTCTGGCTAGAAGGATCAGGGACAGGTTAGTGAAGGAGACAGTGTTTGAGTGGTACCTAGAACGGGTATAGACGAGAGAATGCACACACGGTATGGCTGAGGCCTTATAAATCACTGAAGCAAGATTGACTCCAGGTCCTCACAGTTCCTCTTTCATTCCCCAGCAGCAACTATTTTAGACTCTCCTTACTCTCCTCAAGCTCCTTACACCACCCCTCCCCGCAATTCTCAACAGAGAACTGTTGGCAAGAATATTTCCAACTTCTTTCCTCAATCTATGAGTCTAACTCCACCATCCTCATTTCTCCTAGCTCAGGAAAGAGGTGTTCCCTTTCTGTGTAAGGCTGATGGATGACCACCCGACTCCAAGCTTGGAATTATTCCTCCTTCCACCTCTTAAGGGACTCTGCTGTTATCCCTTTCTCTTATATGAAGAGCACACACTTGGAGTTGAATGGCCTGGATTCAAATCTCAGCTCTACTTCCTTCTGGCTCTTACATGAGTACATGTCTTCTCTAGGCCTCAGTGTCCCTATGTGTACAATGGGATCAGCAATGGTACCTACTTTGTAATGTTGCTGAGAGAATTGAAATTAATTATTTCCTGTAAAACAGAGTCAAGTCTCTGGCCCACAGGTGGTTTCAGAGAGTGCCAGTATATATCTTTTATCTCCCCCACAATGAGTTCTTTAATCTCTGCCTTAAATCATGTTCAGGTCATTGCTGTTCATCAGAATAAAACTCCTTCTCTGCTCATCTTTTTTACCTTTTGCTCTATCTCTCTACTTCTCTTTATAACCAGCCCTGTTGAAAGAGTGATTCATGTAGGGGGAAGCAGTGACATGAGCTGCATGAAAGTCTGGAACATTATTGAAGAACACAGGAATAGCAGAAAATGACAGAAGGGTAGCCAGGGCCCAAGTCACAAATAGTCTGAAGGATTAGGCTTTATTCTGCAGGCTGTGGGAACCTCACGGAGCAGGGGAGTGATCCGATGGAACTGTACTTTAAAAATGTTAACCAGGCAGTGATGTGCAGTTGAGAAATAACTCTGAGAAAGTTATTACACTGAGAGAGATCAATTTATGAGCCAAAAAGAAGGAACGGCAAGAAGGGGCGAGACACGTGAAATCAACGCAAGTCAAGTTGCAAGACACTGGCAGTGGGTAGGGCGAGGGGTGGAGGAGAGAAGAAAGAAAGTATTGGTGATGACTGACAAGTTTCCAGCCTGATCCCAGGCTGTCTGCACCCAAACAGGAATAAAGGGAAGGAAGAGAAATGGTTCGGGGATGGAGACTTATGCTGGGAACTGCTGGGTGTGAAGAAGGACACAAGACGCCAGGTGTCACTCTACTCCTAGTCTGGAAAATCACAGAGGCCACTGAGGTGCCAAAGGGCCAGAAAAAGCTGTGATGACTGCCATCCACTGGCTCCGGCCCCTGTCCTGACTCCCCTCCTGCAAGGATAGTGCAGAAACTCCTCAGGCATTAGAGACTCACGCATTACAAACATACGCAGTTGACAGCCTCTTGGGAAGGCTATGCTCTGAGATCCCACCGTGGAAGAACCAATCCTTCGGGCCTTTAAGGATTTTGACCTTGGGGAAGATAAGACTTTAAACCAATGATCACAGCCTCATATGCCTCAGTGACCTGGAGTTAAGAAGGTTAATGTTATGGGAAGTGAAATGTGCTAAAACTAGAGTATGTCCTCCCTAAAGACATTCAAATTCAGAAATAAAAAACAATCACTGTGCTGGTCTAATTAAATACATCCACAGCCAATCACTTGGCAACTTACACCTTAAGCTTCTCACTCAAGGAGTATGTTGAGATTTCTAACAGTAAAGTCTTTGATGTATAGGACACAGGATTGTGGAGGTGGGGTAGACATTAGAAGCGGGATAAATTGAGACGTGGCCTATTAAACCTTCTGTATACACAATTTGTTTCTCTCCATTCAGAGGGATCCAAAGGCCCAGGCATTGGAGGCACAGTTCCAAAGGCTCAGCTTCTGCTCTGTCCTTATGGAACCAGGGCAGCATATTATCTGATTCATTAATCCCCAAACCTCAGGCATCTGTGAAGTTCCCAGCTTCACAATTTTTGCCACGTCACCTCAACTGACTTAACCCTTTGGACCTTAAATCAACTCATTTTTAGATTTGGCTTCTTCCTAAGCAATATTGGGTTTCCCTGGTGGCTCAGTTGGTAAAGAATCCACCTGTAATCCAGGAGACCCTGGTTCACTCCCTGGGTTGGGAGGATCCCCTGGAGGAGGGCATTGCAACCAACTCCAGTATTATTGCCTGGAGAATGCCCATGGAGAGAGGGGACTGGTGGGCTACAGTCCATGGGGTAGCAAAGAGTCAGACACGACTGAGCGATTAACACTTAACACTTATCAATATTTAAGAAAGAGCAAGTTTTCTGTGTGTAATGTTCTGCACCACCAGAAGGTGGGTGCAGGCATGTTGCTCACCGTCAAGATGGCAGTGCCACGTACATTATCTCTGCACAAGGTCCCAGAGATCCTGTGCCAGGAGCAGTCATTAGGTACTAGGAACCCTAGTCTGAAATGACTAACTGGGCACCACCTAAAATATTTTCAAGTGTCCCCCAACAGTATGCATGTCCCATGCCAGGAAGCAGTGGTTCAATGCTCCGGTCCAAACTGAGGAATGTAGTGCTGATTTTGAATAAATAAGCCCAATTTCCAGTCCACCATCTGTGACTTTGGTTGTATTACTTACACTTTCTGCGTTTCTGTTTCTCATCCACAAAGTGGATAAAACTATACCTGTCTCCTAGCAATGCTTTGAAAATTAGTGACAGAACGCACAAAGCCGTGAAGAATCAGTTGTCATGAGTGTGGCTATGGTTACTGACCCCTCAAGTTGGGACTTCAACAAGGGTCCTTGCGCCCCGTGTCATTCAAGCCAACAGAACAAGACCTAATTCAGCTGAGAAGCAAAGGAAAGCTTTCCTCTTTGATCAGAGAATGGAGAGCTGTGAGCTCGCACTGTAGAGCCCACACTTTCTGGCGGGTCTGCTGGGGCTCCTGTCAACAAGGAGCGGGCGGAGTTCTCCAAGGACAGAAGGCAGGTGCAGGCATGTTGCTCCCCGTCCAGAGGGCAGTGCCAGGCGATTATCTCTGCACAGGGCCCCAGAGTTCCTGTGCCAGGAGCGATCATTAGGTACTAGGAACTCTAGTCTGAAGTGCTGGCCTCTCATGTGGCCAGCCCTCTATGAGCTGTGAAATTAGACTAGGCACAAAGGGAAAGAAAAAAATGGGTTAGGCTTTCTTACCCAGATTCTGTTTTTGTTTTCTGGGGGTTGTTTATAGCCTTTGCCAGTGACAAGCCCCTGCTCTGTCTTTTGTGCTGCACCTCATTCTTGAGGGGCACGGGTCTGTCCCCTGCAGCTGCTTCCTCTCAAGCGTGTGCAGCCATAACCCAGGCTGAGGAGCACAGCTCCTCCTCAGCTGCCTCTAGTGGTGTCTGGTCGTCACCAGGTCTCAGCCCTGACTGTTCATCGCCCTGAGCAACTGCCGCTTCTCTAACCTTTTGGAGACAAAGGGCAACAGATGATCTAGGATGCATGGAACACACGTTAGCAAAAGAGTAATGGTCACATGTCAATTTTTTCCTAATAATGCAGGTATCTAGGCAAAAGTGTGTCCTGAGGTGGAGGCTCACTGTTGTGGCCTGAGTATCTCTGGTCACACTTTGTAGTTTTTCAGAAAAGAAGCTTAAGGTCAGCAGAGAGAGGTTCACATGAGTAATCAAGAGGGTCTCTTGCTCCAGGCTTTTTCTCCAGAGGTTGCGGCTCCAAGGCCACTTCACTGCCCTGGATGGCCCCATGGAGTGACCCCTGAAACTTCAGGGCAGAAGATCTCAACTTCTTGCTTAGGATCACCAAGTGGGGTTCATTCCCCTTGGTACTGAACTGATCTTGCAAGCTGCTGTTTTCTAGGTTTTCAGAGACACCCAGTCTCCTGACCACAAGCAATGGAGGGCCAGGTCAGGGGGTGCAGGGATCACCTGGTAACACGGTCTGCGAGGACTTTCATGGTTTCTCCTACCTGGAGGGCATACATGAGTTGTTCCATTTCAAGGGGGTTAAGTTTTCCCTCCTTCAGGCCTGGGTCTACACATAAGAATTCAAATAAACTTAACTTGAACTTATCCCTTGGGGCTAACTGCATGTGCAGCAGGGCAATTGGAAACAATTTAATAATTTCCTCAATCTCCTGACAAAGCTTTGCTAAGGGCCATTTCTGAGGTCTGATTGGATCTCTCTACTTTCCCGGACAATTGAGATCTCCAAACTGAGTGTAAGGTCCCTTTTTATGCCGTGGGCACTCGTTATCCCCTTTGTTATTTGAGACACAAATGCTGGACAATTATTGCTTTGTAGGGATCCTAGAAGCCTGCCTAGAGACTATTCTTTTAGTAATGCTTCTATCCACCCAGAAAACATGTCTATTAGCACCAAAAGATACCTGAAATTGCCCATACTCTTGGCATGACAGTGAAATCAATCTGCCTGTCTTCCCCAGGATATGTCCCTCTGTTCTGAATGGACCTTGTATCTGGGGCCTTCTGGGAGGTCTGGTGTTGGGGATGTTCACTGTACAGATGGAGAAGGTTCCAACTATCCAACTGATTATATTTTTCATGCCAGGAGTTACTGTCACCTTAACTAACCACTTATATTGGATTGGCCAAAAGGTTCCTTCAGTTTTTTAAGTAAAAATAAAAGGCACATTTTTTTCATTTTCACCAATAACTTTATCTACCAGTGTATTTATTGTTTTGTTTCACTACCTTCTGCCATTTTTCAGGCAACTTCGTAATTGCATCTTTCCAAACCTTTTTCTTCTTTCTGAGCAAAGGACTGTCTGAGCTGCTGTTTATAGTCTTTCAGGGAATTGAAATTTTTCCCTTAAGGAAATTTCATAAAGACCAAAATAAATGGATATCTGAAAGTGCAATGTCTTGTGAATACAGTGGATGAATCAGAACTTCCCGGCCAAGCTGTAATAGTTTTTGCTTGGTCATCAAAGAAACATGTGATCTTGCATTATCCTGATGGAAGATTATGTGTTTTCTGTTGACTAATTCTGAGTGCTTTTCAGCGGGTGCTGCTTTCTGTTAGTCTGATTGAGAGCAGTACCTTTTGGAATTAATCGTTTGGTTTTCCAGAAGGAGCTCATAATAGAGGACTCCGTTCCAATCCCACCATAAATGCAACATCACCTTTGGATGAAGACTGGCCTTTGGTGTGGTTGCTGGTGGTTCATTTCACTTGCCCAATAATCTCTTACATTCTGCATTATCATACAGTATCCACTTTCCATCACTCATCATAATTTGTTTTACAAATGGAACATATTTGTTATGTTTAAGTAGAGAGCCACATACAGAAATATAATCAAGAAGGTTTTTTTCACTTAACTTGTGTGAAACCCAAACATCAAAGTGATGAACACAACTAAGCTGGTGTAAATAATCTGGATATTATGAGTATGTCAGCTATCTCCCATGTGGTATACTATTGATTATTCTCAATTAATGTCTTTATTTGATCACTATCAACTTCAACTGTCTACTCAATCATGGAACATTGTCCAGTGAGAAGTCTCCAACATGAAGCTACAAAAATCACTTTTGACACATTAAATCAGTTAGAGCACTTTCTCCACACACTGCACAATTTTTTTTCTTTTGCATTTCAGTTGCTTTTTTAACCTTTCTTGAAATACTAAGGCATAATATGATACAAATGTTGCTTTTTTATTCCATCTTCAATATTAAAATGGCTACATAAAAATTCACCAATTTTGAAAGTAACTAAAAAGAATGCTACCATTGCCTCCTGGAGGCCAGAGAGGAGGGCAAAAAGCCCTGGTGTGGTTGCTCCTGCCTTGTCCAGGGGGTCACGAGGACAGGACTACTAGCAAGACAGTGGACAAGCCTGCCGTGGCTCCCTCTCACCCACAGGTTCCCACTGTCCCTGGGGCGTCTGGCACCATGGGGAAGGCTAGCCAGAGGCAGTGGGCAAGCGTGTGAATTTCAGTCTCTAATCCCTGATGATGCCACAGGGTGATCGTCTCAAGCAGGCACAGCCCAGATGACTCTGGAGCTACGGCAGTGTGCACACCACCCTCAGGTTCAGGTTGCTGGGCAGACTTTGTCTGAATCCCCTGTCAGAGGGAACTCAAAGACTGGAATCAGTCATCCTCATGCAAAACTTGAAAGCCCCCACTGTCCCCCACTGGAGCCTAGTGGATAAGCGCAGGTGAAAAGGCCATGGCCCATGCCTCTGTGGCTGCTGGAAGTCTGTTGCTGCCCTTCTTGTGTCTGTTTCCAACAAGGGGCCTTGTGCCAGGGGTCCTTTGAGCCAATAGAAAGAGACCGAGTGAAGCTCAGGAGCAGAGGAAAGCGTTAGTCTCTGACCAAAGAATGGAGAGGAGGGAGCGCATGCTTTAAAGTACATGTTCTCCCCAAAAGTCCTTTGGTGGAACTGCTTTATAGGGTTCTTATCAGTGGGGAGGGGAGGGGGATGGAGTTCTTGCTGGTCATCGCTCCAGACTGCATGGCTCCAGGCGCAGCATCTCTGCACATGTCCTGACATCACCGTCTTGAAGTGAGCTGTTGTGCAGTGTTTATGCACATCGCCCCTGAGCTGAAGTGTAAGGGGCAGCCACTTCCGACTAGGAACTCCGGTCTGAAGTGCTGGGTGAAAGGGCTCCACACGTGGTACCCTGTGACCGAGTAAACCAGACTAAGCACAAAAGAAAAGAAAAAAAAATGTTAGACTTTATTACCTGGGTTCTACTTTTATTTCGTGGGAATTGTTAATGAGCTTTGCCAGTGGCACTCACTGCTTAATGTATCCCCAACCCAGAGTGAGCCGCGCTGGAACCAGACCACTTCTCCTGCTTCCTGGACAAGGGCACGCACTCTACAGAGAGTAATCCATCACTCCTGACCAGACCAGTCAAATTCCTGGCAGCACACCTGGGGCAGCCCTGATACTCCCCCCTCCTCTCCTACCTGTCCTCACGTGTAGACTGGGCATGATCACACAATGGTTATGCAGTCGCCAAGCTTCAATTTGAGGAAACCCAGGAGACACAAGTGTTAAGCAAAGGGCCATGAAAAACACGGGATATCTATGTATCTACCCTTCTCATAACTCAAACATTCAACACTATGTAGAGTGACTAATGGCCTTACAGAAACACATAAAACAATTTTTTTGTGTGGGTAGCTACATTCAAGCCAACTGTGTTTATAACACAGTAAAGAAGTGTCACTACATCAACTGCTTGACCTGAAGACTTTAGAATGTTAAGGCTGAAAGGGACCACCTTGGAAATCACTCTTGATTTCCAATCAATTCTCTTGAAAAACAGACAAGACTAAAACCCAGGATTCCCAAGTTGCACGCACACAGCTGGAGTGGCGGCGCCGCGACTAGGTGCTGGGTCTCCTAGCACCGCTTCTATAGTTGGCTCTTTTTCCATAGACATGCCTCTTTGCCCCTAAGTGATTGGAGAACCTGAAGTATGGAATTCCAGGAGGGGAGATGGCATGTGGGTGAGGAGACAAAGTTGGGTTTCGAAAGTTAACTGTAGGATGGGGTGTCGTTAACAGCATGAGCTTGGAGTTAGATAGACCTGAACCTGAAATCAAAGCTGCTGCTGCTGCTAAGTCACTTCAGTCATGTCCGACTCTGTGCGACCCCATAGACAGCAGCCCACCAGGCTCCCCCGTCCCTGGGATTCTCCAGGCAAGAACACTGGAGGGGGTTGCCATCTCCTTCTCCAATGCATGAAGGTAAAAAGTGAAAGTGAAGTCGCTCAGTCATGTCCGACTCTTCACAACCCCATGGGCTGAAGCCTACCAGGCTCCTCCATCCATGGGATTTTTCAGGCAGTGGGGTGCCATTGCCTTCTCAGGAAATCAAAGCTAGCTTACCATTAATAAATTGTGTATTTTTGTTCTTGGTCATGTTAGTCAATCTCTCTGCTTTATTTTCCTCACCTACAGTCTGTGGGTTAAAAACACCTCCACTGCAGGACTGTTGTGGTGAAATGAGATGTTTGCACCTGGCCATATTAGGTGCTAAAACCATCCTTAACCCTACAGGACACCCATTACATTGTACGGTCAGTCCCCCTGGAGTTATACAAAAGCGGTATGTTACTGGACATACATTCTAGGTCTATGAGCAGTGAAGTGCAGACACTGAAAATCTTCTGTGAAGGAATGGAAAACTTCAACAGCATGTGGTTTTTCAGGAACCACAGTTATCACTTTCAGATAACAGATCTCTGAATGTTTTTTCCTTGCAAGAAGGGAAGAAGGAGGGATAAGAGGAAAATAGAGCAACATCAATGAGCTGAAGGAAGGCTGAGAATGATGGGGGCATGAGGGAAGATCCAAAGATTAGCTGGAATGAACTTGGACTGGGTTTTTGAAAGAAACAAAGTAATTTTAGAGGAGGGGGAGAAAGCTGGAGAAAGCAGAAACCGGAACTCTGCGGGGCACCACCCTCACTCGGTCATGCTGCTGCTGTTTCGGGTGTCTTTCTCTTTGGATGAGAGTGTTGGCTTCCAGAGTGCATAGCAGGGTTTCTTCCTATGTGGAGTGAGGTAGCCCTTGGTTTTCACTCAGGACTCAGTGTCGGACCAGGCATGCTTGTGGCAGCCTTGCTCTACTCACCATCTTGCTCTGGGCAATGCTGGATGTCCTCCAAGACAAGCTCCTGCCTTGCCCACCTCCACCCCACCCCTCTTCCCCCACTGGAGGTAGTATCTCTCTGGGCAGCTGCACCTGCTGGATGTGCCTGGGCTATCCTGCCAACAAAAGCAAGGGGCTGGCAGCTGGCTCCTAACACCTCAAGAACTGCTTAAGCTTTAGAACGTTATCTTGTTCATGTTTAGTCCCTGCAACAAGCAAATCCCCCAAAGGGAAAAACCTGCTTATGTAAGTCCCAGTCCCCACACAGAAGGGACAAAGAACAGGAAAGGATAGTTGCTGTTCTTAGATAAGTAAACCGAGGCACAGAGAGAGTTTCTACTAAGTTCATATAGTGAGCCAGAAACAGGATAATGGAGAAGGAAATGGCAAACCACTCTAGTATTCTTGCCTGAGAAATCCCACGGACAGAGGAGCTTAGCAGGCTGTAGTCCACGAGGTTGCAATGAGTCGGACATGACTTAGCCACTAAACAACACCACGATCATGTGCTAAAGTTAAGTTTTTAAGTGCATGCATTTGAACTGATAAATTTATGTATAATATATAAATCATACATAAATGTATAATTTATAATACATTTATAATAAATGTATAATAGAAAAGAAACAGGATAATAGTATCTCTATTTAATAAAGAGTTATTATTTTATCATTCACTTAACAAATATTTGTGAAAGTGGCAAGCTATGTGAGGCATTCTTATACATCTCTAATCTCCACGACAACATAGCAATGGTTAGAAAACTAAGAAGAGAAAAAGTTGCCCCAAACCACCCACCAGAAAGGTGGCAGGATTAAGACTGGAGCCCAGATCTGTGGCCCTAAAGCCACCACAAAGCTCAGACTAGAATCATTTCCCCTGCTTACAGGTAAAACCTTCACCTTTATATCAGTGTCTGGGTTTCCTCTTGATGCCAAATCTAAGACTCATCCTTTCATTAAGTCTTCTGTGACCTTTGTATACCTCATGATTTTTAGCCTTAGAATTGGGGTTGGAGTTCATTCCCACCAGAGTCAAAGACAGGAACACGTGGGGAGCACCTAGTAGTCAGAGGGCGATGTTTACATGACTCCCAGGTGAGAAGGAGGAGACAGAGATCCATGGAGGCGAAGTGACTTTCCCAAACTCCATAGTAAGTGTGGGAAATCCAGGGTTCCATAGACCATCTGTCTAACCTGAAGCCCAGGCTCCCCCACGGCTCCAGGCTGCCTGCCAAGGCTAAAATTAAATGACATTCATGCACCCCAGTGAACAGGAGAGTGTCCTGAAGAACAAACGTATGTATCACGTATTTTCAGTGGCTGTACTACCAAGTGAAATGTCTACACTGAGCTGAGATCTATTTACATAAAGCAGGTTAAATGTACTGTTGGATCTTGGGCCTAAAGGGTGGTGAGAAGTCACATCTGGACCAGATTCAAGCCACTCTGGGCAAGATATCACCTGGACAGATACCTTCCTGGACATACGGAAGAGCTGTCATTCCTAGATAGTAATTTGGGTTGTCTCCTTCTGGGGAGACATTTCTGCTTTTCTCTAAGAAGATTAATTTATGTTAAGTAAATACATTTTGGAAGCAAAGGGAAGACAGAGCCAGCCAGCCATGGGCTAGAATATAGTGGATTCTGGTCAATCTGCCTGATCTGTTAGCCCTTCCCTGGGACTTGCCCTTCTTCCCATTTCTACACAGTGGCCTGATACCCTCCATATACACCCTAGGTTACCAGTTTAGGACTGGACACCTGACCCGTGTTGCATCAGAGTCCCTTTCCTGGGCATTTGGAACTGACCCTGAGAAGGAGAAAGCCTCATTCTCTCTTCAAATAAATACGGCCTGGACACCTTCCATCTATTGTATGGAGAAGTCCTTATGACCCAAGAGACACTGGGGCCTTCAGGTTCTGTGAGACAATCCTATATCCTTATAATAAAACCCTCTCCCTCACCCCTTTTCTTTGATTAATCTGGATAAAGTTATCTTGTTACTTAGAACCAGGAATTCTTAGTCAAGAATACTTTCACCTTACTCTCTCCCTCATATCTAGAGGTTTACTGAGTCCTATTATTTTTACCTCATTCTGTATCTCCTGGTGCTGCTGCTGCTGCTGCTGCTGCTAAGTTGCTTCAGTCACGTCTGACTCTGTGCGACCCCATGGACTGCAGCCTACCAGGCTCCTCCGTCCATGGATTTTCCAGGCAAGAGTACAGGTGTGGGGTGCCATTGCCTTCTCCACTGTATCTCCTACCCACCCCTTTCTCTCTATGCCATTGCCTTCATCAGCACCTTTCCATCTCGTACTTCCAAACAGGTCTACTCACTTCAGTCTGAGCCTCCAATCCATTCTACTGCCAGGACCATCTACCAGAACTCAAGTTTAATCTTTTCACTCCCTTGCTTACAGCGATTTTGGAGTCTCTCCAGAGCCTTTGGTTCCAAATCCAAGCTCCCAGCACAGTGCACAGGCGTGGCATGATGTGGCCCTGCCTCCTCATTCATGTTGCTTCCCTTTCTCTTCCGTCCACTGTAACCCCATGCTCCGGCTTTGCTTGCACTTCCCAATAACTCACCACACTTTTATCATTTCTGGTTTCTACGTGGAGTGCCCTCTCCCAGTCTTTACTGAACCAAATTCTATGCACCTCTAATGATCAGGAATGAATCCCTACACCTCATTTATAGCCTAGGGGGTAGAGTATGGACCAGGCCTTGCCTTTCTCCACATTCTCCTCTCTGGATTGCCCAGTAATGTGTTCTTTGGACTTTGCAATGTTTTCCCACTGCTGCTTCCGTAGCAAAATCTGTTATCAGTTGTTTATTTATTCCCTGGTATAGATTCCAGGCAATTCCAGGCAATTACTTCTACCAGAAGTATTTATGTGTAAAGACTCATCTCTGGAGGCAGAATGTATTAAAGGGCCATCAGTGAAAAGACGGGAGGCGTGTGAATGTCTTGAAACAGCACAAGCATGTGGTGTGTGCCCATCTGCTCTCTGCTTGCAAGCATGGAGGCCTCCTGGAACCAGGAGAGAGGCAGTGGGAGGGGAGGGAGGTAGAGGGAGGGGGTGGGACGAGAGAGAGAGAGAGAGAGAGAGAGAGAGAGAGAGAGGGAGGGAGAAGACACTGTGTAGAAGCCACAGGCTCTATGCGGTGCTCCTGGCTTGTCCCAGGACAGTGTTTGGTGCTGTGGGCTGTGCCTATGCTATTTTGGAGGGCTCCACTCATGTGAGCTATGATGGGAATGATATCTCCTGCAGCTCTGCCATGTAGCAGTCACAGGAACTTCTTTGGTAGGGCAAAGGGCCTCTGCCTACCTATCCCTCCTTGGGTCACTGCAAGTCATAGAGGGCAGGGGAGCTTCCCTCTAAATCAGAGCAATGGCCTAGCCAGTGCAGGACTCTAGCTTGGGCAGAGCCAACCCAGGAGGCCAGGGGGCCTGCAAGCAGAGAACTGTAGTTAATTGTATTGTCTTTCCCTTTGCTTTCGACTCGTCACCACGAGTGAGTCATCTAATCGGACCATGGCCATTCTCCTGGCCCAAATCTTTTAATGACTCCTCACTGCCCAGCTCTCTTGCAGTTATGAGCAATTTTGTTTTTACTAAATACTTTCAGAGGGAAAAAAGCTCTTTTGTATGCCTCTCCAGGATTACACGTAATCTTTATAACATGAGCTCATAAAGGCAGAAGTTTTGTCTTTTTCATCTTTTGTGTTCAGCAGGCCATTGAGCACCCGGCTCATAATATACATTCAATAACTGAGTTAAACTGAATTAAAAGAGAGAGAAAACCTAGAAGATCAAAGGCAAAATAAGAAGCTGAGAACACAGCAAAGCAGAGAGAACAGAGGAAAAAGACCTCACTTGCGGCCATGCTTTCCATCATCCTTTTCCAGCACTTTATGGCAGTTCTCTGGCAGGGCTCCCACCCTACAATGAGCCAGGGAAGTGAGATGGCAGAATGATGTGGCTCGTGGGATTTTGCCCTGCTCTTTGATTCTGATGCTGTGGGGCAGGTGCATTTTCTAAATTACACACGAAGGTGGTGGGTCATTTCTAGCCAACCCAGCCCCACCTGGCAAATGAAGCCTTGGTTTTCAACAGACAGGCATTTTAGAGCCAAGCCAGGAGGCTCCCAGGTAAACTGGAAAACAGATGCTCTTGCCAGAAGCAAACTTGGCTGGGGAGGCCTGGTGGATGCAACATCTGAGGGAGCCCCAGAGACCCACAACTTGCCAACTGGCCAAAACCTATAAAGGTTCTGAGTCTCAGGTTGCTCAAGTGGCATACTCAAGACTTTCTGGGACCCTCTTCTTTTAACATTTCCACAGTAAGTATGTCCCTCTTTGAAGCTGTTTCCTTGTTTGCAAAAGGGGATGATATACATAGCTCAGCGTTTTGTTTTGTTTTTAACGTCAAATGACACCCGTATGCAGTCAGCACTCAGTACAGGGTGGCCATGATACAATTCATTGTCTAGGTGCCTCAAAGACCACCTGTCAACAGGTAGAGCAGTACTTATTTTACGTGAATATGCTAAAGATTAAGTGAAGTGGAATCTTTAGGCATTTAACAAATCTTTCACAGAGTTTGCGTCAACTTGGATGCTCTAAAGCCAAACCCAGCTCATCTCAGGATCTTCAGATCAGGTTATCTTCTTGGCAGGTGGGAGTATGCTACAGTATATCTGGATTTCTGAAAGGTAGGTGACAAAAGTCTGTCTGGAAATGCTTTTAGACATGATGAAAACACGTGACCTAGGCATCAATGCCTCTGACTGCCTAGGCAATTAACAAAATGTTAATATCAATAAGGAAAGACTTTTCTATTATGCATAGGGCTCTAGAATATGGATAATTATGATTTTTTTCAAATTAGTGATCTGCATTAAGATAGAAACTACGCTTATTGAATTTGGAAATTATCCCAAACTGGGAAAAGAGCAAAAAGAGCAAGATTTCAACAGAATGAAAAGATGGGCCAAAACCATCATAATATTCAGTGGGAAAAAACTGTAAAGGCTTGCACTTGGGTTAAAAAAAATAAAAAGAACTCAGCTGGAAAGCATAGAATGGGGAAAACAAGTATAAAATTCATGCTAAAAAATAACAGGAAAAACTACATTTAAAAAATAAATCAATATGAATCACTGGTGTGATGTAACTACTGAAAAAACTAAGGCAATCTTGGGCTGTATTAATAAAACAACAGTGCCCCCCAAAATAAATAGTTTTGATATGCTCTAACAGATACACAAACTGGAGTTCTTCTAGAGAAAAAAAAATAACCAGAATAATAGAAGGTCTAGAAGGTTATGTGATCTGAGAAGCAGGTGAATAAAAAGGAGATAAAAGGTGAAGAAAGTGGGTGTAATTCACTTGAGAAAAAGACCTGGAAGATACATTGTCTTTAAGTGAAAGGAAAGCCAAGACATATGCTGTATTAGAACCATAGGCTTGAACTTTAAAATGATTTAAAAGTGGACTTTAAAAGGAGGAATATGTCAATTCAGCATAGGAGAAAGGACTCACTCATGGTTATGAAAAGGCTGCCACAGCTACAGGGGCCATGACTACAGTCAGAGACAAAGTGGGGGAAGGGTGATACCGGAAAGTTCCTCTCTTCTATTTGTTTATCAGGAAGCAAAATATCTTTTGTAAAAACTCTGCAGATTTATTTTTATTCTACTAGTAAGAATTGAATCACTTAGTTACCCCTAACTGGAATATTTCATGCAAAGATGTGCTTGATAAAGGACAGAAATGGTATGGACCTAACAGAAGCAGAAGATATTAAGAAGAGGTGGCAAGAATACACAGAAGAACTGTACAAAAGAGATCTTCACAACCCAGATAATCACGATGGTGTGATCACTGACCTAGAGCCAGACATCCTGGAATGTGAAGTCAAGTGGGCCTTAGAAAGCATCACTACGAACAAAGCTAGTGGAGGTGATGGAATTCCAGTGGAGCTATTCCAAATCCTGAAAGATGATGCTGTGAAAGTGCTGCACTCAATATGCCAGCAAATTTAGAAAACTCAGCAGTGGCCACAGGACTGGAAAAGGGCAGTTTTCATTCCAATCCCAAAGAAAGGCAATGCCAAAGAATGCTCAAACTACCGCACAATTGCACTCATCTCACATGCTAGTAAAGTAATGCTCAAAATTCTCCAAGCCAGGCTTCAGCAATATGTGAACCGTGAACTTCCAGATGTTCAAGCTGGTTTTAGAAAAGGCAGAGGAACCAGAGATCAAATTGCCAACATCCGCTGGATCATCAAAAAAGCAAGAGAGTTCCAGAAAAACATCTATTTCTGCTTTATTGACTATGCCAAAGCCTTTGTGTGGATCACAATAAACTGTGGAAAATTGTTCAAGAGATGGGAATACCAGACCACCTGACCTGCCTCTTCAGAAATTTGTATGCAGATCAGGAAGCAACAGTTAGAACTGGACATGGAATAACAGACTGGTTCCAAACAGGAAAAGGAGTAGGTCAAGGCTGTATATTGTCACCCTGCTTATTTAACATGAGAAACACTGGGCTGGAAGAAGCACAAGCTGGAATCAAGATTGCCAGGAGAAATATCAATAACCTCAGATATGCAGATGACACCACCCTTATGGCAGAAAGTGAAGAGGAACTCAAAAGCCTCTTGATGAAGGTGAAAGAGGAGAGCGAAAAAGTTGGCTTAAAGCTCAACATTCAGAAAACTAAGATCATGGCATCTAGTCCCATCACTTCATGGGAAATAGATGAGGAAACAGTGGAAACAGTGTCAGACTTTATGTTTCTGGGCTCCAAAATCACTGCAGATGGTGACTGCAGCCATGAAATTAAAAGACGCTTACTCCTTGGAAGAAAAGTTATGGCCAACCTAGATAGCATATTGAAAAGCAGAGACATTACTTTGCCAACAAAGGTCCGTCTAGTCAAGGCTATGGTTTTTCCAGTGGTCATGTATGGATGTGAGAGTTGGACTGTGAAGAAAGCTCAGCACTGAAGAATTGATGCTTTTGAATTGTGGTGTTGGAGAAGACTCTTGAGAGTCCCTTGGACTGCAAGGAGATCCAACCAGTCCATTCTGAAGGAGATCAGCCCTGGGATTTCTTTGGGAGGAATGATGCTAAAGCTGAAACTCCAGTACTTTGGGCACCTCATGCAAAGAGTTGACTCATTGGAAAAGACTCTGATGGTGGGAGGGATTGGGGGCAGGAGGAGAAGGGGACAACAGAGGATGAGATGGCTGGATGGCATCACTGACTCGATAGACATGAGTCTGAGTGAACTCCAGGAGTTGGTGATGGACAGGGAGGCCTGGTGTGCTGCAATTCATGGGGTCGCAAAGAGTTGGACACGACTGAGCGATTGAACTGAACTGAACTGAACTTGAAGAGAGATTGGGAAATTGAATGTCTAGCAAAAGAGAATGGTCAAGGGATATATGGAACTGACTTAAGCCAATTACAATTAGATCAAACAAAAAATTCTTTTAAAAGCCCAAAGAATAATAGAGTAGGAAATGAAAGAGCTTGGGTCCTTGATGATATCATTGAGCCACTAAACCAACTTTCAAATAGTCAACCTCCAGTCTTTTAGAGTGGGAGAAAAATAAATGAAAATTTGATTAAGCCATTGTTGATTTCCTGTTCCTTGCAGTCAAATGCATGCTAATAGGTACAAAAATGATGTTTATGGAGGTAACTAGGAGTACATCCAACTGGACTATTGATAGTCCATTCCTTCAGCCAATTTAATTAAGTGTCCACTTCCTTCCAGGTACTAGCTAAACTCTGATAATGTGGTGGTGGTTTAGTTGCTAAGTCATATCCGACTCTTGCAACCCCATGGACTGTAGCCTGCCAGGCTCCTCTCTCCATGGGATTCTCCAGGCAAGAATACTGGCATGGGTTGTCATTTTCTTCTCCAGGAGATCTTCCTGACCCAAAAATCGCTACAAGGGAAGCCTCTGGGAATGCAATGGTGAACAAAACCAGACAAAAGCCTGCCATCATGGAGTTTACAGCCTAGTGGTGAAGACAGACATAATGGGAACAACTCACAAAGAAGTACAAAAATGTAATTCCCATAATTCTATGAAGAAAAGATACATGGTACTGCATGTATGTGTTGCTCAACTGTATCCAGCTCTTTTTGATCCCATGGACTCTAGCCTGCCAGGCTCCTTTGTCCATGGAATGTTCCAGGCAAAACTGCAGTGGGTTGTCATTTCCTACTCCAGAGAATCTCCCTGATCAGGAATCAAACCCATGTCTCCTGTGTCTCCTGCACGTGCAGGTGGATTCTTTACTACTGCGCCACCTGGGGAACCTGATACTATGGTACTATGGGAGCATATAAGAGGAAGTATGCTGGAGATGGAGTCAGGAAACCTTCCCTGAGAAGTGAGCATTGGTCTTAGACCTGAATATGCACATTCAGGCTGATGGTTCTGCCCAGGATGGCTCTTCTCATCTTGCCTACCTCTTACTGCCTTGCTGAAACCTTCCCATCCTCCCAGCCAACCTGTTTCTTTTTCATGAAATCCTGACCTTCAACTTGAAGTGACCTAATCCATCTTTCGGAGAAGGCAATGGCACCCCACTCCAGTGCTCTTGCCTGGAAAATCCCATGGGCGGAGGAGCCTGGTAGGCTGCAGTCCATGGGGTCGTTAAGAGTCAGACACGACTGAGAGACTTCACTTTCACTTTTCACTTTCATGCATTGGAGAAGGAAATGGCACCCCACTCCAGTGCTTTTGCCTGGAGAATCCCAGGGACGGCGGAGCCTGATGGGCTGCTGTCTATGGGATCGCACAGAGTCAGACACGACTGAAGTGACTTAGCAGCAATCCTTCTTTAAGCTCCTTGGGATATGCTCTTACTCTGCCTGACAACTTGAGTACTTGTTCTGCTTACCTCCTTACTCCTAGTCCAATTCTTCAGGAAAACATAGACTATCTCTTGTTCCAATTAAATATCTAGCAGATTGTCCTATACTTAGCCAACATTCAACACTTATTTTAATTGAATTTTAAAACTATATTTTACAGTTGCTTACTTCCATCTAGCTTTGAAAAAAGATTTGATAGCTTTAATATTCTCTGTGTGATATTTCCACAAATCCAAATACCTAGAATCTTGAATTTTTGCCCATAAACTGGGCTTTAAAAAACTATTAAGTTATATTAATACTCTGAAGTCTTTATAACCTAAAAGATATTCAGTTCAGTTTAGTTCAGTTTGCAATCCCATGGACTGCAGCACACCAGGCTTCCCTGTTCACCACCAACACCTGGAGCCTGCTCAAACTCATGTGCATCGAGTCGGTGATGCCATCCCAACATCTCATCCTCTGTCAGTCCCTTCTCCTGCTTTCAATCTTTCCCAGCATCAGGGGCTTTTCCAGCTAGTCAGTTCTTCACATCACACGGCCAAGGAGCTTCAGCTTCAGCATCAGACCTTATTTCCTTTAGGATTCACTGGTTTGATTTCCTTGCAGTCCAAGGGACTCTTAAGAGTCTCCTCCAACACCACAGTTCAAAAGCATCAGTTCTTCGGTGCTCAGCTTTCTTGATGGTTCAACTCGCACATCCATACATGACTATGGGAAAACCCATAGTTTTGACTAGACTCATCTTTGTCAGCGAAGTAATGTCTCTGCTTTTTAATATGCTGTCTAGGTTGGTCATAGCTCTTCTTCCAAGGAGCAATCACCTTTTAATTTCATGGCTGAAGTCACCATCTGCAGTAATTTTAGAGCCCATGTCACTATCTTCATTGTTTCCCCATCTATTTGCCATGAAGTGATTAATGGGACTGGATGCCATGATCTTCATTTTTTGAATTTTGAGTTTTAAGCCAGCTTTTTCACTCTCCTTTTTCACTGTCATCAAGAGGCTCTTTAGTTCCTCTTCTGTTTCTGCCATAAGGGTGACGTCATTTGCATATCTGAGGTAATTGATATTTCTCCCAGCAATCTTTTTTTTTTTTCTCCCAGCAATCTTGATTCCAGCTTGTGCTTCATCCAGCCCAGTATTTCGCATGATGTACTCTGCATATAAGTTAATAAGCAGGGTGACAGTATACAGCCTTGACGTACTCCTCACCCAATTTGGAACCAGTCCATTGTTCTATGTGTGGTTTTAACTGTTGCTTCTTGACCTGCATTCAGATTTCTCAGGAGGCAGGTCAGGTGGTCTGGTAGGCCCATCTCTTTAAGAATATTCCACACTTTGTTGTGATCCACACAGTCAAAGGCTTTGGCATAGTCAATGAAGCAGAAGTAGACGTTTTTCTGGAAATTTTTGCTTTTTCTATGATTCATTGGATGTTTGGACATTGGCAATTTCATCTCTGGTTCCTCTGCCTTTTCTAAATCCAGCTTGAACATCTGGAACTTCTTGGTTCATGTACATCTAGAAGTTCAAAGCTTCTGTTGAAGCCTTGCTTGGAAAATTTTGAGCATGACTTTGCTGGCATGTGAAATAGTCAAGGCTATGGTTTTTCCAGTGGTCATGTATGGATGTAAGAGTTGGACTGTGAAGAAGGCTAAGTGCTGAAAAATTGATGCTTTTGAACTGTGGTGTTGGAGAAGACTCTTGAGAGTGCCTTAGACTGCAAGGAGATCCTACCAGTCCATTCTAAAGGAGATCAGCCCTGGGATTTCTTCGGAAGGAATGATGCCAAAGCTGAAACTCTCGTACTTTGGCCATCTTATGCGAAGAGTTGACTCATTGGAAAAGACTCTGATGCTGGGACGGATAGGGGGCAGGAAGAGAAGGGGACGACTGAGGATGAGATGGCTGGATGGCATCACTGATTCAATGGACATGAGTCTGAGTGACCTCCGGGAGTTGGTGATGGACAGGGAGGCCTGGTGTGCTGCAATTCACGGGGTCGCAAATAGTCGGACACAACTGAGCGACTGAACTGAACTGTGCGGTAGTTTGAGCATTCTTTGACATTGGCTTTATTTGGGACTGGAATGAAAACTGACCTTTTCCTGTCCTGTGGTCTCTGCTGAGTTTTCCAAATTTGCTGGCATATTGAATGCAGCACTTTCACAGCATCATCTTTTAGGATTTGAAATAGCTCAACTGGAAATCCATCACCTCCACTAGCTTTGTTCATAGTGATGTGTGATGCTTCCTACGGCCCACTTGACTTCACACTCCAGGATGTCTGGCTCTAGGTAAGTGATCACACCATCGTGGTTATCTGGGTCATTAAGATCTTTTTTTTGGTACAGTTCTTCTGTGTATTCTTGCCACCTCTTCTTAATATCTTCTGCTTCTGTTAGGTCCATACTGTTTCTGCCCTTTATTGAGCCCATCTTTGCATGAAATGTTCCCTTGGTATCTCTAATTTTCTTGAAGAGATCTCTAGAATTTCCCATTCTATCGTTTTCCTCTATTTCTTTGCATTGATCACTGAGGAAGGCTTTCTTACCTCTTTGCTATTCTTTGGAACTCTGCATTCAAATGGGTATATCTTTCCTTTTCTCTTTGCCTTATCTTCTCTTCTTTTCACAGCTATTTGTAAGGCCTCCTCAGCAACCATGTTGCCTTTTTGCATTTCTTTTTCTTGGGGATGGTCTTGATCACTGCTTCCTGTACCATGTCATGAACCTCCATCCATAGTTCTTCAGGCACTCTATCAGATCTAATCCCCTGAATCTATTTGTCACTTCTACTGTATAATTATAAGGCATTTGATTTAGGTCATACCTGAATGGTCTAGTGGTTTTCCCTACTTTTTCAATTTAAGTCTGAATTTTCCAATAAGGAGTTCATGATCTGAGCCACAGTCATCTTAATTTTGCTGATCTTCCCCATCTTCAGCTGCAAAGAATATAATCAATCTGATTTCAGCACTGACCATCTGGTGATGTCCATGTGCAGAGTCTTCTCTTGTGCTGTTATAAGATGATGTTTGCTATGACCAGTGTGTTCTCTTGGCAAAACTCTGTGCTTCTCTCAACCAGCATCATTTATATGAGCTGAAATCTCATAGTTTATTATTTAGATTATGAGGACCCTTTTTCCTTACTATAAAGGCACAGTGTTTGAATTTCCCAAAGATGCATGACACTTGTCACATTTTCTAAGGGGTCTGGGTCTGTTTTGCATTTCCACAGTTGTCTCAGAAGGTGCAGTGCCTTTCCTTTAATTCAGACACTGTTAATCTTTACAGTTGGTTTATAAAATGGAACCTAATTAAGGGATACTGTAACACAGTTGCACACTGTTGAAGGTGGACATCTTCTAAGAGATCACCTAGTGACAGAGATCCAGACAATTGTCCCAAACCATGAAGACAGTAAGAGTTGTCCCCTTGGACAATCAACTGCATCTCCGATAGTAGCTCCCCCCCCCCCCCCCCCCCCCCCCCCCCCGGCCCCCACCTACAGACTGTCAGAGATTTACTGAAAAAACTACTCTTTGTTTTTAATAATTACACAACTTAGCTATGGTTTTTCCAGTAGTCATGTGTGGATATGAGAGTTGGACTATAAAGAAAGCTGAGCGCCAAAGAATTGATGCTTTTGAACTGTGGTGTTGGAGAAGGCTCTTGAGAGTCCCTTGGACTGCAAGGAGATCCAACCACGCCATCCTAAAGGAAATCATTTCCGGGTGTTCACTGACTGATGTTGAAGGTGAAACTTCAATACTTTGGCCACCTAAGGCGAAGAGCTGACTCATTTGAAAAGACCCTGATGCAGGGAAAGATTGAGGGCGGGAGGAGAAGGGGACGACAGAGGATGAGATGGTTGGATGGCATCACCGACTCAATGGACATGGGTTTCGGTAGACTCCGGGAGTTGGTGATGGACAGGGAGGCCTGGCATGCTGCAGTTCATGGGGTCGCAGAGTCGGACACGACTGAGCGACCGAATTGAGCTGAGGACACTCCTGCAGAGAGTTCAATAGTTACCCTCTGGGTGGAGGTATTACCAGGTTCTGTGGCAGGCGAGCAAACGACCAGTGGCGCCAAGTTCAAAGCTGCCAAGAGTCTTTCCAGAGTCGTCAGGGAAAAGAAACATCCAAGAGCAAATGTTCCTTCCGTCCTCCAGGTGCAATAAAAGGAGGGTGTTGAGGATCCATCTATACTGGCTCGCGCTTGGAGAGAGCTCTTGGTGCCTACCTGCCAACCCACAGGAAACTCGCTTCTCTCGGAGAGAACGGGCACCAGGGATCCCCGAACTTCAAGGACCCGGCTCAAGGTAACTTCTCTCCCATTTGCGGTCAGATGAAAGAGGCGCCCTTCCGACGTCAGCCCTGGAGGGCGTGAGCAGCAGCTGAGGTCGAGTCGGGGGCGGGGTCGGCTGGTCTCCCTGCAGCCCGAGCCCGGGCGCTTCCCGGTCCTCCTCCTCCTCCGCGCGGTAACTGGCTGCATCCCCGCGGCCCGGCACAATAGAGGCTCCGCCCTCCCTCCGCGCCAGCGCTGCGCGGCGCCCTGGCCCAGCAGCCCTCGGCACCGCCGCCGCTGCCGGCCCCGCACTCCCACAGGGCCCGGGTGCGCCCCCAGGCTTCCCGCAGCCCGCCCCGGCGCGCAGCGCCCCGCTCGCATCCGCCCGGACCCGCTCCTTCCACCTGAGCCCTCTCCAGAGGACGACGCGCTCGCCTTGCACCTCCACCTTCCTTGTCACCTCCTTCTGCCCTGCGCCCCACTGTCTACCGGCTGATCGCATCGGGAAGGAGATGACCAGGGTCTCTGGGGCGCACATTCCTGCCCTACCCGGCCGCATCCAGCTCTAGAGCAGTCACTCTGGGGCTCCAGCCAAGACACCCTCTCGCCTCACTCCTTGCTGAGATACCCGCGCCCCCCGCCCCACCACCCTCCGCACCGGACCCCAGCCATTCTTCCAAGGGGCCGAGCTCCCTCTTGTCGCCTTCCTCATGGCCAAGTCTTTGCTGCTAGTTCTCTGCTTCGCTCTGGTTACGACTCTGGGCTGGGGGTACAGCACTCCCCCCACCGGGACGACCGAGCCCCCAGATGTGCAGACGGTGGCACCCACAGAGGATGAGACTCTGCAAAACGAAGCGGACAACCAGGAGAACGTGTTATCTCAGGTAGGCTGTGAGTCCCATAACCACTCCTATTGCCCCAGTGATGGCAAGAGCCTTAAGACGGTCCTCGCTGAAGCGTTCGGAGGCAGCTGTTTGTCCCTCCATTACCGAAGGGGAGGGCTTTTTGCTTTTCATTTATCAGAACATTTTCTTAACTGAAGAGACATGGGTCCTCCTCTCAAAGTCATAGGGTCTTTCAAGGTTACAGAATCAGGAAAAAGGAGAGGAGAAGAAAGGGGAGATACATCACAACTCCCTGAGAAGAAAGAAAAAATATCAAAAACCTTTTGGTTCAAGGGTTGTGGAAAGTATGGCCATCTCTTGTCTCTGTGGGTGTTTGTCAGAACTGGAATGTGAAAACAGGCGGGCGTGTTGGACCAAGGCAGATGGTGTAACCCATGGGGAGATATTTCATGACCCTGAGTGAGACCCCCAGGGAGGAAAGAGAGCAGCAACAAGTGTAATGAACATGAGCGGAGCCCCAGACTGAGGCACTGATGCTAAGTGCCCCCCTCACACTGGGGAGATAAGATGGAAATGCAGATCCACTCAGGTCTGGCAGATGGTGTCGGAGCTGGGGGTGACAGCGGGTAGGGACAGGATCTGTAACACATCCTTTTACAGAGAGCTCTCACTTGTTTAATTTGCCTCAATCTTCACGCGTGCTTCCTCCTGCTCTATAGATAAGGACCATAAAGCTTGAAACAGTAAAGAGCCCTAGAGATGGGCAGGGCTAGGTCCTCTGACTGTCTGCAGCCCTAATCTCGTGACAGTAAAAAACAGTTCTCTCTAGACTGTTTATTTCACGCTTTCCAGGACCGGCCTGATGATTGTGTGTTGGGTGTCACCTTATTCCTAAGGTGGAGGGACAGCTGAAAAAGGATCCCTGTAGTACTGCCTGTGCCTCTCCTAAGCCCTTGGACTGGGGTCTTTGACTCCTTCCTATAGAAAGAATGATCAGCTCCACTTTGGCATTTATCAAACACTAGTCACCTCACCCTTCCTTTAAGAATTATGCTAATTAATATATGCCCTATACTCATCCATAACCTCACACTGACCCCTAAATCAAAAAGACTTAAAAATCCATCATACTGGGGCTCTGGAGGACCATCAACAAAAACTTTCCTGAAACTTGAGCCTCCTGAAAGGAAGGAATTCGCCCAGAGTCTCTGAGTAGGGCAATATAGGAATCTAAGCAGAGTTTGAGAGAGCAGACAGCTATGATTTTCCATCGGCCCATAAAGACCGGCCACTTAAGTCATCTTGAACTACAACTCTGTCTTCCACTGATCCATTCTGCCTTTGACAACAGTCCTAACACAAATATTAGTATTAGAAGAAACTCAACCTTTGCAAGAAAAACATTACAAGATTTCTTTCCCCCAACTGCATCCCAGGAACATATCCATTCCAACAAGCCCAGAGCTTGCCTGCCAGGGTCATTAGTCAAAGGAAGGGAACCATTCCTTGTGCCCACAGAGGGAGCCGTGACCTTGGGGATATAGGATGTCTTGCAGAGGAGCTGGGGAGGAGCCTTGTCCCCAGCAAGTGCCTAGGATTGTGGTTCCAGCAAGCCTGCCCTTGCGTGTTTTCCTGCCTGGGCAAGCACTCAGAAGGAAATGTTTAGCGCTGTGGAGGCAGCAAGTGCTGCCAGTTTGCTTTCCTGGCTTTGGCCTGGGGTTTGGGTGCAGAAGCTATTCTAGGAGCCAAATGAACCCTTGGGCTGAGTAAACCTACTGACATCTGCAACTGTGTCTCTCCTCCCAGTTTCTTTTTTTCAAATCTAACTCATCCTTTGAGACCACAGCAGATACCACTTCCTTCTAGAAGCCACGCTCTGTGACCTTCTGTTTGAGCTCCCACTGGACTCCCACATCTGGGGTACTTACCACTCCCTGCTTGGTGTGATCGTAACTTATAGACCTCTTGCACAGGAAACTCTTGAGAGCAGGCTTTCTGGCCCATTCATTGCTTTACCTCTCATAGCACCAAGCTCAGTCCCAAGGTGGCACTCAGTAAATGGAGAATGAATGAAGGGGAACAGAAGCCAGCAGTCTTGAAATTGGAATGCCAGTTTTCCAATCCCTCCGTCATCCTTTCTCCTTTCCCTTTTCAGTCTAAATCTGGATTCTAGCTAAGGCAAGTACTATTGGAAGTATGATGGAGCTTATTTGTTTTTTTCCTCTAAGTGATAAAAGACTAAGGCTCCCTGAGAAATGCACTCCTTTCCAAAATAAGTAAACAGAGCTGAACTCAGAGTGCCTTCCAGGAAATGCTAGAGTCAGCAAATTGTGCTGCGATGACCCCTTCAACTCCACACCAGAGTTATCAGAGATCTCTGGCTAGCAGGACATCTGACAAAGTGAATGTAGAGCCTTTTTCAGGACCCTGACAGATGCTGGTGTTTGCACAGCCTCAACCTGGTCTCTCTGTCTTTGTCCAGTTGCTGGGAGACTATGACAAAGTCAAAGCCGTGTCTGAGGGCTCGGACTGTCAGTGCAAGTGTGTGGTGCGGCCCCTGGGCCGAGATGCCTGCCAGCGGGTCAACGCGGGGACCTCCCGGAAGGAAGACTTCTACACAGTAGAGACCATCGCCTCGGGCTCCTCCTGCAAGTGCGCCTGTGTTGCACCTCCATCCGCCCTCAATCCCTGCGAGGGAGACTTCAGGCTCCAGAAGCTTCGGGAGGCAGACAGCCGTGACTTGAAGGTAGGATCTGGTGGAGGGTGATGCCTGGGTGAGAGGGTGCCTTCGGGACAAGGCTTTTGCTGGGGATCAAGGTCTTGGAGTAAGTGGGCCCTGTTTTAGCCTTTAAAGGAGGTCAGGCTCTGGGCCAGAGAGTGTTGCGTGTTGATCCGGAGCTGATGAACGGACAGCCTGGTCATTTGCAACTCTAACGTCTGAGGGTGATGCCTAGAGCAAAGTATGTCTCCTTCTCTTTTGGAGCCAAGGAGGCCGGGCCTGGGAGCAGCTGCCAGACCCAGCTGGTCAAAAGAACTCAGCGTTCTTCTCCAGGAAAGTTACTGCCATGATTTATTGTCAGCACAGCAAGCACCCCAGAGACACACAGAGAGCAGTGAGCCTTTAGCCCTCAGTGCAAGAGCTGGGTGACCCAGGGAAGAAGAGGCCTGGGGCCTGCCCTAGGTCTGGTCAGCAAACTGCAATCCTATAGAGACACAGACCTAGAGAACGGAGACCAGGGGGAAAGACGGAGGCAAGGGGAATTGGGAGATTGAGATTGGCACATACATACTTCTGATACTGTATATAAAATATATAACTAATAAGAATATACTATATAGCACAGGGACCTCTAGTTAATTCTCTGTGGTGACCTGAAGGGCTTCCCTAGTGGCTTAGGTGGTAAAGAATCTGCCTGCAGTACAGGAGACCCAGTTTCAGTCCCTGGGTCAGGAAGATCCCCTGGAGGAGGGCACGGCAACCCACTCCAGCATTCTTGCCTGGAGAATTCCATGGATAGAGGATCCTGGCAGGCTATAGTCCATGGGGCTACAAAGAGTCAGACACAAATGGGTGACCTGAATGGAAAGAAAATCCAAAAAGGAGAAGATATATGAATATCTGACATGAGTTAGCAACTGAACGACAGCAATAATACGTGCATGTATGGCTGATTCACTTTGCTGTACAGTAGAGACGAACACAACATTGTAAAGCAATGATACTCACCATTGGAATCCTATAATCCTGGACCACAGGGTGGGGAAACTCAGGCCCTGTCTGGGGCAGCCGCATAGGTCAGCTGAGGCCTTCATCTGATCCCCACCTTCCTCTCTTCATCTGTAGTGTGGGCTCATGGGATCAGCTTGATTTAGAGTCAGTAGTGGGTTCAAATCATTGCTAGTGTTTGCTGCATGGTGATATGCAAGTTATTCAACTGGCCTGACCTCAGTCTCCTTGAATTAAAAAGTAGGAAGAATAACATCTACCTTTGAGGGTTTTGAGCATAGATGAGATGACAACTATTGAGTACTTGGCACGATGACTGACATAGAGTTGGGGCTCGATAGACACATTCCAGTAATGAATGACCATGTAAAGTGCTGCTGCTATGCCAGAAGCTGGCACACACTTGGTAACTGGTCATCACTGATATTCCTTTAAGCAGAGTTGGGTTTCACCCCGCTCCAGTACTCTTGCCTGGAAAATCCCTTGGACGGAGGAGCCTGGTAGGCTGCAGTCCATGGGGTGGCTAGGAGTCAGACACGACTGAGCAACTTCACTTTCACTTTTCACTTTCATGCATTGGAGAAGGAAATGGCAACCCACTCCAGTGTTCTTGCCTGGAGAATCCCAGGGACAGGGAAGCCTGGTGGGCCACCATCTATGGGGTCGCACAGAGTCAGACACGACTGAAGCGACTTAGCAGCAGCGGCAGGGTTTACCGTGAGTGTCCCAGAGTTCAGCCATGTCACTCAGAGCTGCAGCTCTGCTGTGAAACAATTTCTGAACCAAAGGCACAATCACTCAGTTATAGGATTGGACTCTTGGGGGGTTCTGAAACAACACTAGGCCAAATATTAGGAATCAGAGAATCATGACAGTGCATACTCACTGGCTGCCCTTCTGTGGCTCTCACCCAGGCTTCAGCTATCTTCCTCTGATGGAGAGGAAGGAGATCTTTGAAACATGAGTGCCTCACACTCAGAGTTCTTATCTGATAGAAAGGCTGTGGGGCACAAGTATGTCCAGCAAACTCTTCCAGGGATAGTCCTTGGCAGGGAGGCTCACTTTAAGCATCTCTCATCAGCTTCCTGTGCCTAAACTTTGCATGACCTGGATGTCAGCAGCACCTCAGCCACCTTTCTCCCACTGGCTCTGTACTGGCAGGGAGGACAGTGTCGAAAAAATTGAGACAGCTGGGTACCCCATGACACCTTGCCACCTTAAAGGTGGGCCACTGGGTCTCTTTTACCTCCCAGGGGCAGTTTTGCTTTTAGTGCTAAGGTAAAGCTTTCTGGTGTCTTCCAGGGACTTCAGCAGACAATGCATGTAAGTATTTCAGAAGCATATCCTCAAGGCACGGACATTAATAAGCCACTTTGTCGAGTGTTTATATATCACTTGTTATGGGCCAAGGTATCATGGGGAATCGAGGATGAAGATGACATAGCACTGCTTTCAAGGAGCTCACAGTCTAGTAGGAAACACAGACATGCATCCAACTGATAGACTTAATAAAGGAAGTACAAACAGTTTGGTGAAGCTATTCAGACCTCAGTTGACTTGTAGGAGTCTCCTATCTTCTTAACCATATACTTCAGTAGACAGAACACACCTACACCATTGGATCTGGCTATCCACCCACATAAGTGCCAGTTTCTGAGGGCCGCCTCGCAATTCCTGGCTAGTGGTGTCCCTGTCCAGCCTCTGACATGGAGACGTCTCCCTCTTTGTCTACCTGCACCGGCCTTGGACTGATGCCTGCTCTTGTTTCGTAGCTTTCCACCATTATAGACATGCTGGAAGGAGCTTTCTACGGCTTGGATCTCCTGAAGCTGCATTCAGTTACCACCAAACTGGTGGGGCGAGTGGACAAGCTGGAGGAGGTAAGGAAGATTCTAGATTTCTATATCTTTCTCTTGATCAAACCTCAAAGTGTATTAAAGTCAACCAAAGCCTTTTTTTTTTCATAAAGCATATACCCTGGTTATATTTAACTCATTATTCTTTGGAAAGGAAAAAATATACATAAAACACTCATCCAAAATCAAGCCAAATTGTTGGTGATAAAAAGAAATAGTGAAATATAAATGAAAATACCTTCTTTTTTCCATACAACCACTAAACAATGTATATCTACTTTCCCCTTGACTTCGAGGGAACTCAGAGCTGAATAAAATGTAAAAAGTACAATAAGCGTCTTACTTCATATTTTAAGGTGGAGTCATCTCTCTTCTGGGTATATGGTTATTAATTTCCTTTCTTAAAGAACCTATTCTGGTGCATGTCTCTGTGTGTGTCAAAGAGGAGGGGTCAAAGAGTAATCCATCTCAAATCCATTTTAGAAAAAAAAGACATAAAATGTTTACTAATAAATAATACCCCTTATTGGAAACCATTCAGGCTGCTCACCTCCAGGAAAAGTAGACTAGTAATGTAATGTCCATAGACAAAGATGCATTTGTATGACTGAGTTCTAAAGAGATGCAGAGCTCGAGCTATGGTTTTCACAGCTGATGGGAGATTGAAGTCGTAAACAGTAATGTTGACATTGATTTGTTGTTGTAATGCTTCAACATGTAAATAAGCAATCATGTAATTATCAGAAAAGGAATGATCATCGTTCAGCCTGATTGATGAGAAGTTTATTGACTGACATCCAGTCCTTGAATGAATTCTTGAAGCAGTGGCTCAAACAGCTGCTACTTCAAGTAGAAAACTATTTAATTTTTAGAATGTTAACGTAAGATAAATTTAATAATGATGGAGAAGGAAATGGCAACCCACTCCAGTGTTCTTGCCTGGAGAATCCCAGGGACGGGGAGCCTGGTGGGCTGCCGTTTCTGGGGTCACACAGAGTCGGACACGACTGAAGTGACTTAGCAGCAGCAGCAGCAATAGGAAAGTACGTGATATGAAACAGCTTTTCTATCCTGTGTGTTGACCTGGCTGTAGGTGTGTTCTGTTATTTGAGGAAAGATAAATCTTAGGAACCCTTACCTCAGGCTTTTTAAAACACAGGGTACCACTTAGCCACCAGGAAGCCCATTAAAAGACAGGGAGGTCCAGTAATCAGTCTTTTAGGAAACTGGTAATGACGTCACCTAAACTTGAAACATTAAAAAAAAAAAAGTGTTCTCAACTATGTAAAATCTTTCTCCTCCTACCTTCTCAAATGTAATCCTAGGAATTTTGCCTGTAAACAAAGCATTTCTAGGCCAGAAATACTTTCTCTCTTTATAACAAGGCTTCACATTATATTGAGTGCCACAGGTTCCATCATTTTTAAAGGACACAGACATAAATGATAAATAACGGATATAAAAATATTACAATCTGCCACCTCAAAAAATATTGTTTATGGAGCTTGGCGATTCAAGTATTGATTGCAGTTTTATTTTGAAAAGAATGCTACAACTTATGTGGTTTTTCTTCCTCATGTGTATATTAAAAGAAAAGCTAATAAACTCTATTTTAATTAAAAAAATTTAATAATGAGATGACTGAAAATATATTATTATTCCTCATGAAAAAGTGGGCTTTTGGGGGTCTCTCATGGAGAAGCTGAGGTTCCCTGATGGGTGATTAGTTGAGATAGCAGATCTAAAAGGAGGTGTATGTAAGGCTCTTCAGGGGGGCAAAAAGAGCCACTGGACCAGGACTCAGGACAGTGAATTGCTCTTTGTTTGCCGTTCCCATGCAGCCATATCTCACTTTTTCCATCTGTGAAGTGGGAAAGGTCTGCTGCTTACTTTGTGTGTTTCCTGAGGGGATAAAGTTGAACTAAACCATTTCATAAACACTTTGAAGTGGTTAAAAAAACAAAGCACTCAGGTTATGACCAATGAAAGAGTGGGGGCAAATATCCCTCTGTTGCTTTGCCAGGAGAACTGGGACAAGGATGATAAAACGTTATGGTTTGAAGGACTGATTTCAGCACACTCCTTACACTCCTAAAATGTTACCAGAAAGAGAACACCACATACAGATGGCCAACAAACACATGAAAAGATGCTCAAGATCACTGATTATTAGAGAAATGCAAATCAAAACTAAATGAGGTATCACCTCATACCCGACAGAATGACCATCATCAAAAAAAATCTACAAACAATAAATGCTGGAGAGAATGTGGAGAAACGGGAACCCTCCTGTACTGTTGATGGGAATGTAAATTGATACAGCCGCTGTGGAGAACAATGTGGAGATTCCCTAAAAACCTAGGAATAACACTACCGTATGACCCAACAAGCCCACTACTGGGCATGTACCCTGAGAAAACCATCATTCAAAAAGACACATGTATCCCAATGTTCATTTCTATTGAACATTTACAATAGTCAGGACATGGAAGCAATCTCAATGTTCATTGACAGATGAATGGATAAAGAAATTGTGGTACATATATACAATGGAATATTACTCAGCCATAAAAATAAACAAATTTGAGTCAGTTCTAATGAAGTGGATGAAACTAGAGCCTATTGTACAGAGTGAAATAAATCAGAAAGAGAAAAATAAATATTCGATATTAATGCATATATATGGAATATAGAAAAATGGTACAGATGAGCCTACTTGCAGGGCAGGGATGGAGACACAGGCAAAGGACAGACTTGTGAACATGTGGGAGAAGGAGAAGGTGGGACAAATCGAGAGTGTAGCATTGACAAATATACACCACCGTGTATAAAAAGAGTCTGAAATGCAGGGCTTGGATGCAATCTGATACGACAGAATGATCTCGGTTCGTTTCTAAGGCAAACCATTCAATATCATAGTAATCCAAGTCTATGCCCCGACCAGTAACACTGAAGAAGCTGATTTGAATGGTTCTCTGAAGACCTACAAGACCTTCTAGAACTAACACCCAAAAAAGATGTCCTTTTCATTATAGGGGACTGGAATGCAAAAGTAGGAAGTCAAGAAACACCTGGAGTAACAGGCAAATTTTGTCCTGGAGTACAGAATGAAGCAGGGCAAAGGCTAATAGAGTTCTGCCAAGAGAACGCACTGGTCATAGCAAACACCCTCTTCCAACAACACAAGAGAAGACTCTACACATGGACATTACCAGATGGCCAACACCAAAATCAGAGTGATTATATTCTTTGCAGCCAAAGATGGAGAAACTCTATATAGTCAGCAAAAACAAGGTTGGGAGCTGACTGTGGCTCAGATCATGAACTCCTTATTGCCAAATTCAGACTTAAATTGAGAAAGAAGGGAAAACAACCAGACCATTCAGATATGACCTAAATCAAATGCCTTATGATTATACACTGGAAGTAGGAAATAGATTTCAAGGGATTAGATCTGATAGACAGAGTGCCTGATGAACTATGGACGGAGATTCGTGACATTGTACAGGAGACAGGGATCAAGACCATCCCCAAGAAAAAGAAATGCAAAAAAGCAAAATAGCTGTCTGAGGAGGCCTTAGAAATAGTTGTAAAAAGAAGGGAAATGAAAAGCAAAGGAGAAAAGGAAAGATATACCCATTTGCATGCAAAGTTCCAAAGAATAGCAAGGCGAGATAAGAAAGCCTTCCTCAGCTATAAAGCAAAGAAATAGAGGAAAACAATAGAATGGGAAAGACTAGAGATCTCTTCAAGAAAATTAGAGATACCAAGGCAACATTTCATGCAAAGATGGGCTCAATAAAGGACAGAAATGGTACGGACCTAACACACGCAGAAGATATTAAGAAGAGGTGGCAAGAATACACAGAACTGTACAAAAAAGATCTTCACGACCCAGATAAGCATGATGGTGTGGTCACTCACCTAGAGCCAGACATCCTGGAACGTGAAGTCAAGTGGGCGTTAGGAAGCATCACTACAAACAAAGCTAGTGGAGGCGATGGAATTCCAGTTTAGCTATTTCAAATTCTGAAAAATGCTTTTGTGAAAGTGCTGTACTCAGTATGTCAGCAAATTTGGAAAACTCAGCAGTAGCCACAGGACTGGAAAAAGGCAGTTTTCATTTCAATCCCAAAGAAAGGCAATGCCAAAGAATGCTCAAACTACCGCACAATTGCACTTATCTCACACACTAGTTAAGTAATGCTCAAAATTCTCCAAGCCAGGCTTCAGCAATACGTGAACCATGAACTTCCAGAACCAGTTCAAGCTGGATTTAGAAAAGGCATAGGAATCAGAGATCAATTTGCCAACATTTGCTGGATCATCGCAAAAGCAAGAGAGTTCCAGAAAAACATCTATTTCTGCTTTATTGACTATGCCAAAGCCTTTGACTGTGTGGATCACAATAAACTGGAAAGTTCTGAAAGAGATGGGAATACCAGACCACCTGACCTGCCTCTTGAGAAATCTGTATGCAGGTCAGAAAGTGACAGTTAGAACTGGACATGGAACAACAGACTGGTTCCAAATAGGAAAAGGAGTATGTCAAGGCTGTATATTGTCACCCTGCTTATTTAACTTCTATGCAGAGTACATCATGAGAAATGCTGGGCTGGAAGAAGCACAAGCTGGAATCAAGATTGCCGGGAGAAAGATCAATAACCTCAGATATGCAGATGACACCACCCTTATGGCAGAAAGAGAAGAACTAAAGAGTCTTTTGATAAAAGTGAAAGAGGAAAGTGAAAAAGTTGGCGTAAAGCTCAACATTCAGAAAACTAAGATCATGGCATCATCCTATTACTTCATGGCAAATAGATCGGGAAACAGTGGCTGACTTTATTTTTGGGGGCTGCAAAATCACTGCAGATGGTGACTGCAGCCATGAAATTAAAAGAAGTTTACTCCTTGGAAGGAAAGCTGTGACCAACTTAGACAGCATATTAAAAAGCAGAGACATTACTTTGTCAACAAAGGTCTGTCTAGTCAAGGCTATGGTTTTTCCAGTAGTCATGTATAGATGTGAGAGTTGGACTATAAAGAAAACTGAGTGCAGAAGAATTGATGCTTTGGAACTGTGGTGTCGGAGAAGACTCTTGAGAGTCCTTTGGACTGCAAGGAGATCCAACCAGTCCATCCTAAAGGAGATCAGTCCTGGGTATTCATTGGAAGGACCGTTAAAGTTGAAGCTGTAATAATTTGGCCACCTGATGCGAAGAGCTGATTCATTTGAAAAGACCCTGATGCTGGGAAAGATTGAGGGCAAGAGGAGAAGGGGACGACAGAGGATGAGATGGCTGGATGGTATCAGTGACTCAATGCACATGGGTTTGGGTGGACTCCGGGAGTTGGTGATGGACAGGGAGGTCTGGCGTGCTGTATTTCATGGGGTTGCAAAGAGTCAGACAGGCCTGAACACCTGAACTGATGTGTAAACAGATATCTGATGGGAAGCTGCTGTGTGACACAGGGAGCTTCACCGTACTCTGTGATGCCCTAGAGGAGTAGCGTGGGGATTGGGGTGGGAGGGAGGCATGAGAGGGAAGGTATATATGTATACTTATGGCTGCTTCATGTTGCTGTACAGCAGAAACCAACACAACATTGTAAAGCAATTATCCTCTAATTAAAAAATTTTAAAAAATATAGAGAATACCAGAGCCTTTTCAACTACCCGTAGCCTTAACTCCCTCAGTGCTGGGATGAAGTGCTGTCTGAACATGGCTGTTTGCTCTGGGAGGGTTGGTAGGTCCATAGTCACTTCAGTTGTGAGGTCTAATGAGCGGGGTCAGCGTACTGGAGCCCAAACTTGGAGGCAGGCCAAGGTAGCCAATAGGATCTTGGCAGTCTACTCTTATCACCGGACTCCTCCTGGAGGGGCTCCCTAAGAGAATCCGGCTACTTGGCATCTTGAATCTTTCCTTTCCTGATAGTAATAGCTAGACTGATGGGACTGGGAATGGTCAACAGCACCCTACTACCAATGGACTTCATGCAGGCCTGGGATTCTTTCTCCCTTTTAGAACCAGCTTCTGATTCTTTCAAATGGGTTCAAAAGGAATTATGATCCATAATGGACCAACTGGACCTTTGAAGTTGAAAATTATCTCCCTTTCTCTTGGCCCCTGCTGCTCTTACTGCTGCTAAGTTGCTTCAGTCGTGTCCGACTCTGTGAGACCCCATAGACGGCAGCCCACCAGGCTCCCCCGTCCCTGGGATTCTCCAGGCAAGAACACTGGAGTGGGTTGCCATTTCCTTCTCCAATGCATGAAGGTGAAAAGTGAAAGTGAAGTCGCTCAGTTGTATCTGACTCTTAGCGACCCCATGGACTGCAGCCCGCCAGGCTCCTCCATCCATGGGATTTTCCAGGCAAGAGTACCGGAGTAGGGTGCCATTGCCTTCTCCGTCTTGGCCCCTAGAACCATCCAAATGTGCAGGAACATCGGTAACAGCCTCCTCTTCTGCTTTTACCTGACCTTGGCAGCCACATGTTTTTCATTCTCTCTGGAGAACACAGCCTGGGAAAGGTGGCTCTGGGGGTAGAACACAGTGCTCATGAGGCCAAGGTCAGGCACTCAGCCTCTAAGAAGGCCAGTGCACTGAGCTTTGTTGAAGGGCTATAATCTGTTTCCAGACTTGTCTAGCAGCTGAGCCCTCTCTGCTGGCAAAGGATGGGGCTGTGGATGAATTTGGTGCAATGCCACTACCCAGCAGCATCTATCTTCTGAACAGTCACAGTCACTGGGTTTTCGTCAAAACTTAGCAAAGTTACATTGATGAGAGCTATCTCTTTTTCAGAACTGTGGAATGTTTACAAGAACTGGAACCTTTATAATCATCATCATCCCTTATATTTGTATAGCATTAGTGGTTTTACTTAGTGGCTTCCCTGGAGGCTCAGTGGTAAAGGATCTGCCTGCAATGCAGGAACAGTGCAGGAGACACGGGTTCAATCCCTGAGTCAGGAAGATCCCCTAGAGAAGGGCATGGCAACCCAATCCAGTATTCTTGCCTGGAGAATCCCGTGGACAGTGGAAATTGGTGGGCTATAGT
This sequence comes from Tragelaphus eurycerus, assembly GCA_935064755.1. Classification (NCBI taxonomy): domain Eukaryota; kingdom Metazoa; phylum Chordata; class Mammalia; order Artiodactyla; family Bovidae; genus Tragelaphus; species Tragelaphus eurycerus. Next base: position 609,913 of record CAKXYN010000095.1, on the reverse strand, counting down.
CCATGGGGTCACAAAGAGTTGGACATGACTAAAGCAACTTAGCAGCAGCAGCAGCAGCTGTAGTTTTAAAACACCCCATTTACATTTAGTTTCTTTGTTCCTATGAGCTGGACAAGACATGAGACCAAAGGAAATTAAATGGTTTTCCTACAGACACAGTGCTGGGAAAGAATAGGCTGGAGCTCAGGTCTTCTGGTTCCTTGTCCAGGCTCTTTCTAATAAACCTTATAAGTATCTTCAAATCATTGCTAGTTGCCCTGGGAGCGTCAGTTTTTCCAAACCAGAACTTATAGCAATAGTCCTTCCAAGGGAATTTCTAGGCAGAACCATGGCCATATCCCATAAATCTTGTTAAATAGGATTAAAGTTGAGTTAGGGAAGGTCTCATCCAGTGAAAGTTTCCCCAACAGGCAGCCCAAGATGACGAGGTGCTTTGGTGTGACAGTGAGTAATGATGGGCCTGGGCCTTGGGCCCACAGACCAGAGTCTCTTGTCTTTGGGTCTGGCCACTCGTCTCCTGGCTCTTGCTGGCCAACTCCGTCTGCAGTCTGCGCACACCGAAAAGGCAGATTGTTGGGTAAATGGAAAAAACACTCCGTCTCCAGCCTGACTCTGCAGGAGGAATGGTATTGAACCTCTGCTCCTGGCCTTTGGATATTCTTGAATCCCAAGGAGAGTTCTTTGGAGGTCAGACCAGACAAAATGGGTCAAATGGAGGGGCATTTTGCCCAGAGTAAGATCAGAACTTGGCAGAAGAAGCAGGCACATACACATGTGTGCATCCACCTCGGCTCTGTAGCAGGATTTAAGAATGGAAACTCCATTTGCAGATGAAAGAGGAAGGAAGGAGAGAGAAATGGAATCTAAACTGCTGAGAATCTCACCTCCTAGTAAAGTGAGCTCTGGGAGCTCTGATTGGTGGAGTGATTTTGGTTGAGCTTGTGTTTTAAATGGTGAAAAATAGCACATGCATAGGAAAGTGCATAAACAATGAATGTACAGCTTAGCAAATCATTATAAAGCGAATACCCGTGCAACTACCATCCAGCTCAAGAAACAGAACAATGCTAACACCCCAAAAGCTCCCCACATGCCCTCTTCCCACTTATTTGGTTGGTGCAAATGTAATTATGGTTTTGGACCGTGAATTTTAAATCATTTTAACTAGCCTCAAACACAGCTTTATTAATCAAAAATAGGAACCATTACAATCAACACATTTTTGCCAATAAGAAATGTTTGATTATTCCTGTAGCATAAAAATCCATGCTTTGGGATTCAACAAACTCTTGGAAAGCATTTTCTGCATCCTGCTGGCTGTGGAAACATTTTCCTTGCAAAAAGTTGTCAAGATGCTTGAAAAAGTAGTAGTGGGTTGGCAAGAGGTCAGGTGAATATGGTGGATGTGGCAAAACTCGATAGCCCAATTCATTCAACTTTTGAAGCGTTGGTTGTGCAATGTGCGGTCGGGCGTTGTCGTGGAAAAGAATTGAGCCCCTTCTGCTGACTGATGCAGGCTGCAGGCATTGCAGTTTTTGTTGCATCTCATCAATCTGCTGAGTGTACTTCTCAGATGGAATGGTTTCACCAGGATTCAGAAAGTTGTAGTGGATCAGGCTGGCAGCAGACAACCAAACAGTGACCATAACCTTTTTTGGTGCAAGTTTGGCTTTGGGAAGTGCTTTGGAGCTTCTCGGCCCAACCACTGAGCCAGTTATCATATACAATCCACTTTCTGTCACATGTCATAATCCAGTTGAGAAATGGTTCGTTGTTGTTGAATAGAATAAGAGAAGAGAGCACTTCAAAATGATGATTTTTTAAAATTTCCAGACAGCTCATGCTGCTGCTGCTAAGTCGCTTCAGTCATGTCCGACTCTGTGCGACCCCAGAGACGGCAGCCCACCAGGCTGCCCCATCCCTGGGATTCTCCAGGCAAGAACACTAGAGTGGGTTGCCATTTACTTCTCCAATGCATGAAAGTGAAAAATGAGAGTGAAGTTGCTCAGTCGTGTCCGACTCTTCGCGATGCCGTGGACTGCAGCCTACCAGGATCCTCCATCCATGGGATTTTCCAGGCAAGAGTACTGGAGTGGGGTGCCATCGCCTTCTCCGGACAGCTCATGAGGCACTCACTTACTGAGCTTTTTCACCTTTGCAGTTTGTTTCAAATGCCAAACTACTGTAGAATGGTTGACGTTGAGTTCTTTGCCAACTTCTCATGTAGTTATAAGAGGATTAGGTTCAATGATGGCTCTGAGTTGTCATTGTCAACTTCTTATGTCTAGTCACTGTGCTCCTCAGCTTCAAGGCTCTCAACTCTTGCAAAACTTCTTGCACTGTACACCGCTGCACTATATGTTCATTAGCAGCTCCTGGACTAGATGCGTGGTTGATGGTGCAAGATGTCTTGCCACTTTACAACCCATTTTTGAACTCAAATAAGGAAATTGCTCTAATTTGCTTTCTAACTTCATTTCCATAGTCTAAGGTAAATATAAAATGGCAAGTAATGTCATAAGCAAAAAAACATAAAGCAAGAAATGCACATTAAAATGAGATATAACATGACCACATTTATTTAGAATATATTCCAATATCAAATGGCAAATTTCAACAATGCAAAACCTCAGTTCTTTTTACCCCAGCCTAATACATCCCATCCCTGAAAGGAACCTCTATCCTTAACTTTGTTAATCATCTTCCTCGTTTTTCTTTACAGTTTCATCACCTAAAGATACATCCCTAAATACAATAGTTTTGTTTGTTTTTTAACTTTGAATACATAGAATCCTACAGAAGTATGTGTGTATGTGTGTTAGGTTTCTTTCATTCAACTTAAAGTTTTTATGTCAATTCTGTGGCTTGCAGTTCATTCAGTTTTATTCCTGTGTAGTATTCTAGTGTGAAATTATACCACAATTTGCTGATCTTGCCTACTGGTGGTGAATATGGGTGTTATTTTTAGTTTTGTGATTCATAGTAGCCCCAGGAGCGCCCATCTAAAAGCCCGTCCCACACACGCATACGATTCTTTATGATACGTAAGTGGGAATGAGACCACTGGGCTGTTACGCTTATCACCAGTTTTAAGGGGTACGATTGGCCTTCTGCGTCCACATGTTTTGCATCAGTAGATTCAACCCACCGTGGCCAAAATATTGGAGCTTCAGCTTCAGCATCTGTCCTTCCAATGAATAAAATGGTGTAGTATTTACATAAAACCCACAGACATCTTACCATATACTTTAACTCATCTCTAGATTACTCACAATACCTAATACAATGCAAATGTTATGTCAATATGTGGCAAATTCAATGTTTGTTTTTTGGAGCTTTCTGGAATTTTGAGGGGAGTATTTATGATCCACCTGATGCAAAGAGCTGATGGAAAAGACCGTGGGATGCTGGGAGAGATTGAGGGCAGGAGGAAAAGGGGGTGACAGGGTGAGATGGTTGGATGGCATCATAAACTCAATTGACAAGAGTGTGAGCAAACTCCAGGAGATAGTGAAGGACAGAGAAGCCTGGTGTGCTTCAGTCCACGGGGTCAAGAAGAGTTTAACACAGCTGAGTGACTGAACAACACCAGACTTGAATGGATTCTCTTATCTGTTCTCGGGGGTCCTAGAACTAATTTCCTGCAGATACCAAGGGACAACTTTATTGCCATACTGTTCTCCCAAGCGGCACCTCTAGCAGGGTGTGAATACTCCATACACATTCTTACCGAAACTTGGTATTGACAGACTTTCTAATTTTTATAAATTTGGAGCATGTATCTTAGTATAACCATTTCATTGTGTTTCAAAAACTTATGCCTCAAAACATCTTTCCTGTTCACGTAGTGGAGGCCTGAAACCACATGGGCATTCCTCTAGAACTGGTCCAAGTAAAAGGAACATCTAAGGTGGTCGGTGTGGTAGATCCAGACCAACCCTTTTTTGAAAATGGCTGGGAAAGGGAAAGGGATGCAGGAAGTAGCAGTATGTATTGGAGTTGAGGTGGGTATAGGCACAAATATGGAGAAGGCGATGGCACCCCACTCCAGTACTCTTGCCTGGAAAATCCCATGGATGGAGGAGCCTGGTGGGCTGCAGTCCATGGGGTTGCTAAGAATCAGGCACGACTGAAGCAATTTAGTAGCATCAGCAGCAGCAGGCACAAATATGGGCTTCCCAGGTCTCACTAGTGGTAAAGAACTCGGCTGTCAATGCATAAGACATAAGAGATATGGGTTCAATCCCTGGGTGGAGAAGGGAATGGCCACCCACTCCAATATTATTGCCTGGAGAAGCCCATGGACAGAGGAACCTGGCAGGCTACAGTCCATAGCGTTGCAAAGAGTCGGACACGGCTGACCGAATAATCGCAGCACAGGCGCAGAGTATAGGTGCCAGGAGAGATAGGAATTAGAAGTCTAGAAGGAAGATCTGTAGCCTCCAAAGGCAAAGGCAAAACCTATTCATTGCATGACCCTTTTCACTCAAGGGCACAGATTCAGCCCAGAAGACTTTTGCTCTGAGTGCACTCAGAGATACAAAGACCTGTAGGCTGACCAGGCCTAAAAGTGCCTTCTGATGGCAGCAGGACAAGAGGCAAGGGCACAGCTGTGGTACCACCTACTGCTTCCAGGAGTAGATTTATTCTCGAAGTAAAGAAAAAGACAAACAGAGGGACAGCTCATTAAAATAATTTATTCTAGCTTCAAGGCTTTCATTGAATTAAGTCATGCCCATAAAAACTGCATTTTGTGAAGAAATGCCCCACCCCCACTTAGCTGCAGGACACCTGTCAACATTTATAATTAGTTGGAGGAGACTGTTTACACATGTGCTCTTGCACATGTGTGTGCCTAGCCCAGGGTCTTAAAATAGATGCATGCCTACAAGCTTTCCAAAGTGTGATTTCTGTTGCCCAAGTGTATGTGTGTGGCTCTTTCCCTCGCACCTGCCTGCTGGAGTTTGCAAACCCCATCCATGAATACAGATGGCACTGTGGAACCTTGGGTGTCATCTGAAGGCTTTTCTCCTGATAATGTTGCATCCAAGTGAGATTTAAAGTCTACAATGGATTTACCAGACCCAGATCTGGCCCTCTCCCCAGAATGTGTTGGCATAAGCATTGCTGAGGGCTTCTCCCCCAGAAGTAAGGATTTGGTGGCCTTTGTGTTTCTGGTCTGGAAGGCAAGATCAAAAGATCATTCCTGATGCTGGGGGATATATCTCTTTACCAACTAATGGGGAAATGTAACTTTTGTCTGTGCAGACCAGGCCATCAGTCAGGGGAGCTGTCTCTTTCCAAGCCTTTCCTTTCTGCCCTCCCTCCACTCACATTGAGGCACCAAGTGCACTCTCTTCTGATCATTCACAGAAGGGTTTGCTGTAAATCTTTTCACTCTCCTCCTCACTCCAGTGTGGCCTGGAAAGGAGTGTCACTCACCCTGCCTGACCAGTGTCCTCATCTGTGAAATGGGAAAGGATTGGAGATAAGATTTCTAAGATATATTTCAGTTCCAATGTTAATTCATATCTTAGTAAGGGCTCAGGTCAATATATTATCTCTCCTGGGGTTGTCTACACTTCAAATCTAATTTGTCACCGTGGCATGAAAGGTTTTCTTTTGGGCTAAAGGGGTTTACGGGAGAAGTTAATGGCACCCCACTCCAGTACTCTTGCCTGGAAAATCCCATGGACGGAGGAGCCTGGTAGGCTGCAGTCCATGGGGTCGCTAAGAGTCGGACATGACTAAGCGACTTCACTTTCACTTTTCACTTTCATGCATTGGAGGAGGAAATGGCAACCCACTCCAGTGTTCTTGCCTGGAGAATCCCAGGGACGGTGGAGCCTGGTGGGCTTCCGTCTATGGGGTCGCACAGAGTCCGATACGACTGAAGCGACTTAGCAGCAGCAGCAGCAAAGGGGTTTACGGTGTGAGCATCCGTCCTACATCCACTGGCCTAGGAATAGCTTGGAGCTGCCACGATGTAAGGAGTGCATGGCTATACTTACAGGATTGGTCATCAGAGGCCTAGAACTTCTTGCTTTTTATGTGTTTGACTATCTTCCAGGCTCTGAATGTCTTGAGGACAACCTGGGTCTAAGTTATTTTTGTTTGCTGGATTTTAGCCCCACACAGGGTGTGGACCAAATGGTCAGCAGCTGTTTAGTTGCGGGAGTGATGGAACACGTCAGTGGGCCACCCCCTGCAGCACGGGCCTGCTACTGTCTCCACCAGCTGCGGTCAGGGATTGTGTGGAGCCCGGCTGTCCCGTCAGCTGGAGCACCGGCTGCTTCTAGCCGCTCTTCCCCTGCAGCTCTCCTCCAGGGGCTGCAGACAGCTGTCTTCAGGGGTGGCTGTCCCAGGCAACCTGCTCCTAGTCATGTCCTGGAGACCTCTGAGGAGGTGCGGCAGGGTGAGTTGACAAGAACTCTGAGCCCTGCCACCAGGTCCAGTGACCCCCGCCCCCAACACTGTCTCACTTCCCTCCCACAAGCACCCTGCTCCCTTCACCCTCAAGCTTGCCATCGCACGGGAGCCCTGCGTCTCAGGTGGGGGCTGGACGTGCCTGCTACACGAGTCGGGACCCTGCTTTGGCCCAGCTGCAACCTCGCGTGGTCTCCGTCTACAGGAGTCTCTTCACATCATGCCAGTCTTGAGTCCTCACCTTCCTCCCTGTCCCAGCCACAGGACGCCTGAGCTCCCTTCCTCTTTCTACCTGCATGTCTGCTACCAAGATCCCGAGAGTCCATCCTACCCCACCTTCGGCTCCACGTGTCCAAGCCCTGTTTCGTGCCTGGCATTGAGCTACATGTGCCTCGTTGTTCATTCTCCAAACCAAGCCTGGGAGGCAGGCCTCATTATTCCGACCTCCTCTACGTGGGGCCTGGAGAGGTCCCATCCCTCGCCTTATGTGGTTACATAAAACCAGGTAGTGACTGCGATGTGCGCTTCATACCTGATCTCCAGAGCCTGCACTTTGTCCACTGCCCCTCATCCCTGCTTCTGAGCGGGAGAGCAAGACCACAGAGAACTGATGGAGCCTTGACCCTGGTCGTCTTTCCCTCAGGTCCCAACACTTTTGGCTGAAGCTGACCCATGCTCTCACCCAGGCGTGCACATACTTGTCCCACAGCTGGACAAAGTCAGGATACGTCTGAACTCATGGAACAGCCCTTCCATCCACGTCCATTGCCCCAGCATGCACATCTGGTTGTGCTGGCCCTCCATGGCTCCTTAAAGCTGCCCTCTGACCAGCTGTGCTGCCCAGGGCTGGCTGCCAGGGGTACCCCCAATTCCAGGGAAACCTATATGTAGTTCCCCTTTTCCCGGGGGATCTGCCTAGTTTGCACACTTCCTCCTCTCAGCCACCTGTGCATCTGGCTGTGGTCAGAGCAGGACACCTGTCCCATCTGGCAAGGCGGGCTGGCTTTTTAGAAGGCGCCCTCAACGCCCTACTGCCTGCCCCAGCACGTGGCCCTCCTTCTGGGAACACCTCTCGGCTCTTTGGCCCAAGTCCCATGACCCAGCTCCCAGAACTTCAGTCGTCCCGTCTGGCTGTGTCCTGCCTTCTGTGCCAGCCCTCTCTCTTACCTACTCTTCTTCCCTCTTCCTCTCCCTCCTCATAGCACCAGGACCCTTGGCAAGGACGATGGGATGTGTTCACCCCACAAGACGGACACCCTTCCTGTTCTCTCTCCCACATTTCTAGTGCTATGCACAAGCCAAGTTGCACACACCATAAATGTCATAGTCACAGCTGTCCCAGAGGGGAAGAGCCAGAGGCATGAGGTCATGGGGTTCAGCCTTTTCCCAGGGCAGGATGGAGAGTGTCCTGGGTAGGCAGCATCCCTGGTACCTCCGGAGACATACCTAGCAAAAGAGCCTTGATATGAGGAAGGCAGAACCCCAGGGAGCAGTGGGGAGCCCTGCAAGGCCAGCATCCTTGAGGGAGAGGTGCCTGAGTCGGGGAGGGTGGCTAAGGAGGGGCATCTGCTGCTGCAGCCCTGGGGGACCCCAGCTGGCTTGGCCCAGCAGGCTGATGGGGTGAGGCTACCGCCAGCCTGCTGTTTATTCAGGCGGCTGGTGGGCTTTGCTGTTCCCAAGAGGGAAATAAAAAATATTGCTTCTCTGGGGTCTCAGGGCCAAGCCTGTCTCAAACCCTCCTCTGTGGAAACTGAGAATAATGGTGCCTCACTAAAACCAGAAAGTAGCTTGGGCATTTCTAAATCAGTGAGAATGGGGCCTTCCAGAGACCTAGAAAACCCAAGGTCTAGAGGGCAGGGGCTAATTCCATGGGATTTTCCCTTTGCCTCACAGCGAGTGTGAGGGCCAGTGCTGACTCTGTCCAGGCGTTCAGGAATTGCGTGAGCTCTTGTTTTGCTAATACAGCTACTTAGGCCACACCACTGGGTCTGGGGTCCTGGGGCCATGGCTGGGCAGCAGAGGTGGACATGTTTCAGTCTCTTAGAGCTACGTCACTGACCTTCCCCATGAGTCAGAACCATCCTCTGTCACATCACCCCAACTTGCTTTCTTCATTGCACTTTTTACTAATTGATGGTTTCTTGTTGATTTCTTATTTATCGCTTACTTCCCCTCGAGGAAGGTGGCCTTCATCAGAGCAGGATCCTTGCTCTGGCTTACCCTCAGTGGCCAGGGCTGAACACATGAGTGCATTAATGAAGGAGTAGTGTATCGAACCCTGAACCTTCTGGGGCTTCACTCCACATCGCAGGATGTGAGAATTACAGAAGATGCATGGGTGCTGCTCACGGCAGGTGCCTGCGGATGATCAGAAATGCTTGAATCCCATGAAGGCACCAGGAACTTCTCATGTCAGCCCCGGGAAGAACCTGGCTCCTGTAAAATAGTCTTTCTGACACATTTGGGCCCCCTTTCCATCAGCTATATCCTAAGCTCCCTATATTTAAGACCGTGCCTCTCAAACTTCCATGTGTATGCAGACTGCCTAGGGATCTTGTTAAAATGCAGATTCTAATTCAGCAGGTCTGGGTCAAGTTGGAGCTTCTGCATTTCTTTCTTTTTTTTTTTTCAATCAAACAATTTTTCAGGGACTCTTGCTCAGGTTAGTCTCTCCAAATCTTTATGCTTTAAGCAAATGTATTTCAATAAATGCACACACTTTAGATTATGTAAAGCTTCCCATCACTATCTACCTTTCTCCCAAATCCTCCAGTAAGAACAGAGTGTCCGTATTTCTAACAAGCTCCTGAGTGATGGAGTGATGCCTGTGTTGTTGGTCTCTTTGAGTAGCAACTGTGGAACCCTGGACCAGGTCACAGGTGTGGAGCCCTCTCTGTTTTGTCACAGGACAAAAATCTCTGGAACTGACCAAGTCCCATAGCAACTGTTGCCATGAGCCTCCAAATTTAAGCCAGCCAGTTTTCTGGCCCCAGAGTAGGTAAAACTCCCACCCTATTACCTACCCTATAGCATCTTAACCAGTCACCTAATGCCACCCTTCCAGTAGGAATCTTCTGTCTTGAGGCTATAAAAACTGGCTACCAGCCCAAGAAAGGGATCAGCTCTTCCTTGAGCTGGCCTCTGTTCTCACAGCATCTCCCACTCTAATAAACTTTATTCTCCCTTCATTCTGCCTCATGCTTGAAAATTCTTTTCCAACCTGTGCATAGACCATGACAGTAACATTCTATGAAAAATAACAGCCACTTAGTACGTCCCATGCATTTCCACATACGTTAACTCATTCTTCATTGCAACCCACAGGGAGAGTGCTGGTGTTAACCCCGTTTTACACATGGACAAATGAAGCACAGGGAGCTTCAGTAATTTGCCGAAGACAACAGGTCTAGCAGTAGCACCGCTGAAATGTAAACTGAAAGGTTTCCTCCAGAATCCGTGCTCTTAACCGCTGCATTTGACTGACCCTGATAACACTTATCAGGAACGATACACGTCCAGTAAAACCACTCATTCCGGGCACTCTTGAAACAACCTTCGCTCTCACACTTAGTTCTGTGATATTTAGGGAGGCCGACTTGGCGTCAGCCCCACAGAACACATTGAGCCTTTCCAGTGCTCAGAATTTGGCGCGCGCTGAAATGCTGTAAGGATGGCATGGCCAGTGGTCTGGAGCCTGGTTAGTTTTAACAAGCACCTCGTGGGCTCCTCTGGGCAGCCCACGTAGAGCCATGGAGCCACAGTGTCTGGGTGTCACAGTCTGCCTATACACCCCCTAGCTCTGAGCCACCGTGGCATCCCTCTAGATCAACAGCGGCATCTTACCAGACTGCAGACTGTGCCTGGCAGTGTCTGAGCTTTTGCACGTCTTGCATCTGTCTGTTAAAGAAAGATGGAAAGTGTATACCTCCCTTGTGTTTACATGGTTACTTCCTCGATCACCCTCATAAACAAGGCCCAAAGGAGAACGTCACATCTAAAAATTCAGATGCTCATGGAAACTGTGGAATGGGAGCCAATGCTGGACAATATTAGATCTCAGTGCAGTAAACTTCTCTAAAAATAGCTAGAGATGAAAGGGTACCTCTAAGTCTGTTGACAGTGGCCCAAGACTCAAATCCCATCCAGCCTCACCTTCTCCAGGATGCCTCCGATGCCTCTCGTCCACCCCTCCCTTTAAATGCCTGTGTGGCATTTACAGGACCTGATGTGGTTGGTCATCTTTTTCCTGCAGCGGGGACCCTGTCTTCCCCACTGCAGTTGTCCCCCACAGAACCCACCCCCACCTCCCATCCCAGGACAGGAACACCAGAGGAATTAGAGGATTTCTTTCTGCCATACTGTACCCTAGACACACAGGAGGTACTTACCAGATAGAAATGTAACTTTGGTCCTTTCTGGTATGAAGTACATCTGGAACATGGGTAATTCGCCAAGTAGGGGTCATTTAGGGAAACATTTTATGTGTGATTAGGAAAGTTTAAAGCCAGCCTCTCAATTTCCTATGTAAATAATGCTTTTTAAATGCAGGGGAGCCATAAAAAAGGGTGAAGGGGTGTCCATGGGAGTCCAGTGGTTAAGAATACAGCTGCCGATGCTAGGTCACGGGTTTGATCCCTGGTCTGGGAAAACCCCACATGCTGCAAAGCAGCCGAGCCCGTGCGCCACAACTACTGAAGCCCATGTGCCTAGAGCCGTACTTTGCAACAGGAGAAGCCGCTGCAGGGACGAGCTCGTGCACCACAACTAGAGAAGCCCCCTCTCGCTGCAACTAGAGAAAGCCCACCCACAGCAACGAAAACCCAGTGCAGTCAAAAATAAATATGGAAATATTTTTAAAAGGGCGAAATGTTGCCATTTGCAGCAACATGGATGCATCTGGAGAATATCAAACTAAGTCAGACAAAAACAAGTATGACATGAAATCACTTATATGTAGAATCTAAAAAATACAAAGGAATCCATATAAAAAGCAGAAACAGATTCACAGACATATTAAACAAACTTATGTTCACCCAAGGGGAGAGGCCGGAGAAGGCAATGGCAAGCCACTCCAGTACTCTTGCCTAGAAAATCCCATGGATGGAGGAGCCTGGTGGGTTGCAGTCCATGGGGTCGCTACTAGTCGGACGTGACTGAGCGACTTCACTTTCACTTTTCACTTTCACACAATGGAGAAGGCAATGGCAACCCACTCCAGTGTTCTTGCCTGGAGAATCCCAGGACGGCAGAGCCTGGTGGGCTGCCGTCTATGGGGTCGCACAGAGTCGGACACGACTGACATGACTTAGCAAGGGGAGAGGCAGAGGGGATAAATTAGGAATATGGGATTAACAGACACAAACTCCTATACATGAAATAGATAAGCAATAAGGATTTACTGCACAGCACAGGGAACTCTATTCAATATCTTGTAATAACCTATAATGGAAAATAATCTGAAAAAAATGTGTATGTATATAACTGAATCACTTTGCTGTACATCTGAAACTAATACAATATTGTAAATCAACTAGAATTCAATTAAAAAAAGATTTTTAAAAAGTGCTCGAAAGAATAGTTTGTGCTTATTAGAAAAGCAGATTAAGTAGATTTCTTTGACCACCTCTTTTAAAATTGCCTAGAAAATCCTTCTTTCATTAATTGAGCCATTGGTTGACATGTGGGAGAATGCAAGCAAGTGGAATTTTTCTGTAATGTTACTCATCACTGGTAAGAGCATACTTGTGTTCACAGGATGGAAAAATAGCAGGTGTCCCAGTAGCTCGGGGACACGACTGTATTATTATTAGGAAAGCTGTGGTGGTATTGGGAAGCATTTCTAGTCATGGACACACTGGAGCCAAGCTGCCCTGGAGATGCCACCTGCATCCAAGCGCCGGTCCTCAGCGCAGGGCTGGACACTCCTGAGGGCCCTGTGGTTTCTGGTTGGTTTCTCAACCTGCCTGTTGAGTCTTTGGACTCTGAGCAGGGGATGGCTGCCAGCTCCCTCCTGCTTGTCCTCAGAGCACTTTAAACGACTCCCTTTTAAAAATTTTCTCTCTTGCTAGGAAATATCTAAAAACCTCACCAAGGAAAATGAGCAGATCAGAGAGGACGTGGAAGAAATTCGAACTGAGATGAACAAGCGAGGCAAAGAGAACTGCTCCAATAACATCCTGGACAGCATTCCGGACATCCGCTCAGCCCTGCAGAGGGACGCGGCTGCAGCCTACACCCACCCTGAGGTACAGCTCCGGCCTCCGGGGGCTCTGACCACAGCCCTCCGGAAAGTGTACGCCCACCCCCTCGCAGGTGCATGGAGCCTTCGGGCTCCAGCCTCTCACGGGCATGGTCTCATTCCATCTACTCAACCGTCCCATCAGTCTGACGGGGCAGAAGTGGACCCCATCACCCTTAACACTGAAGCCCCGAGAGGTTCAGCCAGGGTTGAAGCCAGGCCCTGTTCTTTGTATTAGACTTCATCCTGTGTGCCGTTTTGAGCATCCCTTGCATTTACAAATTAGGTGGCTTGTCTGGGACCATCTTAGTTTACTCCTGCTGTCCCGGCATGATCACTAGTGACTCCTTCTGTCACTCTAGAAGAGTCCCAGTTTGGAAGCAGTCAGCTGTGTGGTCCTCCCCGTTTGTAAGGGACTCTCTGATGTACTAGTACTTCCATCATCCAGCATACCGTACGGCCCTCACCCCAGCTCTGGAAGGCAGCCCGAGGCCGACATTAGTACCCTCACTTTGCAGAAGGGAAGCAGATCCAGGAACGCTCATGGTCCCCGTGGCTCAGCCAGGAAGTGGTGACAGGGGTCTCAGATCTCTGTCTCTGCCCACTCAGCAGTGGCTGGGTTGGTGCAATGAAGTGAAACACTACCTAATGTGATTTGAGTGATGCTCAGAGGGCCTATTTGCTTAAAAATACCTCCCTATCTGATACCTGTTTCTTTTGGCTCTCATTACCAAGTTATATTTAATGTGCTAATAGTTATATATATTATAATTTATGTGTTATCTCCTAAATTGCTGCCTGTGAAACAGGAGCTAACCCTAAAAGAATGGAAGAGGAAATAGGTAAATTCTGGCAGCAGGACTTGCAGAGTGTGGATGCTATCAGCAAAGCAGGTCTGGATAAAGTGTTATAAAAGGAGTCCCTGGCAAACATGGAATAGCAACAGCTAAGAAAGGTCTTGCTTACTTTTACTGGGCCATGGGTTGGTGGTGGACAGCAGAGTGTGGATTTCAGGTGACCCATCGCGGGATCCCCTCAGCCTGGGGCAGGTGGGCAGGGTGTGGGTTGAGAGGGTCTGGGACAATGACAGCAGAGCCCTGAACTTGTGGCTGTATGTGCTGTGACTCGAAAAAGGGCTGGGAAGTGTTGCTGCAAAGGATTTGTTGCCTGGGTTGTTAAGAATCAGGGTAAGAGAGGAAGTAAGGTTAGGCCTGCGGGCTTGGAACTCTTGAGCAAAGAAATTCCCCAAGTGGTGTCAAGCAGGCAGCAGCTGTGGGTTTGGGGAACCTTGGGCTTGTGTTCCAAAGGCAGAAGAGCACGCAGATTAGGACTCTGGAGACAAGACGCCCTGAAGAGAGTCTGGTGCCTGCACTCTGCCCAATTTGTAACTTGAAATAAACCCATTTCCAAACCAGAAAGTAAGTACAAGGAAGGCCAGTAATTTTCTGGCTTAGCCCATGATGACTCCATTGATGGTTTTTTGGAAATATCATATATCTTCAAAACTTATTTTTATTCTCATTTTTGGGTGTTCTCGACACGCCAGTGACTGAGCGTATGTTTAGTCTGCTTGGTGGGTCACCCCTGAGCAAGTCTGAACTTGTAAACCAAAGAGCCAGAGGACATTTGCACTTTAAAGGAAACAGGAGGGACCCTGGGTTCATCAGACCTGGGGCCCAGCAGCTCCTGTCCCCGCCCGTGTGGCATCATCTGCCCATCCAGCCACTCAGTGGAATCAGGCGCTCCCCGACTTCAATCCTCTCTGGCTCCAGTTTCCCAGTCGACTGAGCTTGAGAATTCCACCAGTTGTCTTGATGACACATTATGTGGTATGTTCAGGATCCCAGCTCAGATTTCCTAAGGGTAAACAGCAAACCAAATCAAACACACCAAACTTTTTTTTCTCCTTGCTCAGCAAACCTTGCTCCCTCCTGAATTCCCCATTCACACACTGCTGAGGTTAGCACAATCCACCCAAACCAGGGTAGTGGTGGGGGTAGCCAGGGCCAGGGCAGGACCAGAAATGGGGGCGAGGTGAAGGAGACAAGGCTAGAATCTTCCTCTCCCTTTTCCTATCTCTTTAGTGAACCCCGTGTTGAAAAGGGGGTAAAGAGGGGTATCTGGGTTTGGTTGTTATTTTCAAGGTTCTTATGGATTATGTCAGGGTTTTTTGGAATGGTGAGTGGCACTTTGTTGGAGGCGTCTTTCCAAGAAGGTCCACGCCTGGAGGGTTGGCAGGGGCTCTGGGGGCTGGGTGGAGAGGTCAGGGTGGGATTGGGAACACGGAGACACCAGGAGTTGAAGTCATACAACAATTTAACAGAGATAGGAAACCAAAACTTGGGGGCCGCTGCCGCCCTGTGCAGCCTGTCGCCAACAAATCCAAGGAAATTATATGTTCTCTGGCAGAGGCTGTCCATGGTCTTGCTCCATCTCCTTGGCTGGGAGCGGGAACTGCAGTTCCCACTCATCCCTAAAAGTCTGGAATTAAAGACAGTTCCTGGGGTTTGCCACGAAGAAATGACAACTTGCTTTTGCAATGCAGAGGGAAACCAAGGTCTGGCAATTAGATGGCCTGTGGCGTCTGAGTTGAGGGCCGGGGCCTCTTGTCAGCCTCCCAGGCAGCTCTTTCCTATGGGAAATGAGGAATCCCCAAGTCTTCTGGACACCAGCCAGACCACGGCCCTGAGGACTTTTTGGATGGCAGATGAGTTAGTCCTGTGGTGACAGCTGAGTGCAGGGTAGCTGTGTCAAGGTGGATCACAGGCTCTGAAGGCAAGCAGCCCTGGGTTATTTAATAGCCTTATGACTTAATAAGGAGAAGGAAATGGCAACCCACTCCAGTATTCTTGCCTGGAGAATCCCATGGACAGAGGAGCCTGGAGGGCTACAGTCCAATAGGGTTGCAGAGTCAGACACGACTGAAGTGGCTTAGCATGCACATACATGACTTAATAAGCGCTCTCTCACTTAATTGATTAACCTTCAACCGGATTGCTAAATGACTCTGAACCTCTCTTTACTCATCTGTAAAATGTGGATAATAGTGTCTATCTTGCCTCATTGTTTTAAGGGTTAAAAGGAATATGAAGGGACATGTCTGCCCATAATAGACACTCAGTAAAATGCCACCACCACCATTCCCTGCACTTCTGGTGGCGGTCACCTCCCCAGCAAACCATGGGAAGTGGGGGAGAGGCAGTTAGCGGGACTGAGGGCTGCCCAGGGCACACGTCTGCCTGCTTCTTCCGGGCAGCTCTCTGGCCCCGGCAAGGGGAGGCTGCTGGAAAGTGTCCCCTGTTTTCCAGGAGTGGGTCAGCATGGGGGAGTGAAGAACACATGTTTAGGAGCTTCCCTGTCTGCAGTGCCATCTGGATAAAGTCTTCTGTCACGGGAAAACCAGTACAGACCCAGGGTGTGGTGGGGAATGAGGACTCCAGGTTTTCTCCAGGCCAGATTTTAAAGGTCAGAACAAGAATCTGATTTGCTTCTTCCTAGGCAGAGTGAAAAAGTTGGTCATGACAGCTGGGTCTCTGACAGCTGACGTTCAGGGAGCTCAAAGGTCCTGCTCTGCCTTTCAGGACTGAGCATCAGAGGGACAGAGGTTTTGTTTCCAAGTGGGCTCTGCTCTCTGCGCAGATTTCACCGAGGATTTAAGGGAGCTCATCCACCTCCTCCTGGTGAGAAGAGAAGCTTTCAGGTTTTAGGTGACTACAGGGAGTGACCTCTTCATAATCCAGCCGTTCAAGGCCCTCATGAGAGCAGAGGTGGGCCACGCCTCCCGTGGTCTGCGCTTACTTTACTGATGGAGCCACTGGCCCTGTCTGGTGGCTCTGCATTGGAGTGCAGCCAGCTCACAGGCCCTGTGCCCAAGCCCCTTTGTTTTTAAAAATGGGCCGTTGTGATCCTGGGTGAGGGAATATGACTGGATGGACCAAGGCAGGGCCCAGGGACTCTGCCACACTATGGACACAAGAGGTCAGTCCCCGGGATGAATGGACAGGATGGTCCTTCTGTGTGGCCATAATCATCACAGAGGCCTTTTTTTTGGTACCATCATGGTGCCCAGGTCATAGGCTACCTACTTTAAACCATCATTTGATTTGACAAAAATCCCAGTGGCAGTCACAAGTGTTGACAGTTCTTTGGGATTTGTTATGATTCAGAAATTCAGCTTAACAAATATTAAGGTACATATATCCAGGGGAATCAGAGATGGACAAGAGATTGTCTCTGCTCTTCCAATTGCTCATAGTTTACAGAGACAATGTTCTTAAGAAATTCCTGTGGAAGGCAGGATGGGAGAGGTGTTATAGTATAGAGTTTTATCCATTAGGAGTTGTGTTCAGCTTTGAGTAAGAGACCAAAATATTGTGCATTAAACAATATAGGGGTTTGTTGTTCTGTTATGTAAAAGAGTTCTGGAGGCAGGTGGCCCAGGGCTGGTATAGTTAGCTGTGAGATGTCATTAGTGATGTCCATCTTCAAAATCTCCTCATGGTCACAAGATGGCTGCTCAGCTCCAGCCATCCTGCCCACATTCTCCTGGCCAGAGAAATGAGGAAAAGTGCAAAAGATGCCTTCCAGCTGAGTCAGCCCCATGTTTTAAGGAACTTTTCCAAAAGCTCTTCCCACCAACTTCTACTTTAACAGCCAGAACTTAGTCCCAGGATCACGCCCACAAAACCAGTTTCTCATTAAGTTAGGAAAAAAGGAGAGTGTTTGGATAGTCAATTAGAAGTCTCTGCTGCAAAGTAAGGATTGGGAAAGAAAGATTAATTCTAAATGAAAAGGTTTAGGAGTATTTCCTTGAGGTCCTGAGATTTTAGCCAGGCTAAAAAAAGTGGATAGATTTCAATAAATGGCTATGTGGGGGGAAGGGAATGGCTTCCAGACAGAGAAAACAATCTGATCAAAGACCCAGCAGTTCCGGAGAGCCAAGCAGTTCAGGAGTCACCCAAGTGCCTGCAATACCAAGGGTGGGGAGGCTGGGGGTGGAGCAAGAGAGGTGGGCAGGCTGGGGGTGGGGAGGCTGGGGGTGGAGCAAGAGAGGTGGGGAGGCTGGGCGTGGAGCAAGAGAGAAGAAGGCGGAGCTGGGTCAAGTCACTCTGAGTTCTGGTCAAGGACTTTGGACTTTATTCTGGATGCATTAGAGAGGGCTTGGGGCAGTTTATTCCAAGAGCACAAGTCATGCCATATAAGCAGTCATGCCTTATCCTGAGGTGTGCGTCTTAGCCCTCAGCCTTCTTGTGCCAGGATTCCCTGGTGGCTCAGATGGTAAGGAATCTGCCAACAATGAAGGAGACCCAGGTTCCATCCCTGGGTCGGGAAGATCCCCTGGAAAAGGGAATGGCAACCCACTCTAGTAATCTTGCCTGGAAAATCCCATGGACAGAAGAGCCTGGTGGGCTACAGTTTATGGGGTCACAAAGAGTCAGACACGACTGCGTGACTAACACACTTCATGTTCCAACCACATAGATTTCACTACAAACAACTGCGTGAGATCTGAGGCACCCAGCATCTCTAGGCCAGAGCTGAGAGGAAGCTGCACTCTCTGGGAAGTATAGCATGGAGGTTAGAGTCAGAGTCTAGAGTCAGACTGCCTGGGTTCAAATCCTGCCTCTACCACTTACCTGCTGTGGGACCTTGGGCGATTTACATAACCTCTCCATGCCTCAATTTCCCAATTTGTCAATGAGAATGATCAAAAATGGTTCATACCTCATGGGGCTGATGACAAGATGAACAGTGCCTGGCTTAGGAAGTGCTTTTAGGATTAGCTGTTGTGAGTAGGATGGTCTTGACTCCAGCATTGCCTCTGCCTGACTCCTGCCTGTCTGCCCAGTGGCCTGACCTTCCCTTGTGTCCTCTCTGAGGAGCAGTATGAAGAGAGGTTTCTGCAGGAAGAATCCGTGTCCCAACAGATCAAATCCATCAAGCTCCTGCAGACACGGCCACTGGCTCCACCAGAGGTGGTGAAGCCACAGCGACCCCTGCAGAGACAGGTCCACCTGAGGGGCCGGCCAGCCTCCAGGCCCACCGTAATCCGGGGCATCACCTACTACAAAGCCAAGGACCCCGAGGAGGAGAATGACATCGAAGAGCATCGTGAGTTGGGGTCCACAGGGCGGCCCCCCAGAGGCAGGGCAGGGAGGGAGTCACCATTTGCACTCTGGAGGGGCACTTCCCGCCAGCCACACCCACTTTCGGCAGTTTGATTACTACTGTCGTCCCCCAGAGCCAGCCTGAGATTTACCTGCAGTTACAAATTATCCGGAGTTCTTCCTGCCTTTCCTCACAGCTTGCTGAGCACCTGGGGCGTCACTTGCCTTCTCTGGGCTTGCAGAGGACCACAGGGCAGAGCGTGGCTGAGCCAGAAGGGGCCTCTGTGCCCTCCCCGTTCTCAGATGCGCACACTGAGGCATAGAGGGGTGACCCACTCAGAGACACACAGAGGCTTCTCCCACCTGCTCTTTCTCGGGGGACTCTGGGCTTCCTGACCGAGACTCTAGCACCTACCCTTTCATCTCTTTCCTTCTTACTGTTTCACAGAAAAGAAATACTCCTTTTCACCCCATCTTTGTCTTGTTTCCCCCTACACTTCCTCTTCCTGGTGTCTTCCCTTCCACCGGCCCCTCCTTTTCTTCTGTCTGTCCCTGCCCAGCACCCTAGGAGGCCCAGTTCTTCTCCTCGCCCTGCATGCCACTTCCTCCCATCTGGTCCCCCTCAGCTACCGCCTGGTAGATTCTGCTCCCCTAGTCGCTGGCGTAAGCAGTTTGCCCATTTTTAACTGGGTAACGTTTATTGACTTGTGGGGTTCCCTCGTGGTCTAGTGGTCAGGATTTGTTGATTTCACTCCTGTGGCCCAGGTTCAATCCCTTGTCAGGGAACTGAGATCCCATAAGCCCCTTGACATGGCCAAAATAAATAATGGATTTGTGGGGTTTTTAATATTCTGGGACACATCCTTTGTATTGCAGATATTAATATTTTATTCCTGCCCATGGCTTGTATCTTTAGCTCTTTAATGATGTTTTTGATGAGCAGATAAAATCCAGTTGACCAATTACTCTTTTGTGGTTCGACCTCTTTGTGTCCTAAGAAAACACTCCATCTTAGTAGTCCTTTTCTGCTCAAAACCCTGCAGACTCCCTCATTTCACGCAGGATAAAAACCAAAGTCCAAACACAGTAGCCAAGCCCTCCATGATCTGGTGGTGTTCCCTCTGACCTCTGCCCACCTCACTGCTTCTCAGCCTCAGCAGATGTGTTCCGGCCCCAGGGCCTTTGTACTGCTGCTATTTCTTACTAGAATACTCCCTGTCACCTGCTCGGTTACTTCCCTCACTCCTTCAAGCCTCTGCTCCTCTCTCCATCCCACTGAGTCTCATCTTGACCACTTTATCCATGACTGCAAGTTTCCCATTCCCCTCCGCTTCCCCTCTCCCTACTAGACTTTTCCTCATAACACCTTCAAGGAGACAGTCTGTCTAATGTTTGGCGTCTCCACCACTCCAACTCCGTGAAGGCTCATTGTTGTTGTACGTGCTCCATTGATAGCTACTGAGTGAGTGACTAACTTCCTCCCAGGTTTTGTAGCCCTTGGCTGCGGTCCCTGCATGGTGGGTGGAGGCAGACTGTTCAGAGAGACCCTCCAGGAAATGCGTCCACCCGTGCTCCTTTCAGCTGCTAAATCCCACCTGGGCTCCACTTTGAATCAGGGTATCCTATGGCCGGTTCATAATGTATGGCAAAAACCATCACAATATTGTAAAGTAATTGTTCTCAATTAAAATTAATCAATTAATTTTTAAAAATAAAAAATAATAAATCAGGGTATCATGCTGATGAAAGAAACCCTTATTAATCTGCTACATACCACATGTTGCTGACTCCTGAGTCACAAACGCACCTGTGTTTGTTTCCCAGAAGACGAATTTTTCAGTGGTGAACATGGAATGGATTTGCTGATTGAAGATCAGCTTCTGAGACACAACCAGCTGCTGACCAGCACCACCCGGAGGCCAGCAGCCACCGGGCACAGCGCCGCTGTGACAGCTGATGCCGGCACCCCCAGCGCTGGCACTCCGACCACAGCCCTGCCCTCCGCCCGGCTGCCCGCCTCCACTGCAGCACCCAGCACCCCTGACCCTGCAGTCTCTGCCTCAGTCGAACAATTCTCAACACCGCTCCCGACGACCTCAGTGTCTCCAGATCCCACGGAGGAGGCAGTCCCTACACCTTTTACTCAGGTACCAGCTACCACTGTGGCCCACACAGCCACCCAGCAACCGCCAGCCTCAGCTCCTCCGTCAGCGGCCCCTGAGGATACCTTTGCGGAGGCGACGCACACAGCCCCAGTGCCTCCGCCTCCAGTCAGGACAGACTCACCAGGGAAAGATTCTACTGCCGGGCAGGGCACCGTGCCCCCTGGCCCCACCCTGAGCCCAGAGGAAGAAGATGACATACGGAACGTCATAGGTGAGTCCATTCCGCCTGGCTTGGGTCTCCTGCTCAAGTAAAAGGCTGAGCCTGGAAATAGCTTGAAAGGAGACGGGGGACTCAGATGCTCCAACCGCTTCATAAAGAAAGGCAAGTGGAGTTACGCCTCGGGCAATGATCAGTTTTAACATCTAGGGTCTATATTCAAAATGTGCCAGTGACAAGAGTGGAAAACTCCTTCCTAAAATAAAAGTAAATTAGTGGAGCTAAGATCTCAGCTTCATAAATAAGTTTTATAAACATTTGTCAAATGCTGGTGTACTAGGCTTTGTGATGGGTGTTGGATATTTGGTTATTTAGTGATGACTTACGTTTTCTGCAGGATGTTTACCAGGCCATGAACTAACAAGAGATTCTTCTGTGTGTGTAGGTGGGGGGATCCCAGAGTATTAAAGGAGGGAACAGTGAAATAGTGAGCCCCAGGGAACAAATCTCATTAGCCCCTGGCCTCGGAAAGCATGGGAACATCATGGCATCGTGTGATAAATGATGTGACAGAGGAGTGGAGAGACAGGGGCAGAGGGAGCAGCAGATTGCCTGGCAGCTAAGAAGGTTGGGAAAGCTTTTCTAAGACGGTGTCCTTTGAGCTGAGTTTTGAAGGATGAACAGGAGTTTGCTAAGTGGAAAAGAAAAGTCTTCTGACTGGGTAGGTCTAAATGAACAGGGTGTGTTTTAGAAACAGAGAATATCGCCTGTTCTGTGCCTGGGCGCTCCATGGCCATAAGATGACTCTGAGAACAGTGAAACGTGAAAGTGTGTGTGTGTCTGTGTATTTCTGTGGGCGGGGGCAGGGGGAGGGGTGCAACTAGGAAAGGAAGTGGGACTTGGCCACTGATGGCTTTTTCAAAAAGACTTAAACATTCATTAAGTCACCATCAATACTGATTGAAAAGTAACGCTATTGAATAGTAATTTCATTTAAAATATACTTGATTTGACAGATGCGATTTGCCTTATACCTTTCTTTCACTTCTTCCCATTTTCAGCCCCTTTGGCAGCCTGTTTCCCAGTTCCTCCTCAGGATGAGGTGCCAGCCATGCCACACAGATGGTGGTAGGGGCACCTACCAGCAGCCAGATGCCTGGTTGTAGCCCAGTCCCTGCTGCAGAGAGCTGTGTGACCTTGGCCAAATCTCTGCCCTTTTGCGGGTCTCAGAAATTAGAAATTTACTAAAGATTGCTGCCTCGATTGGGAATCCCTGATAGCTCAGTTGGTAAAGAATCTGCCTGCAATGCAGGAGACCCATTTGATTCTGGGGTCGGGAAGATCTGCTGGAGAAGGGATAGGCTACCCTCTCCAGTATTCTTGGGCTTCCCTTGTAGCTCAGCTGGTAAAGCTCAGCTTCCCAGTTATATCCTGTAGTAAGTGTATCAGGCCATGATATAGCAAGGAATTCTTATTGGGTGAAAAAAAATCCCAGAATAATAACAAGGAAATAGCCAGTCATATGGACCCCAGGGCAAAATCTCATGAACCTTGGCCAGGAGGAAGCTAAGCAAGAAGACAGTTCTTGAGCCAAAGAGGTTGGGGTGGGAGGAAAGAATGTTTTTTTTTTTCTTCCCTTTCACTGTCATGGTGGGAGCAAGCCGACCCCAGAGTAGAAGACCCATTTCTCACCGCATGGAGAATCAGTTCTGAAGCTGTGGGTCTTGCTCAATTTCTGCAGAATGCCCCAGGGTCCGAGCAAAGGGTCCACGTCCACACTGGCTCTGAGCAGCTAATTTCCTTTTTATTACTCTGGGATTGACCTTGCTCATAGGCCCACAGACCCTGAGCCCAGCACCCCATCTCCCCACTGCCACAGGAGTGCACTCCCCAGGGCCTCCATACCTCTACCACTCAGGTGGCAGGGACAGTTCCACCAGAAACTTAGCCAGCTGCCCACCACTATCCCTTCACAGACGGGTGGAATACAGGCCACAGGTAGGTCCACACTCCTTGTATGTCACCAGGGATGGTGTTTGCCCGGCTAGAAACTCTTCCCTTGGTGACTTCCTAGCCAGTAGGAGAGGGGCTTCCCTGGGGGCTCAGATAGTAAAGAGTCTGCCTGTAATGCAGGAGACTTGAGTTCGATTCCTGGGTTGGGAAGATCCCCCGGAGAAGGGAATGGCTACCCACTCCAGTGTCCTTGCCTGGAGAATCCCCTGGACAGAGGAGCCTGGTGGGCCACAGTCCAGAGGGTTGCAGAGTCAGACACGACTAAGCAACTCACACTTCCACTTTCAGCCAGTGAGTTCTCCACTGTCTCCACAGCCCGCCTGCCTCCCCTGGGTGTCGCCACCCGCGTGCTTTTCCGACGTGCATCTTTCTGGAGTTCTTAGGTCTCAGGACTCCGCCTCCTTCGTTAGCCTGACTGAGATGCCGATGCCCAGGCAAGAGAAACCCTGTGTCCTGGCAGTTGCTTACCTGGCAGAGGAGCAGGAGACGGGATACACTTTCTCTTGTGCTTCACTTTTCTGTTTGACCAGAAGCACATGTCACAGAGGGGCTTCCCTGGTGGCTCAGTGGTAAAGAACCCACTTGCCAAAGCAGGAGATACAGGAGACAATTCCTGGGCTGGGAAGAGCCCCTCGGGAAGGAAATGGCAACCCACTCCAGTATTCTTGCCTGGGGACTCCCACGGACAGAGGAGTCTGGCGGACTAGAGTCCATGGGGTGGCAAAACAGTCGGACACAACCAAGCGACTGTACAACAGAGGATGTCAGCTTCTGCTTAAAGACTGGCCTGTGGGATTTTTCAAAAGATCTGGGGTTCTTTTTTTCTAATTTTTATTTTATATTGGAATATAGTTGAATGATTTAGTTATACATATATCGATAACAATTCATATTCAAATTCTTTCCCATTTAGGTTATTAAAGAATATTGAGCAGAGTTCCCTGTACTATGCAGTAGGTCCTTGTTAGTTATCTGTTTTAAATACAGCAGTGTATAAATATCCCAAACTCCCTAAGTGTTCCTTCCCCTCAACCTTTCCCCTGATAATTATAAATTCTTTCTCTGTGACTCTGATTTCTGTTTTGTAAATAAGTTCATTTGTATCATTCTTTTTAGATTTTGGTATTTGTCTTTCTCTGACTTGTTTCACTTCGTATGGTAAACTCTAGGTCCATCCATGTCGCTGCAAATGGCATTATTTCATTCTTTCTAACAGCTGAGTATTATTCCACTGTATATATGGGCCACATCTTCCTTATCCATCTGTCTTACACAGAGGATATAAAGGGAAAGTGAGTGAAGTCGCTCAGTCGTGTCCGACTCTTTGCGACCCCATGGACTGTAGCCTACCATGCTCCTCCGTCCGTGGGATTCTCCAGGCAAGAGTACTGCAGTGGGTTGCCATTTCCTTCTCCAGGAGATCTTCCCAACACAGGAATCGAACCCGGGTCTCCTGCATTGCAGGAAGATGCTTTACCATCTGAGCCACCAGGGAAGCGGCCGAAGAGGAGGGTGGGACAAATTGAGAGAGTAGCATTGAAAAATACACATTCCTGCTACTGCTGCTGCTAAGTCACTTCAGTCGTGTCCAACTCTGTGCGACCCCATAGACGGCAGCCCAGCAGCCTCCCCTGTCCCTGGGATTCTCTAGGCAAGAACACTGGAGTGGGTTGCCATTTCCTTCTCCAATGCATGAAAGTGAGAACTGAAAGTGAAGTCGCTCAGTCGTGTCTGACTCTTAGCAACCTCATGGACTGCAGCCCGCCAGGCTCCTCTGTCCATGGGATTCCCCAGGCAAGAGTACTGGAGTGGGGTGCCATTGCCTTCTCCGAGAGGATGTAAGCTTCTGTTTAAAGACTGGCCTGTAGGGTTTTTTTCAGAAGATCTGGGATTCTTGCCTCTTGTATCTACTGCAGAAAAAAACACAGGAACATGGACACAGACAAGATATAAGTGCTTCTTCAAATGCTAAGCGGTGAAAAGGCACAGAGAGAAGGCAGGTGGAGTCTTGGCAGGTTTTCTCAGGAATCATTTCCAATCACGTATTGCTGCCACATGCTTCTCTCAGGCTGCTGTTAGTGTGGATGGGATTTCTTTTCTGGAACCTTCTTAGCACACTTCCTGCCTGCCTGTGCCTGGCCAAGTAAGACTATATGTAGCCTTCAGTTAAATAAGAATCATTTGTCTGAAACCAACACATGCCACTGACTTGCTACCTGCGAAAGGTTGTTTGCTGTTTAGTGAGCCTGGCAATTTCGAGTTTCAGCTGTTTGAGTGGTTTTAAACAGGCTGCTTTTAGAAGGAACATCCTATCCTGTGGTTTCCAAACCTGGTTTTGTGATGCCCTAAAATGTCCACCAGTTTCCCCAGGGGAATTGTAAGACGCTCAGAAAAATTCCAAAAACAAACAAATTAGAATTAACTTTTGGCCAAAGAATAGCTGCTCGAGGACAAGAGAGGAAAAACACCATCAGTGATGAGAGCTGGGCTCCAGAAGGGAGGGGAGGGGACTGGTCACCATCCTTGGTGGTGTGCGGAGCTCTGCCACAGAGGACGAGAACACGGGTGCGCCATGGCCACGCTTTGCAGAGTCCCCGAACTTAAGGGATGTGATGCGCGTTGTAGGAGAGGCTGGTGTGGGGCCATGGCTTTGCAGAGTCCCAGACCTTAAGGGCTGTGATGCACGTTGTAGGAGAGGCTGGTGTGGGGCAGAGTGGGGAGCGGGGAGGAGTGAAGAGGACAGTCGGGATGACAGCGATACCAGAGAGCCTGCCTTATGGCTGAACCTAGAAATGTGATCCCATGAAGACTGCCTTTTCCACAAAGTAACTGACCGTAAGAAAGTAACTGACCGTAACAACCCCTGAGGCCTGGCCGGCCACGCTGGCAGTGGACACAAGACAGCCTGAGGAAGTGGTGCCGACACGGGCAGGGCAGTGCTGGCCGGGGCCTCCACAGCACCCAGACTCAGTACCAAGGACTGTCCCGTCGGTGGCCCAGAGTCTCTTGACAGGCACCTTTCCCAGCCCCAGCTCCACAGACGCACCCTGCTCTCACTGTGCTGATCAGCTCACCAGGTCCCTGAGACCACAAGCAGCTTCTGTCAGAACACAGAGGCCACTGGCCCTAGAAAGACAAATACAAAGTGGAGCGGCTCCTTGTAAATGGGTAAGGGAGAGTCTGTGCCTGTCTACAAGGATACAGGCCATCCCTAATTCACCCAGCCCTGCCGCACTGGCTGGGAAAGGGACCGCACTCTGGCCACTTCCACAGAGGTGTCACCAGGAGGGGCTGCAGGGACTAGATTGGACAGGTCTGGCAAGGAATGTGGTCCAGGGGAGGCTGTCTCTGGTTCTGACTGTGAGCTCCATCTCCAAGTGTGGTCACCAGGGCAGAGCTGACAGCGTGAGCCTCTGCAGGGGTGTTGAAGGGCACCCACGGTGCTGGCACAGACCGGGAGAGGTAGAGGAGAGGGCCTGATGATGAAGGGAGTAAGACATGAGGACTTAGATCTAAAGGTGTTAGAGAAGGTTCTAAGCAGAGGAGCACACTCACATTTGTCAGGACTGAGTTGAAGGATAGTACTGAGCGCTGACGATGTGCAGGCGCTGTAGGTGTTGATCCTACCAAAGCAGGTGAGGCAGGGTCCCCAACCTGGAGTTGTGCACAAGCTCGTATATGCGAGCCAGAAACACAGTTTCAATGGGTGGCGTTCAGCTGTTCATTCATGCCTGACTCTGCGACCCCATGGACTGTAGACGGCAGCCAGGCTCTTCTGTCCATGGGATTCTCCAGACAAGAAAACTGGAGTGGGTTGCCATTTCCTCCTCTAGGTGATCTTCCCAACCCAGGGACTGAACCCACATCTCCTGTGGCTCCTGGATTGGCAGGTAAATTCTTTACCACTGAGCCACCTGGCAAACCCAATTCCAACTGAGGGGGTGAGTAGATGCATAGAGTGCTTTGCGGTCAGGGGGACTCTTTTCTGGAAAGAGAAGTTGACCTAGCTGTCTTGAGGGATGAGGCAAAACCAGCCAGGAAGGAAGGTGGCATTGCAATAAGAAGGATCAGAGTCAACAAGAGCCCCAGCAGTGAACCGGTTTAGTTAGGGCTGACTACACATTTTGTGGAGCCCAGTGCAAAATGAAAACATGGAGCCCCAGTTCAAAAAGCAAGATGGAAAGTACCATTGAAGATAGTGAATATAAAGCTGTTTCCTTTCTTCTCTGATCTCTCTCTCTCTCTTTCACTTGGTTTTTTTCTTTGCTACTTCATGCCATTGTAAGTAAAGAAATCTTTTTTAAAAAACTTAAATAACTGGTGTGAATTTTACCATTCATGTTTATATTGTGCACTACCAAAAGATAAGATCACTTAACTCACGTGTGGAGTCCACCAAGATGATACAGTTTGTTTTTCACGGCTCCTATGTTCCTGTGTAATTTGTTCTTAGCAGACCAGTGAAAATGCTGCACAAAACAAACGCCTCTGTTTCTCTTCTTAATATGCCCACAGTCTATCCCCACTCCCTATGTTTGGCTCCCTGAATAAAAGAAAAGGAACTGTGAGTTGCCCTATCTTTCCCTCTTCTATAACATTTTTAGCATGAGTTATTATCTACTCCAAGGAAGTAACACAAGTAAGAAAGAATATAATGGGATTACTTGGTTATGTATGGTTCTTAGCATACTGCACATTCAAGGTTCTGTTTAGAATGGCAAGTGTGGCCTCTGGGGCTGTGATGCCCCGTGCACTCAGTCACAGGGACAACACACCTGCCTTGTCTGAATCTCTGAATCTCACCATAACCCCACGAGCAGTGGGCCCACCGGTGTCCCCTGCACACAAATGGGCCATGGGAAGGTGGACACATGTACTGTGTCCTCTGCTTATGCACATGCCCCGTTGTCCTATTAGATTCTAACTATAAAATAAAAATCCAAACTAAAATGATTAAGAATTACAAGATGGCAATAGCAGAGCTTTAAAAAGGTGATTGCCCGGTTCACATGTCCATGAAGCTACCTCCAGGCATGGCACCATGGGGAGTATGAGCAGTTAGGTATGGGCAAGAGATCTCAAAGCTGGCAACCCGAGGGTCAAATGCACTCCCAAGACGTCTTGTCAGCCTTAAACTTAAATGCCTTTAGGTCAGCTGCTCTTCCAATCCACCCCAGTCTCTGTTGTTACTCATCCTCTCATACTCAGCCTGCTTCACTCATTTCCATCGCACCTGGCCCCTAGAGGCATTTGAGTTTGAGAACTCTGATTGAGGGGAGATGGCAAGAAGTGATGGCGTTGAAGGAGGGGCTGATGTACTGGGATAGGACTTAGGGCTTCCTGCAGCAGTTGATGATGATGAGTTAAGAGTTTAAGCAGCAAAGCAGTTCAGGACTTCTGGGGGCAGGGTTAGAAGGGGTTAGACATGAGCCATAGAAACCACCATCGTTACTGGAGTGATCCAGGCAAGGGACAGTGAGGTCTAAGCTAAGCACAGAGGTGGAATGGAAGAGCTGAGAAGTGAAGAGGTGGGAGACAGCGACCAATGGGGTCATGTGTGGAGGAGAGGTGGACAGCAGGGAGAACCAAGATTCCCGGGTTGGTGAATCTTGGCCATAGGAAAGTGGACATGGTTGGTGCGCCGTGCCTTTCTCCCAGACAGGAAGTATAGGAGGAACAGGCTGTGAACTGAAGCAAATGAATTCCTTTTTGAATCCATTAAGGAGTCAGGAGGACACTCAGGGGGGACGTGTCTCATAGCGGGGTGGCCACCTGGCGCTCAGAAGCAGTCTGGGCTGAGTGAGAGCCAAGTGTGCCCGGGGAATACAGAAAGAAGAAGAGGAAGATGAGGGGCTGAAACCGGGGCTCTGAGAGATGACATCTGAATGGTGGGCAGAAGAGAGAACCAGCCAAAGACAGGAGAGAGGGGTAGGAAAACCGAGTGTGTGAGGGGGGCGGGTGCACAAGACAGGCTTGACTCAGATAAAAGGGCCAGAGAGTATCCCCAGTGGACGCTGCGCAAGTGTTTAAGGCAGCCATCGGGGAGGGGCAGAGGAGTGTGTTGAGGCTGCTCCATCCTGTAGCAGAGGCCCGCCACGTGACAGCCACAGCTGGGAGCCCTAGAGGGCAGAGGGGCCTATTATGTGTTGACTTCTTTTTATTAGATGGAAAGATTGAGCAGCTTGATGTGCTGAGAGGAAAAGCCCCTACAGACCCTGGGAACCTTTTTTTTTTTGGTTGTTAACCTATAAACATTTTAGAAGATAATACATATAATAGATAAAGCAAGATGTCCTTTAGCTTCAAAGAAATGCACTCAAATGGCCTTTTGTATCCTCGGACCATAGTTGGTTGAATCTGAGGACGAGGAACTCTGACATATGGAAGCTGCACCGTATTTATTGTACTGAGACATTTTACATGATGGTCTTGAGCCTCTGTGAATTTTATTATCCATCAGGACTCCTGGAACCAATCCCCCACAGATATCAAGGGGAAACTATTTCAAATATAACTGGGGCTTAAGGAAAAAACAGGATGAGATGGTTGGCTAGCATCATCGACTCAGTGGACATGAATTTGAGCAAACTCTAGGAGACAGTGAAGGGTTGGGAAGACTGCTGTACTGTCCATCGGGTTGCAAAGAGTTGAACATAATTTAGCAACTGAATAACAACAAAGGACAAGGCACTAGAGAATGAGTTTGGGACAAATAGCTTGATTTCGTGGTCCTGTCTCTATCCTCTATTCCTAGTTTATAGATGGTATTTTACATGTGAGGGCTACACCATCTGCAAATAAAGAAATTTAGAAAGCAGTATAATAGAAATGTTAGAATCCTCCAAGTTATTTTTCTTGTTGTTGTTTTGTTTTAGTCAAGTAGGAATAGAACTTCTACATTTTACTTAAGCTGTTGAAGGGACAAATAAAAAATCTTTTCACCGGAGAAGATGAAATTAATAAAAATGGTAGGTATTTACCATAGTTAACTTCTATAAAGAAGGAACCCTCTCTGTGCATAAATCTCCTTTGAGGGGGGTTTAATCATCTAATACATTTGGTTCAGCTGGAGCAAAATCATTCATTTCCTCTCAAGTGGCAGTTTTAATTCTAATAGCAAAATTTTTATACATTACATATATATGCTTTCCTGAAAGAGAATTATCATATCTTCAAGTACTCCAAATGACCACATATCACTTGGGCAACCACTTAAAGAAAAGAGAGATCAAAAGATTATTTAAAAAATGAAGCATGCTAATTTATCACATCAAATTTGTCATGACTTCATAGCATTTTAGGCAGGAGGAAGGCCTATTATATATGCTGTCTGCCATCTTTTTTTTAAAAAATAATTTAATTGTTTATTTTTTTGGAGGCTAATTACTTTACAATATTGTATTGGTTTTGCCATACATTGACATGAATCCGCCACGGGTGTACATGTGTTCCCCATCCTGAACCCCCTCCCACCTCCCTCCCCATCCCATCCCCAGACCCTGGGAATCTTTGAAGCAGGGCCAGCTGTCTCCCAGGACCATTGATGATGAGATGAGTTAGTACATAGAGACAGCTTAGGAAATGTTCCCTGTCACCATACTCTGGGGAGAACTTCTGAGCTGCAGGCAGAGGCATTCCCTTTTCTCCACAGCGCCTTTGAAATCTCTCCCTTCTTTCTCTCATTACCCTTGGAAAGGAATAAACTCGTGGCTTCTTCTCTCCAGGGCTGACAGTTTGCCGCCAAGGGTGGGAGCATCTAAACGGCCCCAGACGCCAGACCGTAGTGATGGGCCTGGGCCTCGTGGTTTACTGACCTCCCTTGAACCCGCCTTCACATGCTCCCAGACCACACACACCTATCACCATTTCTGCCTGCGCTGGCTCCCCCTGTGTGTTGCTGGCATTCGCTCTATGTGAGGGCATATGCTGATACATCCTGAGGGCCTGGGTGTCAGGACTTGGGAGCTGTAAGCTGAGACTCCCTTCTTCCTACAGAAATAAAGATGCTTGAGTCTAGAAGCAGACTCCATCTGTTTTAGTTTCCTATGCCTCCTGTAACAAATTACCACAAATTTAATGGCTTAAACAATAGAAATTTATTCTCGAATGTTCTGGAGACTAGAAGGCTGAAATGAGTCTTTTAGGACTAAAATCAAGCTGTTGGGAGACTGGTTGCTTCCTGAGGCTCCAAGGGATGGCCCAGTCCTTGCTTTTTCTAATCTCGGGTGGCTGCCCGCATTCCTTGGCTTAGGGCCTCCTCCTCATCCTTCCTTTGCTTCCATCATCAGGTTGCCTCCTCTTCTGCAGTCAAATCTTCCTCTGCCCCCCTATTATGAGGATACTTATGACTGTGATTAGGACTCCCTGAATAATACAAGCTAGTCTCCCCACTCCCCTGGCCACCCTCCATCACAGCATCCCTGATGTAATCACGTTGGCAAACTCTCTGTTGCCATATATAGTCTGGTTCACAGGTTCCAGGATTAGGAGTTGGATACCTTTGGAAGACAGTCCTCAGCCTGCCATACCACCATCAGAGTGCATTCTCCAAGCGTGCTCATGATGTAGAGAGGGCATATATTTTGCTTGTTTTTCTGTGGAAGAAATGAAAGCTCTGTGACTTTTCAGATGTAACACAGACCTTGGGGGTCTGTAGCAGGATGAAGAGCAATGCCAGACCTCTGGCTACAAATCGGGGGTGGGGGTGCACATTCTCTAGCTTCACATTAAGGCCCTATTACCGCAGAGCCTTAGTGCTGAGACAGAACCCTGTAGGGGTTTGGAAGCTGCCGGGGGCAACACAGTGCATCGAAGCTTAGACGAGTCCCAGTTTCCAAGAGCTCATCTGCAGTTTCCGCGTCTGGGCAGGAAGGTGGTGTAGCCATAGTGACTCTGACAGAAACTCCCGGCCTCTCACAGCCACTTGCAAGGCTCTGGGTATTGGCTGGGGTCTGCCTCTGATGCAGGGAGTTGGGTCTCACTGGGCTTTTCCAGGGGAATGGGGCAAGTAAAAATGCCCCCCTCTGGGCATGGCACGCTAGGGCTCACCATAGTTCTGAGGAGGCACAGCTTCTCCGCTAGCAGCCAGGGTCCCACTCAGCACCAGGGAATGAGATATTTTCCATCAGAACTCTGCTGCCCAGGCTCAGCCAGATTCTTTTGTTTTATTGTCTCGAGCAGATGAGCTCAGTTGTGGGGGAATGAGGCTTTGGCTGGTAGGCTCTGTTGTTTGTCTTACAGAGACCAAAACCCTCCTCTCTCTGTCAGACCAGGACCTAATAAACCCCACACAGAGATGCCTGAACCCTGCCAATTGCACCCAACTGTGCGGTCTGCCTGGGAAACAATGTTTATCCTGCTTTCAGACGCCTGGCTGCCCCAGGCTCGGGGCCAAGGGCACAGCGCCTGCCCCGTCCTGCCAGCTCAGACCACTAATGGGGGAGCAGGAGGGATGGAACAGATTGAAACAGTTTGGAAACAGGGGGTGGCCTGGAGTTGAGAGGGCCCTGAATCTGAACCGTGGGCCCTTGCTCTTTGGTCCCATGTGAGTGTCAGGGCAGATCCCTCTCATCGCTGCTGCCCATCTGTGAGCCAGTGTTGATGGCAGGTTGGGGAGGGGGTGTTCTGCTTGTCCCAGCTGCCAGGAGGAGGAAGAGTGTGAAGTCAAAGTGTTAGCTGCTCATTCATGTCCGACTCTTTGCGACCCCATGGACTGTAGCCCGCCAAGTTTCTCTGTCCGTGGCATTCTCCTGATAAGAATACTGGAGTGGGTAGCCATTCCCTTCTCCAGGGGATCTTCCTGACCCAGGGATTGAACCCAGGTCTTCTACATTGTCGGCGGATTCTTACCATCTAAGCCATCAGAGAGAAGGAGGAAGTTGTAAAAGCTGGGTTAATCAGCTTCTCCCACATCCCTCTCTTCCCGTCTCCTTCATAACCCATTAGTGCAGAGACAAAAAGAGCAAAAAGACATGCTCTCATCAAGTGGTCACGTTATTTTAGTATCATTCGGGGCCATGTTCAATATCATAATACTGCACAGTAAGCATGCAGGCAGGCTTTTGATTTGATTTAGAACCCAGCATGGCTATGGGGCTTCGCAGGTGGCACAGTGGTAGAGAATCTGCCTGCCAATGCAGGAGATGCAAAAGATGGGGTTGTGATCCCTTGGGCAGGAAGATCCCCTGGAGTAGGAAACAACAGCCCACTCCAGTATTCTTGCCTGGAGAATCTCATGGACAGAGGAGCCTGGCGGGCTACAGTCTGTGGGATTGTAAGGAGTCAAACAGGACTGAGCAACTGAGAACACACACACACACACACACACACACACTGATTCTAGTGGTCTTTGAGGACTTCTCAGGGGGTCACTCAGGAGGGCATGGCAGAGTGCCTGTCCTACTAAAGCAGACCTGACCTTTGAAGGAGGCTCCTACAGCCCAGAACAAGTTCCTTATGTGGGAAATTGGTCCCAGGCCTCTCCAATTCCCAGAATGGGGTCCTGGCACCCTGCTCACAGGGGCATAGGCTTGAGGACAGCTCTCTCAGACCCAGCAGGTGGGCCTCCGGGACATGACACCCACTGCACAGTCAGGGCTGCTCTCTGCTGCTGGTCTGGGCCAACGACCTTGGGGCCGCCCGGTGGCTGGTGAAGCTCTATGTTCCTGGTCATGCAGAGTCCTCTCCTCTGATCACCTTTCTCATGCTGCCATGTATTCATCCAAGTTTCACAGCATCTGCCAGTGCCCACGGCCTGTCAGACACTGTGTTCTGAGGACCAAGGACACAAAGGGGACAGCCACAGCTCCTACCCCCTGGGGTTTATGCTTGAGGTGGGGATGGGCATTGAATCAGGAGAGAGATGCACAAGCCTTGTCAAAACAGAAGGGGACATGTCCTGTAAGAGAGGTACATTCACAATACTGTGGGAGCAGGATGGAATCCAGTGTGGGGATAGAATGGTTTTCCAGAGGAGAAAGTGGTATCAAAAAGCATATGGGAGCTTAGATCCCTGAGGGGTGAGTTTGTAGGACTAAGAAGAGGTCAGCAGAGCAAAGCGTGGTGGCATGAATGTGGCCCAGGATGGTGGCAATAGACGGCTTCATAAGAGTAGACTAGGATAAATAGGGGGCTTCCCAGGTGGTGCTAGTGGTAAAGAACCTGCCTGCCAATGCAGGAGACAGATGAGATGCAGGTTCGACCCCTGGGTCGGGAAAATCTCCTGGTGTCAGAGATGGCAGCCCACTACAGTATCCTTGCCTGAAGAATCCCATGGACAGAGGAGCATGGTGGGCTACAGCCCATGGGGTCCCAAAGACTCAGATACAACTGAGTGACTGAGCACATCTCGGATAGATGAGAGGAGCAGCAGGGGGAGGATGCTGGGCAAGCATGTGGTGTCCGGTTGGTTACACAGGACTGTAGAAGCCTGTGGAGGGCTTCAGACTCCAGGAGGGGCAACCAGCAAGGGCCCTAGGGGTGGGGCATTCTTCCATCAGCCTAACCCCTCCATCCCCCTCTCCTCCATCAGGAAGGTGCAAGGACACCCTCTCCACCATCACAGGGCCGATTACGCAAAACACGTATGGGCGGAATGAGGGGGCCTGGATGAAGGACCCCCTGGCCAAAGATGAGCGGATTTACGTAACCAACTATTACTATGGCAACACCCTGGTAGAGTTCCGGAACCTGGAGAACTTCAAACAAGGTACGTACTACAGGTCCAGCTCGAGGGAGGGTCTTCCTTCTCCATGTCCTATGTTTTAATGACCAGATCACCTAAGGTGGAGACAGTGGATAAGAAGGGAAAAACCTTCTGATGGTAAAAGGAACTTCTAGCAATAGGATGTCCCGCTTCCACACCCCCTTCCATCTTCCAGCCCCTGACAGATGGGACAACCTGAAATCCAGTCCAGAAGACAGCAGTGATACACCTTCCCTTTCCCGTGGTCCTTGACTGTTTACAAACCATGTTCATGTATGTTAGCATCTGAATCTTTAAAGTAGCTGAACGAGGGGAGTGGGAATTGTCATTTATAAATGACAGATGAGGGTGCCTTGCGGAAGTAGGAAGTGGCAGAGCCAAGACACAAACCCAGGGCTCCAGACCCCAAGCCCATGGCGCATCCCCTCCCTTTGGGCTGCCCCCTCGCCCTCCCTGCCTGGCAGCTGTCACTGCACCATCGCCCTGAAGCCTCCTGCCTTCTCACTGCCCGCAGGTCGCTGGAGCAATTCCTACAAGCTCCCCTACAGCTGGATTGGCACGGGCCATGTGGTGTACAATGGTGCCTTCTACTACAACCGGGCCTTCACCCGCAACATCATCAAGTATGACCTGAAGCAGCGCTATGTGGCCGCCTGGGCCATGCTCCATGACGTGGCCTATGAGGAGGCCACGCCCTGGCGGTGGCAGGGCCACTCGGACGTGGACTTTGCTGTGGACGAGAATGGGCTATGGCTCATCTACCCGGCCCTGGACGATGAGGGCTTCAGCCAGGAGGTCATTGTGCTGAGCAAGCTCAACGCCGTGGACCTGAGCACACAGAAGGAGACCACGTGGCGCACGGGGCTCCGGAGGAACCTCTATGGCAACTGCTTTGTCATCTGCGGGGTGCTGTACGCCGTGGACAGCCACAACCAGCGCAATGCCAACATCTCCTATGCCTTCGACACCCACACCAACACCCAGATCGTCCCCAGGCTGCTCTTTGAGAATGAGTACTCCTACACCACCCAGATAGACTACAACCCCAAGGACCGCCTGCTCTATGCCTGGGACAATGGCCACCAGGTCACCTATCACGTCATCTTCGCCTACTGACACCCCTGTCCCCACAAGCAGAAGTGCAGAGGGGCTACTGGCACCTTGTGTGTGTGTTTGTGTGTGTGTGTGTGCGCGCGCATGTGTTGTTTAAAAAATATATATTATTTTGTATAATATTGCAAATGTAAAATGACAATTTGGGTCTATTTTTTCTATGTGGA
Source organism: Tragelaphus eurycerus (assembly GCA_935064755.1). NCBI lineage: Eukaryota > Metazoa > Chordata > Mammalia > Artiodactyla > Bovidae > Tragelaphus > Tragelaphus eurycerus. The sequence goes on along the minus strand of CAKXYN010000095.1, from coordinate 573,823 downwards.
TTGTAGATCAATCCATTCGTGTATGTGCTGGTCTCACCCTCCATGGTTTATATTTTTGTGCAAATCAACTTCTCCTTTTGACCAGTAACCACCTTCCTCCAAACCCTCAACCCCCTCCAGCTTCCTGATCTCCATCTGAGAAGGTTTTGTCATCAGGGTCTTGTAGGCAGATGGCACCAGGAGCAGGAGTGAAGGAGGCAAGAAAGAAGCGCTAAGGGACGGGAAGTTTTTTTTATGTATTGGAGAAGTTTTTGAAGGAAAAAAAAAACATAAAAAAATGCTTTTTTTTAAAAATAAAGAAGAAATTAAAAATCACCCCAAATGCGTTTTTGTTTAGCATGGCTATGTCTGACAGGATTATACGCCTCCCCAGAAGGAGATGAGTGTATGTTTCACAGAACTGTCCTCACGCTGAGCAGCTCCCAGGCAGCTCCTCTCCCTCCTAATACGGGGCTCCATTGGGGGGGCTGAGGGGTGGAATTTGGAATGAGCTGACTCCCGCGGCACTTGCTCTGTGGCATTGATCCCTCCCCGGCTCTTCCACTGTCAACCAGCTTCCTTGATCTGTTCGGGTTTTTTTCTAGTCCTTACCCAAGATGAAGGAACCTGTTCATTCCTTTGTCTTCCTCCATGTAGTCTGGTGGTTGGCACCATTGAAAATATAAAGGTGAGTGTGACCTTCACCCTGTACTTATGAAGCTTACAAACAATCAATTTCCCCCTTTCCCACAGTCCTCTCCTCCGCGGATCCTGAACATTCACATTCAGCCAGCCTTCCTTCCCAGCTTCCCCAGCAGGGGAAGGGCCTTCTGAAACAAGGCCCCTGAGGGAGCTGGGTAGACCCTCCCCATGCATGCGTGTAAGTGCCTGCTGCCCACAAGCAAGCCCTTTCCTCCACATGACACAAATCAGGAGAGAGAAGCCTGGGCAGAGACAAGCCCACCGACAACCAGATGCTGGCCGAGGTGATCACGGAGCAGGCCAACTTCAGTGTCTGCTGAGTCTGGTCCTCTCTGAGGACCAGAGCACGGCCTGGTCCTCCAAAGTCCTCTACACCATCCCCGCCAGCCCCAGCCACCCACCCCAGACCATGCCAAGTAGCTGTTCCCAGACACCATCAAAGGGGTGGGAGCCACAGGCCTTGGGAGCAGCACCCCAGGCAGTTACAGAGACAGAGTGCTCTTGAGTGTTTCCCTTTCCAAGGAGGCCTGGGGGGCCTGGCTGTGACTCTGTTTGTCCTGGCCTTGGAGGGACATCTTTCTCCTGATGTTGTGGGTGGTAGGCAGAACCCAAGAGGGATGTGGGAAGAGTCAGGTCACCACACTGTCCCCACACTGCACCATCTCTACCTCCACCCCCATAGAGGGGGCAGCACTGCCTGCTGAGTCCTTGTGCACAGAACACACCCCTCCCCCTGCCCTGCCCCGCCCCTCCCCCTCCGTGGCGCGCCCCCCCCACCCCCCCACCCCGCAGTCATCCCGGCAGCTTATACATCTCTGCACAGTGGGTGGCTTCCACCCCCACCCCGCTAGCAGCTTCCTCCACTTAGACTATTCTAAATAACGAAAATCCAAGTGACTTCACTTTGTCTTGGGGCTGTTTGGGTCAAATTCTCTGGAACAGATGCTAGTGCCTATCAGGCTTGGAGGCAGCAGCAGGGCTTACAAGCCGGTATGTCTGGGGTTCAAAAAGACTTTGATGGACGATAATGGGGGTAGAGTTGCCCACGTCCAGAGGCCTTGCCCTGCTAGAGGAGAGAGAAGCATTGCCTCCCTAGACTTTGGCCCTTCTGTAGTTGGAAACCATAGCAGAGTCAGCATGAGCCCCAGGTTGGGCTGCTCTGAGGGAATGAGGTAAGCCACCAGAGAGTCGCTGGTGGGAGCTCACATCTTATGGAAATGCTCATCTATCTATCCAGCCATCTGTCTATCCAGCCAGCCATCTACGTTGCCCGCCCCCCCCACACACACCCATCCATCTATGTAAAGTGATACATTGCCAGACTTCCCAGGTGGCTCAGTGGTAAAGAATCTGCCTGCCAATGCAGGAGATGTAGGAGATGCAGGTTTGATCCCTGGGTCAGGAAGATGCCCCGGAGAAGGAAATGGCAACCCACTCCAGTATTCTTGCCTGGAAAATCCCATGGACAGAGGAGTCTGGTGGGCTACAGTCCATGGGGTCGCAAGAATCAGACACAACTAAGTGTGCACACATGTACACCAGACGCCCAGACAAGGGCTTGTCACCTAGGACACACTCAGCCCTCGGCGGACCTCACAGCTGGGCGGCCCAGAGGCTTGTGCTGGTTGTGTGCCCCTCTCCTCTCTGTGCCTGAACCATAGCCTAGGCACTTTGCTCTATCCCGATCTTGCCAGGACCTCCCAATCTGCCCACTCCTCAGGTCTCTGCATCAACCTCCTGAGGGTTGGGCTGCCCTGCCATGTTAAGAAAGGAAGGTCTCAGACTTCAAGTTTCCAGGGCAGATTGGCCTTCAGGGATAAGCCTTAGGAACAAGCAATGGGGATCAGTAGGATGTGGGCAGGGACCAGGAAGGGCCCCAGCTGCCATGGAAAATAATTCATTCTGGGAGGCCTGGCTCAAAGGTGTAGGTGTAGGTGTAGGGGTCCTAGGATATGAGCCGTGTCCCCTGGAAAGCCAGAACCTGGGCTGAGGAGCCTAGAAGCAGGAGCAGCAGAGCAAGGACCAGGCACCTGTATCACCTACGCCAAAGGAGTAAGCGTCCACAGCCTGGACCCTCGGGCCCCCGGCAGGGCTGGTCAGCAGGTAAGAAGGCAGCTGCCCACCTCCTCAGTGACTCTGGGATCAGGCTCCCACATGGACACTCATGTGGCTCCTCACCCGAGCACCCGTTTTCCTGCCCTGGCTCCTCTGAGCTCCTCCCAGCCCCTCTCAGTCGTCAGGGAGCTCCCCCTGCTGGGAGCGCCAGGGGCCATGAGAAGCAGCCCCAGGGATGCCAGCTGCAGCCTGACTGGGCAGCCGAAATGCCCACTCAGGCCAGGTGAAGATCTGCTCCCCAAGTACCTCCCACACGCTGGAAGGAGGAAGCAGCGGAAGGGGGGACCTCAGGTCTGAAGCTGGGTGGTCGGAAACACTTCCCCTGAGCACATCTAGGACTTCTCCAAGCAGCTTTCTCATCGCATGACTGAGTTTCAGAAACATGAAGAATTAGAGAATGAGTTTTTCAGAAAGTTGAAGAGGTGGACAAACAGCCAGGTAGGTACTGACCCTCCTGGCCTTTCCCTCACCTGGGAAATCTTCCAGCTCTCAGATTTGCCAAGTCTTCTCTGAGCTTTGTAACCCATCACCTAACCTGGGGCATTTTTTTTTTTAATTTATTTTTAATTGGAGGATAATTGCTTTACAACGTCGTGCTGGTTTCCACCATTCAACAGCATGAATCCGCCGTAGGTATACGTATGTCCCTGCCCTTTGGACCTCCCTTCCACCCAGCCCGCCCCCTCTCCCAGCCCTCTAGGTTGTCACAGAGCACCAGGTGGACAGCAGCTTTCCACTAGCTATCTATTTTGCATATGGTAACATATGTCTCAATTTGTCCCACTCCCTCGGCTCCCTACCCTCACTGTTTCCACAAGTCTGTTCTCTCTGTCTGCATCTCTATTCCTGCGCCCTCCAAATAGGTCCATCAATACCATTTTTCTAGATTCCACATATATGCATTAATATACGATATTTGTGTTTCTCTTTCTGACTTACTTCTCTCTGTATAATAGACACTAAGTTGATCCACTTCAGTTCAACTGACTCACCTTCACTCCTTTTTATGGCTTATGGATGTGAGAGTTGGACTGTGAAGAAGGCTGAGCGCCGAAAAATTGATACTTTTGAACTGTGGTGTTGGAGAAGACTCTTGAGAGTCCCTTGGACTGCAAGGAGATCCAACCAGTCCATTCTGAAGGAGATCGGCCCTGGGATTTCTTTGGAAGGAATGATGCTAAAGCTGAAACTCCAGTATTTTGGCCACCTTATGCGAAGAGTTGATTCATTGGAAAAGACTCTGATGCTGGGAGGGGTTGGGGGCAGGAGGAGAAGGGGACGACAGAGGATGAGATGGCTGGATGGCATCACTGACTCGATGAATGTGAGTCTGAGTGAACTCTGGGAGTTGGTGATGGACAGGGAGGCTTGGCATGCTGTGATTCATGGGGTCGCAAAGAGTCGGACACAACTGAGCAACTGATCTGATCTGAATAATCTGTTGTATATATGTACCACAACTTTTTTATCCATTCATCTGTCAGTGGACATCTAGGTTGCTTCCATGCCATGGCTATTGTAAATAGAGCTGCAATGAACACGTGGATACATGTGTGTTTTTTTGAATTATTAACCTGGGGCATTTTAACTGCTTGATACTGATGGGAAAATAGATTTACTTTTGTTTTCCTATTAAAATATTTTCCAACAGTATCATTTTCAAAAGTGGAGAAAAATATGACTAACAATCTATACATTATTTTTGCACTTATCTGTTCATGTTTACATGTATCCATCAACAAATATTCACGGAGCCCCCACTGGGGAATCTGAGTGACCAAGACAAAGTCCCTGAGCTCAGGAGTCTTATATTCTGAAGCAGAGAAGAGAAAAGGAATGTACTGATGTGTGTTATGACGGGTGGCAATAAAAATAAAGCAGGGAAAGAATATAGAGAAACACAGGAGGAAGAGAAGGCATGGCTTCTTGTGTAGGCAGGTCAGAGAAAGTCTCTGCAATATGGGGACATTTGGACAGAAGCAGAAGACAGCAGGACTGAGCATGCAGACCGCAAGAGACTGACAGCAGGGGACGGGACCGGCCAACGCCTTGCAGTAGCCCCTCTCAGCAGCATCAGTCCAGAGCAGTGAGCCTCCAGGCTCCGGGTGAGGCTGCCAAGGCACCCACAGCCAACCCAGCCCCCGGGCAACGAGCACATGTATTCTGTGGCCACGTGATGTGCTCACACGCCTGGAAACAACTGGCTGGTGGCCTGCAGCGCTGTTTCGTGTTATCACCAAGGGAGGGCTTCCCTGGTGGATAAGTGGTAAAGAATCCGCCTTTCAATGCAGGAGATACGAGTTTGATCCCTGGGGTGGGAAGGTTCCCTGGAGAAGGAGATGGCAAGCCTTTCCAGGATTCTGGCCTGGGAAATCCCATGGACGGAGGAGCCTGGCAGGCTACAGTCCTGAGGATCACAAAGACTTGGACACAACTTAGAGACTAAACAATAACAACAAAACACCAAGGGAATTGGGATGTCTGCTGCAGGAAACTGTCCCCAAGACCGCGGTCTGAGTTCTGATTCCCCAACTCGGCATTCATATGACCTCAGAAAAGAGCACACACAGCCTATAAGGAAGATAGATCCATGGAAGATTAGAAGAGGGCAGTGCAAGTAAAAGCAAGTGGAAATCGCTAGCCAAAGTTCTCGTTTAAATTTCTTGAGCCAGCTTCTCCTCTCGACTTCCCTGATGGTCTCCTGGTCTCTGGGATATCAGTTTAAGGCTCCTTTCTTAACTTTGCCGCCCCTCCGAGATACTTTCCTTCCACCTGAGGCACTTTTGGGAGACAGTGGATGTCTGTGGACAAATATCTGCTCTGCCTTGTTCTGGCTGTGTGATCTTGGGAAAAAACACCGAACTTCTCTGTGCCCTCAGTAATGGGTCTGTCTTTTATTGGCTGTTTGGGGATGTAATGAAATAACACCCAAAGCACAAGGCAAAAATAGCACACAATAGCTTTTATTGTGCTTTTATTGTGACTGACAATTTTCAGCCAGAAAAATACATAGGAAAGTATGATGAACCCCCATAGCCTCAACATCAAGAATATAATAATTATCAATATTTCATTATATTAGCTTCAACTTAAAAAATTTTTTTGTCTAAAATATTTCAAGGACATCATAACATTTTACCCAAACTTACTTCAGAGAGGTCTGACAGAATGTGGGCCACTGGAGAAGGGAATGGCAAACCACTTCAGTATTCTTGCCTTGAGAATGCCATGAACAGTATGAAAAGGCAAAATGATAGGACATTGAAAGATGAATTCCCCAGATTGGTAGGTGCCCAATATGCTACTGGAGATCAATGGAGAAATAACTCCAGAAAGAATGAAGGGATGGAGCCAAAGCAGAAACAACACCCAGTTGTGGATGGGACTGGTGATAGAAGCAAGGTCCGATGCTATAAAAAGCGATATTACATAGGAACCTGGAATGTTAGGTCTATGAATCAAGGAAAATTGAAAGCAGTCAAACAGGTGATGGCAAGAGTGAACATCAACATTCTAGGAATCAGTGAACTAAGATGAACTAGAATGGGTGAATTTAACTCAGATGACCATTATATCTACTATTGTGGGCAGGAATCCCTTAGAAGAAATGGAGTAGCCATCATAGTCAACAAAAGAGTCTGAAATTCAGTGCTTGGATGCAATCTCAAAAACAATAGAATGATCTCTGTTTGTTTCCAAGGCAAACCATTCAATATCACGGTAATCCAAGTCTATGCCCAGACCAATAATGCTGAAGAAGCTGAAGTTGAACAGTTCTATGAAGACCTACAAGACCTTCTAGAACAAACACCCAAAAAAGATGTCCTTTTCATTATAGGGGACTGGAATGCAAAAGTAGGAAGTCAAGAAACACCTGGAGTAACAGGCAAATTTGGCCTTGGAATACAGAAGGAAGCAGGGCAAAGGCTAATAGAGTTTTGCTAAGAGAACGCACTGGTCATAGCAAACACCCTCTTCCAACAACACAAGAGAAGACTCTACACATGGACATCACCAGGTGGTCAACACTGAAATCAGATTGATTATATTCTTTGCAGCCAAAGATGGAGAAGCTCTATAGAGGCAGCAAAAAGAAGACCGGGAGCTGACTGTGGCTCAGATCATGAACTCCTTATTGCCAAATTCAGACTTAAATTGAAGAAAGTAGGGAAAACCACTAGACCATTCGGGTATGACCTAAATCAAATCCCTTATGACTATACAGTGGAAGTGAGAAATAGATTTAAGGGACTAGATCTGATAGAGTGCCTGATGAACTATGGACGGAGGTTCGTGACACTGTACAAGAGACAGGGATCAAGACCATCTCCAAGAAAAAGAAATGCAGAAATAAAATAAAATAAAATAAGAAATGCAGAAAAGCAAAACAGCCGTCTGTAAGGAGGCCTTACAAATAGCTGTGAAAAGAAGGAGAGCGAAAAGCAAAGGGGAAAAGGAAAGATATATCCATCTGAATGCAGAGTTCCAAAGAATAGCAAAGAGAGATAAGAAAGCTTTCCTCAGTGATAGGCAAAGAAATAGAGGAAAACAATAGAATGGGAAAGACTAGAGATGTCTTCAAGAAAATCAGAGATACCAAAGGAACATTTCATGCAAAGATGGGCTTGATAAAGGACAAAAATGGTATGGACCTAACAGAAGCAGAAGATATTAAGAAGAGGTGGCAAGAATACACAGAAGAACTGTACAAAAAAGAGCTTCACGACCCAGATAATCATGATGGTGTGATTACTCATCTAGAGCCGGACATCCTGGAATGTGAAGTCAAGTGGGCCTTAGAAAACATCACTGTGAACAAAATTAGTGTGGTGATGGAAATCCAGTTGAGCTATTTCAAATCCTAAAAGATGATGTTGTGAAAGTGCTGCACTCAATATGCCAGCAAATTTGGAAAACTCAGCAGGGACCACAGGACTGGAAAAGGTCAGTTTTCATTCCAATCACAAAGAAAGGCAATGCCAAAGAATGTTCAAACTCCTGCACAATTGTACTCATCTCACATGCTAGTAAAGTAATGCTCAAAATTCTCCAAGCCAGGCTTCAGCAATATGTGAACCATGAACTTCCAGATGTTCAAGCTGGTTTTAGAAAAGGCAGAGGAACAGAGATCAAATTGCCAACATCTGCTGGATCATGGAAAAAGCAAGAGAGTTCCAGAAAAACATCTACTTCTGCTTTATTGACTATGCCAAAGCCTTTGACTGTGTGGATCACAATAAACTGGAAAGTTCTGAAAGACATGGGAATACCAGACCACCTGACCTGCCTCTTGAGAAACCTATATGCAGGTCAGGAAGCAACAGTTAGAACTGAACATAGAACAACAGACTGGTTCCAAATGGGAAAAGGAGTATGTCAAGGCTGTATATTGTCACCCTGCTTATTTAACTTTTATGCAGAGTACATCATGAGAAACGTTGGGCTGGAAGAAGCTAAAGCTGGAATCAAGATTGTCAGGAGGAATATCAATAATCTCAGATATGAAGATGATACCACCCTTATGGCAGAAGGTGAAGGAGAACTAGAGAGTCTCTTGAAGAAAGTGAAAGAGGAGAGTGAAAAAGTTGGCTTAAAGCTCAACATTCAGAAAACTAAGATCATGGCATCTGGTCCTATCACTTCATGGCAAATAGATGGGGAAATAGTGGAAACAGTGGCTGTTTCCAGTGATTTTGGGGGGCTCCAAAATCACTGCAGATGGTGATTGCAGCCATGGAATTAAAAGATGCTTGCTCCTTGGAAGAAAAGTTATGACCGACCTAGACAGCATATTTAAAAAGCAGAGACATTACTTTGTCAACAAAGGTTCGTCTAGTCAAGGCTATGGTTTTTCCAGTAGTCATGTATGGATGTGAGAGTTGGACTATAAAGAAAGCTGAGCACAAAGAATTGATGCTTTTGAGCTGCAGTGTTGTAAAGGACTCTTGAGAGTCCCTTGGCCTGCAAGGAGATCCAACCAGTCCATCCTAAAGGAGATCAGTCCTGGGTATTCATTGGAAGGACTGATGTTGAAGCTGAGGCTCCAATACTTTTACCACCTGATGCAAAGAGCTGAACTCATTGGAAAAGACTCTGATGCTGAGAGGGATTGGGAGCAGGAGGAGAAAGGGGACGACAGAGGATGAGATGGCTGGATGGCATCACTGACTCAATGGACATGGGTTTGGGTGAACTCCGGAAGTTGGTGATGGACAGGGAGGCCTGGTGTGCTGCGTTTCATGGGTTCGCAAAGAGTAGGACCCGACTGAGTGACTGAACTGAACTGAATCAATGTCTAGACTTTGAGTTTATAGTTTTACATCTTAATTCTCTCTCTCTCATATAAGTTTTACATTTTAGAATAAGAGTTACAAAAAAGTTGCAAAGTTAGTACAGAGAGTTCCCAAATATTCTTCAGTTTCCCCTAATATTAATATCTTATGTAATCTGGTATTTGTCAAAACTAGAAAACCAATATCTCTATGTTACTATTAACTAAACTCCAGTTAGATTTTTTTAGTCTAGAATAGTTTCTTCCTGTTCTGTCCTCTTTTTTTCATGCCTTGATTTGTTGAGAAAATCATGTTGGGTTTTTGCAGAACATCACTTTCTGGCCTTATCTGACTGCTTCCTTCAGCTATCATTTAATTTATTCCTCTCTCCCTTCTTTTTCCTTTAAACTGGACGTTAGATCTGAAGGCTTGATTAGGTCCAGGTTCAACTTTTTTTGGCAAGAAAACTGCGTGCTGATGCTGTGAAGTTGGTGCTTAGTATTTTCCGTATTTTCCCTACAACTTCCTCTGCCTCCTCCAGCCTCACCACCCCAAGGTGTGTATTGCAAATGCCCCATACCAGTTCTATTGGCTTCTCTCCCACAGATCTATCAAGCCAACGCTGACAGATGAATCTTACTTTGATAATGTCCTTGTAACTGTCAAGTTGAACAGGGTGCTTCAGGGCTGTAATCATCAAGCACCTTTATTTTTCCTACCAATACCCCTGCATTTGGGGGACGAATATCCCTGTATTTGGGGGCGGGGCAGTGGTAGTGGTGGTGAGCATTGTCTTTTCTTGCTCCTGTATGAAAAGCTGGGCAGGTCCTTTGACTTCTCTGGGAAATCTTAGGTAATAAAAAAGTCCTATGGTCACCTTAAATAAACAAACACAGATTCAGTTTTAATCAACATGTTGGACTCCACTTCAGGTAGCTGCTTCAGTCTGTTGGAGACCAGAATCCTGCACTTGGGGAGGGGGTCATCAACTCCCCCAGGTGGTAACTGGTCCAGAGTTGAACAGGAGAGAGAGAGGGGAACTAACAGGGCAGGGAAGTTATGATCTGGCTGGTGAAGTCATGGTGGTCCAGCTCTCTTGGGAGGCATTTAAAATTTTCTGTCTCTCTCAGGCACTTTTGTGGGTGCTTTGAAGAGCCTCCTCCTCCTTTGATAGGGATGTCTTGTTGTCTTCTCTTCATAAGGAGTTGAAGCATCTTTATTCTGGCTGGTTGTCCACCCTTTCCCCAGCCCCTAGGATTCTAGTGATCCTTCCAGTGGCATACTGCTGAAACCTCTGTCCCTCTAAAATGGCCACCTTGATCAAACTTAAGATGACCCCATGTATAGCTACATTTGATCCCTAGAACTTTTTTACTTGTTATTTATTCTGACCAAGCCTGGGAGTGCAGGTTGGCCTCCAACTAAGTAATCCCTGCTGTACTGAAAAGTAGTAGCTAGCCAGCTCACCTTAGCCCTCTAGGTCTCCCAGGTGGGAGTCCGTCACTGGTCCACTGTGACCCCGAACTACAAGGAACACAGATTAAGTGTCCCAACTGGTCCATTTCAAGCTCTCTTCCCTTAGCCTTAAGGGGAAATGCAGGCACTCCCTGCTCCAGGAGGAAGGGCAGACCTCGGAAAAGCTTTCTCCAAGGGAATTAAATCTCTTTAAAAAATCCAACTCAGCTTTATTTTTTTTTTTTTTTTTTTAGTCTTAAGGTGGGTGAAGAGTTTAAGTCTTTACCCAGTTCCAGGATACCTCCCTGGTGAACACAGAGTGCAGTCTGGCCCCTCCTTTGCAACTGTCTCCTGGAAACTCTCACTGTCACCTCCTATAGTACTTCTCAGGTTCCTTCCTCCTATTAGGTTGGTGAAAAAATAATTGCAGTTTCAGACCATCAATTTTAAATCATTAACTAGGCTCAAACACAGCTTTATTAATCAAAATAGGATCGATTACAATCAACACATTTTTGCCAATGAGAAACAAGTTTGTTCCTGTAGCATGAAAATCTGTGCTTTGGGATTTGACAAACTCTTGGAAAGCATTTTTTGCCTCCTGCTGGTTGTGGGAGCATTTTCCCTGCAACAAGTTGTAGAGATGCTTGAAAAAGTGGTAGTTGGCAAGAGGTCAGGTGAATACTGCGGATGGGGCAAAGCTTTGTAGCCTGATTCATTCAACTTTTGAAGTGTTGGTTGTGTGACATGTGGTTGGGCATTGTCCTGGAGAAGAATTAGGCCCGTTCTGTTGACCGATACTGACTGCAGGCGTTGTACTTTTCATCTCGTCTCATTGATTTGCTGAGCATACTTCTCAGATGTAATGGTTTCACTGGGATTCCAGAAAGCTGTAGTGGATCAGACTGGCAACACCAAACACTGACCATGACGGTTTTTTTTTTTTTTTTTTTTGGTGCCGGTTTGACTTTGGGAACTGTTTTGGAGCTTCTTCTCAGTCCAACTATTGAGCTGGTTGTCACCGGTTGTTGTATACAACCCACTTTTTCTCCTGTGTCACATCCAATTGAGAAATGGTTCATTGTTGTTGCATAGAATGAGACAAGACATTTCAAAAAGACAAGATTTTTGATTTCCAGTCAGCTCATGAGGCACCTACTCACTGATCTTTTTCACCTGTATAATTTGCTTCAAATGCCAAACAAGTGTAGAATGGTCAACGTTGAGTTCTTGGGGAACTTCTTGTGTAGTTGTAAGATCAGCTTCTATGATCCTCTCAATTGGTTGTTGTCAACTTCCAATGGCCAACCACTGTGCTCTTCATCTTCAAGGCTCTGGACTCCTTGCCTTTTATTGCATCCATCTGTGAAGAGGTATAATCTACTCAGTGGCGTGTCCCTCTCCTGGAAGGCAGAGGCTATTTCCTATTCATCTGGGACTCTCCATTGCACTAAACAGAGTCTGGTTCATAATGCTTATTCACTAGGGATCTGCCAAATGAGTAAGCAAATGAATGATGAATTTATTTTTGCTGCACAAAATTCAAGGTCAAATTAGTGACTTCACAAACGGGAACCTGACCAGAGTCATAGGCTTTCCTGCAGTGTATATTCAAGGAGTCACTTTTCTTAAGGCTGTCCTGCCCACAGACTTAGTACAATGCTCAGCAGACCAGGTGTCATGAATGTGACTGTGCTGAAGTTGAGGGAAGTGAAAACTCAAGGAGGGCAGACTTCTGGACACCCTTAGAGAGGATCCTTCTGGAACCACCAGTCTTCACCTGGTGGTCATGCCTGAGCCCAGGACATGTCAAGCTCATCCCGCATTGTCAAGCCTCAGTGACAATGATTGCTTTCCTTATCTTGAACTAAGAGACACAGAATTATGCCGTTTCTCAAAAAGTTATACAGCTAGCAAGAAATATGGCTATCTGGAGCTCTACTGAGCAAAGGTGAGTCTCTGAAGGCTTGATCCTGAGTAGGTTGGTGAGGACCTCTGCCCTCTTGATCACAGAGCTTCCCCTGGCTGCCTATGCACACGCACAGCATCAGGAACATCCTCCCTACATCTTCCACTAACTGCTGATTTTCTCAATCTCCCCTCTGCCCTACTCTTGTGAAATCACAAATGGACAACAATAAAAGGCCTTGGATTGTCATTTTCAGAGAAGGCAACTCAAGATAATATTTTCTTTTTTCTTTTTAACTGAAGTATTGTTGATTTACCATGTTTGTTAGTTTTGGGTGTACAGGATAGTGATTCAGTATTTTTGCAGATTATGTTCCATTATAGGTTGTTACAAGATAATGAGTATAATTCCTTGTGCTAGTGAGCGTATCCTTATTGTTTGTTTATTTATTTTATGCATAGTCGTTTGTAACTGTTAACCCCTAATTTGTCCTTCTCCCTTGCCCTCTCCCTTTGGTAACCACAAGTTCGTTTTCTATGTTAGTCTGTTTCCGTTTTGCACATAAATTCAGTTCTATTACCTTTTTGATCCACATATAATTGATATTATATTGCATTTGTTGTCTTTTTCAGACTTACTTCACTAGGCATAATATTCTCTAAGTCAATCAACATTACAACAAAGACAATATTTCATTCTGTCATTCTACTTTATGGCATTTCCAATGGATGAAATATCCTTTTCCATATCCTCACTTTCAGTTCAGTTCAGTTCAGTTCAGTCATTCAGTTGTGTCCAACTCTTTGCACCCCCATGGACTGCAGCACGCCAGTCTTCCCTGTCCATCATCAACTCCCGGAGCTTGCTCAAACTCGTATCCATTGAATAGGTGGTACTATCCAACCATCTCATCCTCTGTTGCCCCTTCTCCTCCTGCCTTCAATATTTCCCAGCATCAGTGTCTTTTCTAAGGAGTCAGTTCTTTGCCTCAGTGGCCAAAATATTGGAGTTTCAGCTTCAGCATCAGTCTTTCCAATGAATATTCAGGACTGATTTCCTTTAGGACTGACAGGTTTGATCTCCTTGCAGTCCAAGGGACTCTCGAGTCTTCTCCAACACCACAGTTCAAAAGCATCAATTCTTCAGTGCTCAGCTTTCTTTATGTAAGAAAAGAAAAATGCTGCTCTCTTCTCTTCTTTTCTCAGCTATTGGTAAGGCCTTCTCAGACAACCATTTTGCCTTTTTGCATTTCTTTTCCTTGGGGATGGTTTTGATCGTCACCTCCTGTATAATGTCATGAATCTCCATCCACAGTTTTTTAGGCACTCTGTTTATCAGATCTAATCCCTTGAATCTATGTGTTGCTTCTACTGATTAGTCGTAAGGGATTTGATTTAGATCATACCTGAATGCTCTAATGGTTTCCCTGACTTTCTTCAATTTAAGTCTGAATTTTGCAATAAGGAGTTCATGATCTGAGCCACAGTCAGCTCCTGGTCTTATTTTTGCTGACTGTATAGAACCTTTCCATCTTTGGCTACAAAGAATATAATCGATTTGATTTTGGTAATGAGCATCTGCTGATGTCCATGTGTAGAATCGACTCTTGTGCTGTTGGAAGAGGGAGGGTGTTTGTTATGACCAGTGCATTTTCTTGGCAAAACTCTGTTAGTCTTTGCCCTGCTTCATTCCATATGCCAAGGCCAAACTTGGCTGTTACTCCAGGTGTTTCTTGACTTCCTACTTTTGCATTCCAGTCCCCTATGATGAAAAGGACATCTTTTTTTTTTTTTTGTTAGTTCTAGAAGTTTTTGTAGGTCTTCATAGAACTGTTCAGCTTCTTCAGCATTAGTGGTTGGGGTATAGACTTGGATTACTCTGATATTGAATGGGTTGCCTTGGAAACGAACAGAGATCATTCTGTCATTTTTGAGATTGCACCCAAGTACTGCATTTCAGACTTTTGTTGACTATGAGGGCTATTCCATTTCTTCTAAGGGATTCTTTCCCACAGTAGTAGATATAATGGTCATCTGAATTAAACACCCATTCTAGTCCAATTTAGTTCACTGATTCCTAAAATGTCAGTGTTCACTCTTGCCATCTCCTATTTGACCACATCCAATTTACCTTGATTCATGGACCTAACATTCCAGGTTCCTATGCAATATTGCTCTTTACAGCATCCTCACTTTAAGTCTATATATGTATCTTTCACCCTAAAGTGAGTCTCTTGGAGGCAGCTACTGAAGGGTCTTGTTTTTTATCCAATCAACCACCCTTTACCTTTTGATTAGAGCATTTAGTCCCATGACATTTAATTATTGATAAATATATACTTATTACCATTTTATTCCTTGTTATTCAGATGTTTTTGTTGTTCTTTGTTCATTTTTGTTTGTTTGTTTTTCCCATTGTGGTCTAATGGTATTGTTTTGTAGTACATTTAAGTTCCTTTCTTTTGGTTTTTGTGAATCTATTGTATGTTTTTGATTTGTGGTTACCCTGGAGTTCAAGTATACTGACCCATAACTGTATCTACTTGATTTAAATTGATAATCATACACAAGTTCAAACACATTCTAAAAGATCTATATTTTTATACTCCCCTCCCCCACATTTTGTGATTTATATGCCCTATTTTACATCTTCATTCCTATAGTTATAATTACTTTTATAATTTTTAAAATTTACATACAGCCTTAAGTGATCTTCCATCTGTTTATATATTTGCTTTTCCTATCGTGATTTTCCCTTTCCCAAAGATTCTTGCTTTTTTTCTATTTACTCAAGACCCTTTAATATTTCTCTTAGGGTAGGTTTAGTATTGCTGAATTCTTTTAGTTTTTGCTTATCTGAGAAATTCTTTACCTCTCCCCACTATTCTGAGTGATAATCTTTCTGGGCTGAGGATCCTATGTTGCAGGTTTTTCCCTTTCAAGATTTTGTATGTATCCTGCTGCTTCCTTCTGGCCTGCAAAATTTCTGCAGAGAAATCAGCTGATAACCTTATGGGGATTCCTTTGTAAATGGCGCTTTGTTTTTCTCTTGCTGACTTTAAACGTCTTCCTTAATTTTGCCATGTTGGTCATGATATGTTTGGTGTAAGTCTGTTTGGGTTCATCTTGTTTGAGGTCCTGTGTGTTTCCTGTACCTGGATATCTGTTTCCTTCTTCAGGTTTGGGAAGGCTTCAGTCATAATTGCTTCAAATACATTTTCAATATCCTTCTTTCTCTGTTCTCCTTCTGGAACCCCTATCATGTGAATGTTGGCATTTTTTTTCCACTTGTCTTTCTATCTGCTGTTCTGATTCAGTAATTTCCATCATTCTGCCTTTCAGATCGCTTGTGCATTTTCAATGTCATCTAGTCTTCTATTCATTGCTTTCAGATTGCTTTTTCTCTCAGAAATTGATGTGTCTTTTTTTGATTGGGTCTTCTTTGTAGTTTATAGTTCCTTGTTGAAATAATCTGTGCTTGGATGATTCTTTTTCTTACTTCGGTTGGCATTTTTATTACCAACTTTTAAAATTCACTGTCTGGTAGATTGATTGTCTCTGTTTTGTTATTTTTCAGGGTTTTTCTCTTGCTCTTTAAGTTGAGAGGAGTTCCTGTGGCTTTTCATTTTTCTTCAGTGTCTCTGTCTCTCTGTACTTATATGAAACAGTTATCTACTGTGGTCTTGAGAGAGTTTTATATGGGAGCAGCCCTATATAGGCTGTGTGCCCAGTGCTTCTGGTGGGAAGGCTGGATTTGATAGGGATGCAGGAACATCTTTCCTCAGTGTGCTGGCCACTGTTACCTGGGAGGAGCTGGAGCCTGCACAGGGTGTGAGGTGGGACTTTCTGCTCAGTGGGATTGGCTCTTAAGTTGCTGGAGTGGAAGCCTTGAGGGTCAGGCTCTGGCTGGCTCTGCTCCCTTTAAGTGTGTGCCTTTCCTCCTCATGGTAATGGGACCTTGGCTCCAAAGGAGGGCAGTGCTAAAGAAAGTGGGGCTCATGTGCTTACAGAAATCTGTTTGTGTAGGCATCTGTGGCTTTGCTCAGGCATAGCCCAAGGCTGCATCTTTCCCCCTGTTGTGGTGGTACCAGATTTAGTGCAAATTTGTAGCATGGAGTGGGCAGGCCCAGAGCATTTCCTTGGTTGGCACTGGGGATGGCTGCATTGTGGTTATGGGAATTGAAGTCACTGCACTGCCTTCAGGAGTCTTGGCTGCTTCTGTGGTCTTGTTGGAGTAAGTGCCAACAGTATCCACTGCTGTGCCACCTAGACAACACTCCATGGCCCTGGGTCACCTCTGAGTCCCTAGATTGAGTCTTTTCTTAGGTCCTGACCATGTTACACCCCATGCCAAGCTGTGGCATGGAGTGAATGAGTCCAGGGTATTTGTTCAGCTCAAACTGGGGAACACGGAAAGGTGGCTGGCAGTGGTTAGACTTCTCTCTGCCCTGTCTGGGGATAAGCCAGCACCCATACAATCCTTACAAGTGATATGTACGCTCTTCTATCCTTTCTATCTGTCCCAGTGGTTCTCCAAGCAGATCAGAGCACTTGCTTCCTATGCAAAGGACCCCAGGACTGGGATAGCCAGTCTGTGGCTCAACTGTCTTACTCCCCAGGGTGAGTATCTGCCTGTGTGATCTTCCTTTCCCTCCTAGTCTCCTTCTAGGGACACAGGTCCTGACCTGATGCTTTTCTTACCATCCTACCCAACCACACGGGAATCTTTCTTACAGCCTTGGCTGTACAGTTCTTCTGCCAATTTACAGTTTTCCACGAGAATTGTTCTTCATATAGATGTATTTTTGATGTGTTTGTGGGAGGTGGTAAGCCCCATCTATGTCCTTTTGCCCTGCCATCTTGAAACCCCTAATATTTACTTTCTGAGAGCATTCTCATATTCCATATAAACTTATTGGTATAATATCTTTTGGAGTCCTCAGTTATAAGCAATAGGAATAGATATTTGTTTGCTTCAGCTAAAAGGAATTTATTGGAAGGATATTAGGAAGTTAACATACTCAAGGGAAGTCCAGAATGGCAAGGACAGAACAAGGCCAGCACTGGGGTTAAGGGGTGGCAGGACATTGTGAATGGTCCTTTGAAGATACGCTCACAGGCATGTGTGTGTGTGTGTGTGTGTGTGTATGTGTGCAAATGTGAGTGCTCAGTCATGTCCAACTCTTTGTGACCCCATGAACTGTAGCCCTGCAGGCTCCTCTGTCCATGGGATTTTCCAGGCAAGAATACTGGAGTGGGTTGCCATTTCCTCCTCCAACCCTCACGGGACCCTCTGCTTTAACCATATACAGCCCGCATGTTTCTCTACTCAAGATGTGAATTTCCAGTAGAGGGTATGATTAGTGAGCTTGGGTCCCAGGCCTACGTCCATGACAAGGTGGAATTCTATGATCGACAACTCACCCGAATCACACCACATCAGGGCCAGTTCCCCAGATAAAGTGCTGCTGAGTAAACAAAAACAGACAGGCAGAAACTAAAACCCTAAACCAGATGCCTCTTCCAAAGTTTTTCAATAGCAACCTCTGTTAATATATTTGAAATGTGATTCAGTTTGCTAAAATTCAGTTTATATGTGACTCTTTGTGTAACTAATCACACTTGTCTTTCCACATTAGCTGCTGGGAAGTGTACAGCCCTATTGAGTCTTAATCTATAGAAAGCAAATAGGATTTGTGGGTGACCATGTTGTCTTCGCCTCTCTCCTGGTTCTCTTCTTTATATTTTTGATGTTCGTTTTCCTTTCTCTCTAATTTGCCATCTTGGTTCATGCTGTGGGGTTATTTTTTTCTGGAATAAGGCAGAGTATGAGTGAGCAGATTTGTTTGTGACTCTTCAGGAATGCGTTATGGTGTAAAGCACGGTTCATCTGTATTATGAATTTTCCCATTGGAAGGACTTGTAATCTGAAAGCCAGCAAGCAGTTATAAAGATATCATGGCACAGTATCCCTACAATTCTCTGCTTTGAAAGCTTTCCCAGAGCGATTAGGTGCAAAGAACTTGTATCAAACTTTCACTGCACAGCACTCCTGTGTTTAGAAGAATGTAATTTGACCTGGTAAAACAGGCCAGTTTCATGTAAGAGAGAGAGAAAGAGAGAGAGAGAGAGTGAAAGAACAAAAGGAAGTCATCTGAAGCAGCTCGGGGCAGGGCCCCGTTCATGGGTTATTTTCCGTGTGACCTCAGCTGAGCTCTCTCTCTCTCTCTGGAGGAGACTGCCTGGCTTGGGAGCACCAAGGAAAATTTGGCAGTGCCTGGGGGAGTTAAAGTGCAGCCAAGAGCAGCAGGTGCCAGGAATGGGCTGGAAAACTCTGGTGAAATTCCCAGCCGCATAGCAGCTTCAGTTCGGGTTTGGAGAGTCAAAGCTGGGGTTGGAAAGATGGGAGGTCTGCCTGCTGCCCTCAAAAGAACCCCAGCTCCACCCTCCAGCCTCCGTGATAAGCTGACTTTTCCTGCCTGAGCCCAGAGGCAAGGAGAGGTGGGAGGGTAATGTTCTTTCATCTCAGGATCTTTTGGTTATAGCAAGCAGAAGTCTACTCAGGCTAGCTCAAATAAAAGTCACTTGTTTGTAAGGATGTAATGGATGCAAAGGGTAGTCCTTTAGACATTTAGGGAGGTATCATGATTTCACGGCCTTCCCTGGTGGCACAGATGGTAAAGAATCCGCCTGCAATGTGGGAGACCTGGGTTGGGAAGATCCTTTGGAGGAGGGTATGGCAACCCACTCCAGTATTCTTGCCTGGAGAATCCCATGGATGAGGAGCCTGGCAGGGTACAGTCCATGGTGTCCCAAAGAGTTGGACACAATTGAGTGATAAGCACAGATCATGATCTTCTCAGGGGCTGGGACAGAGAATTCAGGAACTGCCAACCTTCTCCATCCCTTGGAGGCCCTCAGAGAGCTCCCTTACTGCTGCTTCTCTGGGCTCAGTCATCCTGCATGTGGCCCAGCATGGTGGTAGCGTGGTCAACCAGCTGTCTGAGCTTGCATATCCACAGTTTGCCATCCCTGGGTCTTTTCCTTCAACCCCTGTGACTGGTCCAGCTCATCTGTTTATCCCGAGCATGTGACTTGACTGCGTCTACCCCTTGTCTAGCTGGCATGGCTAGGAGGAGCAGGTCTCGTGAGGGCCAATAAATGTGAGCTTCATGAAAGGTGTTGATGCTGGCTTTCCCCTTAGCTGAAGGGCCGCTGAGGACCTTCCAGACTTTCAGAGCTCTTGTTAGAAGTGAATCCTTGCTTCCCAGGGCCACTGGACCCATGATCAAAGGACCCTGAGGTGTCTCCTGGTTTCTGGAGGACAGCAATGTTCGGGACATCCAATGAAAAGCAGACTCATTTTGTGCAGGTTGACACCTAACTCTTCCCTCCTAGGGAACTCCCCCAAATATGACTCTCTTGAGATAGAGCTGTCCAAGTTCGGGGAACCATTCGGGATTACTCACAACCAGTCCCAGCATCAAAGTAGTGCGTCGGAGACGTCGGAAGTTATTGACCCATCGGTTTTATTCCTCCCTGGGCAGAAGAAGACTTCAATGCATGAGGCCACAGTGGCCCCTGGACACCTTCGCTGCTTTTGCTCAGGCTGTTCCTCTCCTTGGAATTCCCTGACAGGTGACCCTCCCCAATCACTACTGGTCAAAAAGCCAGTCTACTTTTTGACTTCTCCCCTTCCCTTAAGGCCCTACCCCAGACCAACCTCCTAGAAGAAGCCCCCCGGCTTGCCTATCCTTTCCCCTGTCTCCCTCTGTACCTGTCTCGGCACACACAGCATCTGGTGCCTCTGAGTTGCTCACACTTCATTTGTTTCCCTCTCTAGGCTGACTATCCTTGGAGGCCATCTCTGCTTCCCTGAGAGAGCGTGAGCAGAGCCCAGCTCCGAGCAGGTGGACTGGTGTGCTGACATGCGTGCTGCCACAGACAGCTCAGCTGTCACACAGAAGGACCTCTGAACCTCCCAGCAGCCCCTGGAATAGGCTCCTGCGGCCCCCAGGTCCAGCCTTCTCAGCCAGCAGTGGACCCTGCCCTCCCTAAAAACCGTCACCCCATGCGGATTTCTCCGTCTCACAGTGGCCACTTCTGCTATGGAGGGGCCCCTGCCCTCCAGGTGGCATCGTAGGGACAGACGAGGACCCCCACTGGACTGCTGCGTTATTGCAGAACAGATTGTCCTACCCACTGCAGCTC
This sequence comes from Tragelaphus eurycerus, assembly GCA_935064755.1. Taxonomy (NCBI): domain Eukaryota; kingdom Metazoa; phylum Chordata; class Mammalia; order Artiodactyla; family Bovidae; genus Tragelaphus; species Tragelaphus eurycerus. The sequence goes on along the minus strand of CAKXYN010000095.1, from coordinate 553,181 downwards.
TCAGGAGACAGGCTCTAGACTCTGGGGTCCCAGGGTACCCTCCACTTCACTCCTGTTTCCTAAAAACTAAGGGCCAGTGGCTAGCTTCAGCTCCCAGGCATGCTGTATTTCTGACTCTGAGGAAGCCAGTCTGCTTTTTGTTGCTCTAGCAAGGCCAGGCCAGTGGTCAGGATGGACGGGAGGCCGAGCAGAGAGAGGGGGAGGCCTGCCAGGAAGCGAGAGCAGAGGCTCGGCCTGCGCTCCCACAGGAAACCACTGACTGGAAACTCTGAAGTGCTGGAGGCAGCTCCCAGCTGCACGACCCAGAGTGCTGTCATGCGGCGCCTGCAGCCCCTCCGAACAGCTCGTGAGACGTTCGGAGGGCGGGAGGGGGCACAGAGCCCACGGTGCCCACGGAGGAGGAACAGCGGCCGGTGGACAACAGCCAGCATCCGGAACACTTGATTTGACGTTGGTTTCCCCCAGACGGTCCCTGGAGCCTGAACCGCACTCATGGCGACGCTCTCTGATGGGAGGGAGCACTAACCCGGCAGGTGGTGCCGGACGTCTTCGTGCCTGCTCCCCGAGTCAGCGCAGGAGCCGAGAGAGGGCCCGCGTCACAGGGGCCGCGTCACGTGACGCAGCCGCTATCTTTACTCTGTGGGGTCACATACATGGGGGTTACAGTCACACCCAGTCACGATAAGTCTCCTGATTTTGCACAAAGAAGGTGTGAAATCTTTCATCCAGGAATAGAGGAGCCTGTGTCATTCTTCTAGGTTTGGCCTGTGAGGCTTTTTTCTCTTGGTGACTCAATATTTGGATGGCTAGCCCCAGGGGAAGCCATTAGGGTGAGATCTAAGAATCAGGGGCTGGCACATGGCTTTGGGTGGGGAGCTGCTCCCCTCAAGACCCATAGGAGCCGGAGGCCTGGGCTCCTTGGGGCTCGGCCTTCACTCCCTCACAGAAACTTGGAAGGGGAAGGATCTAGCTTCCAAGTGTCAGGCCCAGGGCGCCTTCGTCTGCGAGCCCTGCAGCGCCGGGAATGGAGGAGAAAGGGGAAGGGATGTGCTGGCTGTCTCGGGTCTTCTCCCCTCCCCGAGGGGCTGTGGGGGGCGGGGAGCTGCACCCTCAGCCTGCTCCCGGGAAGCACTCCATCTGCCTGGGTGGGTTTGGGTCAAATGCTGGGTGTTTCTTTTCTTAGCAGTAGATTCCTTCTCTCCCTCCTGGCTTATCTTTTCTTTTGTTGCTTCGGCTCCTTCTGGGTCAGCCGTTGGCCTCTGTCCCCATTCCCTGTGCCGACTCAAACCACCTTCTCCTCTGCACATCTTTTCACATCTTCTTGTTCCTTCTTCATTCTCCAGAGGTCTGGGAGTGAATCTCCCTCCTATATTCTCTCTGGCTTGGCACCCCCCTCACCCCCACCTTTTCCCCCTCTCCTTCCAAGAATATGCCATTTCACAGAAAGTTCCATTTTCACAGTCATGGTTATTTTCATGTGTTTCCCCAGTTCTAACATCGCAGAGGAATGTCTGACATCATCTCCACCAGTGAATCCAACGCTCACCAGCAACCCCCCACCCCTACCTCTCTCCCCTCCTTTCTTCACCAGCTGTTTGCTAAGTCTGGAGTCTGTCTGATGATTGAAATACTTTTTTTTTTTCTCTTGTCCTTGAAACCCGGTTCTACCTTCCATCTTTAAGCCTATGTTGCTCCCTAAACATTAGAATGAGCTGGGCTTGGTCTCAAGAGAACTTGTTCATTGGCTCCCAAACTTGTGTGCACGTTAGAATCACCTGGGGGAATTTAAACACTCCGATGGCCAGGTCACACCCTATGCCAATTAAATCAGAACATCTGGGGCTGGGAGTGGGAGCAGTAGTTTTTAAAGATCCCCAGGTGATTCCAATATGCAGCCAAGTTTGGGAACCACGACCTGGTGATGTACTGAAGGGGGTTACAGCCTGCAGCCAACTGAATCAACTTCATGGAGCTCCTTCATGGAGCTCAGATCTTGTCTTGTCGAGACATGAGGGTGTAGGTCCCAGGTCCCAAACTGGGCTGGGAGCATTCTCTCTGGGGTGTCTCTGCACTTGCACCAGGGGCTCTCCTAGCCTCAAGGTGAAGACATGCTCTGGGGAGGGTTGACAGAGGCCTGGGAGAGATTCCCTTTCTGCAGCAGAGGGTGCTGTTTCCAGGCGGGAGCTCTGAAGGGTTCAGTCCCCAGGAGAGCCTCAGGGCAGTTGGGAAGTAAGCAGCCAGTTCTGTCCCTCCTTCCTGAATGCAGCCCCAAGCCCTGGGGTTTCTTCTGATTAAGGACACAGTTCTGATTCCCACTCTGCGGGCAGCCCTGATTCCTGCTGCTCAGCTGAGAGTGAGGCCATCGTGGGTAGCAGGAGGCCAGGTGAGGTGGCAAGGGGTGGGAGGCTGTGGATGCTCAAGGTGTAACCCTGTGGACTTTCAGAAAGAGAGTGACAGCAAGAAAATTCTTTCCTGGTGTTTCCCTAAAGCCCCAGCAATGACAGTCTCGGAAGGATCATCTCTGGCAGGGTCTGATATTCTCACTCCTCCACCCTCTCTGACAAGCATCTACATGGGCGGTTCTCAAACTCTTATCAGAATCCTCTGAAAATGAAAAGTGACCCAGAGGGATGATATGGGGAGGGAGGTGGGAGGGGTGTTCAGGATGGGGAGCACGTGTACACCCGTGGCAGATTCATGTTGATGTATGGCAAAACCAATACAATATTGTAAAGTAAAAAAAAATTAAAAAAAAAAAAGAAAGTGAAAGGCACTCAGTCGTGTCCAACTGTATAGTCCATGGAATTCTCCAGGTCAGAATACTGGAGTGGGTAGCCTATCCCTTCTCCAGGGATCTTTCTCGACCTAGGAATCGAACTAGGGTCTCCTGCATAGCAGGCAGATTCTTTACCAACTGAGCTATCGTGGAAGCCCAGTGAGGGGGCTATCAGGGAAGCCCAATGAAAGAAGGGCTTCTTAAAACACAGATTGCTGGGTCCAGCCTCAGAGTCTGATTCAGTGGGTCTGGGTGGGGACCAGAGCATTTCTAGCAAGTACTGTTGCTGCTACAGAATGAAGGTCACATTTGTAGAGCGCCTGGTCTACAGCCTCTCTCCAGAACACCTCCAGTGTGCCACAGACTGAAATCAGAGGAGAACAGCAGGAAACAATAAAAGGGAAGGGGAGAGCTCATGCTGCCCTGCCTGATAGGAAAGGCAGGGCCCCCATCTTGCGTGTCCCTCCTGCTCATAGCTGGCAGTGTGTCTGCATCGCAAGAGCGCCGTGAATATTTCTGTATGGTGACGTAGCTGGTACACGCAAACACAGGCGACAAATGCCAGTCTATCGTGTAAACTTCTGGAAAGACAATTTCTGTCTGTGGCTTTCTAAATGCTCAACAACTGAACTCAACAAAAAATACTGAGTTGGCCTAAAATGCCCAAAGTACCATAGTCTAAGCACATCATGTCAAAAATCTACTGGGGATAAGACAGTGAATTCGATACTGACAGAGTTCTTGATCTTCTGGAGTTTACTGCCTTTCAGAGATGACAGATATTAAATAAGAAGTGGCAGAGGTGAGAGGTTGGAAAGAAAGCTACCTTTCTAAGAGCAGCCTTCTCCCTCTTTGGACTGTTGATGCCCTGCTGACTTGAACCAGATTATAAATCTTGGGGAGATGGAATTGGCCCCAAATGGGCTACTTGTTGTGTTCACCTGAGTGGTGACCCATAGAGCCACTTAAAACAAGAGGTTAAATGTTTCAGCATCTTGCTGAAATCTTTCAGCTAATGCTGTTTAAATTAAATGAAATTTTAAGTTCCCCTCCCAGCCAAGGGTTTGATGGAAACAGCCAGGCTGGTGGTGCCATGCTGAAGTTCTCAGTCGTGGCCGACTCTGCGACCCCATGAACTGTAGCCTGCCAGGTTCCTCTGTCCATGGAATTTTCCAGGCAAGACTACTGGAGTGGGTTGCCATTTCCTTCTCCCCCTTCTCCATGGTGGTGCAGAGGTTGCTGTAATTCTGTCTTGCTTGAGGCTGTCAGGCTAGAGGGGGCATTGTGTTGGTCTGATGTGAGCAAGTCACTGAGCAGAGAATTCCAGCATGTTCAGGAAACCAGAGACAATGCAGTGAAATGCACCATTGTTTGTCCTAGGACCAGCAGCCCAGTGAGTGGGTGAGCTCTGTGGCTGTGGCAAAGACACTGGTCAATGAATCCTCCATCCCAAAGCTCTCCTGAGAGCAGCTTGTGTCTAACTAAACTTATTTTTCAGGCTGACAGGAAATCATGACCTCGTCTGGAAATTATCTTTACTCTTCTGTGGGAACAGAGGGGTGACCGCATAGACCCATGGAAGAGACATCATGCACGTCTTTGAGGACAAGGATATTATCTGGTTTATCTATACAGCATCCCACACATTGGTGGTAGCTGCCTGAGCTTAGTTCAACACAGCATCTGTAACAAAGGTTTAAATTCTGGGGCCACCAACTCTAGCTAAGGGGAAATTCAACTCAGGAGTCCAGTTCCACCGTGTACTCGGGCAATGTGCATAACCTGAGAGGCTTTGGAAGTCTAGCAGGAGATCTAAGAAATGAGAGTCAGAAAAGGCTTTTGAGGCTCAGTTCTTCTTTGCAACCAACCAACTGATGTATGTAGAAACAGGGATACGCCTGTAAACAACTGGAAATATTTGTGGTTAGCTTTACAAGGTCCCCCTACTCCTAATTAAGCAGTTTTTAGGAGTGACAGGGTTGCACGTAGTTAAGCTAACAAGATGACCCATTTCTTAATATGGTGTGTTGCATTTATTTTAAAGATACATCCCTCTCTTCTGGACCAAAGCATTTCAGTTTTGGATCTGGACATTAGTGATCTCTTACAAAAGTATCTCTCACCATCTCATAGTCCAACATCCATACTAGAAGTTAATTCTGCAGTGAAAACTTTCTAAAGACAAAAGAACTTGTGATCAAAAGAGTAGGCAGTTGGATACACCCTGCAGATGGGGTTGAAGGGTCACACCTGAATGCTCTTTGACCTGAGCTGAGTGGGTGGACTGGCCAAGCCTGGGGCCTTCAATTGTGGAAGCAACCAGCTTGTCTTCACCCCACTCACTGGGTAACTCACCCAAAAAGAACACAAGGATTAAGGTCCAGGAGAGGCAGGGCAGCAGCCCACTGTGGGCTCCATATGCAACCAGCATTGAGCATATGCCTTCAGAAGGAATTAGTTGTTCATAGAAAGTCCACTGGCATTGCTGGACTCTGCCTCTTAGCTACTGTCCCTCTTTCCTGAACTTGCCTCAGTGGCCTGGCTGCCTGTGATATGTGGCTTTGTTTCTGTCTCTACTTTGTCTCCTGTGACATTCTTTATGGCTTTAAAGGATGTGTGATAGTGTATTACAGTAAAAAGAATGTGGCCTTAAAAGCAAGGTAGACATAATTTGGCCTTGGAGTACAGAATGAAGCAGGGCAAAGGCTAATAGAGTTTTGCCAAGAGAACGCACTGGTCATAGCAAACACCTTCATCCAACAACATAAGAGAAGACTCTACACATGGACATCACCAGATGGTCATTACCAAAATCAGACTGATTATATTCTTTGCAGCCAAAGATGGAGAAGCTCTATACAGTCAGCAAAAACAAGACTGGGAGCTGACTGTGGCTCAGATCATGAACTCCTTATTGCAAAATTCAGACTGAAATTGAAAAAGTAGGGAAAACCACCAGACCATTCAGGTTTGACCTAAATCAAATCCCTTCTATACAGTGGAAGTGAGAAATAGATTTAAGGGATTAGATCTGATAGACAGAGTGCGTGATGAACTGTGGATGGAGGTTTGTGACATTGTACAGGAGACAGGGATCAAGACCATTCCCAAGAAAAAGAAATGAAAAAAGGCAAAATGGTTGTCTGAGGAAGCCTTATAAATAGATGAGAAAAGAAGAGAAGCTAAAGGCAAAGGAGATCTGATCTGATCTGATCTGATATCCATTTGAATGCAGAGTTCCAAAGAATAGCAAGGAGACATAAGAAAGCCTTCCTCAGTGATCAAAGAAATAGAGAAAAACAACAGAATGGGAAAGACTAGAGAGCTCTTCAAGGAAATTAGAGATACCAAGGGAACATTTCATGCAAAGATGGGCTCGATAAAGTACAGAAATGGTATGGACCTAACAGAAGCAGAAGATATTAAGAAGAGGTGGCAAGAATACACAGAAGAACTGTACAAAAAGAGATCTTTATGACCCAGATAATCACGATGGTGTGATTACTCACCTAGAATGTGAAGTCAAGTGGGCCTTAGAAAGCATCATTACAAACAAAGCTAGTGGAGGGGATGGAAATCCAGTTGAGCTATTTCAAATCCTGAAAGATTATGCTTTGAAAGTGCTGCACTCAATATGCCAGCAAATTTGGAAAACTCAGCAGGGACCACAGGACTGGAAAAGGTCACTTTTCATTCCAATCCCAAAGAAAGGCAATGCCAAAGAATGTTCAAACTCTTGCACAATTGCACTCATCTCACACGCTATTAATGCTCAAAATTCTCCAAGCCATGCTTCAACAGTACATGAAACATGAACTTCCACGTTCAAGCTGGTTTTAGAAAAGGTAGAGGAACCAGAGATCAAATTGCCAACATCCGCTGGATCATTGCAAAAGCAAGAGAGTTCCAGAAAAACATCCACTTCTGCTTTCTTGACTATGCCAAAGCCTTTGACTGTGGGGATCACAATAAACTGTGGAAAATTCTTAAAGAGATGGGATTACCAGACCACTTGACCTGCCTCTTGAGAAATCTGTATGCAGGTCAGGAAGCAACAGTTAGAACTGGACATGGAAGAACAGACTGGTTCCAAATAGGAAAAGGAGTACATCAAGGCTGTATGGCACCCCGCTCCAGTACTCTTGCCTGGAAAATCCCATGAACGGAGGAGCCTGGTAGGCCGCAGTCCATAGGGTTGCTAAGAGTCGGACAAGACTGAGCGACTTCGCTTTCACTTTTCACTTTCCTGCATTGGAGAAGGCAATGGCAACCCACTCCAGTGTTCTTGCCTGGAGAATCCCAGGGACGGGGGAGCCTGGTGGGCTGCCGTCTATGGGGTCGCACAGAGTCAGACACGACTGAAGCGACTTAGCAGCAGCAGCAGCAAGGCTGTATATTGTCACCCTGCTTATTTAACTTCTATGCAGAATGCATCAAGAGAAATGCTGGGCTGGAAGAAGCACAAGCTGGAATCAAGATTTCTGGGAGAAATACCAATAACCTCAGATATGGAGATGATACTACCCTTATGGCAGAAAGTGAAGAAGAACTAAACAGCCTCTTGATGAAAGGGAAAGAAGAGAGTGAAAAAGTTGGCTTAAAGCTCAACATTCAGAAAACTATGACCATGGCATCCGGTCTCATCACTTCATGGCAAATAGATGGGGAAACAGTGAGAGACTTTATTTTGAGGGGCTCCAAAATCACTGCAGATGGTGACTGCAGCCATGAAATTAAAAGATGCTTACTCCTTGGAAGAAAAATTATGACCAACCTAGACGGGATATTAAAAAGCAAAGACATTACTTTGCCAAAAAAGGTCCGTCTAGTCAAGGCTATGGTTTTTCCAGTAGTCATGTATGGATGTGAGAGTTGGACTATCAAGAAAGCTGAGCACGAAAGAATTGATGCTTTTGAACTGTGGTGTTGGAGAAGACTCTTGAGAGTCCCTTGGACAGCAAGGAGATCCAACCATTCCATTCTAAAGGAGATTAGTCCTGAATATTCATTGGAAGGATTGATGCTGAAGCTGAAGCTCCAATACTTTGGCCAACTGATGCAAAGAGCTGACTCTTTTGAAAAGATCCTGATGTTGGGAAATATTGCAGGCAGGAGGAGAAGGGGACAACAGAGGATGAGATAGTTGGATGGCATCACCAACTCAATGAACATGATTTTGAGTGAACTCTGGGAGCTGGTGATGGACAGAGAGGCCTGGCGTGCTGAAGTCCCTGGAGTCGCAGAGTTGGACACGTCTGAGCGACTGAACTGAACTGAGACATAATTTCAAATCCTAGCTCTGGTATGTGCTAGTTGTGAGTTCTTAGGCAAGTTCCTTAACTTTTTTGCCCGTTTTTTTCATCTGTGTTGTGGATAAACTACTTCATAAGGCTGCTGTAAGGTTTAGTGAACTAATGCTTACAAATGCTTAGCACAATCTCTACTACAACTTAAGTCTTCTATACGTATCAACCATCATCATGAAGTCAGCTAAGGGAAGAACTGTCTTCAGGCAATTGTGGAGATCACACCAAATTGTGGGATCACACCATAGATTTCCTATGGTTAGCAAAACATTGGAAGTGGTTTAAATTTCTAACAAAAAGGGACTATTTGATAAATTGCAGAGTATGAGCTAGAAGCGCCCTCCATTTCAGGCACCCTGTATTGTATAATCCATATGTCCACTGTGGTTATCCTTTGAGACCCCAAAATTGGCTTGAACACTATCCCACATACAGTGGGAAGTCCGGGAGGGACAATCCCATGATGATTTGGTGGTGGGGTCCTGTGAGGGCACGGGTATGGCGAGCGATATTTCCCTGTTCACTTCTGCTGCTTCATCGACTCTTCCATTTATGAATTATCTTGCTTTACTGTTTGCAAGCTTTCCTTCTGTACCAGTCAGACCACATTACATCCTATTTCCATTCTTTCACTCCCTCAAACAACACTTATTCAAAGGTGTGTGTGCAACAGGCTCACTGAATATTTGAGACAACGAAGAGGATTCAGATTTAAGCACATTGAGCAGTGTGAAGTCTTTTTGTCCTCCTGTGACCAGGGAATCTTCTCATGAGTCCCCGAGAAGCTCCAGAATCCAGAGACCAAGTCCTGTAGCTTTTATTCTTCTGCTGCCCAGGCCCCTACCCTCCAATGTGCACTGACCTTCTCTGCAGAAGAGGAGATTTGAGGTCTTACTTTCCAAAGAAGCCTGATAAGGTATCTTAGGAAAGAAACGTAGTTTTGCCTCTGAGAGAACCCTGATGTGACTGTAATTTTATATATTTGTGTACCTGATCCCACAGGCTCCTTTAGGGCAGGTATCTATGCTCGATCTGTGTCTCGGGAGGGGGAGCAATAGAGTAAATAAGAATTCATGCATTGAGTTAAACTGTTTGGGTCCAAATACTGAGTCTGTTGCTTACTAGTTAGGTACCCGCTGTAGGAAATGAGTCGTAGGGAAGATTGAGATAAGATAAAAGGTAGTGAAATAGGCAGTGTCTGAGGTATACCCTGGGTCCTCACTAAATGCCTACACTGACCGCTCCCAGATGGATTCTGTGCTGTCAGTCTGCAGAGACCAGCTTCATGGACATGTCATTCCAAGCTGAAAAGAGGTCTTTGGTGTGACTGAGTAACTTGGTTTCCTAATATAGAATGTCAAAAGATGAGTTCTTAGACAATTGTTTTTTCCCTTAGTAAGACTGTAGTTTAAATATTTGGACACAATAAAGGAAACTTTTACTTAACCAGGTTGGGAAGAAGAGTGGAAAAGAGCTCAATTGTTTCATCTAAACAGTAACAAACCACGAAAGCATGTCAGGCTTCCCTTCTCATCATTAATCACTCAACACTGCAGATTCATTCTGGGTCTTTTTTTTTTTTCTTTTTCTACATACAGAACAAAACCAAGCAAGTTTAAAAATTCTTTATTTGAAGTTTAGACAAAGAACAAGTATTGCATCATAAAGACTTGCTTAAAAGCATATCATAGTCTGCTGTCATTGTTTCTTTATGTGTTGGAAACAAAACAAAAAATTTAAAGGAGAAAATGGTACATCTTTCCTCCACATTTTAATCCATTCTTAACTGAGCACCGATACCACCTTAGGAAGTCCTGGTGAAACGACATCTCTGATGCTCTCCTCGGGTTCTAATGGCTCCGCAGGAGAAGCACTATGGGTCTCAGACTAACCTTACTGCCAGTGTGATGACAAGTGACGAGCATCTCTAAGGCCAGTAGTACAGAGCAGTTTCCATCTAAAGTTCTATTTCCCCACCACCTCTCATGAAGATGACTGACCTAGAAATGAGGGCTGAGTGTGAGTTAAAAGGGTCCAATATACATCTGTTGCGAAAGTCAACCCACTAAACTGTCTGAGATGATCCTACTGGGTAAGACGCCAAGCCTCCTGGTCTGCTTGTTGACTAACGGTCAGCAACATCACTGGGGGCAAGCAGCAAGATAGTGTGCTGTTTGCTGATCTTGGAAACAATAAACTATGTTTTATTTACTCCTTGGTTCCCCATTTAATATAATTAAAAGTCTTTTAATGTGCTAAGTCTCTAAGGCTTCAAGGTAGCAAACCACTACGTTGAGTATGGTGCCCACTGTTTGACAGTGACTAGCCATGACCTAATTCACACACAGGACAAGTTTCCTGATCAAGATACCTTTGTCATCTTCTTTTCATAAGTTCTGACAGAAAACCTGGCAGATATTAACACAGAGGTATTAGAATAAACTGTGAAAAGTCCTAGTCTTGTCCAAAATAAAATTTAAGTTTACTCACTAAAAATATAAGTTAACAGACTCTTTTTTCAGATAAGAGAAAAGTGGTGTTTTTTTGTTTTTTTTTTTAATGTGCATAGTTCCATCTGGACTCTGGCAACATTTTGGGTGGTAGTCCAATGTTCTATTTCCTAGAAAATTAAAAATTAATCTCAACCCCTAGGGGTAAGGGGAAATAGGAACTGCTCCCTCCCAAATATTATTAGGTGTAAGAATAAAAATTTCTTACACTTCATTTTATTTCTTTAAGCTTTATTCTGCTTTTAAGGTATAAGTTATAATTAGCATTCATATTAGCAGTGAAGATCCTCATTTCTGTAAATTAAAATGACTCAAGACTAATAGAAGTAGCATTTGGCAAAGAATGAGGGGTCTATAGAGGGTCAAAAATGTCTATCAATTCTGGCATTAAGCAATCTTATTTGAGAGGTTAGTTTGTATGAAAACAGCCAATAGGACAGTATGCAAGGTCTCATTTGAAGTTGAGTCCTATGACTCTGAAGCAGGAAGCTGAGTTGGCCCAGCAGTGTGCAGTGGAAAGAGGGCTTTCATGGTGGAAAATTTCCATGAGGTCAGACTGAAGGGGGCATGGACTCTAACTCTGGCTCTTCAGTAAAAGTGGTTACTTCTAATAGTTGAAAGTGGAAGCTGCTTTGAAACTTCGCAATGTGTTAGAAAGTCAGATATAATTACAAGTTTTTCTCTCTGATTGTCAAGTTTCACCACCTGAGATTAGTAAAATGGTGAAAATCAGAAAACAGTACAAAAGCTGCAAAGAGCTTGCGAGGTCTCCGGCTTTATTACTCCAGATGCCACAGCAGCAGGGGCTTATCAGAGTGTCACTGCTGGGACTACTGGGGGTTCATTCCCGGGAGGCAGATTCAAGCCAGGAAAGTTTAATCGGGACAGTGTCTCTTTAAAAATGCTAGAAAAATCAGTTTGAATCCCAAATTTCTTGTCTGTTTCTAAGTAGTGTTTATTCAGAACACTCAGGAATGACTCATGTAACATTGCTGCTTTCAAATACCTCTGTGTCTACTTCTTGCTAACAAGAGAAGGCAAAGAAATGCCAGCTTTGTTCTGAAGCCTGTAGTTTTTCTTTTTTTAAATTAAAAGATGCTCTGAGCTTTCGTAATCACAGGGAATTTCTTGTGAAATGACAAACACTACCCAATAACATAAACTACAAGGATGGCGAGCAGTATGTTTCTTTCAAGATGATCCTTTCACAAACCCTAACTTTAGAGAGAGACATTTCACACTGTGGTCCTGATGGAGCTGTGTCCCTGTTCTGCTGAGTGAGTTAACCTCCCGGGAAGCAGCTCCTGACATCTGATTCAGTAGGTAGCACAAGGGAACATCTACTTCCACGAAGCCTTAAAAAAGTCACAACCAGGTGGGAAAAACACCCAGAAGTCTTCACCATCACTTCCCACGAGATTAGTCCCAGTGCCCCAAAGGGCACAGTCATCTAGGAACAGGTGGACTTGACCTCTCCGTGACCTTATCTAATACCCTCACAAACTTGCAAAATACCACTTAAAGACTTAATAAATTAAAAAATTAAATAAATATACACCCATACATCGGCCATAATTCCTGGTTGCCATCCCCAAAAGGCAATCTCACCACAACAATTAAGGGAAAAAACAGCTTAATTTATTCATCAGGCACAGCAACTTTCCATTTCCTAAAGGACCTTGAGCTAACGTACAGGCATTAAAATAAAAATACCATTATGCCCAGGGATTAGCAGTAGCCGTGACAGTAGTTTAAAAAGTATATTTATTTGCACTTGTCAGTTGCCTTTCATTCATTTCCTGAAACTGTACCCTGAGGAGAATCCTGTTCCCACCTCTCAAAAAGATCAATTGCAGAATAGGTCATGACAAGGAGCAGAAAGGTTGGTGAGTGAAAGCAGGCAAGGTTCCCAGACTGCTTTTTATGGTCACTTCACAGGTACTCTTAATCCACATTTAACCCACCTGAAAGGCTTCAGGTGACGCAACATGTGAGTCTTTAGTCTGGCCACTTGGTAAAATGAGCGCAGGAAAAGCTGGGAATGAAGGGAAAAAGGAAAAGCGAGTGCGAAAACCAAGAACTCCACGTGATGGTTCGCTCTTGTGTGATTCAGTGCAAAGGACAGGAAGGAAGCACCGTCTATACTCACTCCATGCACACTTTATGTGTATCCACCATAATGACTACCTCAGTTCCCGGGGAAGACTAGCAGCTTGGGAATGACCATGTCGCCACTGACTACTAGCCATGGCAGCAGCCTCTTGTTTGGAATAATTCACAGAACAGAATGGGAAGGATCAGGGCCAGGAGAAGACACTCCAGGAGAAGATGGCGTGCAGCCTAAAGGTCTTCTAGGCGCTGCCTTCTCTTTCTTGGTGCCCAGTAGAAGGAAGAGTGGTCCCCTGGGAAATGGCTCTTGTCTGAAATTGCCCAGGACAGCCAAATCAGAATGGAGTGCTGCCCTGATTTAAAACAGTTTGTGCATACAGAAAAGGAGGCTGCTGACACTTCCCAAACTCCAGATTCCCGGGGAACAGAGCAACAGAGCCCCTAGTTCCCCTCACAAGAGTTAAACTGATTTCCTCCAAAAGCATCTAACTGACTTAGACAGAGAAGCATCACTGTCCAGACAGAAGTGCTGGTGCGTCTTCAGAAGTATTTAGGAACCATGCTAATTTCGCAGGCAGAAAACTAACTGGCTACATATAAATCCTTGAGGAGTTGATATATTTTCTCTGTTCTTTTCTTGCAGGGAGGAAGAGACTGATACAGTGTGGCATGGAAGGGAAGAAATCTGACCAAAGCAAGTCAATTAGGATAAGAAGCGGTGTTTGCAGAATGCATTCTACTGAGAAATTGAAAAGTTTCAGAGGAGGAGAAGGTCAAAGACCCATTTTTGAAGATAAAGGTAGAAATCACAGAGGAGAAGAAAGTAAAGTACAAGTGAACAAAGTAAGATATTTTTCTGTTTTGTTTTTAATAATGGGAGGACAAAAGAATTAAATTCCTTCACTGCCTTTTCACTGGAGAACTGATAATTACTGCCATATTATGGGATGCACTCCACCAGTAGGAATCTAATTTGCCTGTCTGCATAGTCTTAAAGGAGTAAATACCTGTCAATTCTCAAGAGAAAAAACTCGTGTTTGTTTAAATCTAAAGTCACCTACATGCTCCTTACTTGAACTGGGTCATATTAATAGAAGGTGTGTAGTGTGTGGAGACTGACAATAAAGTGAAGGACTTGTTCTGTGGTCTCTGAGGATCTGAATCAGATAAGCAAAAACATAAATACTTATGTGTGCTAACTCTTAGTGGCCCATGGTCCTCAGAATAAATGGCTTTAATTAAACTGCAGTCTCATCAAACTTTCAGTGTTTTAAATACATGTATTAATGGAGCTATTTCTTCTTTCAAAAAGACCCCCACCACCGTCTCTTCCATTTATTCTCTTGAATTCACTACCCTCCCCCTGCAATACAGCTGTTCTCGTGCCGTTTCAGGTGTGAACCACAAATCCCAAGATAAACTTTGCCACTGGAGGATTTTCCCTTTTACCTAACACTCCAAAGGGTTTGCCTCTCTTGGGGATGCTTTTGGCCCTGCTGGTTCTGACATTTGCTTTCCAATAAGCATACATTCACAATTGGTTTGCATTACGTTGATGAAAGATCTAATCAGTGGAAACATCTGTGTGCTGTTAAATGAAAGTACGGTACCTATAAGTGAAATGGCAGAGAGGGGAAGCGGGTCTTATTTGAAAGAATATGACTATTTAAACACAAAACAAACACAGAGGGAAAAGTAATTTAGAAAAGTACAGGGAAAAAAAAAAATCTACACCAGGCAGCGGTGAAGAATGCAGGGCTACCTGTGCCCCCGGAGAACTGCTGCTTGTCTTGTGTCTGAGCTTCAGTGCTCTTCAAGTGGATAGGCAGATGGTGAGAAATAGAGCAGCTTCGTTTTTTCCTCTTCTATCTCTGGGATTCTATTATGAGGCAGTTCTCTGCTTGCCACCGAGGCAAAAAGAAACATTTCTCTCACCCACTCACCAGTCTGGCAGGGTCCCATTCTTAGTTCTCCAATGTAGCCCCAGGGTACTACTGTAATGATTCAGGGATGGTGCTGACAACACGGGCTGCCTCTGGGGCTGCTGGAGGGGAACCAAAGAAGGCGTTGGTTTGATTCCTCTGCTGATCCCGGAGGTAAGGAGGAACTGACGAGCTTTTGATGTGGAGGATTCTGGTGTCCATCACCTGACAGTCAATCTGCATCATCACTTCGTAATCTTGCCCGTTGATCACATTCTCTGCAGAGAGGAATACACACAAGGAATAAATATTCAACCGAAGGTGAAATTCCGCTATAAGCTTCAATCCCAGGAAGACATCATGAGCTCCAAGGTGTGAACTGTCAACACGTTTTCAAGGGTACAGAGAGAACTCATCAGTCACTAATCAGAGCTACAGTGCCGGGATGGGCTGTCCTCTCCTCAATTCTGGTTTCCAAACAACCTTCACTGGCTCAGGAAGTGCTGGAGGCACTGTCAGAATTAATACCGCAGGTTACCTATTCAGACATTGTATGTCTTGTATGCTTTCCATGCAGTGTATCATCATGACTGCAGCAACTAGAACAGAAGAGATTTCAGATGCAGAGGATGGGGAGTGGGTGCAGGGGAAGAATACTTAAGTCCTCTCCTTCCCTTTCAACAGTAGGAAGGAGTAATTTGTCAAATGGACCACCATATCATGTGAATCGTAAGGAGGCCTTGGCCAAGACTGCTTGGTTCCTGTGCATCAGTAATATTTCTAATTTCATTAAGATATTCCCAACTATGCATTTAAGGGTTAGAAATTAGGAACATAAAAATACAGTGAAGGCTATAATAATTTATTCCCTGATTTGTAATTCCGGGTGGTTTTTTCCAACTTGTAGTCAATGAAACTTGGCATAAAACTGATGGAAGAATTATAAATAGATAACATCTTTCAAGTCCAGCTGAACAGTCACAGCAATACAGTCAGAGGATGTGTGAACTTGGAAGAAGGCTGGAGAGTCAACGTGGCATCTCAGTTTGCATTTTCAACCATGAATCCAGAGCTGGGTGTGGGGATCAGGAAGAATGCTGGCGAAGGCCTAGTCCTACACTGCCTTTTCGTGATGATACACAGCCAACCAGTGATTTTTAAATTAAACATTTGGCTTCTCTAGGACAAAGAACTGAATTTAAAAGTAGAATTCTTTCTATTCCATTATCTTTTTATTTATTTTCTACTACTACACCATGTATGCCAAGTATTACAAATCCAGAGGAAGAAAATCCAAAGCTTGACATTTGATCCTCAGATTCCATTATGTTTGGGAAAACTGAACTATGGAGTTTGCCACTTATGAGGCAGAAAAAGATTTACAGAGATCACCTAATCCAGGGTGTCTTAAAACAGGGTCTAATGCAAAGACCTCAGAGTTCATAAGTTCCCTGAAATTACATGCAAAGTTTTATTTGTGTGAGCATTTTTCTGGAGGGGGGGTTACATCAGATTCTTAATGAGGTCTATCGCCTCTTAAAGGTTAAAAACTATTAAATCTAATAAGCTATCAACTTCAAGTGCCTTGAGCAGATCATATTTTTAAAGCTAATGGAAGACATCATTCTTCCAGTTTTATTGGCTGATTATTTCAATTTCTAAAATAGTCTCCACTGATGGTGAATTTCCCACTACAAGTCTTATAAGTCTCTTTGATTACAGTTAAAGCTAATTTCCTTCTTTCCCAGCCTTACTAGTGATGAAGAGCAGTCAGTTGCTGCTGGATATTAACTAACCCTACTTATTTTTTAAGACCATTGCTATGGAATTTTAACTCCAACTTTACAACTCCTGCTACTCTGTAATGGCTATCAAATCATTTACTTATCTTTAGAGAATTAAATCTGAATGCCTGTAAGTTAGCCAACGTTTCCCTATCCAGGTGTTTTCTTTTCTAAAAAGTAGGCAATGGAAGAAAGACAAGCTGCTAACGTATTTGGAGTTATTGCATTCAGAACATGTGATACGGTTCAGATTCCAAGGTACCACACTAGTCATTTCCTTTTGGAATCCTGGTCCCTCTCTTTTAGAAAAACCGAAAGATTGAATGTGTGTGTGCATACACACACACACACACACACACACACACACAGATGACCGAATAATGAAAAACACGTGTATAAGAGACATAATATACATTACTAATTTTTACTACTTTCCTGGATTGACTCAAAATCCAGATGACAGTATAAGATCAAAACTAGGTTCTCTCATATAGCCCATACCACCTGCAGAAGTCATCAGAGCCCATGTGCCTGCTATGCTTTAAATTGATAACTGGAGTTCTTTAATACCTTAAATATTGGGAAGAGATGAAAAACCTGGTGATATGAGCTCAGATGCTTGGGGGAAAACTAAAGCTGTGTCATGATTCCAAAAACCTGGGAGCCCCTCGCCATGGCTGCAACGGCATCGTTATTTTAAGCCCAACCAGGAGGCTCAGGCTAGCTATGGTTCGGGAGGCTTTAAAGTGGACTCTGTTCTTCACTCCCTTCTGAACTTTGAGGCCAAGGAAAGGACCAGCAATACTAGAAGAAGACTCTACCAGATAGGATATGAATGTCTTAAACCAAATTTAGGAAGCCCTTCTAAACGACAAACTGATAATTTAGGGTTTAAAGTGACATACCATTAGGACTCCCAAGTTACCCACAAGCTCTAAAAAAATGAGTGGCTCTAGCAATTTCTTTTCTTTGATCCATTCTGTTGGACCCTATAAAAGAGTCCTTTGGGGGTTTCAGTACTGACCCCCTTGCATAATGAGTGGGGTGGTCTCAGCATTACTGGTGAGGTTCTAATTATTTTAACTAAAGGAGAAAAGAATGGGAAGCAGCTTATGATAACTTGTGGCCTGGTAGGTCCTTCCCCTGTGCTGTCAGGCACACAGTCTGCTTCCAGGAGCAACAGAGAGACTCTGAAACACTGAAATTTGCGCCTCACTGTGAATAATACAAGGGGTCTACAGGTGGTGCAATGGTAAAGAATCTGCATGCCAATGCAAGAGATGCAAGAGATGTGGGTTTGATCCCTGGGTTGGGAAGATGCCCTGGAGAAGGGAAAGGCTACCCACTCCAGTACTCCAGTATTCTGGCCTGGAGAATTCCATGGACTGTATATATAGTCCATGGGGTGGCAAAGAGTCAGAGTGACTTTCAGTTCACACTTCCAGCATTCTTGCCTGGAGAATTCCATGGATGGAGGACCCTGGTGGGCTACAGTCCATGGGGTCACAAAGACTTGGACATGACTAAGCACGCACGCATGTGAATAATATACACCAGAGTAGGTTCTAACTGGAGAGATGAGACCTGAAGATTCTGGTGGCTCACGGAAAAGGGAGAGGAAGAGCCTCTGAAGGAAAATCCAGACAGGATGTGAGAGGCTGAGGACGGACTGCACACTCTCATTAAGGGCCAGGCTTCCATTATGAATGGGTAGCACCCCCGGAATAAGAGAAAACATCACGCTCATGGGCTTTCTGACAAGAGGGAACAAGGTAAATACTGGATTAGGGAGTTGTTAGAGCTGGGTTATGTGAAAAGATTGCTAAAACATTTTTTGCGTACTTAATGAAAAAAAGACAGTGACTATTGGGGAAAACAGAACTAAAGGGAATAGTGTGGAGCACAGATGTAAAGGTTCACTCTCCCTCTTGTACTGGCAAGCACTTTCTTGGGTGCTGCACAAGTGATAGGACTAATCTTATGTTCTGGGCCTTCTGGAGTAAACACAATGAGAAGAAACTTCGACCTGAGTCAGGAAAAAGGTATAAAATACGAGTACTTCACGTTCAAAATTAATCAGGCAAACAAAAAGGAAGAAGTGACTGACTTGAAACATGAGCATCAGAAAGTGATTCTGAATGCCCAGAAGGACTGGGAAAGCATGAAAAAAAGTGCCTGGATAGTGGAGGTGGAAAAACTCTAGGCACTGTGAAATTCTGAACGCCTGTAAACACACAGTAACTGAATTAAGAATGGCGTGCCAAGAGGCTGTTAGCTGGGAGATGACTAACACATACATCAGAACCTTGACCGTAAACAGAATTCAAATGCCTCAGAATTTTACAGAAAGCTTAATTTAAAAGCAAAACAAAACAAGACTTCACCAGTGCTTTGCAAAGAAGTTATGTATGAGAAAACAGATTTCTATTCAGAATCGGACACTAATCCTCTCAAGAGGTAGCTTGCTCTGTGCAAGCTAGGCTGGTGACTGGCAGGAGGCTGCCAGTGTCTGTGCCTGAATTCTGCGGGGTGTGGGGGAACATGGAAGGTAAATAAAAATCCCCCCTTTCACGGATCACAAGACATAACTTCATCCAAAACAAACAAACTGAAAAATCAGGAAAGAAACCCAAATGGGTAAGAAAGAGGAGACAAAGAGAATGGAAGGTGGGAACAGAATGAGCAATAAAGTGGTAAAATATCATGTATGCTGGTTGTAACCATCCCAGTGCGCCATGCAGTGGGAAAACATTAAAAAGCTCTTTCTACTCTTCTACCAAAACTCTCCATTCAACTTCTTTTTTTAAAAATTAATTTAATTGTAGGATAATTACAATATTGTGATGGTTTTTGTCATACATCAATATGAACCAGCCATAGGTATACATATGCCCCCTCTATCCTGAAGCTCCCCTCCCATCTCCCACCCCACTCTAAACCTCCAGGATGTCACACAGCACCGGCTTTGGATGCCCTGTCTCATACATCAACCCCACACTGGTTATCTATTTCATATACGGTAGTGTATATGTTTCAATGTTATTCCTGTTTCAAGAACTTCTAAGAACCTTCGATGAAAATTCCAATATTGATCTTTTTCTTTATAACCAATACATAAATGTTCCATGTCACTGAATATGTTAAAATACTGACAGAAAAGAGGTTCGGCTCTTTGAAATAATGTCTGGCATTTTTGAAGGTAGCAGGTAAGGGATCTCTGGTAGAGCTAGAACCTTTCCCTCACCAGCGGGGAAGAAGACTGAGTGAATAACTGAGAGTCACACTGCAGATGGGCTTCCCAGGTGACACTGGGGTAAAGAAGCCACCTGCCAATGCAGGAGACATTAAGAGATGCAGGTTTGATCTCTGGGTGGGGAAGATCCCCTGGAGGAGGGCATGGCAACCCACTCCATTTTTCTTGTCTGGAGAATCCCCATGGACAGAGGAGCCTGATGGGCCATAGTCCATGGGGTCATGTCGGGAGCCCGTGTGGAGAGCTCCCCTTGTGGCAAAGGTCATGAGGAAGGAGGCTTGGCATACGCAAAGGCGGGATTAAGCCTCAGGAGCCCCCCCCTGGATATTCTCGAGTATCTACCCCCCAAAAAGCCAGAGTCTGCCTACTTTATTGCTTTGTGCTCTCACCCCTGACTTTACTGGGGGCTGTCCCCCACCACCATCTCACTCTCTCTAATAAAGAATTAACTTATAGCTCCAATTAATAAAGTTCCTGGGCATTAGGAGTGTTTTAATCCAAACCCCTCAGATAGCTCTTTAACTGGCCTGACAAGTTTACCCGGACTCCTACAGCCATGCATAGGATTGTCTAGTCTCTCAGCCTCGAGAGGCAAGGGAAGCTTAAGATATTCAAATAGCTTAGAGTCTCTCAGAAAGTTAGAAACTGTCAGAATAAAACTAATAAAAGATTTCATTAATGAGCCAATACTTGCTGCCAAGTTTCCACATCTCCTGTATTGTATCCTTGAATGTGTATTAATTAATATAGTTGGTATGTAGAAAAAATAAGTAGTGGCCTTAGTGTTAGCAACTTTAGACCCTTAAGGTAATAAATTCTTTCCTTTGTTGTAAACCCACTGCGCCTCTGCCCTATAGAAATGCAACTTTATCTTCGGAGGATGGCGGCAAACCTTAAAATAATTGCTCTCAGAGAAAATAAGTCTTACAACTGACAAACCTTTGTCAAGAGTCATAAAATGTTAATAGGCCTTCTGGCCAGAAGATGATGTAGAACACCTGAACCATTTGTATACAATAAGTTTACAGGAAGAAAGCCTGGCTTACTGCATGACTCTACCCCTTCCCCCATTATCCTCTATGCATAACTTAAGGTATAAAAACTACTTTAGAAAATAAAGTTGCGGGCCTTGTTCACCGAAGCTTGGTCTCCCCGTGTCATTCTTTTTGTTTCCTTTTCCTCCTTTTCTTTTCTGTTCTTCCTTCATGCCAAAATAATTTGAAGCGTGGGGGTCCTCTGCGACCACTTATCTGCCTGGGCTTCTAAGACCCACTCGAGAAGGTGCCCAAGGTGGGGCACCTTCCGCTATTCGAGAGAGCGCCTGCGGCCTCCGTGGTCAGAGCAAGTTCGGTGTCACAAACTTTATTGACTTCCCGCGTAAACCAGTTATTATTGAGCATCTAATAAATCTCTCAGCCTTTGCTATCCCTTTATTGCCGACACCGTCATCCTGAGGGAATCCCTGGACCCAACCAGGGCTGGACCCGACAGGGTCACAGAGTTGGACACGACTGAAGTTACTTAGCAGGCAGGCATACTGCAGATGAAACACAAAATATACTTCCGACTTGACTCTTTTCAGAGACATAAGAAAGAACACCTGCAGGAGCAAAGAGCGCCCAGTAACCACTATTGTCTGCCCTTTGCTGTTTCTCTGACAGTGGAGAGATTTCAGGCTCTGAGTGTCCAAGGGCAGGGAGGGACAGTGGGAGGGGCTTTATACATTTAACTATAAGACAAACCAGAATTTGTTAAACATTTTAAAAATACATGTGTACTTATTTGTTTTTTATTGAAGTATAGTTGATTTGCTCTATTACATAAATTTCAATTGTATGACATAATGATTCAGTATTTTTATAGATTATATTCCATTTAAAGTTATTATACAATATTAGTTATATTCTCTATGCTTGTAGCTTATTTTATACATAGTGGTTTCTACTTCTTTATTCCCTCCCTTTACCTTGTTTCTCCTCACTGGAAACCACTGCTTTTTTCTCCATATCTGGTAGTCTGTTTCTGTTTTATTATACTGACTAGAAAAGGTCAGTTTTCATTCCAATCCCAAAGAAAGGCAATGCCAAAGAATGCTCAAACTACCGCACAATTGCACTCATCTCACACACTAGTAAAGTAATGCTCAAAGTTCTCCAAGCCAGGCTTCAGCAATATGTGAACCATGAACTTCCTGATGTTCAAGCTGGATTTAGAAAAGGCAGAGGAACCAGAGATCAAATTGCCAACATCCACCAGATCATGGAAAAAGCAAGAGAGTTCCAGAAAAACATCTATTTCTGCTTTACTGACTATGCCAAAGCCTTTGACTATGTGGATCATAATAAACTGTGGAGAAGTGTTCAAGAGATGGGAATACCAGACCACCTGACCTGCCTCTTGAGAAATCTGTATGCAGGTCAGGAAGCAACAGTTAGAACTGGACATGGAACAACAGACTGGTTCCAAATAGGAAAAGGAGTACGTCAAGGCTGTATATTGTCACCCTGCTTATTTAACTTCTATGCAGAGTACATCATGAGAAACACTGGACTGGAAGAAACACAAGCTGGAATCAAGATTGCCAGGAGAAATATCAATAACCTCAGATATGGAGATGACACCACCCTTTGGCAGAAAGTGAAGAGGAACTAAAAAGCCTCTTGATGAAAGTGAAAGTGGAGAGTGGAAAAGTTGGCTTAAAGCTCAACATTCAGAAAACGAAGTCATGGCATCTGGTCCCATCACTTCCTGGGAAATAGATGGGGAAACAGTGGAAACAGTGTCAGACTTGATTTTTTTGGGCTCCAAAATCACTGCAGATGGTGACTGCAGCCATGAAATTAAAAGACACTTACTCCTTGGAAGGAAAGTCATGTCCAACCTAGATAGCATATTCAAAAGCAGAGACATTACTTTGCCAACAAAGGTCCATCTAGTCAAGGCTATGGTTTTTCCAGTGGTCATGTATGGATGTGAGAGTTGGACTGTGAAGGAGGCTGAGCACCGAAGAATTGATGCTTTTGAACTGTGGTGTTAGAGAAGACTCTTGAGAGTCCCTTGGACTGCAAGGAGATCCAACCAGTCCATTTGGAAGGAGATCAGCCCTGGGATTTCTTTGGAAGGAATGATGTTGAAGCTGAAACTCCAGTACTTTGGCCACCTCATGCAAAGAGTTGACTCATTGGAGAAGACCCTGATGCTGGGAGGGATTGGGGGCAGGAGAAGGGGACAACAGAGGATGAGATGGCAGGATGGCATCACTGACTCGATGGACATGAGTTTGGGTGAACTCCGGTAGTTGCTGATGGACAGGGAGGCCTGGCGTGCCGCAATTAATGGGGTCACAGAATCAGACACGACTGAGTAACTGAACTGAACTGAATACTCTTCAGGTCCATCCATGTTGTTGCAAATGGCAACATTTCATTCTTTTTTATGGCTGAGTAGTATTCTGTTGCAGCTATATACACCTCATTTTCTTTATGCATTCATCTACTGATGGACACCTAGATTGCCTTCATTATCTTGACTACTGTAAATAATGCTCTCATGAACACTGAGGTGCACGTGTTCTTTTGAATTAATGTTTTCATTTTCTTCAGATATATACTCAGAAGGGGAATATGGTAGTTTAATTTTTAGTCTCTTAAGGACACTCCATATAGTTTTCCATAGTGGCTGCACCAATTTACATTCTCACTAACAGTCTCCACATCCTCTCCAACATTTGTTATCTGTGGTCTTTTTGATGACAACCATTTTGATAGGTGTGAGGTGATATCTCATTGAGGTTTTGATTTGCATTTCTCTAATAAGTGATGCTGAGCATTTTTTTTTATGTGCTTGTTGGGCATCTGTATGTCTTCTTTGGAAAAGTGTCTATTCAGGTCCTCTGCATTTTTTTATTTGGGTTGTTTGCTTTTTCAACATTGAATCGTTATATATATTTTGGATATTAACCACTTACTGGTCATATCACTGCAAATACTTTCTCCCATTCTACTGTTTTCTCCAAAAATGGTTGTCTTCATTTTGTTTATGGTTTCCTTTATTATGCAAAAGCTTTTAAGTTTAATTAGGTCCCATTTATTTACTTCTTCATTTCCTTTGCTTTAGGAGACAGATCCTAAAAAATAGTGCTACAATTTTTGTCAGAGTGTTCTGCCTATGTTTTCTTCTAGGAGTTTTTATGGTTTCCAGTCTTACATTTAGGTTTTTAATCCATTATGAGTTTGTTTTTATATACTAGATAATGTTCTCCTTTAATTCTTTTACATGTAACTGTGTAATTTTCCCAGCACCACTTAATGAAGACACTGTCTTTTCTCCATTGTATATTCTTGCCTCTCTTGTCATAGATTAATTGGCCTTAAATGTGTGGATTTGCTTCTGGGCTCTCTATTCTGTCCCACTGATCTATGTATCTGTATACAGAACCATACTGTTTTGATGACCATAGCCTTGTAGTATAGTCTGAAGTCAGGAAGTGTGATGCCTCCAACTTTGTTCTTTCTTCTCAAGTTGCTTTGACTATTTGAAGTCTTTGGTGGTTCCACACAAAACTTTTAGAATTGATTGTTCTAGTCCTGTGAAAAATGTCATAGCTATTTTGATAGGCAGTGCATTAAATCTGTAGATTGCTTTGGGTAGTATGGTCATTTTAACA
This sequence comes from Tragelaphus eurycerus, assembly GCA_935064755.1. Classification (NCBI taxonomy): domain Eukaryota; kingdom Metazoa; phylum Chordata; class Mammalia; order Artiodactyla; family Bovidae; genus Tragelaphus; species Tragelaphus eurycerus. The sequence goes on along the minus strand of CAKXYN010000095.1, from coordinate 528,855 downwards.
AGGTTAATTCTTCTAATTCATGAACATTGAATGTCTTTACATTTATCTGTACTGTCTTCAATTTCCTTCATCAATAACTTATAGTTTTCACAGTACAGGTCTTTTAACGTCCTTGGTTTAAATTTATTGCTAGGAATTGTATTCTTTTTGATGCAAATGTAGATAGGACTGTTTTCTTGAATTCTCCTTCTGATAGTTCATTATTAGTATATAGGGAAACAAAATATTTCTTTAATTAATCTTGTATCCTGTAACTGACTGAACTCATTTATTAATTTTTGGGTAGAGACTTCAGGGCTTTCTGCTTACACTGTCATGTCATAGTAGTGAGAGTTTTACTTCTTCCTATCCAATTGGTATGTCTTTTATTTCTTGTCTGATTAATATGGCTAGAACTTCCAACACCGTGTTAGATAGAAGTGGTGAGAGTTGGCATCCTTACCTTACTCCTGAGTTTACAGGAAAAACTTTCAGCTTTTCTTGTTGAATATATTAACTGTGGGTTTGTCATAAATGGCCTTTATTATATTTAGATATGTTCCTACTCTATTCACTGTGATGAGAGTTTTTATCATGAATGGATACTGAATTTTGTCAAATGCTTCTGTATGTGTTAAGATAATCATGTGATTTTTAGTTTTCATTTTGTTAATGTGCTGTACCACATTAATTGATTTGCAGATATTGAGCCATCCTTCTATCCCTGGAATAAATCCCACTTGATCATGGTATTATGATCCTTTTTACATATTATTGAATGTGGTTTGCTAATAATTTGCTATAGATTTTTGTATTTATAGTCATCAGAAATGTTGGCCTATGATTTTCTTTTTTCATAGTATCTTCATCTGATTTTGGTATCAGGGTAATGGTGGCCTTGCAGAATGAATTTGGATGTGTTCTCTCCTCTTCAGTTTCTCAGAATAGTTTGAGAAGGAGAGGTATGAATAAAATTTGTTAAATATTGCATGATTGTTATATTTCTGAAGAATGGGGAGACAGATGAGAAAGAACTTATCTAGTTAGAAGAACTATAATAATTTCGTTTTAAAAATGTATGGGCCTACAATAATGTCTATAAAACACACCATCCCTTAAGGAAGACATGTAGTGGTCATGATGATTGAAGGGAACTACTAAAATTTAATCAGCAGGGGTCAGAAGGCTGAACAGTCTGTAATGCACAGGAACAGTTCCTTGCAACACTGTCCTATATCTCATACAGTATTTGTGTAGGCTAAAGAAACCTGATTCAGTTCAGTCAGTCGCCCAGTCGTGTTCGACTCTTTGCGACCCCATGAACTGCAGCACGCCAGGCCTCCCTGTCCATCAGCAACTACCGGAGTTCACCCAAACTCATGTCCATCGAGTCAGTGATGCCATCCAGCCATCTCATCCTCTGTCGTCCCCTTCTCCTCCTGCCCCCAATCCCTCCCAGCATCAAAGTCTTTTCCAATGAGTCAACTCTTTGCATGAGGTGGCCAAAGTATTGGAGTTTCAGCTTTAGCATCATTCCTTCCAAAGAAATCCCAAGGCTGATCTCCTTCCGAATGGACTGGTTGGATCTCCTTGCAGTCGAAGGGACTCTCAAGAGTCTTCTCCAACACCACAGTTCAAAAGCATCAATTTTTTGTTGCTCAGCTTTCTTCATAGTCCAACTCTCATATCCATACATGACCACTGGAAAAATCGTAGCCTTGACTAGATGGACCTTTGTTGGCAAAGTAATGTCTCTGCTTTTCAATATGCTATCCAGGTTGGTCATAACTTTCTTCCAAGGAGTAAGCGTCTTCTAATTTCATGGCTGCAATCATTATCTGCAGTGATTTTGGACCCCCAAAAAATAAAGTCTGACACTGTTTCCACTGCTTCCCTATCTATGAAGTGATGGGACCAGATGCCATGATCTTAGTTTTCTGAATGTTGAGCTTTAAGCCAACTTTTTCACATTCCTCTTTCACTTTCATCAAGAGGCTTTTTAGTTCCTCTTCACTTTCTGCCAAAGGGTGGTGTCATCTCCATATCTGAGGTTATTGATATTTCTCCTGGCAATCTTGATTCCAGCTTGTGCTTCATCCAGTCCAGCGTTTCTCATGATGTACTCTGCATATAAGTTAAATAAACAGGGTGACAATATACACCCTTGACGTACTCCTTTTCCTATTTGGAACCAGTCTATTGTTCCATGTCCAGTTTTAACTGTTGCTTTCTGACCTGCATACAGGTTACTCAAGAGGCAGGTCAGGTGGTCTGGTATTCCCATCTCTTTCAGAATTTTCCACAGTTTATTGTGATCCACACAGTAAAAGGCTTTGGCATAGTCAATAAAGCAGAAATAGATGTTTTTCTGGAACTCTCTTGCTTTTGCGATGATCCAGTGGATGTTGGCAATTTGATCTCTGGTTCCTCTGCTTTTTCTGAAACCAGCTTGAACATACAGAAGTTCACAGTTCACGTATTGCTGAAGGCTGGCTTGGAGAATTTTGAGCATTACTTTACTAGTGTATGAGATGAGTGCAATTGTGCAGTAGTTTGGTATTGAGCATTCTTTGGCATTGCCTTTCTTTGGGATTGGAATGAAAACTGACCTTTTCCAGTCCTGTGGCCACTGCTGAGTTTTTCAAATTTGCTGCCATATTGATTGCAGCACTTTCATGGCATCATCTTTCAGGATTTCAAATAGCTCAACTGGAATTCCATCACCTCCACTAGCTTTGTATGTAGTGATGCTTTCTAAGGCCCAATGGACTTCACATTCCAGGATGTCTGGCTCTAGGTGAGTGATCACACCATCATGATTATCTTGGTCGTGAAGATCTTTTTTGTACAGCTCTTCTGTGTATTCTTGCCACGTCTTCTTAATATCTTCTGCTTCTGTTAGGTCCATACCATTTCTGTCCTTTATCGAGCCCATCTTTGCATGAAATGTTCTCTTGGTATCTCTAATTTTCTTGAAGAGATCTCTAGTCTTACCCATTCTGTTGTTTTCCTCTATTTCTTTGCATTGATAACTGAGGAAGGCTTTCTTATGTCTCCTTGCTATTCTTTGGAACTCTATATTCAGATACTTATATCTTTGCTTTTCTCCTTTGCTTTTCACTTCCCTTCTTTTCACAGCTATTTGCAAGGCCTCCCCAGACAGCCATTTTGCTTTTTTGCATTTCTTTTCCATGGGGATGGTCTTGATTGCTGTCTCCTGTACAATGTCACGGACCTCCGTCCATAGTTTATCAGGCACTCTGTCTATTAGACCTAGTTCCTTAAATCTATTTCTCATTTCCACTGTATAATCAGAAGGAATTTGATTTAGGTCATATCTGAATGGTCTAGTGGTTTTCTCTACTTTCTTCAATTTAAGTCTGAATTTGGCAATAAGGAGTTCATGATCTGAGCCACAGTCAGCTCCCAGTCTTGTTTTTGCTGACTGTATAGAGCTTTTCCATATTTGGCTGCAAAGAATATAATCAATCTGATTTTGGTGTTGGAGGAGCTACCCTACGCCCGAGGTCAGGGGTAGTGGCCGAGAAGAGCAACCCCATGTCCAAGGAGTGGTGGCTGCACGGGCTCAGGAGGGCCCTTGCAAGGGCCACGTGCAAGGTCAGGAGGGGCAGCTGTAAGGAGATACCCCTCGTCCAAGGTAAGGAACAGCGGCTGTGTTTTGCTGGAGTAGCTGTGAAGAGATCCCCCACGTCCAAGGTAAGAGAAACCCAAGGAAGACGGTAGGTGTTGCAAGAGGGCATCAGAGGGCAGACACACACACCATAATCACAGAAAACTAGTCAATCTAATCACACTAGGACCACAGACTTGTCTAACTCAATGAAACTAAGCCATGCCCTGTGGGGCCATCCAAGGCAGGCGGGTCATGGTGGAGAGGTCTGACAGAATGTGGTCCACTGGAGAAGGGAATGGCAAACCTCTTCAGTATTCTTGCCTTGAGAACCCCATGAACAGTATGAAAAGGCAAAATAATAGGATACTGAAAGGGGAACTCCCCAGTCGGTAGGTGCACAATATGCTACTGGAGATCAGTGGAGACATAACTCCAGAAAGAATGAAGGGATGGAGTCAAAGCAAAAATAATACCCAGTTGTGGATGTGACTGGTGATAGAAGCAAGGTCTGATGCTGTAAAGAGCAATATTGCATAGGAACCTGGAATGTTAGGTCCATGAATCAAGGCAAATTGGAAGTAGTCAAACAGGAGATGGCAAGAGTGAATGACATTCTAGGAATTGGTGAACTAAAATGGAGTGGAATGGGTAAATTTAACTCAGATGACCATTATATCTACTATTGTGGGCAAGAATCCCTTAGAAGAAATGGAGTACCCATCATGGTCAACAAAAGAGTCTGAAATGCAGTATTTGGATGCAATATCAAAAATGACAGAATGATCTGTGTTCGTTTCCAAGGCAAACCATACAATATCACAGTAATCCAAGTATATGCCCCAACCAGTAATGCTGAAGAAGCTGAAGTTGAATGGTTCTATGAAGACCTACAAGACCTTTTAGAACTAACACCCAAAAAAGATGTCCTTTTCATTATAGGGGACTGGAATGCAAAAGTAGGAAGTCAAGAAACACCTGGCGTAACAGGCAAATTTGGCCTTGGAATACAGAATCAAGCAGGGTAAAGGCTAATAAGAGTTCTGCCAAGAGAACGCACTGGTCATAGTAAACACCCTCTTCCAACAACACAAGCGAAGACTCTACACATGGACATCACCAGACGGTCAACACCAAAATCAGATTGATTATATTCTTTGCAGCCAAAGAAACCTGATTATTACTATATTAGTAAACTCAATGTTTTATATTTAAATATAAAGCTTTTTTACATGGGCTTTTATATATACAAAATTTCCAGGAATAAACTACTGAATACTTTATTTAATAACATTTAGTGGTTTGGTTTGCCAGACACTGTTCATCTAGCTCAGTCATGTCCGACTCTTTGTGACCCCATGGACAGTAGCCAACCAGGCTCCTCTGTCCACGGGATTTTCCAGACAAGAATACTGGAGTGGGTTGCCATTTCCTTCTCCAGAGGATCTTCCTGATCCAGTGATCGAACCTGGGTCTCCTGCATTATAGGCAGACGCTTTACCGTCTGAGCCACCAGGGAAGTCCCTCTAATACTCAAAACAACCTCCTAATTCAGACATTATTATTCCCATTTTATAGATGAAAAAACTGGAGCATAGAAATGTCATGCAACTAGCAATACAACAAGGAAATGGCAGAGCAGGAAGTTCAAACATAGAGTGTCTTTAGAATACATTCTTACAAACCACTCCACTATGTTGGGAATATTATTTTTTTTTTAGCTTAAATGAGATTTGTTTATCGTTTCAGGAAATCACATCCCCAATGGCAAGTACTCCCTTAGTATCTGGGTCCCTATCAGGAAATGCTAGTATCAGTTTGCATTTGTAGCTGTTGCATTCCCAGTCATAGTATGTACTGGTTCAAGCACCTGCCTGGTTCACTGTGTATTCTAATGCAATATAAGCATCATATTTATAATGCTTGAACATTATATATATTTACCCATTCAACAAATATTTAATGAATTCCTACCATGTGCCAGGCACTGAGGATACAGAAGTGAACAAAACAGAAAAAAATATCTTATTCTTAGAGAGTTTAACCCTTATAAAAGTTGAAAGTGAGGGTGGAGACAGAAAATAAGTAAGTGTACAAAATGCTGAATAAGTGGCATGGGTGAAAACAAAGCACCGAAGGGCAGGGAGTGAGGCTGGCGGTGTGAGGACTGGCCTCAGTTTAGATGTGGGGCCTGGTGGAGGCTTCACTGAGAGGGTGACTTCTCAATAAGGACCTCAGGAGGTGAGGAGTGAGCCATGCAGCTATCAAGGGAGAAGCTGAGCACATACATGTCTGAGATTCCATGACTTTTTAGTGGAGAGAACAGGCAAGCAGTTGGAAATAGGGGTGAGGACTGATTGGAAGGAGAAAACAGGGTTAGAACTGTAATTTTGGAGTTATTTGTAGACAACACAGATGGAGTCCTGAAACCAAATGGTACTCTTGGGGAAAAAATGATGGGAACATGTGTGTTAAAAAGGATGGGCATGAACCCAGAGAATGGGAGAAAATAATTCCTTCATTTCCAAATAATCTCCAAAATATAAAAACAGCCCATGGAGCTCAATTAAAAAAAACAACAAACAACCCAATCAAAAAAGAGCTGGAAGATCTAAATAGACATATCTCCAAAGATACACTCATGGCTACAAAGCACATGAAAAGATGCTCCAACATCACCTATTATTGGAGAAATACAAATCAAAACTACAATGAGGTATCACCTCACACCAGTCAGAGTGACCATCATTAAAAAAATCTGCAAACAATAAATGCTAGAGAGAGTATGGAGAAAAGGGAACCATCCTACAATGTTGGTGGGAATGTAAATTGGTATAAGCACTATGGAGGTTCCTTTTCATCCCAATCCCAAAGAAAGGCAATGCCAAAGAATGTTGAAACTACCGCACAATTATACTCTTCTCACATGCTAGCAAAGTAATGTTCAACATTCTCCAAGCTAGGCTTCAACAGTGCGTGAACTGAGAACTTCCAGATGTTCAAGATGGATTTAGAAAAGGAAGAGGAAAAAGAGATCAAATTGCCAATTATCAGTTAGATCGGAGAGAAAGCAAGAGAATTCTAGAAAAACATCTACTTCTGCTTCACTGACTACACTAAAGCCTTTGAATGTGTGTGGATCACAACAAACTGTGGGACTACCAGACTACCTTACCTGCCTCTTGAGAAATCTGCATGCAGGCCAAGAAGCAACAGTTACAACCAGACATGGAACAAGACTGGTTCCAAAGTGGGAAAGGAGTACATCAAGGCTGTATATTGTCACCCTGCTTATTTAACTTATATGCCAAGTACATCATATAAAATGTCAGGCTGGATGAAGCACAAGCTGGAATCAAGACTGGTGGGAGAAATATCAATAACCTCAGATATACAGATGACACCACCCTTATGGGAAAAAGTGAAGAGGAATTAAAGAGCCTCTTGATGAAAGTAGAAGAGGAGAGTGAAAGAGTTGGCTTAAAACTCAATATTAAAAAAACTAAGATCATTGCAACTGGTCCCTTCACTTCATGGCAAATAGATGGGGAAACAATGGAAACAGCGACAGACTTTATTTTCTTGGACTCCAAAATCACTGCAGATGGTGACTGCCGCCAGGAAATTAAAAGATGCTTGCTCCTTGGAAGAAAGCTATGACCAACCTAGACAGCATATTAAAAAGCAGAGACATTACTTTACTGACAGAGGTCTGTATGTTCAGAGCTATGGTTTTTTCAGTAGTCACGTATAGATGTGAGAGTTGGACCATAAAGAAGGCTGAGTGCTGAATAACTGATGCTTTTGAAACGTGGTGTTGGAGAAGACTCTTGAGAGTCCCCTGATTGGAAGGAGATCCAACCAGTCCATCCTAAAGGAAATCAGTCCTAAATATACATTGGAAGGACTGATGTTGAAGCTAAAACTCCAATACTATGGCTACCTGAGGTGAAGAACTGACTCATTTGAGAAGACCCTGATGCTGGGAAAGATTGAAGGCAGAAGGAAAAGGGGATGACAGAGGATGACATGGTTGGATGGTATCACCGACTCAATGGACACGAGTTTGAGCAAGCTCTGGGAGTTGGTGACAGACAGGGAAGCCTCGCATGCTATAGTCCTGGCATGCTGGGTGGCAAAGAGTCAGACATGACTGAGCAACTGAACTGAACTTAAAAAACTAAATACAGAACTACTATATGATCCAGCAATCCCACTCCTTGGCATGTATCTGGAGAAAACTGTAGTATGATAATATATATGCATTCTGATGTTTACTGCTGCACTATTTACCATAGCCAAGACGTAACTAAAGAAGATGTGGCACATATGTACAATAGGCGAGTACTCAGCTGCAAAGAAGAACAACATAATGTCATTTGAAGCAACATGGATGGACTTAGAGACTGTTATACTGAATGAAGAAGTCAGACAAAGACAGACAAATATCATATGATATGGCTTATATGTGGAATGTAAAAAAAACAAAACAGGTACAAATGAACTTACTTATAAAACAGAAATAGAGTCACTTGTGGAAAACAAACTTGTTACTGGGGGGAAAAGGGGAGAGGACAGATAAATTGGGAGATTGACATATACACAATTCTGTACATAAAATGAAAGTGAAATTGTAGCTGCTCAGTTGTGCCTGACTCTTGTGCATGGACTGTAACCCGCCAGGTTCTTCTGTCCATGGGATTCTCTAGGCAAGAATACTGGAGGGGGTTGCCATTTCCTTCTCCAGGGGATCTTCTTGACCCAGGGGTCAAACCCAGGTCTGCCACAGTACAGGTAGATTCTTTATTATCTGAGCCACCAGGGAAGCCCCCATATATAAAATAGCTACTGCACAGCCCAGGGAACTCTACTCAATACTCTGTAACATCCTTTATGGGAAAAGAACCGCCCCGCCCCCCCCCAAAAATGAGTAGATATACATATAACTGATTCATTTTGCTGTATACCTGAAACTAACACAGCATTGTAAATCAACTATACTTCAATAAAAATTTTTTAAAAAGAATGATGAACATGATGGAAAAGAGTAGATCTGTGGTTTTATCTGATCACCGAGAATACTTTTAACTGAGAAACAAAACTCAGTTTGTAATCTTCATTCATTCATTCAACAAATGTTTATATACTAACTATAGGCCAGGCATGGTTACAGACTCTTAAAAGCATTCAGATCCTATTTTCTGTATCCAAATTAAACAGAGGGTGAATTTTCTAAAGGAAAATGGACACCATATCATGGGTCACAAAACTGTCCACCACCATTTACTAAGTGCCTTAAACTGTAAGGAATTACATAAGAAAATGAGGTTTCTCCCTTTATGAAGCTTACAGAAGTGTTTCAAAAGCAACAAAGTCACATTTAAAATATTAGTAAAACATCAAACAAGTGCATTTCCTCAGAAAAGCCTTTATTCTTACTGCCAAAAGTCAAGTAGCATCCTCAAATCACATCAGTTATTTTCCTTCATAGTACTTATCACAACATATAATTAAATACTGGATTATTTACTTGTCTATGAATATATGCCTCCCCTACTAGACCATCAACTCCATAAACTCAAAGAATATGTCTGTTTCATTCACCACTACATATCTGGAATTAGCAACATCTCTTTCCAGTAGACAATGAAAAATACAGAACATGGTTAAGAAGGCTGTCATCAGGTAATTCTTTGCCCTATTAAAGTTCCATCATTCTTGACTCCAACTTGAGAAAGTGTCATCCTAGAATACTTCCAGAAATGGTAGCAACAAAGAGTTTCTAACATCCTCAAACATAAAAATAATCCTACTCTGAAACACAGCCGAAGTCACTTCTCTTCAACCTCAAGTTTATATTCTGAATTCATAAACATCAACAATGACTCCTGTAAAGGTGACCAGATGAAATATATCCCCTGGGAAATTTAGGGGCTTACAGAAGTTTAAGCTGTACCTGTTCACGGTCCTACTTTTCCCAAGTTCAGCTCCTCCTGGGCTTTTGATAGTTTGCTAGAATGATTTCAGGAAATCTGACGATAATTGTTCAGATTCCATAATAATTGTTCATAATTCCAAAACAATTCCATAGTTGTTCAAAGACTAACGGTATTAGTTTTGCTTTACCCTGGATTTGCCTAGTCTTTGCCTCAAAATGCTGCCCACATATGTGAGAGTTTTTTTTTCATCAGATCATAAAAAGAGTTACATTTCATTGATCGTCAACAGCCCCTGACAGATCATTAAATGGATATGACAAAATTACTCATTTTGCTTCAAACTGGATTTCTAGACTACCAAACTGATATTTGATTATGTAATTTCAATTAGCCTGAAAAACTGAGAACAAGTGAACTTCAATATGAGTGGCAACAAAGGGACCCATGAGAACACTGGGTTGGGGTTAAAATTCATTCTGAAAGCTGAGTGAACTAGACATAGGAGCTGATGTGTTGCCCTAAGACACAGTTTGGAGTTTTAGCCTGGGACCTGGGCCCAACTCTAGGGATGACCAATGTTATTGCTTCAAATAATAAAATTGCCGGCACCAAGTACTAGAAAACTGTTTGATGGTGTCACAATCTGCAATTTGAGACCCATAAGAACCGAACCAATGTTCAAAGGCACTTCCTTATAAAATCAGAACACGTGGAAGAACTACCCCACAGGCAGACTAAGAACCAAACCTCTGCAATTACTAACATTGGGTCAAAGACCACTCTTTCTTCTGAAAAACTGTGGTTCCATAATTGCATTTAAAATTAATACATGGGAATGATACATTCTTCTCAGAGCATCAAAATGGCTTTCTCTGTAATATTTCTGCCCATTGTGTTGGGCAGGCTCAGCTTCTACAAGGAATCACTAAATCAGAATTATAGAACATGAAGGAACCTGAGGCCTGATATTGTCATATTGCTCTCAGCCTAGTAAAAAGTCTAGCATATGTTTTATTCATAAAATGGAATCTTAAAATATTTTGGAAATGACAGTCACCCAGTATCAGGTACATGCAGAAAAACTCATTCACATTCTAGAAACAACTGCCAACAGGTTAAAATGAATGAAACCTGACGTGGTATTGTAACTGTAGACTAAAAACCAATAAAGTGAAATATATATAGATATATATACATATACATACACACACATATGTATATACCCAGAAAGCAGTTTGTGTAAATGGAAGGCTGCCATTCTTCATATTCTTTCAGTAGGAAGAAGTGTCTTTTCCTCTCCACACCTGCTCAGATATAAAGCCAGTTTAAGGGCAGAGAAACAGGTGAGGGGCCCTGTGAAGTTCGGAGGCTTCTCAGATACACCCACTTCTAAAGTCCATTTAACTTAGCTCTTAGGAGAAGTCACAGTAGAAAGTCGGCTCCCTGAGGACAAGGAATTTTTATCCATTTCTCACTGCTGAATCCCCAGTGCTTGGCACACAGAAGGCACTCAATAGGCATTTTAAAATAAATGAATGAACGAGGCTTTGGTTGTGTGGAAGTGTTCCCACAGGACGCTGACTTACAGAGGGTGCTGGAAGTATTTTCCTCTACCACATCCACAGAACGAGCTCAACAAGAGTGAGAGTAAGGCAGCTTCCTCAGGAGGGACATGCTCTCCTGTGGGTTCAGTTTTTAGAGAATTCCCCCTCTCTCAAAACAGGGGCAGGAGCGGAGCTGAGAGCGAGGCAGAGGCCAGGTTCAGAGGTCAGTGTCCACAAGGTTATCTGCCATTCTGGGTCTCATTTTCTGCACTGCAATGTCCGCAGTTCTCAGTCTGCAGGAAACCACGTTGCTTTTCAACTACATAATGTCCTGAAAAGCCTAGAACTCCCCAGTTTCCTGTGTTTGCTCCCCACTGTTACTTACAACTGATAGTTCTGTAGGCTTACATAAGCAAAGCCCAGGAAACAGGACTTCTCAAAGGTGTCTGCATTCATCAATAGCTCTACTGCCCTGATTAAGCACTGTAACATGCAGTCCTGCCTCCAGGCAAGCTTCATTAACAATGTTGTGTGCGTGCGTGCATGCATTAATGTGTGTTCAGTCGTATCCAACTCTTTGTGACCCCATGGACTGTAGCCTGCCAGGCTCCTCTGTCCTTGGTTTCCCAGGCAAGAACACTGGAGTGGCTTGTTATTTCCTACTCCAGGGGGTCTTTCTGACCCAGGGATTGAACTCTTGCCTCTTGTGTCTTTGCACTGGCAGGTGGATTCTTTACCACTACGTAAGGCCAAATAAATGCTGAGATTCTGAGACTACTAATTCAATCTCACCCTTAGTTGAAATTTGACCAAGTGTTGGGTCATCTAGATTTTACTTTTTCAGAAACCTAAAAAATAAGTAAGTTTATCTTTTAGACATGAGGTCTTTGATAACAAATAGGATTTTTTTTAAGTTAAGAAACTGGTATAAACAGTACTTGTAGATATCTGGAAAAGAAATAATTATTGAGTGCCTTATTCAGATGTTCCTATAAATGAGTGAAGCTCACTGTTTCAGTATTCACTTTACTCTTGCAGAAGAAGTAATCAGAAAATTAGTGGAAAAAAATTTCCCTTTTGCTATTATTGGAAACTAATCTAGAAAAGTGGTCTAACAATGAGGAAAGATCTCTGGATTTATTTAGAGAAAAATACTAGAGGATACTTGGTTAAACAGCTTATAGAAGTCACTACCAAGTACAATTGAGGCTCTGCTGTGAACGGATACCCCATCCTCAACCCACCCCCCACATCAGAAATGGCCTGGATGGTCTCTCAGATTCTCAAAAGAAATGGCCTAAAGACTGTATAAGATTTTTGATTTTATAACACAAAAATAATTTGGAATATACTATTCTACACATTGAATAATTTTTCCATTCTGAGAATTCTGATACACTACCACATAAGCCTACAAATAGTACCACTTTTGACTCTTACAACAAATGCCTCTTTTCCAAGAATTTATCATGAGTTCTGAATTAATATAAAGTGGGATACAGACAAGCTATCTCTTGCTATATAGTTGAACTATTATTCTCTGAGCCATAAAAGCTATTTCTCTTTTTGGTAGGGAAGCCATTTTCTCTCAGACATTTCTATTTCTTTCAGAAAAAGGAAGCAGTCATATTTACAAAACTACTGAATAAATCCTGGTACTATATAAGTTTTTGGCAAGAAGCCAAACAGTATTTTGGGAAAATTTAAAGTGATTTAACTATAAAATGCTCTGATCAATAAATGTCATGTGATTTGCTGAGCAAAGGGTGAGAACGGGGTGTGAAGGTTAATACTCAGGTGAAGTCCAGTAGTATTAATGAATACTATAAATGAAGTCTCCTGCTCTCATTTTTTTTCACAAACTAAACTCACAAAAGCAGAGGGTGCTTTTTTTTTTTTTTTTAAACATAAGACCTGCTACATAAAAAATGATAAATACTGAATGAAAAATGGGTACAATTGAGTACATGTCACATTCCAGTGTTCTACTCAGCTATGAAGATGACAAACCCTGCTGAAAACCCCAAAAACTAAGCCTGCTCCATCCCCCAAGGCCCATGTGGAATGTATGGATGCCACATACACTCTGAGAATAGCGTCAAGACCAAATTCCCAGAGACTCCTGGTGTCAACTATGATACTCAAACCAGAAAGAGATTTTTTGATCAAGGATGTCATTTTGATTTTTTGAACTCAGAGAATTTCTCATCCTCTCTCATGGAATAGTGCCTAATAGGTGTCACTGCCACAGCCAAAGCATAATCTTCTTAGAGCATCTGTGGTTGTCTCACAGGAGTGTAACATCATGGATACAGGCTCCTCCTCACACTTTAGTTTGTTAAAGACTCTTTGGGCTTGCAGTCAGGTATCCTGTACTGTCTTATCTAAATACTTGGGTAGGAGAACAGAAAATGTGCTCATGAAAGCTACTGGCTGTGCATTCCGTGGATCCAGCATAGCGTCAGGGCAGGCACTGCTTTCAGCTGAAATGTCTAAACAAATCCCTGATCATTCACAGAACTAGCAAATGATTACATGACACAGTTCCTATTGGTAAGTAGTTTGCAATCAAGTTGGCAGATAAAATACACAGAGGAAGAAAACACTAATAACAGTTCAGAAGGAAGATATTCTAAAATTACTGAAAAATACAGCAATTTGCTTATATGCAATAGAAATTAACAATGATAAGCTTATTAGGATCCTATCTGTAGTTCTGTTATGACAGACAATTATACTTTCTCCTAGTGAAAACTCATGTAAGAATAAATACAGCAGTGATCAGTTGGTGTTTTGGAAACTGAATGACCTGTGAAATCCAAATGCTGGCTGGTATGGCAACAGGAGTAATGTTATAATAAATTAACTTCAGTTCAAGCAAAGAACTTAATACAGTTGCCTCTAAGTGAAGCTATAAAAGTGCTTGGGGATAAGGAGAAAGAAGAGATTAATTCTTTCTGGAGAAAATGGAAATTCAGTAAGAGAAATGTGACTTAGGAGGCTGATGTTTTATTGTTTGTCTCGGGGTTTTTTTGACCGTGTGGCCAAAAAAAAAAAAAAAATGTGGGGTTCTCAGATCCACACGTCCTGCATTGGGAGTACAGAGTCTTAACCACTGAACCACTAGGGAAGTCCCTGATGTTTTTGTTTTATTTCCAAATAAAAGTTTTGGTTTGATTACTGATCAAATCCCAAATTGAGTAATTAGCTTACCATTCTTACTTTCTCAAACTTGTTCTACCTTGTCATGGGTCCTGGCAGGTTCACTTAGTCACAAACCATGGTGCAAGGAGTGTAACAGGACTGGAGATCACAAAACTTACTCAACTTGTGCATTTAAGAACCAATATTTGTCAAGGAGCTTGGAGAGCTGCCTTCCACTCATAAGGATATGCACACCACCTCCAACGAACTATACTCCCTCCACAGAGAGAATTTTTACGAAAGAAACTGAGATATATTGCAAAATAACTGCCTTTCACCTTCTTTGCCAAAACCATTGTACAGAGTTGGACAACCACCCACCTGACTCACCAGTGCACTTTTTGTATCTGGCTGCCTGGGGCACATCCTTAACTCAGAACAGCAACACTGCAGAGCCATGTGGCAGACTTGCTTCCTTTCCTGACCTGTGGATCACTGATTTAGTTCCGGTCTAAAGCGGCCTTGCCTTCTGGTTCGTTTGCCCCTTTGGTGACTGGCAGAGTCTCCCTGCAGAGAAGGCAATGGCACCCCACTCCAGTACTCTTGCCTGGAAAACCCCATGGATGGAGGAGCCTGGAAGGCTGCAGTCCATGGGGTCACTGAGGGTCGGACACGACTGAGCAACTTCACTTCCACTTTTCACTTTCCTGCATTGGAGAAGGAAATGGCAACCCACTCCAGTGTTCTTGCCTGCAGAATCCCAGGGACAGGGAAGCCTGGTAGGCTGCCATCTATGGGGTCGCACAGAGTCGGACATGACCAAAGCTACTTAGCAGCAGCAGCAGCAGAGTCTCCCTGTGGCAGAGGCTGCATCAAAGACCGGCATGCTTGCCAATCCTGTAATGTGACACAGGGAGGTGAAAATCCCTAGGTTTATACAGCTCTCCACCTGTTCTCATTACTCCTGCTATGTGGGGACAGTGCCGAGGAAGGATGGCCTGTGTCCCCCGTGATATAGTAACTGATGAAATAATTGTTTTAAAAGTGCAAATTACCTAAAAAGTATTCCTAATAAACTAGGTTCTATGTTATAAGATCACTTACAACCTCTTGTGGATTTTGACCTCACTCAGCTCCAAACTGAAAAAGCATGGAATGTGGATCAGAAGATCAGGGTCAGCTTAAACTCTGACACTGCTGGGCCACAGTATTTTCTGGGGAAAACCACTTTACCTTTTTCATCTTCCATTTTCTGGTTTCTTTTTCACGCACTGAATATTTACTGAGTGCTTTCTATGTGCCAAGCCTGTTCTAGGTGCTGGAGCTAAGAAGTGAACAAAACAGACCAAAGCATTTCTTCACAGCATTTCCTCAAGTGTATCCATTCTAGTGGGCAGGAGGAGGCCGATGATAAACAGTTCAGTTCAGTTCAGTTCAGTCGCTCAGTCGTGTCTGACGCTTTGTGACCCCATGAACCGCAGCACGTCAGGCCTCTCTGTCCATCAACAACTCCCGGAGTTCACCCAAACCCATGTCCATCAAGTCAGTGATGCCATCCAAAGATCTCATCCTCTGTCATACCCTTCTCTTCCCGCCCTCAATGTTTCCCAGCATCAGGGTCTTTTCAAATGAATCAGCTCTTCGCATGAGGTGGCCAAAGTATTGGAGCCTCAGCTTCAACATCAGTCCTTCCAATGAACACCCAGGACTGATCTCCTTCAGAATGGACTGGTTGGATCTTCTTGCAGTCCAAGGGACTCTCAAGAGTCTTCTCCAACACCACAGTTCAAAAGCATCAATTCTTTGGCGCTCAGCTTTCTTCACAGTCCAACTTTTCACATCCATACATGACCACTGGAAAAACCACAGCCTTGACTAGATGGACCTTTGTTGACAAAGTAATATCTCTGCTTTTTAATGTGCTATCTAGGTTGGTCCTAACGTTCCTTCCAAGGAGTAAGCGTCTTTTAATTTCATGGCTGCAGTCACCATCTGCAGTGATTTTGGAGCCCCCCAAAATAAAGTCAGCCACTGTTTCCCCATCTATTTCCCATGAAGTGATGGGACCAGATGCCATGATCCTAGTTTTCTGAATGTTGAGCTTTTAAGCCAACTTTTTCACTCTCCACTTTCACTTTCATCAAGAGCCTTTTTAGTTCTTCTTCACTTTCTGCCATAAGGGTGGTGTCATCTGAGGTTATTGGTATTTCTTCCGGCAATCTTGATTCCAGCTTATGCTTCTTCCAGCCCAGCACTTCTCATGATGTACTCTGCATAGAAATTAAATAAGCAGGGTGACAATATACAGCCTTGACGTACTCCTTTTCCTATTTGGAACCAGTCTGTTGTTCCATCCCCAGTTCTAACTGTCGCTTCCTGACCTGCATATAGGTTTCTCAGGAGGCAGGTCAGGTGGCTTGGTAATCCCATCTGTTTCAGAATTTTACACAGTTTGTACTGATCCACACAGTCAAAGCCTTTGGCATAGTCAATAAAGCAGAAATAGATGTTTTTCTGGAACCCTCTTGCTTTTTTGATGATCCAGCAGATATTGGCAATTTGATCTCTGGTTCCTCTGCCTTTTCTAAATCCAGCTTGAACATCTGAAATTTCACGGTTCACATATTGCTGAAGCCTGGCTTGGAGAATTTTGAGCATTACTTTACTAGCATGTGAAATGAGTGCAATTGTGGGGCAGTTTGAGCTTTCTTTGGCATTGCCTTTCTTTGGGATTGGAATGAAAACTGAACTTTTCCAGTCCTGTGGCCATTGCTGAGTTTTCCAAATTTGCTGGCATATTGAGTGCAGCACTTTCACAGCATCATCTTTCAGGATTTGGAATAGCTCCACTGGAATTCCATCACCTCCACTAGCTTTGTTTGTAGTGATGCTTCCTAAGGCCCACTTGACTTCACACTCTAGGATGTCTGGCTCTAGGTGAGTGATCACACCATTGTGATTATGTGGGTCGTGAAGGTCTTCTTTGTACAGTTCTTCTGTGTATTCTTGCCACCTCTTCTTAATATCTTCTGCTTCTGTTAGGTTCATACCATTTCTGTCCTTTATCATGCCCATCTTTGCATGAAATGTTCCCTTGGTATCTCTAATTTTCTTGAAGAGATCTCTAATTTTTCCCATTCTGTTGTTTTCCTCTATTTCTTTGCATTGATCACTGAGGAAGGCTTTCTTATCTCTCCTTGCTACTTTTTGGAACTCTGCATTCAAATGAGTATGCTTTTCTTTTCTCCTTTGCTTTTTGCTTCTCTTCTTTTCTCAGCAATTTGTAAGGCCTCCTCAGACAGCCATTTTGCCTTTTTGCATTTCTTTTCCATGGGGATGGTCTTGATCCCTGTCTCCTGTACAATGTCACGAACCTCCGTCCATAGTTCATCAGGCACTCTATCTATCAGATCTAGTCCCTTAAATCTATTTCTCACTTCCACTGTATAGTCATAAGGGATTTGATTTAGGTCATACCTGAGGGGTCTAGTGGTTTTCTCTACTTTCTTCAACTTAAGCCTGAATTTGGCAGTAAGGAGTATAATGATAAACAAGAGAAGTAAATACCTAGTATGCTTGAAAATGATGAACACTAAGGACAAAACTAAAGCATGGAAGGGACACATGAAATACTGAGGGGTTGAACATAATTTTAGAAAGAGTGGTCTAGGAACAACTGACCAGGAAGATGATTTTTGGTGAAAACGCGACTTTTTTTGTCAAGACCTGACAGTGCTGAGGCAGCTGGTCATGCAGGTACCTGAGGAAGGGCATTTCTGGCTGAGGGAAGAGCCCCGATAAAGGCCCCGTGTGTCTGAGGAACAGCCAGGAGGCCAGGGTGACTGGGGCAGAGGTAGAAGGGGGGCTGAGGCCAGAGAAGGGTAGGGCGCCAGACCCCTTAGGCCACACGGCTTTGGGCCTCTACCCTAGATAGATGAGCCACAACTGGGGGGTTGAACATGAGTGTCACTGACTGACTGAGATTTTAATAAGATCATTTTGACCAGTTTCTTGCTTGTTTATTGCAAAAATTGCATTCATATTTCCAAAGTTCTTAAGAATTAAATGCAATCATCTGGTGGAGGACTTTCAGGCTATAAAATGACATAAAATGTGACTTTCTGTCACTGTGTGGAGTCACACAGTGGAGAGATGCCAGGCTTTGGAATCACAGACGTGGGTCTGAAGGTGAGCTTTTCTAATTGGTAGCTAGAGAGTGAAAAGTTGGCTTAAAGCTCAACATTCAGAAAACTAAGATCATGGCATCTGTTCCCATCACTTCATGGGAAATAGATGGGGAAACAGTGGAAACAGTGTCAGACTTTAATTTTTTGGGCTCCAAAATCACTGCAGATGGTGATTGCAGCCATGAAATTAAAAGACTTACTTACTTCCAAGCTTACTCCTTGGAAGGAAAGTTAGGACCAACCTAGATAGCACATTAAAAAGCAGAGACACTACTTTGCCAACAAAGGTCCGTCTAGTCAAGGCTGTGGTTTTTCCAGTGGTCATGTATGGATGTGAGAGTTGGACTGTGAAGAAAGCTGAGCGCCAAAGAATTGATGCTTTTGAACTGTGGTGTTAGAGAAGACTCTTCAGAGTCCCTTGGACTGCAAGGAGATCCAACCAGTCCATTCTAAAGGAGATCAGCCCTGGGTGTTCTTTGGAAGGAATGATGCTGAAGCTGAAACTCCAGTACTTTGGCCACCTCGTGAGAAAAGTTGACTCACTGGAAAAGACTCTGATGCTGGGAGGGATTGGGGGCAGGAGGAGAAGGGGACGACAGAGGATAAGATGGCTGGATGGCATCACCGACTCAATGGACGTGAGTTTGAGTGAACTCTGGGAGATGGTGATGGACAGGGACGCCTGGCGTGCTGCGATTCATGGGGTTGCAAAGAGTCGGACACAACTGAACGACTGAACTGAACTGAAGTTTTTGTACCTTCGTCTGTAACAGAGAGGCTAATATCTAACCTGTAGGGTGGCTGTGACACTTAAACACATGGATTCAAGTACCTAACATAGCGTGCAGTGTACACCCCTCTAAGTAGCAA
This sequence comes from Tragelaphus eurycerus, assembly GCA_935064755.1. Taxonomy (NCBI): domain Eukaryota; kingdom Metazoa; phylum Chordata; class Mammalia; order Artiodactyla; family Bovidae; genus Tragelaphus; species Tragelaphus eurycerus. The sequence continues at coordinate 509,561 of CAKXYN010000095.1, read as the reverse complement.
GGACACAAAGACGTCAGAGCACAGGGAAGAGGCCTGGGAATCTGTGACCCCAGGGTCTAGCTGTGACTTTCCACTGCCTTATGGTCTTGTGGTGACGGAGTTAGCTGCATTCTTTAAAGCTGATTCATTTTCTCCATCTCTCTGATGGATGGAGGTTACAGTTTCCTGTGGTGGTATGAGGGTTAAGAAGTTAATGCCTGTGACCCTGCTGTTTGAAAGCAGATACTACAGAATGTTCCTATTGTTAATACAAGTGTGACTAAGGCTTACACTAAGGAGACAGTGAGAGATTCCAGAGGAAGCTGCTGCTTTGGAAACAATATGAGATTTATGTTTATCCTGAGAACGCTTTTCAGAACTGTTCAAGTTCTATGACTTATTAAAAAAAGAAGGAGAAGAAGAAAGAGAAGAAAAAGGAGACAGGTCTGCAGCATCAGATGTCTATTATTACACAGGAGAAATGGTTCCAGAGGGGAAATTCTGGCAAGCATTAAAAACCTGTTTTAACTCTTCCTTTAGAGCTAAGAAAGCACTAGAAAATTTGGCATGTTTCCTATCTCTTTTTCAGATAAGTTATCCCAGTCCGCTTCCTGTAACTTGGTACATCTCATCAGAATTCATGACATTTTTCTGGGCTTCTTCAGTAAAAAATTTGGGGCCCTTCTTGGGATAAAACAACTGGAACCACTACATAGTTTATATAGGTCACTATTAATCTCTATGGAAGCCAGGCTGAAGGCTGAAAACTAGGCTGGTTTATGACCTAGAAAATGCAGGCCATAAGCTTTCTTGAAATAATCTGTATTTCTTGGGATTTTTTAAAAAGCAAGACATCAAAGCAGAGACGGCTTGCCACTCAGCCTCCTCCACAGACCAACAGTGACTTGCTACTTTTACGCTATTAGCTCATCTCATCAAAATACCACCAAACACAGAAAGCTATGCTGGACTGCAGCTGGGCATCACACATCCCAAACAACTGTAAAATGTAGTCACCACCTATGTTTCTGCACTAATAGGCACTATGTAATCTTAACAGAGCTGTGAATATACTCAATTTAACCTTTATTTTTAAAGCAGGACTAAAATATCCAATTTAATATGTAGTACAGCAGCTCTCAATTAATAGAGTGTAATAAACAAGGGCTTTTCTGAGATATATAAGGCAAGCAAGGCAGATGTTCTCCCAGTGGGAGTTTGTTCATATGATCAATATGATTCAGTTACATAAATATTTACTTAACAGCTGTTCTGTGTTGGGTACTGTGCTGGGTGCTGGAAAAAGAGATGAGTAAGACCTGGCCCTGGATCAAGGCATTTAAGGGAGGCAGCAATGTAAACAGATACAGGCAGTGTAGGTGCTATATGGGTTTGCCTATGGTGTAAAGAGAACAAAGAGAAGGAGTGCCTTCCCTGGCCTGGGGGGCAGGGGGTGGGGTGATGAGGAGAGGGTGAAGAAGGCTTTCTGAAGGAAATGCCACTGAAGTTGAACTCTGAAGGAGTCTTCAGCCAGGTCAGAGGTAGGGGAAATGCTAGAGAGGGATAAGCATTAGGCAATACATGAAGTCCTGAGGCAACATTCTGTGCAAGGGGTTGTTGAAGTTACACAGTGAAGTGGAAAGTGGGGTTATGAGTCTGAAGAGGTGAGAAGGGGTGGTTCAAAAAGAGCTTGGAATTTATCCCAATGGCAGTGGGGAGCCACTGAAGAGCTTTAAGGAAGTGAGAAACGGGATTGAATATGTATTTTATTTTAATAGGTCACTGGTGCTAGTGCAGAAGACAGAGCTGTTGAAGGATGGAGACAAGAACAAAGGGATGATTCAATCTTAAGTTTATATATCTTGGCTTTTTTCCTATGGGGTAAAGAGGTCTATTAGTTTTGCTTTATGTCTACCAGTGCAGATAAAAGTACTGAACACAGCTTTTAAATGTATGCCTGACAGTCCAGAGTATATCCCACTTGGCGCATGAGTTAACCCTCCGTCCTTATTAGGTCTGCTTTGTTTCTAATAAAAATACATGAGCCCAATGTAAGAGGAGTCCTAAAAAGTCCAATACGGCTCTTAGATCCACAGTGAAAAAGTCTTCCCTTCTTTTTCGTAAAAAAGTGGCACAATCTATTGCAAAACTATCTCTTCTTAAGCAGAGTATGTATTATTTTTTAACATTCAAAATATGATTTGGAAAAATAAGGAATTATCAAGGGAATAGTGAAGCATGTGCTACATTTTCTACACTGCTCCCAATTTCTGTATCGTTTCCTATTTAAACTAACTTTCAGTTCAGTTCAGTTCAGTTCAGTCGCTCAGTCGTGTCTGACTCTTTGAGACCCCATGAATTGCAGCACACCAGGCCTCGTGTCCATCACCACCTCCCAGAGTTCACCCAAACTCATGTGCATCGAGTCGGTGATGCCATCCAGCCATCTCATCCTCTGTCATCCCCTTCTCCTCCCACCTTCAATCTTTCCCAGCATCAGGGTCTTTTCAAATGAGTCAGTTTTTCGCCTCAGGTGGCCAAAGTATTGGAGCTTTAGCATCAGTCCTTCCAATGAATATTCAGGACTGATCTCCTTCAGAATGGACTGGTTGGATCTCCTTGCAGTCCAAGGGACTCTCAAGAGTCTTCTCCAACACCACACTTCAAAAGCATCAATTCTTCGGCGCTCAGCTTTCTTCATAGTCCAACGCTCATATCCATACATGACTACTGGAAAAACCATAGCATTGACTATATGGACCTTTGTCAGTAAAGTAATGTCTCTGCTTTTTAATATGCTGTCTAGGTTGGTCATACTGTTTCTTGTAAGGAGCAAGTGTCTTTTAATTTCATGGCTGCAGTCACCATCTGCAGTGATTTTGGAGCCCCCCAAAACAAAGTCTGACATTGTTTCCACTGTTTCCCCATCTATTTCCCATGAAGTGCTGGGACCAGATGCCATGATCTTAGTTTTGAATGTTGACTTTTAAGCCAACTTTTTCACTCTCCTCTTTCATTTTCATCAAGAAGCTCTTCTTTGCTTTCTGCCATAAGGGTGGTGTTATCTGCATATCTGAGGTTATTGTTATTTCTCCCTAAAATCTTGATTCCAGTTTGTGCTTCAACCAGCCTGGCATTTCACATGATGTACTCTGTATATAAGTTAAATAAGCAGGGTGACAATATACAGCCTTGATGTACTCCTTTCCCATTTTGGAACCAGTCTGTTGTTCTATATTCAGTTCTTACTGTTGCTTCTTATCTTATATACAGATTTCTCAGGAGGCAGGTCAGGTGGTCTGGTATTCCCATCCCTTTTAGAATTTTCCAGTTTGTTGCGCTCCACACAGTGAAAGCCTTTGTCATAGTCAATAAAGCAGAAGGAGATGTTTTTCTGGAACTCTATTCTTTTTCGACGAGCCAACGGATATTATTGTTATTATTAGGTTATTATTAGGATTTATTATTAGGTTCAATAGTGTTAATACCAGAGCAGCCATAGCCACAGAAGTACCTTGATATGAATGTGTCTTTAATAGTATAACCTACGCAGAGTACATCATGAGAAACGCTGGGATGGAAGAAGCATAAGCTGGAATCAAGATTGCCGGGATAAATATCAGTAACCTCAGACATGCAGATGACACCACCCTTAGGGCAGAAAGTGAAGAGGAACTAAAAAGCCTCTTGAAAGTGGAAGAGGAGAGTGAACAAGTTGGCTTAAAGCTCAACATTCAGAAAACTAATACCATGGCATCTGTTCCCATCACTTCATGGGAAATAGATGGGGAAAGAGTGGAAACAGTGTCAGACTTTATTTTTGGGGGCTCCAAAATCACTGCAGATGGTGACTGCAGCCATGAAATTAAAAGACACTTACTCCTTGGAAGGAAAGTTATGACCAACCTAGAGAGCATATTCAAAAGCAGAGACATTACTTTGCCAACAAAGATCCATTTAGTCAAGGCTATGGTTTTTCCAGTGGTCATGTATGAATGTGAGAGTTGGACTGTGAAGAAAGCTGAGAGCCGAAGAATGGATGCTTTTGAACTGTGGTGTTGGAGAAGACTCTTGAGAGTCCCTTGGACTGCAAGGAGATCCAACCAGTCCATTCTGAAGGAGATCAGACCTGGGTGTTCATTGGAAGGACTGATGCTGAAGCTGAAACTCTAGTACTTTGGCCACCTCATGCCAAGAGTTGACTCATTGGAAAAGACCTTGATGCTGGGAGGGATTGGGGGCAGGAGGAGAAGGGGACGACAGAGGATGAGATGGCTGGATGGCATCACCCACTTGATGGACGTGAGTCTGAGTGAACTCCGGGAGTTGGTGATGGACCGGGAGGCCTGGCGTGCTGTGATTCATGGAGTCACAAAGAGTCGGACACGACTGAGCGACTGAACTCAACTGAAAGCAGTTTAGGGCACAGGGAACTGTCAAAGGATATGGAAACAGGAAGGGAACAGTATCCCAGCACCTGGCATACACTGTTTCTTTTAATCCCCACCATATCCCTTGTTGTTCAGTTGCTAAGTCCTGTCTGACTCTTTGCACCCCTGGGAGGTACCTATTGTATCTCCAACATTAACACATGGGAAATCTGAGTCTAAGAGATTTATATAAACTGCCCCAAAGCACACAGGTAGTGAAGAGGAAGAACCACATTTGAACTCAGGTCTGATTCCAAAGTCTGAGTATTTTTTCTATGACAGCAAGACCATGAGATCTCTCAAAAAGAGGCAGCAGTTCAAATTTTATTAACATATAACTTACTTGGGCTCAGAAGGAATTTTTCAGTTAATTAAAATGCACTATATTTTAGAAATGCCTTCATTTCTTGTTTGGTTTTCCTTTCCACTCCTCTAGCCCTACCATCTCTTCAAAGCAGAGATGACAAAATCAAGATAAAGTCATGATCTTACCAAAGAGAAGAAAAATAGTACAGCAACAGATTCCTTTGGACTCTCTGAGATTTGATATCCAAACCCAAGGTTGGTTGGGTCCAACATTTTAGATGACTTCGGGTACAAAAGAAATTTTGGCCATCTAGTCTATATATCTACTCATTCTACAAACACTGAATTCCTACTTCATCTATTCCATGATGGCAGCTCTCTTTGTCATAGCAGCTTAATCTGTATATTTATATCATGATGAAATATAAATAAGGATCTGAGCATCCAATAACTACTAAGCACCTTATGCATGCCAGGCACCATCTTAGGGGCTAGAGAGAGATCGTCAAACAAATTTAAGGTTCTGCCCTCATAGTACTTACTTAATAGTAGAGCAATCAGAACAAAACAAAAGCACAGTTTCAGACAGTGACAGTGCTATGAAGAAACCAAAGCAAGACAAGCACTCAGAGAAGGCCAGCGGAAGAGAGCAGAAGACAGGGAGGGAGGGAGAGGAGAGAATACCCTGCATTCAACAGTAGTATCATTCGAGAAAGCCTTTCTGAAGATGTCCTCTTTCAGCTAAGATCTAAGTGATAGGAAGGAGAGAGCCAAGGAAGGACCAGACAGAAGAGTTTTTAGGCAGAGGGACCAATATGTATAAAGGAATGAAGAAAAAATGAGCTTACATGTTCCAGAAAGCCTAAGAAGGCCAGGGAGGCTGGGGTGGGGTGAATGAGGAAGGAAAATAAAATCAAAGGAGGAGGTAGGGATCAAATCATGTAGGATTCAGTAAGCTATGATAAGGGATTTGGAATTTTTTCTAAGTGTGACAAGATGCCATTGCAAGATTTTGAACAAGACAGGGATATGATTTGATTTACATTTAAAAAAAAATCACATCACTCTAGCTGCTGTGTGAAAAAGTGGAATGAGACACAACTAGTTAGGACGAATTACAGTTGTCCTGCTGAGATAATGGTGGATAGATGAGAGCAGTGATCAGAGCAATGAAGGGGAGATGAGGAGAAGTTGTAGGGCTCAGTGTTATTCTGAAGGTAAAATTAATAGGACTTACAGATGGATTGTATGTTGTATAAGAGAAAAAGAGAGGAACCAAGGTTTCCTATTTTTCTGGTATGAGCAGCTGGGAGAACTAAGATGAGGAAGGGAGTTGGGAAGAAAAGTAAAGAGTTCAGTTTTGGACATGAGAATGTTTGGAGATGCTGGAAATGTAGCTGGGTAAAGAATCTGGAATGCGGGGCATAGGTCAAGGCTAGAGACTCAAAACGGGGAGACATCCACACCTATTTAATACCTGAAGCCATGTGTTGTGGAAATTGCTCCATTCACCAAACTCAATTATCCTCTTTTTCCTCTAGTAAAAGAACTGCCAACTTTTACCTGGAGTCCCAGGCTACCTGACTAAAGACTACATTTCCTAGAGGCCATTCAGAAAGTTGTCATGTGACTCATTTCTGCCCAATGGAATGAAAGGAGAAGAAAGGACTATAAAGGACACTTTATAGTGTCCTCGAGGGTGGGGATGTGTCCTTCACTTTCTATTTTCTTCTTCCTGCTGGCTAGAACACAGATGTGATGCAGAGGCTGGAGCAGCCATCCGGGACCAGAAAATGGAGGCAGCGTGTTGAAAACAGCAAGAAAGAAAGAGTATGGATCTCCAACACTAACAAGCTATTGTAGCAGTGGGATCATCTACCCTCACTTTTACAGGAAAGGGATGTTGTAATTTAGATACCATGGAATTCAATGAGATCACCAAGATAAGACCAGGGGTAAGGTCTAAGCCCTGGGATATTTCAATGTTTAGGGTTTGCAAGAGGAGAAAGAAAGAGTCCATAGATGAGACTGAAAAACAGCCACTAGTGAAATAAGATGAAGAACAAAATGAGACATAACAGAAAGGTCATAGTGGAAAACAACTAGATAAACTGTTTCAAAGTGGTGCCAAATGCTGCTGGGAATGATAAGAACTGAGAAGAGAATTTGAAAGAATGAAGGTGAAGGCAGCTTTGACAAGAAGTTTCAGTGGAGTGATGAGCTGAAAGACTATTTGGAGTGGGTTAAAGAATAATAGGAGGAGAGGAGGAGGAAGCACCAAGTACAGATGAGTCTTTCAGTGATTTCTGCTAAAGAGGGTGATGGTGAAATGGGAGATAACTGGAGAGGAAACCAAGGATCAGGGAATATTTTTTTCTAAGTGAGCCCTACTATCATTATCAAACCTACTGTAATGACAAGTTTAAAAATTAATTAAACTTGTCATTATTAATGACAAATACTAAAAAGCAAGAGCTCTGAAATGCAGTATGAAATACTTAACATTTTTATAAAGCAGTAATTCTTTCTTTGAAAAGACAACCCAAACTCACCTCCTTACAGGAATGACAGCTCAAGCTGTTAAACTTGAGACCCTTGACTGAGTTATGTTAACAGCACAAATGCTGTCGCTATACTACAAATGGAGATAGAGTAATTCATGGGACTCTTTCTCATTTATAAATCAGTGCCGATAATTTAAAAAAAAACACAACTTGATATTCTGACTAAACTTTCTTCTACAAACTTTTAAAATATACCTTATATTTTTTGGTACTAATGAATTAAAAAGTTTGGTGTACTTTTTCCATTGGAGAAATCTGACCATTTCCTTGAAAATCCTAATGCTCTTCTTATGTTCTCTCAGATTCACAGGGAAATCTCAAGTATGTGAAAATCATTAACATTTAGTAGGAGAGGAGTTGGGGGAGGAATCTAACTGTTCACACAAAATATTTTATATATAGAGGCAATTATTTCTTTAGATGTAATTTCAAAATATTCATTTATGTGAGTTCAGAAGTCAAATCTACAACTGCCATTAGTCATAATTTCTATTAGTGTGTAGGTCCTCATACAATACCTTAACCAAACAAACAAATAATGACAAGTGGAGATTTCCTAGGGAAGATTCCCAGACAGTGAAAGAAAGTGCACTTTGGGTGCACCTGATGCAAATACAAAGGCTATGATGTGGGAGGACACTTGGCATGTCCCGGGAACGACAAGGAGGACACTGCATGGAGAGGAATAGGGTAGAGGAGTGGACAGTGAGGTCAGAAATGCAGCGCGTCTGTGTGTGTGGCGAGAATCATGCAAGGCTGTGCAGGCAGTTTTCAGGGCTCTAGCTTTTACTCTGAGTGAAATGGAAAGTGATTATTTTGAACAGAGGAGTGACATGACCTAATTTATGTTTTAACAGGATCCCTCCAGCTGTAGTGTTGGAGAAAGAGAAAGAAGGCAAGGGTAAAAGCAGAAAATAACAGGAGTCCATTCAAGGCTCTACTGAGGTCTGGTCCAGAGCAGCAGGGCAAGGAGCTGAGATGTAGAAGGTGTGACTCAGGATATGCGCTGAAGTCAAGTCAGCAGAATTAGTTGAGGGATTAGATGTGGGGTGTGGAAGAAAAAGAAAGGAGCCAAGGATGACTCCAAGGCTATGCAAACTGAAGGCTGGAAATGCCATCAACTGAGATGGGAAGACTATGAGAAGAGAAGGTTGGGGGTGGAAATGAGGAGGTCTGGTTAAGTGTGAGCTGCCTCATCTAAGTGGAGATATTAAAGAGGCAGTTGGATAAATGAATCTGGCTAGGCTGAAGTTAGAGGTACATTATGCAAGTGTAGACATTGAATACATAATGAGGGAAGTGCATGGCTAAGTCACTCACTGTCATAATAGAACTCCCAAACAACCTGACAGGCTAGAAAAAACATGAGCAAACTCTAACAAGCTGAAATTAAGTCAAAATGTAAAATTCTATACAAATACATGATGAGGGAGATAGAGCAGACTAGAGACATGTTTGAAAAAGATACAGAGGTCTTAATCAAGTATACGAGTCTGGTAGATCAAAGGTGAAACAGCTCATGCCCACAAAGGTGGTGTTGAGAATACAACCCCCAAAATGAGAGTTTTATTCTCTACCTGTTGATCAGAGCACATCTGCAATGCTTTGTTCCATTCTGTGTTGGCTTGAACCCAGGAGCTCAAAGCAGCCATTTTCAAAGACCTTGAAGCTGACCATGTAGGACAAGGATTACATGTCTTCTCTGAGGCTCAAGGATACTGATTTAGAACCAGTAATCGAAAGGCAGAGATTCTGAAGCAATATAAAAATAAATTACTGACATTTATAGCTGTCTGAAAAGAGAATGAACTGTCTCTGGAGGTAATCAATGCCCTTTTATGAGAAATATTGAAGCACTGTCACCATTTTCTGAGAATCTACTATAAATGCTTTCATATGCTAGATATATTTTTAGGCAATTTATACAATATATAAAGTCACTCTTTACTACAACCTCATATGAGGAAAGGCTTCCCTGGTGGCTCAGCTGGTAAAGAATCCTCCTGGAATGTAGGAGACACAAGAAATGTGGCTTTGATCCCTGGGTTGGGAAGATCCCCTGATGGAGGAAATAGCAACCCGCTCCAGTATTCTTGCCTGGAAAATTCCATGGACAGAGGAGCCTGGTGGGCTACAGTCCGTGGGGTTGCAAAGAGTCATATATGGCTGAGCACACATGCATGCATGCACACATATGAGGAAATGTGAACTCAGAGCAAAGTGAACAAATCATATAGTTAGGGAAGAGCTGAGATTCACACCTATGTCCATCTGTTTCAAAAGTCCATGCTTCTATGCATGTCTCTCTCTGGATATTTTCAACTATGTATAGTATTTTTCAAGAGTGTATGTCAAAACTAACATGGAATAAGAAAACATTCTGCCTAGTTAAGTACCTGTTAATCCAAAGAGCTCCATGATAACTTCATACCAATTACTGAAACACATCTGCATCTCTCTTTCTTAAAAAAACACTTATTTTATATTGGAGTATAGCTGATTAACAATGTCTTGATAGTTTAAGGTGGACAGCAAAGGGCTTAGCCACACATATACACTGGAGAAGGGAATGGCAACATATCCAGTATTTTTGCCTGGAGAATACCAGGGACAGAGAAGCCTGGCAGGCTATGGCCCGTGGGGTCACAGAGAGTCGGACACAACTGCGCGAATCACACACACATACATATGCATGTATTCATTCTCCCCCAAACTGCCCTCCCACCCAGGCTGCCACATAACACTGACATCTGCACCTTTTTTTAGTAATTGTGCGCATCATGTTTCTCTGTTAAGTCAGATTCTCTCCAGCTACCATGGAAGGTCAATTGGAATGAGGGTAGAGAGAGAAGTATTGTTATTTCTGGAAGGAAACTTCCTGACAGTGGTTAACACAGTGGGTGATGATGCCTCAGGAACAAACAGAGAATTTGAGAGCTAGTGAAGACTCTTGCCCTGCCCCAAGGGAAGCATGGGTTACCTTAGTTCTAATGTTGTCAGTGGTAAAATGTGCTTATTCCCTGGAAAACAAAGTGTTTATAACATGCTAAGTGCCATGGAAACACATTTGTTCTTTCCACAAGCATATGAAAAATTCAGGGGAAAAAATAAATCACTGAGCTTAAGAACCAGAAGAAAAACAATTAGAAGGGAACTTAGAAGAAGAGGAAACACCAAATCACAACTCCCATGAAAAAATTCACACTCTCGAGAGTTATGGGCCTTTACATAGAGGCTGTTGGCCATACATTCTCTTTGAAAGGCCTCTGGACAAAGAAGTACCTGGTGAATTGGGAAGAAGCTCTGCTAACACCACTAGGAACCAAAAGCGTCTCAGGAACAACGGCCCACAGATGTGTGGCACTCTGAACAACTCACTCCTTCCTCTATCCGAGCTCCTCCTACCTGAATGGTTTCATTTCTGATAAAGAATTTCCTGCTGCTTTTTTGGCACTTCTTATTTTTTTTTTAATCAAACTTTTCTTTATCAGGTTTTGGGTTGTCAAGTGGCTCTCGAGGCTAACGGAGTAGGAAGGAAGGCAGCAACAATCTACTGACGTGACAAACCAGAGGGAAGACCTGGTTTTCACAGGCCATTTGTGAAGCTTCACCCAGGCTGAAGCTGGCTTTAGTGCTGGGTAGCTCACCAGGCTGGGCTCAGATCCCAAGGCGTCCTCATGTGAAACAGACGCACTTGCACGGATGGAGCTTTTGCTTTGTATGGGGGCAGGCAAAGTTCTCCTTCTCATTAAAAGGACATGTGTGTGGCTTCAAACACTGTGTCCTGATTAAAATTTTTCTTCACAGAACAACTCTGTTAAGAGCTGGACATGACTTAGTGACTAAACAACAATTAACCACTGCACTTACCCACTGGCTCAGTTTGAGCTTAGTTTTCCAGCTGTCACTCTATACACTGTTTCACAGAGTTTTCAGGTGACTCTCCTACCACTGTATTATCTTTGCACTAGCATCCATGCTACTCCCTAATATAAGTAAAGTGAAAGTGTCAGTTGCTTAGTCGTGTCCCACTCTTTGCGACCCCATGGACTGTAGCCCGCCAGGCTCCGCTGTCCACATCCAGGCAAGAACACTCGAATGGGAAGCCTTCCTTTCTATAGGGGATCTTCCCAACCCAAGGATTCAACCCACATCTCCTGCATTGCAGGCAGATTCTTTTACCATCTGAGCCACCAGGGAAGCCACTAATATAGTGGTCTGTATTAAAAAGAAACCTTTGCTTTCCTACATGATGATAATAACTGATATCATATTCTCACAGGTAATCACAAAGATGACCATGAACTTGTCAGGGAAGTTACAACACAAAAGCTGGCCTCAATCAAATTTTCACTAAGTTACTTTTTTAAAAACTGCATTCACTAACTTTCTAGTCTTTGATTTATTTTCATGATAGGATCAACTGAATTAAAGCTGAGACTGCCAAATTCATCAGTTTAGAGGACTGGAAGATTCTTTATAAGGTTGACCCACTCACCTATAATATCTCTATGGTCTCTAAAATATCCTTAGCACAGTTGAGTAAGGGAAATAAATAAATAAATAAATATATATATATATATAAAGAAATTCCTCACATATATTCTAGAAGATAAGAAATAAAAATCAGTGCAACAAAAATTGTCTAAAAGAATACCTTAGTAGGTTATAGGGACAGGCAAGGGAGTGAGCCAAAATCACTACCGTAGCACTGACTACTTGACCTGAGTTTTGAAAAATCTGTGATACTTTGCAAGTGTAGAAGCAGAAGAGTGGTTTGTAATCTCACTGAACACACAAAGACAACTGGATTGCCAGCTCAGAGAAGACAGACTTAGTCCTTATAATAGTTAGGTAAACCAAAGGCTCGGGGAAGGCAATGGCACCCCACCCCAGTACTTTTGCCTGGAGAATCCCATAGACGGAGGATCCTGGTAGGCTCCAGTCCATGGGGTCACTAGGAGTCGGACACGACTGAGCGACTTCACTTTCACTTTTCACTTTCACACAATGGAGAAGGAAATGGCAACCCACTCCAGTGTTCTTGCCTGGAGAATCCCAGGGACGGGGGAGCCTGGTGGGCTCCGTCTATGGGGTTGCACAGAGTCGGACACGACTGAAGCGACTTAGCAGCAGCAGCAGCAAACCAAAAGGCTAATAGCAGAAGTCTTCCATTTAAGCTCACAGAGAGAGATTTCCCCTGTGTTGATGCTGAACAGATACGATCATGGAGTAACCATGGAATGGAGATCCCACTATCCTTCAATATGACACTTGTGTTCATCAGGGAAGTGAAGTCAATAAAATGATCAAGAAAAATGATGTGGTTTTGGCAAGTAACACACCATCTTCTATAAAGTCTTTTATTCTGCTTACAAGCACATAGTCCTCACCTTTCCTCCAGGTCAGATCATTATCAATTCACACCTGAATGAATGTGAAAGTTCCTAGCTGTGGCACCTGATTATCCATGTCTAATCCAGCCTCTGTCTACATATAAGTCATCATGTACACTGTCAGGAGATAAATCTTTATTCACTTTTATCATGTCCCTGGCCTTGATGGTCTCTATGATACTGTGAAAGGCGTTACATGAATGCTTCTTTATGGTAGTGATGCTGGAATAGAGAAGTGAATGAAGAGAAGGTGCGAACCATGTGATGGTGTGAGGTTAAGAGGCTTCCAGAAGATGGAAAAGCCGGAAGCATAAACAATCAGTCAGGCTGAAGATGAGCAAGGACTGTGTGCTGGAGTGGAGTGAACAAGAATAGGACCAGTGGTGACAGAGAAAATGAAGTTGGAGAGACGGACAGAGATCAGTTGAATTATGGAGGCCAAAGTGAGGGGTGTGGACTTTATTACAGGTTTAACTCATGATGAGTTACGCGAGTAATTTAATAAGCCCTGCCTGTTGAACAAATGAATTATTAAAATCTATTCAGAACTACTTATTTTGTTAAATTAGAATTGAAACTCACAGCATGATTTAAAAGAAAGAAATATTCTTCTGCGTGTTGAACATGTTTAAATTAAAATAATCTTTTACACGGGCCAAAGTTTTCTATTACTAAAATTGAATAATGTTAATCTTTCTAAGTCAATGGAAAAAATGAAGTTACACAAATTTCTAATTGTGTTTTAGAACTTTAAGATTATCTCTTGATAAAATGGATTAATAACAGTGGATATTCACAATTAAGATGCTTTAAAATATTATACACATATACACATAATTTAAGATGGAGAGACCTGCTTATAATACATATGTTTTGGAAATAAAATGATCACTTGTTTGCGTGACAGAATCGCATATGTCAGTGCTCTACCTAAAGACACTATGACTTTTGGGTACTCCATGACTGGACAACAGATTCACTGAATGTGACAGGCAGCCTCTACCAGCACCTCCAGTGAGTCCCACTTCCTAGTGTTCATATCCCTGGTACTTCTTCCTGTTGAGTGGGGGCTGTATTTAATAATTAGCTTCTAACAAACAGAATATGGTAAAAGTGATGGGGTATTAACTCTGAGATTAGGTTACAACAACACTGTGGCATCCACCTTGAGCATTCTCTTATTTACTCATTCTGAGATAAGTCAGATGCTGTGTTATGAGCTGTCTAACAGAGAGGCTCATGTGGCAAGTAACTGCGGGAGGCCTCTGGCCAATAACCAGTAAGAAATGCAGCTCTCAGTCCAACAGCTCACAAGGAACTGAATCCTACCAACAAGCATGTGAGTGACTTGGACATGGATCCTCCCTAAGCTGAGCCTTAAGAGGCTGCAGCCCTAGCTGAGAGCTGGACTGCAACCTCATGAGAGGCCTTAAACCAGAGGCACCCAAATGAGCTACCTCTAGATTCCTAACCCACAGAAACTGTGAAATGTTTTATGTCACTAACTTTTGGGATAATCTGTTACACAACAATACATAACTAATATACTGAACTACTTATCATTTTGATGGAGATATAGATCAGTTACATTTTTAACAGTGGCTAATCCAAAAGATATTTAAACTGTCTGACATATATATTTAATCGCTTTGTAATAGCAAGTTTGCCTTTTCATATTTTTTAATATTAGAATTAGTTTAAAAGGACTAATTTGGAGGGGATAGCCAAAAAATCCAAAGGTTATATATTAATGAAAAAATCTGATCAGAAACTAAGAAACTGCAGTTTCAAAGAGACAGAAATCTAAAATTAGAAGTTAAGGACTGGGTTCTAATATGCTTGAGAAAAATCTAGAGACTGTTGTTATCAGATGAAAAATGAAGTTGTAAAATAATTTTGTTTTTAAAAGAATGGCAGTGGGGCATAAAGACACAATAACCTGCACTCGCACTTCAGCTTTAAAGCAATGGCATCAGTGCTTATTAACAGATCAACCTCTTCATGCCCGTTTCTTCATCCATGTAATAAAAATAATAAGAAAACCTGCATTTTAGGGTTGTAAAGCACTCAGAGCAATGCTTGGTACATGGTTAACAACCAAAGAAATTTAGTTCCTATAACAATTACTGTTTTCTGTTATAGTCTTAAAAAACTATAAATCATAACTTTTCAGGTAACTTCACATGAGACATTTAAAAAAAGTTAGCAGGAAGTTCAGGAAACTAAACTTTAACCAGAGTTAAGACTAAGGCTTGGATTTCCTGGGTAGTATAGTAGATAAGAACCCGCCTGCTAAGGCAGAGGACACAGATTTGGTCCCCGGTCTGGGAAGATTCCACATGCTGTGCTACAACTAAGCCCATGTGCCGTAACTATTGAGCCTGTCCTCTAGGCCCACAAGCCACAGTTACTGGGCCTGTGTGCCGCAGCTCCCGAAGCCTGTGTGCCTAGAGCCTGTGCTGCACAGCAATAAAAGCCAGCACTGCACCGAGAAGCCTGTGCATAGCAACAGAATAGCCCCTGCTCAGCACAACTAGAGAAAGCCCACGTGCAGCAATGAGGAAGACTCAGCACAGCCAAAAATAAATAAAGGCTTGTTCAAGAAAGTGAGAAGACAAACCCAGAGAATGAGTGAAAATACTTGTACATCATGTACCTGATAAGGGACTGGGACTTGTATCTAGAACATAAAATGAACTCTTGCTGCTGCTGCTGCTGCTAAGTTACTCAGTCGTGTCCGACTCTGTGCGACCCCATAGACGGCAGCCCACCAGGCTCCTCCATCCATGGGATTTTCCAGGCAAGAGTACTGGAGTGGGTTGCCATTTCCTCCTCCAATGCATGAAAGTGAAAAGTGAAAGTGAAGTCACCCAGTCGTGTCCGACTCTTAGCGACCTCATGGACTGCAGCCCACCAGGCTCCTCCATCCATGGGATTTTCCAGGCAAGAGTACTGGAGTGGGTTGTCATTGCCTTCTCCAGAACTCTTACTACCCAATAATAAAAAAGACAAATAATCAAATTAAAAACGGGCAAATGATCTGATGAGATAGTTCTTCAAAGAAGATATACAAATGGCCAATAAACACATGAAGAGATGCTCAACATTATTAGCCATTGGTAAAATGTAAATCCAAACCACAATTAACATACCATTCCACACGCACTAGGATGGCTGTAGGGGACCTGGGTTTGATCTCTGATCAGGGAACTGGGATCCCAAATGCACTGAGGGACCAAGCCTGCATGCTGCAACTAGAGTCAACGCGCCACAGTGACGATCGCACATGCTCCAAGAGGACCCCATGTGCTGCAACTAAAACCTGACCCAGCCAACTACTGAAATGAATAGATATTCTAAACAAAGCAACAGTAAGTGCCATTAAGAATGTGCAGAAAATGGAACCCTCGTACACAACTGGTGGGAACACAAAAGGTACAGGTTTTCAATGGAAATCTTAGGCATTTGTTCAATTTTTAAATGTATAATTTGCTACCATCTCTATTGCTGAATCAACTGAATAAAAAAAGGAAAATAGTTGACCAGTGGATATAAAAATGTCTCCAAAATCCTCCACTTTACAATAAATGTGAAGAATCTTGTATTTTGTATTGAGATAAACCCGTTTTTTAAAGAACATGGTAATATTCTAATTCATTATCATAAATGCAATTTAATCTTCAAATGTTAAATCAGGCATGCTATGGCTTAAAATCTACTTGAGAAATAATACTGAAACTAGGAAACTAGAAAGGCTCTTATAAAAATAGAAGCCAAAAATAAATAAATAAATAACCAAAAAATTCAATGAGAATTTTCCCCGCTGCATCTTGAATGCCTAAGCTGTACTGTGTGGGAAAATAGCATTGTCTTAAAAAAATTAAAAAACTAAGCAGGAATTGAGGATTTAATTATGTGAGTTCATGGAAATTTACTGCCACCAAAAATAAGTTCATGGTTTATTTGCCCTCTAAAACACACAATCCATTTAGGCAGACCTTCCTTTAAGGATCAGCTACCTCAGCCTTCTCATGTTATAGATGAGGGCATTAAATTGAACATCTGGTTAAGAGTTGAGCAGAGTGAGAACCTAAAGTGTAGGTTGTTTTCCTGGGTCTTATGCTGAGACTAAACCTTTAAAAAGAGATGATAGTTCCTGTATCTGTATAGAGATAATGGACTCCAAGTAGAGTTATTATCCATTCTTTAAGACCTTGTTAACTTCTGAGAATATCAGTTATCACCAAGACTTCTAGTAAATGAGTTTTATCAAATGGTTTAGGAAAACAGTTTTTTTTTTAGTTTAATGATATGAACTAAAGCCAAACTCACTATATTTCTTCTTTGGTTGTTGTTTTTTTCTTCTCACGTTCTGTGTTTAACCATCTCTGATTATCTAAAATGTAGTTGAAATAAGTTTTTAGGCACTTAGCATCTACTGTTATAGGTTTAGAGAATCTCCTATCTTAAGAGGTAGAGCTTATGTCCTACTATATAAATTAAGCTCTTGTGAGATAAAAGGAATTATATATTGGCCTCTGTCCCTGGTTCCTGGCATAGAACTCCTGAAACTCTTGGAATTTCTTAAGTGATAAGAGCACTGGGAGCATGTTTTGTTCTAACATTTGACCTTTTACCGTGGTTCCTGATACAAGACTCCTGAAACCTTTGTGCTGGGTGACAGGAATGTCTTCTCCTAATGAGGCCACTCTGGATGGTCTCCTGGATTATGGCTGATTACCGAAAAGACCAAGCCATGATAAGAAGTTTGGAATTTTCAGCCCCGGCCCTGCTGAAAATGGAGTTAATGACTGACCATCATGCCTATGTGATGAAGCCTCCATAAAACCCCCAATAATATGGGATCTGGAAGGCTCCCAGGTTGAAGAACACATCCATGAAATGGGAGGGTGATGCATCCCAATTTCAAGGGAACAGAAGCTCCAGTGCTTGGGATACTCCTAGACCTCTCCCTATGGAGCTCTTCATCTAGCTGTTCATCTGTGTCCTTTATCACATCCTTTAATAAACTGCTAAACACAAGTGTTTCCCTGAGTTCTGTGAACCACTCTAGCAAGTTAATTCAATCCAAGAAAGGGGTCACGTAAACCACTAATTTCTGTCCAAGTTGGACGAAGCTGCAGGTAACCTGGGGTGCTGACTACTTGCAACTGGCATCTGAAGTTGGGTGGGAGCAGTCGTGTGGGATGTGACACAGATCCAAGTGGACAGTGTCAGAACTGAGTTAGACTGTAGGACTCCGAGCTGGCACTGGGGAGAAGTCCCTGGTACGGGGGGAAACCCCACACATTTGGTGACCAAAACAGTTGTTAGTATCTTTGTGAGGACTAAAGGAGAAAGACACAGGAAAGGAGAACCACAGGTTTTCTCAATACGGTACCAGATACTTAACCTCCCAGGTTTCCTTATAACTAGGGTGGAGACACGTGACATACGCATTGCTTACAAGATGCACCCGCTCCAGACTACAAAGGAGCTGTGGCTAGTAAGACTCTTCTGGAGAGGGAGGTGGCCCTGGAAGCAGTAGCATCTAATTTCAAGAGCCAGCCATGGCACTGGTTCTGGAAGCAGAGTTAGGAATCAGTGATCTCAATGATGCAAGCTGTGCTCTATGACCAGCTGTGGCGTGGAATTTGGGGCTTTGTTCTTGTTTAACAGACCTCCAAGTGTGACTCTCTGGCTCCCCTAGAAATTCTGCTTAAGTCACCCAGAGTTAGTCTCTGTTACTTGAAACCAAGAAGTATTAATACAAGCAGCTATAAGTAAAAGAAAGAGAAAAAGAAAGGAATAAAGAAAAAGAAAGAAAGGGGAAAAAGCTCTTCTATATTGTGTTTATCTGGAACTGGTTCTATATATAGTTTTCATATTAAATAGTATTTCTCAGCTTGTAAGATAATGTCGAGCATTTAATAGTGGTTCTTAACAAATGTAGAATTAAATTGGCTATTTTATTTACAAAGGTAATACTTATTAATGAAGCTTCTGGGGATAAAAGGGAAAAGATAGCACCAACAGGAAAGTACATTTACCAGAATGTGAGGACAGAACAACTAACCAAATCCAGAGTAGGGGGCAGAAGTTTTTTATGTTCATAGCCTCGTTTCTCTAATGGAACTTTCAAACTATCTAAATCCTGGCAAGCCCATTTTCCTGGGAAGATACATGTTTCTAGAGAAACGGAGACAGTAAATTCATTAGTGAGAGGACAGTTTGTTTATTTTTGCTATAAAATGACATGCTTTATTTTGCATGTAGAACTGATCTGTTGGTCTGGGACAGGCTAGGTTAGGGAAATGATTAATATTTATTTACTAGAAAATGTAAAAAAAAAAAATTTGTATATTTAAATCCCAAGGAAAAAGCAAGCAAATTTTGAAATCCATGTTTGCTAAATTTGGATGGAGTGAATTTATTTTAAAATCCTTTAATTGGGTAAACATATGATGCCAAGAAAGCTGCAGCCAGTAGTTGCTCCATTTGTTTCTTCACATTTTAGTGTACTGGTAAAAAAGTCTTTCTGTCTTATCAGGGAAATTCCAGGGAACATGTGAGCATGTCTATCTTACTATGAACATAAGTACTTCATCATTTTGTTGGCCATCCTACCAAATTATGTGCTTAATATAAAATATTTATAGATGCCTGGAACATAAACACCGTAGCTGCTACTCTGAAATTATGGTAACATAAACTGGTAATTAGTTATACTGTTTCCACTCAGTCACAAACTATTTAAGTAGGAGCTTTGAGTAAAGGAAACTGACTGCAAGGACTATTCAGAAAATTCAGTTATGATTCTTCCAACTTCTCAGCCATTTCAGCCATACACTGGGATAAAATTACACCATGGAGACTGTGTGAGGACCAAATGCAATGATATATTTTAAAGAACCCAGAAATATGCTTAATATTCAGGGTGCTGCTGCTGCTAAGTCATTTCAGTCGTGTCCAATTTTGTGTGACCCCATAGACGTTGGCCCACCAGGCTCTCCTGTCCCTGGGATTCTCCAGGCAAGAACACTGGAGTGGGTTGCCATTTCCTTCTCCAATGTGTGAAAGTGAAAAAGTGAAAGTGAAGTCGCTCAGTCGTGAAGGCAAAAGGAGAAGGGGAGAGCAGAGGATGAAATCGTTAGATAGCATCACCGACACAAAGGACATGAATTTGAGCAAACTCCAGGAGATAGTAAAGGACAGGGAAGCCTGGCAAGCTGCAGTCCATGGGAACGCAGAGGCAGATGTGACTTAGTGACAACAAGAACAAAACTGAAAAAAAGGAACTAAACCTGAATTTGCAACTTAAACTATTTAGTAGCACAGGCAAATCTATGTCAAAAGCATTTTGTTTGGGGGAAAAAAAAATTCCAAAATATTTTAAGCTATGATACATGCTGAATAAATCTTGTAAATGCTTAACTTTATTTTTATCCTCTCATTATTCTAACAGTATAGTTCATACTTACTATTTTTATTCATTATTTATAACATAATTCTTTGTTTAATCCTGGATTTTATCATTTTGGTGATGGTTTAGTCACTAAGTTGTGTCCAACTCTTTGAGACCCCATGGACTGTAGCCCACCAGGCTCCTCTGTCCATGGGATTTTCCAGGCAAGAATACTGGAGTGGGTTGCCATTTCCCTTCTCTAGGGGATCCTTCCCACCCAGGAATCGAGCCTGGGTCTCCTGCATTGCAGGCGGATTCTTTACCAACTGAGCCACCAGGGAAGCCATGATTATCATTTTAATATGGGAAAATTTATGTAAATATCTCACTATCAACTAGGGAGGTCGCTGCTTCAAAAAACTGTAAAGTATCTGACACTGCTAATTATTTTCTCTGGGTTTACTAATGCATTACAATGTAGTTCAAAGTCATACAATAATCAGTGACAAAGTGAGTTGGTGTTTTAAGAGAAGACAAAAATGTTTTCTAAGACATTTATGTCTCACTTCTTCTCATGTCAAATACTAAGTCATTTTGCTTCTAATATAAAATGGTTTATCAAATAAATATAAACAAGTTACCTTTCACATTTAACTAAAGTTCTGTGTCTGGGGATCTGAAGATCTGGGCTCTGGTCACAGCTCCATTAATAGCTGGGTTGGGTCAGCCGTTTGCCTCCCTCAACCTATTTGCTCACCTCTATCATAAACCTGTTATACTAAACTATCACTAAGTTTTCTTCCAGTTCTTAAATTCAATATGATCTACATTATGTCCTGCTTCCCAGTAAGATCATTGCTTCTCTGGAGGCATAAATCAGATCTTTGAGAGAAGCTGTACATTACTTAGCATAGTGCTATGTATGGAATATCTATAAATCTGAACTGCAATTATATAACACGGTAAACCAGATATGGAACCAGATTATTACATCTTGTAGTATAAAACCAATTATTGCAAAGTAACCATTATCTAACATGTACAATGGGTCCTCTCTTATATTTCAGTCAAGCAAATATTTCCTTTACTGCTCTAGGTAGTACGAAGCTGGGAGGAATGACTAAATAGGATAGTTTCTACATGAGGTGTTATGTCCTCTTATCTCCATAAACCATTAAAATACTCCTAACTTCCAGGCTTACTCTTTATACTCTGTTGTACATCAGTGTGGTAAGCAGCTTCAGTAAGTTCCCCAAGGAACCCCACGTCCCGGTGTTCATACCCTTGTGTACTTCCCTGCTAGAAGGAACCAGGGTTAGCATGCAGTAGAACAGATGGGGCTCCAATGCTTAGGTTTAAAAGACTGACTGCTCTCACTCTTGTGGCTTATTTACCCTGAGGGAAGCCCCAGGGAGAGGCCCTCATACTGAGAAGCTGACGTCTCCTACCAACAGTGAGTGAGTTGGGGAGCATACCCTTCAGCCCTGATCAAGTCTTCATCTTCACTAACAGCTTACTGCAACCTCAGGAGAGATCTGGGGCCAGAACCACTCTGCTATGCTGTTCCCAGATTCTTGACCTTCAGAAACTGTGTGAGCTAATCAATGTTTGCTTTTTCAAACTGCTAGGTTTGCAGATTATACACAACAAATACCTGTTTATCATCCTTTTATAATATGAAGTACCCATGATTTCTTCTTCTTGCCTAGATGATTATAACTTCCTAACTGTTGTCCCTGTAAAAACAAGAGCCTCTGTCATATTCATCCTTTACATGGCTGTAAGTGAGATATTTGAAATGCAAGTTTATTTCTGCCTCTCTATTGCTTAAAAAATTTTAGTAGCTCCCTATTACTATTAGAACATTCAAAACTCCATACCATGTTATAGAAGGCCTTCACAAACGGGCTTCTGTTTTCTCTCTAGCTGCTTCTGCACCTCAGTACTTATGCACTTTAACTCTACTTCAGTACCCAAAGTGGGCTAAGGATTTTTCTTTTTCTGGTATCACTATTACACTGTTCCCTCTGCCTAGAATATCTCATCCATTTGGCCAATACTACTTATCCTTCAAGATTCAGTTTAAGTATCACTCTGTGTGTATGTTTATTTATTAATTATATATTTTTCTCAGATATAGATACTTCTATATACATGTGCCTGGCTTGTATATATTTATAATTCTATTTGACGAAAACTTTTCCCTGGTGGCTCAGAGGTTAAAACATCTACCTCCAATGCGGGAGACCTAGGTTCGATCTCTGGGTTGGGAAGATCCCCTGGAGAGGGAAATGGTAACCCACTCCAGTACTCTTGCCTGGACAATCCCATGGACAGAGGAGCCTGGTGGGCTACATACAGTCCACAGACTTCACTTCACTTCACTTCTCTTAGTGTAGTTGATGATGGATCTGAATTTCCATCTGAAAAGAGCTAACTTCAAAACAGAGAAGGCAATGGCACCCCACTCCAGTACTCTTGCCTGGAAAATCCCATGGATGGAGGAGCCTGGTAGGCTGCAGTCCATGGGGTCACGAAGAGTCGGACATGACTGAGCGACTTCACTTTCACTTTAAGCACCTACTATGTGTTCGGCACATCTTTTGTAAGGCACTAGAAATAACAAAAAATATTAAGTGAAGGGTCCTTAACCTAAGGGAGGGCAAGTAGCAAGGAAGTTGGACAGTAAACAACCGATTACAAATGATATGAATGTTACAAAAATAAGGGAGTTCAGAGTATACTGGGCAGATAAGGTGGGGGAGGGACCCCCAACTTATGCTATGGTTTTAGGAGAGCTTTTCTTGAATGATTGTTGAGTAAATAATTTAAGAAAAAACTCTTTCCAAAAGGTGTGAAATCAAAATAAAAACAAAACCCTAAATTTTAGTTCAAAAATCAAAATAGCAAGTAAAACAGAGACATGCTTTGGCAACAATATATGTAAAAAAGAGTTATGAAGTATATTTGACAGAAAGCACAATGCATGATATAGAAAAAAAAACCCACTTTGGCTTCACCAATGGATCTATATACTATATAGATCCTCCTCAACTGACAATGGAGTTACATTCCAATAAACCCACTGTAAATTGAAAATATCGTAAGTCAAAATGAATTTAATACACTGTATCTACCAGACATCGTTTAGTCCAGCTTTTTTTATTGTTTAGTCACTAAGTCATGTCCGACTCTTTGAGAATCACGGGTTGTAGCCCGCCAGACTCCTCTGTCCATGGGATTTCCCAGGCAAGAATACCGGGGTGGGTTGCCATTTCCTTCTCCAGGGGATCTTCCGCACCCAGGGTTCTCACCTGCATCTCCTGCATTGGCAGGTACCAGGGAGGCCCTTAGCTCAGTATACCTTAATTATTTATTTGGCCACATCAGGTCTTAGTCACAGCATGTGAGATCTAGTTCCTGACCAGGGATCAAGCCTAGGACCCTGCATTGAGAGTACGGAGTCTTAGGTGCTGGACCACTAGGGAAGCCCCAAGCCTAGCTTACCTTAAATGTGCTCACAGGGGCTGCCCTGGTGTGCCAGTGGTTAAGAATCCACCTGGCAATGCAGAGGAGACAGGTTCAATCCCTGGCCTGGGAAGATTCCACATGTTGGGGAGGAACTGACCCCATGCATCACAACTACCAAGTCCACACTCTGGAGTCTACACTCTAGAATCTGTGCTCCACAGCAAGAGAAGCCAACCGCAGTGAGAAGCCAGCATACTGCAAGGAAGAGCAGCCCTCACTCTCTACAACCAGAGAAAGCCCGAGCACAGCAACAAAGACGCAGCACAGCCGAAAAAATAAAACATTTTTTAAAAATGTACTCAAAACACTTGTATTAGCCTATAGTTGGGCAAAATCACCTAACACAAATAAAGTGTTAATAAAGTTGTTAGTAAATTAAAGTTGTTAAAGTGTTAATAAAGTTGTTAGTAAATCACCTAACAACAAATAAAGTGTTGACTATATCATGTAATTTACTGAATACTGTACTGAAAGCGAGACGCAGAATGGTTGTCTGGGTACAGATTGGTTGTAAGGGTATCCGTTATTGACCCTGATAACCACACAGCTGATTGGGAGCTGCTGCTGCCCAGGATCACTAGAGTACTATAACTAATATCACTAGCCTAGGGGGAAAAAAATCAAATGTCAAAATATGAAGTATAGTTTCTATTGAATGCAGAACACTTCTGCACTATCTTGAAGTCAAAAAAATGGACAGGTCAAACATTTGGAAATTGGGGACTGGAGAAGACTCTTGCGAGTCCCTTGGACTGCAAGGAGATCCAACTGGTCAATCCTAAAGGAGATCAGCCCTGGGATTCCTTTGGAAGGACTGATGCTAAAGCTGAAACTCCAATACTTTGGCCACCTCATGCAAAAAGCTGAGTCACTGGAAAAGACTGATGCTGGGAGGGATTGAGGGCAGGAGGAGAAGGGGACGACAGAGGATGAGATGGCTGGATGGCATCACCAACTCGATGGACATGAGTTTGGGTAAACTTCGGGAGTTGGTGATGGACAGGGAGACCTGGTGTGCTGCAACTCATGGGGTCGCAAAGAGTCAGACACGACTGAGTGACTGAACTGAATGTATAGAGTCTGGAAATACTCCATTATGCTCAGCATTCACAGCCTCTTAAAGAAAGGAGGGAAAAACAGAGCCTGTTGAGAAGAGAATGACCAGAACTGAGGCATCTTGAACCCACGTCACAAAAAAAGTAACTTCTGAAAACTGGAAGGCTTTGCTGTGTGAAGACTCAGAGGTGCACAGTGTATAAATAGCTAAAGGTCAGTCTTATAGAAGAAATTTTTTATATTAATATATAATCCCATGGATTTATGGGTATAGTAAGGAATAGACAGAAGAACAATTCACAAATAGCCAGAGCTATTTAAGGCAGATAAGTCTTCATCCCTGAAGGTGACTGTTTCTCAATTTGTTGGCCACTGAGCAAAGCACTGTAGAAGGGAATCCAAACATTGGAAAGGAGTTAGTATGTATGATTTTGTACTAAAGTCTTTTAAACCTTGGTATTTTATGGCTTGAATACATGAATATTAATGACTCTTTCTTCATCCTAATCTACACTGCAGTGATGCCAAGTAGTTCACATTTCCCACAAGATTCTGTTCTATATAGTAAGCCGAATGAAAACAAAGAGATGGGCTTTAGATATCTTCAAAGAGGCTATCTATATGGCCTTCTCAGCAACCCTGCTCCTAGCAACAAACTATTTTATAGTTCATTTGTCTCATTATTTAATCTAAATCATATGTTTAAGGCATGCATTTGTTTCTGTAAAATCTGTAATAAATCTGGAGGAAAATATCTCTATGGATATTTGGTTGAGTTCAAAGGCAACTGCTGCTTGATGTACTCAAGATCCCCAAAGCAAAAGTTCTCTCTAATGAACTCTAATATCTGTATCCATATTTTCAATGTCAACTTTCTGAATTCAGAAAAAGGAAACATAGATTTCTTCAGACTTGCTAACCTTTATTTGTAAAAGTCCAAGCATGCGTGCTTCGTCGCGTCCAACCCTCTGCAATACCATGGACTGTAGTCCGCCAGACTCCTCTGGCCACGGGATTCTCCAGCAAGAATACTTGGGTGGGCTGCCATTTCCTCCTCCAGGGGATCTTCCTGACCCAGGGACTGAACCTGTGTCCCCTGCATTCGCAGGTGGATTCTTTACCACTGAGCCACCTGAGAAGCCCCAAAAGTCCAAGTGTGAACAAAAACTACAATGTCTTTGAACTGTACATCCTTAAGATGATGCTGGTCTATCACCCTGTCTTCAATTTATGTCTTAAATATCAAAGACTTTACCATGCAAGTACGGAAAGAACTATGCAACACTCCAGACAAAGTTATGGTCTCTGGTGTTGCCAACTGGTATCACTGCAGAGGAGAACACACAGAGGAGCTGAACCTGCGCTTGCTCAGCAGTTCTGAAAAACAGAAACTTGAGATTTTATGTGAAATGGCTCAATCTTCTGACATACTACAAGGTTCTTAATTTTCAAGTACAAAGATAAATCCATTCTGAAGAGCTTAATATGTATAAAATAAATAAATATTTCAAATTTTGGACAGTCAGTAGGAGGTTCAAACCAATTTTGTTGGCTTAAATAGATGTTGATCTGTAGTTTTTATTAGCTGAAAGCTAAACCATCTGTTTGAGTAGAAACAGACTTTGGCCCCAGGGAGAAAGAGTGAAAGTGATCTCACTGAAGCTAACAGGGCACTGAAGGTCAGTGAGGTACAGTGGGTTTGGGAACTGGCTCCTTTGGGTCAAGGACGTTCTCTAGTATCCTAGAAGATACAATGCAAACTTGTCTAATTTAAATCTCTGGAGCCTAGTGAAAGTTCTAACAGATTAAATGTTTGATTAGTAAATCACATACAAAAAAGACAAATGCTTCATGGAAAAGATTTACTTGTACAACTGCCAATAAACTATCAAAGCAATGATCATTCTTCACAAAGTGATAAGTATTCCAAGTACAGAAAGGCAGACATACCATAAATCCTATTTTATTTCTATTTTAAAAATCTAATTTCAGATTTACTTTGTAGAAGGGGCTTCAGAAGAGGCTATACCAAGTGGGGATAACCTAGTGGTTTGGAAGGAATTAAAAACAGATACCCTGATGACTTCAAGAAATAAACGGGAAAGAAAGACAAGCAGGGAAATGAGGGTGGCAGGATACAGTAATACAACAGCTTTTTCAAAGTCATGGGATCAGTTTTTACTGCTTCCTCCTTTAGCTGCCAAGCACTATAGATTTTCCTTTGAAATTTCTTTGGACATTTTCCCTTTCTCTCCATTCCAGGCCTTTAATGATCTCACTCCAAGACTGCCGCAGTGTCTCCTTGCTCATCTCCTCTGAAGCTTCAAGGTACTCTACCCTTGCTCCTAGAGCAGCTTCCCTCTTATTTTTCTTTCTATTTACAGACCTCCTCCAGATTAACAGTCTCTTAATAGAGCCTTTATAGTGTTTTTAAAATTATGATAGCTTAAAGTCACTTCCTTAACTCATTAAAGACCTAAATCATATATAACTGCACCCCATGCAATAAACACCTATTCCCCATCTCTCCTCAACATGAACCCTGCCTTACTGTCTTCTCCTGGCTACCTGATGTGAAGAGCCAACTCACTGGAAAGGACCCTGATGCCAGCAAGATTGAGGACAGGAGGAGAAGGGGGTGACAGAGGGTGAGATGATTGGATGGCATCACCGACCCAACAGACATGTTGTTGTTCAGTCACTAAGTCGTGTCCAACTTTTTCCAACCCCCAATCGATATGAGTTTGAGCAAACTCTGGGAGACAGTGAAGGACAGCAAAGCCTGGCATGCTGCAATCCGTGGGGTCGCAAAGAGTTGGATACGACTAAATGAACAACAAAAACTACTTGGTTACCTTGCTCAGTTCCAACACAGCATGTGATGGAGCACACAGCATGTGATGGAGCACGCAGCAAGCAGATGCTGGTTTGTCCACATGAATGAACGTGAAGTCGCTCAGTCGTGTCTGACTCTTTGCGACCCCATGGACTGTAGCCTACCAGGCTCCTCCGTCCATGGATTTTCCAGACAATAGTACTGGAGTGGATTGCCATTTCCTTCTCCAAGGGATCTTCCCAACCCAGGGATCGAACCCGGGTCTCCCGCATCGTAGACAGATGCTTTACCGTCTGAGCCACCAGGTTTGTTCACAATATCCATTATTTCCATACTTAGAGAAGTTCACATTTTTTTGTTTTTTTCAGATCACAGTGTGCCTAGTTAAAACATTATACTTCTGAGCCTCCTTTGAAGCTAGGCACAAGAATGTGACACAGTTCATATCCAGTGAGAAATAAAGTCTGCTACAAATTTCTGGAATATGTATCTTCTGATAGACACCATGCCTTCCTTTTTTTCTGTCTGAAATACAGATATGACGGCTTGAGCTGCAACAGCCGCTTTGAGATTATCTAGAAAAGGCCAAGACAATTGCAGCAACCTTAGTCCTGCTGCTGCTGCTGCTGCTGCTTCTAAGTCGCTTGAGTCGTGTCCGACTCTGTGCGACCCCATAGACGGCAGCCCACCAGGCTCCTCCATCCATGGGATTTTCCGGGCAAGAGTACTGGAGTGGGGTGCCATTGCCTTCTCCAAACCTTAGTCCTAGCACCCTTGAATTTCTGAATCAACACCAGCAACTGGACTGGTTCACTGCTGTGGATTTTTCAATACATAAGGAAAAAATCCAATTTATTTAAGCCAATGCTTAAGCTTAATTACGTGTTCTGTTACTTATAGCTGAAAGCAATTTTTATATTATATTATTTTATAATAATATATTTTAATATAATAGAGAGTATAAGATAAAATTTTATATCTTATACTTTCCTCATCCTTATATTCTAAGTTTCCATTTACAGTTCAAGTTTTATCTCCCAAGGAACCAAATTATGTTAGTCATAAAGATTTTCTCATTTATCATATTCTTCTAATTTTCTTTTTTTTTCCTTCTTTTGAAATTTATTTATTTTTTAATTGAAGGATAGTTGCTTTCATAATTTTGTTGTTTTCTGTCAAACATCAAAATGAATCAGCCACATACCATAGCATTAGCTTTACAACTACCAGTACCTAATTGATCTCTCCTTTAAAAAAATCAATCAGCATATTATTAATGGTTCAGAACTTATCTGTGCCATCACTGTGGGTCTAGATCCACTTAGTAAGTTAGTATCAATGGAAGCTATGAGCTATAAAGGGACCTAAGAAATTCAGTCAGATTTTACCCAAATTCTAAAGACAACTGCATCATAGAAGGCAATGGCCACCCACTCCAGGACTCTTGCCTGGAAAATCCCATGGACGGAGGAGCCTGGTAGGCTGCAGTCCATGGGGTCGCAGAGTCGGGCACAATTGAGCAACTTCACTTTCACTTTTCACTTTCTTCATGCATTGGAGAAGGAAATGGCAACCCACTTCAGTGTTCTTGCCTGGAGAATGCCAGGGATGGCGGAGCCTGGTGGGCTGCCATTTATGGGGTCACACAGAGTCGGACACGACTGAAGTGACTTAGCAGCAGCAGCTGCCTCCCTTACGTGAATGTCCTCTCACTAGAAAACTGCCAATTGAATCTGCAGCTCAGAATGTAAAGTCAGTCTTTATGAAAGTACTCCTTATCATAGTTAGCACAGTAAATGTGACTTAATGCTCATCATTTTACTTGTCAGTTGTTACTATATTCATAATTAACACATCTCTGACTTTGTTTCAAAAGAAAAAATCATTTTTTCAGGTGAATAGTGTGATTTTTCTCCTTTCTTCAGCAGAAATTCTCAGTGCTAATTTTACTATTGGTTTTAATAGTGAGTCAAAAGTGGAACTATTTGATCATGCATTAAAAAAAAACATGGCTTCAAGAGAAGACTCTATTTACTCAATTAGATATAATTATATCTGAAATGGAATGAATTGCAATGAAAATGCAAAACTGTTCACATATTTTAAAAAATAGATAGCCTGTACTTCACATATTTTAAAAAATAGATAGCCTGTACACATTTAAGGAGAAATGAATATATAAGAAGAAAATGCACAACTTTTAGGCACAACTCTCTTGGGAAACCAGCCTGCTTGAGCAGAACAAGTCTAAAGTAGGACAGTTTCCAAATATATTTTCTTTGAGATAACACTCCTATCAAAGTAATCATCAACAGCAGTTGTATCAACATTCTGTTATCATTAAAACCAATCCATTTATTTGGTTGGTTTGCTTTCTGCCCTTCTGTTATAGTCTCTCCAACCAAAAGGGGTTCCACTGGTAGTGACTTCTAGATTTTCCTTACATGAAAATTATTTTGAG
Organism: Tragelaphus eurycerus; assembly: GCA_935064755.1. Classification (NCBI taxonomy): domain Eukaryota; kingdom Metazoa; phylum Chordata; class Mammalia; order Artiodactyla; family Bovidae; genus Tragelaphus; species Tragelaphus eurycerus. The sequence goes on along the minus strand of CAKXYN010000095.1, from coordinate 479,597 downwards.
ATTAAATATAATTACAGTTTAGCCTTGTAGTCATTTGTTCACTTACTTGAACCCTTAATACTGACAGGGTAGAATTAGAGTTACAGTTTTATTTTCATTACTCATTTACCTCATTATCTGAGCTACATGGTTAACAGAGGGAAGGAAGACAGTAAAACCAAATCAACAAAAGTGCTGGTCAAACAGTGAAATGTATCTGCTAATGGCTGTGTTCAATGTCTGATGAAAGGTGTCTACAAAGTAGTTACCATTAAAAAAAACTTTCCTATGTTCTATTTTGTTGAATTATGTATCAAGAATGAACCAAAGGAAATGAGCAGTTTTACTATAACATGAGTGGAAATAATTTAAAAGCAGGAAATACTGACTTATAGTACAAGAAGACCTTCTAGAATCCTTTTCAAAAAAAAATAGCCTTTTAATTCATCATCAACTGGCCTGCCATACATCTGCAATCATTTTTTTAAAAGTTTTTTTAAAAGTATGCCTCAGTTCAGTTCAGTTCAGTCGCTAAGTCGTGTCCAACTCTTTGCGACCCCATGAACCGCAGCACGCCAGGCCTCCCTGTCCATCACCAACTCCCGGAGTTCGCCCAAACCCATGTCCATTGAGTCGGTGATGCCATCCAGCCATCTCATCCTCTGTCGGCCCCTTCTCCTCCTGCCCCCAATCCCTCCCAGCGTCAGACTCTTTTCCAATGAGTCAACTCTTCGCATAAGGTGGCCAAAGTACTGGAGTTTCAGCTTTAGCATCATTCCTTCCAAAGAATACCCAGGGCTGATCTCCTTTAGAATGGACTGGTTGGATCTCCTTGCAGTCCAAGGGACTCTCAAGAGTCTCCAACACCACACTTCAACAGCATCAATTCTTCAGCACTCAGCTTTCTTCACAGTTCAACTCTCACATGCATACATGACCACTGGAAAAACCATAGCCTTGACTAGACGGACCTTTGTTGGCAAAGTAATGTTTCTGCTTTTGAATATACTATCTAGGTTGGACATAACTTTCCTTCCAAGGAGTAAGCGTCTTTTAATTTCATGGCTGCAGTCACCATCTGCAGTGATTTTGGAGCCCCCAAAAATAAAGTCTGACACTGTTTCCACTGTTTCCCCATCTATTTCTCATGAAATGATAGGACCAGATGCTATGATCTTCGTCTTCTGAATGTTGAGCTTTAAGCTAATTTTTTTCACTCTCCTCTTTCACTTTCATCAAGAGGCTCTTTAGTTCTTTGCTTTCTGCCATAAGGGTGGTAACATCTGCATATCTGAGGTTACTGATATTTCTCCCGGCAATCTTGATTCCAGCTTGTGCTTCTTCCAGCCCAGCATTTCTCATGATGTACTACTCTGCATATAGGTTAAATAAGCAGGGTGACAATATACAGCCTTGACGTACTCCTTTTCCTATTTGGAACCAGTCTATTGTTCCATGTCCAGTTCTAACTGTTGCTTCCTGACCTGCATACAGTATGCCTAGAATTTCATTTTACTTCAATAATCTTGGTGTGAAGACTTCCTCATAGACCTTCTGTCTTATAGCCTAACCTATTTCCAACTCTCTTATGAGAACAAAGGAAATTTAATAATAAAGTTTATTACTCTATAAGAGTAATAAACTACAAAAATTAAATAAGGCATGGAGAACACAGAATGATGCGACTAGTATTTCCTAAATGGCATTAAACTCACATCCATATCCTACCCTCTTTAGCTATTTCTTATATAGACATTTTTCCACAGCCAAAACCACAAAGTAGAATCATTATACATTATAGCTTAAGGCAAAACATTGACCTCAGAATCTAATTTATTTTGCTAAAATTGGAAAATCAAATTCCTATTCCCAAATCCCCACATACAGGAGACAAAAAAATCCAATTGCTCAATAAACTTTGACTTTATGCCCTCTACACTCACTCCAACATTCTACAAGCTCTAGTTAGGTCAAAGAAAGGGATCAAACCCACAACTCATTTTTCTTTTTCAAGTTACATGTAACTTTTGAATTCAGAGATGGCAGAAAATATATTTTATTAATTTCCTCAAGTCCTCATATTGCTCAGGGTGAAAAACTTGCTGACTGTTTTTAATCAAAGAGTTAAAATAGTAATGTCTTTCAAGTGACCACAAAGTAATGACCAAATAACATTTACCTTAGTTATTGTGTCATTCAATAAACTTGTGCCTATCAAATCCAAAATATTATATTATATTGAATTATATTGCTCAATGAATGTGCTTAATCTTTATAACAGGGATAAAGTAGTATAAAAATATATCTTAAATTCTTGAGTCCACATATTTTTAATATTTACACATTTATCTTTAATATTGAAATATTTAATTAATAATTGATCAAAATATATTTTATACAATGTATTTAGCTCTTACTTCTCTGTTATATAATGGTTGAATAAATGGTAGAAATTACTTCCTTGACCTTCAATGTCTTCATCTATAAAATGAAGATAATACTTAGCTGGCAGCTGAGCATTACATAAATTAACAGAGATGAACATCTTGCAATACGCCCTGTGCCAGACACTGCTTGCTCTAGGTGCTGGGGTTATGGTAAATGCAAATATAACAAATATTCCTGTCCTTACAGAGGAGGAGAAGCTGGCTAAAGTGACCAAGAAGGAGATACAGCAGGAAAACTAAATGAGCCTTTGTATTACAAAAGCTCACAAAATAAAGTGTTTAAAAACACAGGGAACACCAAAAATGAACTTGAGGGGACTGACTGCAAAAGAACACAAATAAACTTCTTGAAGCAGTGAGAACGTTGCTATCATGAATGAAGTGGTGGTCTCACAACTGTTTACACTTGTGAAAACTCATAAAATTGGTGATTGTTTAATTGTATGTACATTACATCTGAATGAATCTGATTTCTAAAAAATGCATGTGTCATGAAAAACAATTTTAAAAAGGGCAGAAGAGCTGCTCTACATGAAAGGAGACTAAAGAGGTGTGACAAGGAGATGCCATGTATGACCTCTGATTGGATGTTGAATCCCTTTCCCCAAAAGCTATAAAGAATATTTTGGGGGCAAATTTGGAAATTCAAATATTGATTATATATTAAACTCTACTATATCAATGTTAAACTTTGATGTGGTCATTTTATTGTGCTTGTGTAGGAGAATGACCCTTTTTTATGAGAAGTATTTAAGGGTAAAGTATTAAAATGTTTGCAACTAACTTGCTAACAGTTCAGAAAAAAACACATATGAGTATAAAGAGATAAATAGATACAAATAAAGCAATTGTGGGAAAATGTTAACAATTGGTGAAATCTAGGTAAAGGGTCTCCATATACTCACTATACTCATCTTTCAACTTTTCTGTAGATGTGAAGTTTTTAAAAATAAAAATGGGAGGCTGAAAAAAATGAGGAAATAGTCAACCATGTCAAATACCATTGTGAGGTCAGGTAAGATGAGAATGAAGACATGACTCTTGGCTCTGGCAAGGTATTGGTCATGACCCTTCTGCAAGAACACTTCCGCAGGGCAAAAGTTACGTAAGAGTAAGCGGAGGAGAGAATGGGAGACAAGCAAATGGAGGCAATGAGTACAGATAACTCTTTCAAGAGTTTGCTATGAAGGCAGCAGAGAAACAGCACATGGAGTCAAGAGATTCTCCCTACACCAAAAGCAATATTAAGGCACTTCGTATGTTGGTAGGGATGACCCAGTAGAGAAGAAACTGATCATTGGGGATAGCAAAGGTAAAAATGCAGGACCAAAGTCTCTGAAATGGTGAAAAGGGCTGGGATGCCCGATCCAAAAGGAAGGAGTCACCTTAGATAACAGTGACCGTGATGACAATGACAAAGTAAGAGTGACCAAACTGAAAACAGCTAGGCACTATTTAAAGCATTTCTGCTTATTTAATTCTCACCCAAATCTAAGAGGAAGGTATTACACTAATATCTCCTTTTACAGGAAGCTCAAGTACAGAAGGAAATGGCAACCCACTCCAGTATTCTTGCCTGGAGAATCCCATGGACAGAGGAGCCTGGCAGGCTATGGTCCATGGGGTTGCAGAGAGGCAGACATGACTGAAGCAACTAAGCATGCATGCACGCACAAGTACAGAAAACTTAATTAATTTGTCCAAATATACATAGCCAATAAATAGCAAAGTTGGGATTTGCAACTCAGTGGAAGAAACTTTTCTCCCAGTGCAGTAAGAAGGAAAGCAGAATTTGTGGGTATAGATGCCGCTAGATAGTGGAAAGATAAGATAGCTCTTCAACCTTTACATCTATTTTCTCAATGTAGCATTTTGATGAGTTCATCAGCTGAGGGGGCGAAGAGAGGGGATGTTGGAGATTTGAGAAGAGAAGGTGAGAAATTCTTGTTTCAGAGAGAAGGCAAGTGAATTTACTAGCAATGATAGGTGGTACTGAATGCCCCTTTGGAATTAATGGTCATAAGTTTGAAGTGAATCTCCTTGTCCAGACTGGATGATGTTTTGTAGCAATTTTCAACCACTTGACAGCAGGCATAAAGAGTATGCTGCTGCTGCTGCTAAGTCGCTTCAGTCGTGTCCGACTCTGTGCGACCCCATAGATGGAAGCTCACCAGGCTCCCCCGTCCCTGGGATTCTCCAGGCAAGAACACTGGAGTGGGTTGCCATTTCCTTCTCCAATGTATGAAAGTGAAAAGTGAAAGTGAAGTCGCTCAGTCGTGTCCGACTCCTAGCAACCCCACAGACTGGAGCCCACCAGGCTCCCCTGTCCATGGGATTCTCCAGGCAAAAGTACTGGGGTGGGGTGCCAAGAGTATAGCTGTGTTTAATTAGGGTGAGACTTTTACAGGCAAGTGGGACCCAAGGAAAGAGGACTGGGGGACTGGGGTGGGGGGTGATTTGTAAAAGGGTGGTGATAGTATGGAATATGGAATATAGGCTTGGTAAGGAGGAGTGTATGGCCAAGATGGATGTAAGACACAGAAAAAGTGGCAGGGTCAAAGGACTGGAGATTTGTGAGGTGAGAGAGTAGCTGGAGAATGGGTATTACAGTGGGAGAGCAAGTAAAAAGTCAGAGTGGGATGCCTGGAGAGATTTCAAATGGATGCCATTATGGATGATAGAGGTCTTGAGTATGACCATGTGGATGGGAAGCTGAGGTAGTGCAGAAATAAAAGATGAGTGCAGAAGCTTTTAAGTTTAATTAGGTCCGATTTGTTTATTTTTGCTTTTATTTCCAATATTCTGGGAGGTGGGTCATAGAGGATCCTGCTGTGATGTATGTCGGAGAGTGTTTTGCCTATGTTCTCCTCTAGGAGTTTTATACTTTCTGGTCTTATGTTTAGATCTTAAACCCATTTTGAGTTTATTTTTGTGTATGGTGTTAGAAAGTGTTCTAGTTTCATTCTTTTATAAGTGGATGAACAGTTTTCCCAGCACCACTTATTAAAGAGATTGTCTTTTCTCCATTGTATATTCTTGCTTCCTTTGTCAAAGATAAGGTGTCCATAGGTGCGTGGATTTATCTCTGGGCTTTCTATTTTGTTCCATTGCTCTATATTTCTGTCTTTGTGTCAGTACCATACTGTCTTGATGACTGTGGCTTTGTAGTAGAGCCTGAAGTTAGGCAGGTTGATTCCTCCAGTTCCATTCTTCTTTCTCAAGATTGCTTTGGCTATTTGAGGTTTTTTGTATTTCCATACAAATTGTGAAATTATTTGTTCTAGCTCAGTGAAAAATACCATTGGTAGCTTGAGAGGGATTGCATTGAATTTATAGATTGCTTTGGGTAGTATACTCATTTTCACTATATTGATCTTCCAATCCATGAACATGGTATGTTTCTCCATCTATTTGCGTCCTCTTTGATTTCTCTCATCAGTGTTTTATAGTTTGGTATATATAGGTCTTTAGTTTCTTTAGGTAGATATATTCCTAAGTATTTTATTCTTTTCATTGCAATGGTAAATGTAATTGTTTCCTTAATTTCTCTTTCTATTTTCTCATTATTAGTGTATAGGAATGCAAGGGATTTCTGCGTATTGATTTTATATCCTGCAACTTTACTATATTCATTGATTAGCTCTAGTAATTTTCTGGTGGAGTCTTTAGGGTTTTCTATGTAGAGGATCATGTCATCTGCAAACAGTGAGAGTTTTACTTCTTCTTTTCCAATTTGAATTCCTTTTATTTCTTTTTCTGCTCTGATTGTTGTGGCCAAAACTTCCAAAACTATGTTGAATAGTAGTGGTGAAAGTGGGCACCCTTGTCTTGTTCCTGACTTTAGAGGAAATGCTTTCAATTTTTCACCACTGAGGATAATGTTTGCTGTGGGTTTGTCATATATAGCTTTTATTATGTTGAGGTATGTTCCTTCTATTCCTGCCTTCTGGAGAGTTTTTATCATAAATGGATATTGAATTTTGTCAAAGGCTTTCTCTGCATCTATTGAGATAGTCATATGGTTTTAATTTTTCAATTTGTTAATGTGGTGTATTACATTGACTGATTTGCGGATATTGAAGAATCCTTGCATCCCTGGGATAAAGCCCACTTAAACTTAAAAGCTTCTGCACAACAAAGGAAACTCTAAGCGAGGTGAAAAGATAGCCTTCAGAATGGGAGAAAATAATAGCAAATGAAGCAACAGACAAACAACTAATCTCAAAAATATACAAGCAACTCCTGCAGCTCAATTCCAGAAAAATAAACAACCCAATCGAAAAATGGGCCAAAGAACTAAATAGACATTTCTCCAAAGAAGACATACAGATGCCTAACAAACACATGAAAAGATGCTCAACATCACTCATTATCAGAGAAATGCAAATCAAAACCACTATGAGGTACCATTTCATGCCAGTCAGAATGGCTGCGATCCAAAAGTCTACAAGCAATAACTGCTGGAGAGGATGTGGAGAAAAGGGAACCCTCTTACACTGTTGGTGGGAATGCAAACTAGTACAGCCAATATAGAGAACAGTGTGGAGATTCTTTAAAAAACTGGAAATAGAACTGCCATACGACCCAGCAATCCCATTGCTGGGCATACACACCAAGGAAACCAGAATTGACAAGAGACACGTGTACCCCAAAGTTCATCGCAGCACTGTTTATAATAGCTAGGACATGGAAGCAACCTGGATGTCCAACAGCAGATGAATGGATAAGAAAGCTGTGGTACATATACACAATGGAGTATTACTCAGCCATTAAAAAGAATATATTTGAATCAGTTCTGAGGTGGATGAAACTGGAGCCTATTACACAGAGTGAAGTAAGCCAGAAAAAGAAAACACCAATACAGTATACTAATGCATATATATGGAATTTAGAAAGATGGTAATGATAACCCTGTATGCGAGACAGCAAAAGAGACACAGATGTACAGAACAGTCTTTTGGACTCCGTGGGAGAGGGAGAGAGTGGGATGATTTGGGAGAATGGCATTGAAACATGTATAATATCATATGTGAAACGAATCCCTAGTCCAAGTTTGATGCATGATACTGGTTGCTTGGGGCTGGTGCACTGGGACGACCCAGAAGGATAGTATGGGGAGGGAGGAGGGAGGAAGGTTTGGGAAGGGGAACACGTGTATACCTGTGGCGGATTCATGTTGATGTATGGCAAAACCAATACAATACTGTAAAGTAAGAAAATAAATAAATAAATAAAATAAACTACATCAGTATTAAAAAAAAAAAAAAAAGATGAGTGGATCTAAAGAGGCCTGAGTGCTGGATGAATCCTCTGTGTAGATGCTGAAGTTTTATAGAGAGTTGACAAAAGCCGTGGTGGAGAAGTAGTCAGTGAAAGCCGGGTAGAAGACAGCAGCAAAGAAGGGTAACAGGAGTGTTATAAACTTGAAAGATGTTAGGGAGACTAAAGAAGAAAGGTGAGGTCATCTGGAGGTTGTAATGGGGAGCAAGGATACTATTCGCTCCATCTGCAGTGTCAGAGATGTATGAGGTGGGAAGGAAAAATCAAGGTCTAATTTGAGAAGCAGCCTCAAAACAAGAAGGTAAAGGGATGGTTCAGAAAAGAAGCCGAGGATGCAGCACAGTACTGAGCACATGGGATCTACTTAATCAGTATTTCCTGAATTTGAAGTAACTTTTCCGAGAGTTTTCTATATCCTAAAAAGGAAAACAAAACTTATTTACAAAGAAATTCAAACCAGATTAAAAAGGAAACGATCGTCTAATTATGGTATTTTTCAAATCCATGAAAAGGCTCATTTTCAAAAATTAGTCCCCTGGCCAAGATAGTCAAACAGCGTCTTATTGTTCTTGGCTTAATATCAATACAAATGGATAGCTTACTCTTATGCAGAAGAATGCCTGGTTTTATTTTATAAGAACCTGAGATCAAAACACTAAAATTAACTAAATTCTGCCTTGTTGAAGGTTAGACAATAGCCTTTCTGAGCATAAGTTGACCAGAAGTTAGATCTATTATGGTTCAAGCAGAGAAATCTAGGAACAAAATGAATAATATTTCCTAAGCATATTCTTCGGAGGGTAATACAGTACCCTTTCGAATATACTATTCCACTTGAAGTTGTAATATGATTGATCCATGAAAGCTTCAGAGGTATGCCTTTATTGAAGGAGTGTAAGTTCACCTCAACGTTACAGTTTGTTTTTTTTAAAAGTTTGTTCTGTCTTCCTAAAACTAAGAGGATGTCATAATTCTTTTATGTTTTAACAAGAAAAAAACTTTTTTTATATGTTATGTGTCTATAACATTGCCTCCTAAACATTTCTAATAAGCTGTCTGTATACAGTTAATTGAAGTTCGACAGTCCTCGATCTTAAAAGGTACAATGAATATCTAATACTCTTTCTCTAAGACTAAATTTTATTGGAATTTATCTAGAATCCCAGTGTTTTATAATTGTATTTGGTGGCTTCAGCATGATCATCAATCAGATTGTGGACTGGTTCGACTGCAGGTTAAAGAACTTTTCAATTTTGTCTTACTCATTAAACTATAAGGTTGTCATTATTAGACAGAAAATTTACCAGTAGTTCTGTTACACCAGATAAATGAACTTGAGAAGGACAACCAATTCTCCCAGATCCATTAGAATTTAATATGATGTGTCAGAGAAAGTCATCAGCCAACAATATACTCTGAGCTAATTCTCAACACACAGCTGACACTGGGAGGGAGAGGTTTCTCTTTTCCATGAAGAACCCAGCTGGAAGTAATCTCTTCTTTACTAAATCTCTTTAGTACTTCGTTTATTCCTTATGGGATGCTCTCTCTGGAGTACAGTGATTTCTGTGCTCATCTTATACTCCCTGCTAGACTATAAGCAAGTACACCACACCGTCACACTTTGGATACTCTCAAAGCACTATGGTATTATTTGTATTTTATCCAATACCCAGAATTAATGAGAGAACAAAATGCAATAGTAATACTGTCAATATCAAATTCATTAGTATTACCGATTAAATATAAACAGGTTTCTTGGGTTTAGTTTGGGAATCACATCACCATTTATGTTATACAAGAAACTGCTTTGAGCTCCAATAACCTAACTTACGAACTCACCCACACAACATAGCAAGGACTTCTTATACAGCAGGTATTACCAGAAAGGTCCCAGACAAGAAGTCTATAGATCAGTAAAGATAGTAACTTTTCTAATTTTATAAATAAAAAAGAATGAATTTACAAAATATATAGTAATTGTAAAGGTAGCTTTAAACTAAACCTTTTACTTTTTAAAAGAGAAGAATTTAAACATAATATTTTGTGAAAACAGTGGGAAAATGTTTCAGAATTAACACATGGATATATACTTGACCAGATGAATGTCTTATTTAATCCAGAGGATCGAGGTTAAACAAAGCAATCACATGTCATTCATAAGCCAAAATTTCAACTTACCATTTATGTTTATTGCTGGTAATACAATTGACATCTTTGGTCTTGAGGTCTTGTTATGGGTGGTAGCTGGTAACAGCAGGTGATCCTAAGATTAACAAAGAACAATTTGTTACACATAACAATGAGCTTAGTCCTATAACAAGCCAAATTCAGAGTTTCTAGGATGCCAACATTTCAATGCTATCATTAAAAAAAAAAAAAGTGGGGGGAAGGGTGCTGGCTAAGCCCTTTTGTACTCGGAACTCTGACCTGAAGGACTAGGTACAAAGCCTCTGTACTTGTCCCCCTGTGAGCAGGTGAAACCAGACTAAGCACTGAGGAAGAGAAAAAGGGATCTTCCGTCAGGAGGGAGGTGTCGTCCTGGAGGATAGGAGTCCTTGAATCTGGCTTCAGACCCGTTTTGAAGACTGGGTAAAAAGTACTGCCCCATCTCTTCTGGACTCAGAGATCAAGCCCTAAGCCTTTGGCGTGGAAGCACTGACTTCAAGACCCTAGACTAACAGAACTAACCCTAGGGAGTATCAAATAGTGAGAACTCACCCAAAGGAAACCACTTGAATACAAGACCCGGCATCACTCATCCACTAGACGCCTGTGCAGGACACCTGTGCAGGATGCCTGATCTAAACAACAAACGAAACCACAAACCCAATTATCAGCAGACAGGCTTACCACCTCACTCAGCCTTGTCCATCAGAGGAAAATCAATCAAACAAACAACAACAAAAAGCTCGGCACAAGTCTCACCCTACATGAAGCTTACACAAACCACTGGACCAACCTTAGGAGGGCAGAAACCAAAAGGAAGAAAGAATTCAAGCTTGAAGCCTGGGAAAAGGAGACCTCAAACATAGTAAGTTAAAAAAAAAAAATGAAAAAGCAGAGAAATACTACACAAATGAAGGAACAAACTAGAAATACAGAAGTCCAAATAAAGGAAGAGGAAATAGGCAAACTACCTGAAAAAGAATTCCAAATAATGATAGAAAAGATGATCAAAAACCTTGAAAACAAAATGGAGAAAATGCAAGAATCAATTAACAAAGACCTAGAAGAATTAAAGAATAAAGATGCAGAGACAAACAACACAATTACTAAAATTAAAAGTACTTTAGAAGAAATCAAGAGCAGAATACCTGAAGTAGAAGAATGAATCAGTAAGCTGGAAGATAAAATGTGGAAATAACTTCTCAAGAGCAGAATAAAGTAAAAAGAATGAAAAGAACTGAGGATAGTCTCAGAGACCTCTGGGACAATATTACATGCACCAACATTCGAATTATAGGGTCCCAGAAGAGGAAAAGAAAAAGAAAGGGTATGAGGAAATTTTTGAAGAGATTATAGTTTAAAATTTCCCCGACATGGAAAAGGAAATAGTCGACCAAGTCCAAGAGGCACAAAGAGTCCCATAAAGGATAAACCCAAGGAGAAACACACCGAGACATATACTAATCAAACTAACAAAGACTAAACACAAAGAAAGAATATTAAAAGCAGCAAGGGAAAAGCAACAAGTACATTCAAGGGAAACCTCATAAGCTTAACAGCTGATCTCTCAGCAGAAACTCTGCAGGCCAGAAGGGAATGACAGGATATATTTAAAGTACTGAAAGGGAAAAGTCTACAACCAAGATTATTGTACCCAGCAAGGATCCCACTCAAAATTCATGGAGAAATCAAAAGCTTATCAGACAAACAAAAGTTAAGAGAATTCAGTACCAGCAAACCAGCTTTACAACAAATGTTAAAGGGACTTCTATAGTCAAGAAATACAAGAGAAGAAAAAAGATCTACACAATCAACCCCAAACCATTAAGAAAATGGCATAGGAACATATATACCAACAATTACTTTAAATGTAAATGGATTAAATGCTCCAACCAAAAGACACAGACTGACTGAATGGATACAAAAACAAGACCCATCTATATGGTGTCTACAAGAAACCCACTTCAGACCTCAACACACATATAGACTGAAAGTGAGAGGATGGAAAAATATACTCCATGCAAATGGGAAACAAAAGAAAGCTGGAGTAGCAATCCTCACATCAGACAAAATAGACCTTAAAATGAAGAAGATTACAAGAGATAAGGAAGGACACTACATAATGATCAAGGGATCAATCCAAGAGGAAGACATAACAATTGTAAATATCTATGCACCCAACACAGGAGCACCTCAATACATAAGATAAGCACTAACAGACATAAAAGGAGAAATTGACAGTAACACAATAATGGTAGGAAACTTTAACACCCCACTCACACCAATGGACAGATCATCAAAAGAGAAAATTAATAAGGAAACATAAGTCTTAAATGATACATTAGATGAGATGAATCTCATTGATATATTCAGGACATTCCATCCAAATGCAGAAGAATACACCTTCTTCCCAAGGGCACATGGAACATTCTCCAGGATAGATCACATCTTGGGTCACAAATCAAACTTCAGTTAACTTAAGAAAATTGAAATCAAGCATCTTCTCTGACCACAATGCTATGAGACCAGATATAAATAATAAGAAAAAAGCTGTAAGAAACACAAACACATGGAGATTAAACAACATGTTTCTAAATAACCAAAAGATTACTGAAGAAATCAAAAGGGAAATAAAAAAATTTCTAGAAACAAATGAAAATAAAAACATAACTAAAAACCTATGTGATGCAGCAAAAGCAGTTCTAAGAGAGAAGATTATAGCAATTCAATCCTACCTCAAGAAAAAAGAAAAACATCGACTAGACAACCTAACTTTACACCTAAAACAACTGGAAAAAGAAGAACAAAAAAACCCCAAAATTAGTAAAAGAAAACAAATCATAAAGATCCTAGCAGAAATAAATGAAAAAGAAATGAAAGAAACAATAGTAAAGATTAATAAAACTAAAAGCTGGTTCTTTGAGAAGATAAACAAAATTGACAAACCTTTAGCCAGACTCATCAAGAAAAAAAGGGAGAAGAATCAAATCAACATACTTAAAAATGAAAAAGGAGAGGTTACAACAGACAGTGCAGAAATACAAAGGATTATAAGAAACTATTATGAACAACTATATGGCAAGAAAATGGATAACCTGGAAGAAATGGACAGAGTCTTAGAAAAGTTCAATCTTCCAAGACTGAACCAGGAAGAATTAGAAATTATGAATAACCCAATTACAAGCACTGAAATTGAAGCTGTGATAAAAAAATCTCCCAAAAATCAAAAGCCCAGGATGAGATGGCTTCACAGGAGAATTGTATCAAACATTTAGAGAAGAGTTAATGCCTATCTTCTAAAACTCTTTCAAAAAACTGCAGAGGAAGGAATACTTCCAAACTCATTCTACAAAGCCACTGTCACCCTGATACCAAAACCAGACAAAGACAACACAAAAAAAGAAAACTACAGACCAATATCACTGATGAACATCGATGCAAAAATCCTCAACAAAATTTTAGCAAACAGAATTCAGCAACACATCAAAAAGCTCATATGCCATGATCAAGTTGGGTTTATTCCAGGAATGCAAGGATTCTTCAATATACACAAATTAATCAATATGATATACTATATTAACAAATTCAAAGATAAAAACCATATGATAATCTCAATAGATGCAGAAAAAGCCTTTGACAAAATTCAGCACCCATTTATGATTAAAACTCTTCAAAAAATGGGCACAGAAGGAACCTACTTCAACATGTAAAGGCCATATATGATAAGCTTACAGCAAACGGTATTCTCAATGGTGAAAAACTGAAAGCACTCCTCCCAAGATCAGGGACAAGACAAGAGTGTCCACTCTCACCATTACTATTCAACATAGTTCTGGAAGTCCTAGCCACGGTAATCAGAGAAGAAAAAGAAATAAAAGGAATCAAGATCAGAAAAGAAGAAGTAAGGCTCTCACTGTTTGCAGATGATGATACTACACATAGAAAAGTACAGTATGAGAAAATTACTAGAGCTAATCAGTGAATTTAGCAAAGTTGCAGGATATAAAATCAACACACAGAAATCTCTTACATTTCTATATACTAAAAGTGAAAAATCAGAAAGACAAATTAAAGAATCAATCCATCACCATTGCAACAAAAAGAATTAAATATCTAAGAATAAACTTACCTAAGGAGACAAAAGAACTGTACAGAGAAAATTATAAGACACTAATGAAAGAAATCAAAGATGACATAAACAAATGGAGAGATATTCCACGTTCCTGGGTAGGAAGAATCAATATTGTGAAAATGACTATACTACCAAATGCAATCTAAGATTCAATGCAATCCCTATCAAATTACCAATGGCATTTTTCACAGAACTAGTACAAAAAATTTCACAATTCATATGGAAACACAAAAGACCCCGAGGAGTCAAAGCAGTCTTGAGAAAGAAGAATGGAGCTGGAGGAATCAACCTTCCTGACTTCAATTATACTACAAAGCTAGAGTCAAGACAATATGGCACTGGCACAAAAACAGAAATATGGACCAATGGAACAAGATAGGAAGCTCAGAAGTAAACCCATGCACCTACGGGTACCTTATTTTTGACAAAGGAGGCAAGAATATACAGTGGAGCAAAGACCGCCTCTTCAATAAATGGTGCTGGGAAAACTGGACAGATACGTGTAAAAGAATGAAATTAGAACACTTCCTAACACCATACACAAAAATAAACTTGAAATGGATTAAAGACCTAAATGTAAGACCAGAAACTATAGAACTCTTAGAGGGAAATATAGGCAGAGCACTCGATGACATAAATGAAAGTAAGATCCTCTATGACCCACCTCCTAGAGTAATGGAAATAAAAACAAAAGTAAACAAGTGGGACCTGATTAAACTTAAAAGCTTTTGCACAGCAAAGGAAACTATAAGCAAGGTGAAAAGATGACAATCAGAATGGGAAAAAATAATAGCAAATGAAACAACTGACAAAGGATTAATTTCTAAAATATACAAGCATCTCATACAATTCAATAGCAGAAAAACAAACAACCCAATCAAAAAATGGGGGAAAGACCTAAACAGACATTTATCCAAAAAAGACATACAGATGGCTAACAAACACATGAAAAGATGCTCAACATTGCTCATTATTAGAGAAATGAAAATCAAAACTACAATGTGATATCACCTCACACTGGTCATCAAAAAGTCTACAAACAATAAATGCTGGAGAGGGTGTGGAGAAAAGGGAATGCTCCTCTACTGTTGGTGGGAATGTAAATTGATACAGCAACTATGGAAGACAGTATGGATATTCCTTAAAAAATAGGAATAAAACAACCATATGACCCAGCAATCCCACTCATAGGCATATGAGGAAACCAAAACTGAAAAAGACACATGTATCCCAATGGTCACTGCAGCACTATTTACAACAGCTAGAACACAGAAGCAACCTAGACATCCGTCGACAGATGAATGGATAAAGAAGTTGTGGTACATATACACAATGGAATACTACTCAGCCATAAAAAGGGACACGTTTGAGTCAGTTTTGATGACGCAGATGAACCTAGAACCTATTATACAGAGTGAAGTGAGTCAGAAAGAGAAAGATAAATATTGTATTCTGTGGTACTGAAGAATTTATTTACAGGACAGTAGTGGAGAAATAGACATAGAGAATAGACTTATGGACGGGGAGAGGGGAGGAGAGGGTGAGACGTATGGAAAAGAGTGAGATGGAAACTTACATTTTAGAAAAATGATAGTTTTTTATTTGAACCTGACTTTGGGATAATTAACTACAAATCATTTTATGATTCATTCATTCATAATGCAATATCCATGAATTACTGAGTGACTATCACTAGCCCAGACCAGCCTGTGATGCTCAGTTATGTCTGACTCTGCCAGGAGTGGGTTGCC
This sequence comes from Tragelaphus eurycerus, assembly GCA_935064755.1. Classification (NCBI taxonomy): domain Eukaryota; kingdom Metazoa; phylum Chordata; class Mammalia; order Artiodactyla; family Bovidae; genus Tragelaphus; species Tragelaphus eurycerus. The sequence continues at coordinate 463,839 of CAKXYN010000095.1, read as the reverse complement.
ATTCCCTTCTCTAGGGGATCTTCCTGACACAGTGATTGAATCCAGGTCTCCAACATTGAGGGCAGATTCTTTACTGTCTGAGCCACCAGGGAAAGACTATCACTACCAGGTACTATAGAAAACTGCTAGTTCTGATAACATATATCCTGCCATATACTATAAAGAGTATTAGTCAAGCAGTCAGAACAGAGGGCTTTTAATTCTAGCTCTGCCACTGAATAGCTATATAATCTGGATCTGTTTCCAAGCCTATAAAATGAGGAGGCTGGACTAGATAATGTCAGAAGGTACTGAAGTTATCTAATAGAGTCATCTTCAAATTTATTTTTTAAAGATGAGTAATGTTCTGCCCCCTCCCGAAAACAATACTGATCCCCAAAACTGATATATAAACGAGAGGTTCTGATTGAAGCAAGACCAAGGTCTAGAGCCTTGCCTGCTTAGCCTTCTCTTCTCCCTTTGAAGCAGCCAGTGTTAGGCTTCTCTTTTGGTAAGCAACAGAAAAATGCTAAATAAGATGCATAGTTCTTCCCCTTAAAAAGTGTACAGCTTAGTGGAAGGGTAAAAAAAAAAAAAAATTATAAACGGATGCCTAGCAAAATTATATAAGTCTAAATGTAATACTGGGGCTTCCTAGGCGACACAAGTGAAAGAATGTGCCTGCCAGTGCAGGAGACACAAGAGAAATGGGTTTGATCCCTGGGTCAGGAAGATCCTCTAGAAAAGGAAATGGCAACCCACTCCAGTATTTCTTGCCTGGAAAATAACATCAACTGAGGAACCTGGCCAGTTACAGTCCACAGCGTTGCAAAGAATCAGACATGACTGAGTACATACACACAAATGTAATATTACCAACTTTTGATCATCTATAAGTGACCCAGAGCATCTGAGGTTTCTAGTTTCCAACCACACAAATGCTGAAGCTGAAGTAAGAATGAACCAAGAGGACTCTGGCTTCAGAAACAGGGAAGAATGAGTGTTTTGGAAAAGGTATATATGTATTTTGTAGGTATGAAAAAGCTGGTTAAAAATGACTTTTGACTTTGATAATAACTACCGTTTTCAATAACTCAGACACTTTTTTCCCTAGCAAAAACATAGGAATTGTCACAACAAAAAGGAAAAAGAGAAAAAATTATACAGTAGTGTTTCTTTTTAAGGGAGCATGGTTAAACTGAGATAAAGCTGATCCGCAGTCTAACTCCTCTTGCTTTCTTTTCTTGCTCCTTTGTTTCATCATTCGTTCAACAAACTTGCTCTTTGGAAGGACTCATCAAAAAATAGGACTTGACATAGCTGAGAGTGATAAAAAATTCAATGCAACTTAATTCAATGTGATTATGAAATGTAAGTATCAGCAAAGCTAAGACAAAAATCTAGATTGTGAAAAACAAACAGAAATTAATGTACATGAACAGAACTGTACAGAAAACCTTTCCAGTAACTGCTTGTGCTTTGTATAATTCCAGGCAACATCTCCATGAGAACATGTTTATTTAAAAAAAAAAAAAAAAAGAGGGGAAAAGATGAGTGTGATTGTTCTGTTAGAATTCCAGCACTGCAGCATGGGAAAGTTCTTTTTTTTTTTTTTAAGTGCATTGTTAGACACAAAGATCACACGTTTCTGAAAGTAAGATAACATATGATAGCCAAGACAAAACAAAATTTGCTGATCTTCGTGCCATAAAAATTATAAATAGCTAAACACCTATAATTAAAATACTGCTTCAGGATCCCCCAAATTGAATGAGAAAACAAACCAACAAACTTACAAGCCCCAAATTAAGGCTACTGTAAAAATAAACACACTTTGATTCCACTGGTCACGGGTTAAGGTCAGGCTCAGACTTAAATCTGAATTTCCTGTTAGGATCTAGATGTCGTATCAAACTTTTTTAAACATGATTTTCAGAACATAATGCCTCCTGCTTTCTCTCTTCATTAAATTTCATACAAAGTAGTTACTTTTGCAGCAGAAAACCAAAAAATCACATTATTATTTGTGAAAAAGAAGAAATCACATCTTGAACGCATAAAAACTATTACAGTTAACCTTCCCTACCTCTAATTATTAAAGGTTTGCAAACTGGGAGTAAAACCTATAAAGTGCTTGTTTACAAAGAGACCTATAGGTTAGACGTGCAGGGAATCAAAGCTGGTATACTACAAACTCTGGGCTTCCCAGGGGGCGCTAAAGAACATGCCCGCCAATGTAGGAGATACCCACATCTCTATCTCTGGGTTAGGAAGATCCTCTGGAGTAGGAAATGGCAACCCACATCTCTATCCCTGTGTTGGGTAGATCCTCTGGAGTAGGAAATGGCAACCCACTCCAATATTCTTGCCTGGAGAATCCCATGGATAGAGGAGCCTGGTGGACTATAGTCCATGGCATTGCAAAGAGTTGGACATGACTGAAGTAACCTAGCATGCACCCACGAACTCTAACTGTGCCTATTTTATATTAAAAAATACTTTGCACACACACATGCCTACAACAGTGTAGTTGCTTCATTTAACATTTACTTTCACTTCATCAAGTTAAATGTTTCTTGCCATAACAGTGAATCTTCAGTCATTTGTTCTCTCCAACTATGTTTATCTCACGTTTGATGGTATTTCACTAATCCTATCAGTGACATTTTCAGAAAGGAATCAGTCAACATTTACTGACTTCTCACCATTCATTAAAAAAAAAGTTACTGAGCATAGTAATCTACCTAGTAGATTACTATGTAGCATAGTATTCAGCACTGTGCTACAGAGGGTATTTTCTTTTAAAGAACATATATTCAAGTTTTTCCTAGGCAAAAAATGCTAATTGTGCAGGAACAGTCATTGTGCTCAGTATCTGCTTTCCTTTTCCTATTCCTTTTCTAATATCATTTAGCTGGGCACGAAGCTACTCAGAAAAAGGACTATATTTCTGTGCAACTAAGTAAAGCCACACATTCAAGTTCTGGTCAGTGGACTGTAAGGAGAAATGGGGCATGAAACTTTGTCAGGGTGGTGATGGTGAAAGGCAAACCTCCTCCTTTTCTTGTTTCTTCCCTGCTAGCTAGAATGCAGATGTGACTGCTAAAACTGGGGTAGCCATCTTGCATCAGGATATGGAAACCACAATCTGAAATTTATGGAGCAATAAGAAGGAGCAAGGGATCCTAATGATCAAGGAGATACCAGAAGACCTCCATATCAGAAACAAAATTCTAATTTCGACCCCATGGACTGTAGCCCATCAGGCTCCTCCCTCCATGGGATTCTCCAGGCAAGAGTACTAGAGTGGGTTGCCATTTCCTTCTCCAGGGTATCTTCCCAACTCAGGGATCGAACTCGGTTCTCCCTCATTCCGGGCAGACACTTTAACCTCTGAGCCACCAGGCTCCTCTAATTTGTCTAAATCACTACTATTTTGGACTTTTCTGTCACTTGTACTAAAACAACTCCAATGACTAGTTATATTATAAGTCTGTGAAATAATATAGTGGTTTCTACTCAAGAGAAATCTCAATAAGGGTTACAGTGATCAAAGAAGCTTTACTCTTTAACAGTGTAAAACAATCACCTTTGTTATCTGGCCTTCTTGATAATATTTCTCTCCCCTTTATTTATTAAAGAAATTGTCTAGGAAATTCAATCCTGGAAAAGTACAAGTACAATTAGATGAATCTGAACAAAATTCTTTCTTTCTTATTAAGTCAGTTAATATAATTCAACTGCAACAAAGGTGAAGTTACTTAAAAATAAAAAGTAGAAAAAAGATGTTGCAATAGAGATAAATTATTTTGCCACAGTCTTTCAAAACCATGTCACTACCCTTAAGATATCTTCAAATGGACTCCTAAAAAGCTTTTATAGGACTGAGATACCTAGGAATATCTTTGGGTAGAAAACTATGTGGACAAATAGCATAATCAACGCTTTGTTATCCTCAGAGGAAGTTAGAGAAATACTGGTGGGAAAGCACCAAAATATTTCATTGTCAGAATAAAGCATCAGTTTTTCAATGTTATATAATACTGTGCATGAGAAAATATACTATTTTCATACAGCTTTCCCCGTTCCCTCTTCTAAGCACTTTGTTAAAAAAAAACAAAATTATCAGTGCATCTACTTCTGCTTTATTGACTATGCCAAAGCCTTTGACTGTGTGGATCACAATAATCTGTGGAAAATTCTGAAAGAAATGGGAATACCAGACCACCTGATCTGCCTCTTGAGAAATCTGTATGCAGGTTAGGAAGCAACAGTTAGAACTGGACATGAAACAACAAACTGGTTCCAAATAGGAACAGAAGTATGACAAGGCTGTATATTGTTACCCTGCTTATTTAACTTCTATGCAGAGTACATCATGAGAAACGCTGGGCTGAAAGAAGCACAAGCTGGAATCAAGATTGCCAGGAGAAATATCAATAACCTCAGATATGCAGATGATACCACCCTTATGGCAGAAAGTGACTGCTACTGCTACTGCTAAGTCACTTCAGTTGTGTCCAACTCTGTGTGACCGCATAGATGGCAGCCCACCAGGCTTCCCCGTCCCTGGGATTCTCCAGGCAAGAACACTGGAGTGGGTTGCCACTGCCTTCTCCAATGCATGAAAGTGAAAAGTGAAAGTGAAGTCGCTTAGTCGTGTCCGACTCTAGCGACCCCATGGACTGCAGCCTACCAGGCTCCTCTGTCCATGGGATTTTCTAGGCAAAAGTACTGGAGTGGGGTGCCATTGCTTTCTCCGATGGCAGAAAGTGAAGAGGAACTAAAGAGCCTCTTGATGAAGGTGAAAGAGGAGAGTAAAAAGTTGGCTTAAAGCTCAACATTCAGAAAACTAAGATCATGGCATCTGGTCCCATCACTTCACGGGAAATAGACGGGGAAACAGTGGAAATAGTGTCAGACTTTATTTTTGGGGGCTCCAAAATCACTGTAGATGGTGACTGCAGCCATGAAATTAAAAGATGTTTACTTCTTGGAAGGAAAGTTATGACCAACCTAGACAGCATATTCAAAAGCAGAGACATTACTTTGCCAACAAAGGTCTATTTAGTCAAGGCTACGGTTTTTCCAGTGGTCATGCATGGATGTGAGAGCTGGACTGTGAAGAAAGCTGAGCACTTAAGAATTGATACTTTTGAACTGTGGTGTTGGAGAAGACTCTTGAGAGTCCCTTGGACTGCAAGGAGATCCAACCAGCCCATTCTGAAGGAGATCAGTCCTGGGATTTCTTTGGAAGGAATGATGCTAAAGCTGAAAGTCCAGTACTTTGGCCACCTCATGCGAAGAGTTGACTCATTGGAAAAACTCTGATGCTGGGAGGGATTGGGGGCAGGAGGAGAAGGGGACGACAGAGGATGAGATGGCTGGATGGCATCACCGACTCGATGGACGTGAGTCTGAGTGAACTCCGGGAGTTGGTGATGGACATGGAGGCCTGGAGTGCTGCAATTCATGGGGTTGCAAAGAGTCGGACAGGACTGAGTGACTGAACTGAACTGAATACAGCATCCAAAGTTATCTGTTTCTTCTCCCCCTTTTTTTTTAAAGAGCTAAAATTGGAGACTAACTAACTTATCAAAATAACAGGACCACATTTTGCCCAGCTGGAGGTTATGATGGAAAAGCACATTCAAACTGAGGTCCTACCAAGTTTTGTCTAATGTTGATTCTACATATCTGTGTAGGTAGAAACTGACGTTAACTTAAACTAACTCACCAGGTTAAACGACCTTCCCGCTCCCCCTCTAAAACTTACTGATTTCCTCTAACACAGTAAACATTCATGACTAGTTGGGTTATTTTTCCAAAACTACCGTTGCTAATTGCATTTGTTACTAATTGTGTAATTTAATAAACTACTACGTAACTGATAAAATAGTGTGAATAGAAAGAGAGCGCTATGGGTGTAGCGCTTCTGAGTTGGCGCTAGTGGTAAAGAACCTGCCTGCCAATGCAGAAGAAAGAGACGCAGGTTCGATCCCTGGCTCAGGAAGATCCCCTGGAGAAAGGCACAGCAACTCACTCCAGTATTCTTGCCTGGAGAATCCCTTGGACAGACGAGCCTGGAGGGCTACAGCCTATAGGGTCGCAAAGAGTCAGACACGACTGAAGTGACTTAGCATGCACACAGTGAGTAGTTTACTGCAAGAAAGACAACGCGGAACTTTAGTAGATGTGCACTCAAAAAGAACCGGCCCTACCTCAAAGCTTGGCAAATGAATGCACATTTATATAATTAATTGAAATAAAGTAAGACACACACACAGACACACACACACATACATAAATATCTTAAAAAAAAGATCCTTTGCTTTAACCAATTTTGTTAATTAACAGATTACCCCTAGTCTCTGTTTTACTAGGTAGAACAGCTTTGCCCAAGGCTGCAGTCTTTTATTTTTGATAGAAAGGAAATGGGTCTTTAAAATGGGTCTTTGTTGCCATGCAGGCTTGTCTCTAACGGCAGCGGGCTCAGGCTCCTCACGGCAGTAGCTTCTCTTGCCGCAGGGCACAGGTAGGCTGAGTGGGCTTCAGTAGCTGCAGTTCCGGGCTTTAGAGCACAGACTTCATAGATGTAGTCTGTTTTCTTAGTTTCTCTGCGGCATGTGGGATTCCCCCGGGCCAGGGATTGAACAAGTGTCTCCTGCCCTGGCAGGCAGATTCTTTCCCACTGAGTCACCAGAGAAGCCCAGAAAAGAAGGTATTTAATGTCTAAGGATGTCCCCTAGGGATGAGGGAAACTCAGTCTGCAACAGGCAGTATCTGTGACACTAAACAGCTTTCACTTAGATCAACATGTCAAAGAGTCTTGCAGATCAAGCTCATATTAATAACAATGACTTCTTGATATTTTAAATTTGAACCATGTAAACTGTATTACAGACATGGGGGTTGGTTTTCCAACCCAGAAAACTGTTAAAAACAGACCAAAAATAAAAAGAGCACCTATCCACATTTGAAAAATAGCTTTGTATTAAACCTTCTCTATCAATATGTTCCTACCTTTTGTTTCCTGTATCACTGTCTCATTTACCTGACCAAGTATCTTTCAAACCACCAAACTGAAGGCCAAAGCAGTAATTAAAGTCATTTTTTCCTAGTTATTTATCAATTCACAACATTCTGAACTAATGTTAATTTCTAGTAGTTACATTAACTGTTGATCAGGAACTAAATCTGTCCTTTCATTTAAAGCAATTATAAAGCAAAGGCAATTAGGAAATTTGAAATCATTAAACTACACAGACACACATACTGACATATCCTAAAAATAAGAATTGCAAAAAAAAAAAAAAAAAAAAAAAATTGGAGGTAGTAAAATTTAAGTAGAGTGTAATCATTTAAAAGTCTATTAAAATGTCTATGATGTAGAACTTCCCATCATAGTAAAAACACAAGTAAAATACATTACTCATCCCAAAACTAGAAACAGTTAATAGAAATAGCTAATATGAATGCAGTATTTGTGCCATTAACATATGCAATAAAACTACAGGCCAATAAAAGGAAATGTAAAGTTTGCATCTGCACCATTAGCACACATGTCAGCCAGAGGAAAAATAAATCAAAACTATTAGAGCACAACAGATGGCTCAAAAGCGAGCCAAGGTTTACATTTTGACAAGAGGAAAATTTTGACAGCAAATTCAAATCTGATAGTGCAGGCAAGGTCACCCCCAAAAAAGTTAGTTTGAAATCCTAATAAGTACAAACCCAAGTATTGCCATAAGCAATGGTTCTCATATCAAACTCTACAAGAAGCCCCCAAAACTCCCCAACTGATGCTGAACTCCTTTTTTTTTTTTTTTTCTTAATTTTTTAATTGAAGGACAATTACAATATGGTGTTGGGTTCTGCCATACATCAACATGGATCAGCCACAGGTCTACATATGTCCCCTCCCTCGTGAGCCTCCCTCCCACCTCCCATCCCATCCCACCCCTCTAGGTAGTCACAGAGCCCCGGCTTAAGTTCCCTGAGCCATACAACATATTCCCACTGGCTATCTATTTTATCATGAGAAATGCTGGACTGGAAGAAACACAAGCTGGAATCAAGATTGCCGGGAGAAATATCAATAACCTCAGATATGCAGATGATACCACTCTAATGGCAGAAAGTGAAGAGGGGCTAAAAAGCCTCTTGATGAAAGTGAAAGTGGAGAGTGAAAAGGTTGGCTTAAAGCTCAACATTCAGAAAACGAAGATCATGGCATCTGGTCCCATCACTGCATGGGAAATAGATGGGGAAACAGTGGAAATAGTGTCAGACTTTGTTTTTCTGGGCTCCAAAATCACTGCAGATGGTGACTGCAGCCATGAAATTAAAAGACGCTTACTCCTTGGAAGGAAAGTTATGACCAACCTAGATAGCATATTCAAAAGCAGAGACATTACTTTACCAACAAAGGTTCGCCTAGTCAAGGCTATGGTCTTTCCTGTGGTCATGTATGGATGTGAGAGCTGGACTGTGAAGAAGGCTGAGCGCCGAAGAATTGATGCTTTTGAACTGTGGTGTTGGAGAAGACTCTTGAGAGTCCCTTGGACTGCAAGAAGATCCAACCAGTCCATTCTGAAGGAGATCAATCCTGGAATTTCTTTAGAAGGAATGATGCTAAAGCTGAAACTCCAGTATTTTGGCCACCTCATGCAAAGAGTTGACTCATTGGAGAAGACTCTGATGCTGGGAGGGATTGAGGGCAGGAGGAGAAGGGGACGACAGAGGATGAGATGGCTGGATGGCATCACTGACTTGATGGGTGTGAGTCTGGGTGACCTCCGGGAGCTGGTGATGGACAGGGAGGCCTGGCGTGCTGCGGTTCATGGGGTCGCAAAGAGTCGGACACGACTGAGCGACTGATCTGATCTGATCTGATCTATTTTACAGAGAGTCCCTTGGACTGCAAGGAGATCCAACCAGTCCATTCTGAAGGAGATCAGCCCTGGGATTTCTTTGGAAGGAATGATGCTAAAGCTGAAACTCCAGTATTTTGGCCACCTCATGCGAAGAGTTGACTCATTGGAGAAGACTCTGATGCTGGGAGGGATTGGGGGCAAGAGGAGAAGGGGACAACAGAGGATGAGATGACTGGATGGCATCACTGACTTGATGGGTGTGAGTCTGAGTGACCTCTGGGAGTTGGTCATGGACAGGGAGGCCTGGCGTGCTGCGATTCATGGGGTCGCAAAGAGTCAGACACGACTGAGCGACTGATCTGATCTGATCTATTTTATATATGTTAGCGTACACGTTTCCGTGCTACCCTCTCCATTCTTCCCACCCTCACCTTCTGTATCCCCACCTCATGTCCATAAGTCTGTTCTCCACATTTGCATCTCCACTTGCCCTGCAAACAGGCTCATCAGTACCATTTTTCTAAATTCCATATATGTGTGTTAATACATGATATTTATTTTTTCTTTCTGACTTACTTCACTCTGTTATGGCTCTACGCTGAACTCTTTTATTCACACAAAAAGGGCATGACTGAACTATACAAAACTGTCATTTTTATGATGAGTCAAATCTCAGCAATTTCATAATGGTCAACCTCATAGTTTGGTGAAGAGTCTTGAGAGACCCTAGGACAGTAAGATCAAACCAGTCAATCCTAAAGGAAATCAACCCCGAATATTCATTGGAAGGACTGTTGCTGAAGCTGAAGCTCCAATACTCAGACCACCTGATGAGACAGCCAATTCATTGGAAAAGACCCTGATGCTGGGAAAGACTGAAGGCAAAAGGAGAAGGGGACGACAGAGGAACAAATAGTTGGATGGCATCACTGACTCAATGGACAAGAATTTGCACAAACTCTGGGAAGCCTAGCGTGCTAAAGTTTAGGGGGTCATGAAGAGTCAGACACAACTTAGCAACTGAGCAACCACAACACAGTTACGTATGCCTCTCTTTTTCAAATCCAGAATTAATTTTGAGTTTCACAGTCAAAATGATTCCTTGTAAACTTTCCCAAGAATAAGACAGTAGCCCCCTAGTCATTCTTCTCTCTTGATGAGAGCTTCAGGGTAAGTGTTTCTAAACCAGGGTGGGATTGTTTTCCCTAAAGAAAGCTCTTAGAACAAAATGTTGGTTACGTGCCTTGTTGGTAGAGTGCTAGGAAGTCTCTGACCTTACACTTCCTATTTCTTCGTTCAGTAATCTGAGCTCATCAAACTTCAAAACTTTGTCAGCTATAATAACAGAGCTTTTTCAAAGGTGGACTATGTGTGATTTAGGGAAATACATTAGGATTCCTGAAACTTGTTATCAATAATCATTTGTTGTGTGCTGAGAGTGCAGCAATCAGAAAAATGTCTTATTAAGGAGAAAGATCAAACACTAAACGTATAGAATTTAACCATATGAGAGTTTGTCAGACATAATGTTTACAAGATGTTTTATTTTAAAAATTGACTTTACTCAGGACTACTGGCAGGAAGTGAATTTCCTGAGAATTAAATTGCAAACTACAGATAAGCTACCAAAACAAAGGATGGGGATGGGACAGAGGAAGGGTCTGTGTCTATAGAAAATTGAATCAAGTTTTCTGAAAAAAGAGATTAATTAGGAAACACTTCAAGCAAAAAGTTAAATATTGGTATTTAAGAGAATTACTTTATTTTTTTGTTGGAAAAATTGGGGAAAATGTTGGTTTGAGACCAAAAATTTTTTTTAAACTTCTAGGCAGCAGCTCTAGAAATGAAGTAAACTTGTACAAGAGTGGAATGGGGGATTAGCTCAAATGGTAGAGCGCTCGCTTAGCATGTGAGTGGTAGCGGGATCGATGCCCGCATTCCCCAGTTTGGGGCTTCCCTGGAGCTCAGTTGGTAAAGAATCTGCCTGCAGTGCAGGAGACCCTGGTTCGGTTCCTGGGTCAGGAAGATCCACCGGGGAAGGGATAGGCTACCCAGTCCAATATTCTTGGGCTTCCCTTGTGGCTCAACTGGTAAAGAATCCGCCCACAATGTGGGAGACCTGGGTTCGATCCACAGTTGGGAAGATCCCTTGCAGAAGGGAAAGGCTATCCAGTCCAGTATTCTGGCCTGGAGAATATATATATAGTCCATGGGGGTGCTAAGAGTTGGGCACGACTGAGTGACTTTCACTTTCACTTATACAAGAGTAGTCTCAAATGTCCTATGTGTGTAAACAGGGGATAGGAACATGGAGGGATATGATTCTAGCTGATTCCTTCATATCTATGACTCTACAATCTTCTGCAGTGGAAGAGGAGTCCTACTTAATCTATTCTCCTGGAATGATTCTCAGTGTCTGGATATTTCCCCACTCTTCACTACAGATCTTGATCCTTTTCTTTCCAAAGCAATTTTGATCTTGGTTTCACACAAAGAAATATGAGGGGCTGTAAAATATCCATAAAGTACATTTTAGGAAAGACTGGACTTGACAAGGCAAATTACAAAGTGGGCAGTGACAGCTGTCTAGGTTTATTCCATTCTACCTCATAGTGGAGAACCACTTTCCACAGCTGAATAAAAGAAAATGAGGGTGACAGACACTTACAACTGCTCTAAAGTCCTGAGCCTAGAAATGAAAGCTCTTTTATGATTTGGTCCCCACTGACTTTGGTTTTTCTATTGTGATCTCTCATTATTCTTTTCCACAAACACTGGTGTCAACTGTCATAGATACTCTCTATAAATTCAACCAAGAAAGGAATACACTCTGGTATTTCACTTCTTTTAATTAAAAAAAAAAACAAAAAATGGCGCGAGAGAAATAACAGAAGTGTAAGTATTCAGAGCTTCTACTCCTATCTCTGTGCTTCTTCTAAGGATTTTTTTATTTTAGCACTGCTGATAGTGTGTGTGGGAGGGGTGAGGTTACAGGTGGAGACGAGAATTGGAAGAAGCTACATTAGCTTACATTTTTAAAAACGTATTAGTTTAGCAGAGGGGTAGAAGTCTGGAAGTTCAAAGGGTAGAAAAGAATTGAGTAAAGAGGGCTAGCCTGAGCTGTGGGCTTTGTGTGACAGAAGAGAGACTAATGCAGTGACTGTGTGTTGGGGGCAGGGAGTGGTGGTTGGAGGCAAGAGGATGTTTTCCTGTCTATTAATATTCCCTTTCCCGTTTTTTCAAGAGACTCCATTGAAAGGCTATATTACTTATCAAGTTTTTGAAGTTTTGGATTTGCATTTCTTTTGGATGTGTCACTATGCCAAAGTTAGTCTTTTAAAAGGGTAAGAAAAAAATGTCTAGTTTTATTTGAATTACATAGATAAAGGGTCTTTTCTTCTGTGGGCAGACTTCATAATGGTCTTCTGGCAAGGAAACACATTTAAAAATCAAGTTAAATCCTAGTACCAAGAAAAAAAGTTTCTCACAGGCCTAGTCATTTGAAGAATCTGGGCAGCTACTATCTGTACAACATCTGCCTTTCTCTGCTTCCCTCCACTGTTATTCTCCTACCCCAGCCAATCCCTGGCCTGGCCCAGCCACTCAGCTTCCACTGTGGCCCAAAGCACTTTCCCCCACCCCAGCCTCAACCCAATTTTCTCTTCTGCAAAGTGGTATTTTTCTCCCTCCCCCTCCAGAGGGTCACAGCTACTCCTCATATCCATTCAGGTCCAGCTGAGACTAATCTCATTCCTAGACATGTGGTCCTACTACTAGCTTCAATAGTGTTGCCTCCATTTGGTTTGCCCAGGCTGCCATAATGAATCCCAGTGGAGGTTACAGGGGCCCAGATATCTGGAAAGAGAGGACACGGAAGGGCCTACACTATAAGGTACAAAGCAGGAGAGATTAAAGTCAAGTTTTTAATTTAATACTCTTGATATTTAATATTGTTAAGGCAAGCCACAGACTACATTCCTAAGCTTAATAAGTATTTTTCATTTTAGTCATGTGAATTTCAAATTAGTTTCCCTAAATCTTTAAGACTTGGCACATAATTTTTATAGTGTTAGCTGGTAGTTATGGCTATCCTGCATCCCAAAAGCTTTTCTATTTGTTTGTATTACCACTGAATGGGTTTTGTGCAGAAAATATCTTCAACTACAGAAGCCTGATGCTAGGAGATGAAGCCTCTCTCCCAGCTCTTTGGCAACTAGAGCATGGACATGTGACATAAGCGTGGCCAATCAGATACTCCTTTTAAATTTGAAAGGCTCAGGCATTAGTGAAAAAAGACTCAGAGACACAGATTATTCATAGCAGTGAAGAGTCTGCCACTGACAGCAGTGTGAGCAATCTGTGGGGTGTCCAGTGGTGGGTTATCCTAACCCAACTTCTTGAGCTGAGACAATGGCTGTGTTCTTTGCTCTGTGGCTTCCTTTGGTTCCCACCACATTCTAAGCTGAATTCTCCAGCCTTCCATGGTATCTGTGAACTACCAAATAGAGTTCCAATAAATTCCTTTTCTGCTTAATGTCAGCAGTTTCTGCTTTAAGTTACAGTAGGTTTCTGCTGTTTACAATCAAGAAACACTAGGACAGAGCTGTAATTCCATTTCTGACATATTTGACATTGCCAGTTAATGTCTGACCTAACATTTTTCAAAAATATTAACTAAGTTAATAATGGCATTGTTTTAGATAAACAACAACAGAGTCATAAAGCAATGGGCTCCCTCATCTTCCTTTTGATGCCCAAAGTAATGAAAACTAACTCTGTCACTACCATCCTACTGAAACTGTCCTCAAAAATATTACATTCTAATTGTCCAAGCCACTTGCTTTTATCCAGTCCTCACGCTAGATTTCTCTCTGCAGCATTCGACATGCAACTTTCCCTCCTCAAATTCTCTTAGTTCTCATTTCCCTTCAATGTTATTGTTACCTTCTCTCCCATCACATTCCACATTAACAATTGGTGTTCCTTAGTGGTGAATCTTTTTTCAACCCATATTATTGGCATTCTCATCTAGTCCCATGACTTGAAGCATATGTTTGACTCAAACCTCCCAAATATTAACTGAAGACCCATATTTACAATCTTTCACTAAACATCTCCACTGGAATATCTATAAGAGTACTCTTAAATGACAATTTATCTTCTCCTGGGTTTTCTACTTTCGTTAACTCATCAATTTCCATCTAGTTATCCCAATAGAAATCTAAAATCATCATGGATGCCTTAGTCATTACCTTCAGCATGAAATATGCCCACATTGTGAAGCTTACGTCCACATTAGCTCCGCTCATGCACTTCTACTTACTTTGCTTATTTAACTTATATGCAGAGTACATCATGCAAAATGTCAGGCTGGATGAACCTCAAGATGGAATCAAGACTGCCGGGAGAAATATCAATAACCTCAAATATGCAGATGACACCACCCTTATGTCAGAAAGCAAATAGGAACTAAAGAGCCTCTTGATGAAGATGAAAGAGGAGAGGGAGAAAGCTTGCTTAAAACTTAACACTCAAAAAACTAAGATCATGGTATCCAGTCCTATCACTTCATGGCAAATAGATGGGGAAACAATGGAAATAGTGAAAGACTTTATTTTCTGGGGCTCCAAAATCACCTCAGCTGGTGACTGCAGCCATGAAACAAAAAGGCGCTTGCTCCTTGGAAGAAAAACTATGACAAACCTAGACGGCATATTAAAAAGCTGAAACAATACTTTGCCAACAAAAGTCCATGTAGTCAAAGCTATGGTTTTTCCAGTAGTCATACACAGATGTGAGAGGTGGACCATAAAGAAGATGGAGCGCCAAAAAAATTGATGCTTTCAAACTGTGGTGTTGGAGAAAACTCTTCAGAGTCCCTTGGACTGCAAGGAGATCAAACCAGTCAATCCTAAAGGAAATCAGTCCTGGGTGTTCATTGGAAGGACTAATGCTGAAGGTGAAGCTCGATACTTTGGCCACTTGATGCAAAGAGCCGACTTGTTGGAAAAGACTCTGATGCTAGGAGGGATTGGGGGCAGGAGGAGAAGGAGATGACAGAGGATGAGATGGCTGGATGGCATCACTGACTCGATGGACGTGAGTCTGAGTGAACTCCAGGAGTTGGTGATGGACAGGGAGGCCTGGCATGCTGCAGTTCATGGGGTCGCAAAGAGTCGGACACGACTGAGCGACTGAACTGAACTGAATTGAATCTTGTATAATAGGTATTATTCTTAGATGTTTTAAGTTATGAGTAGTGAAAACAGTCCTATAAATCTTTGAATCTACTATTTCAAAGCTCCAATATACCTTGTTCATGAAGAAAACAGAATTGTTAAATGATTTTCTTTGTTCACAAAGAGGAAATAAACGTATGACTCGTTTGTCGGCAGTCAAAGAATGATTAAAGTACAACTGGATGACAGCTCCATGAATATAAAACTTTTCTAGAAAATCAAATCAAAATTTTAAAAATAAAATTACAGTACAGTGGTTTGAACTTCACTTCGTGGCAAAGAGATGGGGAATCAGTGGCTGATTTTATTTTTCTGGGCTCCAAAATCACTGCAAATGGTGATTGCAGCCATGAATTTAAAAGACACTTACTCTTTGGAAGGAAAGTTATGACCAACCTAGACATTGTATTAAAAAGCAGAGACATTACTTTGTCAACAAAGATCCATCTAGTTAAGGCTATGGTTTTTCCAGTAGTCACGTATGGATGTGAGAGTTGGACTATAAAGAAAGCTGAATGCAGAAAAATTGATGCTTTTGACTGTGGTATTGGAGAAGACTCTTGAGAGTCCCCTGGACTTCAAGGAGTCCATCCTAAAGGAGATCAGTCCTGGGTGTTCATTGGAAGGACTGATGCTGAAGCTGAAACTCCAATACTTTGGCCACCTGATATGAAGAGCTGACTCACTGGAAAAGACCCTGATGCTGGGAAAGATTGGGGCAGGAGGAGAAGGGGATGACAGAGGATGACTGGATGGCATCACCGACTCAATGGACATGGGTTTGGGTAGACTCCGGGAGTTGGTCATGGACAGGGAGGCCTGGCATGCTGCGGTTCATGGGGTAGCAAAGAGTCAGACACAAATGAGTGACTGAATTGACTAACAGTGGTTTGAAACCAACAAACTTCAGGTGAGTACCTACTTTAGCCATTTATTTATCTATTCATTCATTTATTCATAAGTGATTCAAGAGCAAGTTCAAATCTAAATAAGCTGCTGACTGCTACACACATTCAGTTCAGTTCAGTTCAGTCGCCCAGTCGTGTCCAACTCTTTGTGACCCCATGAATTGCAGCACACCAGGCTTCTCTGTCCATCACCAACTTCCAGAGTTCACCCAAACTCATGTACATTGAGTCGGTGATGCCATCCAGCCATCTCATCCTCTGTAGTCCCCTTCTCCTCCTGCCCCCAATCCCTCCCAGCATCAGGATCTTTTCTAATGAGTCAACTCTTTGCATGAGGTAGTCAAAGTACTGGAGTTTCAGCTTTAGCATCAGTCCTTCCAATGAACACCCAGGACTGGCCTCCTTTAGGATGGACTGGTTGGATCTCCTTGCAGTCCAAGGGACTCTCAAGAATCTTCTCCAGCACCACAGTTCAAAAGCATCAATTCTTCGGCACTCAGCTTTCTTCACAGTCCAACTCTCGCATCCATACATGACCACTGGAAAAATCATAGCCTTGACTAGACGGACCTTTGTTGGCAAAGTAATGTCTCTGCTTTTGAATATGCTATCTAAGTTGGTCATAACTTTCCTTCCAAGGAGTAAGCGTATTTTATTTAATGGCTGCAGTCACCATCTGCAATGTTTTTGGAGCCCCAAAAAATAAAGTCTCTTTCCCTATTTCCTATGAAGTGATGGGACCAGATGCCATGATCTTAGTTTTCTGAATGTTGAGCTTTAAGCCAACTTTTTCACTCTCCTCCTTCACTTTCATCAAGAGGCTTTTTAGTTCCTCTTCCCTTTCTGCCATAAGGGTGGTGTCATCTGGATATGTGAGGTTATTGATATTTCTCCCGGCAATCTTGATTCTAGCTTGTGCTTCCTCAAGCCCAGCGTTTCTCATCATGTACTCTACATTTCCGTTAAATAAGCAGGATAACAATATACAACCTTTACGTACTCCTTTTCCTATTTGGAACCAGTCTGTTGTTCCATGTCCAGTTCTAACTGTTGCTTCCTGACCTGCATATAGATTTCTCAAGAGGCAGGTCAGGTGGTCTGGTATTCCCATCTCTTTCAGAATTTTCCACAGTTTATTGTGATCCACACAGTCAAAGGCTTTGGCATAGTCAATAAAGCAGAAATAGATGTTTTTCTGGAACTCTCTTGCTTTTTCCATGATCCAGTGGATGCTGGCAATTTGATCTCTGGTTCCTCTGCCTTTTCTAAAACCACCTTGAACATCTAGAAGTTAATGGCTCATGTATTGCTGAAGCCTGGCTTGGAGAAGTTTGAGCATTACTTTACTAGCATGTGAGATGAGTGCAATTGTGTGACAGTTTGAGCATTCTTTGGCATTGCCTTTCTTTGGGATTGGAATGAAAACTAACCTTTTCCAGTCCTGCGGCCACTGCTGAGTTTTCCATATTTGCTGGCATATTGAGTGCAGCACCTTCACAGCATCATCTTTCAGGATTTGGAATAGCTTAACTGGAATTCCATCACCTCCACTAGCTTTGTTCACTACACACATTTGGACTGCCAAAACTATGAGTAGAAATCCAAATTCAGGCTTGCCTAAAATATACTAGGGGTGAGGGTATACTGGGGGTAGGGGGGAATGTTGAGACTGAAGAATATGCTTGGTCACTTAAGACTGACTGACTTTAAAAATTACTTCTTATAATTACACTCAAATACTTCGTATGTATGACAAACTAGAAAATTATTTTATGACAGTTAAGGATCTCTGTTGGTTAACAGGAAAGAATAATGTACAGGTGATTGACATAGTGGTCTATCTACTAGTAATTTTATACTAAAACATCATAACAAAGTTACCAAGGTTATACAGTAAATGTATTCCCATATGTAAGGTAATAAATGCATTAATACTTATTGTGAGCTCAAGCACATGTACAGAAAGAGTTTCACATACACCTGAACAAAATAATAGATTAGTAAATCCTCAGGATAGGTTAATCAACGGACAGGGACAATTTGATTGTATAATGAAATAATACTGCTTCTTGAAATTACTGAGAAGAGATCAGTTTGAAATTAACACATACACACTATTACATATAAAATAGATAATCAACAAGGACCAGTCTAGTGTATGGGACAGAGAACTTTACTCAATATTCTCCAATAACCTATACGAGAAGAGATCTGAAAAACAATGTACATATCACTGAATCACTTTGCTATATACCTGAAACTAACACAGCATTGTAAATCAACTATACTCCAAAATAAAATGAAAATTAAATTTAAAAAAGAAAATAAGCTAGCCATTAATCTGACAGTGTAGCTAAAATTTTCAGAAATAATTTCAGAGTAAATCTAGTTACTGATTAAACATATATTTAGAATAGTATCACCATGAAATAATACTAAAAGTCTCAAATTTATTTTCTAGGCAGGACAGTTGTTAAACCTTTTTGAAAAAATTTAAATGATTTCTGAGGTAGAAATGAAAGAGGTTAAAAAATGAGTAATGAGTAATATTTCTTTCTGATACAATATTTCTTATAGTCTTTCCTATGGGAATTATCAAAGTTCTCATTTTTCAAACAGTTTTAATTTTTAAATGTTCTTATGGGGCTAAAGTTCATTAATTTTACATAAAACTTTTACAGAATGAGCATATCTCAGGTAATACATAAATTTATGTACTTGCAAAGCAAAAAATTAGCATATACTATAAGATTAAGGAGATATTCTTTTAATAAACTACAATTATTTGCTTCCTTTAATCAAGCTATTTTGATTTCATTTGTTGTCATTACTCTTAATCTTCTTTCTAAAAGTATAAATAGAAATTTGATTCTTAAGCAAGATTTAAACTTCCTACCATACTGTGTGGTCTTTTGGACTTAATATAATGCAATGCAATAAGTTGAAATTTAAATACAAAGGAAAAGTGAAAAGTGAAAGTGAAGTCGCTCAGTCGTGTCCCACTCTTAGCGACCCCATGGACTGGAGCCTACCAGGATCCACCGTCCATGGGATTTTCCAGGCAAAAGTACTGGGGTGGGGTGCCATTGCCTTCCCCGATATTCAACTTATTGGTTTATTGAAAATATTAACTCTCAGCTCATGAAGCTCATAAAATGGTCTTTTTCACTACTCTTCTACAGAAGAGCAACGATCTTAGTCTGTTAAATTTCTTTAGTTCCAGATGGGTGCCTTAAAGAAGTATTGGAGTAAGCTATGAAATATATAGGTAATGGGTTCAATACTTTTGTGCTGTCTCACAGCAGAAAATGAAGGAAAGAAGCAGACAAAAACATTCACTAACATTAAAGAAGCTGAGGAATAAGACAGTGATGTCTTGACCTCACTATACTTTTTAAACTGTTTAAAATTTATGAAATAATTTTAACCAGAACATTTTAAGTCTTTATATTAGCAAATAAAACTTAAAATCTAAGAGAATTCTTTCTTGAGTATTTAATAAACTATGTACCTTTAAGTATTTAAGAAATTAACTTTTTAAAATCAGAAATCTGGAAGGGTAAAGCATTATGTTCATGACCATAGAATATCAATTTTGAAAAACAAAACTTTTCACTCTTTGATATACTAATTTTTTCATAACTCTTGGTTAGAAAAGTAATAAGAGAATTACTGATGCTGTTAACGGGGTGAGAGAGTTGTTTTCAAATGGGGTTACACAGCATGGGAATTCAGTACAGATGTTTGGAATAACTTGCAGCTGTTGCAGGGTGAATAGGCTTAATGAAATCACTGGGAATATTGAAGGAGAATTGCCAGAAATACTTTAAAATCTTTATATTATTGTGATTAAAAACTGTTTAATTAGAAGCCTAAAATTGGTCTTCAATTATGAATCAAAATTTTAGATGTCTCTCATTGTTACATATTTCTGGGTATACATCCACAAACATGTTCAGTTGTAACAAAGTACCTCACTTACTAATATATGTCTTATGAGAAAACAATTTTCTTTAGTTGTTCAAATTTTGGCTCAGTTAAATTCAAAATGCTTTATAAATTTATTATATGCAAAACACCAAAAGGATAAAGAGTGAATTAAAAAAAAAGTCCCTCACTATTCTCAAGAAACTTACCTAGAGAAGGCATTATACGTATACACACAAAAATAATACAAAGAAACAGTATTATAGAAATTCAGTGGAATTTTCCAGATTTCACTGAGTGTTCAAATGCTGTTCCTTGAGGATGAGCCTGACTTTGCCTGAAGGTATTCATAGGTACATTATTCCTTCATCCAGGTAAAAATTGTTAGGAAAGTCAATCTTCAAAATAAGATTTCAACCTTACCATCTATTAGGTTTCTAAAGCATATGGAATCACCCTGAATTAGCAATACAGAAGGCTAGTACTCTAGGCTCTCACCGTAAGTGTGGATAAGAGATAAGATACAGTATACTAATGCATATATATGGAATTTAGAAAGTTGGTAACAATAACCCTGTACACGAGACAGCAAAAGAGACACTGATGTATAGAACAGTCTTTTGGACTCTGTGGGAGAGGGAGAGGGTGGGATGATTAGGGTGAATGGCACTGAAACATGTATAATATCATATATTAAACAAGTCACCAGTCCAGGTTCAATGCACGATACTGGATGCTTGGGGCTGGTGCACTGGGACGACCCAGAGGGATAGTATGGGGAGGGAGGAGGGAGGAGGGTTCAGGATGGGGAACACGTGTATACCTGTGGCGGATTCATGTTGATATATGGCAAAACCAATACAATATTGCAAAGTTAAAAAATAAAATAAAAATTAAAAAAAAAGAGAGATAAGATATTTAGAAGATATGTTTAAGTGGCATGCTGGCCATCCACTCCCTTTAGGCACTCTAAGTTCCAAGGTCAAGTTGAACTCTGAGAAGGCTTGATTCACTTTTACCATACATTATGGGAAAAAAAAAAAAATCAGTGTCCTCAGGTAATGTCCCCATAATATGTCACCATAGAAGGTTTTGGTTCAGCTTCAAGACTCAACCCAATTAACTTAGAAATCTTAGCTCTAAGCATGTTGCCTAAGGTCAATATATTGCAAACCATATATGCAAGTCACATGTAAACTCTCTAGTAATAAAAAAGTAAAAACAATGGGTGAAATTAATTTTAATAATCTATTTTGTTTACCCAACATATTCAAAATACTATCATTCAATGTGTACATAATCAGTGTAAAAATTATTGAGCTGTTTTACTTTTTTTCTTCAAGTTCTTAGTCTACAAACTCTGGTGTGTAGTTTGCTCTTACAACACATCTCCATTAGGACCAGTTAGAGTTGAAGATTAGTGGCTACTATAATGAACACTGTGACGCTCTAGAGGATAAACTTCTTTTGGGAAATGGTCCTTTGAGCCTTCCTCTCCAACAAAAACCTATCGCTCCTCTGCTTTCCCCTTTATTCTGTAGGTTATTAGGGACAGAGCCATAACAACACCACTTAGCAGTTCTTTGGTGGTAAACAATGGGAGGGTAGGGGACTTGGTCAGTAAGATATTTTAAACCCATATTTTCAAAAGTGAAATAAACAAAATCTTATACTACATTTGTCCCCACCTATCTCCAAATGCTGTAATAGCAACTCCCTCCAACACAAATCTGTCTGCAATTCAGGAGACCCAGGTTCGATTCCTGGGTCAGGAAGATCCCCTGCAGAAGGAAATGGCAACCCACTCCAGTATTCTTGCTTGGAGAATCCCATGGACAGAGAAGCCTGGCAGGCTACAGTCCATGGGGTCGCAAGAGTCGGACACGACTTAGCAATTAAACCACCACCACCACAAATGGCATGGCTGATAGTTTAGAATGTCTCCTCAGGAGAAGTGGAATAGGGGTATTGAAACTCCTGGATTTTGTTTAGTAAGGGTCATTTCTATGACCGAAATAAAGTTACAGTTACCATATAAATTTAGAGATTGTTTTAGATACCTTCACATAATCTTTTAGTAAAACTACTACAGCCCATTCTGGTTCAAAAACATTTCAACTTCTCTTAAATTTCATATAATAAAGTAATACACCACTTCGTAGTGATATGTTAATTTGTGGCTACTGGTTTGCATGTTTCTAGAACTCCCTTTTAACACACGATAATCTCATTTATTGAAAATGAAGATGCAGTACAGTGCAGTGAATAAAGCATTAGCTTGAAATGGAAGATGATTGGCTTCTAGACTTCTGTCACGTAAGTTGTGTGATGTTATATAATTCTCTGAATCTAAATTTCTTCATCTGTAAAATTAAGAAGGCAAAAGTACGTCAAAAACCTTCATTGGAAGCTATATATTTATTTAAGAATTTCAAAATGCTGTATTATCGGAAGCAAACAGTATTTCCAAGGTCATGTTGCAAAATTTTGTTAAGAGTGAGATTAAATAAAAAAACTAAAATAAATGGACAAGTTATAAAAGGAACTTAATTCTGTAGGTGGGTTTAGTTTCCTGTTCATTAGCTCCTGATAGTTTTTCACAAGGAAAAACAATACTTGACGTTCCCTATGTGAAAGAATTCATTAAGTTCAGTTCAGTATTGAAATAGTTTAAATTTGAGTGACTGGGATCACTAAGCTTCACTGATAAGATTCTGCTAACTAACTTTAGGAACTTAAAGACTTATCACAAAAAAGAAAGCAAAGAAAAAACATATACAAATGTATAATCATCTAATATTAAACACCTATGACTGTGACTTATTTCCCATGGATAATTTCAGTTCAAGGTGGGCAGATACTTATGTGTTAGCACTACAGTGTTGTCATACAGTGAACAAGGGTGGTCCAACACCTGTTTCTGTAACTGACTGAGTCCTTTGTTTTTTCAAAAGATCAGTAATTTTTAAAAAAATGCCTTGATGACAGTGCACAATAGCATCTTTCAGAAATGTTTAAATGTTGACAAAGGAAGTAGGATTCCCTCCTACTCATACCAAATCACTGTAAGAAGGAACAACTCATCTAATCAGTACAAGACAATGAGTGCTTTCTTGAACATATTTACAGAGGTAATAAAAATGTTTTTTGAGGGGGAATGGGATAAACACTAAACAATAAAATGGTTAATTCCACTATGGAACCTCAAATCAAAATCGGAGTAAAATCCTAAAGTAAGTATCTAGACATTCCCACAGTAACCTAGACACACGTCTTCTCGCTACTTGATCTCTATTTTCCACATTGTGGTCAAAACCCTTATCCTAGCTGCGTATCATTGCCACAGCTAGGTAACAGAGCCTTAAGAATCCTTGAAAGACAAAATTAAAGGGGGTTTATCTATTGCTATCTGAATCTGGGGGATAACAGCCAAATGAAATTCTAATTAGTAAAACTTGATCTAAATATAAATGCTTATCTTCTATAGAAATTTACATAATCTTTGTTGCAATAATATAAGAAGATGTATTTCTTAAAATAAATGAAACCCATACATAAGCTTCAATAATTTCATTAAACTAGTAGATTAGAGATGACTTCTCCCTGTTTGTTTTTCAAATTTCTGAGCATTGAGATAGTCCTTTTGAAACTGAAAAAACATTTTAAATTGATCACAGTTATCTATTAATGGCTGAGGCTATTTGGTAAGAGTTCTGCAGAAATATGAAAACCTCATTAAGGCTATTTAAAAAGTTGCTTCTAATAACCAAAGAATTTATAAACAATTTGATAATTAAAAAAAAAAAAAAAACTTCTAAGCTCCAAAACTTAAGATCTTTGAGCCTCTTCTATATCAGTTTTATGGCTTAAGAAAGGTATGTCACTCAGTTCTAAAAACCAGATCTACCAATTTCAGAATTTCCAATCAAATCTGAGTTAGAAGCTTTCATGAATCATAAAAAGAATTTAAAACTAAAATTAATTTCAAATGAGTTTTTCAAACCATTTCCTAAGAACAAAACATGAAACACACACTTTTAATTCAGCTGTCTTTTTAAAAGGAATTTAAAAGATGCTTTAAGAACTAACCGTTAGCAAATGATACATATTGGCTACCATGCTTTGATACCAGTCCTAAAATAGGCTTATTACAGTAAAAGCTTTTGCAACCATATGCAAGGAGAAATCATAAAGGGCTTGATTTTTGCAGAAGTAGGCACCAGCTCCAAATTTGTTTGATATAGTGTTAGAACAGGGAGAAAGATGCAAATACCAGAAATCTGAACTAAAAAGGACATGCATATTTTCTTAGTAAAAGACACGCTTGGGTATTAGAGATAATTTATTTCAATCTCACATAGGGTCAGCATCAAGAAATTGAAACTCCAAAACTTTGGCCACCTGATGCAAAGAGCTGACTCACTGGAAAAGACTCTGATGCTGGGAAAGACTGAAGGCAGGAGGAGAAGGGGACGACAGAGGATGAGATGGCTGGATGGCATCACCAACTCGACGGACATGAGTTTGAGCAAGCTGTGAGAGCTGGTGATGGACAGGGAAGCCTGGTGTGCTGCAGTCCATGGGGTTGCAAAGAGCTGGACATGACTAAGTAACTGAACTGAACTGGCATAGGGTTTGACAGTTTAAGAGAATAAGAAACAAGCAAGATGATGGTGGTACTATGTATGGAACAGGTATTTTAAACCTTAGATGATGAATTATGGTTGAAAAACAAGCAACAATTGGACTTCCTTACACTGTCGATTACACAATGGTATGCAATTAAATGCCTGTCAATCGACATGAACTGATGTAGAATTTCTGACACTTAATCTGAATCAGATCTAATACCTTACAAGGGAAAGAAAGAGAACTCTTGAGGAAGAATGTTAAATGCAACCAGAAGTCTTTCTATTAGGCAATATCTTTTGTTGTTTTACAAGGTCCAATTTGAAAGATGCAGGCTTTTCAGAAGTTCAACGAAAGAATAAACTTGTTCTATCTTGGGGCATCATTTTTTAAAAGTTTACTTTGAAAATAAAGCTTCCACTAAACCAGTTTACAATTTTTTCTCATCTATATAGGTTAATATAGACACATATTCATGTATATTTTAGTAAAACAGGCCCAGTTATAAGGATACGTTAGTTATAAATATAAATAAAAAATTTTTAAAGGTGATTATGTCTCTAATTCACTTCACTCATGAAGAAACAGCTATTTTACTCCTTCAAGTGAAAAAAAAAAAAAAAAAAAGAAAATGAAAAAGTAAGAGGTGCCCAAAATCATCATGCTCTTCCTGCACAGACTCTGACACCACCCCAGAAAAAAAAGTAATGAACATCACTATTCACTTAGAAAAACAAAACCACCCACTAGAAATGTGGTATAATTCAAAATAAGAAATATTTCTTTTTTCAAAAAGATGCAAAAGAAAACATCTTTGCTTTACACATTAAACAATTCTCAGTGTTAAACAGGAAATGTTTTTATAGCAGCCTTTAGAGTCAAGTCTGTACAATAATGGTTCATGCTGGTTTTCACCCTTGGCAACCAAAATGCATTGTTGAAAAGAAACTCCTAAATAAAAAAGTCTCCTTCAAAAGTGATTTCATTCATTAAATGGGGAAAGCGGGGAGTGGGGGAGGGATGATTAGGATCAATGAAAAGAGTAGATAATCATGTTTTGATCCTATCTGAAGCAAGATCTGAAGGTAGTTTCACTTATAGCAAGGAAAGATATTGCAAAAAATGGGGGAAGGGAGTAGAATTACAAGCAAGTTTTAATAATAGATTCTAGACTCTCACTTGGACAGTTACCTAGTTTCAGAGGGTCTTATATTATGTGAGAAAAATTTCCAATGGGAAATACATTCTCATTTCTCACTAAAATAAATTTAATCCCTCATAATTTCCCTACAAAAAACTCATTTGAGAAATAATTTATTGCATGAAAGTACTACTATAAAATACATTAAAAGATTAAGGTCATAACTTATTATGCATAGTCTTAAAAAACTCTCAAGAGGATTCAGGGCACTTTTAGCTGAATGGGAAAAAGAAATGAAGCTGTCAATTGTACATGGGAATAATCTCATTCCTGTATATAAAAAGGCAACAAAAGTAACTCTCACTCTTTTTCCAATTGTGTATTATATAACTTCCACAAATGCTGATTTTGAGTGATGAAGATCCTCAAATAATACTAATACTGAAAAAAAAGTCAAAGTGTGTGAAAGAAAGTGAAAGTGAGGTAGCTCAGTCCTGTCTGACTCTTTGCGACTCCATGGACTGTAGTCTGCCAGGTTCCTCCGTCCATGGGATTTTCCAGGCAAGAATACTGGAGTGGTTTGCCATTTCCTTCTCTAGGAGATCTTCCCAACCCAGGTACTGAACCTGGGTCTCCCGCTTTGTAGGCAGACGCTTTACCGTCTGAGCCACCGGGGAAGTGCCACTGAAAAAGTTTTCAATAAATATACTTCAGCTGGCTGAAGTATCTTCATCACCAGATAAAGTAGAATTCTGAAAAAAAAAAAAAAAAAAACCCACCATGGAAGAAAGATTCATCATATCAATAACTGCAAGAAATTCTCTGATACATAAGGTGACTCAGGGTATAGTAATTTACCTTACCAGCAAATGAAATCTGGAAATGCTGGACTTGAAATATAGATCACTACTGAGAAGATGACAATGGTTTTCCCTAAACTGGGCAGCAGTTAGGAAGCCCAGGAAGGAGGAAAAAACCCAGTCACATTTTAGAGACTTTAGATTTTAAAAATGACCCATATCATTTGACAGGAAAACTTTTAAGAAA
Organism: Tragelaphus eurycerus; assembly: GCA_935064755.1. NCBI lineage: Eukaryota > Metazoa > Chordata > Mammalia > Artiodactyla > Bovidae > Tragelaphus > Tragelaphus eurycerus. The sequence continues at coordinate 437,093 of CAKXYN010000095.1, read as the reverse complement.
TAAGAAATATCTTAAGGCACAGAAGGGTACGGGAGCTGAAAATCAGTTGAGGGCAAAAAATGTGATATAAAGCTTGAAGGACTTAGCAGGGACTTAAACAAATGGATACACCGAAGAAACTCTAAACTGTGTGTAAAAGGAAAATAGATGATGCTGAGATGGCAGAAGATTGTGCCAGGAAGCCATTTTCACAGATTTCTCTTCAGTCTAAGGGAGGTATAGATGCCCATTTCTTTAGAACAACTAAGATCTATCCCTCTTTATATGCTCATTTTTCTTACACATAAGAGTTGAAAAATACCAAAGGTATGAGTCCAGCTGAGGAGGAGGAAAATTATACATCTGAAAATTAAAGTTCAGATAAGCACACAGGCCATCAAAAAAATGATTTTTATTTCAATTTGCTAAATTGAAAGCATACAATGACCTAAATGCATCCCTTTAAACTCCTTTTCTTGCAAAAAACAAAAGATGGTATAAAAGGAGCATTTCTGAGGTTTGAACAAAGTAACAGAGCAGAACCTTAAGAAAAGCTTCATTGAACTTTCTTTAAAACTTTTTTTTAATTAACCCCTGAAACCATTCAATATCACCAATGCCATAAAAAAAGAAACCTTGGCCAACATTCATCTATAAAGCTGTTTCAACCAGATGGCTTGATCCCATTCTATCTCCCCAAAGAAAAATCAAATAAAAATTACACCAAGAGGATTTAGTATGAGGATAAGCTATTTAGTGTGAGGATAAGCTACGAAACAGTCTCTAAAGAGTGACGCACATTTCCAGTTGTTTCGTCACCTGTAGATAACCAGCCTTCTGGCTGCCTCAACAGCTCAGCCAACTCCTGAAGGAAAGTCGGGTGGAGAAAGGTCCTCAGTAAAGGCTGTCAGTGTTGGTGCTCCGAGGGGTCTTGATCTTCTCGATGTTTTTGAGGATTACATCATGCAAAGTGGCATACTGGTTCCGTAAATGGAGCAGGATCTGCCGCATACTCAGGTACTCATTTTCGTCGACCTCCGCTACAGTGCGGCGATAATCTTCCACCTGGGGGTATTTCACTATCTTGGACACCAACTTGGCCCGGGTGTTGTAGTAGGTGGAGAAGCGGCGTAGATAGGAGGCTGCTGTGCTCTCCACGGTCCACAGCTGGTCCACGGTGTCTTCCTGGATGGACACTCCGAAGTTGTTGCCGTCTTCCACCTTCGGGATGAGCAGCTGCACCCACATCCGCACCGTGTTGCATTTCTCTCTCAGCAGCTCGATCTCAGGCTTTACACGCTCAATCAGCTCCACCAGATGCTGGTTGCTTCGCAGAAGCTGTCCCTCACCGCCGGGCAGTGCTAGTACCTTGACGGAGGACTGGGTCTGCAGAGGCGGCGGGTCCCGGTTGGGCCCATCACCTGCAGTGTCTGGGGCGACGTGGCTCTCTGGGGCTGGCACTGAACGGATTCTGGACAAGTCTTGCAGGCGGAGCTCCTGGACCCGACTATCTAGCTCTGAGAGCTTCTGAGGGAAGAAGGTAGACACTAGGTCCTCGGCCTCCTGGGCGATGCGGGCCCGGAATGAATCTACTTTTCCCTGCAGGTCCTGCTCTAGCTTCAGCGGAGAAGCCATGACCGCCAGGGGCGTTGAATGTTGGAGCGGATACAGGTTTGGGCTTCCGGCGCCACCGCCAACTCCCAACAGACCAGGGCCCGCTAGGCCAAAGTGACGTCCCACGGTCCCTGCGGACTGGCACGCGGTGGAAGCGGAGCCGCACACTAACCACTATCGATGGCACCCTGGCCACATGTGTGTAGGTGGGGAGGGAGCCCAGCCAGATCTAGTTATCTGGGCGGCCCATCCCCCATTTACTGGCCCCCACGGGCTGGAAGACAGTTCCAAAGAACATTGTTAAACTTAAGCTGTGAAGACGGAGGTCAAGGAAATCCACAACTTAGATCCAGAATACACGATCTCTTTTGAAAGTCACCTCACGAAATGGGCTCCCAAGAGCAAGGCTCACTTCTAAAGAGCCTTAAATCACATCTTTACAGGTAATCTGAGAGTATCCATGTTTTCCCCTTAGAAAGTCAGAGTGCTTCCCTGGTGACTCAGTCGGTAAAGAATCTGGGGAATGGGTAAGATACAGGTTCGCTCCTTGGGTTGGGAGGATCCCCTGGAGGAGAGCAAGGCAACCCACTCCAGTATTCTTGCTTGGAGAAGCCACATGGACAAAGCAGCCTGGTGGGCTACAGCCCACGGGGTCACAAAGAGTCGGGCATGACTGAGCAACTAAGCATACATAAAAAGTCAGAAGCGAGTGCACTATTATATTTTTAATCAAGTTAGAAAACTTCTGAGATCTTCTATGGCTTACTTCATATAATTTTTAGTTTAAATTTATAGCAAATGTTAAGTTACAGAACTTTTCTAAAAATTCATTTTGGTGAATAATTACGGTTAAATCTAGACTAAAGTAACAGATTTCCTGTTTTCGGTAGGTGTATGGTGCTTACCGAGGTTAATATCCTTGTTTTTAGGAAGTACACACTACAATATTAAGGGATAGAGTGGTATGATGTATTTTACCTATTCTCAGATGGTTCAGAAAAAGTGTATGTTTGTCAGTGTGTGTATATTGTATAGAGAATGAGAATGCTGAAGCATGTGGAGAAATAATAAAAATTGATGACTCTGTATAGACTGTATGAGAGATCAGTATTAGTCTTATAAATTCTCTGTAAGTTTCTACTTAATTCAAAATAAAAAGTGAAAAAACTACCTTCTCCTTAAAGGTTTCTGGAATCATGAAGACAAATTCGATAGCCTTCTAAACTCTCACTCTATTTATTTATATTCGTTTTCCTTTCCCTGAAATATTTTCCTTTTGTTCTTTGTAACCCACAGAGTAAAATCCATGCCACTCACTTTTATTCTAAAATTATTGAAGTTTAGGGTTTGTTTTTTTTTTAAAGATTATTCTAAAGATGTTATAGTATAGTTTCAAATGTAATTGTCACTTCGGTCAGGCTGTAAACTCCTTCAGGACAGGAGCCAAGTTTTAATTCATTTCCTTTACAGGTGCTCAATATACGCCTGATGAAATGATCTTGACATAGTAAGATTTTAGCTAACTAGAACTTCAGAATATCTAGAACCAAAAGGAAAATATCAACAAGACAAATAGGTTGTTACAGGTTGGGTCCCCAGCAAGCAGAGAAGTTGCTTACTGGAAGTTTATTAGGGAGTGTTCTTAAGATAAACACCTATGGAAAGGAAGAGACAGAACTGGGAGAAGTTGGACTTCAATACAATCTCAGAGCCTTGACGGACCCCATGGGGAACTGGGAAATGTCCTTCAGAGTTATCCTGAGATGGGGTCAAGGGAGTTCTGAAGAGGGCTCTTTGGCGGCAGGACTTCTTGCAGTTGGGAAATAAAAACTTAAGTTCTGAGGAGGGATCTGGGGAGCTCATCACAGCTTCAGCTACATATATAAAATACTAAGATACCATAATCCAAATGGAAAAAAAAATACGTCATTGGAGGTGGTGATGGGGTTGAAGAGAAGCATCAAGAAAGTCTTAGAAAGTAAAATTAACATGGTGATAGTTTTAGATATGGCAAGATGAGAAAAAGCAGAATTCAATATTATGCAAGTTTTTTTTTTTTTCCCCGGCTTAGGTAAATAATTTCTATTTATACTTATATTAAACCTCTCCTATGGGGTCGCTAAGAGTCAGACACGACTGAGCGACTTCCCTTTCCCTTTTCACTTTCATGCATTGGAGAAGGAAATGGCAATCCACTCCAGTGTTCTTGCCTGGAGAATCCCAGGGATGGGGGAACCTGGTGCCACAGCTGCCATCTATGGGGTCGCACAGAGTCGGACACAACACTTAGCAGCAGCAGCAGCAAGAGGTGATTTAAATATACATACATTTTTTACATACACATATTTACATTCAAGTTATGAGAATTTAGATAGAGCTGTCAAACAGAAAAGAAAAAGCAGATCTTGAAACATGACCACAATTTCCCAAATGTTGATTTTCTTCATAACTTTGGCTATAAAAGATTACAATAGGGCCAGCATGGAAATTCCTTTTTGTACCAACAACATCTTCAAAGGTATTAATATATATGATTTAACAAATGGTTATTTTGTTTTCAAAGAGAAAACATTTCTAGCTGCTTTTTAACTGAAGGATAGTTGCTTTACACTGCTGTGTCAGTTTCTGCTGTACAGCAAAGTGAATCAGCCATACATATACATGTATCCCCTCTCTTCCAGTTGCTGTTTTAAAAAAGGAGAGAAGTTTCTTTCTGTTTATAAGTGATTAATGTAGCCATTTATGTGAAATTATTTTCTTTACTTGTCTAATGGTAAAATATAAAATCCTTTGGGGGATTCAACTGCTCTTTTTTCTGATGTGATGTAAGAATTTTATTTATTTGTAATGTTTTCTGGTCTTGTTAATGAAAGTAGCAGTTGATAGGAAAGTAATAGCTCCTAATTCTTTTTCTGCCATCAGCCATCAGCGGTCAGTTTTAAAGATTATTTAATGTACTTGCATGCCTTGATTTGACCCATGAAATTAATGCCGAGTGCTAACAGGTGGAGGGAGGCTAGGGACAGCTGTGTAGACTGTTGTCTCGTTCAGTTCAGTTTCTCCTTTCTCCACAGCCCAGTAGGCTTCATCATGAACTGATGCCAATAACAGACACCCCGCTCGTCTTTCAGAAATACCAAAAGATCTCTGGATTGATTTGTCCTTTAAATATCTTCCAAGTCTGAAACTGCCCTGTGAAGATGGGATTCTGTGGTGCTAAGTATAAGAGCTCCTCTTACAAAACTAAACAACTGTTGTTGTATCAACTATTGGAGACACCTGTAAGCTTGAGATATGGATTGGAGTTTAATCTTCCAAAATAAGCTTTTTTCCCCCACTGATTTCTGACTATGAAAGTTAGAAGAAATATCATCAGTGGGGCTATATCTAGATAATCTTAAGACTTTGGTGGGTGGTAATATTTATGCCTTTATAAAATTCTTCAACTCTGGGTTGCAATGCATCTTATGTTACCTAGACCAAATGGTTTCATTTACCACGTGTGAATACCCCCAAGTGAGCAATTTCTAGGCCTGGGAAATATATCATGTCCTCTTCCTTCATTCTTCTTCCTAGACTGCTGTAAGTAAAGGTACAGAAATAAATGGTCTGCAGTGCCTTTTTGTCAGAATCAAGTCTCCACATTTAACATGACCATGGCTTTAAATGAAGTGAAAGAAATTGAATGTGTTAAGTCACTCAGTTGTGTCTCTTTGTGACTCCGTGGACTACCGCCTGCCAGGCTTCTCTGTCCATGGAATTCTCCAGGCAAGAATACTGGAATGGGTTGCCATGCCCTTCTTCAGGGGATCTTCCCAACCCAGGGATCAAACCTGGGTCTCCTGCATTTCAGGCAGATTCTTTACTGTCTGAACCACCAGGGAAGTCAAGCTGGCAATATAGTATTGTGGTTAAAGTTTGAAATTAGTTATGTTCAGATCTTAAGCTTTGCTACTTATTGTGACTCTGGCTAAGTTATCTAACCTCTCTGTGATTCATTTTCTTCATCTATAATAATATGTATAAAATTATTTTGAGGATTAAATTAGTTAATACATGTAAAGAGTTTAGCAGAGAGCCTGGAATATAGTAATTGTTCAATAAACGTTAGCTACTATTATTGAAGGAGGGTCTATCAACAGTCCAAAATCTCCCTTTACTCTTTGGAGTAGAACTGTGTATTCTAGACAAACAAAACAAGATATAATTTTCTCGTTCACTGTCTTATTATTTAGCAGTGATGACTAATTATACTACACAGTTGAATATAAGTATCTTTTTTTAATGGCTTGAATTTCTCAGATCATCAGTATTTAGCATTCATATCACAGAGGGCATAGGTGAAGTAACCAGAAAGGTTTATTGGCTACCTTGGCTGAAAACTCTGTTTCTAAACAGAACCCCTTCTTGCAAAAGCCATGTTTTCAGCAAGTTCACATTATTTTTATCTTAAAAATTACATAATTGGGATTGTTTGGCAACAGTGATGTCTACTTTCAAGGGTCCTTAAAAATCACTGATTTTAACACAAACCCACTGATTTTCGGGTCCTAGATTCTTGACTTTTTAAGATGCTATGGCTAGTGACTCTCCATTCAAGTCACTGATAGCTTCCTTGTTTACAAAATGCCTGGATCAGTAATGTACTGGAGGACTTCCCTGGTGGTACAAAGAATAAGAATATGCCTGCTAATGCAGGGGACAAGTGTTGGATCCCTAGACCAGAAGGATTGATTCCACATGCTGTGAACCAAGTAACCCCATGTACCACAATTACTGAGCCTACATTCTAGGGCCTGCGAGCTGCAACCACTGAGCCTGTATGCTGCGAATACTGAGGCCTATGCTCCACAACGAGAAGCCACTGCGACGAGAAGCCCGTGCACCACAACAAGGAGCAGGCCGCGCTCACTGCAGCTACAGAAAGCCTGCATGCAGCAACAAGGACCCAATGCAGCCCAAAATAAATTAATTAAAAAAAATAATGTACTGGACGAACAATTAATCTTCTAGTTCAGTATTTTTCAAACTGAAGCCCACTGGTTCCCTATAATTATTTGTGTATCTTCATTTTGATGATAAATTAATTGATGTAAGCATATTCTGGATCATATTATAACTGCCATGTGATCTGGGGCCCAGCAATTACATTTTTATGATTATGATGGTACCAAGTATATCTACCTTAATTGATGAGAGAGGAGCCTATTAAGTGGTGTTGGTTTAGTTGCTAAGTTGTGTCCGACTCTTGCAACCCCATGGACTGTAGCCCACCAGGCTCCTCTGTCCATGGGATTTGCCAGGTGGCAATAATGGAGTAGGTTGCCATTTCCTTCTGAGAAAGGAGCCTACTAGGTATGATTATCCATTTTTCCCTTCTCCTAAACAACTGTTAATCCAATAGAACAAAATGTTTTCTTAGTGGCTCAAACAGAGAAAACCTATGGGAGAATTAATTGGAATTAATAATATGAAAATGTTTAATTAAAAATTAAAAAAACTTGTACCATGAGAGTCGATACTTCACTTATCAGTAATGACTTACACAAGAACAGAGTCTATGACATAAATTCATGTTGTTGATTTAAATTTTATTTTTGCAATATTTATATTTAATTTATATATTTATAATAGAATTATATTATTTTGGTTTAGTACTTGTAAACTAAAAGTAGGGGATGTTTCGAGTTTTATGTTTATATGTATTTAATAAACATAAGTCAATGCTGGCAGAGAATTTCTTCCTTTAAAAGTAAAAATCCTCTTCTAATGCCTTATGTGAACAATTCCAGAGTTATCTTCCTGAAATGTTTTTTTTATCAGATTTCTCTCAAATTCCTTAAGCACAGCCTACGAGTTCCTTCATGACCTATTTCCTGCCATCTTTTATTTCCCAGAACCCACTCTTTATTCCAATAGCATGTCCTATGCTTTTACATATTCACCTCTCTCTGCGTAAGATGCCGCACTGCTTCATTTTTCTCTCACTCTCTGTCTTACTCATCTTGCTATAATCAACTCAAGAACATTTCCTGATGCCACTTGCTTCCTTGTTAGATGAAGTTATTGCTTCTGGCACAGGTTAAACAGTATAAGATCTACCTCGTAAAGCTGTTGAAAGGATTAAATGAAATAACATATAAAGCAACTAGAACAATAAATTCTTCATAAATAGTAGTTTTATTTGTATCTTAAAGTATTCTGCATCTATCTCTTTTATAGTTCCTATCACAGTATTGTAAGTTTGGATTTACATGTCACTTTTCTCCACCATAAGTTCTTTGAGGATAAGCATTTTAGTTCTTTGATTTCTGTATGTCCTTTAGTAGCAGTGTGCCAGGTAACAATAAGTATTCAATGAATATTTACTGAATAAATTAATGAAGGAAGTATAATAAAATTTATCAGACATGACCTAACTAGCAAAAGAGATGAGATTCTCAAGCAACTTATTTTTTCTTTTTCCCCTGAAAAATTGCTGAACTATCCTACGTCACATAAAAATCCATTTTAGAGATCTAACAGTGGTCTTCTGGGCTGAACTCTTTAGGGATTTATAGAGAAAGTAGGAAATATATTTCTTTTTTCTCCCATCAACAGCATGCAGAGTTTTACCTTCTGCTTTTGACTTGGGTAATATGCCAGAATTCCAGCAATCACAGTATTGCTTAGTTCTAAAAAGGAGCTCTTACATAAATAACTGGAGTTGGTTCTTTAGAACAGTAGTTATGCATCACTACGTGTTTGTGCAAAATGAACATATCAGGAGTACTAGAGAGGTACACACACAAGGAATACGGGTGGTGCTGGCTCTGACTCATGCTCCTACTGTTTACTTACAGCTTCTTATTAGTATGGCATTTGTTTTATTTGGCAAATATACAAGATTTCACTGACTGAGAGAGGAAGATGTAAGAAAATGCCCAAGCATAAAACTTCTACAGCTGAATAATAATCTGTAACTCGGTGCTGTATCAACAGACTCCCCAGGGGCTGGTGCAAGCTGAAACCACTCCAGAATTACAAATTTCATGAGCTGCAGACTTTACTGCTAAAAGTAAAGCAGTGGTTAACTAAAGATTTTATTCTTCCACAGACACTTCCATTTATAAATGCTAAATTCACTAGTTGGGGCTAAATTTTTTGATTAGTATATAAAATATGTATGATGAGTTTCTAATTTCTGTAAATAATTTTGATCCGCAGAAATAGTCAAATGTACATTTCAAAAACCAAACCAAAGAATGTATATGCTTCAACCTGAAAAAATGTACTTTATGTTCATTTAAAATTACTTGGTCCTCTCACTTTGATTTTCCTTCTTAACCCTTATCACAAACTGAAATTTATTACATATTTATCTATTTGTTGTTTCCAGGCTCTAGAACATAAAATGAAGAGCTTTTTTTGTTTTGTTTATTGGATTCTCTTCAGTGAGAACAGCTTGGAACATAATGGCCACTCAATAAATATTTTGTTGGATGAATGACAGTAAAGTTGTTTAAATCTCTTGATTTAAATAACTCTTTGAGGATAACTGCATTTGGAAAAACATTTAAATTATGAAAGTAAGGTAATTATTCAAATAGTCGTAATTTAGTATGAATAAAGTTTTTGAACAATAAAAGCAATCCTTAAATATCTGAAGAAAAAACATTTTATGACGATCTCATATTTATGTTTTCTCTTAAAGAGCAACAAAAGAGGCACTACTTGTTTTAAAAAATTTGGATTTTGGTATTTATCACTTCCACTTACCTTCTTAAAATATATGTTTTTTCCAAGATGAAAAGGTTCATATTTTGAAAGATGGAAAATATAACTCCTTAGCTTTCTATTTTCAACTCGGGTCAACTACACTAAATTGCAGTAAAGTTAAAAAAAAAATACAGATAAAAACAATTGAATTTGGACTTATTTTGGTTCTAATAAGTACTTTGCTTAAGGAGATACTATGCTTTCCTGAATATAACCTGAACACAAAGTTGGTAAAATAATCCTAGGAGGATAATAGTTTTCAAAAAACTTAGTAATCATATATGCACAGAAATTAAGTTGATCACTTCTTTTTGTATGGTAGGTAATACATATACTTATTTTACTAAAAAATAAGCAAGATAAACTTCATAGCTAAAAAGCTGACCCCAAAGCCTCAGTCTTAAGTTGTTTCATCAGAATAGACTTGAACTATTTATAGTCTGAATTGAAATTATTTTATCATTAATTACTGATCTACTTAATAGCCTATGGTGGACTTCCCTGGTGGTTCAGTGACTAAAACTCTGAGCTCCCAATTCAGAGGGACCGTGTTTGATCGCTAGTCCGGGAACTGATTGCACATGCTGCAACTAAGAGTTGGCATGCTGTAACTAAAGACCCTACATGCCGCAACTAAGACCCAGTGCAGCCAAATAAATAAATAACTATAAAACCTATGAGCTTCCATTATACATAAAAATGTCAGGTAACAGGTTTAATCTAAAAATGAACAATGGAATTAGAACTTTGTGCAGTAAGGTCTATTAATACTAAACCTATGCTGATGTTAACTGTTGCAAAAACTATATATGAATTTATGTGTGCTATTAAAATTTATAGGAAAACAAGACTAGTTTTATGCTACAAATATGTAATATTTACTCAATCTTCTGGATGACCTATCATATCCATACCAGGCATATGGTTCCTATCTGATATCAATATGGAAAGGTCAGATTAAAGATGACAGTTTCTTTTCAATTATCAGCTGATGTTACTAAAATCATCAAAATGAATGTGACAAAGTCAATGTGAATAAATCCTAAAAACAGCAGAAAACCTGGTGTCTTCTGTAACTCCGTGTTCTGTTGTTATCTAAGTATCTAGTTTCTGTAGGCATCACATGAAATGAATATTGAAATAGAATTCATTTAGGAAATCACTCTGAAATCACTTTTTAAAAGACTACAGTAAGAAATTATAGACTACTGAGGGAGATTCTAGCTGTCCTTCTGTTTGGAAGAGCTCTTCCTTTCAAATTATAATTCCCTTTACCCCTAAGAGGGATAAAGTGAGGTCTAAATTATCTAAATAAAGCCTTCAAAAAACCTAATTAGATAATGGATAGTAATATAAAAGTCAGTGTTGTAAAATCTTGCAGATTTCACACCCTTTCCAACATGTTAATTTTCTGTCTGTTGCTGAATGATAATGGCAAAAAAATGAATCTTTATGGGGAGTTGGGGGTGGTACGAGATCATGGCTGACTGGTATATCTAATGAAAATCAAACTCTCTCCCCTTGTCCTATCCATTTATAGGTTCTTCAAACTGTAGTCACAGGCTTCAAAGGTCAGTCCCCTGATGACAGAGAAACAGACATATACTGAGACATTAAGTACTCTTCTAGTATCTGATTTTTTATATAAAAATTTTTATATAAAATTTCTTAGCCTAAAAAGAGAGAATTATTAATATTAGAGATACTGAGGCTCTGAAAAGTGTTTTCCTGAAATTTTGAGTTTGTAAGCAAGAGAACAATGCTGGTTGAAATCCAAATACATTCAACTCTAAAGCCCATGCTACATGATTGCCCACAAAAAAAAAACAAAAAGGCTGTCTCAGCACCTCCAAAGTTATTTTCTCTACTACACTAAAAATTATGATGACTCATAGCTGATTGGAAACTTTTTTTCTTATGTCTGAATAATGCTGCATAGTGGTACAGGATAAACTATACCCTGTTATTCTTCTACTCTTTAAGCTAACACTGAAAATATCTGTATGTGCATGTGTATGCACATACATACACATATTCATACATACATAATACATGTATTTTTAAAAGAATAATTCTAAGGTCAAATGCTATAGGTCTTTTTTACTAAAAAAGGGAGAAATACATAGTAGATTAGACACAAAGTAGTAGCCAGTTCTTTTAAAAACTTTATTTTTAGCTCCTCTTTCCCTTACTTTTCTATGTATTTCCTAGCACTGAGATCTGTATTGGCACATGTTGTACGTTTATTTCGTCTGGTCTCCAGAACCTTGGTTTGGCAATATCTTCCGCTACCCATTACACTTCTGCTGTAATTACCTACAGTATATGTTATGTTTCCAAAAGAGTATATAAATAACATTTCATTGGTTAAGTAGAAAGACAGGAAACTTGAGGTTGAAGGAGTTCAATCACAGGATACTGTTTTAAGAAGTTCCAGCAAAATGGACAACAAAGTTTTAAGGATAACAAAAGAAAATAGCCTAGTATAGCTCAGCTGATAAAGAATCTGCCTGCAACACAGAAGACCCACTTCAATTCCTGGGAAGGGAAGATCCCCTTTAGGGAGGGATAGGCTACCCACTCCTGTATTCTTGGGCTTCCCGGGTGGCTCAGATGGTAGGGAATCCACCTGCAATATGGTAGAGAATCCACCCGCAATGCGGGAGACCTGGGTTCTATCCCTTGGTCAGGAAAATCCCCTGGAGGAGGGCATGGTAACCCACTCCAGTATTCTTGCTTGGAGAATCCCCATGGACAGAGAAGCCTGGCAAACTACAGTCCATAGGGTCGCAAAGAGTTGGACATGGCTCAATGACTAAGCACATAACCTTTTAAGCTTGGCTTTATTTTAATTCTTTATTAAAAGCTACTGGACACGAGGAAAAAGAGTTTTTATTTAATTTTGTACCTATATAAAATGATGGATATTCAATAAACTTAATGATAGTCATTTCATGATGTGTCTAAGTCAAATCATTATTTTGTACACTTTATACTGTGCTGTGTGTCAATTTTATCCCAATAAAACTAGGAGGAAAAAAACTATGGGATGAAAACAGTATTGAATATCACACAGTACTGGATTCCCATATGCAAAAAAATGAACTTTGACCCATCCCTGTGCCATATACAAAAAGTACTTTAAAATGGATCACAGACCTAAATGTAAAACCTAAAACTATAAAACTTTCAGAAGCAAACATGAGAAAATCTTTGTGACCTTGGGTTAGACAAAGATTTTTTAGAACAATAAAAATAATACTTAAAGGAAAAAGATGATAGATTGGACTTCATCAACATTAAGATTTCTGCTCTTTTAAAAACACTGGTAAGAAATTGAAAAGCCAACAGACTGGGAGAAAATATATCCAAATCAGTAACTGACAAGGAATTTTATCTAGAATATTTAAGAACTCTCAAATCAATTATAGGAAAACCGCTACAACCCAATAAAAAATGCTCAAAAGACCTGAACAGATACTTTACAAAAGAAGATATATGGATGGCAAATAAGCACATGAAATGATGTTTAAAATTATTTGTCATTAGGGAAATGCAATTAAAACCTGAGATCAGTCAGTTCAGTCACTCAGTTGTGTCCAAATCTTTGCCACCTCACGGACTGCAGTACGCCAGGCCTCCCTGTCCATTGCAACTCTTGGAGCTTAATCAAACTCATGTCCATAGAGTCGGTGATGCCACCCAACCATCTCATCCTCTGTTGTTCACTTATGCTCCTGCCCCCAATCCCTCCCAGCATCAGAGTCTTTTCTAATGAGTCAGTTCTTTACATTAGGTGGCCAAAGTATTGGGAGTTTCAGCTTCAGCATCAATCCTTCCAATGAATATTCAGGACCGATTTCCTTTAGGATGGACTGGTTGGATCTCCTTGCAGTCCAAGGGACTCTCAAGAGTCTTCTCCAACACCACAGTTCAAAAGTATCAATTCTTCAGTGCTCAGCTTTCTTTATAGTCCAACTCTCACATCCATACATGACTACTGGAAAAACCATAGCTTTAACTAGATGGACCTTTGTTGGCAAAGTAATGTCTCTGCTTTTAATATGCTGTCTAGGTTGGTCATAGTTTTTCTTCCAAGGAGCAAGCGTCTTTTAATTTCATGGGTGCAATCACCATTTGCAGTGATTTTGGAGCCCAAGAAAATAAAGTCTCTTACTGTTTCCATTGTTTCCCCATCTATTTGCCATCAAGTGATGGGACAATATGCCATGATTAGTTTTCTGAATGTTGAACTTTAAGCCAACTTTTTCACTCTCCTCTTTCACTTTCATCAAGAGGGTCTTTAGTTCTTCTTTGCTTTCTGCCATAAGGGTGGTGTCATCTGCATATTTGAGGTTATTGATATTTCTCCCAGCAATCTTGATTCCAGCTTGAGCTTCATCCAGCCTGGCATTTTGCATGATATACTCTGCATATAAGTTAAATAAGCAGGGTGGCAATATACAGCCTTGACGTACTCCTTTTCCTATTTGGGTTATTCCATGTCCAAACACAAGTTGGAATCAAGATTGCCGGGAGAAATATCAATAACCTCAGATATGCAGATGACACCACTCTTATGGCAGAAAGTGAGGAGGGGCTAAAAAGCCTCTTGATGAAAGTGAAAGTGGAGAGTGAAAAGGCTGGCTTAAAGCTCAACATTCAGAAAACGAAGATCATGGCATCTGGTCCCATCACTACATGGGAAATAGATGGAGAAACAGTGTCAGACTTTCTTTTTCTGGGCTCCAAAATCACTGCAGATGGTGACTGCAGCCATGAAATTAAAAGACGCTTACTCCTTGGAAGGAAAGTTATGACCAACCTAGATCACATATTCAAAAGCAGAGACATTACTTTGCCAACAAAGGTTCGCCTAGTCAAGGCTATGGTTTTTCCTGTGGTCATGTATGGATGTGAAAGCTGGACTGTGAAGAAGGCTGAGTGCCGAAGAATTGATGCTTTTGAACTGTGGTGTTGGAGAAGACTCTTGAGAGTCCCTTGGACTGCAAGGAGATCCAACCAGTCCATTCTGAAGGAGATCAGCCCTGGGGTTTCTTTGGAAGGAATGATGCTAAAGCTGAAACCCCAGTACTTTGGCCACCTCATGTGAAGAGTTGACTCATTGGAGAAGACTCTGATGCTGGGAGGGATTGAGGGCAAGAGGAGAAGGGGACAACAGAGGATGAGATGGCTGGATGGCATCACTGACTCGATGGATGTGAGTCTCAGTGACCTCCGGGAGTTGGTAATGGACAGGGAGGCCTGGCGTGCTGCAATTCATGGGGTCGCGAAGAGTCGGACATGACTGAGCGACTGATCTGATCTAATCTGATGTCCAGTTCTAACTGTTGCTTCTTGACTTGCATATAGATTTCTCAGGAGGCAGGTCAGGTGGTCTGGTATTCTCACCTCTTGAAGAATTTTCCACAGTTTGTTGTGATCCACACACTCAAAGGTTTTGCGTAGTCATTAAAGCAGAATGGCAACCCACTCCAGTATTCTTGCCTGGAGAATCCCAGGGACGGGGAAGCCTGGTGGGCTGCCGTCTATGGGGTCACACAGAGTCGGATACGACTGAAGTGACTTAGCATAGCTAGCATAAAGCAGAAGTAGATTTTTTCTGGAACTCTCTTGCTTTTTCGATGGTTCAACAGATGATGTCAATTTGATCTCTAATACCATGACACATTTATTAAAATGGTCCAAATAAAAGAGATTGGCCACATCATATCAAGTGTTGGTGAGAATGCAGGGGAAGTGAAACTCTCATATGCTGCTGGTAAAAATGTAAAATTTACAACCACTTTGGAAAATAGTCTGGCAGTTTCTTAAAAAGATAAACACATACCTATCATATGTGATATGATATGAGAGCCACTTTACTCCTAATTTCCATAAGATAAATGAGAACATATGTCTCTACAGAGACATATGTACACCTATATTCATAGTAGCATATTATCTCATGTTGATAACTGTAAACTCATGTTGCTCAAAGGGTACCAGTTTCCAGTTATATGATGAATAAGTTCTGGAGATATAAGATACAGCATGGTAATTATAGTTAACAATTATTTGTATTAGCCGAAAGTAGAAGGTGAATGAATAAACAAATTGTTATATCCCTACAATGGAATACTAAACAATAGAGGAATGAGCTATTGATAATACAACAGTACAGATGATTCTCAAAGTAATTATGTAGAAGGGAAAAATACATACTGTATGATTTCTTCATATAAAATTATTTTTTTAATATAAATGTATTTATAGTATTATATCAGAAAGAAGATCAGTGATTGCTTATGACAGGGGAGAGAATAAGTGGGGAGAAATTACAAAGGAGTAACCATCAGAAATGATGGGCATGCCGATTATTTTGACTATGGTGATGATTTCACAGATATACATTTGTCAAAACAACATGTCCAATCAAGTATGTACAGCCTCTTATATGGTAGTTATCTCTCATTAATGCTGTTTTCCATTTTTTTAGACAATAACAACTAACCCATCATGGAAAACAGTATGAAAGTTCCTCAAAAGATTAAAATAGAGCTATCATATGATGGAAAATCCCACTTCTGGGTGAATATCTGAAAGAAATGAAATCAATATCTCAAAGAGGTATCTGCACCCCAGTGTTCACTGCAACATTATTCACAATGGCCAAGATATGGAAACAACCTAAGTGTCTAATGATGGATGAATGCATTGATAAGGAAAATGTGAAACACACAAAGTGGAATATTATTCAGATACAAAAAAGGGAAATCCTAGTATGGAGAACAGTATGCTGCTGCTGCTAAGTCGCTTCAGTCATGTCCGGCTCTGTGCAACCCCATAGACGGCAGCCCACCAGGCTCCCCCGTCCCTGGGATTCTCCAGGCAAGAACACTGGAGTGGGTTGCCATTTCCTTCTCCAGTAGAGAACAGTATAGAGGTTCTTTAAAAAGCTAAAAACAAAGTTACCATATGATGGTATATATATGTATATATATACAAGAGAATATTACTCAGCCATTAAAAAGAATGAAATAAGGCCATTTGCAGCAATGTGGATGGACCTAGAGAGTGTCATACTGAGTAAGTCAGATTAAGAAGGAGAAATATCATATGACATCCCTTATATGTGGAATCTAAAAAGAAATGATACAAATAAATTTATTTACAAAACAGAAGGAGACTCATAGACTTAGAAAACGAACTCATGGTTGCTGGGTGGGAAAGGACAGTTAAAGACTTTGGGATGGTCATGTACACACTGCTATATTTAAAATGGTAACCAACAAAAACCTAATGTATAGCACATGGAACTCTGTTCAATGTTATCTGTCAGCCTGGATGGGAGGGGGGCTTGGGGGACAATGGATACATGTATATGGGTGGCTGAGTCTCTATACTGTTCACCTGAAACTATCACAACATTGTTAATTGGCTATACCTCAATACAAAATGTTTTTGGTGTTAAAAAATAAAATTAAAAAAAAAAATAAGATGTGGTATACATATACAGTGGAATATTAGTTATACATAAAAGAGAAAGAATGCCATTTACAGTAATATGGATGGACCTAGAGATTATCATACTAAGTAAAGTCAGAGAAAGATAATACTGTATGATTTGCACTTGGGTGGGGGAAATGAGGGAGATGTTGGTCAAAGATACAAATTTCCATTTATAAGATGAACAGGGTCTAGAGATATATAACTACAGTTAATAATACCATATTATATACTTGAAAACTCCTGACAGAGGAAACCTTAAATATTCTCAAATTAAAAAAAAAATTATGTGAGATGATGGATGTGTTAACTAACCTAATTATTTAACTAATAACCTAATAATTTAACTAATGTGTTAACTAGCCTTTATTATAGTAATAATTTTATAATATGTATATGCATATATATTATAAAATGATTAAAGACATATGTTATATACCTTAAGCTTACACAGTGTTATATATCAATTATATCTCAATAAAGCTAGGGGATGAAGAACACTAACCTTCACCTTAAAAAATGGCATTACATGATATACAAACTCTCACTAGCAATTTTGATTATATATATGTTAAAGAATAAGTCTTTGCTTCATATAGCAGAAAATTAAATCCAACCCAGACACAAGGTTTTTTTTTCTTATATTAAGAGAGTCTTCCAAGAGGTATGGTTCCCTGATTGCTAATAAGGCTAATTCCTCAGAAGGCCATAAGGCAGAAAACCAAGTTAAACACTAAATGTTCAAATATTCCTGATTACAACAGTATAAAAAATTAGAAAATAGTTGCTGCTGCTGCTAAGTCACTTCAGTCGTGTCCAACTCTGTGCGACCCCATAGACGGCAGCCCACCAGGCTCCCCTTCCCTGGGATTCTCCAGGCAAGAACACTGGGGTGGGTTGCCATTTCCTTCTCCAATGCATGAAAGTGAGAAGGGAAAGTGAAGTTGCTCAGTCATGTCTGACTCTTAGCGACCCCATGGACTGCAGCCCACCGGGCTCCTCTGTCCATGGGATTTTCCAGGCAAGAGTACTGGAGTAGGGTGCCATCGTCTTCTCTGAGAAAACAGTTAGGAAATGATAAAAAGAACATGCCAAATAAAAACAAAACTATTATTAGGCTGCATCTACAAATTCTTGTAATTTTCTAGCTTACAACAACAACTAAACAAAGATATGAGGGGGGAAAAAGAGGGAGAAAGAAGAGAAGGATGGCCCTTTTCCTCATAGCATCTCGACATGTTAATGAGGTGCCTGATGATATTTGCAGAAAGCAAACAAGCTATTGCATCAAGACGTAAATACAGTTGTGACTATCATACCCTCTACAGTTATTTTTGTCACCATGAGCTATGACGTAATAGTTACAGGTAAAGTATCTCAGAACAGTCAGTTCTCAGCTGTTAAGTCTCCAGGAAGAGTTCCCTGTACAGGACTGTACTGTAATTATTTGTCTTCCATTTTTTACATTATAAATTCCTTGAGTGCAATGGCTATGTCTTATTAATCAGCTATAACCCCACACTTTCTTGCAGAGATTTCATTTATCTCATACTGCATATTGGCACCCACCATGGCCTGACAATGCTGTTTCTCTGGCAGGCACACTATTAGTCAAGACAACTATTTCACACCTACCCACTCCTCTTTGCTCAAATCCCCTATACCTCCTCCAACAGCCTCACCTGCAGCTGATATATTAAATCCTTCAGTGGAAAATAGAAGCCATCCGAGATGTCTTATCTTCCTAGAACAAAACATCCTCCCTATAAATTGTCTGGCTTCTACTGCAAGACAAGAAAGGGCTCACCTTCTAGCACAAAGGACAGTCTTTCTACTTGTGACATAAATTCCACCTGTTTGCCCCGCCTAGTTCATTCCTTGAAATTTTAAATTGTTATCTTGGAATTAAAAAAACTATCCTTTCTCTGTTCTCTTTGTTGACTAAAAAAATACACAACCTAAAATTTGAGAATTACATTTTATTTGGCAGACAGAACTGAGGACTTAAGCTAGTTCTGAGAGACTGTTCCAAAGAGGTAAGGAAGGAGCCAGGGCATATAGGAGATTGTGCTAGAAAGACCTGGTAATTGGGATGTCAAAAGATTAGTATTATTAGTTAATGAAAACCAGATATCTCAAGAAATTTAGTGTTTTTCTATACATGGGAAGATTCAAGACTCTGGGCTCACTGAAACCAATTCCCTTGATATGCATTGCTTGTATTTGTTGACAAACATTTTCATAAAAGATTTTTGTTGCTGATTATTTGGTGTTCATACTGAATGAATATAAATAAAACATCAAGTGTGTAGGTTTTTCATTTATAGAGCAGAAAAACAATTCTATACTAGAAATACTAATTCAATCTCCATATTTTCTAAATCATTCATGTCATTCAGTTGCTTAAATGCCTTAAATGGCCCTCAGAATAAAACTGAACTCCTTACCACAGCTTACAGTCCTTGTGTGATATGGCACCTTCCAGTCTCTCCAACCTTATTTTCATAACTCAACCTCATCCCCCGTACTATTCACTAAGTCTTCTACCACACTGGCTTTCTTATAATTCCTCAAATAAAGCTTCATTCTATGAGGCCACCCTGGTACCAAAACCGAGCACCAAGACACTACAAAAAAAGAAATTATAGGCCAATGCTCTTTGATGAATTTAGACGCAAAAATTCTCAAGAGAATATTAGCAAAACAAACAAACAAAACATAAAAAAGATCAGACACCATGATGAAGCGGGACTTATTCCAGGGTCACAAGGATGGTTCAACATTTGGAAATCAATGTGTTATACTGCATTAACAAAAGGAAGGATAAAAATCACATGATCATCTCAACAGGCATATAAAAAGCATTTGAGAAAATTCAACACCCCCTCATGATAAAAACTCTCCACAAAGTATGTATAGAGGGAATATAACTCAACATAGAAAAGGTTAAGACCCATAACTTAAGGTTATTCTAAGACCAATCATGTAAAGATTAAGGGCCACTGAAATACCTTACATGGTAAATTTATAATGCATTGGCTGAAGAAGTACATACAATCAATACCTGAGAGACTAAAAATGCTGTGGATAGTTGACCCTGCTCAGTGCCTGCTGAATGAAAAGTAAATAAAAGAAATCATGGCGCTGCTACTTTCTAGTCATATAATAACGCATCAAATTAAAGAGTAGCTGCAAATATGAAGACTGAATTAATATTTCTACTGTAGAATTGTTCTGCTCAATAAATGAAAGAAACTACACACTTGATATTTTATTTACATTCATTCAGTATGAGCACCAAATAATCAGCAACAAAAATCTTTTATGAAAATGTTTGGCAACAAACAGAAGCAATTCTAAAATATTCAGTATTGAATATTTTAATATTTTGAATAACGGTTTTGAATCTCATTTATCCTGGAACAACTGTGTTGATATTTATACTGATGATACAAAATCAATTCTGATACTTTAGCCTGAATGAAGACAGGGGCACCAAACTGTATTAGAGTTCACTGTATTATTCATCACCTCATGTTCAGATATACACACATATACACATCACACACACACAAAGTCAGTTTAAGGACATCCCGATAAAGCAATAAAAGTTATTAACTTTGTTAAATCTTGAGCCCTGAGTAGACTTCTTTTTAATATTCTATGACAACATAGGAAATATACATAAAACATTTCTGCTGCATCCTAAGTATGACTGTCCAAAGAAAAATCACTTGTGTACTATGATTTGTGAGCTCTACAATCTAGTTTTTTTAAAACATTTCTTTTTTGGAAAGGCCACGAGAAAATACTTGAGGAGATAATAGTTGAAAACTTCCCTAAAATGGGGAAGGAAATAGGCACCCCAGTCCAATAAACTCAGAGAGTCCCAAACAGGATAAACCCAAGGCGAAACACCCCAAGACACATATTAATCAAAATAATGAAGATCAAACACAAAGAACAAATATTAAAAGCAGCAAGGGAAAAACAACAAATAACATACAAGGGGATTCCCTTAAGGATAACAGCTGATCTTTCAATAGAAACTCTTCAGGCCAGAAGGGAATAGCAGGACATACTTAAAGTAATGAAAGAGAAAAACGTGCAACCCATATTACTGTACCCAGCAAGGATCTCAATCAAATATGAAGGAGAAATCAAAAGCTTTACAGACAAGCAAAAGCTCAGAGAACTCAGCACCACTAAACCAGCTCTTCAACAAATGCTAAAGGATCTTCTCTAGACAGGAAACACAGAAAAGGTTTATAAACTCAAACCCAAAACAACAAAGTAAATGGCAACTGGATCATACTTATCAATAATTACCTTAAATGTAAATGGGTTGAATGCCCTCAACCAAAAGACAAAGACTGGCTGAATGGATACAAAAACAAGATCCCTATATATGCTGTCTACAAAAGACCCACCTCAAAACAAGGGACACATAGAGAATGAAAGTAGAGAGCTGGAAAAAGATATTTCATGCAAACGGAGACCAAAAGAAAGCAGAAGCAGCAATACTCATATCAGATTAAAACAGACTTTGAAATAAAGGCTGTGAAAAGAGATAAAGGACACTACATAATGATCAAAGGATCAATCCAAGAAGAAGATATAACAATTATAAATATATATGCACCCAACATAGGGGCACTGCAGTATGTAAGACAAATGCTAACAAGTATGAAAGGGGAAATTGACAATAACACAATAATAGTGGGAGACTTTAATACCCCACTCACACCTATGGATAGATCAACTAAACAGAAAATTAGCAAGGAAACAAAAACCTTAAATGATTCAATGGACCAGTTAGACCTAATTGATATCTATAGGACATTTCACCCCAAAACAATGAATTTCACCTTTCTCTCAAGTGTACATGGAACCTTCTCCAGGATAGATAACATCCTGGGCCACAAATCTAGCCTTGGTAAATTCAAAAAAACTGAAATCATTCCAAGAATCTTTTCTGATCACAATGGGGTAAGATTAGATGTCAACTGCAGGGAAAAAAACGATTAAAAATACAAACATATGGAGGCTAAGCAACACACTTCTGAAAAACCAACAAATCACAGAAGAAATCAAAAAATAAATCAAATATGCATACAAATGAATGAAAATGAAAACACAACAACCCAAAACCTAAGGGATACAGTAAAAGCAGTGCTAAGGGGAAGGCTCATAGCCATACAGGCACACCTCAAGAAATAAGAGAAAAATCAAATAAATAACCTAACTCGACACCTAAAGCAACTAGAAATAGAAGAAATGAAGAACCCCAGGGTTAGTAGAAGGAAAGAAATCATAAAAATTAGGCAGAAATAAATGATAAAGAAACAAAGGAATATACACAATGGAGTATTACTCAGCCATTAAAAAGAATACATTTGAATCAGTTCTAATGAGGTGGATGGAACTGGAGCCTATTATAGAGTGAAGTAAGCCAAAAAGAAAAACACAAATACAGTATACTAACACATATATATGGAATTTAGAAAGATGGTAACAATAACCCTGTTTACGAGACAGCAAAAGAGACACTGATGTATAGAACAGACTTTTGGACTCTGGGAACAGGAGAGGGTGGGATGATTTGGGAGAATAGCATTGAAATATGTATAATATCATATCTGAAACGAGTCGCCAGTCCAGGTACGATGCCTGATAACGGACGCCTGGGGCTGGTGCACTGGGACAACCCAGAGGGATGGTATGGGGAGGGAGGAGGGTTCAGGATGGGGAACACATGTATACTTGTGGCGGATCCATCTTGATGTATGGCAAAAGCAATACAATATTGTAAAGTTAAGCAAAATAAAATTAAAAAAAGAAACAAAGGAGACCATAGCAAAAATCGACAAAGCTAAAAGCTCGTTCTTCGAGAAGATAAAATAGACAAACCATCAGTTAGACTCATCAAGAAAAAAAGGGAGAAGAATCAAATCACCAAAATTAGAAATGAAAATGAAGAAATCACAGCAGACAACACAGAAATACAAAGGATCATAGGAGACTACTATCAGCAACTATATGCCAATAAAATGGACAACTTGGAAGAAGTGGACAAATTCTTAGAAAAGTATAACTTTCCAAAACTGAACCAGGAAGAAATAGAAAATCTTAACAGACCCATCACAAGCACGGAAATAGAAATTGTAATCAGAAATCTTCCAGCAAACAAAAGCCCAGGACCAGATGGCTTCACAGATGAATTCTACCAAAAATTTAGAGAAGAGCTAACACCTACCCCACTCAACCTCTTCCAGAAAATTGCAGAGGAAGGTAAACTTCCAAACTCATTCTATGAGGCCACCATCACCCTAATACCAAAACCTGACAAAGATGCTACCAAAAAAGAAAAATACAAGCCAATATCACTGATGAACATAGATGCAAAAATCCTTAACAAAATTCTAGCAAACAGAATCCAACAATATATCAAAAAGATCATACATCAAGACCAAGTGGGCTTTATCCCTGGGATGCAAGGATTCTTCAATATTCGCAAATCAATCAATGTGATACACTGCATTAACAAATTGAAAGATAAAAACCATATGACTATTTCAATAGATGAAGAGAAAGCCTTTGACAAAATTGAACATCCATTTATGATAAAAACTCTCCAGAAAGCAGGAATAGAAGGAACATACCTCAACATAATAAAAGCTATATATGACAAACCCTCAGCAAACATTATCCTCAATGGTAAAACATTGAAAGCATTTCCCCTAAAATTAGGAACAAGACAAGGGTGCCCACTCTCACCACTACTATTCAACATAGTTTTGGAAGTTTTAGCCACAGCAGTCAGAGAATAAAAAGAAACAAAAGGAATCCAGATTGGAAAAGAAGAAGTAAAACTCTCACTGCAGATGACATGATCCTCTACATAGAAAACCCTAAAGATTCAACCAGAAAATTACTAGAGCTAATCAGTGAATATAGTAAAGTTGCAGGGTATAAAATTAACACACAGAAATCCCTTGCATTCCTGTACACTAACAATGATAAAACAGAAAGAGAAATTAAGGAAACAATTCCATTCACCATTGTAACAAAAAGAATAAAATACTTAAATATCAGATCAGATCAGATCAGTCACTCATTCGTGTCTGACTCTTTGCCACCCCATGAATTGCAGCACACCAGGCCTCCCTGTCCATCACCAACTCCCGGAGGTCACTCAGACTCACGTCCATCGAGTCAGTGATGCCATCCAGCCATCTCATCCTCCGTCATCCCCTTCTCATCTTGCCCCCAATCCCTCTCAGCATCAGAGTTTTCTCCAATGAGTCAACTCTTCACATGAGGTGGCCAAAGTACTGGAGCTTCAGCTTCAGCATCATTCCTTCCAAAGAAATCCCAGGGCTGATCTCCTTCAGAATGGACTGGTTGGATCTCCTTGCAGTCCAAGGGACTCTCAAGAGTCTTCTCTAACACCATAGTTCAAAAGCATCAATTCTTTGGCGCTCAGCCTTCACAGTCCAACTCTCACATCCATACATGACCACAGGAAAAACCATAGCCTTGACTAGATGAACCTTTGTAGGCATATATCTACCTAAAGAAACTAATGGAGAAGGCAATGGCACCCCACTCCAGTACTCTTGCCTGGCAAATGCCATGGACAGAGGAGCCTGGTAGGCTGCAGTTCATGGGATCACTAGGAGTCGGACACTGAGCAACTTCACTTTCACTTTTCACTTTCATGCATTGGAGAAGGAAATGGCACCCCACTCCAATGTTCTTGCCTGGAGAATCCCAGGGACGGGGGAGCCTGGTGGGCTGCTGTCTATGGGGTCGCACAGAGTTGGACACGACTGAAGCGACTTAGCGTAGCGCAAAGAAACTAAAGACCTATATATAGCAAACTATAAAACATTGATGAAAGAAATCAAAGAGGACACAAATAGATGGAAAAATATACCATATTCATGGATTGGAAGATCAAAGATCAAAACAATCTATAGATTCAATGCAATCCCTATCAAGCTACCAACGGTATTTTTTTTTTTTTGTATCAAGAATCTCTTTTATTGATTATCAGAAACATTACAAACATCTAATATGAACAAATTGTAACATGACAGTGATTAGTTTGAACAATTAATACATTTCAGATATAATATTATACATATTTCAATGCTATTCTCCCCAATCATCCCACCCTCTCCTGGTCCCAGAGTCCAAAAGTCTGTTCTATACATCAGTGTCTCTTTTGCTGTCTCGCAAATAGGGTTATTTTTACTATCTTTATTTTTCACAGAGCTAGAACAAATAATTTCACAATTTGTATGGAAATACAAAAAACCTAGAATAGCCAAAGCTATCTTGAGAAAGAAGAATGGAACTGGAGGAATGAACCCGCCTGACTTCAGGCTCTACTACAAAGCCCCAGTCATCAACACAGTATGGTACTGGCACAAAGACAGAAATATAGATCAATGGAACAAAATAGAAAGCCCAGAGATAAATCCACACACCTATGGACACCTTATCTTTGACAAAGGAGGCAAGAATATACAATGGATTAAAGACAACCTATTTAACAAGTGGTGTTGGGAAAATTGGTCAACCACTTGTAAAAGAATGAAACTAGAACACTTTCTAATACCATACACAAAAATAAACTCAAAATGGATTAAAGATCTAAACATAAGACCAGAAACTATAAAACTCCTAGAGGAAAACATAGGCAAAACACTCTCTGGCATGCATCACAGCAGGATCCTCTATGACCCACCTCCCAGAATATTGGAAATAAAAGCAAAAATAAACAAGTGGGACCTAATTAAACTTAAAAGCTTCTGCACAACAAAGGAAACTCTAAGCAAGGTGAAAAGACAGCCTTCAGAATGGAGAAAATAATAGCAAATGAAGCAACTAACAAACAACTAATCTCAAAAATATACAAGCAACTCCTATAGCTCAATTCCAGAAAAATAAATGACCCAATCAAAAAATGGGCCAAAGAACTAAACAGACATTTCTCCAAAGAAGACATACAGATGGCTAACAAACACATGAAAAGATGCTCAACATCACTCATTATCAGAGAAATGCAAATCAAAACCACTATGAGGCACCATTTCATACCAGTCAGAATGGCTGCGATCCAAAAGTCTATAAGTGATAAATGCTGGAGAGGGTGTGGAGAAAAGGGAACCCTCTTACACTGTTGGTGGGAATGCAAACTAGTAAAGCCACTATGGAGAACAGTGTGGAGATTCCTTAAAAAACTGGAAATAGAACTGCCATATGACCCAGCAATCCCACGGCTGGGCATTCACACTAAGAAAACCAGAATTGAAAGAGACACGTGTACCCCAATGTTCACCACAGCACTGTTTATAACAGCCAGGACATGGAAGCAACCTAAATGTCCATCAGCAGATGAATAGATAAAAAAGCCATGGTACATATACACAATGGAGTATTACTCAACCATTAAAAAGAATACATTTGAATCAGTTCTAATGAGATGGATGAAACTGAAGCCTGTTATACAGAGCGAAGTAAGCCAGAAAGAAAAACACCAATATAGTATACTAACGCATATATATGGAATTTAGAAAGATGGTAACAATAACCCTGTATGTGAGACAGCAAAAGAGACACAGATGTAAAGAACAGGACTCTGTGGGAGAAGGCGAGGGTGGGATGATTTTAGAGAATAGCATTGAAATATGTATATTATCATATGTGAAATAGATGCCAGTCCAGGTTTGATGCATGAGACATGGTGCTCAGGGCTGGTGCACTGGGATGACCCTGAGGGATGGGATGGGGAAGGAGGTGGGAGGGAAGGTCAGGATGGGGAACATATGTACACCCATGGCTGATTCATGTCAATGTATGGCAAAAACCACTACAATACTATAAAGTAATTAGCCTCTAATTAAAATAATTAATTAAAACAAAAACAGAAAAAAAAATTTTTGTTTGGCTCTGCCACATGGCGTGTGAGATTTGTTTCCCAACCAGGGATTGAGCCTGGGTCATAGGAGTGAAAGCCCAAAATCTGAACCACTAGGCCACCAGGGAACTCCCTAGCAACTTTTTAATGTAGTATCAGTTTTATTTAAAAGGATGTCAGACAAATAGTTATTTTGACTTGGGTATCTGATAGACAAATGAGGTAAAGGAGGTTGCCACTTCAAGGAAAACACTTGACAATATTTTGACAGTGATGAAATGAGCATTCAAGCAAAAAATAGAATTTTGAAAAACTTGCATCTGCTACCATGAACTTAACAGCTTCCTAATATTTAAAGACTCTCTTTATAAGGGTGTTTATTGGATGCTAAGAGTTAGTACTATTGGCGTTTCCTGGGTGGCTCAGTGGTAAAGAATTCACTGCCAGTACAGGAGATGCAGGTTTGGTCCCTGGGTCGGGAAGATCCCCTGGAGGAGGAAATGGCAACCCACTCCAGTATCCTTGCCTGGAAAATGCCATGGACAGAAGAAACTGGTGTGTTATAGTCCATGTGGTCACAAAGAATCGGACACGACTGAGCAACTAAACAACAACAATACTTAAAGACTTTTCAGATAAGACTTGTGGTGGTATTAAACTATGATTTTTTAAATATTGTACAATAAAATGTGTCAACATTTGCAAGATCTGTATATCTCAATGAGCCAAATTTTTCCAAATGGCCAATGTGTAACGTTACAAAATCATACATGGAGAAGAGATCCATTCAAAGGGCAAGGTAAAACCAATGGATTTTAATGCATCAGAGTGCTAAAAGTTCTTAGATTTGGCTTCTACACTTAAAGTACCCTTGAAGAAACTATCTCTGGTTGAATTTTGGTATGGCATCAAAGAAGAATACCCACAATTATCTGCAAAGGCTTTGAAAATATTTCTTCCGTATCCAACTACATTATCTGTGTGAGGTCAGGTTTTCTTCATATATTTGAGCCGAAAGGAAATGATTAATGCAGAAGCACATATGAGAATCCAGCTGACTTCTACTAAGCCAGATATGAAAGAGATTCATAAAAATATAAAACCATGGCATTCTTCTTCACTAATGTTTCTTTGAAATCTTTTGGGAAAATATAAAGGACTCCTGAAACTGCAAAGTTTGAGAACCTCTGATCTACATCAGTCAAGGACCTCCACTTTCTTATCACTCAGTTCAGTCTGAGGCCTGATTTCTCCGGGAAAATAGGAGCCTGAAGATCAGAGTCAAATATATAGGAAATGAGTGGATATATACTTGATGAGATAAATGTCTGACTGTAAAATTCTGAGTTGGATTTTTTTCACTCCAAAGCCAAGGAAAAATTTTTTGACTATGTATCATTCTCTTTATGCTGCTTGTACCTCCACTAGAATAGATATCCATATGCTACTAATTCAAAGCACATTTAACAGAAAGAATGCAATAGTCTCTTTAAGGAACTTTAAAGTAAACATCCCCTTCATGGCAGATTCATACTCAACAGAATAAAAGTTACTGAATTTCTATTCAATAACAGAATGAGAAGAAAAATAGCTATAAAACTTTAACAGAGGCTTGCTTATTCTGTATGATATATTTTATTTTCAAGATTTACTTCTAGGTGTATTATAATCAGACATAGATGACTCTATATAAATTATTTAAAATATAGGCTATGGAAGATTTGATTGACAAGCTTTTCTTGAAGCATGTTTTTTTCTTTATTGAACAGTTGATTTACAGTATTATATTAGTTTCAAGTGTACAACAGAGTCATTTAATATTTTCATAAATTATATTCTATTTAAAATTATTATAAAATATTGGTTATAGTCCCTATGCAGTATAAAATGCATTTAAATTTATTGATTTTCAAAGACTAATTTCAAGATTTACCATGAGACCTAGATGGCCCTGTTAAAGTAATCAAGAAGCTGGCCTATCACAAATTGTTTATCATATTATGGTGAGGTTATAAACTAATTTAGAATCCATCCATCAAACTAATGGATTTGATATCCAGTTTGTTCATTCATTCAATATTTACTGAATACCTGCTCTATGCCTGATACTAGGCTGGATACTATGGATAGCGTGATGACTAAGACGGAGATGGTTCTTGCCCTCAGGTGCTTAAGGCCTGACAAGGGAAAGAGACATTAAGCAAATAGCTGCATAATTATTTAGTTAGAGTACACCACACTCTGGTCTCAGCTAATCATCTATCCTGCTGGTTTCCAGTGTGATTCTATACTAGGAATTGGAAAACTCCTCAAAGCCCAACCATAACAAGATTTTCTACAGATTAGCATCAATGTCTTGAAATAAATACCACACACCTATTAAAGCCTTAGGATCTTTCAAGAAAAACCAACGACATGTCAGCGTTCAGATTTGTTGATGGTGTCAAAGTCAAACAAATCATAGTCCAAAATGAAGAAATCACCACATGTGGGGGAGGGAAGGACATAAGCATTTCAGACCTTACTCCTGAGTCAGATTGTAAATCAACAACTTTTCCTAACTATAACTGCTTCCTCCGTAATTAAGTTTTATGACATCATCAAAAAGCTAGCACCAAATTCTGTTTAAGCATAAAATGATTTATTAGTCTACTTTGCTAGTTTTCCAACTTTTTGAGGAAAATCTTGAAGACCATCTATGCATTAGTTAAATTAGAAATAGTTCTATCTCCTTTAAATTTTAAAAACATTTTACCATTATTAAAAACCAGCTCCCTGTTTAAGATTTAGAAGACTTTTGATGTCTCAAGGAATATCTTAAATATTTTATTTTGTAGAAATCTGGTTTTAATTCCACTTTTCCTTTTATTTTTTATAGTCCTACTGCAAATCAAAAATTTTTCTTTAATTTCCTCCATGCTCTGAGTTAAATAGAAACACAATACAGATGAGGAACAAACACTGACACGTTTATTTTCCTTTAAAACATCTGTCAAAAATAAAATATGCACTCCACTCTTATATTTATATGTATATAAATTAACCATAACAGTCTCTCTGTCACTATTGGGAGACAGTGAAAGGCAGAGGAGCCTGGCATGCTGTAGTCCATGCGGCCACAAAGAGTCGGACGTGACTTAGCAATTGAACAACAACAAATCTCTCTTTACTTTATATCTCTCCTATCCTTAAACATACACACGTGCACACGTGCATGCACACACACACATACACAAACACACACCTTAGTTCTCTTCCCTTTACCTGTATCCAGGCTATTTCCCCTTCCCTTCAGTGACAAGTTTACCAAGCCCACCACTTTATTTCCTTCACAGTCTCTCTCAGCCTCTAATCTGGATTCCTGATTACTCTACCATAACTATACTCTTCAAGCCACCAATTATTTCCATGTTTATACAGGCCAAATGGGCTTTCCTCATCTCATTCTCAGTGAGTTCTATAACACCTGATACTGCTGACCATCTCCTTTTTGAATTCTTCTTCCTTAACTTTCATATTTTAAAATAGATCCCTCCCCCCTTCATCTGTAGTATTGTTCCAGTTCTTCTTCTATATCTCTAATCATTTCCTCTGTATTTCCCTGGTAGCTCTGTTTCTCCTACAATATTACTCTTCATAGCATGGGTCCTGCTTTTCCACAGGGCTTTATCTTTGGTCTTGTTCTTTAGAAAATGAACCAGAAGCATTCAAACTATGTTTTGAACAGATGGATCAGTGGAATTAAAATCCAAGTTGAATATTCTGAAACATAAGGCACTTCGACTTAAAAGTTCTAGAAAGGCAATATTGGGAAGTGGCTAGAAACACAGATTCTGGAACCAGACTCTGTAAGTTAAATGCTGGCTCAGTCACCTCCAAACTATGTCACATTGGATAAATTAATCAACCTCTCTGTGCCTCAGGCTCCTCATCTGCAAAGTGAAGATAATAATTGTACCTACCTCAGGATTAAAGACTGGCATATTATAAGCACTATAAAACCATTATTAGATAAACTATAAGGTCACTAGCAATTTAAAAAATCAATCTCATTAACTTATGGGTCTATCTTGTAACTTGACATTTTGTTTTTGTTATGGTTGTTTTTCAAAACCTTTAAAATGTGCAAACTCCAACAGACTGAGTCACTCTAGTAACTTTAAAGAGTTTTTAACACAAAACTATAGGTCTTTAAAGGGACAGTGTTGACACACAGAAACACATACACACACAAATAAAAGACTATAGGTTTCAGACTTCTAGAGCTGGAAGGAAAATGTAAACCTGCTCTAACTTCATCATTTTACAGATCAGGAAACTGAAATTAGGAGAGATGAGTGATTTGTCCAAAATCAAATAGTAAGTGCCAGAATTGGGGTTAGAATGCAAGTCACTAAAGGCTGCATCTATGAGTTATTTAAAAAACATTTTCCCTCACATATTCATGATGTGAATAAATATTTTTTCTTAAATTGCAGTTTTGCTTGCAGGAAATGTTTTCTTACTCCATTATGAAAAATTTGAAGTTTGATAAGAAGGAAACTATCCAAACTTTATCAATTATCAAATCCCACCTGAAGAATAGGGGTAACTTTAAAAGTCATTCTATTCTACAGCTAAAAATCTATTCACATCAAAGTAGACTATGTATTTAAAGATTTTTTCCACAGTTACTCAAATAATAAAAGTAATTTTAAACGTTCACTGAGAAAAATTTCCTTATTTGTTTCTGGAAATCTCATCTCTAGTAATCTTTTGAACAACAGGACGTAAAAAATAAGGCAAAAAGTCACAAATAAATAGCAGTTTGAGACCTGACATTTATTTAGGACTGGCTTTACACTGTCTGCAGTGCACTGCAACAGACTTTGTAAAATGACCAGAGGAATAACTTTATTCCTGCCCAGAGAAAGCTTGCAGTCTATAAAAGGAGCTTAAACAAATGCATGTGAAAAAACATCATAAAATAAGATTACTAAATACAGCACACGAATAACAAAAGGTTGGAAAAGACTTAGATGGGCTTGCCCACCATCCTGAAAATTTCGAAGACTTGAAATCATGAGTTATAAGTTCTTTGTGTCCATGGCTATTCTACTTACAAGTCTAGTTATAGAGACTATTGAACAGTCATTTTTCAAACATAAAACAAGTTATATTACAGTTTATAACTGAAAAGTCCAAATAACAGAAACTTTTTTTAATGTTAGCTAGGAATCTGTTACAGAGCCAAGGAACAAATGACTAAATCCCCTAAAACCATACAAAAGTAACTCATATTTAACAAGGAGCTTGAGATCAAAAGTTTCTCATCTAAAGAATCTGGCATGCCATATACAGAATGCATTATAAAATGCATTTACACAGACACAAAAACCATTCTTCTCTATGAGAAGTTCTAGAGTACCAATCATTAAAATATTGTCTATTTTAGCTAAAGTACTTCCTTTTCAAGACACAGCAAAGGTTTTTTTTCCTCTCAACTGTTTTAAAAAGAAACCAGAAACTCTCAAAGTCCACTTATTCTAGTCCCTTGGTTTCAAATTTGAAGTGATACTGTAATCTTTCAGACCATTAAGTCATTCTTTACTATTATGAAAGCGTAACCTAATAAAACACTTAAGCTACAGTCAGGTAATTAACAAACGAAATATTTTAATTGTTATATAATAACTCCAGCAAAAATGGGCAGCAGATTTGGCAACAAAACATACTTGGAGGAACAGCATAATTTTGCTATTTAAATATTCTGCATATATATCTAAAATGCAGCACCAGAATGTAAAGAAATAAAACAATCATTGTATTAAATTAGAACACCTCATTTTTGTGTTCTTAGACAAGCTACTTAACCTCTCTGTGCCTCAATATTTCCATGTGTAAAGTAAAACTAGGAATACTTTATTATATGTACGGAACTAAGATTATATATGTGAAAGGAGTTTAAAAAGTATAATCAGTTCACTTCAGTTCAGTTGCTCAGTTGTGTCCGACTCTTTGCAACACCATGGACTGCAGCATACCAGGTCTCCCTGTCCATCACGAACTCCCAGACTTTACTCAAACTCAGTCCATTGAGTCGGTAATGCCATCCAATTACCTTATCCTCTGTCGTCCCCTTCTCCTTGTGCCTTGAATCTTTCCCAGCATCAGGGTCTTTTCAAATGAGTCAGTTCTTCGTATCAGGTGGCCAAAGTATTGGAGTTTCAGCTTCAGCCTTAGTCCTTCCAATGAATAGTCAGGACAGATTTCCTTTAGGATGGACTGGTTGGCTCTCCTTGCAGTCCAAGGGATTCTCAAGTCTTCTCCAACACCACAGTTTAAAAGCATCAATTCTTTGGTGTTCAGCTTTCTTTACAGTTCAAATCTCACATCCATACATGACTACTGGAAAAACTATAGCTTTGATTACACAGACCTTTGTTGGCAAAGTAATGTCTCTGCTTTTTAATATGTTGTTAAGGTTAGTCATAACTTTCCTTCCAAGGAGTAAGCATCTTTTAATTTCATGGCTGCAGTCACCATCTGCAGTGTTTTTGGAGGCCTAGAAAATAAAGTCTGTCACTGTTTCCACTGTTTTCCCATATATTTGCCATGAAGTGATGGGAACAGATGCCATAATCTTCGTTTTCTGATGTTGAGCTTTAAGCCAACTTTTTCACTCTCCTCTTTCACTTTCAGCAAGAGGTTCTTTAGTTCTTCACTTTCTGCCATAAGGGTGGTGTCATCTGCATATTTATGGTTATTGATATTTCTCCCGGCAATCTTGATTCCAGCTTGTGCTTCTTCCAGCCCAGCGTTTCTCATGATGTACTCTGCATATAAGTTAAATAAGCAGGGTGACAATATACAGCCTTGATGTACTCCTTTCCCTATTTGGAATCAGTATGTTGTGCCATGTCCAGTTCTAACTGTTGCTTCCTGACCTGTGTACAGATTTCTCAAGAGGCAGGTCAGGTGGTCTGGTATTTCCATCTCTTTAAGAATTTTCCATAGTTTGTTGTGATCCACACAGTCAAAGGCTTTGGCATAGTCAAAAGCAGTAGATGTTTTTCTGGAACTCTCTTGCTTTTGCAATGATCCAATGGATGTTGGCAGTTAGATCTCTGGTTCCTCTGCCTTTTATAAATCCAGCTAGAACATCTAGATGTTCTCAGTTCATGTACCGTTGAAGCCTGGCTTGGAAAATTTTGAGCATTACTTTACTAGCGTGTGAGAGGAGTGCAATTGTGTGGCAGTTTGAGCATTCTTTGGCACTGCCTTTCTTTGGGATTGGAATGAAAACTGACCTTTTCCAGTCCTGTGGCCACTGCTGAGTTTTCCAAATTTGCTGGCATATTGAGTGCAGCACTTTCACAGCATCATCTTTAAGATTTGAAACAGCTCAACTGGAATCCCATCACCTCCGCTGGCTTTGTTTGCAGTGATGCTTCCTAAGGCCCACTTGACTTCACATTCCAGAATGTCTGGCTCTAGGTGAGTGATCACACCATCGTGATTATCGTGGTCTTGAAGATCTTTCTTGTATAGTTATTCTGTGTACTCTTGCCACCTCTTCTTAATATCTTCTGCTTCTGTTAGATCCATACCATTTCTGTCCTTTGTTGAGCCCATCTTTGCATGAAATGTTCCCTTGGTATCTCTAATTTCCATGACGAGATCTCTAGCCTTTCCCATTCTATTGTTTTCCTCTACTTCTTTGCATTAATCGCTGAGGAAGGCTTTCTTATCCCTCCTTGCTATTCTTTGGAACTCTGCATTCAGATGTTTATATCTTTCCTTTTCTCCTCCACCTTTGACTTCTCTTCTATTCACAGCTATTTGTAAGGCCTCCTCAATCATTTTTTCTTTTTGCATTTCTTTTCCTTGGGGATGGTCTTGAAACCTGCCTCCTATACAATGTCACGAACCTCTCTGTCCATAGTTCTTCAGGCACTCATCAGATCTAATCCCTTGAATCTATTGGTCAATTCCACTGTATAATCATAAGGGATGTGATTTAGGTCAAACCTGAATGGTCTAGTGGTTTTCCCTACTTTCTTCAATTTAAGTCTGAATTTGGCAATAAGGAGTTCATGGTCTGTGTCACAGTTAGCTCCCAGTCTTGTTTTTGCTGACTGTATAGAACTTCTCCATCTTTGGCTGCAAAGAATATAATCAATCTGATTTCGGTATTGACCATCTGGTGATGTCCATGTGTAGAGTTTTCTCTTGTGTTGTTGGAAGAGGGTGTTTGCTATGACCAGTGTGTTGTCTTGGCAAGACTCTATTAGACTTTGCCCTGCTTCAAGACCCAGAGATCCCACAGAAACTGAGACTAAGAATTGTGTTTGAGTGTCACCTGTGGAGGTACGGGTCAGCAGTAGGCTGACTCAGGGGCAGGAGCTCTGGGTGCAGCAGACCTGGGTATGGCATAAGCCCTCTTGGAGCAGGTTGCCATTAACCCCACCATTGAGTTGCCAGAACTTACACACGACTGGGAAAGAAACTCTTGGCGGGCACAAACAGAACTTTACGCACACCAGGACCCAGGAGAAAGGAGCAATGATCCCATAAGTCTGATCCAGACTTGCCGGTAAGTGTCCAGGAGTCTCCGGCAGAGGCGTGGGTTAGCGGTGGGCCTGCTGCAGGGCTGGGGCCACTGAGTGTAGTAGTGCATACATGGGACCTTTGAAGGAGGTCGCCATTATCTTCATTACCTGCACCATAGTTTGGCCCCAGGCAAATAACAGCTGAAACTCCAATACTTTGGCCACCTCATGCGAAGAGTTGACTCATTGGAAAAGACCCTGATGCTGGGAGGGATTGGGGGCAGGAGGAAAAGGGGACGGTAGAGGATGAGATGGCAGAATGGTATCACCGACTAGATGGACATGAGTTTGGGTGAACTCCGGGAGTTGGTGATGGAAAGGGAGGCCTGGTGTGCTGCAGTTCATGGGGTCACAAAGTATCAGACACTACTGAGTGACTGTACTGAACTAACAGGGAGGGAACATAGCCCCACCCATCAACAGAAAACTGGATTAAAGATTTACTGAGCATGGCACATCAGAACAAGACCCAATAGCTTCCATAAGCTTCTTTCCCTTCTCCATCAGAAGCCAGACAGACTGAAAACCACAAGCACAGAAAACTAACCAATCTGATTACATGGACCACAGCCTTGTCTAACTCAAGGAAACTATGAGCCATGCCATATAGGGCTACCCAAGACGGATGGATTATGATGCTAACTGGAGAAGGGAATGGCAAACCACTTCAGTATTCATGCATTGAGAACCCCATGGACAGTATGAAAAGGCAGAAAGATAGGACACTGAAAGGTCAAAGACCTCCCCAGGTTGGTAGGTGCCCAATATGCTACTGGAGATCAGTGGAGAAATAATTCCAGAAAGAATGACGAGACAGAGACAAAGCAAAACAATACCCAGTTGTGGATGTGACTGGTGATAGAAGCAAAGTCCACTGCTGTAAAGAGCAGTACTGCAGGAACCTGGAATGTTAGGTCCATGAATCAAGGCAAATTGGAAGTGGTCAAATAGGAGATGGCAAGAGTGAATGTCAATTTTAGGAGTGAATTTTAGGAGTCAGCAAACTAAATGGACTGGAATGGGTGAATTTAATTCAGATGACCATTATATCTACTACTGTGGGCAAGAATCCCTTAGAAATGGAGTAGCCCTCATAGTCAACAAAAGAGTCCGAAATGCAGTACTTGGATGCAATCTCAAAAACGACAGAATGATCTCGGTTTGTTTCCAAGTCAAACCATTCGATATCACAGTAATCCAAATCTATGCCCTGACCAGTAATGCTGAAGAAGCTGCAGTTGAACTGTTCTCTAAAGACCTACAAGACCTTCTAGAATTAACACCCAAAAAAGATGTCCTTTTCATTATAGGGAACTGGAGTGTGAAAGTAAATAATAATGGCTGTATACATTAAAGGTATCCATATTTGTATATGAAGGAAAAAGAAAATGGACATATAATGCTCTTGATATAATCATTAACTAAACTCAGGTTAAGTGAATCCTCAGACAACTCTGTTCTATTTTTTATAATGTGCTTAAGACCTGAATAACAGTATATCTTAAAGTAAGCTAACAATTTATTTGGAAAAAAGCCTTCTAAAATAAGGATTTTTTTTTAAGTCTCTCTCTTCTAAGAAAAGACATTTTTTAAAATTTTATTTTAATTGGACAGTAATTACTTTACAATATTGTGGTGGTTTTTGCCATACATTGACATGAATCAGCCATGGGTGTACATGTGTTCCCCATCCCGACACTCCCTCCCACCTCCCTCCCCATCCCATCCCTCAGGGTCATCCCAGTGCACCAGCCCTGAGCACCCTGTCTCATGCATCAAATCTGGACTGGCAATCTATTTCACATATGACAATATACATATTTCAATGCTATTCTCTCAAATCATCCCACCCTCGCCTTCTCCCACAGAGTCTAAAAGTCTTCTTTACATCTGTGTCTCTTTTGCTGTCTTGCATATAGGGTCATCGTTACCATCTTTCTAAATTTCATATATATGTGTTAGTATACTGTATTGGTGTTTTTCTTTCTGACTTACTTTGCTCTGAACAATAGGCTCCAGTTTCATCCACCTCATTAGAACTGATTCAAATGTATTCTTTTTAATGTCTGAGTAATACTCCATTGTGTATATGTACCACAGCTTTCTTATTCATTTGTCTGCTGATGGACATCTAGGTTGCTTCCATGTCCTGGCTATTATAAACAGTGCTGCGATGAACATTGGGATACACATGTCTCTTTCAATTCTGGTTTCCTTGGTGTGTATGCCCAGCCGTGGGATTGCTGGGTCGTATGGCAGTTCTATTTCCAGTTTTTTAAGGAATCTCCACACTGTTCTCCGTAGTGGCTGTATTGGTTTGCATTCCCACCAACAGTGTAAGAGGGTTCCCTTTTCTCCACGCTCTCTCCAGCATTTATTGCTTGTAGACTTTTGGATCACAACCATTCTGACTGGCATGAAATGGTACCTCATTGTGGTTTTGATTTGCATTTCTCTGATAATGAGTGATGTTGAACATCTTTTCATGTGTTTGTTAGCAATCTGTACGTCTTCTTTGGAAAAACGTCTGTTTAGTTCTTTGGCCCATTTTTGATTGGGTAGTTTATTTTTCTGGAATTGAGCTGCAGGAGTTGCTTATATATTTTTGAAATTAATTCTTTGAAAGACATATTTTTTAAATAGCAAGTATTTTTCAAAATTCATTTAGTCACTTTTTTTTTCAGCCAGAGAAGGAATCTGGCTAAAAGATCATGAAAGCAGAGATAAGTAAACGGCCAAACTTCAAGATCCATGTGTAGCTGTGAAGTCTCCAAAACAAAAGGAGCTGTATCCTTTTGTTTATACAAAAGACTTTATACACTAA
Organism: Tragelaphus eurycerus; assembly: GCA_935064755.1. NCBI lineage: Eukaryota > Metazoa > Chordata > Mammalia > Artiodactyla > Bovidae > Tragelaphus > Tragelaphus eurycerus. Next base: position 398,890 of record CAKXYN010000095.1, on the reverse strand, counting down.
TTTCCTTTGATTACTAAAGAAATTCCTCTTGCCTCTGAAGATTTTACATAAAGTTATATACTAAGCAAAAATTTCCAAGAAACAAATAATATACATTAAGAAAATATGCCACTCTTCTAAGTGTGTATTAGGTATTACTTTAGGCGTTAACTTAGAAAATGTGATTGTCATTCTGTGAAACTTTCCTTTATGGCCTTTAGTGGGAATAAACCTTTGGCAAACGTTTTGAATCATTAACATCACCAGTCAACCTTTCCGCACTGTTAGAGTCCTTCTTATTCTTTGTCCAAAGTTACAAGTTTCTGGTTCATGCTGCTTGAATCTGCAGATACTAGACACCAACCCTTCTCCACACACAAAAAAGCAACGAGGTCTAACAACAATCCACTCCAATAATTTCACCAAGGTGACTTTTTTCTTAGCTCTAAAGCTTAGATTCAGAGATAAGCACAAAGCTGATACATCTCTGGCTAGCACAACCATAAATAAAGCAAAGACAGGTCATCTCTAACTGAACTTTCTGCTGGAATTTGGCACTGCCCATGTTACTTCTTAGAGCAGCAAAATAGATTTAAATTTCTCTTAGCAAAACAGATGTAAATATACACCTTAAATGATTATGAAAAACAATGAACGTTCCCTTAGTGAACCATACATAAAATTGCTTTGTTCAATAAACACTGAGTGACTGGCATTGTGCTGAGTGTCAGCTGTAGTCATAAAAAAGCACAGGACACTTCCTGTCTTTCAGCGGCTTGTGATACATATGAGAAGACAAGCCTTTGAGACCAGAAACTAGGGACCAATAAAGAAAGAACTTTTTTTAAAAAGCAGGAGTTACGTGATATAATAAACAGTTTATGAAGCTCTAATGGTTCATCACAATCTTTTTCTCAGACTAGTAGTCCAAGCTATTTCTTCTTCATAAACTTGCTGGTACATTTAAAGAAATCCACCCTATTTCCTTGGTCACAAATGAATGGACCATGGATGATGAGCTAGATTACTGCAGAAATTCCATATATTATATATATTAAATATAAATATATATGTGAAAGTGAAGTCGCTCTGTTGTGTCCGACTCTTCGCGACCCCATGGACTGTAGCCTACCAGGCTCCTCTGTCCATGGGATTTTCCAGGCAACAGTACTGGAGTGGATTGCTATTTCCTTCTCCAGGGGATCTTCCCAACCCAGGGATCGAACCCGGGTCTCTCGCATTATAGACAGACGCTTTACCATCTGAGCCACCAGGAGTATATATATAAATATAAAAAATTTATATATATATATATATATATATATATATATATTTAAATTTATATATATATAAATATATAAAATCAAGCTCTCTTTTATATTTGGGGAGTCTGAATAAGATATGTGAGAAAAAGACTAAAGTGGAATTACTGGAGCTGCTGTTGAATCAGGAATGACAACAAGCCACTATTCTAAGTTTCCATGAGGACTAGTGTACTTTCCAAGCTATGAAATTTAAGAGTTAGTTTATTAAATAATGGTATACCAAACAGTCAATAGCTACATCTACTTTTTTATATATTAAAATATTTGTTAAACACATGTCAAATTACAAAATAAAACAATATGGTTTGCTTATTGGCTCCGTTAATTTTCATTTATACTAAGCAAAACCTGGGGGCATCAAAATTCCTACACTTCTTAATTTCTAACGCAGTCACAGTATCAATTACAGTAATTTCTGTCAATGAAATTAAGAGCCTGACTAAGACTCCTACATCTTTTTTTCCCTTATATATTTTTATTGAGATTTCTACATCTTTCTACATCACATACAAGAAATGATGCCAGTTAAATTTTGATAAAACTGTCAGTATATTTTATACTGAAAAAAATGGAAAAGAAAACTAAGCATGTAAGCATGAGATCATTATGTCTCTCATTTTCATTTTAGCAAGAACAAAAAGAACAACCCAGGACTTAAGAATCAAATTCCTGTCCAATGACATAGTCATCATGATAAAATTAACTTCCTTATCCCTACTGTTGAAACAAAATAAAGCATGAAAAAGTAAAAAAAAGGATGTGCTCTCTCTCTCTCTAAGGACTTCTAACGACTGTTATCTAGTTAAGTTCATGCTTATCCTCACTTTTCCTTGATATAAAACACTAAGATATGATAAATCAGTAACTAGGAAATGAAAAACTCAAACAGAATGTGAGAGTCCAACAGTTTTCTTAAAATGAGACAGTTCCTTCCAGAACATCAAAAGATTGGAGGGAGGGTGACAAATAATTTTCTAATAGCAAACCAGAAACTTTTCACAGCAAACTAATGAGAATTACTTTTACAAATGTAAGAAATGTAACATATTCATTAAAAAAAAAGAATAGCATTCATCTTCCTTTGTAAAAACATAGTCCTTTTAAGGCTACAATAATTTTCTTCATAACAAATACTTGTTCTCCTCCCTAGAAAAATGTTACTAGTCATGATGTCAATCTGTGGCTTGACAATTGCTACTTTTAATGTATCAAATAATACAGAAATTATCCCAAACCTAAGGAAAAGTATTCAGCTATTTCAGTGTTTCTTTTGTGGTTATATTCATTATATATACACATCAACACGTTTGTTTTAACACCCATCAAGTCTCTTCTTCATAGTGCTGGGTCCCATTTACATTTCCCCCCAACAAGACTGTGTCAACCCAAAGCAACACTAAGTTCTCATCAGCCAATAGAGCTGGAGCCTTGCCGAAACCCTGTTTTCAGCTGCCCCCTTGCTGCTGAAAATGAACTTTGAGGCTGGTGCAGTATAGAAACACATCGATTACATCTGAGAGAACAGACTGAACACAGGTAACTTTTGAGAAAAGGCAGAAGGCCTGAGATACCTTCACTATAGTATCCCAAATCTCCTAACACATTTGATTAACGACTACACATACTTGAAATGTTTGACTGCCCTAATCTTCAAGTCCAAAATTCTGAGCCGCTAAATATTTATACCTCAGGAAAAGAATTAACTGTAAATTTCAGTGATAGTGAGTTGTGACAATAATCAGAGAATGCATCATTTACTGTCAGCATATGCTTATTTCTATCATGCCTCTCTACATTCTTTAAAAAAAGAAAAAGAAAAACCTAGGATACAAACTAACCTAGGATTCACATTCTAACCTATTCATGTGTTACTGGTTTAACATACAGCACTTTAAGAGAGATATTCAAATGGCAATTCTATGAAAAATGTATTTTCATTTTAGAGGAAAAGTAGATGGCATGAAAATAAGCTATGCATTTTACCCCATTTAGTCTAACATTTGTAACATTCAGAAGTGGTCATATAAACATTTTCTTTTGCATGAATGACTAATTATCTTATACATTCTTCACTAATAAGAGTAAATGCTTGATGAAGGAGAGAGAAAAGAATAGAAAGTCTCAGTCACATAGATCCAAACATGCCACAAGTAATGTATTAATCAGCCCATAACTCATATTAAGCTAAAATTTAGGGAGTCTGCTTTCCAATAACCAAATGGGAAAACCACCATAAAGCCTAAAAAGAAATTTTTATGTTTTTACTTCTCCTTTAGTTATAAACAAACAATATGGCTATAGGGACAACAAAGAATAAAAATCAATAAGCAGTTCATATTTTTTAAATATTGTCTGGTATCAACTCCATGTTCCTCTTCCTAACTTGAACAGCTCAAAGTCAAGCTTGTATTATAGCACTTAGAGTGTTCCACTCATACAATTTATTTTATATTGCTTCCTATCGCATATATTTTTATCTTCCATAGTATGCAGCCCAATGCCTTATGTACAGCAAGTATTCAAAAATATTTCTTTTATTCTTTCAAAATGAACTTACCCTTCGAAATGACACAACGTAAAACGTGTCTCCCCTTCTGCGGATAGCTTCAAAGAAGTCTTGGTAACTTCTGGGCGAAGCATAATACACCTGTAGCTCACTCCCTGAGTTCCTGCTAAAGTAAGAAAATGGCAAAGTGCTCTTAAACTGATGAATTTCTATCCTCTCAAAAATGCTTCCTAATCTAAGGTGACATCTGAATCATAAGAATCTCTCTCAACCAAAATATTAGTAGCATTTTGACAGCAATTTTTGCAATAACATTTTGAAAAGCTAAGATCTCGTTCACTAAGCTAAACTCTCATTTCTGAATGCTCTAAAATGTACCAGTCAAGTGCACTGCAAAGCATGGAAAAACAACAGAGGTACCAAAAAATAGACTTTTACATCAGTTTGCATGATTTTAAAATTTTGGTAAGATAAATTAAGTGTGAGGAAAAGTTCTTTTTCACCATTCTGTCAACTCTGTGAACTCACACTTGCTTATGAGGCTGTACAAAAGGTGAAAAAGAGCTTAGGATTTGGAAACAAATATAGCTGTCTCTGAATTCCTGTTCCACCCTCAACTGGGCATTCTTGGGGAAATCCATCCCTGAGCAACTTCATTTTCCTCATCAGTAAAATGAGGGTAACCACATAAACCTTTCAGGACTGTCCCTGGGGTCAGAGATGTTACTACCAAGCATGTTACTCCTATGGGTCCTGTTGCATAGGAGTCACTCAACAACTATTAGCCACAGATATTAAAAATATCATGTTAGTGCCTTGATAAAATTATATCTAACAATGTAATACCTCAAACCACATCATATCCCAAAAGATGTACTCAAATGGTATTAATATAGTTCTTAATAATATTTTCAGAGTGTTTTATTGTTTGGCACAGTAAGCTAGCATCCAAAAGTTAAAGAGAGTAAAAAAATGTTTATTTTTCTTCAAAAACAAAAATCATATATATTTAATTCTTATAGGTTCTTCTATGTCTTTAAATGGTTATTAACTTAAGAGGAGGGAAAGACTGACCTAAAAGGAAATTATAAATGAGCCATAAAAACTTCCTGTGAAATAATTTCATGTACTCAATAGGCCATTTCTAACTATAATATTTTACCTATCAGATCAGATCAGATCAGTCGCTCAGTCGTGTCTGACTCTTTGCGACCCCATGAACCGCAGCACGCCAGGCCTCCCTGTCCATCACCAGCTCCCGGAGGTCACCCAGACTCAAACCCATCGAGTCAGTGATGCCATCCAGCCATCTCATCCTCTGTCGTCCCCTTCTCCTCCTGCCCTCAATCCCTCCCAGCATCAGAGTCTTCTCCAATGAGTCAACTCTTCGCATGAGGTGGCCAAAATACTGGAGTTTCAGCTTTAGCATCATTCCTTCTAAAGAAATTCCAGGACTGATCTCCTTCAGAATGGACTGGTTGGATCTTCTTGCAGTCCAAGGAACTCTCAAGAGTCTTCTCCAACACCACAGTTCAAAAGCATCAATTCTTTGGCGCTCAGCCTTCTTCACAGTCCAGCTCTCACATCCATACATGACCACAGGAAAGACCATAGCCTTGACTAGGCGAACCAATCACACAAGGACCACACCCTTGTCTAACTCTAACTCAATGAAATTTTACCTATACAACTCTTATTATTTACGGTAGTTATGTTCTATAAAGTCAGTGTGAATTCTGAATGAGAAAACACTGAACCATTCTCCTAAGGGAAATACAGGTTAGATTCCCGAGAGCCCTTAGTTGCAGCATTTTTGTTAACTGATCAACATATAACCTTGCTTTATATGTTTCCATTTAAAGACACTTTCTTTAACAAATACTGTTCACTCATTAACAAAGCACTCACAGTCAACAGCACTATAACCTGTGTACAAATGAAGTTTATCTAACACATGTTTTCTCTACATAGCACAATACAGCTTTCTCGGGCTCTTACAAGCACTAGGCAGCACACTTCAGAACTATGCTTGCGGGCAATTTTAAATGATGAATTTACAAGCAAAAATCATACAATGTAAAAAATATGGCACTAAACAGATCTCGGGAAGGACAAGTGTTTATAGTATGAGAGCTGAAACAGGAAGCCAAAGTATTGTTTTGCTGAAATTCACCTGGGAATGCAAATAACCATGAAAGTACCTTGCGTATTGATTGGGGGTACAAATAAATTTCTTACAAATAAGTAAGAGGATTCATAAACACAGAATACATGAATAAAGAAGGTCAACTATAATTCACTTTAAAACATTTTTAAAAAACTTTTTTAAATAGCAGTTTAGGTTCTAGCAGTTTTCAGTTTTAAATAGTAAGTTTGGGATTAAAAGAAATGCAAAAAGGCAAAATGGTTGTTGGAGGAGGCCTTACAGATAGCTGTGAAAAGAACAAAAGCAAAAGGCAAAGAGAAAAGGAAAAATATACCCATTTGAATGCAGAGTTCCAAAGAATAACAAGGAGAGATAAGAAAGCCTTCCTCAGTGACCAGTGCAAAGAAACAGAGGAAAACAACACAATAGGAAAATCTAGAGATCTCTTCAAGAAAAGTAGGGATACCAAGGGAACATTTCATGCAAAGATGGGGACAAAAAAGGACAGAAATGGTATGGACCTAACAGAAGCAGAAGATATTAAGAAGAGGTGGCAAGAATACACAGATCAGATCAGATCAGTCGCTCAGTCGTGTCCGACTCTTTGCGACCCCATGAATCGCAGCACGCCAGGCCTCCCTGTCCATCACCAACTCCCGGAGGTCACTCAGACTCACATCCATCGAGTCAGTGATGCCATCCAGCCATCTCATCCTTGGTCGTCCCCTTCTCCTCTTGCCCCCAATCCCTCCCAGCATCAGAGTCTTCTCCAATGAGTCAACTCTTTGCATGAGGTGGCCAAAGTACTGGAGTTTCAGCTTTAGCATCATTCCTTCCAAAGAAATCCCAGGGCTGATCTCCTTCAGAATGGACTGGTTGGATCTCCTTGCAGTCCAAGGGACTCTCAAGAGTCTTCTCCAACACCACAGTTCAAAAGCATCAATTCTTCGGCGCTCAGCCTTCTTCACAGTCCAGCTCTCACATCCATACATGACCAAAGCAAAGACCATAGCCTTGACTAGGCGAACCTTTGTTGGCAAAGTAATGTCTCTGCTTTTGAATATGCTATCTAGGTTGGTCATAACTTTCCTTCCAAGAAGTAAGCATCTTTTAATTTCATGGCTGCAGTCACCATCTGCAGTGATTTTGGAGCCCAGAAAAACAAAGTCTGACACTGTTTCCAATGTTTCCCCATCTATTTCCCATGAAGTAATGGGACCAGATGCCATGATCTTCGTTTTCTGAATGTTGAGCTTTAAGCCAACCTATTCACTCTCCACTTTCACTTTCATCAAGAGGCTTTTTAGTTCCTCTTCACTTTCTGCCATAAGGGTGGTGTCATCTGCATATCTGAGGTTATTGATATTTCTCCCGGCAATCTTGATTCCAACTTGTGTTTCTTCCAGTCCAGCATTTCTCATGATATACTCTGCATAGAAGTTAAATAAACAGGGTGACAATATACAGCCTTGACGTACTCCTTTTCCTATTTGGAACCAGTCTGTTGTTCCATGACCAGTTCTAACTGTTGCTTCCTGACCTGCATACAGATTTCTCAAGAGGCAGATCAGGTGGTCTGGTATTCCCATCTCTTTCAGAATTTTCCACAGTTTATTGTGATCTACACAGTCAAAGGCTTTGGCATAGTCAATAAAGCAGAAATAGATGTTTTTCTGGAACTCTCTTGCTTTTTCCACGATCCAGCAGATGTTGGCAATTTGATCTCTGGTTCCTCTGCCTTTTCTAAAACCAGCTTGAACATCAGGAAGTTCACGGTTCACATATTGCTGAAGCCTGGCTTGGAGAATTTTGAGCATTACTTTACTAGCATGTGAAATGAGTACAATTGTGGGGCAGTTCGAGCATTCTTTGGCATTGCCTTTCTTTGGGATTGGGATGAAAACTGACCTTTTCCAATCTTGTGGCCACTGCTGAGTTTTCCAAATTTACTGGCATATTGAGTGCAGCACTTTCACAGCATCATCTTTCAGGATTTGGAATAGCTCCACTGGAATTCCATCACCTCCACTAGCTTTGTTGGTAGTGATGCTTTCTAAGGCCCACTTGACTTCACATTCCAGGATGTCTGGCTCTAGGTCAGTGATCACACCATCATGATTATCTGGGTTGTGAAGCTCTTTTTTGTATAGTTCTTCTGTGTATTCTTGCCACCTCTTCTTAATATCTTCTGCTTCTGTTAGGTCCATACCATTTCTGTCCTTTATCGAGCCCATCTTTGCATGAAATGTTCCTTTGGTATCTCTGATTTTCTTGAAGAGATCCCTAGTTTTTCCCATTCTGTTGTTTTCCTCTATTTCTTTGCATTGATCGCTGAAAAAGGCTTTCTTATCTCTTCTTGCTATTCTTTGGAACTCTGCATTCCAGAAGAACTATATAAAAAAGATCTTCATGACACAGATAATCATGATGGTATGATCACCAGCCTAGAGCCAGATATCCTGGAATGTGAAGTCAAGTGGGCCTTAGAAAGCATCACTACCAACAAAGCTAGTGGAGGTGATGGAATTCCAGTTGAGCTATTCCAAATCCTAAAAGATGATGCTTTGAATGTGCTATACTCAATATGCCAGCAAATTTGGAAAACTCAGCAGTGGCCACAGGACTGGAAAAGGTCAGTTTTCATTCCAGTCCCAAAGAAAGGCAATGCCAAAGAATGCTCAAACTGCCACACAATTGCACTCATCTCACACACTAGTAAAGTAATGCTCAAAATTTTCCAAGCCAGGCTTCAATGGTACGTTAACTGTGAACTTCCAGATGTTCAGGCTGAATTTAGAAAAGGCAGAGGAACCAGAGATCAGACTGCCAACATCCATTGGATCATCGAAAAAACAAGAGAGTTCCAGAAAAACATCTATTTCTGCTTTATTGACTATGCCAAAGGCTTTGACTGTGTGGATCACAACAAACTGTGGGAAATTCTGAAAGAGATGGGAATACGAGCCCACCTGACGTCCCTCTTGAGAAACCTATATGAAGGTCAGGAACTGGACATGGAACAACAGACTGGTTCCAAATAGGAAAAGGAGTATGTCAAGGCTGTATATTGTCACCCTGCTTATTTAACTTATATGCAGAGTACATCATGAGAAACACTGGGCTGGAAGAAGCACAAGCTGGAATCAAGATTGCCGGGAGAAATATCAGTAACCTCAGATATGCAGATGACACCACCCTTATGGCAGAGAGTGAAGGAGAACTGAAGAGCCTTTTGTTGAAAGTGAAAAGAGGAGAGTGAAAAAGTTGGCTTAAAGCTCAACATTCAGAAAACTAAGATCATGGTATCTGTTCCCATTACTTCATGGGAAATAGATGGGGAAATAGTGACAGACTTTTATTTTTTGGGCTCCAAAATCACAGCAAATGGTGACTGCAGCCATGAAATTCAAAGACTCTTGCTCCTTGGAAGAAAAGTTATGACCAACCTAGACAGCATATTAAGAAGCAGAGACATTACTTTACCAAAAATGTCCGTCTAGTCAAGGCTATGGTTTTTCCAGTGGTCATGTACGGATGTGAGAGTTGGACTATAAAGAAAGCTGAATGCCGAAGAATTGATGCTTTTGAACTGTGGTGTTGGAGAAGACTCTTGAGAGTCCCTTGAACTGCAAGGAGATCCATCCAGTCCATCCTAAAGGAAATCCGTCCTGAATATTCATTGGAAGGACTGATGTGGAAGCTGAAACTCCAATACTTTGGCCACCTGACGTGAAGAACTGACTCATTTGAAAAGACCCTGATACCGGGAAAGAAAGGCACAAGAAGAAAGGGAAAAAACAGAGGATGAGAGGGTTGGATGGCATCACTGACTCAATGGACATGAGTTTGAGTAAGCTCTGGGAGTTGGTGATGGACAGGGAAGCCTGGCATGCTGCAGTCCATGGGCTCACAGAATCGGACACAACTTAGCGACTGAACTAAGAGATTAAAAACATTTTTAACTAATGAAGAAATAATATGCCATCATAATAATGTGTCAAAAAATGAATATATTTTTAACATACACATAGTAATTGAATAAAATATTCTGGTTACAGAGATCTATAAGTTACTACATACAACTGAACAATCTATTTGTATAAGATAATGATGAGAACAAGTTTAAGATGGAAGCAAAGTGTGCATTTCAACTTTACTGAAATACTAGGTATTTAGAATTCCTTAACCAAGAGACTCGACACTTTCTCACCTGATACTAGTGGTTTCTGTGTATTGGACAGCCATGAGCTGAGAATTTGAGCCCTGTTTCAGAGCACCCTGAAAGAAAAGAAAATGTGTTAATGTTACATAATGAAATTATATGAAAAGTTTCCTATATTGACTCATTCTATATTTACATTTACTAAACTTCATTAAAATATTCTTAAAGTTTTTTCATGAATATTCTGACATATTAAGTTTATATAACTAAATACCAATAAAGAAATTAGAACTCATTTGGTCATATTCTGGGCTGAAAGATGTATCTTATGGACAGTAAGACATTTAAGGGACTTTCCATAAAGATTCAAGATATAGCCACAAAACTTAGTCCAAGTATCACAGGTTTTATGACCAGCTCATACAAGTATTACTGAATGTATAACAACTTAAGCCTTAGTCACTCAGGCACGACTGACTCTTTGTGATCCCATGGGCTATAGCCCACCAGGCTCCCCTGTCCATGGAATTCTCTATGCAAGAACACTGGAGTGTGTAGCCATTCCCTTCTCCAGGGGATCCTCTCCAGGGATCAAACCCAGACCCACTGCATTGCAGGGAGATTCTTACTGTCAGAGCCACCAGGGAAATCACTAACAATTTGTGTTTGTCTCAAATAATTATTTTCCCAATGAAAATTTCCTAAAGTATGAAAAGAAAGTGAAAGTCGCTCAGTCATATCAGACTCTTTGCTGACCCCTGGACTATACAGTCCATGGAATTTTCTAGGCCAGAATACTGGAGTGTGTAGCCTTTTCCTTTTCCAGGGGATTTTCCCAACCGAGGGACACATCGTCCACATTGCAGCCAGATTCTTTACCAGCTGAGCCACAAGGGAAGCCCAAAGTATGAAAGGTCCATAATATAACTAAATCTTAATGTTTACTTTTTCCAATGAGTCAACTCTTCGCATGACCCTGATGCTGGGAGGGATTAAGGACAGGAGGAGAAGGGGACAAAAGAGGATGAGATGGCTGGATGGCATCACCAACTTGTTGGACATGAGTTTGAGTGAACTCTAGGAGTTGGTTATGGACAGGGAGGCCTGGTGTGCTTTGTGTGATTCATGGGGTCACAAAGAGTCGGACTTGACTGAGCGACTGAAGTGAACTGAACTGAATGTTTACTTTGAGTAAACATGAAGATCTTCATGCCTAATAGACCTATAGACTAGTCCATCACTAAAGAGATCTCACCAGTGACTCTTTGCCTTCTGGAACTATTAGTGATCTACACAGACTATGGTAGAAACTTCTCTCCCTCTTAGCATCTACTTTGTACTATGTCTTCTTATATACCCTGGCAGCTTTGTAAACTGATCTTCAAAAAGTTTTATAAGACTATCAGAGTTCAAGAACACATTAGGAATTGACTTTACAATTACCTTGTCAGTGACTTAACTAACTTTAATCGCCAAGATTACTAACATTTGTTTGTAACTGTATCCATGCATTCTTCCTTCAGCAATCAAACTTTTATAGAATGTGCCTACTACATGTACAGGTGCTACAGAATTTGATTTCTGCCATCAAGAAACTTGTAGTGTAACTGGGAAGACAATACAGTATAATGCTAAAATACAAGAATATACAAAGGGTTAAGGGAAGAGAAGAGGGAACAATTTTGTTTGGTGATAGATGGAACCAATATGCAGGGATGAATAGAGGGCTTCCAATTCCTGGCTCTGTAACAAGTCAAGGGTCTTATTTTATGAAAAACTAATGTAGGTCTTAAATATAGTAAGTGCTCAAAAATGCATTAAACAAAAGTAAAAAGAGCATACATAAAATGAAAAGAAAAAGATATTTAAATAATAAAATATTATACTTACTGACATGTTTATCAAGTAGCAAATAAAGCCAAACTTAAACTATAGCTAGTGGATAATATATGTTTTAAAATAAACATTAAATAGCTGATGAATTTTAAATGATTTTGCTACTTTGGTCCATATGAAATAAGCACAGAAGTATGAAAAAAGCCAGACTTCTTTCCATAGACTCAGAAATGAGTGGGTAGGCTTTAAAGAAAGCTGAGTGACTTACAGAGACAGCAGGCAAACAGAAACTGAGCATGCCATTTACCTATTCAAGATTTACACCAATAAACAAAGGGACTTGTGAAAATTTGCCCATGAACTTCAACATTTTTAGCTCTGTGGACTTAGTACAAGGTTATAATCAGAACAAAAAAGTGAGACATTCACACAGACGTGAGAAAGATGTTAAAGCCTCCAATTATGTGGTGGATTTGTTTTTCCCTTTAGTTCTGTCATTTTTCTGCACTATGTTTTTGAAACTTTGTTATTTGGAGCCTATACATTTAGAATTGTTAGAACTTCTTGATTTAATGCTCCTTCTCTCAACATAAAATTTTTTTGTCTTCTGTAATATTCTCTAGCTACTTTGTTTGATTTACATAGCCACATCAGCATTCTAATACTTAGCGTTTGCACATAAAACACACTTCACCCTTTATTTTGCATCTGTCTGTGTCTTTATGCTTAAAATGTCATTTCTATATGCATATGCAAACAGCATATAGTTGAGTCTTCCCTTTTAAAAAATCTAGTTTGAAAATTTCTCCCTTTTAATTGATATGTTTAGGCCATTAACTTTAATTACTAATATAGTTGAGTTTGTTTCTACTACCCTGGTATATATTTTCTATTTATCCTAATTATTCTTTATTTGTTTATTCTTTTGGCTGAAATATACACTTTTTTAGCATTCCATTTTTACTGACGATATCACCTTTTTAGCTATTCCTTGTGCTCATTTTTAGTGGTTGCTCTAGAGATTATACTTTGATTGTTAAGCTACTAGTCTACCTTCAAATATTACTTGAACAATATAAAAACTTTATAAGAGTATAATTCCATTTATCCCCCTCCCTTTTTGTTCTTATTATCTTATATTTTACATCTAAACAAACTATAAACCCCACAACAAGCTGCTGTAAGTTTTGCTTTTAAAATAGTCTTTTTACGATCCCAAATAGCTAAAGCAATGTTGGAAAAAAAAAAATGGAGCTGGAAGAATCAGGGTCCCTGACTTCAGGCTATACTATAAAGCTATGGTCATCAAGAGAGTATGACACTGGCACAAAAATAGAAATATTGATCAATGGAACAGGACAGAAAACCCAGAAATGAACCCATGCACCTATGGTGAATTTATGACAAAAGAGGCAAGAATACACAGTATTAAAAAAACAGTCTCTTCAACAAATGGTGCTGGGAAAATAAGACCACTACATGGAAAAAGATGAAATAAGATCATTCTTTACTACCATACATGAAAATAAGCTCAAAATAGATTAAAGGCCTAAATGTGAGACTGGACACTATAAAAGTACTAGAGGAAAACATAGGCAGAAGACTCTGACAGAAATCGCAGCAGTATATTTTTCAATCTGTCTCCCACAATAATGGAAATACAAACAAAAATAAACAAATGACACCTACCTAAACTCAAAAGCTTTTACACAGAAAAGGAAACAGTAAACAAGACAAAAGACAACCCATAGATTGGGAGAAAATATTTACAAATGATGTGACTGACAAGGGATTAGTCTCCAAAATTTACAAACAGCATGATGGTTAACAGCATCAAAACAAACAATCCAATCAAAAAATGGGCAGAAGACCTAAATAGACATTTCTCCAGTGAAGACATAGAGATGGTCAAGAGGCACCTGAAAAGATGTTCAACACTGTTAATTATCAACATGGCTACCATCGAAAAATCCACAAACAATAAATGCTAGAGAAGGTGCAGAGAGAAGGGAACCCTCCTACACTGTTGTGGAAATTTAAATTGGTATAGTCAGTGTGAAGAACAGTATGGAGGTTCCTTAAAGAACTAAAACAGAGCTACCATATGACCCTGCAACCCCACTCCTGGGGATATATCTGGAGAAAAACATGATCTCAAACGATACATGCACCCCAATGTTCATTGCAGCACTGTTTACAACAGCCAAGCCATGGAAGCAACCTACATGTCCATCAACAGAGGGATGAATAAAGCAGATGGGGTACACATATACACTGGAATATTACTTAGCCATTAAAAAGAATGAACAATGCCATTTTGCAGCAACACGGATGGACCTAGAGATTGTCATAGTGAGTGAAGCTAAGTGACATCCCTTATATGTGAAATCTTTTTTTCTAAAAAGACATGATAAAAATGAACTTACAAAACGGAAAGACATTCAGACTTAGAAAATGGGTAAAGGGCTAGTTAGGGAGCTTGGCATGGACATGTACACGCTGCTATATTTAACATGGATAACCAACAAGGACCTACTGTGCATATAGCACATGGAACTCTGCTCAGTGTCATGTGGCAGCCTGGATGCCATCCCGGGGAAGTCTGAGGGAGAACGGATACATGCATATGTATGGCTGAGCCCCTTCGTTGCTCACCTGAAACTATCACATTTTTAATCGGCTATGCTATGCTATGCTAAGTCACTTCAGTTGTGTCCGACTCTGTGTGACCCCATAGACGGCAGCCCACCAGGCTCTCCTGCCCCTGGGATTCTCCAGGCAAGAACACTGGAGTGGGTTGCCATTTCCTTCTCCAATGCATGAAAATGAAAAGAGAAAGTGAGGTCGCTCAGTCATGTCCGACTCTTAGCGACCCCATGGACTGCAGCCTACCAGGCTCCTCCATCCGTGGGATTTTCCAGGCAAGAGTACTGGAGTGGGGTGCCATTGCCTTCTCCGTTAATCGGCTATACTCCAATACAAAATAAAAGTTTTTTTTTTAAGATAATAGTCTTTTAAAGACTTTGATATACACAAATAAAATAAAGATACTAAAACAAACAAACAAAAAAAAAAACAGCCATTTATTTTTATCCAGATATTTACCCATTGTGGTGCTTTTCACTCCTGATAATCTGGTGTTCTGTCTGGTACCATTTCCCTTAGTCTGAAAAACTCATGTTAGTATTTCTTACAGTGCAGATCTTCTGGAGATAAATTATCTCAGTTTTTATCTGTCTGAAAATGTCTTTATTTTGCCTTCATTTGGAATGATATTTTTACTAATTTGCTCCTTTATCTTTTCTAATAACTCACAGTCCAGGAAGAGGGTAGAATTATGAAATGGGACAAATCAAATCAAGAATATATGGCTTAGAGATGACAGAATCTTTGCACAAGAAGGTTCAAATTAGCAAAGAAGACTAAGCAGAGTAGACACAGGTTTTGTATACTAAGAAAGAAAACCAGATGAATTCTTTATATGCTTCGGTATCAACAACAGCCAGAGAAGGCAATGGCACCCCACTCCAGTACTCTTGCCTGGAAAATCCCATGGACAGAGGAGCCTGGTAGGCTGCAGTCCACGGGGTCGCTAGGAGTCGGACATGTGAAAAGTCAAAGTGAAGTCGCTCAGTCGTGTCCGACTCTTAGCGACCCCACGGACTGGAGCCTACCTGGCTCCTCCGTCCATGGG
Source organism: Tragelaphus eurycerus (assembly GCA_935064755.1). NCBI lineage: Eukaryota > Metazoa > Chordata > Mammalia > Artiodactyla > Bovidae > Tragelaphus > Tragelaphus eurycerus. The sequence continues at coordinate 383,242 of CAKXYN010000095.1, read as the reverse complement.
ATTTTCCAGGCAAAAGTACTGGGGTGGGGTGCCATTGCCTTCCCCGAGATATAATTTAGGCTCTATCAATAATACTCACTTACTCCAGATTTGGAAAACAGAGGGAGACAGAGTTCATTTTTTTTCTCTGGCCATGGAGGCAGCTAATGCATAGGCTTTGGCACATGTGAGTTTTGGCAGTACTAGACATTGTATTTGGAGAAGGCAATGGCACCCTACTCCAGTACTCTTGCCTGGAAAATCCCATGGACGGAGGAGCCTGGTAGGCTGCAGTCCATGGGGTCGCTAAGAGTCGGACACGACTGAGCAACTTCACTTTCACTTTTTACTTTCATGCATTGGAGAAGGAAATGGCGACCCACTCCAGTATTCTTGCCTGGAGAATCCCAGGGACAGAGGAGCCTATTGGGCTGCCGTCTATGGGGTGTCACAGAGTCAGACACGACTGAAGCGACTTAGCAGCAGACATTGTATTCCAATGTGAGTAAGCAGCTTTGGGACTTTGAGGTAACTATGACATTAGTAATGATTGCCTGTGGCCTCCAGAAGTACTACCAACAAATAAAGTTGCTATAATATGTGAACAAAAGGTGAGTGGCCCAGAGAAACACACACTGGATAATCAGAGACTCTAGATGTCAGAGCTTAAGCTCATTTAGACTAACTCTCATTATTTTATAGATGAAAACAGTCCCTTAATGGTTAAAAGTTCATGTTTCTCAATATCCTTTTAATGTACTTTAGAACATGCATACTGCTTCCAATTAGTTTCCAAATAATCAAATAGTTAAGGCATTCCATTAGCATATCCATTAGCTTCCCTTGTGGCTCAGCTGGTAAAGAATCTGCCTGCAATGCAGGACACCTGGGTTCAATCCCTGGGTTGGGAAGATCCCCTGGAAAAGGGAACGGCTACCCACTCCAGTATTCTAACCTGGAGAATTCCATGGACTATACAGTCCATGGGGTTGCAAAGAGTCGGATGTGACTTTTACTTTCACTTTATCTTCCCTGGTGGCTGATGGTAAAGCATTTGCCTGCAATGCGGGAGACCTGGGTTCGATCCCTGGGTCGGGAAGATCCCTGGATTAGGAAATGGCAACCCACTCCAGTACTATTGCCTGAAAATCCCATGGATGGAGGAGCCTGGTAGGCTACAGTCCATGGGGTAGCAAAAGACTCAGATACGATTGAGCAACTTCACGTTATTAGCATATAACCAGGTAAAGCTGGTGAAACATATCCCATCCCAAAATGAAACATCTTGATTCTTACAGCTACTCCATTTCTCTGTTTCCATTAATGGGGATCATCCTGAAGTAATTTTCTCATTTTATTTTTACTTCCTGAACCCACATCAATGAGCCTTTTGTCATTACCACTCTACAATGAGACAACTTTCGTCAGTCTCTTGATGCTTAGTCCCTAAATTGTGTACAATTCTTTTGCTAACCCATGGACTGGAGCCTGCCAGGCTCCTCTGTCCATGGGATTTCCCAGGCAAGAGTACTGGAGTGGGCTGCAATTTCCTTCTCCTTGGGATCTTTCTGACCCAGGGATCGAACGTGGGTCTTCAGCACTGCAGGAGACTCTTTACCGTCTGTGCCACCAAGGAAGCTTTTAATCCAGCTTTATTCCACTTCTTGATGTTCCTCAAATACATAAACTGTTTCCTCCTGAGGGTCACTAATACTTTCTATTCTCTTGCTTTGGAAGCTGTTTTTCCAGGTTTTCTCCTAGATCTTTACATTATTTGCTCCTCCATTTTCTGCCTATGGCAAAAGCAGTGTTCTCACCAAAACCCTTTTCTTCCCAAGCACACAGGAAAACTACATTTGCCAAACCTACTGCAGGGGAGATTAGGAAAAGTGACAGTTTTAGTCAACTGAACAGTGGCTAAGGCCATGCCTTATCCCTAAAATATTTTGCATAATTTTCCAAACTTTCTTCCCCAACATCCAAAGCTAGAAGCAAAGGATTTCAAGTTGCTGAGGCCACAATGTGGAAGAACCTGGATTCCTTAATCACTGTTTGGAGGAAAGCCATTCTAGAGAGCTATCTCAAACTCTGAGTGGGTGAGAAGCAAATTTCCATTCCAATCGGCTACTGAGATTTTGAGGCCAGCTGCTGTTGTTTGGTTGCTAAGTCGTGCCCAACTCTTTGTGACCCCCATGAACTGCAGCATGCTAGACTTGTGACAGCTGGTAATAATTACCTTAACAATACCTTACTCAAGTGGAATTTCTTTAGAGAAGGCTTCTCTTACCATCCAAACTAAAATTGCCACTCACCTCTCAATTCAAACTCTAGCCCTGTTTTTTCCTTTAAAGAGTCAGTGAGTCAAAGTTGCTCAGTTGGGTCTGACTCTGCAACACCATGGATTGTAGCTCACCAGGACCCTCTGTCCATGGAATTTTCCAGGCAAGAAAACTGGGGTGGTTTGCCATTCCCTTCACCAGGGAGTCTTCCCGACCCAGGGATCCAACCCAGGTTTCCTACATTGCAGGCAGATTCTTTCCTGAGCCACCAGGAAAGCCCTTTAATTCTGAATGTATTTAAATATTTATTTATTTAAGTTAATCTTTTCCCTCGTGATGAGAACTTTAAAGATCCATTCTCAGATTTCCCTGGTGGTACAGTGGATAAGCATCTGTCTGCCATCTACTGTAGAGCACATGGAAATCTGCTCAATGTTATGTGGCAGCCTGGATGGGAGAGGGGATTGGGGAAAGATGGATACATGAATGACTGAGTCCCTTTGCTGTTTACCTGAAACTATCACAACATTAATCTACTATGCCCCACTACAAAATAAAAAATTTAAAAAAAAAAGAATCCACCTGCCAACTCAACAAACACAGGTTTTACCGCTGGTCAGGGAAGATTCCACAGGCTGCGGAGCAACTAAGTGCCTGTATCACAACTATGAGTTCACGTGCTGTGCCTATTGAAGCCAGCGCCTGGAGCCTGTGCTCTGCAACAGGAGAAGCCACTGCAACGAGAAGTCTGCACACCAACACTAGAGAAGAGCTCCTCCTCTCCGCAACCAGAGAAAGCCTGTGAGCAGCAACGAAGACCCAGCACAACCAAAAATACAGAAGATCCATTCTCTTCCAATTTTCAAATAGACACTACAGAATTATTAACTAAGGTTACCATGTAGTGAGCTACATCCCTATGGCTTCTTTATTTCGTAACTATAAGTTTGAAGCCTCCACCCACCACCTCTGGCAACCACCATGAGTTTGATGTGTTTTTTAAGATTCCACATGTAAATGAGATCATACAGTATTTATCTTTTCTGGGTCTGACTTATTTCACTTGACTTGTTTATAGTTTATCTTTCCCATTAGAATGTAAGTTCCATGAAGGCAGGGACTCTGTCGTACTCTCTACTATATTCCCAAAGTCCAGAATAGCACCTGGCCCATTATTACTAGGAACATTTGTTAGGAGCTTGCAATGTGTCAATCTAAGTAATTCAGAAGTAGTATTAGATACTGGAATGACAGAAAGACTATAAATGTGCTTTGTGGTAAAAAACAAACAAAAAAAAAGAAGCCCAGCTAAACAGGTTCTAAATAAGAGCTGTCAATAACCCATAGTGCTGCAAGTCTAAATACAAAAATGCTCTCCATGGAGATGTGCCTTCAATCCCAAGCTGTCCTACATTTGAAAAGTTCTAAGAGCAGAGGAGATAAACAGTATCATTTGTTAAGTTTTTTGTGCCAAGAACAGCTGATGCAGATCCATGCAAATTTGAGAGCCAGAGCAGGAAAGAGCACCATGCCTGAACAGGAAGCACTCACGCTATAAAACCTAAATGAGTGTTGTGAAACCTGGGAGGAGGGCTTCAGTGGCCATGGCAGCTGCACCAGTAGCAGCAGGAGGCAGCAGGAAATGGTTAAAGTTCAAGCTTCCCAAGTCATCCAGGGAAGACAGCAACCCACCTGCAGGAAGCCTTCTAACAAGTATGCCAAGTGAGAGTCTTAATCGGGAAAGTGTTAGTAGTTCAGCAGGGTCTAACTCTTAGCAATCCCGTGGACTGTAGCCTGCCAGGCTCCTCTGTTCACGGAATTCTCCCAGCAAGATACTGGAGTGGGTTGCCATTTCCTTCTCCAGGGGATCATCCCAACCCAAGGATTGAACCTGGGTCTCCTGTATTGCAGGTAGATTCTTTACTATCTCAGCCAGCAAGGAAGCCCACAAATATGCCAACTGTTGTTAAAGACAAGCAGAAACAAACCTGAAGAATACGAGTTTTCTGTTGATTATTCGTCATTCTTCTTGACTTGGTCCTTTCCACTTCATGCCTATGAACCCATCCTCGAAGTTCATGATTTAACCTATAAAATAGCTTAACTGATTAAACATATTTCATAGAAACAGATGTTTCACCTTTTATTGGAAAGGAATTTAATCATGTTCTGAGGTTCTGAAAAGCATTCCAAATGCCTAATGATGCAATATTCCTTTGACTTAAGAAAGCGAAGACACTTAATGTTAGTTGTTTTTAATGACTTGCATTTTTATATGGTAGTCTCCTCAATCATGAGTTCAAAGTTCAAAGAAAATCATAGCTAAATACCTGCCAAACATAAATACTAAATGCAAAAGTTTTTCCACAACAAAAGTATTTCTGTTTGTGCTCTTGGACTATGTACACACAAATACTGGAGAGCACAGAACAAGTCATAGGATCCTAACCACAATGGATGCGTCAAGGCCTTTGAAACTCATGTTCTTTGGGGAGAAGAAAAAGAATCAATCAACTGCTCAGGAAGAGAATTTTTAAGGCACTATAATCCAAATTTTCCAAAACTGAAAAAAAAATTTTTAAGACCAGTTCAAATATAATTTCCCTTTATTTTGCTTACTTTTTAAAGCAGTTGTGGAGATGTCAGACTATACTCACTTTTCTACAGTTGATTACTACATACCACACACACACACACACACAAAATAACTGAAGCAGTTTTTAAGGTGTGGAGATAGGATCCAAAAATCACAGGAAAAAAAAATTCAAGGGAAGAGTAAATAAAAAAAAATACACTAATGTGAAAATGATTCCAGGATCACATACCTTCAAATTACTTCCTTCCTAATTTGAAGGAAAAGGTACCTTCCAATATGAATGTTACCACCTGCAAATCTAACACTTACCCTGAATTTTTAAATTAATATCATTCTTCAGTTTTCAAATAAGACATATTTAAGCATACAACTCCCATATAATCATATAAAATAGACCCAACAGCCCCTTTATCAGGTTGGTGGGGAAACTGAACAATTGATATGCCTGCCTATGGTTATACAAGAAATAATTCAGAGTTTTCTCAGGTATTTGGTTAATCTGAATTAATATCTTTCTGGGTTCCACAGCTAAGCACAGGAACCCAATCAGCTATATCTGTAACAACTGACAACACTCACCTGAGAGATTCTGTTGTGTTTATCAGGGGCTGACAGGGAGGCGGAGGAATATAGAGTAATGGTTCTTCAGTTAGCACCATCAGGGCTTTGTCATTTGAAACAGAATGGTCATATCTGAAACATAAATGTACAAAATGTGTTGCCTTGTGTCTTATACTCCTAAGAAGAAGTTTGCTATAAGAAAGTCATTGCTAGTATTGTTTTCAGGGAAATAAAAATATAAATCAGTACAGTCCTACTATACAGCAGAGAACTATATTCAGTATCCTATGATAAATCATAATGGAAAAGAATGTTAAAAAGGAATGTGTGTGTGTACCCACAGCACTAATACAATACTGTAAATCAACTATACTTCTGTACTTCAATAAAAACATTTTTGTAAATATTTTAAATAGAATATACTGCAAGCAAGAAGTGAATGCGATTTAAAATGGAGAGAAATATATAACATATAGCACAAACATCATTTTGCAATTTTCTAAAGAGATTATCAGGGTAGTTCACATTTACTGCCCAACTATTAAGTACTTAAAACTAGAGATATAATGATAACACATAGTTCACGTCTTCAATGAACTCAAGGCATACTCAGTGATGCTGGAACACAGGAGGTAACTCAGTAAGAAGCTAAACGGGGAGAAAGACCCACGGATGGGCAGGAAAGACTGATGACTGACAGTGAAGTATTATGTAACCAGAGGACTGAAGTTTGTGCTCATTCTCAACACTGTGACATGAGAACTGAATAGTCTCCTTAAAAGAGTGTCTGTGTATATATCCCAGTGTTCATTACAGCACTATTTGCGATAGCCAGCACATGGAAGCAACCTAGATGCCCACTGACAGATGAACAGACAAAGGAGCTGTGGCACATATAGACAATAAAATATTACTCGGCCATAAAAAGGAACATGTTTCGGTCAGTGTCCTAGTGAAGTGGATAAATCTAGAGTCTGTTATACAGTGACATAAGTCAGAAATAGAAAAATAAATATCATGTATCAATGCATATGTATGGAATCTAGAAAAAAAAACAGTACTGATAAACCTCTTTACAGGGTAGGAATAGAGACTCAGACGGAAAAAACAGACTTTGGACGCAGTGGGGGAAGGAGCAGATAGGACAGATTGAGAGAGCAGCACTGAGACCTATATGGTGCAGTACGTGAAACAGCTAATGGGAAGTGGCTGTGTACCACCGGGAGCTCTACACGGTGCTCTGCGACAGCCTTGAGGGCGGGGGAGGCTGGAGGGGGCAGGGGGAGGTTCAAGAGGGAGGGACATACATATACTTATGACTGATTCGTGCTGTTGTATGGAAGAAACCAATACAATACTGTAAAACAATTATCCTCCAATTAATAATAATTTAAAAAAAATCTGTGTGTGGTAGGGGAAAGGAAAAGCATAAAATACTTGGCAGGAGAAAAGTAAAAGCCTTGAAAAGTTAAATATTAGAATCAGGGAGGAATCCCTAATAAAACACCTGACTGACATTAACCAATTATTCCATTAGCTTTAAAAAATATACTTTCCTAATCATCACAGTGATCTATATCATGTGAATTCATATCCAGAGTGTGATGTAGTGAGCAAAATGTGGTTTGAAAATCCTAATCAGATCCTAATCTGAGTTGAGGATATTATTGCTATTTATTCCCGTCAGTCTGCTATTTTAACCTTTCTTACTAAGAAATCTGAATTCTGTCTTGAATTTCTTTATATACAATACTCTGGATTTAGAAAACTAGATTTATTAAAATTCAAAAAGAAAAACACAAAATTGGACATGGCTAGATTTGTGCTTTTCAATCAACAATAGATATTTTTTGAATACCAACTATGTGCCAGATACTGTGCTGCTGCTACTGCTGCTGCTAAGTCGCTTCAGTCATGTCCAACTCTGTGCAACCCCATAGACGGCAGCCCACCAGGCTCCCCCGTCCCTGGGATTCTCCAGGCAAGAACACTGGAGTGGGTAGATACTGTGCTAGGTGATGGAATTCCAACAGGGAACAGGGAAATGAAGTTCAATCCTCCATGATCTTGATGGAGAAGATGGACCAAATACAAGAAAACAAACACATGGAATAAATCCAAACTGAGCTAAGAGCTATGAAAAAAGCATATGGTTGAGATAGAAAACCAAACGACAATGTCTACTTCAGATAAAATGGTCCGAGAAGGAGATGGTATTTAAGACAAGGCGTAGAGGATGACAAGAAGCCAAACCTATAAAAACTGGGGGAAGAGTGTTCTAGATAGAGGCAGGTGGGAAAAGGGAGGCTTTATGGAATTAAGGAAAACTCACCAGCTGAAAAGTTGTAAGCAAGTGAGGGAGGCACAAGATATTTGCAAAGATGGAGACCAGTCATGATAAGGAGTTACTAAATGTAGTAAGAAGCCACAAGAAGGTGTTAGGTAGAGAAGTGATATATTTTTAATTTATATGTATCCCTTGCTATTGTACCAAAATCAGTTTTGATTGAGGCAACAGGGGAAGTTGGGAGACCAGTTAGAGTGGAAGACCACTCTGCCTTGCACTTGGTAAACTCTGTTAGGAGAGATCAATAGCAATCTGGGCAAGAGCTGAAGATACTATGACTAAGGTGGTGGAAGTGAAGATAAAAAATGAACCAATTCAAGATAATATTTGGAAAGAATATCAATAGCACTTGTTGAAAGGGAGGAACCAGGGTTTCTGGCTTGAGCAACAGAAACGACGAAGCATACTGTACAGAAGCAGGTGGAACTAGAATATGGAAAAGGACCTAGAGTTTCACTGTGCAGGTGTTAAGTTCGAAATGTTAAGATAAGTGAAGGAAGTACTGGATATGTGACTTTGGAGACTCAGAAATCTGGACAGGAAATCAAAGAGAGTCATCAGGATATATAGAAATGGACTGTGTGCTAAATTATGGCATAAAGGAAAAAAAAAAGTTCACAGTTCTACACTTTAGGATTTGGATAAAAGAGGAGCCTACGAAGATGAAGCAGAGCCAATGAAAACAGAGGAAACAAAACTGCAGCAATACTAAAGGAGAAAACTTCAAGAAGGGGTGATCTATACAGCCAAACGCTGAGGCAAGATCAAGATAGAGGTTTTCACTGGATTGACGATGCTAAAATCACTGGCCACCTTGACAAAAATAATTTTTGCAGTGTGGAAAACTAAGTTTAGATAAAACTTAAAGACTTCTAACTATGCCACATACAAGTGGGAAAAAGCAACAGCAGAGAGTACATACACCATTCTTCCCTGCAGTTGTACCAGAAACATTCTTGATACCCTTTCTTCTGCCTACTGGGGTTGTTATTCAGAATAAAACAGCCATTGTGGTACACAAGTAATGAACGCACACACAAAAGGAAATCAGCTCAAATTAACTGTTGTGGGAGAAGAAAAAAACTCTGCCTTGCACTTGGTAAATTCTGAATGCTTTTAAGAAGCCAGAGATTGTTTGCCACACACACACACACACACACACACACACACACACACACACAAAACCACCTACTAAGACCAAAGATTTTTATATATGTGCTATTTAAAAATCAGGTCTGAATACTCACAAAAATACAAACACTGAAGTCAAGTTCATCAAAAAAGTCTAGAACTACTTTTGAAACTATAAATCTGATTTATAATTTTATTTCCATGTGATAAACTCTAGTAATGATTTCTGCACATGTGTGCTGACTGGTTTTGTTCTATTAGCCAAAAATATTCTTTGGAAAAGGAAACAAAAAAAATCTGATAGGAGAAATATTATATCAGGAAAGGGACTGCTGCTGCTGCTAAGTCGCTTCAGTCGTGTCCGACTCTGTGCGACCCCATAGACGGCAGCCCACCAGGCTCACCCATCCCTGGGATTCTCCGGGCAAGAATACTGGAGTGGGTTGCCATTTCCTTCTCCAGTGCATGAAGAAAGTGAACAGTGGAAGTGAAGTTGCTCAGTCGTGTCCGACTCTTCCCGACCCCATGGGCTGCAGCCCACCAGGCTTCTTCGTCCATGGGATTTCCCAGGCAAGAGTACTGGAGTGGGGTGCCATTGCCTTCTCTGAGCAAAGGGACTAGGTGGAATTGAAGAAGAAAGAAAAGGGAGAACCTAAGCCAACATGGAATCTGGAAACAATGATATCCACACTACTCCTGACATGGTCAGAGTTCCAGACTGCCTGCAAACCATTCCATACCAATAGAAAAAATTTCAATAAATAAATCACTGCAATAAAGTGCAGTATTAAGGAGCTACAGCTAATGAGAATTCCTGGAACAAATACTAGTTCTGGCTGATGCCTTCGAAGTTGATGCCTTCATCCAAGAAGTCCTGATTTATACCTGACGTGATGACATAATTATTACACTGGTACACTAGTACTAGTAGCTGAAGCTCCAATTCTTTGGCCACCTGATGCAAAAAAGTGACTCATTAGAAAAGAGCCTGACGCTGGGAAAGACTGAAGGCAGGAGGAGAAGGGGACGACAGAGGATGAGATGGTTGGATGGCACCACCGAGTCGATGGACATGAATTGAACAAGCTCCAGGAGTTGGTGATGGACAGGGAGGCCTGGTGTGCTGCAGTCCATGGAGTCACAAAGAGTCTGACATGACTGAGCGACTGAACTGACGGACTGATGCTAGTACTAGCTTTCATTATTAAAAGTCTCTCGGTTTGGTTGACAGATTATATGGTCATCTTATATACCACACATTTCTAAGACTGAAAAAATATATGCAGTTAATTATTAAATGATAGACAAGTGTAATATTATAAATTACAAGATTAGAATCTACTCCTTTTTTATTGGAACCAGTTCTCATTTAGTATATAAAATAATAAAAGAAAGAATATCAAATTAATGGGCTAACACCTAAATCTACCAAATGGCTCAATAATAATCTTAGGTATTTCGATAGAGACTTGCATATAACCAAGAATCAATAATCATTTCCATTTTTTATTAAGACCAGTAACCTATTAATAGATTATGCACAAGCAATGGAGGCTCTGGGTCAGGGACAGAGAGATGGCTTGCACTTCACGCATTATTTTGAAAGCTGATAAATTACAGCCTAAAAGTCATTCAGACCTCTAGTCAGAGCTAATACGATCAAAGGACTGTGCTTTCCATGAACCACCATATTATTTTACTCTAACATGGACAAGTAACTGAAGGCTTTTATTTATTGTAGTTCGTGAAAAATACAAAATATTTTTATAAAGCTTACCTGAACAGTAATTTCAGGTGTCTAATTCCATTCTGTTTTTAGCAACAAGCTATATAACGTAAGTGGTGTACTCTCAACTCTCATAAATCCAAAGACTATGAAAAATGTAACTTTTGCTGGATCTTATGTAGACAACAACAGAACTCAAAACTACAACATATGCAGGGCTAACTTGGAAAAATTATTTAGTAAATTAAAAATACTATTATTATTAAACTCCAGTAATGTTCAGGGAGACTTATACAATCACTAAGATCAGTATTTCAGAAGTACGGCTAATTTGGGCATGTAAAAAAGGCAGGAAATGTTAGGTGTCCAACATCTATCATGTTCCATGTTGCATTACAGTCACTACCATACAAATTCTTTGGATCATCTGCCGTATTTAGCACAGTATTTTGCACGCTGCAGATTCTTTAAAAAAGTGAATACTAGCATTTTTTTCCAGGAAGACTAAATGAAGACAAGACTGAAAGACTACGGTAATACTCTCATTTTAAGTGGTATGGGTATAACAGAGTAAAAATCAGAAGAATGATTCCCCTATGGCCTTTGGCCTGTAAAACCTTAGAGAGTTAAGAGTAATCAAATCTTTAATGATTTTCAAGCATTATTCTGGGCCATGGTTGCCACACTATAACCTCCCTTTGCCTTGTAATTCAAGGACTTAGCTCCACTTGACTCTAATAAAAATAATGTTTATCAAAAACATTTCTGAAAAGGGCCACTATAACCTTCTTCTACTTGCCATAAGGCAAAAATTATATTTTCATACAGTTACTATTTCTAAGCTATATGGAAATTTATGAAGACAGAATTAAATTATAACAACAAAAAGAGATTCAATAAAAAATCACAATCAGATCAGATCAGATCAGATCAGATCAGTCGCTCAGTTGTGTCCGACTCTTTGCGACCCCATGAACTGCAGCACGCCAGGCCTCCCTATCCATCACCAGCTCTCGGAGGTCACTCAGACTCACATTCATCGAGTCAGTGATGCCATCCAGCCATCTCATCCTCTGTCGTCCCCTTCTCCTCCTGCCCTCAATCCCTCCCAGGATCACAATAAACAAGTATAAATGATTTTATCTAATAACTGCAAATGGGTTCAGCCATATCATTCCACCAAATCATATCCATCACAGATGATAAAGTAACAAATATTACACTATATGTATAAACATATGACAGTAAAATAACCATATTAAAGCACTACAAACAATATACCACGTGTAATATATAATGTATGTGTTTCAATGCATATACTAGTACACACAAACTGAGATTTTAAGGTCCCAACTCTACAAGAATTCTAAAACTGGGACTTTTTTAAAAATGAAATTTACCCTTAGAACTGATCTTTGTAAACTTTACAAACATCCTTGTAATTTGTTTGCTCTACTAGTTGAAATTGTGTATAAACAATTCAGATATAAATCTAACCTGTAGCTGTTTTTCTCGATGATATCATCCGATGTGTCTTGCTCCTCTTTAGCAGAAAATCCTAGAAGATGCCTCCTTTGATTTGTAGGGTTCACACTAGGATTCATTCTCTTGGAATCTTGTTCCAACATGCTGAAAATGTTAAAATGTTAGCAAATAAGTGAAAAAAAAATTTGTCATACATATGCACACTACATGTAGCTCTGAAGCAAGTCAGAATTCTGTACACACAGCAAGAATACTAGGTATAGAGGCAAGTCAAAGCAGCTTACTGATACGGTCAAATCCCTAGCTCGGCATCCTGTACACACATGAAAAACAATTCTGAAAATAATTTTTCTAACTATAGAAGTACATTATAAACTGTTTTAAAAAGTCAGTATTCTATATGCTTTAAACTATGAATATATCCCTGGAGAAGGACATAGCAACCCACTCCAGTATTCTTGCCTGGAGAATTCCATGGACAAAGGAGCCTGGCAGGGTACACTCCATGGGGTCGCAAAGAGTTGGACACAACTGAGTGACTTAGCATGTGAATATACATATATATATATAAAGTAAAAATAGGTACAATGTACATATAAACAAATTCTAAACTCAGATAATAACTAGAATAAGAAGTCTTCCTCGATGCTTCAGACTGATGTTTTCAAAAAGAAATACTTTAAATGAAACGGGAATTATTCTCTTTATCAACAATCAAATTCACTAGATTTTCACCATCCCAGAAGGCAGGCTATCAAATAAAGTTAACAGAAATTTTTAAAATGTTTATTTACTCCTTTCTCTTCACTCTCCCTAAATCTTTCTGTATGTATCTGGGGCAATTAACACTTTTAACTAAATAATCAAGGGCTTAGAAATCTGGCTCATTGATATGATATCTTGTATGTTTAATTTTACAGTGCCACATATATAACTTATACTAGTCAAAATCTTCCTGAAATTCAACACAAAGTGAATTCCCTTAGGGAAGCACAGAAGAAGGGATAGCAGATGCTATTTAGAGGGATGAAGTGTAGGAAGCAAATAAGGCTGATGAGAGGGTCACAGTTAAGGGCCCTGAGATTCTAAGAGAAAAGGAGTTCTTTATGGTGTAGTACTTTGCCTCCAGATTTGGAGAAAGGGATGTTAGGTGGAAGGAAAAAGCATGCGTATCACTCTAGAATCTTTTCCTGATGTCTTGTTATATTCCCCTTCAATTCTTCATTCCTAGAGCCACCATCATCCAGTGTTTCTTACATGGTGTGCGTGGCACGCTGGCATACTACAGACTCTTTAGAGGTGTACCACCAAATGATGGTCATGGTGTAAAATCTAATTCTGCTACAACTGAGGCTCCATTTTGTTACAACTGTATCTTTCAGAAAGAATGTTCACCTGAGTGGTCAGGAGCAGTATAAACCCTGCTACAGATGAGATAAAAGGCTGTGGAATATCCAACTAAACTTACGAAAACTTAGCCTGGTGAATATTTTAGAAAACATGAGATAAGCAGTAAACAAAAACAATTTTGTAGGGATGCCAAATGAAGTGTGATGATAACTGTAGGGTTTACTTTTTAATCCTTTCAAGGGTGATGTCAAAAAGTCTACTTAGGAAAGTAAGCCTAAACAAAATCAAAGGTAAATACTGCCCCACCCCCCAGGACTTCCCTGGTGGCTCAGTGGTAAAGAATCCGCTTGCTACCCTGGAGACATAGATTTAGGCCCTGATCTGCGAACATCCCACATGCTGCAGAGCAACTAAGCCCAAGCACCACAACTACTGAGCCCAGGTACTGAAGCCCAGACACCTGAGAGCCCACGCCCCAGGACAAGACATGCCGTTACAACGAGAAGCCTGTGCCCCACAACTAGAGAGCAGCCTCCACTCTCTGCAACTAGAGAAAAGCCTGCCCAGCAACAGAGACCCAGCACAGCCCAAAATAAACAAAATAAAATTATTTTTTAAAAAAGAACTTACCCCAGTTTACAGAATTAATTCACCTCCTATCAACCTACATTTCTATTGCATTTGTGAAATATCCACATGATAACATTCCTGTTTGGTGGAAGTACTCCATCAATTTCACCAATGACTAGGAGAAACTCTACCACTGTAACTATTTAAGAATTGCGTCTGAAGTCCACTCACATTTCTACTGGATAGTGTTGAGCTAAAAGCTCCTAGGAAGGAACAGGGTTTGGGAGAGGAGCAAATTCTGGGTGTCCCTCCCTGCAATTCACTTCAATAGGGTCCTCTTTTTTTTTTTTTTTTTAAACTAAAAATGTTTTAACTAGTATCACTGGTCTTGGTACACGTTCTGGACTCTGGCTATTCAGAACATACCTAATAAGCAAGGCTTCTTCCCATATCCAAAGAAACCTAACACCCCTCAGCCCTCACATCAGGCTTTCTTTTTCATGGCTGTAGTTTCTTCCTCATGTTCCTCTTTACAGTACAGTCTTAGGTCCCTTCAGCTTATGTGGTCACTCCCCCTCAATATGCTTCTCAGAGATGATGTCCAGAAATGGCCACAGCACTTCTCAGGTGGTATGACCACTACAGGACAGAACAGGGTAATTCCTTCCCATGTTGTAAATATTATTCTTCCACCAATGCAGCCTAATATCACACAGGTTTGTTTGGCAGTTACATCAGACTCTATATTGAGTTGGTTTAATTAAAATTCCAACTCTTCTCACAAACTGACTGGACTATTACCCTCCCTTCCCTTCCCTTCCCTTCCCCTCCCACTTCAATTTAGAATTTACATAATTGAGCTTTGTGATCCAGCTGAATAATTTACATTAATTCCCTTTAAAATATAATTCAAGAACTTTTCAGATCCTAATTAGCAACAGAAATTGCATGCTCCCAGGCAGCACCTTCTAAGTTTATAAAAACATAAGTAAAACACTTATGAATTAATCATATCTCCTAGTCCAAAATCCCTGTCTTGACCATAGGGATATTACAAGACTGTTAAACATTCTCCTAAGATGCAAATGCAGTATAACAGCAGCTACCATTTTCTGAGCACCTTCTATGTACTAAGGAATGAAAGCTCAAAGAAAGTTGAGGCTCAAGAGTTTAAAGTTTGCCAAAGGTCATGCTGTGATATGGTGATTTATAAAAAGAAATATATATTTGGTGGCAACATTTTTCTAGCCCAGAGCTCCTAACATCCTTGTGAATTCCCCAAGTGATGAGACCCATAAAGGTGCCATACGCTATGTTAATGAGGTGACTCTGGAAGGCCCTTAGGTTGCCTAAGGATGGGGGTTAGTTCCCAGAGGAATCAGTCATAGAATACAGAGTTTGAACTTTGAGTCCCAACTCGCACCCCCACCTCCAGGAAAGGGAAAGGGACTAGAGATTAGGTTGAATCACCAATGGCCAAATGACTTAATCAACCATGTCTCTGTCATGAAGCCTCCATAAAAACCCAAAATGAAGGGATTCAGGGAGCATCTGGGTTGGTGAAGATTCAGAGACAGTGGTGAGCTTGAAGAGGGCATGGAAGCTCCCTGTCCATTCCCCCATACCTTGCCCCACGCAGCTCTTCCACTTGGCTGTTCCAGAGTTATATCCTTTAATGATAAACTGGTATTCTAGTAAGCAAAATGTTTCTCTGACTTCTGTGAGCCACTCCAGCAAACAAACAGTTACCTGAGGATTGAGGGATCCTCTGATCTATAGCTGGTTGGCCAGAAGCACAGGTGAAACATGGATTTGCAGTTGATGTCTGAAGGGAGGGGAGGGTAACTCTTGTAGGATTGAGCCTTTAATCTGTGAAATCTGACCTTGTCTCCACACTGGCTGCATCAGAATTAAGCTGAATTGTAGGACACCCAGCTGGTGTTGGAGAAGGCAATGGCACCCCACTCCAGTACTCTTGCCTGGAAAATCCCATGGATGGAGGAGCCTGGAAGGCTGCAGTCCACGGGGTCGCTGAGGGTCGGACACAACTGAGCAACTTCACTTTCACTTTTCACTTTCATGCATTAGAGAAGGAAATGGCAACCCACTCCAGTGTTCTTGCCTGAAGAATCCCAGGGATGGGAAGCCTGGTGGGCTGCCGTCTATGGGGTTGCACAGAGTCAGACATGACTGAAGTGACTTAGCAGCAGCAGCAGCTGGTGTCGGTGCTTGGTGGTACAGGGAAAACCTCTCCATACTTTGGAACTGTATAATCAGAATCCTTAGAACTGTTTGGTGGTATGGAAAAACACACATTGGAATTGGTGTCAGAAATGTATATGCTCTGACTAATTAATGAAGCCAGAATTTGGGTCCAGGATTAGAACATCATCACTGCCTTATGTTGACAACATTTTCCAGAATGACTGATTGATACACTCATTTATTCAACATGTTCTAGACACCTACTATATTCCAGGAATCATATTTGATACTAAAGACTCAAAGATAAAACCAAATATAGTATATATAAGTGTGTCTGTGTGTGTGTATGTTGAGGGGGGATACAGATACAAGATAATAGAGGGATTAGCAGCATAATAGCGGTTAATGCCAAATGTTACAGAAGCATATAGCTAGGGCATTTGATCTTTACCAAGAGGATCATGAAGTTATCTTAAATGACAAGCAGTAAATAAACTGCTTGTGGAAAAGGAGAATGGGAGTGAGAAAAGGCATTTCATGCAGACTAATATGAAAAAGGACACAGTTATAGGAGAGTATGACTTGCTTGAGAAATTGCAAGAAAAGCAGGAGAGGGTATATGGGTGGACATGTGCATGTATAAGCACAGCGGGAAAGGAACCATCGCAAAGAGAGAAGGGAGAGACGAGACTAAGAGTACTGCAAGGCTAGATTACTTATGGGTGGCCTCGCCTGCAACACTAGCAGTACGTCTAGCAATTTATTCAATAAAAGAAACAAAACTGGTATGTTTTATTCTTGTTTTAATTTTGGTTCCCAGTTATCATGTCCCTTTCTATATCAACATCTTCCATGTGATTAATGTTAAACTCCCCGGTATATTGGGGGAAATCTACCTTCTTTCTTTTAGAAACTGATATTATGTTTGTCCCCTACCCATCTAGACTACTTGGTGAGTATCACTGCCAGAAAAATAGCAGAACACTAGAACCGTTCCTCGGCTTTACCTATTTCCTGGCTAGGGATCTTAAAGCTATTTGTGAGGCTCTCATAGGTAAGTGCCAAGTTAAAGTGGCTGCTATGGCTTCTGGGAGTAGCTTTTACATTTTTCCTTCCTTGAATCCTACTGTCAACTAGCAATGAACAGTTAGTTCTTCTGGATCAGAATGCACCTTCCTCAAGCACAGTGACTCTCACGAAGTGCAGTACCCAGACCAGCAGCATGAGCATCACCTGATAACTGGTTAGAAATGCAAACTCTCAGGTCCCATTCCAGTCCTACGCACCCAGAAACCCTGGAAGTGGTGCGTAACAATCTATGTTTTAACTAGCTGTCCACATGATACACGCCAATGTTTGAGAACCACTATTTTAAACTAATCTTGTTTCTCATAACATCTTTCCTACCTCAATTCCCTAAAAGTTACATGTTTTTCACAATAAATCCAACAGAAGTGAACAGTGTGGGGAAAAGGATGGGGCGGTTAGATGAAATGGCTGTGGAAGGACACAATCAAAAACGATGTATGTGGTTTATGGATGATTAATAGAGTAAGTTATTTTTTAAAGGTTTATATTTATTTTTATTTATTTTGCTGCACTGGGTCTTACTTACAGCATGTAGGGTTTGATATTTGTTGCAGCATGTGGAGTCTTTAGTTGCAGGATGCGGAATCTAGTTCCCCAACCAAGGATCAAACCTGGGCCCCCAGCACTGGGAGCTCAGAATCTTTGTTACTGGACCACCAGGGAAGCCCCTAAAGTAAATTATTAATAGTTCATAACCATCAATAGTTCTTTAGATGATTTTACTACCACTATGAAAACTGGGATTTCAAGTCACAATTTATAACTGTCACAAGGAAATGCCTTGCATTTAACTATTAGTTCAGTTTATTCCATCTGTAATTGGACTGTAATCACTTAGCAGTCATAATCACTTAGCAGCTTCACTTGCTAGAAATCAGTTTTAATGTTGATTGGTTTGGCTCATAAGTGATCACTATTTTTCCCACTGCCCACGTGAGAAAATGATTATCAGAGTGTAATGACAAATATATGTTTAACCATAACCACTTTAATACTTTTACCCTTTTTTAGCCTGAAGGCTCACTCCGATCTCATTCAATGGACTCCACAAACATGATCTTCACAACACTTTCATTGCACAGAGTCAACAAAGCATTTTTAACAAGTAAGTCAGAGAAGAGGCAAAAAATAAACATCCAGGCTATCAAATACATGAAAAGATGCTCAACAGAGAAATGCAAATCAAAACCACAATGAGGTACCATCTCATGCTGGTCAGAATGGCTACCATCAAAAAGTCTACAAACAATAAATTCTGGAGAGGGTGTGGAGAAAAGGGAACCCTCTTACACTACTGGTGAGAATGCAAACTAGTACAGCCACTATGGAGAACAGTGTGAAGATTCCTTAAAAACTAAAAATAGAACTGCCATACGACCCAGCAATCCCACTGCTGGGCATACACACCGAGGAACAGAATGGAAAGAGACACATGTACCCCAATGTTCACTGCAGCACTGTTTATAATAGCCAGGACACTGAAGCAACCTAGATGTTCATTGGCACACAAATGGATAAGTAAGTTGTGATATATATACACAATGGAATATTACTCAGCTATAAAAAAGAACACATTTGAGTCAGTTCCAATGAAACTGGAGTCTATTATACAGAGTGAAGTCAGAAAGAGAAACACCAATACAGTATATTAACGCATATATATGGAATTTAGAAAACAGTAACAATGACCCTATATGCGAGACAGCAAAAGAGACTCAGATGTGAAGAACAGACTTTTGGACTATGTGGGAGAAGGCGAGGGTAGGATGATTTGAGAGAATAGCATTTAAACATGTATATTACCATATGTGGAATAGATGACCAGTGCAAGTTCAATGCATGGAGCAGGGCACTCAAAACTGGTGCTCCGGGACCACCCAGAGGGAGGGGGAGGGAGGGAGGTGGGAGGGGGGGGGGGGGGTTCAGGATGGGTGGCCACATGTACACCCATGGCTGATTCATGTCAATGTATGAAAAAACCACCACAATACTGTAAAGTAATTAGCCTCCAATTAAAATAAATAAATGTTTTTAAAATGACTAGAAGAAGAAAAATAAAAAAGCATCCAAACAGTCTATGAGTCTCAATTTTATTATCTATCCATTTGGCCTGAATGTATTTTGAAGGCAATATATCAGGAAATTCTGTAAAGAAGTTTTTAAAGTTTTTCATTTGTTTATTTTTGGTAGTTGTTGTCCTTTGGCCCCAAGATCTTGTAAATTTTTTTGAAGTCTTGAAATTTCTCTTAAGCTAAATTACAGAGATGCTGACTGTCCAATTCAGCTCAAAACAACTATATATGCTTCAAACTATGAAATGACTTATAGAAACTAACCATCTAAATAACTGCAAGTTTACATTTCCATTATTTTTATTAACATTTGAAATACATGACGGAGTTTTATTTTACTGGCAGAATATAAAACTGTCTTCATACAACTTTGACAACACAAATATGAAGGAAGGAATTTGACAGTCATAACAGCCAAATGTACAAAAGAGTACGAGAAAATTGTTGTTGATATGAACTTTAAGATTCTTGGCATGAGTGTTTTTGCATCATTCAGTGTCTCTTTTTGTTAATTTTGGAAAAAAATTTCCCAAAACACAAGGAGATGACTCAGTCACAATAAGAGTTAGTATAATGATTAACTGTTATAGTTCATCATATAAATAGGGTGATCTAATTACACTTTTCATAATTAGCTTAAATCACATTCTATTCAGTATTTTCAAATAAACTAATAAATATTTTAAAAAACAGAAGTCTCTATGTCTCTGTGACCAGAAACATGCTACCGTGCAAGAGTTACAAGTTTTAAGTCTCAGAATAACCATTACACCAACAAATGCTGCTCATACTGGGGCTCAATGGGCCTGAAAAGCACAGATTAATAAGACATAAATAACTTCAATTTTTCCAAAAGTCCGGAAAAAGTATTATAAGAATTGTTACTTTATTTTTTCATTTATGAAATTCTAAAAGCTAACAACAGTTTCACTTATGAAGCCAACTTAATTATTAAGATATGATTTCAGATACCCAATTTTCATACCAAGTAGCTCAACAAAAAATGGCACATCTCCAAATCTATACTACCCAACACAAACCTGTTTCCTTATGGTACTAGCTGGTCAATTTCAAAGTCAAGCCATTTCAGCAGGTAAGAATCTTCCTGGGTCCCATCCCCAAAAGAAACCCTTTTGCTGCTATTGCTCTCCCTGAACACTGCACATGAAAAACTGAAATCACTTGAGGATTTGGAAAGAGCAGGAAGATCCTTAGGTTTTAATGTGGAACAGTGGAAAGAACACAAAATTTGGAATCAAGAGATGTGGATTCAACATGTGGCTCTGAGACTCCCCGAGTCATTCTGGGAAAGTTGGTTAACTTCTCTGAGCCTCCAATTCCTCTCAAAAAAAATAAATCTTTCACAGCAGTTTTCAAAGATTCAAATGATATGATGGATGAGAACATGCTTTATATATCAGAAAGGAAGATGATACAGCAGTTAGTGGCACAGCTTATCTTCCTGCCTGCCAAGGTTCAGGCTATTTGCAACATAGCAACTGGAGCGATTGTTTTAAAATCTAGGTCAGATGACTGTCACTCCGCTGCTCAAAACCTTAAGATGGCTCCCCATTTGTATCGTCGTAAAAGCCCAAATCTTTAAAATGACCAAGGCCTCGCTAAGTTTATTCCCTTCCTGTACCTTACCTCTCTGGCCCCATCTCCTACTACTCTCCCTCTTGTTCACTTCAGTCCAACCCCACCGACCCCCTTGCTTTTCTGGGAATATGCAAGGCACACTTCACCCTAACTTTTATTCCCTCTGCCTGGAATGCTCTTTCCCCAAACATCCAAATGGATAATTATCACTTTTAAGCCATGGTTCAAATGTCTACTTTACAATGACAACTATTTAAAACTACAATTCCAATAACCACCCTCACACTTGTAAAACTGTTTACCCTACTGTATTTTATCCCTTTTTTCTATCATTTTACTTATGTTTACTATCTGTATGTCCCTGTATGTATATTTTGTTCTAAGACAATGCCTAACCCACAGGAGGCATTTATTTTTTTTTCCTTAAGTAACAAATGTTATTTTATGTAACATTCTGCCTCTTGCCAGGAAAAAAAATCTAGATCTTTATTTTAGAGAAAACTAAGGCAAAGGCACAACTCAAGAATAGCAGGTGGTGAACTCATTATTATACCATCTCCAGATGCAGGAACAGGAAATTATGTTAATTTTCATTGAAACTGAGGCTAAAGACAGGGAGTTCTCAAGGGAGTTCTCCAAATCTTAAAAAAGCTATTTTTCTCTGTTTATTGAATGGTTCACAGATGATTTTTGCAGACTTGTAGTAACTGGGGGAAATTTACTAGAAACAGAAATTTGAAGCAATAGATCAATAGTCAAGATTAAAAAAAATGATAAAATTCCTCTCAATAGTGTTCTCAGAACCACGGATTACCAGACCTTGAGAAGAAACACATTTTACAGTGGCAATCTGCCAAGCAAGCCGGCAAGAGCAAGAAGGCAACCTGAGATTCTTTCATCCATTCAATGAACAATTATAAAGCAAGCACTCTTCTAACAGGCAGTGTTCATTCTTGGAATCTAGTCACTAGACTCTGAGAAAGGCCAAGCAGCTTGCGGAGTGGTCCAACTAAAGAAAGGAGACCCCTAGCCAACAGCCCTGGCTCAGTCCCGGTTGAGGCCAGCACCAACCTGCTGGCTATGAGTGAGCCATCTCCAAGCAGGTCCTCCACCCTGAGTCAACCCCGCTGACACTCCATGGAGCAAACAACTGCTGTCTCTAGTGAGCACTTCCCAAACTGCTGGTGTTTCAGCAAAGTAAATGACTGCTGTTGTTTTAAGCTCTTAAGTTTTGGGGTGGTTTGCTACACAGCAGTTGATAACTAATGCACTCTAGTTATTAAATTGCTGAAGTCAATAAATCAATATTGAATACAATAAATTTGTGTGTGAACAACTCTTTAGTATCCTCTCACTTAAAAAAGGCATGCTCTCATTATTCTTAAATGCCTATAAATTTCAGTGCAATCTCTTCCGTTATAGTCCCATCAAACCCATCAACCCATAAAATAAATATTTTCTCCTTTCACATCCAATCTTAAGCTTTAGGGAAATGGGTAACATTATTGGATCTTTTTCTCTGCCTAATGGCTGTTGTTCTATTCATGATGAACACAATGACTCCAAATACAAACTGAATTCTAGCTCTGCTGAATGTTAGCTATGACTTCAGCTTCCTCATCTGTAAAATGGAGAAAATAATACTTACCTTATAGTTCAACATATAAAGTGCTTAGATTAGTATTTGCTGCACAGCAAATGTTTGATAAATAAAAGCTCAACAGCAAAATACCTAAAAAACTGCTACCTTTACCAACCAAACACAGGTGGTAGCAACAAACAGGCAGATTATTCTGAAACTGTCTTCACTTTTGTACTCATCTTTTTTCCCAACTATCTTATTTCCATTTATCTCTCATGTTCAAATTCACATTATACAAAAAAAAGGGGGGAAGGAAAATTAAAGTAAGTAATGCTGCTTTATTGAGAATTCCAATAAAAGGGTTGAGTTGCTGTTGTTTAGTCACTAAGTTGTGTCTGACTCTTTTATGACCCTATGAACTGTAGCCCGCCAGGCTCCTTCTGTCCATGGGATTTCTCAGGCAAGAATACTGGAATGGGTTGCCATTTCCTTCTCCAGGGGATCTTCCCAACCTAGGGATCAAACTCACGTCTCCTGTATTGGCAGGGGGATTCTTTACCACTGAGCCAACAGGGACACCCAAAAGGGTTCAGACAGAAAGCCACATAAAGCATACAGACTATCTGTGATTCCCCAATATTAGCTTCTCAGAGCCCATGGGTTGTGATAAATTGAATGGTAACATATCAGTGCCAGTTTATGTTCACAACACACAGACACCACGAAGTCTAGATGCATAGCACACACTCACACTTCATGTTACACTAGCTATAACTCAGTTAAAAACCATCCATGAAGTGAAAGTGAAGTCGCTCAGTCATGTCTGACTCTCTGTGATCCCATGGACTGTAGCCTACCACACTCCTCCGTCCATGGGATTTACCAGGCAAGAGTACTGGAGTGGGTTGCCATTTCCTTCTCCAGAGGATCTTCCCAACCCAGGGATCAAACCTGGGTCTCCCACATTGTAGGCAGACACTTTACCATCTGAGCCAAAAAACATCTATAGAATATACCTTATAAGTTTCAAGTGTTTACTGAAATGACAAAACAGGTCAAATCTGGAGAAAATAAGACATTAAACTTCTAGGCAAACTGCCTAGAAGCAACATATAATAATTACATATATATTTTGCAAACTCAAAAGTTTTAAAGTTACTTTATACTACTTTAATATTAAGCCAGATCCTCACTTATTACAAAGTAAAGCTGAGTATCCCTCTATTATTTATATTTTGCACAGCTCAGTACTGAAAATGGTGTTTGAAAAAGCTATTTTAAACAACCAGCCATTGGTCCTTGTTTCACATTAAACAAGATTTATAGACTAAAGAAAATATCAAAGTAACCAACTTAAACTCTGACAGTTTTCTAATCTGCCCTAGTCTCTCACTGATGCCCTCTCACAAGACAGAAGCAGCAGAAGTTACCACACTATCTCCTTTTATCTTTGAAAGTGACATAGTGACTGACTGACTCAAGGTAGAGAAGGAAGTTAGCAAAGAATGTACCTTTCTGATTTCAACTGCTTTCCCTTCACTACGACAAGTCAGGTCTGAGGGGAAAGGTAGCCAAGTGATACATTATAAAGCCATTGCAATACTCCTTATACATCTCTCTATATGTAACTAACAAGAAAGCCAAAACTAAAGAAAATCATCAATAGAATTTTCCATGCCCTCAAAACTCTGCACTATTGATAAACTCTACGTCATTTTTTTAAACAAAGGGTGAAACACTATAAGAACTAGAAGAAAAGAGAACCAATTACTTTGCACAGATTCTTTTTTGAAGAACATGAATAAATTAGACATTTGGGAAAAGAACTAATCTTAGGTCTCCTGGCTGGCTGGCTAAGTCACTTCAGTCATATCTAACTTTGCAACCCCACGGACTGTAGCCCACTAGGCTCCTCTGTCCATGGGATTCTCCAGGCAAGAATACTGGAGTGGGTCACCATTTCCTTCTCCAGTTAGGTCCGCTACCTCTCTGCAATCCCAGAGTCAGTAGCACCTAGTATTTAGATGTACAGTATTTCTTCAGTTTATGTGTCACTTTTATAAATGTGGAAAGTACTTTTAGCCAAAAACTTGAATTAGATTTAATTTTAAAGTCTAGCTGAACAAAACCATGTATACTAGGTGGTTTGAAGTCTGACATATAAGTTATAGAGTAACTTTTAACCTACAGCCAATAGTGATATCATACAGCAAAGTGTGCTCAGCAACTAAGGGGAAAAATTGAAGCCAGATTTGGAGACAGGCTCATCTCATATAGGAAAGTTAGAACTATTCCTATAAAAATAATGAAAAGCTGACAAACAGAGAATACTGGAATTAGAGACATTTTATTTCTAACCAGTTCCAGGCAACTCAAATTCAACACCGTATTCTCTGTAGTGATCTTTTCCCTAACAACATAGTGTCCTAAGAAACCACAGAGTAGCTGGCCCCTATGGAGTATGATTTGCCTTCCTCACCCAAGTCTGATGTCTTAAACTGTAAAGATTATGGTTCTTGTGAGAGGACAGCACCTAACCCTGGACAAAGGAAAAGTATTATCAATTTCAAACACTTGATAATTTTGTTGTTGTTCAGTCACTAAGTCACGTCCAACTCTTTGCGACCCCATGGACCACAGCATGCGAGGCTTCACCATTCTGTCCTTCACCATCTCCCGGAGCTTGCTCAAACCCAAGTCCATTGAGTCTGTGATGACATCCAACCATCTCATCCTCTGTCACCCTCTTCTCCTCTTGTCTTCAATCTTTCCCAGCATCAGGGCTAAGACTTAGTATATTTAAAACCTCCTAAGGATGCTTCTTTATTATTTGCAGAAAAGGAGAATGGTTAAAGTGACTTTTTAAATATGTAGAAAGGGGAAGAAGTAACAAAGGAATCTATATACTGCAGTTCTATGTCCAGGAAGAAGTTCCTCTTACAGGATTCTGTCATGGCTCTTATTCTCTCCAAAACACAAGTTCATAAATTTCCTCAATTATATAAAACAAACCTAGGAATATACAAGTGCCTATGCAGAGATTTTAAAAAATTTCTTTCACATGTATTATCTTCCAATTTAATGAGTAAGCGTGCTTACAATCACCATAGGGGTCAATGTATAGAAAGGAAGAAATACAAAATTATCCACAGTAGTTTTCAACCCTGGACATACCTCAGGTTTATCTAAAGAAAAATGCTCTATTTAAAAAGAAATGATTTAGATCCATCTTATTAGATTCCATACATTAGGGGTAGGGCTCAGCTAGCTGTCTTTTTAAGATTTTCATAGTGATTATGTACAGGCAAGGTTGAAAACCACCATAAAGAGAATTTAACAAAAAGTCATCCAAACTATTAAGGAGAAAAGGAAAATTAGCAAAACATCAGACAAACTTCTATGATAAAAGCTGTTGCCCTACCATCATTCAAGAGTCAAAAAAACTCAGAATATAATAAAGGTAATAATAAACAACAAATTACAAGTAGCATTCAGACTGATGTTTTTCCAACTAGCTCTTCATCACTTGGTTTTACAAAGAAGGAAGTATTTTTAGCACAATTTGTTGCTGGTTAAACTTTATGTTGCTAACAGAACCTTTTAGAAATTCTTTTCTTTCTATCAAAATTTATCTATTTTCCTTCCCTCTTTTCTTATTTCCCCCTCATTTCTTAAATTAATTGAACTTCCCTCCATGAAGAAATATTTTTACAAGTGTCTAAAATGAACACTGCCCATTTTCCCCACCTCACTATATTTCCTGAATATTTGTATAACTCTGAGATTTACACCAACCCTTGGGGTGAGGAGCAAGTTAAACTTACCTAATGTCAAAACTGTCATGAAGTTAAACTTAAAACAAAAACTTACAAGTCAGATAGCAACACAGCATAGAGAAGCAATGAAAAACTATGTCTTCAGTATGAACAACATCAGGTATGATCTTTGACTACTCCTTGGAAGTAGGGACCCAACAGGAGGGAACCCTAAAGACAAGTCCTCTCCCTAACAACAAAAATATTAATATCTCTTCCTCAACCTCATAACATTTAAAACATAATGACCATTTATACCAGACCCTATCCAATTGCAATGTCTGTTAGAAGGTTTAGTGTATGAAAAATGACTAGATGAAACTACATTTATAATACCGGAAGTAGTAGTAATGAGATAAAGAAAACAGCTATGAGAATTAAAGTATCTTAGAAAATGTACAATCAGAAAAAAATGAGAAAACAGAGTCAGTCGTAAAAGGCCCAGGATTTGGGGGTTCAGCATGGCGGGGTGCACATGAGCACCTGTGGCTGATTCACGTCAACGTATCGCAAAAACCACCACAATAGTGCAAAGCAGTTATCCTCCAATTAAAATAAGTCAATTAACTGAAAAAAATTTCTTTGCCATTTTTATTTTTTAAGAGGGGGATAACTTCTTTTCCACTTCTGTGGAATCTTTTATATTATACTTTGGTTACTGTCAGGAGTCATACATTTCCCTTGGAATGTCTCTCTCTCTTTCTCTCCTTATAAATTTTTAATTTTACTCTCCTCTGCAAAAGTCTTTCTTTATAATAATTATCTCCATCTATTTCCCTCTTCTCCGTACAATACTCACAACATACACCACGTTACTTGGTACTTGCTATGGCACATCCTTGCACTTAGTCACTGTTTGTGCTGTTCTCCTTCATTGTGAGCACTATGGCCTATGTGACCTGGACACAGTCTACCCTTTCAGCCTAACTGCTTACCATTCCCTACCATACAACCCACGGTCATTCACACTCAATCATTCATTTCACTTAGTCCCTCAATAATAAAAATAAATAAATAAGAACAAGATAAGCTCTAGCCATCCCTGACTGCAGCTTACTGTAGGTAAGAGCCATCTTCCTTCACCTCTCTAAGCATTTATTCAGAATATTCCCTCTTCCTGGAAGCCCGTTCCCACTTTGTCACCATGATTAAACCTTTCCTCACAATTCAGCGCAACATGTGTCTATAATGTACTACGCACAATACAGATACTGAGGATATACGTATATTTCTTTAAAAAAAAAAAAAAAAAAAAAAAGGAGGGAATTTCCTGGCAGTCCAGAACCTGATGCTTTCACTGCAGGAGCCCAGGTTCAATTCCTGGTTGGGGAACTAAGATCCTGAAAGCCATGCAAGGTGGCTGAAAGGAGTCAAGGACTCAATAACAGTGACAACAGACAGACCAACAAATAATCAGTAAAATGTGATACATTCTATTATATATATATACAGGATAATATGGGAACACTAAAAAGAAATACTAAGCCCAACCCAGTCAAAAAATGGGCAGAAGACCTAAACAAACATTTCCTCAAAGAAGATATACAGACAGCCAATAAACACATGAAAGGCTGCTTAACATCATTCAGAGAAATTCAAATCAAAACTAAAATGAAGTATCACCACACACAGGTCACAATGGCCATTATCAAAAACCTACAAACAATAAATGCTGGAGAGGAGGTACAGAAAAAGGAACCCCCTTGCAGTGTTGGTGGGAATGTAAATCGATACAGCCACTGTGGAGAACAGTGTGGAGATTCCTTCAGATCAGATCAGTCGCTCAGTCGTGTCCGACTCTTTGCGACCCCATGAACCCCAGCACGCCAGGCCTCCCTGTCCATCACCAGCTCCCGGAGGTCACTCAGACCCACACCCATCAAGTCAGTGATGCCATCCAGCCATCTCATCCTCTGTCGTCCCCTTCTCCTCCTGCCCCCAATCCCTCCCAGCATCAGAGTTTTCTCCAATGAGTCAACGTGGAGATTCCTTAGACAACTAGAAATAAAACCACCATATGACCCAGCAATCCCACTACTGGGCATATACCCTGAGAAAACCGTAATTCAAAAAGACACACGTACCCTCAGTGTTCACTGCAACACCACTGACAATAGCCAGGACACGGAAGCAACCTAGATGCCCAATGACAGATGAACAGGTCAAGAAGCTGTGGCACATACACACAACAGGATATTGCTCAGTCATAAGAAAGAACGAATTTGTGTCAGCTGAACCTAGGTGGGTGAACTGAGAGCCTGTTACACAGAGTCAAGTCAGAAAGAGAAAAACAAATATCATACATTAACACACACATATATATGGAATCTAGAAAAATGGTACTGATGAACGTATTTACAGGGCAGGAAGAGAGACACAGACAAGGAGAACAGACCTGAAACACAGCAGAGGAAGGGGAGGGCAGGACTAGCTGAAAGAGTAGCCCTGAAACACACATTACCACACATCAAGGGAAAGCCAGCAAGAACATGCTGTGCGACGCAGGAGCTCAACGTGTTACACTGTGACAACCCAGAGCGTTGGGCTCGGTGGGGGCAGGAGGTTCAAGACGGAGGGGAAATATGTACACTTATGGCTGACTCAGGTTCTTGTACAGCAGAAATCAATACAACACTGGAAAGCAATTATCCTTCAATTAAAAAAATACTTAGCCTAGCCTATGGGGAAGGCAATGGCACCCCACCCCAGTACTTTTGCCTGGAGAATCCCATGGACGGAGGATCCTCGTAGGCTCCAGTCCATGGGGTCGCTAAGAGTCGGACACGACTGAGCGACTTCACTTTCTCTTTTCACTTTCATGCATTGGAGAAGGAAATGGCAACCCACTCCAGTGTTCTTGCCTGGAGAATCCCAGGGACGGGGGAGCCTGGTGGGCTTCCGTCTATGGGGTCGCACAGAGTTGGACAGGACTGAAGTGACTTAGCAGCAGCAGCAGCAGCAGCAGCAGCAGCAGCCTAGCCTAGGGGTGAGCTCAATTTGCTCAATGCCGATTCTAAAATTTAAAAATAACAATTTCCTTGCTTTTCTTTATAGCTACACCATATATGCATACACATACATAATGTACAGTTTTCCTGATTTGAACTTGATATAATCATATTTTAAATATTTTTCTGCAATTTGTTTTTCCCACACAGCATGGTACTTCCTACAAATTCTGATAAACAGCATTTTAATATATAATTTAATACCAAAGTGCTATGGGTTATTTAGAACTGTGCCTTTTAATTTTTAGTGGTTTAGAAGTTCTTAGTTTCATCTTCTTTGTTATTGATTTCCAGCTTAATTGCACTGACAGTGAATATATTCCATATGTTAATTTTTGAAATTTGCTGATATTTCCTTTATGGCCTAGTACAGATTAATTTTTTAACACTTTCACATATGATTGGAAAACTGTATTGACAGATGCAGTTGTATATACATATGGCCACCAAATAAAATTTAATAATGACAATAATCAAATCTTCTGTATCTTTGCAGATTTTCTTGTCTGTATGGTCGATTAATTGAGAGAGGTATGCTACCCAATGACCAAGGAAGGACGGCGGTGAGGACTGGCGCACTAAGCACGGCCGAGAGGAGCTACCCCACGACCGAGGTCAGGAAGGGCGGCGGTGAGGAGAGACCCCTCATCCAAGGTAAGGTGCGATGGCTGTCCTTTGCTGGAGCAGCCGGGAAGAGATACCCCACGCCCAAGGTAAGAGAAACCCAAGTAAGACGGTAGGTCTTGCAAGAGGGCATCAGAGGACAAATACACTGAAACCATACTCACAGAAAACTAGTCAATCTAATCACACCAGGACCACAGCCTTGTCTAACTCAATGAAATCAAGCCATGCCCGTGGGGCAACCCAGGATAGGCGGGTCATGGTGGAGAGATCTGACAGGGTGTGGTCCACTGGAGAAGGGAATGGCAAACCACTTCAGTATTCCTGCCTTGAGAACCCCATGAACAGTATGAAAAGGCAAAATGATAGGATACTGAAAGAGAAACTCCCCAGGTCAGTAGGGGCCCAATATGCTACTGGAGATCAGTGGAGAAATAACTCCAGAGAGAATGAAGGGATGCAACCAAAGCAGAAAGAATACCCAGCTGTAGATGTGTCTGGTGATAGAAGCAAAGTCCGATGCTGTAAAGAGCAATATTGCATAGGAACCTGGAATGTCAGGTCCATGAATCAAGGCAAATTGGAAGTGGTCAAACAAGAGATGGCAAGAGTGAATGTTGACATTCTAGGAATTAGCGAACTAAAATGGACTGGAATGGGTGAATTTAACTCAGAGGACCATTATATTTACTACTGTGGGCAGGAATCCCTCAGAAGAAATGGAGTGGCCATCATGGTCAACAAAAGAGTCCGAAATGCAGTACTTGGATGCAATATCAAAAATGACAAAATGATCTCTGTTCGTTTCCAAGGCAAACCAATCAATGTCACAGTAATCCAAGTCTATGCCCCAACCAGTAACGCTGAAGAAGCTGAAGTTGAAAGGTTCTATGAAGACCTACAAGACCTTTTAGAACTAACACCCAAAAAAGATGTTCTTTTCATTATAGGGGACTGGAATGCAAAAGTAGGAAGTCAAGAAACACCTGGAGTAACAGGCAAAGAAGCAGGGCAAAGACTAACAGAGTTTTGCCAAGAAAATGCACTGGTCATAGCAAATACCCTCTTCCAACAACACAAGAGAAGACTCTATACATGGACATCACCAGATGGTCAACACCGAAATCAGATCGATTATATTCTTTGCAGCCAAAGATGGAGAAGCTCTATACAATCAGCAAAAACAAGACCAGGAGCTGACTGTGGCTCAGATCATGAACTCCTTATTGCCAAATTCAGACTTAAATTGAAGAAAGTAGGGAAAACCACTAGACCATTCAGGTATGACCTAAATCAAATCCCTTATGATTATACAGTGGAAGTGAGAAATAGATTTAAGGGCCTAGATCTGATAGATAGAGTGCCTGATGAACTATGGAATGAGGTTCGTGACATTGTACAGGAGACAGGGATCAAGACCATCCCCATGGAAAAGAAATGCAAAAAAGCAAAATGGCTGTCTGGGGAGGCCTTACAAATAGCTGTGAAAAAGGAAAGATATAAACATCTGAATGCAGAGTTCTAAAGAATAGCAAGAAGAGATAAGAAAGCCTTCTTCAGCAATCAATGCAAAGAAATAGAGGAAAATAACAGAATGGGAAAGACTAGGGATCTCTTCAAGAAAATCAGAGATACCAAAGGAACATTTCATGCAAAGATGGGCTCGATAAAGGACAGAAATGGTATGGACCTAACAGAAGCAGAAGATATTAAGAAGAGGTGGCAAGAATACACAGAAGAACTGTACAAAAAAGAGCTTCATGACCCAGATAATCATGATGGTGTGATCACTGACCTAGAGCCAGACATCCTGGAATGTGAAGTCAAGTGGGCCTTAGAAAGCATCACTAGGAACAGCTAGTGGAGGTGATGGAATTCCAGTGGAGCTATTCCAAATCCTGAAAGATGATGCTGTGAAAGTGCTGCACTCAATATGCCAGCAAATTTGGAAAACTCAGCAGTGGCCACAGGACTGGAAAAGGTCAGTTTTCATCCCTATCCCAAAGAAAGGCAATGCCAAAGAATGCTCAAACTACCGCACAATTGCACTCATCTCACACGCTAGTAAAGTAATGCTCAAAATTCTCCAAGCCAGGCTTCAGCAATATGTGAACCGTGAACTTCCTGATGTTCAAGCTGGATTTAGAAAAGGCAGAGGAACCAGAGATCAAATTGCCAACATCCGCTGGATCATGGAAAAAGCAAGAGAGTTCCAGGAAAACATCTATTTCTGCTTTATTGACTATGCCAAAGCCTTTGACTGTTGAGATCACAATAAACTGTGGAAAATTCTGAGAGAGATGGGAATACCAGACCACCTGATCTGCCTCTTAAGAAATCTGTATGCAGGTCAGGAAGCAACAGTTAGAACTGGTCATGGAACAACAGACTGGTTCCAAATAGGAAAAGAAGTACGTCAAGGCTGTATAGTGTCACCATGTTTATTTAACTTATATGCAGAGTACATCATGAGAAATGCTGGACTGGAAGAAACACAAGTTGGAATCAAGATTGCTGGGAGAAATATCAATAACCTCAGATATGCAGATGATACCACCCTTATGGCAGAAAGTGAAGAGGAACTAAAAAGCCTCTTGATGAAAGTGAAAGTGGAGAGTGAAAAGGTTGGCTTAAAGCTCAACATTCAGAAAACGAAGATCATGGCATCTGGTCCCATCACTACATGGGAAATAGATGGAGAAACAGTGGAAAGAGTGTCAGACTTTATTTTTCTGGGCTCCAAAATCACTGCAGATGGTGACTGCAGCCATGAAATTAAAAGACGCTTACTCCTTGGAAGGAAAGTTATGACCAACCTAGATAGCATATTCAAAAGCAGAGACATTACTTTGCCAACAAAGGTTCACCTAGTCAAGGCTATGGTCTTTCCTGTGGTCATGTATGGATGTGAGAGCTGGACTGTGAAGAAGGCTGAGCACCGAAGAATTGATGCTTTTGAACTGTGGTGCTGGAGAAGACTCTTAAGAGTCCCTTGGACTGCAAGGAGATCCAACCAGTGCATTCTGAAGGAGATCAGCCCTGGGATTTCTTTGGAAGGAATGATGCTAAAGCTGAAACTCCAGTATTTTGGCCACCTCATGCGAAGAGTTGACTCATTGGAGAAGACTCTGATGCTGGGAGAGATTGGGGGCAGGAGGAGAAGGGGACGACAGAGGATGAGATGGCTGGATGCCATCACTGACTCGATGAATGTGAGTCTGAGTGACCTCCGAGAGCTGGTGATGGATAGGGAGGCCTGGCGTGCTGCAGTTCATGGGGTCGCAAAGAGTCGGACACGACTGAGCGACTGATCTGATCTGATGCTAAAATTTCCCACTATGGCAGCAGAAGGTCAATTTTCTCCTGTAGGTCTGTCAGTAATTGTTTACAAGGAATATTACTGGGAATATACTAATTTAGAATTATAATATCTTCCTGGTAAAATAAACCTTTAAATCAACACGTAGTGACTAAGCCTGACACTGCTTTTCTCCTTGAGTGTATGTGTCTGATACTAGGCTTTCTTTTGACTACTATTTGTTTTTTCCATCCTCTGACCACCTACTTTTTTGTAGCTTTATGCTTTTACGTGTTTCTCTTATAAACAGCATAAAGCCGAATTTTGCTTTTCTCCCCAGTCCAGTCTGACAATCTTTGCTTTCTAAATGCAGAGTTCAGTACATTTCCACTCATTGTGATTACATAAAATATTCTAGATTTATTTTTACTATAGTATTTTGTGCTTTCATAATTGAGCTGTTTATTTCTCTCTTAATGCCATCTTTTGGAATGAATCTGTCCACCTCATTCCACGATACACTAGACTTAGCAATGATATATTCTAATTATATTTTGCTAGAGGCTACCCTTCAAAACTTTAAAATATCAACTTAACACTCTAAACATAGTCATTATCTTTACCTACTTCTCAAACAATACAAACTTTGAATATGTTAAGTTCAGTTACACCTCTCACAATTTATCAGTTATTATTATCCAGAAATTACAGTAGTCCCCCTTTATCTGTGGTATTGCTTTCTGCAGTTTCAATTACCTGTGGTTAACCACAGTCTAAAAATATTAAATGACAGACTTCCCTGATGGTACAGTGGATAAGCCAATGCAGGGGACATAGGTTTGATCCCTAGTCCAGGAAGACTTAACTACTGAAGCCTGCTCCCACTAGGGCCTGCGAGCCACAATTACTGAGCTCCTGGCTGCAACCACTAAAGCCCGGCAGGCCCAAGAGCCTACGTTCTACAACAAGAGAAGCCACCACAGTAAGAAGCCAGCACACGGCAACTAGAGAGTAGCCCTTGCTTTTGCAACTAGAGAAAATCTGAGGCCAGCAACAAAGACTCAGCGTAGCCTAAAACAATGCAAATATTATATGAAACATACCAGAAATAAACAATTATTGTTTTAAATTGCACATTGAGTAGCATGATGAAATCTTGAACTGTCCTGCTCAGTCCCACCTTTCAAGACGTCAATTATCCCTTTGCTCAGTGTATCCCGCTGGTAAGTCACTTTGCAGACATCTCAGTTACCAGGTCAACTGTCACAGTATCGATACTGCAGTGCCTGTGTTCAAGTAACCCTCATTTTACTTAATAATGGCAAACAAGTGCAGAAGCAGTGATGCTGGCAATCTGTATATGCCAAAGAGAAGTCATAAAGTGCTTCCTTTATTTGAAAAGGTAAGGTTCTCTACTTAATAAGGAAAAAAATTGTATGCTGAGGTTGCTAAGACCTATGTAAGAACAAACTTCTATCCATGAAACTGCGAAGAAGGGAAAAGAAATCGTACTAGTTTCATCATGACATCTCAAGCTGCAGAAGTTATGGCCACAGTGTATAAATGCTTAGTTAAAATGGAAAAGGTACTACTTTGTACCATGAGCTATCTTGAGAGAGAAACAGGTCACCTTCATGTAATTTTTCTTATAGTATATTGTTATAACTATTCTATTATTAGTTACTGCTGTTATTCTTACTGTGCCTAGAAATTAAACTTTATCATGGGTATGTACATATGGAAACAACATAGTGTGTGTGTATATATATATATATATATGTAGTATTCCATACTATCCATGATTTTAACCATCCATGAGGGGTCTTGGAACATACCCCAAGGATAAGTGGGGGAAGCTAATACTAAACTTCTGTCTTGATTTGTTTTAGACACTGTTAATGTTTTATACATCAACTTGTTTTAGTTTCATCCATAAAAGATTTGAACGGTTTCAGTAAATATTTTGGAACTAAAAAAAAAAAAAAGTTTCGTTCACATTTATTATTTTTGTTGTTGTTGATGGCTACTCATTTCTAGGTCTCAAAATCTTTTGAGTCAATTTTCCCTTCTTCCTTAATACCCGGACACTTCTGAAGACTACAAAAGATTTTGGATGTCCCTCAAATCTGGCCTTATCTAATGTTTCTTCATGATAAAATCCAGGTTATGGATTTTTGGCAAGATTATCCCAAAAGTGATATTGTGCCTTTCAATGCATCACATCAGGAGGTACAAGATGTCAGTACGTCTCATGACTGATTATTGGTTACTTTGATTATTTAGTTATGGTAGTATAACCCCAGGCCTCTTAATAGCGCTCATGTTTTCCATCTCTATGTTTCTATGTTACGTTCTGCATAATTTCTTCAGCTCCATCTTCTCATTTACTATTTATTTCTCCAAATGTGTCTAATTTTTTGTTTTAACATGTGCATTACTTTTCTAATTCAAACTTTTTAATTATCACATTTCCAGATTTTTTTCAAAATGTCCCGATCAATTTTGATAGTCTTTTGTTCTTTCATCTTACTTTAACTCCCTCTTTTAACATACTTATATTTTGTATCTATTAATACAAATATCTGTAGTCTTTCAGAGTGTCACTCTGTAGTTTATTTCCTCTAACTCTTGCTCGTGGTACCCTGTTTGCGGGTGTGTTTAATAATTTGGAGGAGGTGCGGGGATGCGGATCCATGTTCAATTGAAATCTACCTTTGGTAATTTTTTTAGATGTCTATTTAAAGTGCTTTTCTTTGAGAAGGACTGGCATTTGCTTTGGCCAAGAGACTAGTAGTAGCACCAACAGAGGATCACTTAAATTAGATTTTTGTCTTATTTTTTTGGAGGCCACACAAGTAGTATAAACTCAGGCTCAAACCTGTATGAGTTAGGGCCTGTGGTAAAGAGAAAATTTTTTTAATTCTACTCAAAGTCAAGGCACTTTGCGACACTCCCTCTCTGTGGTATGGTAATCTACTTTGTTTTCTTTTAGCAACCAAGAATGGTATTCTTTGGAAGTCCTGACTTTATTTGGGTGGGGGTAGGAGGGCTTCAGTTGTGACTTTTCACTTTGCTTGGGTCCAGAGCTCTCTTTCCTGTTCCCAGATGCTAGGCCAAAAGGATAAGGAAATAACTCCAGGACAAACACTACTTCCAATGATAGCTTACCACATGGATTCATGTTAGCAGAGTATTTCTGGCTTCTGAGAAATCCTTCCTTTTTCCTCAGTTCAGCCATGAAATAAGAGTTTTGACTTGTTTTTCAACCTAGCATTTTCTGGTATACTAAAATGCAAAGTTTCTCTGTACCTCTAGCCCGCCATATTGCCAAAAATAGACATCTTTAAGGTTTTTTTGAATAATGATAGGAAAAAAAATGCTTTACGGTTTAGTAGAAAAGGCAGAGTTTTTAATGATAATTTTTAAAAAGAGATCTGGATTAAATTTCAGGTTCTTTATAAAATATGACTAATAATCACAGACTCAACCTCAATGAGTAGAAAGTGAGAAGAGGGTTTCCTACCAATTCACATTTGTCCTGTTTGGCTATTCCCTGCTGCCTAGAGTTACTGTTTTTATAGACCACCCAGAAAGGCCAGTTCCTTGAATTCTGTGCCAAAAATCACTAGATGCCTTCTTTACCATCTACACAATATCAATAAGGTCAGAAAAATTAACCCTTTTAGGTCTATTTAGTTTATTTTCTTTTTCAGTGTAATAACTATTGGGGTATGCAAAACTCTTCAAACTAGTCAGTTTTGCTTACACATTACTTTGGCAAAACTCTCTTACTTTAGACGTAAGATGTATTTACATTTCATCACCAAGTGCCTTCAGGAAATGTTTCTTAAGGCATACCTATATTTGGCAAACGTGTGTTATATATTTTCTCACTTGGACCCATACCAGTAAGGCACAAAAGTTCAATTCTCCATTGAACATCTGAAACAACATTAACAACACTATTATGGTAATGTGATCTCTTCTGAAAGAGTTCAGGTTCCTAAATCTAAAATGCTTTTGAAATCTCTGATTAAAATGTCTATTCGTCTGCCCAGACTTAGTTTTGTGATACCTGAGAAAAGTTGAGTTAGAACTCATGGTCTGTTATTTAAAAGCCTAGGCAGTTTCTATACCAATTAAAGCAGAATAATGCTTGCTTTATATATATATATACATACACACACACACACACACACGGCCACGGATGTGGAAGTTGTTCCATAAATATCTTCCAGGTGGTACTAATAAGGTTCAACCAGGGAGTTCCTGTTCCTCTGGCGGACTCCCAGGCCTGAGAAAATCCTCTGTCTCAGTGAAAAAGACTGCAAATGGTGAGGTCAATTAAGAATACTTCTGAATAATATACATAATGGAACATCTTCATACCCAACATTTGCTTCAGGGGTAGATTTCAGTCTTTCAAGTCATTGTTGCTCTCTAGCTTTGATATTTCATTGTTTGTGCCAAATTTTCTCCAGAAGAAATAATTCCAGCTTTGTATGAGTTTTGTAGCCAGTTTCTTTCCTATTTTCTTCTTGGTGTCTGAGATAATCCAACTTGTTAAGACATTCTGATATTTCTTCATTCCTTCTAGCTATTCTCTGTTTTTTTATCTTCAGTCTAAGCCTTTTAAACATGTTTTTAAAATCTGAACAGTTGCTAATATTCCCATTACTTCTTGGCTTTCTGTTTCTAAAGCTTCGCATAAAGACAGGCATAGATTTCCTTGGGTTGCTCCTCAGGATTTTCAAGTATTTCAACTTTCTCTCATTCTTAATTACTCTTTTTGTACTATCCATCTAATTTTTTAAACACAAACCTTTATTGATAAATTGAGACCACTATCCCCTCCATCCATAATGGGTCAAGCTACTTGCTCGTGGAAATAAGACCCATCCTCTGATACACCCATCATCTCAGCATCTGTGAAGATCAGTAATTCATTAAAAGTTTTTTGTTCCTGTCTTATCTTTCAAATCTCTATTGACTTATACAGACTTTCACAACAGGACATACCCAACACCATTCTCACTTCCTGCAGCAAAATTCCACTGTCTTTATTCGTTCATCAAATGCTACTACAAAAAATCGCTGTGACTACCATTATCAGAGTTATTGATGTTCCTTCAAGAATATGCTCCTATCTTTACACAACATCTACATAATGTTTTTTCATATTACAATTGTTTACATATGTGTTTCTCTTACTAGACATGCTTTTATTCATGTGTACATTCCTGGTTCCTTGCTCAGCACCTGGCAAACATATAAAAATATATGCTGTAGGTCTGACTGAAAAAACAATGAGCCTCACCTCAGAGAGCCTAGATAACAAATGAGGAACTAAAAGCACACAGCTTTTAAGAAATCATATAAATGTGTATCTCTGGGATTCCATAGTAGTATAGTGGATAGGAATCCACCTGCCAATGGACGGGACATGAGTTCGATCCCTAGTCCAGGAAGATTCCACATGCTGTGGACCAACTAAAGCCTGCGTGCCACAAAGACTGAGACTGCAGGCTGCAACTACTGAAGCCCATGCACCTAAGCCTGTGCAATGCAACAAGAAAAGCCACCGAAGTAAGAAGCCCACGCACCACAGCAAAGAGTAGGCCCTGCTCACCGCAACCTACACTCATGGAGCTCCACCTGGTACTGAGGGTCCCAGTATAAAATGCTTCATTTTGAGAGTTTCACTCATGTTGATGAGTGCAGAAGATGTTTTTGAACTTTAGTGTTGAAGAAGACTCTTGAGAGTCCCTTGGACTGCAAGGAGACCCAATCAGTCCATCCTAAAGGAAATCAGTCCTAATATTCATTGGAAGGACTGATGCTGAAGCTGAAACCCCAATCCTTTGGAAACCCGATGCAAAGAACTGACTCTTTGGAAAAGACCCTGATGCTGGGAAAGATTGAAGGCTGGAGGAGAAGGGTACGACAGAGAATGAGATGGTTAGATGGCATCACCGACTCAATGGACATGAGTTTGAGCAAACTCCAGGAGTTGGTGATGGACAGGGAAGCCTGGTGTGCTGCAGTCCATGGGGTCACAAAGAGTTGGACACGAGTGAGTGACTGAACTAACTGATGACTTTATATTCACTCCACAGTAATTTAATTCACTTTATTCAAGTAATTTAATTACATTCAAGTTCCTAAATCAGGATGACAAAGTTTTGATTAGCATGTCTCTTATCTCCTATATTAATCAAGAGATAGATCTTCTTGAATAAAGAAGTCGCATTCCTTGGGACTTTCCTGATGCTTCAGTGGTTAAGAATCTGCCTTGCAATGCAGGGGACAGGGCTTTGATCCCTGGTTGGGGAGCTAAGATCCCATGCTATGGGACAGCTAAGCCCACACACAACTACTGAGCCCTCACAGGCACACTGGAACCCTTGTGACACAACTAGGGGTCCACATGCCACAACTACAAAGTCCGTGCACCACAACGAAAGATCCTGCATGCTGCACCTAAGACCTGATGCAGTGAAATAAATCAATATTTTTTAAAAAAAGAAAAAGGAGTCCAGTTCTCACATACAAAAACAAAATAATTTTAATATAAAGGATATGGGTAAAATGTCAAAAATAAATAATGAAAAAAGCAGTAAAATTTTTTTTAATAATGCAAATGCTTATTTCGGGTATCTCTTCAGCATATTTTATGTAACTTGTCTAGTATCGTGTCAACTTTCAAAAATAAGTCAACTTGGAATTATGACTTTTCACTGAGATGTCTTAGTTAACCAATTAAAAAGCTAGGTCTCTGGAACTCCATGAAGAGATTTCAAATGCTCTGGGGAATTGTGCTAACATCAAACAACAACAAAAGTCCAATATGAGATCGACTTTATTTTTAGAAAACAACTACATAGAAATAAAATGGGAATGACCTGGTTTGGCCACCAAACATGTGAAAAGGGGGTTCCTTATACTATTATACTATTTTCTCTGTTTAAAATTGTCATAAAAGAGATTGCTATGCTAAGTCACTTCAGTCGTGTCCGACTCTGTGTGACCCCATAGACAGCAGCCCACCAGGCTTCCTGGGATTCTCCAGGCAAGAACACTGGAGTGGGTTGCCATTTCCTTCTCCAATGCATGAAAGTGAAAAGAGAAAGTGAAGTCGCTCAGTCATGTCCGAGTCTTCACGACCCCATGGACTGCAGCCTACCAGGCTCCTCCGTCCGTGGGATTTTCCAGGCAGGAGTACTGGAGTGGGCTGCCACTGCCTTCTCCAATAAAAGAGATTATTATTCAACTTATAATTCCTTTCAGTTCTCAACTAATTTTAATACAGATCTCACTCCTACCCCTAATAAATCTGCTTTCCAAGATTACCACTGACCTGCTAATCACCAAATTCAGTATTCTCATCTCAGTCTTCGGCCTCTCCCAAGCACTCAACATGTGATACCACTGCTCAAGCTCCTCCTGAAACTCTTTTCATTCTTGGCTTCAGAAAATCATTTTCTTCTCATTCTGTCCCCAATCCTATTCACTTTGAGTGTCTTTCCCTGAGTCTATCTATTGTTCATGCTGGGTCACTCAGATTCTTATTATTCTTCTTCCTCTATTTTTCTCCTTGGATAATTTCAGCTACTCCACTAACATCTCTGTCTATCTATCAGATAATTGGTAGGGAGGGGTTGGGGGCAGGAGGAGAAGGGGACAAAAGAGGATGAGATGGTTGGATGGCATCACTGACTCAATGGACGTGAGTCTGGGTGAACTCTGGGAGTTGGTGATGGACAGGGAGGCCTGGGGTGCTGTGATTCATGGGGTTGCAAAGAGTTGGACACAACTGAGGGATTGAACTGAACTGAATATCTAGTCATTATCTCAAATTTCCCAATATCTAGTCACTATCTCAAATTTATACTAACAATAGAAACCATTATTTTCCATCATGAAACTATTCATCTTTATATGTTGGCTACTTCATATAAGAGTATCACCATTCAGTCCCTCAAGAGAGAAATTTTGGAATTATGTTTCCTTTCTCTCTTTTCCTCCTCACATTCCACACCATATTCATCATCAAATCCCACAGAGTTTACATCAGAGATGTACCCTGAGATAGGCCATCCTTTCCATCAGCATAGTCCAAGTTTAGACTCTCATCTACTGCTTTACATACATCAACAGAATCCCATGCTGCCTCTGTCGACAGTTTCTCCTCCATCCAAACCATTTTCAATACCACCCTCAGAGTCATTCTAGTTGTCTTCCTAAGATACAAAACTGATTATGTTACCCTCTGCCTAAAAACCCAAGAATGACTGGTTTATAGTAGCACTGAATACAGCAGCATACTAAGCCCTTCATTATCTGGCCTCACTTGTATCACTAGCTATATTTCCTCACACACACTTCCACATACATAAAATGCACCAGATTTTTCCTTTTCTGAACTCATCAGCCATTTCGTAACTGTGCCTCTTATCATGCTGCTCCCTTGGCATGCCTCTCCCGTACTTTCCACCAGGCGAACGATCATCATACTGTAAGATTCAGCTTCCTCTATGGGATTTCCCTCATCATTCTGGCATTCAACAAAAGAAAACGTTTTGAGCATCTATAAATATGACATGAACCTTCTCCTCAAGGAATGCATATTCTCATTTATATTCTTTTAGTACTTTGTTCATACTGAAGTTATGACATTTATCACATTATGCTATAGTCATCCTTCCACATGTCTCTCCTCCCAGCTGGATCATGAGATCTTTAAAGGCACTGCCCCTGTCTAACTACTTTTTGACTCCCCAACATCTAGGATGCTGATTCTGTTCATGTGTAGAGTATGCCACAGTTAGTGGGAATCTGAAAAAGATGATTTTTAAGATTGCTTTGAATTCTAGTATTCTATAATTTCAACATAAATGCAGCACTTCTTAGTTGTGATTTAGCTGTGTCAAATACAGCTAGAATGCTTTAAATATTTTATATTAATTCCTGTTCCAAACCTACTCAAACAGAATTACTGCTCTAGTTAGGGAAGAAATCATTCAAGTGCCTTATAATCACTGACACTCAAGTATCATAGTATTGAGGGAGGTAATATTATAATTACATTTTAAAGGTTAAGTAATTGAGGTATAGAGAGATTAAGTAACTTGAATAAGACAACAAAGTTACTAAGCTAAGTGGGGAAGCTAGGATTTGAACTCAGTCTAATTTCAAGGCCCATGCTCTTTCTCAGTTCAGTATTCTATTTTATCAGTGCTCTGTTTAATAACTTAAGGCTTCCTTCATTTAAAAAAAACATGAACTTTACTTTCTGCCAGACCTACACGAAGAACAAGAAAGAGGAACCAATCTTTCTTCTGTTATCTTGC
The DNA here is from genome assembly GCA_935064755.1 of Tragelaphus eurycerus. Taxonomy (NCBI): domain Eukaryota; kingdom Metazoa; phylum Chordata; class Mammalia; order Artiodactyla; family Bovidae; genus Tragelaphus; species Tragelaphus eurycerus. The sequence continues at coordinate 340,576 of CAKXYN010000095.1, read as the reverse complement.
CTCTGAGGAGGAAAAAACAAATCCATTTTTCCCTAGCTTACGACTAGAGCAAAAATAATAAATAATAAGAATTCAAATTTCTAGCATTAGTATCCAAAACAAACATCTATACACTTACCTCATGGGTCCATAGTTCAATATTACAAATGCCAAAACTATCATCACACAGATAGCTCTTCGCTTCGGACTAGGAATTTTAAGCCTCTGGTTCTAAAGAAAATGATCATATTAAATACAATTGAATTACACATCAGTCTCACAAAAAGCAACATTTAAGACAATAATAACTCTCCTGTTTACCAGTTATGAGAATGCTTAAATGAAAACCAAAATGCAAATATGAGGAAAGAGTACTTTTCAAAAGACTAAGGAGAGGAGTAGGAGAGAAGAGACACAGCAGCCCTTGTTGCAGAGGCCTCTTCACCCAAAGGAAGAAATCAACAATTTTATGTTTTTATGAATCTTCAAAGAATCCCAAGGCACTGTACTTTAGTAATTTGTCTCTCTCTTAAATCACTGTTTTCAGTAACATAATGGAATATTCCCATGTGCACAGGGTAAGATAGAAAGAGCAGTGTAAGAAGCCAGTGTCCGGGGAATTTGCTGGTGGTCAGGTGGTCAGGACTCTACGCTTCCACTGCAGAGAGCATGGGGTTGGTCCCTGGTCAGGGAATGAAGATCCCACATGCTGCCCTGCACAGTCAAACAAAAACGTCCCATTCACTAGGCAGAGGCATCTGTTTGGTTCAAGAAAGCACTGCAGTAGGAAATTCTGAAAGCAGCAGACTTCATGAATAGAATTGAGATGATTAGCCTCATTGGGATGCATAGCAACAAAATACAAAGCATAGCATAGTGGTTGGGTGAACGGAAAACACATTAAAATTTTTAAATTTTGTATTGTTTACTCTTTTAAAAGGGAAGACCTAGTGGGACTCCTTAGGAGACCTGATGTGATTCATTTAGTCAAAAAAAAAAAAAAAAAAAAAAAAAAACAAGAAAGGATGCTATAATAAGGGAGAAGAAACCCAGGAAAAGGAGACAATTTTTGTACACAGCTTGTGAGGTACAATTCAAAAGCTCCTCTTTCCAACACTTTATCCTTACTACAAATGTTTTTGGGCTTATTGTGCCTGCCTTTTCCTATTATTATTTTACAAAATTTAATTTAAAATGTAAAATTTCCAATTGCTTTATCAGGAAAAAAAAATACTTCAACCCATCATCTCGCCTCTATCACTAACTAGCACTCACCTCTGATACAACTTCATCCAGTTGTCGCTTCAGGGAACCATTCTCTTTCTTCAGCTTCTCATTCTCCAAAAGGGCTGCCTTTAACCTTGCCTCTAAGCCTAGCATGTATTCTTTCTTCTTCTTGCGGGACTGACAAGCTGACTCTCGATTTTTAATCATACGTTGCTGTCTCCTTAGCACAGCAATCTAGGAAAAGTTACAGTAAATCAAAAATAGTTGGATTTTAAAATCAGATCAGTGAAGAATATACTGATTTTTATAATTATCTTTAAACAAATTGTTCAAAAGATAGCTTACTGGTTGTTTTAAAAAAAATACTCAAATGAAATAAATTGATATCAAATGATTAAATAAAGCCTTCTAAAACCTGTTAAATGATTTCTTCTGGTGTTTTCACCAGAAATAAGACTTATTTATTGATAAATAATAAATAAGACTTATTTATTGATCTTCCCATTTTCCCTTTAGAAATACTATATATATGTATACATGCAGCTTTAATCTATATCACAGGCCCTGAATTACTTGACTGTTTTCCAGAACCATCTATCCAGTTACTTATAGGGCCACTTCTGCTGGTAGAGTTACCATCACTTCAAATTCACCACATGCCAACTGAATTCATTATCTCCCTCTACCTATTCTTTAAAACCTACTGATTTTCTATCAATGGTATCTCTCAGGATATAAAGGAAGGTGTGACCAGTAACCTATTTTTCTTTCATTCCCTAACATATTAACTCATCTCCAGACTACTGCAACAGCCTTCTAACTACTTCAGCTGGCTTCAAGCTCCTTCTGTCTACCATTTTTAAGATAACTTTCTTCTCCTAAAAACATTTTAATCTTGCTACTCCATTGCAAAAGCAAGCTAGTCACATATTTTACCTACCCACCTTTGCTTTCAAAATCTTCCATAACGCGACCACTCTCTACTTTCCTAACTCTCCAACTATTAACACCACACCTTCCAATCAAGGTTATTCCATGATCTTCACACATATTTAACTCGTTCCTTTATTTATACTGTGTGTTCTGATTTAGAATGCTATCTCCTCTACTAAGCTAATTCTAAGGACCATCCAAACTCTTAATTATGATAGACCACTTGGAGTTTTTAATATTGTCTGAATTACTTATGCCCTTGTAATTCAGAAGATACAGCTGAATGCTCTGTTTCAAAAATGCTGACTTTTTCTCTCTTTTCCTAGATTTTATACCTTGGAAGCCAAAACTATGTGATATGACCCACAATACCTACCATAATCAAAACCTACTGACCAAAATTATTTTTGTCATATTTTATAAACAAAGATGTGAAATGTGTTTTAGCATTAGTCTATTTCAGAGAGAATGTGAGATCATAAAATTAAGTCCATAAAAAGAACCAAATAATATTAAATTTATTTAAGTATACAGATGACAGAATTTCTGACTTCTCTGTTTTGTAAAGGACTTTTAAAAAAGTAAACATTTTACTGTGGCTATTTAATAACTTTTACTGAGATACATAAATAAAATTAAATAATATAATGCTGACTTCTTTTGAAATAACAATGCAATTTCCACCCCATACCATAGTGTCTAGAAATAGAGGTATACCAAATCCAACTGAGCAATCAGACTCCATAAGGAAAAAAAAAAAAAAAGAATCCACAAGGAAAAGAAATATTACATGAGATGTCAAGAAGTGTATTTTCCCCCCTTTATTTTCTTTTTTAACTGAAACATCACAAGAATGCTGACTTCTATAACCATCAAGCTACAAAATTTCCCTGTGGCATAACTATCCCACTCTTCAATAATGCTAAACACACACACACACACAGAGCAGTGCCAAATCATGATGGATTTTAATTATTCATCGATTTCAAACTATTTTCCGGACAATGCCACTTTGTTCAATCTACTATTACTCTTAGTGATCTTCTTTTTACTGAGAATGCCAGTGTCCATAATTAATACTTAACACAAGAGTGCTGAAGTACACAGAACACCGAGCAAGCACATAAAAGAGAAGGTTCCCAGATGGAAGAGCTTATACCAAAAGTTGGATAAAAGGTAACCTTACTTATTTAAAGGCTGATTAATGTATGGACTCTGGGGAGGTTTACAGATGGCACACTACTTAATAAATTTCAAACAGGATTAGGGATTTCTATAAACAATAAAAGCACCTGCATATTATACAGCATAAAGTTTCAAAGGCTGTCAGTGCATATGCCTCATACTAAAAAAACGAAAACCACCTGTGGCCAAATATTCATTTCTTCCCATAGAAAGAGATAACAATAGTTCTGAAAATGCAGTAAATACTCAGTATTACCAATAAATACAAAAGGATGAATACAGTAAAAATATATGAAGTCCACAGGAATCTCCAAACACAAAGCTCCAACATTACATCTCAACAAGCTATCTTCAGCTAACTGAATAAAATATTTAAATTATTCTGTATTTTTGAGGGTAAAAAAAATAAAATAAAATTTCAGATTAAACATATGCAAATTGGATATTTAAAAAGAAAAAAATGGACTACCTGTAATTACTGTTCTGTAAACTGATTTTTTTCCCATACAACATATCATGATCATCTTTGACATGCCATGAGAATGGCAGCACACTATTTCAATTATATTGATGCTCCAAAAAACATTGAATTAATCTCTTGCTGAAACTATTATAGTTTTCAAGATTCTTTAAAATAAGGCTCATCATTCGACACTGTTAGTGTAGAAGAATCAAGGCTAGAGTTTAGGGCAGTTAATTCCAAGAACAGTGCTACTTACACAACAGCTCCACGCTGCTTTTTAAATATCAAACAGGAAGTCCTGTATTACAGTATGGAACTCTAAACTCAGTGAACTATGTGGTTACTTTAATTATGTGCCTGTTTGAAACTGAAGGCTTATGGAACTGCTTGTATCTGGAAGTTTATCCTCCTCTGTTAGCAGTCTGCTGCTGCTGCTGCTGCTGCGTCACTTCAGTCGTGTCCGACTCTGCGCGATCCCATTGACGGCAGCCCGCCAGGCTCCCCCGTTCCTGGGATTCTCCAGGCAAGAACACTGGAGTGGGTTGCCATTTCCTCCTCCAATGCATGAAAGTGAAAAGTGAAAGTGAAGTCACTCAGTCGTGTCTGACTCTTAGCGACCCCATGGACTGCAGCCCACCAGGCTCCTCCATCCATGGGATTTTCCAGGCAAGAGTACTGGGGTGGGGTGCCATTGCCTTCCCCGCTGTTAGCAGTCTACAAATATAAAATCAATACCCTGGCCCATTAATCAATTTACACATCTCCCTGTGGGCATATAAGATGATTCAGCATGATTGAGATGAGTAAATAGCTAGTCAGAGATCAGATCAGATCAGATCAGTCGCTCAGTCGTGTCCGACTCTTTGCGACCCCATGAACCACAGCACGCCAGGCCTCCCTGTCCATCACCAGCTCCCGGAGGTCACCCAGACTCATACCCATCGAGTCAGTGATGCCATCCAGCCATCTCATCCTCTGTCGTCCCCTTCTCCTCCTGCCCTCAATCCCTCCCAGCATCAGAGTCTTCTCCAATGAGTCAACTCTTCGCATGAGGTGGCCAAAATACTGGAGTTTCAGCTTCAGCATCATTCCTTCTAAAGAAATTCCAGGATTGATCTCTTTCAGAATGGACTGGTTGGATCTTCTTGCAGTCCAAGGGACTCTCAAGAGTCTTCTCCAACACCACAGTTCAAAAGCATCAATTCTTCGGTGCTCAGCCTTCTTCACAGTCCAGCTCTCACATCCATACATGACCACAGGAAAGACCATAGCCTTGACTAGGCGAACCTTTGTTGGTAAAGTAATGTCTCTGCTTTTGAATACGCTATCTAGGTTGGTCATAACTTTCCTTCCAAGGAGTAAGCGTCTTTTAATTTCATGGCTGCAGTCACCATCTGCAGTGATTTTGGAGCCCAGAAAAACAAAGTCTGACACTGTTTCCACTGTTTCCCCATCTATTTCCCATGTAGTGATGGGACCAGATGCTATGATCTTTGTTTTCTGAATGTTGAGCTTTAAGCCAACCTTTTCACTCTCCACTTTCACTTTCATCAAGAGGCTTTTTAGCCCCTCTTCACTTTCTGCCATAAGAGTGGTGTCATCTGCATATCTGAGGTTATTGATATTTCTCCCAGCAATCTTGATTCCAACTTGTGTTTCTTCCAGTCCAGCATTTCTCATGATGTACTCTGCATATAAGTTAAATAAGCAGGGTGACAATATGCAGCCTTGACGTACTCCTTTTCCTATTTGGAACCAGTCTGTTGTTCCATGACCAGTTCTAACTGTTGCTTCCTGACCTGCATACAGATTTCTTAAGAGGCAGATCAGGTGGTCTGGTATTCCCATCTCTTTCAGAATTTTCCATAGTTTATTGTGATCTACACAGTCAAAGGCTTTGGCATAGTCAATAAAGCAGAAATAGATGTTTTTCTGGAACTCTCTTGCTTTTTCCATGATCCAACGGATGTTGGCAATTTGATCTCTGGTTCCTCTGCCTTTTCTAAAACCAGCCTGAACATCAGGAAGTTCACAGTTCACATATTGCTGAAGCCTGGCTTGGAGAAGTTTGAGCATTACTTTACTAGCGTGTGAGATGAGTGCAATTGTTCGGTAGTTTGAGCATTCTTTGGCATTGCCTTTCTTTGGGATTGGGATGAAAACTGACCTTTTCCAATTTTGTGGCCACTGCTGAGTCTTCCAAATTTGCTGGCATATTGAGTGCAGCACTTTCACAGCATCATCTTTCAGGACTTGGAATAGCTCCACTGGAATTCCATCACCTCCACTAGCTTTGTTCGTAGTGATGCTTTCTAAGGCCCATTTGACTTCACATGCCAAGATGTCTGGCTCTAGGTCAGTGATCACATCATCATGATTTTCTGGGTCTTGAAACTCTTTTTTGTACAGTTCTTCTGTGTATTCCTACCACCTCTTCTGATCATCCTGCCTTCAGACAACTCTTTCACCAAGCATTATGCCTTGGAAAAGGAAAAATTCCAAAGCATAAAAATATTCTCCCTTTAGTGCCACTGCACTATAAAACATAGTTTTCCTTATTAAAAATTTATTTGACTGTAAGAAAGTCTCTCACAACTGCCATATGACCCAGCAATCTCACTGCTGGGCATACACACTGAGGAAACCAGAATTGAAAGAGACACGTGTACCCCAATGTTCATCGCAGCACTGTTTATAATAGCCAGGACATGGAAGCAACCTAGATGTCCATCAGCAGACGAATGGATAAGAAATCTGTGGTACATATACACAATGGAGTATTACTCAGCCATTAAAAAGAATACATTTGAATCAGTTCTAATGAGGTGGATGAAACTGGAACCTATTATACAGAGTGAAGTAAGTTAGAAAGAAAAACACCAATACAGTATGCTGCTGCTGCTGCTAAGTTGCTTCAGTCATGTCTGACTCTGTGCAACCCCACAGATGGCAGCCCACCAGGCTCCCCCGTCCATGGGATTCTCCAGGCAAGAACACTGGAGTGAGTGGCCATTTCCTTCTCCAATGCATGAAAGTGAAAAGTGAAAGTGAAGTCGCTCAGTCATACTAACATGTATATATGGAATTTAGAAAGATGGTAACAATAACCCTATATGCGAGATACCAAAGGAAACCCAGATGTAAAGCACAGTCTTTTGGACTCTGTGTGAAAGGGCAAGGGTGGGATGATTTGGGAGAATGGCATTGAAACATGTATATTATTATATGTGAAACACATAGCCAGTCCAGGTTGAACACATGATACAGGGTGCTCGGGGCTGGTGCACTGGGATGAACCAGAGGGATGGCAGGGGAAGGGAGGTGGGCGGGAGGGTCAGGATGAGGAACACAAGTATGGTTTCATGTCAATGCATGGCAAAACCACTACAATATTGTAAAGTAATTAGCCTCCAATTAAAATAAATATATTAAAAAAATAAAAAAGACTCATAAAGGAGAACTTTCACAAATGGACAAATACTTTTTGAAGGTTGGATCAATTCAAGAGTCAAAATCCTAAGTCTCTTTGCATTATGTTTCACTTTAAGTTACTGATAAACACTACAAGACATGTTCTTCTTACAAATAGAATAGACTATTTAGACACTTGATTCTGTGACAGGGCTGAAAAATGAGCTTTGAAGTCCTGAATGGCTATAAAGATATTAACATATTTTACCACTAAGAAATACATCCCAACATCTCACACAAGCTCAAGACAGGTTAATGAATCACTAGGTTACTATACATCTATCAATTCTAAATTCTCATTTTGCTGAATCTTTCTCTCTAAACTGATGTATAAAGCAAACACTGTCACTGATTAACCTCTTCATTATATCAAACAAAACTTCATTCAATTAAATAAAAAAAGAAATAAACTTCGTCTACTGGAAATTGACACTTTAATCCTCTACAGGTCTCATCCAATCCAAAAACAAAATGGTTCTAGTACCAATGTTAAACATGTGTGCTTAATTACCATGTAGCACAACAATGACTACTGTATCATAAAATATGGACGCTATTAACTTTGCTGTTTTATCTGATTCCAGACTGTTCAAATAAAGTCAATCTTTATACTTTGTCTCACAAAACTTAAAACCATCTGCCGAATTTTTTTCTTAATTAAGAGAATACATTTGTAGAGAGAGAAAAGGGAACAGCAAGTTTCAAGACATGGATAATTTGAAGTTGGCACTGCATCAGGGCTGCCTTGTAAGCCTCATTGACAGAGCATAGAGTAAAGACCACAGTGCTGAAGTGAGGGAAGGCCAAAGTCTGAATCCTAACTCCATTACCGCAGGTTGTATGACGGAGGTGAGGATCAAATTTAATGGACATGAAGGTTGTCTGTAAACTGTAATGTACCACACACATGCCACGCTGTGCTAAGTTGCTCCAGTCGTATCCAACTCTTTGCCACCCCATAGACTGTCACCTACCACGCTCATCTATCCGTGGGATTCTCCAGGCAAGAATGCTGCAGTGGGTTACCAGTTCCTTCTCCATGGGATCTTGCAGACCCAGGGATCAAACTCATGTCTCCTGTGGCTCCTGCACTGCAGGTAGATTTTTTACCACTAAGCTATAAGTTAGGCTCCAAATTCACTGCAGATAGTGACTGCAGCCATGAAATTAAAACACGCTTATTCCTTGGAAAGAAGAGTTATGACCAACCTCGATAGCATATTAAAAAAGCACAGACATTACTTTGCCAACAAAGGTCCATCTAGTCAAAGCTATGGTTTTTCCAGTGGTCATGTATGGATGTGAGAGCCGGACTGTGAAGAAAGCTGAGTGCCGAAGAATTGATGCTTTTGAACTGTGGTGTTGGAGAAGACTCTTGAGAGTCCCCTGCACTGCAAGGAGATCCAACCAGTCCATTCTGAAGGAGATCAGCCCTGGGTGTTCTTTGGAAGGAATGATGCTGAAGCTTAAACTCCAGTACTTTGGCCACTTCATGTGAAGAGTTGACTCATTGGAAAAGACTCTGATGCTGGGAGGGATTGAGGGCAGGAGGAGAAGGGGACAAAAGAGGATGAGATGGCTGGATGGCATCACTGACTCGATGTACATGAGTTTGGGTGAGCTCCGGGAGTTGGTGATGGACAGGGAGGCCTGGCATGCTGCAATTCATGGGGTCACAAAGAGTCGGACATGACTGAGCGACTGAACTGAACTGAAGCTATGCTGCTGCTGCTGTTAAGTCACTTCAGTCGTGTCCAACTCTGTGCGACCCCATAGACAGCAGCCCACCAGGCTCCCCTGTCTCTGGGATTCCCCAGACAAGAACACTGGAGTGGGTTGCCATTTCCTTCTTCAAAGCATGAAAGTGAAAAGTGAAAGTGAAGTCGCTCAGTCGTGCCTGACTCTTCGTGACCCCACGGATTGAAGCCTACCAGGCTCCTCCATCCATGGGATTTTCTAGGCAAGAGTACTGGAGTGGTGTGCCATCGCTTTCTCTGGAACTGAAGCTATAAGTTTCACTAAAAAGAAATATCCTGCAGCTATGAGTAAACTGGGTGAGGAAACAAAAACTTTTAATTCCATCAACAATGTGCCTCAGAGATACTCCGATAAACTGTTCAACTAAAGTAATATTGCAAATATCTGCCTTCAATCCAGCTCTTATTTTTATAGATTTCAAATATTAAATATCAGATTAAAACAAAAACAGACAAAATCTGGAAATCCCATTTAATTCATACAAAAGCAGAAAACCAGAGCCTAAGAATAAAAATCTAATTCACTCTCCTCCCAAGATACCTCAGTCTGCTCCTTATTCTGTATTTATCAGGACTCTCATTTGCCTGAGAAGGCCATTAGGAGGTTTTACACCACTTATAACCACTTCATCAATATCAGCCATCTCAGTAACATGGCCTTGACTGAAATATTTAACCAACTGATTCATTCAATGGTAAAATGGGAACAAAGCCCGCTTTACAAGGATTTTGAGAGAATCAAATAGGACTATGTGAAAATAAATGTACTTATCAAAACTATATTAGAGAAGAGCTGAACTTCTCAGAAGCGTCAAAAAGACAAAGGCTATGGGAATGCTCCAGATCGAAAGAAGTCAAAGAGACATGACATCTCAGTGCAGTATCTGACCCTACAGGGATCCTATATTAGAGGGGGAAAAACTCAAGTGTTAAAACTGTCATACTGACAGCTGAAAAAAGTATTTTACAAACACAAATTTATGAAGGTGATAACTGTACTGTGGGTATGTAAGAGAATATCCCTATCCTGAGGAAATACACACTGACATATTTAAGGGTAAAGAACTATAAGGTATGTAACTTACTGTAAAATAGTTGAGAAAAAAAAGTGTGTGTGTGTATATATATATATGTGTGTGTGTGTGTGTATATATATATATATGCAGATGGATAGATGGACAGGCAGATAAATAAAACTAACTGATAAAGCAAATGTGGTAAAATGTTAACAACAGGTGAATCCAGGTAAAGGAATATGTGTTCTCTGCACTAGTTTTGTTTTCACAACTTTTTAAAATTTGAAATTATTACCATATGCATGGTCTGGTACACATGTATACACACACACACACAAACACACACATAAGACTGCAGTACAAACATAACACTAAGGAATTATAGGAAAAGAAAAAAGGACTTTCCTTAAAAACTCATAATCAAGGGTGGTAAGAGCCACAGAAAATGTTATCCATAACAGGTTTAATCTCTGAGTATTATTTGTTAAAAGTATAACTTTTAACCAGTAAAAAGTTCTCTTCTGTTAACAATTAATATTCTTTCACATATTTGTAGAACAGTAATGTTCTGGAGAATACACACCTTCAGGACTATATAGCCAATGATACTTTCATTGAAATAATTTGTAATTTTTCTTTGTAAATTATCTATTCACTTATTTTGTCCATTTGGTTGTCAGGTTAACTTGCGTCTTTCTGATTTGTAAACACTCTTTATATGCTAAAAATTGTTTTTAAAAGACTACAAAATCTAGCACATGTATTTACATAGCAGCATTATTCCTAATAGCCTAAAAGCGGAGACCACCCAAATGTCCATCAACTGATGAATGGATAACCCAAATGTGGTATATCTGAAAAATGGACTATTATTTGGCCATTAAAAGGAGTAAACATAGAAATATACCACATAAATACATCTTGAAAAATACTGTGCTAAGTGAAAGAAGTCATACACAAAAGCTACATTATGTATAATTCTATTGATATGAAATGTCCAGGATTAGATCAGATCAGATCAGTCGCTCAGTCGTGTCCGACTCTTTGCGACCCCATGAATCGCAGCATGCCAGGCCTCCCTGTCCATCACCAACTCCTGGAGTTCACTCAGACTCACGTCCATCGAGTCAGTGATGCCATCCAGCCATTTCATCCTCTGTCGCCCCCTTCTCCTCTTGCCCCCAATCCCTCCCAGCATCAGAGTCTTCTCCAATGAGTCAACTCTTCTCATGAGGTGGCCAAAGTACAGGAGTTTCAGCTTTAGCATCATTCCTTCCAAGGAAATTCCAGGGCTGATCTCCTTCAGAATGGACTGGTTGGATCTCCTTGCAGTCCAAGGGACTCTCAAGAGTCTTCTCCAACACCACAGTTCAAAAGCATCAATTCTTCAGTGCTCAATAAAGAAAGCAGGCTTCCCTGATAACTCAGTTGGTAAAGAATCTACCTGCAGTACAGGAGACACTGGTTCAATTCCTAGGTCAGGAAGATCCGCTAACCACTCCAGTGTTCTTGGGCTTCCTCTGTGGCTCAGCCGGTAAAGAATCCACTTGCAATGTGGGAGACCTGGGTTCAATCCCTGGATTGGGAAGATCGCCTGGAGAAGGGAAAGGCTACCCACTCCAATATTCTGGCCTGGAGAATTCCATGGACCGTATAGTCCATGGGGTCACAAAGAGTCAGACAGAACTGAGCAACTTTCACTTTCCCTTATACAGAAAGCAGATTAGGAAGTAGCTGCCAGGGGTTGAAGAGGATGGTAGATGAGGATGACTGCTAACAGGAATGGGGTTTCTTTTTAGGGTGATGAAATATCAGTAACATAACATCAGTAACAGTTGTATAACTCTGAGAATATACTAAGCAATCACTAAATGGTACTAAATGGTACATTTTACAAGGGTAAACTTGGACTTCCCTGGTGGTCCAGAGGCTAAGAATCCACCTGCCAATGCAGGAGACACAAGTTCGATCCTTGGTCCAGTAGGATTTCACATGCGGCAGGGCAACCACACCCATGTGCCACAACTACTGAAGCCCAAGCACCCTAGAGCCCACGCTCTGCAACAAGAGAAGCCGCCACAATCAGAAGCTCATGCACTGCCACCAGGGAGTAGCCCCCACTTGCTGCAACTAGAGAAAGCCTGTGCACAGCAAAGACCCAGCAAAGCCAAAGAAAATAAACAATTTTTAAAAATAAAAAGGTAAACTCCATAGTATATGAATTTTAGCCCAAGTAAGCTATTAAAAAACCCCAAGCAAACAAGGACTTTCATTCACCTCAAAAGGCCATGGAAGGCAGAAGCTAAGGACTCTCTTTCCAGACAAATGTACATGCACACAAAGTATTACAAGCAATTATGCAGGGAACAGAGTGAGGTGAAGAAAAGGGAACTTGTTTATGGAAACACTGAAACCTATCGATGGGTTCCATTAAGAAACCCTGTGACAAATTACAACTACCCCTAAGGTGAAAAGCTACCTAGCTTCTGACGCTCTAGTTTCAGTTCCAAGAATTTCTCCTACAGATATACTGTCATATGAACAAACTGAAATAAGTACCAAGTTACTCAATGGAGGAATGTTTACAAAGAAAAAAAAAAAAAACAGAAAACTCTTAAATGATTATGACAGCTATATGAGATAAGACTACCATGCACCTATTAAAATAATAAGAAAACTTTTTACGTTACTGCTGTCGAAAAATCTCTAAGATATATTGAAAAGAGTGACATGCAGGAGTGTGTTTATAGTATGTTACCATTTCCATAAAACAGGTAAAAAGATATACTCTTATATACTAAGGAACTATCTCAGAAAGAATGCACAAAAAACTGGTAACAGTGATTGCTTCTGAGCAGGGAAACAAAACGGCCAGAAAGCATCTAGGTCATGGGAGGACTGTCTTCCTAGGAATGAGTCTCCAGGGGTAGTTTATAGGAAGAGAAATCAGAGAAAGGACAGAAGCATTTAATTATTTATTAAGATAAAAATCAGCATCCCTCTAAAAATAATTATTTATTAACCTTATCAAGATGCTAAACTGAGAAATAAAGAATAGAGAATGTTAAAGTTGCCATGACTTAAATCTAAACTAATCAGGGGAAAAAAAATTTTGTTCACTTCTCATTCCAAAGCTACTGTAACCACAGAAGAGATTACTTGCCAAAGTCTTTATTCAGGATAAATTTTAGGAACCCCAAATCTCCATCTAAAGAGGAACTGCAAATATTTTAATGAAGCATGTTTGTCTTTTACGTGCAGAGTGTCTGGTAGCAGCAAAGCCAAAAAGTAGTCAGCACAGAAGTAATTTCTTTACTAGAATCTGGATAGCTTTTCAGATCTCTAAATCTTCCTGTTGAATTTGTTCTGATGGATTCCTCTACTTTAGAGCGTAAAGAAATATCATGATCTCAATGTCTCTGTTGCTTAAGAATTTAGTTACTAAAAAGTTCATTATTTATTCACTATTTATCTACTTAGGTCTAAGGTAGTCACACAATTCAAGGTTATTCAGCTCACACTTTGACCTAAAAGAGCATCTATTTGTGGGTTTACAGACAAAATAAGCATCTTAAATGTTCATTAGTTGCACTTTTTTTTTCTGAAATAGAACACAGACACTCTCCATCTTTCTAAGTTTCTCCACACTGCTTTGCATTGTAAACATTGTTTTAGATTCATACTTTTCTTGGAAGCTACTCCTTTAGGGGGTACCCTGTGAGTCCTGCTACTAAACATCCTCCTGCATATGACAAGAATACAAAGCCCTGACCACTCTTTACCCAGGCCATTTCTCAGGGCTGACCTTGAGAGATGAGATAACATCTCCCTATGGACAATGAGGAGGCTTGCTTATTGCTTGCTTTGCTATATGCTATATGCTATGCTAAGTCACTTCAGTCGTGTCCAACTCTGTGCAACCCCATAGACAGCAGCCCTCCAGGCTCCACTGTCCCTGGGATTCTCCAGGCAAGAACACTGGAGTGGGTTGCCATTTCCTTTTCCAATGCATCAAAGTGAAAAGAGAAAGTGAAGTCGCTCAGTCGTGTCCAACTCTTAGCGACCCCATGGACTGCAGCCCACCAGGCTCCTCCGTCCGTGGGATTTTCCAGACAAGAGTACCGGAGTGGGGTGCCATCGCTTGCTATAAATGTAGTCAATTCCCAACTTCAGCATTCTGCCACTGCAATAAAGGAACACTGTGTGTACAGCATCATGTGGGCCAGTATCACATCACCCCCATGCTGACAGTACTAACAATACCTGAATTCCTAAACTTAACTATGTAACACTGTCCCCACAGAAAGAAACACAAAGTTTCAATTTGGTATGTATGCCAGGGGAATCACCTCCACACCAGTCTCACACCCAAGGCCACTGGAAAGGATCCCCCAGCACCCAGCTTCTCGTGATGGCTCTAGTGACCCAGGACAGGGACTCCCAAAGGGAAGGGGCTGGGATGGAAGGAGTCAAGGTCACTAAGTAAAGAACAAGACAGAGGGTCCAAAGTAATAAGGGGTTTGGAAGACGCTCAGTGGAGCGAATGGACTGAGAGGAAGACCTGTAGCCTCCTGTTAGTATAGCCTGTACCCCTTCATCGGGGAAGGCAATGGCACCCCACCCCAGTACTCTTGCCTGGAAAATCCCATGGACAGAGGTCCCTGGTGGGCCACTGTCCGTGGGGTCGCTAAGAGTCAGACCCGACAGAGTGACTTCACTTTCACTTTTCACTTTCATGCATTGGAGAAGGAAATGGCAACCCACTCCAGTGTTCTTGCCTGGAGAATCCCAGGGATGGGGGAGCTTGGTGGGCTGCCGTCTATGGGGTCGCACAGAGTCGGACACGACTGAAACGACTTAGCAGCAGCAGTACCCCTTCATCAGTCTCCCATCTGATCTTATTTCAAGTTCTGACCTTGTTTCTGATCATTTTCTTTCCATTGTATCCACCAACTGATTTCTATTAAGGGTTTTTGCTCCACCTTGACCCACTTGCGACATTTAGAATAGAATTTCACCACTCTTTTTTCTGCTCTGTTGTCCCAGCAACCAAAACAATGTTGTAGCTCCGTAGCCTTAAAACGAGGACCATAATGTCTTGTGAACTTTATGGAATTATAATGGGTAAGTGGAAGTGTTCAACACAGATTTAAACAGATTGCTGTTTCCAAGCCCTTGGTTTGATGTTTGGCAACATTCAATAGCACTTTAAAGAAAGATAAGCATGTTCTCCCATGAAGGCATCTTTGTAGTTCCAAGATTACCATTTACTAAGAAACTGCTTAAGAGAATTTCTGCACTGAAATGAGAGACCATGTTCATTTTTTCCATCAGGATCTGAGCCAAAAACCAACCATATTTCTTGAAGACTTAGGTGAGGTTTCCAAGAGTTAAACAGAACAGATTTACCAGCAAAAGGCAGGAAGAGTGAGATTATAATTTGAACCAGGCAAACTGTTTCATAACAGAAAATGTGGCACTTAATGTAGTTTGCAGAATATGGTATGCTAAAAATGCTACTTTATGGCAGGAGCAGACCTCTGGAGAGTGAAACCAGCCAAACGAAAAGAACAAAAAAGGTAGAAAAAAAGAAGCCATGTCAGCAATACAAAGCCACAAAAAACTGATACACTTTTTTTTGGTACCGAATTACAACTTTTCCACCACATTTTGTGGTTTAAAAACACACAAAAAAATGCTTGCTGAAAAAGTTTTCATTTTGGCCATTTTGAATCGGGGTTATACTAACTCAAATTTATCCTAATTTAGTAGGACTTGAGTCTAACAAACACACACACTGTTGAGGTCACAGGAGACTACATATGTGAGCAGATCAAAGTTTTCTGCAGCTCCTTCTGGAACAGATTTATCCTGGGTTCCTGAATGGCTTGGCCAGCTGATACAGGACAGACTGATGTTTCTTTACTTGAAATAAACATTAAGTCAAAACCTCTAACAGAAAACTCATACTGAAAAGGTTTGGCTCACTCCCTGATGTGCTAGTCAAGGAAAAACAAGCACAAAAATCTCAATGCAGGTTGATGAGAAAATGTATTCTAATCGTCTTTACGTCTCTTGCACCAGACATACAGTACTTGAATCTTCCTTGTATAACACTTGTCAATTCTGAATTTTGAAAAATAATAAGAATGCTGCTGCTGCTGCTGCTGCTAAGTCACTTCAGTCGTGTCCGACTCTGTGCGACCCCATAGATGGAAGCCCACCAGGCTCCCCTGTCCCTGGGATTCTCCAGGCAAGAACGCTGGAGTGGGTTGCCATTTCCTTCTCCAATGCATGAAAGTGAAAAGTGAAAGTGAAGTCGCTCAGTCGTGTCCGACTCCTAGCGACCCCATGGACTGCTAGTCAATAATTACTGCTTAAAAAAAATCTAATACTTGTTGGTTCTATACTTTCTCATCTCACACATCCCCCAGTTCTTCAATGTTGACTGCATTATTCACCAAATTTACAAAGCACTCAAAGAGTTTAAAACCAAAACAGACATAGTCTTTCACGTCAAAGAACTTCTAAAGGATGTCTGGCTAACAGATCAACAATTAATTGAAATGTTTATAAAGATTACAGAATGTGTTTCAGTGACATACAATGATGACTGCCACCATTAAGATGCTCATTATTCAGATATGAAGCCTAGAAGAAAAACAATGATCTCTTCTTATTTTTAAATAGAATTACTGCATCAAAGACTCTTAGAAGAAATTTTGTATAACTTGGGCTTCCCTTGTAGCTCAGCTGGTAAAAAATTGGCCTGCAATGCAGGAGACCCTGGTTTGATTCCTGGGTCGGGAAAATTCACTGAAGAAGGGATAGGCTACCCACTCAAGTATTCTTTGGCTTCCTTGGTGGCTCAGCTGGTAAAGAATCTGCCTGCAATGTGGGAGACCTGGGTTTGTTCCTTAGGTTGGGAAGATAAGGGAATAGCTGGCTACCCACTCCAGTATTCTGGCCTGGAGAATTCCATGGAGTGTACACCCATAGGATCGCAAAGAGTGGGACAGACTGGGCGACTCTGACTTTTACTTTCTGTAACTTACCTGCACCTGTTCTAGATGAGTGCTCTGGAATAACCAGAACAGTGATCCTATTTTCCACGTGACAACCTTCATTTTCTAAAAGACAGTTCTACTTTCAGTCTTCTCTTCTTCAGCTGACTGAATCATACCAACCTTTAAACCATTCTTCTCCCCATGACATGGTTTCTAGACCATCTCCCCACCCTAGCTATGTTCCTCTGGACCATCTCATGATTGAATGTTATAATTCTATGAATGCAGACTAAAATATGCTAAGATTTTTTAACATTGACAATAGTGTGTGCCAAGCAAGACATGAAGGAGGAACAGTAGTGTTACATGAAAATAGATACACAGTACAGGATTAAGCTTGACCATTATGTTAGTTTATTTTGAGTACTAAAAAAGGTAAGCACACAGTGCTGTGGCATAATAGGTACTAATGCATAGTATGTGTTTCAACTGAAGATGAAATGATGTGAAGCTGAGATTTGCTTTAAAATACTCTATGTGGAGGTGATGAGCACAGAACAGAAGAAACATGATTAGCAAAAAAATGTTGGTACTCACTGAGGTATGACTGGTACTCAAAAATGTTGGTAATCAAAAAATATATAGATGTCACATACATCAATATGTTTTAAATTTCTAATTAGCCATTACCTTTTTCATGTCTAAAATATTTCAAAATACATATTTTTAATGTCTAAACAAATTACCTATAGACAACTTTGAATATTTTCTATTGCAAGTTTTATTTGTGAGTATTATAGAAAAAATATTCAAATTCACAATTTAAAAAGTATTAAAAAAAATTTTAAGCAATCATTTTCAAAATCCTTGTTCAGAATAGAAATTATTTTAAGCTTCTTTTCTGATCACAACAGTATGAAACTAGAAATCAACAACCACAGTAAGAAAAACGGGAAAAGAATGAACACATGGAGACTAAACAACAAGCCACTGAACAAACAATAGGTCAACAGTGAAACCAAAGAGGAAACCAGCAAGTCCCTCAAGACAAGTGCAAATGAAAACACAGCTTCCTAAAACCCATGGGATGTAGCAAGAACAGTGCTAAAAGGGAAGTTCATAGCCATACAGGCCTTCCTCAAGAAACAAGAAAAATCTCAAATAACCTAACCTGACACCTAAAAGAATTAGAAAAAAAAGAACAGACAAAACCCAAAGTCAGCAAAACAAAGGAGATAATAAAATCGGAGAGGAAATAAATAAAATAAAGATCCAAAAACAACAGAAAAGATCAACAAAACAAGAGCTGGTCTTCTGAAAAGATAAACCAACAAGCCTCTAACCACACCCACCTAAAGGAAAACAAAGAGAACCCAGATAGACAAAGGAAGAAATGAAAGAGGAGAAATAACAACTGGAACCACAGAAACACAAAAAATCACAAGAGGATACTATGAACAGTTATATGCCAACAAACTGGACCACCTAGAACCACACAGGTTTCTAGAAACATACAGCCTGCCGAAACTTAGTCAAGAAGAAACATAATTTGAACAGACCAATCACCAGAAATGAAATAGAATTTCCCTGTGAACATCATTCTCCTGTGAAAAACTTTTTAACTGAAAAGTTGGATGTATGATTTTTAGTTGAAAATATCATGAAATATTTTTTAGATTTTTGTTATCATTGTTCATTTACTTATTGTAGGAAACTTCTCAAACGTCAAAAGGAAAGAAAGACTACACACCCATCCTCAATGAGTACCAACATTTTTTTGCTAATCATGTTTCCTCTGTTCTGTGCTCATCACCTCCACATAGAGTATCTTAAAACAAATCTCAGCTTCACATCATTTCATCTTCAACTGAAACACACACTATGCATCAGTGTCTATTAAGCCACAGTGCTGTGTGCTCACCTTTGTCAGTACTCAGACTAACATGACAGTCGAGCTCAGTCCTGTACCACGTGTCTGTTCTCATGTAACACTACTGTTCCTCCTTCATGTCTTGGCACACAGTTTTCAATACCTATATAAACTGTGGGAATTACTGTAGAATTTCGGCATTCTACTCCAGTAGATAATATTCTTTTGTTATGAGTCTTTACGATATTGCTGATGGAGATTACTTGGCTGTGTTTATGCAACAGTAGAGCAATTCTACAATGAAATGGCTACTGAAGTGCTAGTTAATAAATTCTAGTAGACAGATCTGTCAATAGTATGATACACAATGTTACATAACCCAGGATTTTAAAAATATTTTGCAATACCTAAAGAAAAGGTAATGACCACTTTTATTTTAAAAAAAGATATAGGCTTTGTTTTACTTTCCCAATCATGATTTTAGAGAATCTACTTTCAGACTAATTACTTGATTTTAACTTTCATTGAACTTCAGGCCCATGATGTTCAATTACTGTTTAACACATAACAAGGTATTTTGTATCACTTTTAAAGAAAGCAAAAGTTAGCTGGCAAGTACTGTAACTGGTTTTAGGCTGTGACACATCTTAGGAAACTTTCTGTGATTTATAAATTACAAAAAGTCCCTATAACAGAAAATCTGAAGGTTTGCAAAGATGGGAAAAAACTAAATAATCATTAAGAAACAGAATTCCTAAGAGTAGCAAGTCATCATTATGCAGTGGTGAAAACTCTAAAGTAAGTTAAGAGAGAAGCTAAATATAAACTCTGACCAAAAAGAAGTCTAGAGACTTATCTGGGGCGTTGCCAAAAACATTTCAATCAGGAAACATGAAAGAATCCTGTAAAATACTAGTATTTTATGATTGAGTTGGGGGTGACAGTCTGAAGTATTGCGATGAAAAGGTTCAAAAGAAGGAATTAAAGAAGAGGAAGGTATGCATACCTCTCTTAGTCAAACCACTTTGGACTTTTTAAAACCTTTTCACTTAGATTCTAACAAAATAAGCCTTACCTTAATTTTCCACCAGAGACTGGATGTGCAATTTCAGCACATTTGACACAATACAACAAACTTTAAAAAACAAAAATAGTGTCTTTTTTTGTTCTCATTTTTAAAATCAGGCACTTAAAAAAAGCATTCAACTTCAAAACTTACATCAGAACCCACATTTTTCATTGTACTTTGTAGGACAGGTTTAGTCACAGAGAGTTTCCCATTTGCTGGGCTGTTTGCCACAGGGGCTGGTACCACATTCACCACATGATTAGGTAGCTGCGTGGTTCCCCCAGCAACAGCAAGGACTGGTTGAGGAGAGGGCAGAACTCCAGGGGCCTGGAGCTGAACCACGGTAGGCTGGGAGAGCACCACAGTCTGACCTGCAGTAGAGAAAAAAGAAAAAGGGATCAGAGGGTGCATAACTGCTGCGGCGGGGGCAAACTGTTGAGCATTTAGGTCTCTTCTGCAGACACAATAGGTAAAACCACATGAAACGATTTGAAACCACCAATTAAACCACAATCAAGAGCAGCACACATTCTTGCTGACTTTCACTGTTGTGTTTTTAATGAATTTAAAATATGTTTTAAATTCATTCTCTTTGAAGTTATGATTAACAATGTATTTCCACATTTTTTTCAACGAACAAATGATAAATCTGCTAAGTTATACATAGATTTCCCTAAGTATTAACCTCTGAAACTTTTGAGTGCTATAAGTATTTATCTTATTACAAAGAACAAACCTTGTATACTGAGCACAGAATTATATATTTTAAGTTAATGGGATTTAGAAATACATACAACACCAAAAATATATGACAGATTCAGGAAGTCAATACTTGGAAGAATCTGAGTCTACAAATATCAAAAATGTTAAAACCACTTGAGATAAATTCTTAGCTAACATGGGAAACATTGATCTGTAATTTAACATAACCTGCAGATAATGTTGACTCCCCTACCCACCAAAATAGTCTACAAGTCTTTTCTTAATCTTCACATTTAACCTTATTTTAAAATTATGCTAATCTGAGAATTAGTATCATAACCTAATACTGATCTAGTAAAACTTTTACTTGTCTGCTGAGTGTTTGCTTTCAGATCTGGCCAATTTTATAAGGCGTTGAAAGCCTCACCTAACATCCACAGCTGCCTAAGCCTATCCAGCAAAATAAAGGTATTAAAGTAACTGGCAACTAAAACTTCCCATTGTATATTTATACTCTTCTTGAAGGAAAAAAAAATACTATGCTTTCAGACAGTGTACATGACCCATGTAAAATTCAGCTCAGTATTTCAAAGGATCAAGGAAAACTAAAAATCAAAATAATGTTTCAAACACTTGTTTGTTATGAACATGTCTTAGCTTAAAAAAAAATCATTTCTATAAAATCAGTCTTTCTGTCTCAAAAGGCCTTGAAAAGCATACTTATACTAGAATTAAATACTTATACTAGAATTAATAGTATTTTATCCCTAAAAAGTAAATAAATTAGTAAGAAAGACCTAAAAGTAATTTCACAGATTTATCATATACACAATTTAGTATAAATGATCACTAAGTATTTTTATCTTCTAATTTTCCCTTGGAATAATTTACTATATGAAATAAAAACATATAAAATATGGTAATAACTCATAAGTAGATATAAACTTGCTCTAGCCAAATATTCAAATAAAAATAATTAATAGAGAATTCCCTGGTGGTTCAGTGGTTAGGACTCTGCACTTTCACTTCCAAGGACATAGGTTCAGTCCCTGGTCAGAGAACTAAGATCCTGCAAGCAACGTTGCAAAACCAAAAATAATAATAATAATAGTAAATAGCATATCACCAAATGTTTTTTAAATAACACTTACTGATCTATTACAGTTAATCTGGTACTGTGAAAGACATACTCATGTATGTCAAGAATGTAAAACTCACACCAAAGGTTCCCACCCTGAATTTAAGGACCCTTCTTTAATATCAAAAACATCATGGCCACCCAAGATGATCACAGTTGTCCTTTCAGTTTTTGTAGATGGAGAAAATATGTGATGAGAAAAGTTTAGTAAGAATTTAGTAGTGATTTGAAATCAATCTGGAATTTATTATCCAAAGTATAACCACAAAATTTTTAAAAATCAGTGCAAAGATATATGAAACAAATTATTTATCCAATCAACAGAAAATATGGATTTGCAGATACCCTGCAAAAAAGCCAAAAGCTACTGCCACTTCAACCATCCATATCCCAGGATCCACAGTCTACAGGTTGAGAACCACTGACTTAAAGCAATACTTTAAAAAGAGCAATATCAGGGGCAGTGTTCCACATCTTCTGAGTTTAAAAATTATGATAAAGTGAAAGTGAAGTCGCTCAGTCGTGTCTGACTCTTTGTGATCCCAGGGACTGTAGTCTACCAGGCTTCTCTGTCCATGGGATCTTCCAGGCAAGAGTACTGGAGTGGGTTGCCATTTCCTTCTCCAGGGGATCTTCCTGACCCAGGAATCGAACCCAGGTCTCCTGCATTGCAGGCAGACGCTTTACCCTCTGAGCCACCCCTCAAAACTAAAATGTTCAGTGAATTTAGGGGATTACTCCAAAGGTCAGAGAAGGTGGTAAACATAAAGAGTGAAATCATTCCAAGGAAACAATCCTACTTTTAGCTCCAGTTACAGATTTAAAGCATTGGCAGATAATACATGCAGATGGCTTTGTAATATTTCTTAAAATTGATTCAAAAAATAATCCAAGTCTGTAGTGTTCATTGTCTGGTTATCACCATCTCCTTGCTAAGAGAACTGTAGCATGGAGCAAGGGAGATGAAGCAATATCAAGGCAAGGTCTGCATACCAAATGTGGCTCCAAGTCCTTCCAGGTCATTGATGCCTCTTTTTTTTTTCAAAAAGGCTCATCAAGCCCTTTCATCCCAGAGTGCCCAACTAACCTCAAATTATTTAATATCTAAATCAAAGATCCTCTAAATAGTCTAGGCATGTCTGGGTTCAAGACAAAATGGGGAGAAGCAACTACATTTCTATTACAGTGTGTTCATGGTGGCTTGCTAAATCTGACATGCTAGATGCTCACTAGATCACAAAACGCAAGGCAAAGAACTGTTTCAGGGCTTAAATAGTTAGCAGCTGAATATAAGTTACTACTGTTCCTCATGTGGAAACAGTTAAAAAGGGCATACCAAAACACTGTTTATGCATTTCAGCATGCTCAAAATCCTCTTTGGCATCACACACAAATCCCCCTTCACGGACCACGGCTGGTTTCAATGCTGGATACTTTTGACTACGGATGACTCACTGATTGTGATAGTCACTGTCTTCCTTTTCAATTATCTTCAAAGATTTCAAACTTTGTATCAAACATTTATTGAATGTCTTCTTTGTCTGAAATAGTATGGCTGTGTGACTGAGTAAATAATTTCTCTGTGAATTAATTTTCTCATCTACAAAATGAAGATGATAATAACAGCAACCTATCCTCACAGAGTTGATGTAAGGATTAAATAAGATGACACAGTTAAGCACTTAGAATGGTATCTGGCACTAGAACTTTTACGTATAATAACTTTCATAAGGGTATTTCATGTATAATTAATTCATTAGTTCTCATAGTTACCATTATTTAACATTGATATAATTTTCCAATTAGATAGTCAATTCTTGAGATCAAGGACCACTTGTCTGCATTCTTTTAGAGGCAATAGAGCACAGTGATTAATTACAGTCTCTGAGCCAGACCATCTGGGCTCAAGTTCTGACTGTGCCTCTATTAACAGAACGACTTGGGACAAGTTTTATCTCTATCCTCCATTTCAATGATCTGAACCACTATTTACCCAAAAAGTCCAAGAGAGGATACTTTCCCTTTTTCCATCCTCCATTCCCATCACCTAACTGTCAACCCCTGTGATTCTACACTTTCTAACATCTCCACTGTCTATCCTGGATCTTCACTGATATTCCAAGTTTCAACACCTCTCACCTGCACTATCATAAGAATCTTAACGAATGTATAGGACACAGATGTAGAAGTAGGCAGAAGTTATTTACGGCAGACTGAACAGCATGTCAAGAAACTAGAAAAAACAAGAAAATGTAATGGACAATAGCCAAATTAGTTGAACCAAAGATTTACAGAAAGGAGAGTTATTATTATAAGGTAAAGTTAGAAAACTAAACTGGAGACAAACCATGATGGGTTTCACATTCCAAGCCAGACAATTTGAACTCAATCCTGTAAGAATTACTTCTTTTTTGCAGGACTTGCCTGCTAGTCCAGTGGTTAAGATCCCTAAGTGGGAGCAAAGATCTCGCATGCTGCACAGGGTAGCCAAAAAATGAAATTACTTCTTTTTTAATAACAAATATTTACTTTGATATTTATATCGATTAACTGTAAAATGCCTTTCCTATATTTCTCTTCTTCTCTCCCCATTATCAAATAAATGGAAGACTGGAAGTTATACATTTAAATCTGTTATGTTATTACAAAATTACCTCTCCAGATTACACTATAAAAATAGTAACGAGGCCTGTATTAGCATATGCTCCCCCAAAATAAATACTGTTTTCAGATAATGGGAAAGCATTGAAGTTCTGAATAGTGTATGATTCAGGCCTCTGAAACTGATAAACTGCTCAAAGAAGTTTCTCCTCTCACTATAGGTAAGATTCTCTATCATTCAAACATAGCCAATGGTCTACTAAGAGCAAATTCTTATAAACACCTCTTGCTTTACATACTGATCATATTAATGTCAAACTTTTACTTTTTATATATGTGTTTTAATAGCTTATGGAAACTATAATAAAGTTCTTCACACATTTATTAAATTCTTAGCTTGGGACTACGTACACTTCTGAGATCCTGATGAAAGTTTTGGAGACTATCCCTAGAAAAATCCACAAATAATATACACTAAATCTTGCATTTTATTTCAAGGAGTTCATGATATCCATTCACAGGTCACAAGAATACCCATTAGACAGGACTGCTATTTTTCATATGAAAAAGACCATATTTTGACCCTGCCTTCAGAGGGCAGGTGTTTCAGGTTTGTTTGGTTGGGCTTTTCTGGAAGGGATTGGTGAATTTTCACAGATCCATCCAGTCTTTCACCTAGTTCTTTTTATCAATGCCATACTATCTATGACCATGGAATAGAGCAAAGTTAACAGAGTACCTGGAAATCAAATTTATGACCTTGCCCTCATTAAAACCATGTTTCAAAGAAATGAGCTAAAAATCTATAACTGAAAATATAGTTATAAACCTAACACTGGTATTTATTTATAACCCATATCCCACTGATACCTAGACTTGCTGCTGCTGCTGCTAAGTCGCTTCAGTCGTGCCCGACTCTGTGCGACCCCATAGACGGCAGCCCACCAGGCTTCCCCGTCCCTGGGATTCTCCAGGCAAGAACACTGGAGTGGGTTGCCATTTCCTTCTCCAATGCATGAAAGTGGAAAGTGAAAGTGAAGTCGCTCAGTCGTGTCCGACTCTTAGCGACCCCATGGACTGGAGCCCACCAGGATCCTCCGTCCATGGGATTTTACAGGCAATGCTGCACAAGTTTCGCTTTAGCCATGTGTACACACATCAGTCGGAGAAGGCAATGGCACCCCACTCCAGTACTCTTGCCTAGAAAATCCCATGGATGGAGAAGCCTGGTAGGCTGCAGTCCATGGGGTCGCTAAAAGTCGGACATGACTGAGCGACTTCACTTTCACTTTTCATTTTCATGCACTGGAGAAGGAAATGGCAACCCATTCCAGTGTTCTTGCCTGGAGAATCTAGGTTGGTCATATATGTAACATATACATATTCCTATATGTGAACAGTACCAAATCCTCAGACTTGAACTTTCAATACAGACCTCAACTTCTTATAGAATCAACTATACGAGGCCATCTAGTGGATGAAATATAGAAGACTCATTCTTAATGGCTTGAAGTCAGAGGTTCAGGTATTTAATGCCCCGTACAAGTTCATGTTTATTAAACAATGCTTCCTACTGCTTGGAGATTTAAAAGTCTGATTCTATTGTTAAACCACACCTATTAGACCTGAAATGGACCACTGTATTTTAAATACTAACCTCTCCTTAAAAACAAAAGAAATTCACAGATACAAAAATCTCAGAATACAATAGCATCAAGAAATTTTCCAAGATTTTCTTCTTCGCTACAAAATCACAAGCCTTAGAGACTGGTGTTTTCACTAAAACTGTAAGAAAAAAAGAAGTATCAGATATAATTGATCTGGATAGCTACCTCCCTTGTTAGGACAGGAACCACGTATTAACCATCTCTATAACCTCTTCAGAGCCAAGGACATTCTTGACACACACACCCAGCATGTGCTCAGAAATTATACCCTGAATTAAAACAAGTCATATGACACACGCCTCAGTGTCCTCCAATTAAACATACAGAACATCAGATTCCATTCAGGTACCTTTAGTAGGTGCAGGATGTATACTGATAATTGGTTGCTGCTTTGCCAATGGCATAAGTGTTGGTAGTGTCTGAATAATGATGGTTTTTGCTGGAACGCTGGGGTTTGTTTGAGTCTTGGGTGCTGCTGGAAGTAATAAAGGCTTGGGCTGAATTGAAGGTTTCGAATTTATTTGAATTTTTTTCTTTGGAGTCAGTCCATTTTCTGGAGAAAAACCAAACAAACCACAAATAATTTAAGTGCAATTAAGCAAATCCTAGAAAGCAGATTATATTATACACCTTTCTCTACACATTAACCTCTGACTACCCTTAACTGAAGTTCAAGCATAGCTTAATGTACTGAAAAACAGAATTTTATCTTAGGGGACTGAAGAAGAGTCCTCAATCTGAGGTCTTCCTTTCTGACCAAGCTACAGCTTTGCGAAGGGGACACAGGAACCAGTAAAGAAAAACAGCTAAAATCACTGAATAAAGCATTGAGGTGAATGAGGTTAACAAATGTCACAGGCAAATGGGCCTCACATTCAACTTCTTTAGGTGAAACTTTGAAATTTCTCCTGAAGATGGGGCCCTAAATCTATTTTAGAGCATCATTCACCTATAAAGACAGAGACAACCAAAGAAGATCATTTTTTTCCCTTTCCTCTTCACATTAACGTTCACAACAAAGGATATAGGTCCACTAGTTTAAAAACAGCAAGCTAGCTTAATAAACATACACTTAATCCAACATTTCCTTTTAAGATATGGAGCTTACTCTCAGTCTACAATAGAAATAATAGAAGTTAAAAGATGGAGTAATACCAGTTTTGCTCTTAGGACTGATGACGGGCTTGTCTTCCTTCAGTGGCTCTGCTGAGGAGGGGTTATTAGAACTTTCACCATATAAGGAAAGAGGAGACATCTGAGAAGGAGAAGACAAATCCAACTCCTCCTGCAGTAAAATAAAACACAAATAAATTCATGCAGAAGAATAGTATCCTTGGGCAGAAAATGGCTTAGAAAGAGAAGCAAGATCCATGTATAAACAGAAACACTTCAAGATAATTTCAAGTCAAAGGTGTGATATATTACAACTATATCTACACAGTAAGAACGAAGAGACAATGGATAAATCAACATTATCCATCAATACTAAAGTAAAAATAACTAAAAGCGAAGTATGTCTATTTAACCCTCTTAAAGATACGATCACTGATTCGATCTGCTTCTACATATTCTCCCACAAACTTTGTATTTTACTTGATTCCTAGCCATACAAACATTTAGTATCATTATAGAATTACAGTTAAAATGCTAATATCTTTTCCCCACCATGTCTTATTCAGACTTACAGGAATTTCAAAAGCAAATAATTCTTTTTATTTTTATCCTTTTCTATTTATTAACACTACCTTTGTCCCTAATGTTTGAAAGAAAAATCCGGAAAGGAACAGGGCTATTTTATTTAACAGGTAAATTAATAATGCAGAGATATACAAATATTAATATTTTCCAAAATTCAATATTCAGTGGATCTGTCTCATTTTGCTAAAATAAAGAAACTTAACATAGGATAAAGTAGCATTTCAATTCCAAGAGAGAAAGATGTTATGTATAATAAATAAATAGGCATATACATTTACATACATACATCATATCATCTTCAAAAGAATCTACAAGATCACTGAAAGAAGAGTTAAAAGAATACTTGTTTGCTCTTAGCATGATGTAGGTCCCCTTAAGTCAAAAATCCAGAAGCCACAGAGAAACAAAAAACAGATTTGAATAATAATTATTTTATAATAAAAAACAGGCCATAAGCAAAGTTAAAAGATATATATTAAGAGAAAATATTTGCCTAAAATGAACAAAGGACAGGAGTCATCATTTCACTGAAAAGGAAATGCAAATGGTAGCCAAAGGCAAATTTTAAAGAAAATCTTTTTTTTAGTCATCAGATACGAAAAGTTAAAATAACCTGAAAGAGTATGTGGCAGAAATGGTCACTTTCAGTCATGCTGGTGAGGACGAGAACTGCTTCATTCATCCATCCCTAACACCTGTCACCATGTAGCCAAAACCCAGGACTGCATGAACCTTACAGTGTATCGAATAACAATACATTTGGGGGGGAAACAGTAAGAGATAATATAGGAGGAAATTATTATCTTTATGGCCTTGGATGTTTAAAAGGTATTTAATAAAACTCTGCAAAGATTCCTCATAAAAGTCCTAGAAAATAAGAACTGAAAGGATGATTTAACACTTAAAAAAAAAAAAAAAGCTAGGCATCATTGGATAGCCGAAATCACACTTAACAGTAAAATACTAATACTTTGCTGTTAAAGTTGGGACAAGAAAGAAATAATTGCTTTTTCTGTAATTCTAGAAAACATAATTAGAGCAGAAACTAAAATAAAAGGAGCAAATATTAAAATAGAAGAGACAGAAGTGCCTTTGTTTTGCAAGATGATATGCTGTCTACTTAGAACACATTTAACAACCAACAAAAAATGTGCATTATAAAAATGTACTAATAATCACTTAGAAAATATAATAAAAATAGTTCATTCATAATAGCGATTACAATATACCTAAGAATTAATTTTTAAAGAATGTATAAGATCTATATGAAGAAAATGAAAAAGCTTAACTGAGAGACAAAAAAGAAAACCCTAGGAACAGAGAAACATATAATATTCTTTAACAAGATGATTACAAAGGCAATACAACTGGGAAAACTGGTCCATTTATACAGTGAAAATGAAAACTAGATGTGTCCTTAACACTTCATATTAAGGTCAGCTCTCGGGCCTACAAGGGGGCATCTTTGACAATGTTCACTGTGATGCAGGTGAAGGGTTAGGCAGTTACGTTCAACAAACTGATGCAGACAGAGCAATATGAACAGATCTTAAAAACACTGTGCTAATTGTTTACAGTAGGAAATAAAGAGATCTGATATAATACCATTTATGTAAGTTTAAAACACATACACAAAACTGAAATCAGTGAGAAAAAAAAATGAACTTTAATAAATGGTACTGGAATAGTCCTTCTGATAGTCACTGAGGAAAACAAAAAACTTGGATTTGTATCTTACATCATAAACCAGGATAACTCCAAATGGATCAGAGATTTAAAAATTAAAAATAAAACCTTAGGAAATATATATATTAACAAGTCACTTAGAAACTATTACTTCCTGAATGATTTGATCCTAAAACCACTAGATGGGGCAGTGCAAGACAAGCACGGACGCAGAGAGGCAGCCTGCGGGAGTGTCAGAGTCCAAGGGGAGCAAGTAGGGGCAGGCAGCCAAGCCCAGGGAGTCAGAGTAAGGTAATGATTGTATCCATATTGCATCAGCCTGAGGTAAGGTGTCAAAGCCCAGAACACAGGAGTCAGTGTGAAGGAACCTGCACTGGCAAAATCCAGCACAACATAAGAATCAGAATAAACAAAATAATGAGCAATAATCTATTGACTATGCGAAAGCCTTTGACTGTGTGGATCACAATAAACTGTAGAAAATTCTTAAAGAGATGGGATTACCAAACTACCTGACCTGCCTCTTGAGAAATCTGTATGCAGGTCAGGAAGCAAGAGTTAGAACTGGACATGGAACAACACAATGGTTCAAAATAAGGAAAAGGAGTACGTCAAGGCTGTATATTGTCACCCTGCTTATTTAACTTATATGCAGAGTACATCATGAGAAACACTGGGCTGGAAGAAGCACAAGCTGGAACCAAGATTGCCGGGAGAAATAGCAATAACCTCAGATATGCAGATGACACCACCCTTGTGGCAGAAAGTGAAGAAAAACTAAAGAGCCTCTTCATAAAAGTGAAAGAGGAGAGTGAAAAAGTTGGCTCTAAGTTCAACATTCAGAAAACTAAGATCATGGCATCCAGTCCCATCACTTCATGGCAAATAAATGGGGAAACAGTGGCTGACTTTATTTTTATGGGCTCCAAAATCACTGCAGATGGTGATTGGAGCCATGAAATTAAAAGACGCTTACTCCTTGGAAGGAAAGTTATGACCAACCTAGACAGCATATTAAAAAGTAGACATTACTTTGCCAACAAAGGTCCGTCTAGTCAAGGCTATGTTTTTCCAGTGGTCATGTATGGATGTGAGAGTTGGACTATAAGGAAGGCTGAGCACAGAAGAATTGATGCTGTTGGACTGTGGTGTTAGAGAATACTCTTGAGAGTCCCTTGGACTGCAAGGAGATCCAACCAGTCCATCCTAAAGGAGGTCAGTCCTGAGTGTTCATTGGAAGGACTTATGTTGAAGCTGAAACTCCAATATTTTGGCCACCTGATATGAAGAGCTGACTCATTAGAAAAGACCTTGATGCTGGGAAAGATTGAGGGCAGAAGGAGAAGGGGACGACAGAGGATGAGATGGCTGGATGGCATCACCAACTCAATGGACCTGGGTTTGGGTGAACTCCGGGAGTTGGTGATGGACAGGGAGGCCTGGCGTGCTGTGGTTCATGGGGTTGCAAAGAGTGGGACACAACTGAGTGACTGAACTGAACTGAATCTGTTGAATAAACTAGGAAACCATGAGTCCATACTGATATAAACAAAGAAATGAATGAATTTAAAATCTGATGAGAAACAGGATATTTTTACATAGTTTTAAAGTACTTTCTCATAAAATACCCATTTATGGCAAAGGGAGATGGGCAACTTCACAGTAGAATAGCCTGGAAGATACCACCTTAATCAAATGAACAAAGTAAACCTCATCAGTAACAGGACAAATGAAAACAGCATGCAATAGCATCCAAAGTAAATGAGACAGACACAGCATCACTTCTGTGATATTCCTGCCACAAAACTGAATCTCACCCTGAGGAAACACCGGGCAAATCCAATCAGAGGACATTCTATAAAATAACTAGTCTTTAATCTCCAAAAGTGACAAGTCATGAAAGTCAAGGAAGAATGAACTATTTCAACTGAAGGAGATTAAAGAGATAGGACAACCAAATGCAATGTATGATTCCAAACTAGCCCCTTTTGCTCTCTACAGGATATCTCTAGAACAACTGGCACAACCTAAATGAGAGCTGAAGATCAGAGGTCAGTAAGGTATAAACATTTATTTCCTGATTGTAATAGCTATATTATGACTAGAAGACATATCCTTACTTGTAGGAAGTAGACATTGGAGTATCTGGGGGTGACAAGGCATCAGGTTGGCAACTTACTCTCAAATGATTCAGGGGGAAAAAGTTCTTTGTAACACACTCATAACATTTCTGTAAGTTTGAGGTTTTTCCAAACTCTCTCATCTGTTTATCTACATATCTATGTATCTATCTATATGTGTGTGTGTGTATATATATACATATAGATGTGTGTGTGTATATATATATGTGTGTGTGTGTATATATATATACATATAGATGTGTGTGTATATACACACACACACATATATATATATACATACACATACACACATGCAAGAAGACAAGAATAAAAATATTATAACTTCTAAGCAGTTAAAACCCTCCTTTGAGTAACAACAGCAACAAAAGCAATAAAAGATTGGTCATTCAGCTATGGAGAAAAGTATCCCTAGAGAAAGTAAACACCAGAAATAAAGCTTAAAGAAAGTGACAAGTTAGAGAAGAAAACACTTGTAACTTATTTCACAACCTAAGCACTAATAATTCTAATATGTAATAAAAACAGTGTAAAAATTGAAGGGAAAAAGATCAATACAATCCAATAGAAAAATGGACAAAAATTTGACAGCTCATAAAAAGAAATGCAAATAGGCATTATACATATGAAATATACCAAAAGATGTCCAACAATACTTATAATAAAAGAATAGAAAATAAAACACGCTAATGCTATGTAGCAATAAATGAAAAACTGGCCCTCTTATGTACTGCCTGGTCAGAATACACAACTGTACAACCCTTTGGAGGGAAATTCGGCAATAAACAGTAACATCACCTTGATCTCAGCAGTCTCTCTTTAGGACTATATCCCCAAGATATCCTGGCAAAAATATTAAGTGTCTTATGTATATAGTTATTTATTACAACATTGTTTGAGTTCAGAAAAGACTGAAAACAACACATATGTCCATCAATACAGAAATCAGTGAATAAAGTATGATATAACCACACAACAGAACACTGTAAAGCCTGCCTTATGACCCAGCAATCCCACTGCTCGGCATACACACTGAGGAAACCTGAATTGAAAGAGATACGTGTACCCCAATATTATGAACAGCACTGTTTATAATAGCCAGGACATGGAAGCAACCTAGATGCCCATTAGCAGATGAATGGATAAGAAAGCTGTGGTACATATACACAATGGAGTATTACTCAGTCATTAAAAAGAAAACATTTGAATCGGTTCTAATGAGGTGGATGAAACTGGAGCCTATTATACAGAGTGAAGTAAGCCAGAAAGAAAAACACCAATAGAGTATACTAACGCATGTATATGGAATTTAGAAAGATGGTAACAATAACCCTGTATATGAGACAGCAAAAGAGATACTAATATACAGAACAGTCTTTTGGACACTGGGAGAGGGAGAGGGTGGGATGATTTGGGAGAATGGCATTGAAATATGTATAATATCATATATGAAACGAGTTGCCAGTCCAGGTTCGATGCATGATACTGGATGCTTGGGGCTGGTGCACTGGGACGACCCAGGGGAATGGTATGGGGAGGGAGGAGGGTTCAGGATGGGGAACACATGTATACCAGTGGCGGATTCATTTTGATATATGGCAAAACCAATACAATATTGTAAAGTTAAATAAAATAAAATTAAAAAAAAAAAAGGAATGGGAAAGAATCTATAACCTGAAACTGTAGTTACCTCCAGGATATATACCACTAAGTTAAATAAACAAAGTGAAGAATAGGGATGTAACATGCTACCTTCTTCCAAGGGAAGGGAAAAAAAGGCTATTTCAGCTAGAAGGAAGAGCATGTCCAAAAATCTAAAATGGTAGAAGCAGAGGTCTCACTGCCCATGTTCACTGGTGGTGTCTCACACGGCTCCTGGCACGGGTGTTGACAGACTGGAGCACACAGGAGCTCTTGGAGCTAAAGCCAAGAGCAGTGAGAAGGCAGGGGTAGGAAGGACAGTGAGAAGCAAGACTGGAAGGTAAGCCAGGTCATGGAGGGCCTGATACACTAGCAATTTGGATTTTGTCCTTGCAACGGTTGGGAAGGTTTTAAGCAAAAAACTGACACAATCAAACCTGTGATTTTTAAAGATTTCTCTTTGAAGATTCCTCTGCTAAGAAAGGTCTGGGGAATTAGGAGGCAGAGAGACCAGTCAAAATTCTATTGTCTTAATCCAGAAGAGGTGATGATAGTCTGGCCGGGTGGAAAAGATGAATGCTAGAGATACTAAGTGGATAAAATCATCAGGATTTAGTAACTGCTACATGTAAATCACGCCAGAATGAAGATACTTCAATTTACATCAGATATAATATACTGAAACATTAATTTAAATTTTCTTCTTATATTTTTTTTCATTTCTCCTTTCCAAAAAAATGCCTAAGTCTTTCAGTATTTTCTTTTCCTGCCCTCAATAATTTTCTCCTAGATGAAGAGCAGAAGCATGTTTAAGGTTTTGTAAAAAACCTTACTAACTCATTCAAAAGGTAGCGCTAGGCATTCCTGAACTAAGGAGACCATTCTAGGTTTTATGGCTAAGGAGTCACACAAACAGACCATGTCCTCAAAGAACATATATCCTAATAGGGAGGAAAGAGTGTAGCACAGAGAAAAGACAGTAAGCTCGATAAACAAAAAAATACTGGATACTGGTAAGGTACAATGAAACAAATGAAACAACGAAATTATAAAGACAAGAACATAAGGGAAGGATGGCAAAATCAAAAAGACTAACAACTTTCTAACTCCCTCAAGGTCCTTCCTCAGGATTAAAAGAGGTAAGATTTATATTAGCACTTAATAAAAGTTAACTTCCTTCCCCATATACATATTTCCCAGATTCCACTATAACCAAAATCATTGGAAAACACCAGTTACTTACAGGAACATGCTGAGTTGATGAGTAAGAGTCCACTGATTGAGGAGATGAGATTGAACAACTTGAGGAGGCGGGCGAAAGTGGCTGAGGTTCTGTCTTAATATCTTTAATTGGAAAAGGAGAAGCAAAAATTTTCCCACTGGACAATATAAACTCAGAATAAATAAGAAAGAAGGTTAAATCTACTCTCAAAATTCATATATAGAAGCTAAGGTCACCAAAATATATTATCAAGTGAAAATTCAAGATGCAGAAAATAGTATATCCAATACGCTTCCATCTGTGTAATAAATTTATATGTATGTTTATATGTGTATATATACATATAAATACATATGTGCATACTACTACCAACATCTGCACTAATTCTCTTGAAAGATAAACTTAAGAAATTGGTCACAGTGCTTGTCTCTAGGAAGCAGAACTTGCTGGCTGAGGGACAAAAGCCAAAGGAGACATTTTTCTACTCTATAGACTTTTTGTATCTTTTGAATATTATGCCATATGCAAAAAATTATAGATTTTCCCCCAAAATAATTTTAAAACATAAGAAACAGGAAAGAATTTTTGTGGAAAGCATTTTTGACAATAAAATTATAATACAAAAATGTTCCTATCTTTTGAACTATTTTTTTAAATGTGTTGATCAGCTTCAGCCCAGGCAGTGTTCCTCGGTGCCAAATTTCTAACAGGGTAGGAAGGAAGAAGAGAAGAATCTGTGCCAGACTGTGCTCTCCAAAGTTAGGAGCAAAATACCTACCATGTCTCATGATCTGTACTGTGATCCTGCCACTTCCCCATCAAGAAGTAGTGACTATATTCTCTTCTATTTGAATCTAGGTGAGCCTATGACTTCCTGAATCAATAGAGTATGGGAGTAATGATATGTGAATCCCAAGTCTGGGTTACATCAGGTAGCTGAAAGACTCACATTTGAGCCCTTGAATCCTGATTACCCTGAGACGGCCAGGTTTTGAGGAAGCCAGGACATTTAGAAAGATGATGGGCAGCTCTCACACTGGCAGTTCAAGTCTTCACATCATTTCAGACCAGGCATCAGACATGTGAGGGAAGAAGCCTTAAGGTAGTCTGAGCCCCCAGATGTCAAGCTACCCTAACCTCCAAATCTTCCCAGATGATGTCTGGACACCATGGAGCAGAGACAAGAAATTCCTGATGTATCCTGTCCAAATTCCTAACCCATAGATTCTGGGAGCCTAATAAAATGGTTGTTGTTTTAAGCCACTACATTTTAGAGAAGTTTGTTACACAACAGTAATGAGAACACTGACCTTGTGTAGTCCATATTCTATGAGGAAAGAAAGGAATTGAGCGAGATATACTAATATATAAAAGGAAGGGGAACAGGAATTGCAACAGAGGGGGAGGACTGTAACTTGGACGGGGAAGTGTGCTGGTTAATTACCCACTGTTTCTCAGCTCCAGGTTCACCTCCTATAGTCTGTGATGAAAATTAATATAAGTCCCAGCTGGCTTCCTTTTAGGTCCTGTCAATAGGGGATTCTAGAAGGATATTTCTTAGGGTAGAATGAGGGAGAAGGGATTTTTTTTCATCCTTCCATCAGCTTTATCCCAGAAGGGACAGTGTGCTGTAGGTTCTAGTTTTTTTGGCACACCCAAAACCCAGTTCAGTGGGCCCTTGCAGATACTGGCATCGTCCAGGTAGTGTCTCCTCCTCAGAAGGGTATACAGGGGACAGCTATACTAAGGTCCTAGGTTCTGATAATCCCAAGTCTCTTCCCTTTGATTCCCTAAATCCTGTTTAATTCTCAGATAGGTTAATCTCTTACAGAGTATTACATATAATTCAAAATCGATATTTCTGAATTATAAAATTTTCATTCATTATGTGACTCTGCCATAACTCTGAAATTCTTTATATCTATTTTGGCAAGAAATTTATGTATGCCTGGCCATACCAGAAGTAGAATGTAGTCCCTGGAATTTTTTAACAAATAAAAGTAGACCAATAACCCCATCTAATTTTGACTATTACCAAACCATAAAATAATATGGATCCATTTAAAGTTTTTATCAATGAAATACATCATTACCTGTACAGAATTGGTTGTTGATGTCCCAAATGCCTGTCTCCCAAGGCATCAAATCCAAGTCAAAATCAAGATTATCAAAATTACTTTCCTGTAGATTTCAAATCAGCAAAAGAATATCAGATTAAAATATATACATCCAGAAACCAAACTAACAGAAACAACTTGCCAAAAATAACTGCTATTACCCAAATGAGGAAAAATAATTTTCTAAGTTAATCAATTCATCTTGAGAATATATCTTAGATACCTTAGAGATAAACCAATTTAGTTACTTTAAGCACAATAGTAATAACTAGGAAGGAGGTAATGGAGTCAACATCTATCTGAAAGATTCAGTTGGTCTCATTCTTTTCAATGAAAAGAGACTATTACAAGATATTAACACAAAATATGTGTTTTGTCATAAAGGAGATCCAGTATCATAAGTTTTCCCACTGTCACTAAGGAAAAAAAGTCAAAGCAAATGCCTATTTATAAAATCATTTCTATGTGCAATGGAAAGAATACAGATGTATCCAAAAGACATTCAGGAATCATAAAGAGACTAACTGAACCTTCAGATATACCAAATATTAAAATGGTTATGGGAGAAGGAAGAGATCCACAGGAGGATGGGCAATTTTATCTTTTTTACTAGTCTATAGTTTTCAAATTTCTAAAATTTTTTTAATCCTAAAAGATAAAACCAAGTTTCTCGAATAGGGGTCAATAAACCTTTTAGAGGGGCTCTTAGCTTCTTGTCATTTAGGTGACAATTTTTTTAATGTAAATATAAATGTATTCTGGGTCATAACCATTTTCTACCATATACATTAATAAAGAACTACCACATGATTTCAGAACCCTCATATCACTTAAGACACTATCACTACTATTTTAAATGTCTGAAGTCACAGAGATAAGAACAAAAGTAAACTTAATATATAAACAGTACAACAAGTCAAAAGGTAGTCGGTATTAACTTAATGTGACAAATAATAAAACAGCAACAAAAAAAGAAAGTAACCCTCAGGTTACAAAAAGGAAAGATTAATCTAGTAATTATTAACAATCACTAGTAATAATTTCTAGAATATTATCCTTCCGTATGTCTATTATTTGGTTTATTTTTTATTGAGAATGTAACAGAAGAAGGGAAACTTTTCTTATCATACTCCCCTAAACTGAGAAAATATTCGTGCAAGTTACTTAAGAGAATGCATGAAACTGCACATAGAAAAAACTATTGAAATTATGGAAGAAACAACTTTTAAATCAATCTCTTTTGCTTTTTTCCTCAAATTTGAATCTATACATAAAAAATTAAACAGCCTCATACTTTCAGCAATGAAAAATCTTTAAACTTTCATAGTCCAAGTAAATTGAGCAATATTTGCTTGATTACTGGCAATCCTTTGTAACATGCTCAATAGTGGCGTGACCTACTTCAGGGATGCTTCATACTCAATCTTCAGCCAAAAAAGTCAAATAACTTTTATAGCATAAGAATTTTATCTGGTTGGAAATTTCACAGGCCCATTTTATTGTAAAGCAAAACATGCTGATACTTATATACTCTGCTTCTTCAACAACTTCTCAAGGGAAACTGTACTGCAATGTAGAAGAATGATGGTTGTACAACTAGAAAGGGCCCTCTAAGATGATTTAATCCAATCTCTTATTTTATATGAGAAAAACTAAGATACTGAAAGACTGAATGACTTCTTTGAGGTAACAGAATGTTAGTTATAAAATCAGAATCATATTTCCCTGCATCTTTCAAATATATTGTTTCTTGAAGACTAGGCTCTGGAGGTTATGAAAAAAACATCAGTTGCTTAAATAACCAGTCAATATTAAAAACCAACTTAATTATAGACAACATTATAAAGCATCTCATAGAGTAAATGAAACCATTAAAATCTTATGCATTTGGAGAAGGAATTAGCTACCCACTCCAGCATGGGCTTCCCTCGTAGCAGGAGACCCAGGTTCGATTCCTGGGTTGAGAAGATCCCCTGGAGAAGGAAATGGCAACTCACTCTGGTATTCTTGCCTGGAGAATCCCATGGACAGAGGAGCCTGGTAGGCTACAGTCCATGGGGTCACAAGAGTCGGACACAACTTAGTGACTAAACACCCCCCCACCCCCAGTATTCTTGCCTGGGAAATCCTATGGACAGAGGAGCCTGAGCAGGCTACAGTCCATGGGGTCGCAAAGAATTGAACACAACTTACCAACTAATATTAACACTTTGATGCTTAGGATGGATTTTTTAGCTCCAAGTCACCCTCTGAGGAACTGCCTCAGTTTGTACTACTTTGTGTAAACATTAAGACTATTGTTTAAGACAACAACAACAAAAAAATCTCATGAAATGATTTTTTAAAATATGTGTTCCACTCTCTATTGTAAAAATCATGGTAAAACAACTGCTAAATTATTCTTTGAGAAATGTCAAACTCACCAAGCAAGCTTTACTTTTAATAAGAGCTTAAAAAATATGTGATAAATATTCAACCTGATTGATGTGCATATAAAATTACTCTGTTCACTTGAACTACTTCCCAAGTCAAACAGCACCTCATCCGTTAAAGAAGAAAACAAAATAAGAGTTCAGGCCAAAAAGCTTCACATATACTGACCCAGAAAAGGAAAAAAGAAAAAAAAAATCTAAGCTACTTTTGAGGACTCAAAAGTGCTATAACAACTTTTATGCATACTTCCAACTACTCAAAGGCAAAAAGTAAGGACATTTCTAAGTTTTAGAGCTTTCAACACTAAGGATACTTAACTTTAAAAAGGAAGTTGGTTAAGTTCTCTTTTTTAAAAAAGTGTTTTATAATTTACTACTCTTTTGGGTGGGGGGTGCTGTGCTGCATCTTCGTTGCTTTTCTCTAGTTGTGGCGAGAGGGAGTTGAAGTATGCAGACTTCTCACTGCATTGGCTTCTCTTGTTTCCGAGCATGGGCTCTAGTGCCCACAGGCTTCAACAGCTGTGGCATGTGGGATCCACAGCGGCAGCTCCTGAGCTCTAGCGCACAGGCTCAGTAGATGTGGTGCTTGGGCTTAGTTGCTCCATGGCATGTGGGATCTTCCCAGACCAGGAACCAAACCCGTGTCTTCTGCATTGGCAGGCAGATAGATTCATTACCACTGAGCCACCTGGGATGCCCGGTAAGTTCTCTTAACCAGATCCATGACTCCCCTTAACATCACATTGTTTCCCTTTGCAGCAAAATATGTATAAAAACCAAGAGGTAGGGAGTTAAGTAACTTCTCCAAGGTTACCCACTCCTGGGGCCAAGGCAGACTTAGAATACATGTCTTCTACATACCAAGACCAAAGCAATTTCTACAATCGTACATTCACTGACAACAAAATGGCACCTAACTTTCATTTTTAATCCTGAAAGTCATTTAAACTTAAATAACCAGCCAAAAGGTGTTATTCTGAAATCTTCTTGCAATAGTTAAAGATTAAATATCACATTATTCAACATTTCTCCCCTAATAAATACTTACATAAGTTTCATTCGCTGCATCCAATTGCAGGTCATCAGTGTCTGTGAAATAGCCAAGTTCAGCAAACAGGGCAGAATCTTGAGACAAAAGTAAACAATAGATATTTCCTGTTAATTCAGCGTTTTGACTAGAGAATAAGTGCCGTGTCTTATGCCAACTCTATTCGAGTTTCTCATTAGCCATTCTAGCAGTGTGAATGACCGCCGGTGCAAAGCTGATTTCTCACATACGTATTATTTTCCACATACTTTTTATCTTGTGAACTAAACCATTATACCAAGGATTAAAAAACGTCCTGCCATGTCACGTTGGACTAATTGATAGTGACTTTCTGGAACATTACTAACACAAATTCTGAGGCTTCATCTGGACTCAGCACAGAAAAGGTTACATAGCTGATCAGCAGGATGACAGGACAGGAATATGACAGCACAGGTGTCACGTATTTACCATCCACGCCTTAAATTAAAGGTACAACCAACTTTCTATCCAAACAATAAAGAACTTATCTAAATCATTGAATTTATTTCTGCGAATCTAACAATGTTCCAATTTCCTAATGAGACTGCATTATAAACCAAGAAATATGAACACAGAAGGTCAAGGTGCTGATAAGGCCAAACAAGGCTGATTACTGTACAATCTGTAAAGTATCTATTTTCTCTAACACCTTAAGAACTTCAAGTGCTTTGAAGAGTCTGCCAGTCTAAGTTGGCCTCCGTACTCCCTACCATCGTGCCACTGAAATTTGTGCTGGTGGTTTCCTTACTCCACATATACAGGAATTGCACGCCCAGTCTATCCTTGACTCAGCCAGTGGGAGAAACATTTCACCAACCTAAAACAAAATAGTACCTAGCAAAATATGTTGTGTGCAGTGATAATGAAAGGTTACTCATATAACTCTCTGAAAAGGACTACCTTAAACTCAGCTGTCTAGCAAAACAAAACAAAAAACCCACATAAGTAGCTAACTGTGACTATGTGCCTTATACACAGGCTAAAACTCCTTGAAAGAGTTCTTTATCTGCTGCCTCTCCTTTCTCTCCTCCCTTTCCTTCTTGAACCTATTCCAACCAAGCTCCCCTCCCACACACACAAGCATGCTGCTGCTGCAGTCATCAGTTGTGTCTGACTCTGTGCGACCCCACAGACAGCAGCCCACCAGGCTCCTCTGTCCCTGGGATTCTCCAGGCAAGAATACTGGAGTGAGTTGCCATTTCCTTCTCCAAACACATCAGTTATTAATGTCACCAATGACCTCTCCTTTGCTAAATTGAATAGTAAATTCATGGCCCTCATCGTACTCTCAACAGCTTTGAAACAGCTGATCCTTTCATATTAATTGAAGCATTTTCCTCACTTGGTTTCAAATTATCATCCTCCCCTGGTTTTCCTCCCATCTCACCGGTTGGCCCTATCTTGCTGGTTCTTCCTTATCTTCTTAATATGAAATTGTCCCTGGGCTTAGTGCAAACTTTTCTATCTATCTACTCCTTTTGTGATTTCAGCTGAGCTCATGGCTTTAAATAGCATGGACTTGCCAAGGATTCCTAAATAAATATTTCCAATCTATACCTCAAGATGTATAAACAGGGTAAGTACTCTCCATCTCCTCTTGAGTATCTAAAAGG
This sequence comes from Tragelaphus eurycerus, assembly GCA_935064755.1. NCBI lineage: Eukaryota > Metazoa > Chordata > Mammalia > Artiodactyla > Bovidae > Tragelaphus > Tragelaphus eurycerus. Next base: position 298,875 of record CAKXYN010000095.1, on the reverse strand, counting down.
CATCTCAAACTTAACATAGCCAAAACTGAGCTCCAAATCATCCTTCATCAAACCTCCTATGGCTTTGTCTTTATCTCAGTTAATAACAATCCAACTACCCCAGCAGCTCAGGTCAAAAATCTTAAGAGTCATTGTTTATTTCTCTTCTTCATCCTCTGTATTCAATCTACCAGTAAATCCTGTCAGCTCTGTCTTCAAAATATGTATTAGTAATCGGGCTTCTTACCTTTCTTTTCCATCCTTCCAACTCTTTCCATCTTTCCTTCCTTCCCCTGCTCTTCTGAACAGAGAGATGTCAGCAGAGCAAAGAGGGTGGTGGGGATTTTTGTGTTATCATCTGTGAAAATGTGCCTGGTACCCAAGGAAATAGGATGATGCTGGAGAGAGGGCTGCCTCATGGAGGTGTAGGCATGCCTCAGCTGCCAAGAAAATGGGGCAGTGGGAGGAGGCATAGGGTGGTAGATGTAAAAATCAGCCCAAGTGGTTAGAAGAGTAATAATACCAAAAAAATGTGCTATTTGATAAAGCAAATGACTAAATATATTTAAAATAATTGGAGCTAGGTTCCTCACTGTTTGAAAAAGGACTTACAAACATGAAAAGGAAAGAGAATAAAAGAATCCTAAGGTGTTGGACTGGTATTAGAAGCATTAATATGGGCACATTTTTAAAAATACTTAGACACAGAAAGAATTATAGATGTTTGTATAAGTGTATACACATACACACACACACACACACACACACATATACACATGTATTTCTTAGTTCTGTCTGCTAACAGGCCCAAGAAGCGATGACATCCCATCAGTATTTAAAAATCCTGTTTCCAGATCTTGGATACTAAATATGATCCTCTACTAAATGGAAGTCCACCAAAGGGCTACTTTAGAGTAATAGCTAATTCCAGGGTTTAGACAGGGGCATGCAAAAGAGGCCTGGGAAAATCTTGTTTTGCCAAAAAATAAAGAAATTCTCGGAGAATGATGGGAACATGTCAAAAGAACAAAGAAGCAGATATGAATGGACTCTATTTTTGTTCGCCTTTTTGTTTTCTCATATTTACAATTCTTTCATTTAACGAATAGACTCTTACTGGTCAATTCTGGGAAAATCTGAGCCTCAAAATAAAGCCAGATTATAACCCATTAAGTCAAATAGCAATTAGTGAGCCCATAACGAAATAAAAAGAGAAAGCTCTTTCTTACAATATCAGTTCAGTTCAGTCACTCAGTCATGTCTGACTCTCTGCAACCCCATGGACTGCAGCACACCAGGCTTCCCTGTCCATCACCAACTCCCTGAGCTTACTCAAACTCATATCCATCAATTCAGTGATGCCATCCAACCATCTCATCCTCTGTCATCCCCTTCTCCTCCTGCCTTCAACCTTTCCCAGCATCAGGGTCTTTCCCAATGAGTCAGTTCTTTGCATCAAGTGGCCAGAGTATTGGAGTTTCAGCATCAGCATCAGTCCTTCCAATGACTATTCAGGACTGATTTCCTTTAGGATTGACTGGTTGGATTTCCTTGTAGTCCAAGGGACTCTCAAGAGCCTTCTCCAACACCACAGTTCAAAAGCATCAATTCTTCGGTGCTCAGCTTTCTGTACAGTCCAACTCTCACATCCATACATGACTACTGGAAAAGCCAAAGCTTTGACTAGATAGACATTTGTTGGCAAAGTAATGTCTCTGCTTTTTAGTATGCTGTCTAGGTTGGTCATAGCTGTTCTTCTAAGGAGCAAACGTCTTTTAATTTCATGGCTACAGTCACCATCTGCAGTGATTTTGAAGCCCCCAAAAATAAAGTCTCTCACTGTTTCCCCATCTATTTGCCATGATGTGATAGGACCAGATGCCATGATCTTAGCTTTCTGAATGCTGAGTTTTAAGCCAGCTTTTTTACTCTCCTCTTTCACTTTCATCAAGAGGCTCTTCAGTTCCTCTTTGCTTTCTATCATAAAGGTGGTGTCATCTGCATATCTGAGGTTACTGATATTTCTCCCGGCAATCCTGATTGCAGCTTGTGCTTCTTCCAGCCCAGCGTTTCTCATAATGTACTCTGCATATAAGTCAAACAAGCAGGGTGACAATATACAGCCTTGACATACTCCTTTCCTGATTTGGAACCAGTCTGTTGTTCCATGTCCAATTCGAAGTGTTGCTTCTTGACCTGTATACAGATTTCTCAGGAGGTAGGTCAGAAGATCTGGTATTCTCATCTCTTTAAGAATTGTCCACAGTTTGTTGTGATCCACACAAAGGCTTTGATGTAGTCAATAAAACAAAAGTAGATGTTTTTCTGGAACTCTTTTATTTTTTCAATGATCTGGCGGATGTTGGCAATTTGATCTCTGGTTCCTCTGCCTTTTCTAAACCCAGCTTGAACATTGGGAGGTTCACGGTTCTTACAATATAATGTCAATTAATTTACACAGACATAATGTCTAGAGATAATCACCATTTGGCATTAGAGCGGTACTTGATATAGACTGGAGATGGAGGCCAGGGCTAGTGAGTGAAGGCTTAATAAGGAATACAATATTGGTGGCATGTCCAATTATCTCTCCCCAAATACGATTCAAATGTAAAAGGAGAAATAGTGATGCTACTGTGTAGAAATCTGGCAGATACTAACTTGACCATGGGATCAAAGTGAACATCACCTTGGGAGAGATCAACATGGTGTGCCTCTGAATGCAACGCACTGAGAGGCACCATTTCCTCGGCATTCCTGCCACGTTCCTGCCATGGACTCAAGGCCTGATTCTGGTCATGAGGACAGAGTGGATAGACCCAGGTTTAGAGTCATCTTACACAACAAAAGATATGCACTCTTTAACACTGTCAAGGATACAGAAACAGGGAAAGACTAAGGAATCGTTCCAGGAGACATGACAAGTAAAAGTAATGTGGGTTTGTAGGTAGGGTCCCAGACTGGAAAGGGAATGGGGACATTATTAAGACATATGGCAACATTTGAATGGTATCTGTGAACTGGAGGGTAATGCTGGACCCTTGTTCATTTCCTGACTGGAAGGAGTATATGGTAGTTGACATAGGAGAGTAACCTTGTTGTGGGGAGGAGCGGGTAAACACTGCAGTGTTTAAGGGTAATGATCTCACAATAGTTTTCTGTCTTTTTCTCTCTCTAAAGAAAGAAATGGGGCCAATACAGCAAAATTTAACAATTACAGAATATGTGTAAAAGGCATGAAACAATTCTTTGTACAGTTCTTATAACTTTTCTGTAGGTTTGAAACTATTCAAAAATTTAAATTTGAATAAAAAATATACATGGGTTTATACATATGCATATGCGTACAGATCCATAATCCAACCACTTCCATTTCCTCCATTCTCCCATCATAAATCACTTGGATTGCTGCAGTAGCCTCCAAATGGTCTCCCTGCTTCTGCCCTTGACCTTCCTTCAGTCTATTTTCAACAGAGCGTCTAAAGTGAGCCCATAAAAACATAGGATGTTACTGGGAATCAGGATATCCACAGGAGGAAAAGAGAAATGAAAGTATATAATACAAGAAGAAAAAAACTTTCAATACTATGTAATGCAAGAAAAAAAACTTGCAAAAGTATATAATGCAAAAAGAGAAAGAACTCTGTCTGTGCTACTGTCTTTGAACTGTGAGTATTTAGTACAAATTCATGCTTTCTAAAAACACGTATTTCCTTTTCCTTAGGAAATACACAGTGAAGTGTTCGGGAGTTTCATATTATTTGCAACCTGCTTTCAGATGATGAAAGAAGAAGGAAGTGTCCATAATACTGAGAAACCAAGTATGGCAGGATGTTAACAGTTGATAAATCAAGGTAAGGGGAATATAGGTTATCACTATACTGATCTTTTAACTTTTCTGTGGTTTGCTAATACTTTTAAAAACTGATAGTGGGTTGCTAAGTACACTTGTATATCTACAGAACATCTTAGAAGGATCCATATGGAAGTGGTGGTATTGGTTACCTGTGAAGTATCTCTGAAATTTACTGCCAACTTCTATGACTTTTTAACCAATCCCACCCTACCATTTAGATTTCTACTATTTAGATTACTACTGTTTAACAGTAGTACACTATGGTAGCTATTCGGTCTCATTTGCTCAGCAAACTTTCCCACCTGACAGCCACTTTGACCACTTATTTATTCCTTTACTTCTTATAAGAGGAGAAATGGCTACTGGAAATCAGTGGTGACCAATTAGAAAGAGCTGTTTTGGCAAAGAGGTAGAGCCTGACTGCAGTAGGTTCAAGAGACAATAGAAAAAGAGAAACTGGAGTCAGTGAACATGGACATTTTCTAAAAAAGAATTCTGCTGTAAAATAAAAGAGAGAAATGTGGTGGCAGTTAGAAGGGAAGTAACATTTGAAGGTTTAGGGGTTTTCTTTTTTTTTTTTTTTCACTCTAGATAGGAGAAGCAACTACATGCAGGGAGGGAAATGATGATTCAAGGCACAGAGGAAGAAGAGTTTGAGCAATATTCTTGAATAAAGGAGGACTCTTAAGCATACACGGAAGTGATCGGCTCTCTCATTCCCACCAACAGAAGAGAAGCAAATATGCTGGTACATGGATGGGCAAATAAGGTAGTAGCAGACTGTGGCAGTTCTCTTCTGATTCGAAGGATTCAGAAAGAGGTGCTGGAGGTTTGAAGAGAGAAGAAACTTCACAAAAACAACCATCAGAGTGAGAAGACCAGGGACATAAGATCAGCTGGGTAACACTTAATCAAAGGTCTATTTCAGGCTAGAATCATAAATTTAGTGACACCAGTCAGCATGGTTGAATTTTCTTTTTTTCAGCCACTTTCAGCTATTTGAGGGCATTCATGGAGTAGGCAGAGTTAGATTTAACCAAGGCTCTGGTTGACCAAAGAGAGAATTACAAAGCAGGAGAGAGACAAAGAATACTGAGGGTATGAGGCAATGGTTAGAGACTATCCATGTAATGTAAACTGGATAAGGGGAAAGTGATAACATAAAGGCGATGAGGGACAAGGAAAAGGTGACAGAATCTTAGCAGGGCTGAAGGTCCCACTGGTCACTAAATAGAGTGAGCTGGTAAGACAGAAGGTGATGGTCAGAGTGGGATGTTTGAAACTGAGATTATTAGTAACGACTAGATTGAGGCTTATGACTGGGAAAGCAAATGGCTAAGACAGGGTGGAAGGTGGAAAGGAGACCCAGGAAATTAGAGATCAAGGTGTTTGAAGGATCTTCTCTGAGAAGGCTTCCCTGGTGGCTCAGATAGTAAAGCCTGCAATGCAGGAGACCGGGGTTTGATCCCCTGGAGAAGGGAATGGCAACCCACTCCAGCACTCTTGCCTGGACAATCCCATGGACAGAGGAGCTTGGTAGGTTACAGTCCATGGGGTCACAAAGAGTCAGACAGGACTGAACAACTTAACTTTTCTTTCTTTCTTTCTTTCTCTGAGAATACTGAAATCAGCCAACAATCTTGATGGAAGGAGTGTTGAAGTAAGTGACAATAAGTTAAGAACTAAATTTTTTCAAAAAGTGAGGGAGAGTGAACCAGAAATCAGAAGATGACTATAACAGGGACAGGTGGAGGAGAGCATGTGAGACAATGTGAAACTTAAGCCTGAATGTGGATTTTTTTAGGGAAGATGAACAGTGAATGATCAAAAAGCAGCAATGAATAACAAGAAAGACGCTAACTCACCTTCAGAGACCCTAATGGTGTAAAGGTTTTGAGAATGAAAACAGCAACCATTCAGTAGGACTTCAGGGGAAAAGGGTGATCAGGGGTGTCAGGTATTGGTCAACACAGGAAGGCAAAGAGAACTTTCACAGAAGACGCTGAAGTTATCAAAGAAACCACAGTGGCAGAACAAAGCTTCTGATCTTGGTACATATATCTTCTATGTGGTCAAAATAAAAAAACAAGTGGCTTTTGCGCAAATGTAAGAAAAAGAAGGAGAGAGTAAGGGAGGTAGGAAGGAAAGAGAAGAGGAAAGATATACAAATGACAAACACAATTTATGAAAAGATGCTCCGCATCACATGTTATCAGGGAGCTACAAACTAAAACAATCAGATACCACTACACATCTATTGGAATAGCTAAAATCTGAAATGCTGGCAACATCCAAGTGTCAGCAAGGATTGGAGCAAGAGGAATATCCATTCACTACTGGCAGGAATGCAAAACAGCATAACCACTTTGGAAGACAGGTTGAAAGTTTCTTACAAAGCTGGACATACTCTTACTGTGTGAGCCAGTAATCATGCTCCTTGGTATTTATCCAAATGATATGAAAATGTATGTCCACATAAAAAGCTGTGCGTGGGAGCTCCCAGGTCTGGTGGTTAGGAATCGGCACTTTCATAGCCATGGCCTGTGTTCAATCCCTAGTGAGGGAACTGAGATCCCATAAGCTCCATGGCACAGCAAAAAAAAAAAAAAAAAAAAAAAGCTGCACATGAATATTTATAGCAACTTTATACATAACTGCCACCATTTGAAAGCAACCAAACTGTTTTTCAGCAGGTAAATGGATAAACAAACTGTGTGCCTTGAACCAAATTGTGTCCCCCTAAAATGTATAAGCCGAAGCCCCCGATATGACTGCATCCAGAGGCAGGATGGTATTTAGGAGGCAATCAGGCTTAAGAGAGGTGACAAGTGCAGGGCGCTCATCCACTAGAGCTGTGGCCTCACAAAACTAAGAGCTAGATCTACCTACCTACCTCTCTCTCTCCTTGCCTCCTTCCTTCCCCTTCCACCCCTCTGCCTTGTGAGGACACATGAAAAAGATGGCTGTCTGTAAGTCAGGAAGAGAGGTCTCACCAGAATCTGACCATGCTGGCACCTGAAGTTGGACTTCCAGCCTCCAGAACTGTCAGAAAATAAATTTCTATTGTTTAAGCTACCTAGGTATTTTGTTATGGGAGCCCAAAAGACACTGTGGTATATCCATATAATGGAATACTATTCAGTGCTGAAAAGAAATGAGCTATCAGGCCACTAAAAGACACAGGGATCTTAAATGCATTTTTCTAAGTGAAAGAAGCCAATCTGAAAATGCTACATACTATATCATTCCAATAATATGACATTCTGAAAAAGGCAAAACTAGGAGACAGTGGAAATATCAGTGGTTGTAGAGGGCTTTGGAGGAAGGAGGCAGGGTTATTTTTAGGGAATATTTTTAGGGCTGATACTATAATGGTAGATACCTGACAATATGCATTTGTCAAAACCCACAGAATGAACATGGAGAAAGCAAGGGGGTTTCAGAAAAACATCTGCTTCATTGACTATGTGAAAGCCTTTGACTGTGTGGATCACAACTGTGGAAAATTCTTAAGGAGATGGGAATACCAGACCACCTAACCTGTCTCCTGAGAAATCTGTATATAGGTCAAGAAGCAACAGTTATAACTGGACATGGAACAACCAACTAGGTCAAAATTGGGAAAGGAGTGTAAGGCTGTATATTGTCATCCTGCTTATTTAACTTCTATGCAGAGTACATCATGGGAAATGCCAGGCTGGATGAATCACAAGTTGGAATCAAGATTCCCAGGAAAAATATCAACAACTTCACATATGCATATGATACCAATGGCAGAAACTGAAGAACTAAAGAGCCTCTTGATGAGGATGAAAGAAGAGAATGAAAAAGCTGGCTTGAAACTCAACATTAAAATAAACTAAGATCATGGCATCCAATCCCACCACTTCATGGCAAATAGAAGGGCATAAAGTGGATGACAGATTTCCTTTTCTTGGGCTCCAAAATCATTACAGATGGTGGCTACAGCCATGAAAGTAAGAGACGCTTGTTCCTTGGAAGGAAACCTGAAACAACCAAGACAGTGTATTAAAAAGCAGAGACATCACTTTGCCAACAAAAATCCATGAAGTCAAAGCTATGGTTTTTCCAGTAGTAACATATGGATGTGTGAGGTGGATCATAAAGGAGGCTGAGCACCAAAAAAATTGATGATTTTGAATTATGGTGCTGGAGAAGACTCTTGGACTGCAAGGAGATCAAACCAGTCAATCCTAAAGAAAATAAACCCTGAATATTCATTGGAAGGACTGTTGCTGAAGCTGAAGCTCCGATATTTTGGTCACCTGATATGAAAAGCCAACTCACTGGAAAGACCCTGATGCTTGGAAAGATTGAAGGCAAAAAGAAAAGCTGGTGGCAGAGCATGAGATGGTTAGAGAGCATCACTGACTCAATGGACATGGATCTGAGCAAACTCTGAGACAGTGCAGGACAGAGGAATCTGGCATGCTATAGTCCACGAGGCTGCAAAGAGTTGGATATGACTTAGCGACTGAAAAACAACAACAACAAAAAAAACACAGAACGAACAGAGTGAATCTTAATATAAACTATGGAATTTAGTTAACTTGATACATTAATGATAATGTATCAATACTGGCCCATGAACTGTACCAAATATACTCCATTAATGCAAGACGCTACCAATTAGGGAAACTTGGGGGTGGGGAAACTCTGTCCTAACCCCTCAATTATTCTGTAAATCTAAAACTGTACTAAAAATAAGCTCTATCAAGTATTTAAAAATAATTACACTGAAATAGAATTTCAGCATCCATAAATAAAGTTGTTCTGGACAGGGTCATGCTCAGTTTATACTGTTCATGACTGCTTTCATACTGCAGCCGGCAGAACTGAGTAGCTGGAACAGAGACCACATGACCACAAAAGCCTAAAATATTTACTATCTAGACCTTTACAGAAAACATTGACAGGGCCTCTCTAAATTTCATTACCCAACATAAAAAGAATATGCATATCTTGTCATAGGCTGTTCTGAGTAAGCCATTTTTAATTATTCAAAGTTGTTAGAATCACAAATTCTAATTACATGATCTGATTTTAAAATTTTAACTGGCTAGCTTGTAATATAGAAAAAAATCAAATCAGTGAAGTACCTGAACATCCAAAATGGCAACTCCCAGAAAAAGAACCCATATTCTACTGAGAAATGCTAGCAGAAAGTAACCTTTCACTCCGGCGCCTGTAAAACCTATACTACTTACTGAACAACCTGAGAAATCAGAAGTAAAATATTCTATGAGGACAAGATTTAACAGTGTCAAAAGAGAAGCCTGGAAAACCATGGGAAATGGGCATATTCAGGGAGGGGAAGGGCAAGACACCCAAGCTGAGTCAGTGAACCTAATACAAAGAACTGAATGATCTGTTAAAGAACATTAAAAGTAGGAGTCAACAGATAAGATTAGTCAAGAAAATGCAGCCTGAGTATCAGAAGACATAATAATGCTATCAGGAAGTATCCCACAGTTATAGTTTAAGAAACATCATGAACATATAATAGTTGACTAGCTGAGAAAATAGATCCTAACTATCCAATATACTAGATTCATTAATAACTGGGGGTATTTTAGTAAGAATCCAATCTGTAGAAATAATTTAGGAAAGCAATATAAAATAGTGACTAAGTTAACAGGCTTTGGAGGTAGACAAACGTAGTTCTTATCCTGCTTCTGACACTCACTAGCTATAAGACTTTGAGCATTCATTTTCTCTCAGCTTCAGTTTCCTTATCTGTGCATCTAAGAGCTTAGCAGAGCACCTCACACAAAATGTTTAATAAATGACAATTGTTCCTAATTGTAATAGGAATATATTTTCCAAAGCCAAATATATTTTCCCAAGCCAAATACAGTAGGCTTATACTGTATAAGATTATACTAGGCTTATACTACTTACACTACAAGTACACTCTACTTGTAAGGGACAGTCTACTTTTTCCAACAACTCAGAAAATCTACCCAAGGATTGAAATAAATCTCTGCTGCTGCTGCTGCTAAGTCATGTCAGTCGTGTCCGACTCTGTGCGACCCCAGAGACGGCAGCCCACCAGGCTCCCCTGTCCCTGGGATTCTCCAGGCAAGAACACTGGAGTGGGTTGCCATTTCCTTCTCCAATATGGGGAAAGTGAAAAGTGAAAGTGAAGTCGCTCAGTCGTGTCCAAATTTTAGCGACCCCATGGACTGCAGCCTACCAGGCTCCTCTATCCATGGGATTTTCCAGGCAAGAGTACTGGAGTGGGGTGCCATTGCCTTCTCCGGAAATAAATCTCTAACAGTACATAATTTAAGAGAAGTTCTGCCCTTGGAAAATCAAATGAGAACTTCAGTTCAACAAAGAGAACTGAGATTACACTATTGGTACTGACAATGATGGTCCAATGAAAAGATGAAGGTCAGTCTGGTTTCCCCCCAATTTTAAAGGTAATGAATGGTGTAGGTTTTAGGTTTGCTAAAGGACTCATTCAGGGAAGTATACAACCCCAAATTCACTCTGAAGCTCAAGAACAGTACTACTCTGTTAAGGTAAGAATATTACTATCCTTATAAGGTAAGGGCAAGTTTTCTTTAAACACTGGATGATAAAGCTTCTCTACTCTTATTTCGACTATATTCCACTCCTACTCTTCCTGCCACAAAGCCAAACAAAATATCCGTAACAGGCAAATTCAGAATTGTATCCAGAGAGCAATCAGGATTATACCCATTTATAAGCGTTAGGTGTAGATGGACAGACAGCAACCTGAGGTCAGGCGCTAGGGAGCTTTGCTTCTCTGCCAATATGGACATCAGCCTCGATCAATAGTGGAAGCTCAGAAAAGGTTTGTCTTCTTTCAGACAAACCAAACGTGTACATACACGCACAAACACTATACGGCAAGCATCGCACACTGGGAAAAAACCCTGCAGCCTTTTTGGTGGTCACGGCCATCCTGCCCTAAGCTTCCTAATGACGTCGTATTCGCCGCACCAAACCATCACCTGGTACTTTCCCAGAGGAAACAGCCAACGCGATAGTAATTCCAAGCAGGCAGCATTTTACACTCCTGTCGCCAGGACAGACACCGACAGGTTCTGCTATACTCTACTAGGACCACGGACGGACGCGAGGAGTGACCCTCGCTTCCCCGACAGGATTCGTCCACACCTGTCACCGAGAGGGCGCGGAAGCAGGGAGGAAGAAACCTGCAGCCACCCCTGGCACAGTCTCAGATCCCACTCACCCCAGTCTTCATCCGGCCGGTGAGGGAGTCCCGGACTAAAAGGTGACTCCATGGTGCCGGCAACGCCAGCCGGCTCCCCCGAAACACACGTTCCCCCGCTCAGAAACTCGGTGACTAGTCCTAGGACGGCGGCGGCGAGCGGACAAAATACTCCGTAACGCTGACGCGACGGTGGCCGAATGGAGACAAACTGCTTCTGCCGCACGAGGGCCGCCAGAGCCTGAGCTAGTTTTAAACAAATCGCTGAGCAAGTATTTTTCCCTTTCGGAGTTTTCGGCATTTTCTGTTCTGCTGTTTTAAGGAAAAAAGAAAGACGCAAATACTACGTCGGTTAAATAAAATGTAATATTTTGAGAAATGGGAGAAAACCCATTCTGAACATCGTCCCCTTTCATTCCACAATGGAGATATATCAAAACAAAATTTAGAGACTAAAAAAGTAAATCTGGTTTAATTTTAATAACTCACTATGAGTGTAAAAAGTCTCCATGTGCACAAGTGTGTGGAAGAAAAATACACAACTACTTCTCCACATTCGTTAGAGCTTCCCCTCTATTGGCACAGCATGAGATAAGCAAAAATACTATGAATCGTACTTCTAGAAAACCTACTTTAATGTAAGCAAATTTAAACAAAATAAATATAAAAGATGAACTTCCCAAAAATCAAAATCAGCTCACCGCCTTAAATATACATTTCTAAAGCATAGCACCTAGTAGACCGAGTCCTCGAGACCTTACCCTAAGACCTGTAATAATGTAAATTCCCAATCATTTTACTACTAAAACTTATGGATCGATTTTGTTTTTTAAAAAATCCACCTACATCACAAACTCTAACTGAAAACTTGAACTGAGTTTGATGAGTTTCAAGACCGCTACTTAAAATTTCTTGTTAAAACATTTCATCGGTTGAATATTTAATAAAAGCCTCCACCTTAAGAACACGTATATTCTTAAGAACACGTATATTCTTAAGAACACGTATGTCGATGCATGAGATACGGTGCTCAGGGCTGGTGCACTGGGATGACCCTGAGGGATGGGATGGGGAGGGAGGTGGGAGGGAGGGTCAGGATGGGGAACACATGTACACTCATGGCTGATTCATGTGAATATTATTGCAAACGCCACTACAATATAAAAAAGGGAAAAAAGAACACGTATACCTCTAGGACCAAGTGGAATCTTTCCCTCGGTTACTAAACAAAACAACCGCTTCCCAGAATCCTCAAAACTCCTCGTGGCTGGATGATTACTACGGATTACACAATCCGGAATATACAGAATCTTCCTGGGACGCAAACCCCGAAAAAAATCACCGAATTATCTTACATTAAAGAGGATTCTTTCTGTCATCGGCTAACTAATCATTTTTCATATCAGGTGAAATTTATAAGATTTTTATTCTCACCCAACTGCAAATTCAAAAATTGCCACAAAAACGAAAATAAAACCACCAAGAATCTTCTATATCCACCACATATCTTAGTATTTTTTTTTTTTAAAGAAAATCGCCGTGACTTAACTCCAGCAAGTTTTCGGGTTTTAAAATTTTTTTATTCAAGTGGAGATAATAATAATACAAAACGAACTTTGTGTGCTTACCGCCAAAAATAAACAAACATAAACAATTTCCATTTTCACTTCAGGTTTTTCATAAGAAACTAACATTGCAGATTAAGCTGAGCTACGTTGTTTCCCTCTGCCTCTTTCCCCTTCGTCCACACAGACAACTTCTATTACGAATTTTATGGTAACCATTAAAGTCCATTTTTATCATGTTTAAATATGTGTATAGATACATACATTTAGTACTGTTTTGGGGTTTTTTAATTTACATAAATATTTAGCACTAGTCTTCTCCAAGTCACTTTTCTCATTCAACAGAATTTTTTGATATGTTTTAACTGTTATATGGTATTTCCATAATTTTTTTCATTTCCCTACTGATGGACATTTGGATGGTTTCAACATTTTACTGTTACATAAAATATATCCTCATATGGGTATCCTTGTGCATATATGCAAGAGTGTCTTTTAAGGTACTTGCTGGCTCATGAAATAGGAGTACTGCTGCAGCTGCTAAATCGCTTCAGTTGTGTCCGACTCTGCAGCCCACCAGGCCCCACCCCCCACTCCGGCCCTGGGATTCTCCAGGCAAGAACACTGGAGTGGGTTGCCATCTTACACAACAGAAAGTTCAGAGACAGTGCGTCTCCTGTGCATCAGGACTCTGGGTGTGCTGTGCTGCGATCCCTTGGCCTAGCAGCATGACGATTACAGCAGTAGCAGGCATCACTTCCAAAGATCTAGACAGGGACGGTACGGGGAGGGAGGTGGGAGGGCGGTTCAGGATGGGGAACATGTCTACAACCATGGTGGATGCATGTTGATGTATGGCAAAACCAATACAATATTGTAAAGTAAAAAAAGAAAAAAAAGAAAGAAAAGAAAACCAAATATCTAGACAGAGAGAACGGCTAACTACCTCTTCTATGTGTCTCTTTCTTAAGAGTGAGAAAATGTTTCTCCAGCAATCTTCCTGTCACATAATTATTGTTCAATCCTGGGTCACATGCCCATTCCTAGATCAATCACTAGAAAAAGGAATAACTTACTTTACCTTAATCATTTGGAGGTGGAATGATTTTTGGAGAGTGAACCACCTTGACTGTCATATGTTTATCTTAATCAGGCTTCCCAAATGTTTGTCTAGTTTTTTTCTTGTCATGACTTTTGATTTCATGATCAAGACTTTGCTCTTTGTTTTCTGATGGATTATTTCCTTCTGCTACTTTATTTAGACTTACTGTATTGTTAATTTATTTCTAAAGTTCTGAGGATTTGTTTTTAAACAAATTCACAAAAGGCTATAACATTGCCTCTTATTGCTATTTTAGCCACATCCGTTAGATTTTGATATGTATTTTTGTCATTGCTATTTGTCTTTAAATAATCTATAACTTTTGTTCTATTTTCTTCTTAGCTCAAGGTTTATTTAGATGAGTGTTTCACGTTATTTGCTTGCTTTATTTCCAAAGGGAATGAGCACTATCTTTTTTGTTGTTATTTCCCACTTTTATTGCACTGTGTGGTCTGCATGAGTTTTTGGCATGTGAATGTCTTAAATGTATATGTGAAGACAATGCTTTCTTCTGTTTTTAAATAAAATTCTAATATTCTGTTAAAGTAATAAGACATGATTTGAATTATATAACAGAACACAAGGCATATAACAAAAATAGCTGATTCTTGTCCCTTCCCTTGCATCTCCTCAGTCCTGTCCCCCAGAGCCAATCATTTTCAACAATTTCAACTGTATCATCTGTTAATTTATCTCCATATTTCCAAATAATACATTTGTAACTATTTCTTGATTTTAAATGCCAGATATTATTCACTTGATTTCCTCCTATAGGATAAGAAGACTATTTTTACTATACCATGGTCACGCAGTTCTCATTCTCCTTACCCAGTGCTCCAATATAGTTTTATCACCCTTGTATGACTACTGTTCACTATTGAGACAAATCGTATTTTCTGATTACATTTCTCCTCCTGAACAATCTTTTTTTCCCTCTAGAGATAATGACTGCTTCATTTTCATCATGTGTTTAGTTTTCTATGTGCTTATTGCTTACTAGGTACTACACAAGACCTAGGTACTACACAAGATGTGGATCAGGTATGATTTTGAAAATAAGGGGATAACTGGAAAACTGCAAAAGGAGAAGTTAGACTCTTAGAGCCTCTCTCATACCCAAGGGGAGTAGATGTTTCCAGGTCACTAGTTTTCCTTTTACCTTTGTTTAATTCTCAGGAGAAATTGAACTAGTCAGCAAGTATGAGTGAATTCAGGTGAACCAAGTGAATTTGAGGTGGAGCACCAGGGGCATCTTCTATTCCACCTGCACACCCTTTCTTGGATGCCCTGGCAAACTTGCTCCAGCCAAGTCAATCAAGAAATGGGAATACAGAAAATTCAGGGCAAGGAGGGCTTAACACAACAGCCATTCAGGGAGCCTAGAGTGCAAACAATCCAGATTAGTGTTGAAGAACAGCGATTTCCAGGAAGGACTTCTTGTTAAAGGAAAAAAACGAAAGAGAAAAATTATTTGGAGCATTTGCCTCTGTAAGAAATAGCATTAAGTTGCCTCAGAAACTTTTTGAAAAATTGGGAAAAGCTAGTAAGCTTCATAAATTGAAGGGTTTAACTTATTTGACTAATAGTTGTCTTATATAATTTTATTGATATAAATACTTGTATAATTTAAATAATCTGATGAAATGATGCTTTTTCAGCAAATGAATATTAATCACAGTAGCCACAGGAAAACAGTAAAGCAGAGACTAGTGGGGCAAATATCATAGATGATTTTAAATCTATACATATTCTTTATTTTTTCAATTATGAAAATATGATAATACATTTATAGGAGACTTAGAAAATGCAGAATAAGTTTGCATATAATTCCACTGTTCATTACAATTATGTTTTAAGTAGACAAATTAATATTTTCAGTAGCAGTTTCAATATCAAACTCTCAAAAATTAATAGAATGTATATACAGAAAAGTAGAAGAATATAGTAGACCTGAAAAGCTGTGTTGAACCAACTCAACATAATTAAGATTTATACAATTTCCACACAAGAGTAGCATACAAATTCTATTCCATCTCCCATATAGTGTAAACTAAGGGGCCTTGGAACATATCCAGGAACATAGAACAAGGTACAAAAGTTTCATACTGTAAAGGTATTCATACACAGTCTGTTTTCTTATCATTGTGGAATCATGTTAGAAATCAATATCAAAAGATATTTGAAAGGAACCCACATATTTTCAGGCGCAATATGCATGTTCTTTAGTATTTTAAAAATGAGCTTCCCAGGTGGCGCTAGTGGAAAAGAACCCTGCAGGAGAGGTAAAAGGCATGGGTTCCATCCCACATCTTGTGTAGTACCTGCTACTGCTAAGTCACTTCAGTCGTGTCTGACTCTGTGCGACCCCATAGACGGCAGCCCACCAGGCTCCGCTGTCCCCAGGATTCTCCAGGCAAGGACACTGGAGTGGGTTGCCATTTCCTCCTCCAATGCATGAAAGTGAGAAGTGAAAGGGAAGTCGCCCAGTCGTGTCCGACTCAGTGACCCCATGGA
This sequence comes from Tragelaphus eurycerus, assembly GCA_935064755.1. NCBI lineage: Eukaryota > Metazoa > Chordata > Mammalia > Artiodactyla > Bovidae > Tragelaphus > Tragelaphus eurycerus. The sequence continues at coordinate 282,634 of CAKXYN010000095.1, read as the reverse complement.
CTGCAGCCTACCAGGCTCCTCCATCTATGGGATTTTCCAGGCAAGAGTATTGGAGTGGGGTGCCATTGCCTTCTCCAGAGTACTGCTATTTGCCAAATAATACCAATTTACACTCTCATTAGCAGTGATGAATTCTCACCAATGCTAGATGTAACCAGACTTTTATTTTTCGCCTGTGAAGGGTGTGACTACAATTTACATTTCCCTGACAATTAAAGAGGTGGTACATCTTCTCATATTCATTAAATTTTATTTCTTCTGTAAATTGCTCATTCATATCTTTCATAAAAATTCCTACTTTCTTTCTCTCAATGATGTGTACATTTAACTCGTATGTATGTAGCAAATACTTTCTCTGAGGGTGACATTTGTCTTTGTTTATGGGATTTTTGTCCTCTTGGTTTTAATTTCAATGTAGTCAAATTTATCAATCTTTTGTTAATGACCTCTGCTATTTGTATATTGCATAAGAAATCCATCCCTTTCCTGAGGGAATTTTTGTTTCTGTATTTTTAATGTTTCATTTTACACATCCTTTTTTTTAAAAAAAAAATTCAGTTATTGCTGACATATAGTAGCACTATTGCCTTTTTACAGCAATTTTGTATTCAAAAACCTTACTGAATTATGTGCAGTCAAATGCTCATCCATGGAGTTATACCCTCCTTACTGTAAATCCTCTAGGATTTTCTGTGTAGAAAGACTTCTTCTATATAAACATTAAAATTTTTAAATCTATTTTTTATTTAACATCATTTTAGGTGAAGTGAAAGTCGCTCACTCGTGTCCAATTCTCTGTGACCCCATGGACTATACACTCCATGGAATTCTCCGGGCCATAATACTAGACTGGGTACCCTTTCTCTTCTCCAGGGGATCTTCCCAACCCAGGGATCGAACCCAGGTCTCCTGCATTGCAGGTAGATTCTTTACATCTGAGCCACAGGGGAAGCCTATCATTTTAAAATTAACCTTTAATATGGAAAATTTCAAACAAACAAAAGAATCTGGGGAATTCTTAAGTCTTTTTTTGGAGGAACTCCTGGCAGTCCAGTGGTTAGGACTCTGCATTTTCACCACCAAGCACTTTCACAGCTGTGGTTTGGGTTCAGTCCTTGGTTGGGGAACTAAGACTCCACTGTGCAGAGCCAAAAGAAAATGAAAACATCATTTGTCCTGTAAATTTTTCCACTTGGTGAGTCTCCTGATTGTAATATCTAGAGGTTTGATAGGTTCTGGGTTTTTCATGTCTGCAAAATCTTTTCTTTGGAGACATTTTTTTAAAGAAACATCCATGTTCATTAAGAAATATGCTGTTTGTAGATCTTTTTAAATCATACCCTGTTAAATGTTATCAAATAACTTAATTCATTTGCTCATTTGCTTTAAACTTAAACCTGTGGCAGAGAAATAAAATTTCAAAGAATTTTATGTCTAGATCCATACCTAGGACTCTACTCTGGCATCTGGTAATGTCTCTTCCCCCAGGTTAAAGAATCCATGATGCCAAAGTGACATGCCCAGCCAGGACATATATCCCCCTCCAGACATACTTCTGACACACACACACAAATAGCTCCACGCCTTGCTCAGGCCTCTGTCCCCTAAGAACTATGACAATAGTGAATGCCAGGAGTGTAGACACCTTAGAAATGTGAGCTTCAGATCAGATCAGATCAGATCACTCAGTCGTGTCCGACTCTTTGCGACCCCATGAATCGCAGCACGCCAGGCCTCCCTGTCCGTCACCAACTCCCGGAGGTCAGAGACTCACATCCATCGAGTCAGTGATGCCATCCAGCCATCACTGTGAGCTTAGGAGTCCAAATAATACATATGCACAGGGTCCCCATGGACAAATCCAGGGGTAGGGAAAGAGGGACAATCTGTGGGTAGGCGCCAACTCTCACTGCATTGCCATATTTTGTCACAAAACTCCAGTCAGAGAATTCTAAATTCAAACGTCTTCCAGGTCGTTATGAAGATGTATTTGTCAAGATGAGAGATTAAAACATTTTAATAGCTTAGTAGCTTTAAGTTCTAAACATTAAGACAAATAGAATGTAAACTTCAATTCTGTAGTCTGAATCCTGGTAGAATGCCTGATAGTGAATTTGTAGCTTAGTTAAAAACTGCATTTCATGAGTACTATTAGATTTTACAATCTGATTGACATTTTCAGTGTATCTTCAAGACAAATATCACCCTAAACAGTGAACTCAAACAATAAATATAAAGGTTAAAAGACCAGATTTTGGAGTAAGTCAAATCTTACTCCTAATCTAGGTTCACTAGATAGCTATATAACTTTTGAGGAAGTGACAATATTTCTGAGCCTCCATTATGACTGTAAAATAGGAATAGGGTCTATTTCAGAGCTGTTTTGAGGATTAAATATACATTAAGTGTTTAGGATAGTGACTGGCACAAAAGTACTCAATTAATTGCAGCAATTTTAAGAGAAACTGTTGACTGCTAGTGGCTAAGCACTATATAAAGTTGTCAGCACTATATCATAAAAATCCTCAGAAAAACTTCGATGTGGATCCTATCATTATCTCCATTTTAGGTAAAAATGAATTAAAGCTAATGCAAATGACCTTTCAAACAACCCTGTCAGGAGAGCAGAGACTATATTAATCTCATCTTGTGAAGCGGAGAAGGCAATGGCACCCCACTCCAATACTCTTGCCTGGAAAATCCCATGGAGCCTGGTAGGCTGCAGTCCATGGAGTCGTTAAGAGTCGGACACGACTGAGTGACTTCACTTTCACTTTTTACTTTCATGCATTGGAGAAGGAAATGGCAACCCACTCCAGTGTTCTTGCCTGGAGAATCCCAGGGACGGGGGAGCCTGGTGGGCTGCCGTCTATGGGGTCATGCAGAGTTGGACACGACTGAAGTGACTTAGCAGCAGCATTTCGTAAAGATGAAAAATGACTCAATTTTCAAAAGACCTGCTCACTTCCAAGAAGATGGTGATCAGTGGAGCCAGATTAGAGCCACTCTCTAATAATTCTACTTCAGTACTGTTTTCACTGTACCACACTGCCTCTGAAATAAGGTTAATATTGCTGTTTTCAACAAATGTGTAAATCCAAATGTTTTACACTGGTATTCCTAAATATTAAAAAGAATTCTTTTTTGAGAACAAAGGCATAATGGATATTCTATCTATCCCCCACCCCCTGCCAAAAAAGAAAAAAAACAAAACACTGACTTTAAATCTGAAAATCTTGCTGAGGATGTTTCACAAAATTTCAAAATTTACATAAATAGTCATGTATCCCAAAAAGATTCCTCACTGGCAAATACTAATTATCACTCAAAAAAGATACTGTTCTGTCAATTCCCCTAGCAACAATATAAATTACAAGGCAGAGGTTTTATCTAGTTTGTTCAATGTATCACCAAATTGCACACAACAGGTGCTTATTAACTATTTACTGAATTGACAATTATAAATTCAAGTAAACTCTATGTAATTTTCTGTGTCAGATGCCACCGTGTCATGGATAGGTAACTTGAACAGTATGAAACTGCTGCTACTCAACTACTTTTTACCTACAAAGAGGCAAAGGTTCAACATAATTGTTTTTAATAAGCTTTCTGGAAAACAGTACAAAGTAAAGAGGTAAAGAGCTATTACAAAAGCTAAGACAGAAATGGAGAAATTTTTTCTCCTAAGAAAAATGTATTAAATGAAAGTTGCCAAAGGCTCCAGGTCCTATTCTGAGATACTCTCTCAAGAGTCAACTCTAACAGTCCCACCCTTTTAAAGAGGATGGTGATTCACATTTCTGTGTATTTAAAGTAATTTCCATGTTGGTGTTTATGTACATATAGATACACTCACATGTGAAGATATGCAATATGTATTAAGAACATGGACTACTTTATTAGCTAATTCTGATCTCATGTAAATGTTCAAACATCTAATCAAGTACAATTCTAACTATTATCAATGAGTAAAATAAATTCCAGTCTCCAGAGATCACATTAAAAAGCTAATCTGGACATATTATCTTTCCCAATACTCTAACACACCAGGCTAAAAAGGTGATTGATATGCAGTTACTCCACATTTAATTTTCTTCATCATTAGAAACATACCTAACATTAATATATTTCTTTAAGCAGATTACTTTCAGAAGTATCTTAAACACGTTTTTCTAAAAACTCAGATAACTGGGATTCCAGAACAAAAATAGAAAAAAGACATTTTAGTCAGCATTGTACTGATGTCCTTTCCTTCTACATTTCCAAGAAAAATCCAGACTTAAGTAGCTTTACTAATGTCCCTTAAAAGAAAATGTCAAAACACATTCAAGAAAATTTGCTTTACATTTCTAGAAATAAAAGGATATCACTTAAAAATGACAGTTTTAAATTTTTGGACATTATTTTGTCCATCTAGACCTGAGGAATTCATAACTAACATTCCAAAAATCACAACTTTAAGGAAGTGACATATGTGTAATTATGGCTGATTTGCATTTTTCTACAGCAGAAACCAACACAAGATTATAAAGCAATTTTCCTCCAATTAAAAAATAAATTTTTAAAAAAGATGGGGAAAAAAATCACAACTTTTTATATGAAATAAAGAAAGTATCCAGGTTATAGAAGATTTTAATATCAAAGTATAATTTACATGATTAAAAAGTTCTGATTTCTATACAAAGTATTCTACATAGACAGTATAAGAAGCTGACAATGTATAATTTCTAAGTAACATCAAGTGATTTTATCTTCTCACATTGCAAATGAAATGTTAACAGCCTAAAAACTACACAATCTGCCACGGATGACAATAAGAGCAGCAGGTATCAGCAAGTCATCACACATAACGAGTTCCTGTTTTTCTTGTTTGTAATCCCCACACCGGCAGCGTTTTCGTCTCGTCCACTCTGCTCTTATGTATTTGAAAAGCGGGTGCTATCCATCTGCCGCATGAGCACTGTTCACCATACCAGTTGAAAGAACCCAACTTGGCATTGCATTTGGGGCAGAGAAGCTAAAAGAAAGCAGATGTGTTACTTTTTCTTTTACTTTTATATAAAACAAGTAATTATCTTTGGTAACACAGGATATAAAACAGTAAGACATGGCTCACAGCTTCAAGGAGTTGATGATCTAACCAGTGAGATGAAATGTAATGGCAATTTACTATAAGGGATAGTAGACTACAATAATTGTTAAGTATGTTGTACTCTGGGAGTATAGGGAAGGAATAGATTAATTCCAGAAGGAAAGGAGAAAGGTGAAGACTGAGGCATGAAACAGAAGGCTTCATGACTGTGGCATATATGGTGACTTTTTTTTTTACCTAAAGATTTAAATTTTTATTTCTAATTAGCTAGTACTAAGACTAGAGCATTTCAAGCAAACAGTACAGTAACATGAGCATACCCAATTCACACTTTAAATACAGTGTCATCATAAACAAGATGAGACAGAAAAATCTTTCATTATCCATACACCATATTATGTGTTTACTTTTAAACCAACTATAAAGAAAGTTTGTACATAAAATTCAGAACTAAAATTGATTACATAAATATCTACAAGTTTTTAGTTTGACAAAATATACCACATTCCTCAAAACAATTAAACACAGAATTACTGTATAATCCAGTAATTCCAATTCTGGGCATATACTCGAAATAAAAGCAGGGACCCAAACAGATATTTGTATACCCATGTTCATAGGAGCATTATTCCCAATACCCAAAGGGGGAAGCAATCCAGACATCCGTGGATAGATGAGTAGACAAACAAAATGTGGTATACACATTAAATGGAATACTACTCAGCAGTAAAAAAGAAGGATGCCAAGTGCAAGAAGCCAGCCACAAATTTATGAGGCACCTGGAGGAGTCACACTCATAAAAGCAGAGAGCAGAACAGTGGTTGCCAGGGACTGGGGAGGAGGGGGAAGGGGATCAGTGTTTAATGGGTAATTAGTTAATTAGTGTTTGATGGGTATGGCATTTCAACTGGGGAAGATGGTGGTGATGGCTGCACAATGTGAACATTCTCAACACTACTGAGTTACACACGAAAAACAGTTAAAATGGTAAATTTATGTTATGACTATTTTACCATAATTTTTAAAAATCACGTTCATATGTATGTCAGGCCACTTGTGCCGTACATCTTCAACTTATACAATGCTGTATATCAATTATATCTCAATAAACTGAAAAAAAAAAAAAAACTGTGTATCTCAAAGCTGAGATAAGCAACAGACTGGAGAAAACACCTTCATTATGTGAAACATTAGACTACATAAACAGCTCCTAAATTCCTTAGAAAAAGACAAAACCCATAGAAATGTGCCAAGGATATGAAGGAAATTTCCTGCAAAAGAAAGTATAAATGGCTGATAAGTACATAAGGATGTTGGTCTCAGCAGTAGTCACAGAGATTCAAATGAAGACACCTTAGGATTAACATTTTTCATCTCATAGACAGACAAAACCTCACTGATTTTATAATATCCATATGCCAAAGGTATGGAGAAATGAGTACATGCACTCAGCGTTAGTGAAAGGCAAATCTGTGCGGGCATTGTTAAGGTCAGCCCAGAATATTAGTAATATTTAAAAATGTACACTCTTCAAGCCAGGAATTCCACTTTTAGGTATATATTCTATAAGAAAATAAATGTACAAAGAAGTATGCACAAATGTGACCTACAATATTTCACAAAAAAATAAAATAAGTGCCTTTATCTTGGGTGCTTTCCAGATTAAATAACAGCAGCAAGGGAATTCCCTGGGCATCCAATGGTTAAGACTCCACACTTTCACCACTGAGGGCCAGGGTTCAATCCCTGGTCAGCAAACCAGGATCCCACAAGCCACAAGGGGCAGCCAAGATAAATAAAAGCAGCAAGGCATAAACAAGCCACAAAAGAAAAAACAGATAAAGTGGACTTCAACAAATAGTATCAAGAGTCGGAAGTGAGTGCTGTACAAGGTTTATTTGGTAGCGATAACAATGGTGACAGATTCTAAAACCTGTGAACATACTAAAAACCACTGAACTGTACACTTTCCATGGGTGAATTATATGGTAAGTGAATTATATCTCAATAAAGCAGCAGCATCTGAAAACATGGGTTTGAATATAGGGTACCCCCTTCTAGGCAAGACATTAACCAATGTAGATTAAGTCTCCTTGTATATAAAATGTGAATGCATATCTGCTCTATTTTATAAAATTATTGTATTCTTCAAATGAAACACAGTGAGAGTTTCATAAAAACTTAGATATTATTTAAGCATCATTACATCTTAGACTAAGAATATCTTTACATTAACATCAAGTAAACCTAAAGAGAGCTGTAGCTGTCACAGGATGCTCAATGAGCTGCATTCTTCAGAATTAGTAAGAAATGAAAAAGAATCTCGTAATAAACATACAAAACTGAAAGAATCAAGAAAACAGAGATACATAGAGCCAAAGGAGAAAAAAGGAAGATTAAGAAAAATTTTAAATCTAATTTTAAAATCCATGATTTCCCCTACTTCTTACAAAGCTCAAGTTTTGCTAAATCTATTCTAATTTGTCTTAATTTGACAAAATATAAAAAATAGGCTTAAAAGGAATTAACTGAGACCAAAAGCTTTCAACCAAAAAGTGGATCACTATTTTAGATCACCTGTTTTTTATTTAACTAATTTATCTTGATAGAATCTTGCCTATACTACAAAGATACAATCTTTAGAAAGAAAGCAGTTAAGATGGAGTAAAACACTAGTTGCTACTGCTGAGTTACTTCAGTCGTGTCCGACTCTGTGCGATCCCATAGAGGGCAGCCCACCAAGGCTCCCTTGTCCCTGGGATTCTCCAGGCAAGAATACTGGAGTGGGTTGCCATTTCCTTCTCCAATGCATGAAAGTGAAAAGTGAAAGCGAAGTCGCCCAGTCGTGTCCGACTCTTAGCGACCCCATGGACTGGAGCCCACCAGGCTCCTCTGTCCATGGGATTTTCCAGGCAAGAGTACTGGGGTGGGGTGCCATTGCCTTCAAGTTGGTTTAAAATGAAAGAAGGAACGAAATACAGATGACATAATAAAACTAAAGAAAGCAAAATGTGTTCTCACCTGTCCATCTATCACTCCCAATAAAGTGGATTCCATCCACTGTACAGGTTCAATGAAGTAAGACGTACACTGAGCCTGACTCCCTGTGGAAAGCATGGAGGATGCCGTCGTCCTCTTGTGGGCAAAGGCTATAGGACCACTTCCTTCATTATGATCCAAAATGCTAGAACTTCTAAATAAAGATCGCCTGCAACCCCCAAACAAACAAAAACATTAATGATTTCCAAAAGGATGGAAAAATATATTAAAAGTGCAGTATTTCTTAGAGGGCAAATTAATATAACATTGATTATGCTATTTTAATTTTTGATAACCTCTACAAGTAACCAGATAACTTTTAAGAATTCATCTTCTTCTTGAAACCAGATCTGAATATGAAATTTCTGTATTATTCCATTAAACAAATTCTTCCTACAAGATTTTAAGAAACTGAAACTTTCAGTACTTTTCTACTGAGACAAAGTAAAATCTCCAGAGGATACAAAATATTTTACCTGCACTTTCTACATTTGTAGAGACCCCCATCTTTCAATCCTTGTGAAATGGCAGATGGGTCAACAGCAAAGAGTTCCTGAGGTAAGTTCTGCAATTCTACGTAACATAAGACATATCCATTTGTCAAAATCAACTCTACATTTTCAGACAAAATTCAGTCTGTGTCAAATTGAGGCAAGTTGCTCAGTGGTAAAAGAATCCACATGCCAATACAGAAGACGCAGGTTTGATTCGTAGGTTGGGAAGATCCCCGGGAGAAGGAGATGGCAACCCACTCCAGTATTCTTGCCTGGGAAATCCCATGGGCAGAAGAGCCAGTCCATGGGGTCACAAGAGAGTCAGACACAACTTAGCAACCAAACAACAAAATGCTAATCTCAGAAATTTAAAAAATCTCCTGTGTTGAGGAATGAGGATGAGATGGGAGAGCACAGTGATGCAGCCCTTGGCTTCCAGACACAGACTGCCTGACTTCAAGTTCAAGCCAGCCATTTACAAACCATGTGACCCTGAACAAGCTATTTCTTGCTAAACCATGGTTTCAAAATGAAATAAAAGTACCTGCTTCAAAAGTGAAATAATGCATCTGAAGCATCTGGTGTCAGAGTAAACTACATCTAGAAAGGACTAAATGTGCTATGCTTAGTTGCTCAGTTGTATCTGACTCTTTGCAACCCCATGGACTATATAGCCCACCAGGCTCCTTAGTCCATGGGATTTCTGAAAGCAAGAATACTGGAGTACGTTGTCATGACGTCATCCAGGGGATCTTCCCAACCCAGGGATGGAATCCAGGTCTCCCGCATTGCGGGCGGATCCTTTACCCAGGCTGAGCCACCAGGGATGCCCAAAAAGGACTGAATACATACTGCCAATTATTACTTACCTGGATACTTCTCTGTAACCTTTTGTAAACGATATTGTTTATAAACTGCACTGGAGGTATCTACTTCACAGCCCATTGCCTGGTATAATTTCAGTTGCCACTCAAACCCCTCATTCATCCTGCAAGGGCAAACAGATACAGAGTTAAATTTTCTTTAAATAAATAAAACTGCATCACAAAAGCAGAATTATTACTGTAACAACTCACTTGGCCTCTGGCTTGACAGTCTTAAGGTTTTTATAGGCTTCTTCAAAGGTAAGCTGGTCAGTCTTCATCATAAAAGCAGTTATTACAGTCACACTTCGACTGACCCCTGAATGACTGAAAAAGAAACCTTTAAAATATCAAATAGCAAAAATTACAAAAACAAAAAAACCCACCCCCTATAAATGGTAAAGTTTGGGTCCACTTCTTGTCTGCTGCTTCTACTCAAGTAAATCCTATGCCTCTGAAATACTACTGCTACACAAAAGAAGTATTCCTTGATTTCCTTATTCACTTTTAATTCTGAACCATGTGAATGTATTACCTACTGAAAAATAATTACACAATAATTTTTTAACATCTTATAATGGCTTCAGATAAGAAAGCCTTCCTCAGCGATCAGTGCAAAGAAATAGAGGAAAACAACAGAATGGGAAAGACTAGAGCTCTCTTCAAGAAAATTAGAGATATCAAGGGGACATTTCATACAAAGATGGGCTCGATAAAGGACAGAAATGGTATGGACCTAACAGAAGCACAAGATATCAAGAAGAGGTGGCAAGAATACACAGAAGAACTATACAAAACAGATCTTCATGACCCAGATAATCACGATGCTGTGATCACTGACCTAGAGCCAGACATTCTGGAATATGAAGTCAAGTGGGCCTTAGAAAGCATCACTACAAAGCTAGTGGAGGTGATGGAATTCCAGTCGAGCTATTTCAAATCCTGAAAGATACTGCTGTGAAAGTGCTGCACTCAATATGCCAGCAAATTTGGAAAACTCAGCAGTGGCCACAGGACTGGAAAAGGTCAGTTTTCATTCCAATCCCAAAGAAAGGCAATGCCAAAGAATGCTCAAACTACTGCACAATTGCACTCATCTCACACGCTAGTAAAGTAATGCTCAAAATTCTCCAAGCCAGGCTTCAGCAATATGTGAACCGTGAACTTTCCGGTGTTCAAGTTGGTTTTAGAAAAGGCAGAGGAACCAGAGATCAAATTGCCAACATCCACTGGATGAAAAAAGCAAGAGAGTTCCAGAAAAACATCTATTTCTGCTTATTGACTATGCCAAAGCCTTTGACTGTGTGGATCATAATAAACTGTAGAAAATTCTAAAAGACATGGGAATACCAGACCACCTGACCTGCCTCTTGAGAAACTTATATGCACGTCAGGAAGCAACAGTTAGAACTGGACATGCAACAACACACTGGTTCCAAATAGGAAAAGGAGTACATCAAGGCTGTATATTGTCAGCCTGCTTATTTAACTTATATGCAGAGTACATCATGAGAAACGCTGGGCTGGAAGAAGCACAGCTGGAATCAAAATTGCCAGGAGAAATATCAATAACCTCAGATATGCAGATGATACCACCCTTATGGCAGAAAGTGAAGAGGAACTAAAAAGCCTCTTGATGAAAGTGAAAGAGGAGAGTGAAAAAGTTGGCTTAAAGCTCAACATTCAGAAAACAAAGATCATGGCATCTGGTCCCATCACTACATGGCAAATAGATGGGGAAACAGTGGAAACAGTGCCAGACTTTATTTTGGGGGGCTCCAAAATCACTGCAGATGGTGACTGCAGCCAGGAAATTAAAAGACGCTTACTTCTTGGAAGCAAAGTTATGACCAACCTAGATAGCATATTCAAAAGCAGAGATACTACTTTGCCAACAAAGGTCCATCTAGTCAAGGCTATGGTTTTTCCAGTAGTCATGTATGGATGTGAGAGTTGGACTGTGAAGAAACCTGAGCACTGAAGATTTGATGCTTTTGAACTGTGGTGTTGGAGAAGACTCTTGAGAGTCCCTTGGACTGCAAGGAGGTCCAACCAGTCCATATGAAAGGAGATCAGTCCTGGGTGTTCACTGAAGGACTGATGCTAATGCTGAAACTCCAGTACTTTGGCCACCTCATGCGAAGAGTTGACTCACTGGAAAAGACCCTGATGCTGGGAGGGAATGGGGGCAGGAGGAGAAGGGGACAACAGAGGATGAGATGGCTGGATGGCATCACTGACTCAATGGACCTGAGTTTGAGTGAACTCTGGGCGTTGGTGATGGACAGGGAGGCCTGATGTGCTGCGATTCATGGGGTCGCAAAGAGTCGGATACGACTGAGCGACTGAACTGAACTGAATGGCTTCAGAACAAATCTATACTCTTTTGCTCTTGCTTTTAATGGCCCTGGAGATCTGGTCCCAAACTTCTATTTTATCACTACCTTATGTTCTTTACGTAATATTTATAACAAAGGCTGGCTGTAAAATTGCTGACTCAGGAAACGTAAACTGTTGTAATTACACTCTTTCTGCCACTGCTACATCCTAATCAATTTTTCTCCTCCAAATCTCCCCTACATCGGCCACGCCTGCCTCAAACAAAAACAATGAATATAGCCTGCTCTCCCTCTCAAGTTTGAATAACCACGGGGAAGGCAATGGCACCCCACCCCAGTACTTTTGCCTGGAGAATCCCATGGACGGAGGAGCCTGGTAGGCTCCAGTCCGTGGGGTCGCTGGGAGTCGGACACGACTGAGCGACTTCACTTTGACTTTTCACTTTCATGCATTGGAGAAGGAAATGGCAACCCACTCCAGTGTTCTTGCCTGGAGAATCCCAGGGACAGGGGAGCCTGGTGAGCTTCCGTCTGTGGGGTCGCACAGAGTCGGACACGACTGAAGTGACTTAGCAGCAACCTCTGTTAATCTCTCTTACGACGCACCTCACATCCTAGTCTGCATTTCCTCAGTACGTGTCTGGCTACTCGAGAAGAGATTTAAACTCTTTAGGTGTAGAGACTTAGTCTGAAGATTCCTTCTACCCTCGAAAACTCAGCTGCTGCAGAATGCATCAACACAAACAAAATGAATGAAAAGCCTGCGCGTCGTCAGGGGACCGTGTCCTGCCCACTCCTCTCTCTGTCACAAGCCTAAGCAGGAGGGAGCTGGGGGTTCTAGCGGTCCGACAGCCCTCTGGTCCTCTTCTGGGCCCTGGGAGGGAAAGGGTGAGGTGGGCCAGGGTAGAAGCGTGGCGGGTTGCTCTCCCCAGGGACCCGACCACTCACCAGTGCACCAGCACCGCGCGGCCCTCGGCGCGAGCCTGGGCAATGAAGGCCACGCAGCGGTCTAGATGACTGAGCAGGTCGGTCTCGGGTTTGTCCAGCGCCGGCACGAAGAGACTCCGTAGACCCTCGACCCCAGCCCCCGTTTTGAACTTAGGCTCCTCCGAGTCCACCGTCAGCACTGCCGTGACACCCGCCTCCCTCAGGTGATCTGGCTCCGCGACGGCCGCGGCTCCACCCAAGAACAGCCCCGGACGCACTTCCAGCATATGCCTGGCAGAGCTGGCCCGGCTCTGGCTGCCGATCTGGTGCTCGCAGCCATGGCTCCCGTTCTGCGCCTCCAACATGGCGGCGCCCGGAGGCCGGGCTGCGGCGGGCCCTACCACAGAGTAGGCAATCGGCTAGAACGGCCTTACTTTAGGACCAGCCGGGCTGAGTTGCGCCGCTGCTGCCTCGGAGGAGTTCGTCGACTGCGGGAATGTGGATTTACTGGGGAAGGTGACGTGACTTCGGCCTGGGCGGAGCTAAACCCCATTCGCAGCGGCTTCTGAACCCTAACGCAAATACCTACAGGGTTTCTCAGGCTCTTAGTGTTGAGATTTTTATAGATTTCTGCAGAAGCAGAAAATGGATTCAAGTTGAAATGATAGTCCCACCAACTGAATCAGTACCATAATCTTATGCATTTGAAATACAACACTTTGTCAGTACGTATGGACAGGGAGGCCTGACGTGCTGCAGTTCATGGGGTCGCAAAGAGTCGGACACGACTGAGCGACTGATCTGATCTGATCTGATGAAATAATTTGTTTGTAGTTCTTCTCTTGTGACTTTTTACTTTTTTTTTTCTTTTTTTTGCCCCCCACTTTTTTATTGGTATGTGACTTCTTGTTGGTATATATTATTCTATATATTTGAAAATATTGATCCCATGGTTTTCTGTCAGTGCACGCCAAAGACCACCAAGAATCCACGTGTAGTTTTAAATAAATTGAGTTTATTGCTCAGTCACGAACTGTTGAATTTTGGGAAATGCAGGTCTCAAGAGAATGTTGCTATTGCTGCTAAGTCTCGTCAGTCATGTCCGACTCTGTGAGACCCCATAGACAGCAGCCCATCAGGCTCCCGTCCCGAGGATTCTCCAGGCAAGAATACTGGAGTGGGTTGCCATTTCGTTCTCCAGTGCATGAAAGTGAAAAGTGAAAGTGAAGTCGCTCAGCCGTATCCGACTCTTCGCGACCCCATGGACTGGAGCCTACCAGGCTCCTCCGTCCATGGGATTTCCCAGGCAAGAGTACTGGAGTGGGGTGCCTTGCCGCTGCTGCTGCTAAGTCGCTTCAGTCGTGTCCGACTCTGTGCGACTCCAGAGACGGCAGCCCACCAAGCTCCCCCGTCCCTGGGATTCTCCAGGCAAGTGGGGTGCCTTAGAAAGATCCTATTACAGGATTTTGGGCTTCCCAGGGGGCGCTAATGGTAAAGAAATCGCCTGCCAATGCAGGAGACTTAAAAGACCTGGGTTCTATCTCTTGGGTCCAGAAGATCCTCTGGAGGAGGGCATGGCAATCCACTCCAGTATTCTTGCCTGGAGAATCCCTTGGACAGAGGAGCCTGGCAGGCTACAGTCCATAGGGTCGCAAAGGGTTAGACACAACTGAAGCGACTTCGCATGCCCCTCACATATATGCGCAAATGATCTTTGGCAAGGGTACCATGACCAAACAATGATCTTGTCAACAACTTTTTGGACATGACACCAGAAGCAATATGTAGGACTATATCAAACTAAAAAGTTTCTGCACAGCAAAAGAAACAATCAACAAAATGAAAAGGCAATATACAGAAAGGAAAAAAATATTTTCAAACCATATATCTGATAAGGAGTTAATATCCAAAATATATAAAGAACTCATACAACTCAACTGCAAATTAAAAAAGAAAATGAGCAGAGAAACTGAAAAGAGATTTTTTTTCTAAAGAAGACATACAAATGGCCCACAGGTACACAAAAAGATCCTTAATATCACTACCCAACAGGGAAATACAAATCAAAACCATGATAAGATATCACCTCACACTTGTTAGTATGACATTAAAAAAAAAAAAAAAAAAAAAACGAACAATAGGTAACATGTTGGTGAGGCTGGTGGAGAAGAGGGAACCCTTGTGCATTGTTGGTGGGACTGTAAATGGATATAGCTACTCCGGAAACTGTATGGAAGTTCTTCAAAAACTTAAAAACAGAGCTACCATATAATGCAGCAATCCCATTTCTGGATATACGGCCAGAGGAAATGAAATTAGACTCTTACAGAGAGAGCTGCACTCTCATGTTATTCACAACAGCCAATACATCAGATCAGATCAGATCAGTCGCTCAGTCGTGTCCGACTCTTTGCGACCCCATGAACCGCAGCACGCCAGGCCTCCCTGTCCATCACCAGCTCCCGGAGGTCACTCAGACTCGCATCCATCGAGTCAGTGATGCCATCCAGCCATCTCATCCTCTGTCGTCCCCTTCTCCTCCTGCCCTCAATCCCTCCCAGCATCAGAGTCTTCTCCAATGAGTCAACTCTTCGCATGAGGTGGCCAAAATATGGAAGGACCTAAATGTCCATCTAAGCATGGATGGTAAAGATGTGATTTATAGATTATGAAATATTTAGCCAAATGAAAGTAGGAAACCCTGCCATTTGTGATAACATGAATAGAACTTTGAGAGCATTATGCTAAGTGAAATAAGTCAGAGAGAGAAAGACAAATATTGCATCATATCACTTATATGTGGTAACTGAAAAAGCTACCTCAGAAACAGCATAGAATAATGGTTGACTAGGGCTGCAGGGAGGAAGAATTGAAGAGTTGTCCAGTTGGTATAGAGTTTCTGTTTTTCAAGATGAAATGGTTAAGAGGGTAAATTTTATGTTTTTTCATCATATTTTTTTAATAGCAGTTAGTCATTTTAGCTAAAATAGAGGGATATTTGGTATTTTGTAATTGGACAATGTTCATGCTCTGTCATATTCAGACGTAATGATGCTGGTCTTTGTCTTACTTCGTCATGATCTCCGAGTTGCCTCATCTGATGTTGATTTTCTGTGAAGTTGTTTACGTTCAGCAGGAGAGGAAAAAACACCTAACTGTGAGCGCCTGGCCAGCTGTAGTAACACTAAGGAAGATCTACTTCATAGTACCAAGCCAGCTCCTGGATGCCAGGGTCTGCTTTCCTCTTTCTCATATATGATTGATGATTTTCAAAGAGATTGAGACTTGGGGCAGGGACACTTGACGCCCATCTAAGACAAATGGAGGAAATAGCGACTGCTTGTGCTTGGAAACACTTCAGTGGGCAGCCTGTAGGGATGGAGGAAGAGTGGTACCTTGCCTTACTCCCACCACAGGCTCTGAACCTCTTAAGGGTAAGGACTTTGCCTTTTCATCTTTGTATCCCCCACCCCACAGAATTTGGGCTAATGGTGCTGATTATTCCACCTTTTGAATGTTAGAAATGAAAGGGAAAGGAGTACCAGAAAAGACACTGTGCACTTCCCATTCAGTGTCATATCCTTCCCCATCCCAAAGGCATTATCTCAAAGGCTCACTCAGTGTTTTGCTGCAGAGTCATGTTGGCAATCTTCTGAGCCATTAGTTGAATCAACTCAGCCTTTCTCGCTTTATGGTCCTGGAAACATCTCCTTTGTGTCAGGCTCTACAATAGATGCTGAAGCTACAAAATGAATAAGAGTCTTTGCCCTCGAGGAACTTAGAGAAAAACTGGAGTAAAAGATAAATAAATAGCCTAATAGTGTTTTGACAGGAGCAAGGGCAAATCACTAAGAATGCCGGGGGTGGGCATGTATGGAATATATGAAAAATACATGATAGGATTTATACACTTCTTCCTGTGTAATTTCTTAATGCACCTCTTTCTGTATAACAGTACGTGAACTGTGAACTTCCAGATGTTCAAGTTGGATTTAGAAAAGGCAGAGGAACCAGAGATCAAATTGCCAACAGCCGCTGGATCACTGATAAAGCAAGAGAATTCCAGAAAAACATCTACTTCTGCTTTATTGACTATGCCAAAACCTTTGTATGGATCACAACAAACTGGAAAATTCTTCAAGAGATGGGAATAGCAGACCACTTGACCTGCCTCCTGAGAAATGTTTGCAGGTCAAGAAGCAACAGTTAGAACTAGACATGGAACTACACACTGGTTCCAAATCAGGAAAGCAGTACGTCAAGGCTGTATATTGTCACCCTGCTTATTTAACTTATATGCAGAGTACATCATGAGAAACACTGGGTTGGAACTGAACTGTATAATTTGAATCTTTTCAAGAAATGTTATTAAAATTATTCATTGTTAACAATCATAGATATTAACATTCTGGAAAAATGGTGGAGGGGAGAATTAGAGTTAATCTCCTAAACATTTTATTCAGTTCAGTTCAGTCGCTCAGTCGTGTCCAACTTTTTGTGACCCCATGAATCGCACTGCGATTGGAGGGAGGACTGGTTGGACCTTCTTGCTGTCCAAGGGACTCTCAAGAGTCTTCTCCAGCACCACAGTTCAAAAGCATCAATTCTTCGGCGCTCAGCTTTCTTCACAGTCCAATTCTCTCATCCATACATTACCAATCACCATCTGCAGTGATTTTGGAGCTCCAAAAAATAAAAAAATAAAGTCAGCCACTGTTTCCCCATCTATTTGCCATGAAGTGATGGGACCATGACCTTAGATGCTATGATCTTAGTTTTCTGAATGTTGATTTTATTAAGGTAGACTGGTAGGCTCCAGTCTGTGGGGTCGCTAAGAGTCGGACACGACTGAGCGACTTCACTTTGACTTTTCACTTTCATGCATTGGAGAAGGAAATGGCAACCCACTCTAATGTTCTTGCCTGGAGAATCCCAGGGATGGGGGAGCCTGGTGGGCTTCCGTCTATGGGGTCGCACAGAGTCGGACATGACTGAAGTGACTCAGCAGCAGCAGCAGCAGCAGCCTAAATCATTCCATCAGCTTTATTAGTTTTCTGTTAGAAATTAGCTTTTCTTCTTCAACTCCTTAAAATGAATATAAGTTCCTTCAAGGATGGGAGTGGGAGACGTATCTGAATTGTTATTGAACATCATATAGCCTGGCTCAGTGTTTATCTGTATCTGGGTGAATTCCCAAAGCTGAAATTCCCAATTCCTCAATTCCCAAAGCTGAAAGATATTTACCAGCTTCTGTATTTGTATGCCTGGCCACTAGATGGCACCATGTGCCCTTTTGCAAAATATATTTTCTTCAGTTCAGTTGCTCAGTCGTGTCTGACTCTTAGCCACCCCATGAATCTCAGCACACCAGGCCTCCCTGTCCATACCAACTCGCAGAGTTCACTCAAACTCACGTCCATCGAGTCGGTGATGCCATCCAGCCATCTCATCCTCTGTCGTCCTCTTCTCCTGCCCCCAATCCCTCCCAGCATCAGAGTCTTTTCCAGTGAGTCAACTCTTCCCATGAGGTGGCCAAAGTACTGGAGTTTCAGCTTCAGCATCATTCCCTCCAAAGAAATCCCAGGGCTGATCTCCTTCAGAATGGACTGGCTGGATCTCCTTGCAATCCAAGGGACTCTCAAGAGTCTTCTCCAGCATCACAGTTCAAAAGCATCAATTCTTCTGCGCTCAGCCTTCTTCACAGAGAAACCCATATGGCAACCTGCAACAAAAGCTGGATATTTGGCCCAGGGAAAGAAGTTTGTGTTCAGAGAGGGAGCTGGGTTGCTTCTTGTCAAGGAGAGGAGAGGAGGCTCTCTGCCTAGCATTGGTAGGCTCAGGCATGCACCACCCCCAACACACACACAATTTATCTGTTTATTTTATCAGGAGCAACCCTATATCATTGATAAACATGAATTAAGCAAAAATTCTAAGAGATATTCAAGTATGTGGTGGCTTGCATTTTAAAAAGACATCACTCATTCTATATAACAAGGCCTAAATCAGATGAGAGTCCACATCACCCTACCTTTCCATTTATGGTTGCTTTCAGAATGTTTCATCTTCTAGAGCACAGTCACAAGTATAATTTAACACTTTCACCTTTAAAAATATTTGCTGTACGTGCATATTTATGCTGAGCAACGAGTAGGGAAATTTCCCCTCTTCTGCCCCATCGCCTCCCCATCATGGTCCAAAGACAAGTTCCTCTTTTTATCTCCAGCATGCTGCCTGGGCCCTCCTAAACCCAATGAATTATCGATAAATGTTTGTCAGTTACGTTCTTAATGGAACTTAAGGTCTATGACAGTTATGGAGATACACGTGAAATGTACTTTAAGGCCTCCAAATTAAAATGTTGAACAAAAATATAAATGGTGACAATAACATTATTTTGTCTGTGTTCGTGAGTAGAAGGTGGACACCTAGAAAGTGATGCGTTCAGATTTGACACTGTCTTTGAGGCACACAGTCTGCAACCAGAGAAAACCCATGTCTGAATCCCAAGCTTCTTCTGACCCTATTACCTACCAATATGTAATCATGTGCCTGTAGAAATTTATATGATTTCTCTAAGCCTCAGTTTCTTCACCTGCAAAATAGGAATGCTGTGCTGTGCTTAGTCGCTCAGTTGTGTCTGACTCTTTATCGCCCCATAAACTGTAGCCTGCCAGGCTCCTCTGTTCATAGGGGATTCTCCAGGCAAGAATACTGGAGTGGATTGCCATGCCCTCCTCCAGAGGATCTTCCCAACCCAGGGATTGAACCCAAGTCTCCCATAGCAAAATAGGAGAAATTATAGCCACATTGCAGAGTTCTAATAAGAATTAACTCATCAATATGTGTTATCATTGGGAGAAAGAAATCCCAAGCTGCACCGTTGCCCCTGAAGCAGCTCATAGAGGATGCCGCGCAGGAGAGGCTGAGCTGCAGCGAGGGAGAAATTACCGCAGATAGCATGTCCTGAGGAAGTTGGTGAGCAGAGATAAATCACTGAGCGTCATCAGTCCAGGAATTCAGTGGTCATGAGACTTAGCGGTAAGAGGACCCTAACTACCCATGCTGCTTCAACCACATTCTGAAGTCACGTATTAGAGTCCGTGTCTTGTAAAAACGTGTCCTCCTTCCCTAGAAGGGCACCTCTTGTCAAGATTCTGAGGAAATAACATTACCACGAAGCCCTGCGAACAGAGATGACTGAAGGGAATTGAAACCCCCTCCTTATGTAAGGATAGCTTGGTCCACTGACCCAACAACTTCTCCTGCCTTACTCCCAACTGTGCCCCCCCACCCTCCCCTAATATTTGAAAACCCATCGCATTTGGGGATGAGCCATTTGAGAAACACTGGGGCAGGAACTGGTTAGTGATATTTGGGTTGTGCTCTCAGTTCCTTTTTGACTAAAAGAGAAACTGGTAAACAAAGTGTCAGATGAGTAGGGCAAAGATGTTCCCTATTACATGTCAGAGGTCTGCTGGGTTACATTTGGCAAAACTCCTCTCCCTCCATTCCTCCCCAGACAAGCAAAATACAGAGAATGGCCAAAGTTGCCCCTTCCCAACATCACAACCTTTGGAGTACTCTGCCTGCCTAAATATAGTCCAGTGTGTTGTAATGGAAAGAGCTCTGGACTTGGATGCATGTTCTGGACTTAAGTTTTGGTTCTATCATGTATCAGTGTTATAACTTGGCCAAGCCAGTTAAGCCCTCTGAATTTCAGTGGCCCCACCCTAAAATAAAGGCTTCTCTAACATTCGCTAAATGATTTTAAACTATAAAAATCTGAAATTCTATAAACTGTTGGTCAGTACACAGAACATTTCTATATCCTTTAAAAATGCTGTTGCTTCCCCCTCCTTATACCAAATATACCCAGCTGCTTATTCTAAGTGTGTTTCCTATCCACTATCTCATATTTTCCAAGATGTATTTTTAGAAAAGGCAGAGGAACCAGAGATCAAATTGCCAACATCTGTTGGATCATAAAAAAAAAAAAAAAAAAAAAAGGCAAGAGAAATCCAGAAACTCATCTACTTCTGCTTCATTGACTATGCTAGAGCCTTTGACTATGTGGGTCACAACAAATTGGAAAATTCTTAAAGAGATGAGAATATCAGACCACCTCACCTGCCTCCTGAGAAACCTGTATGCAGGTCAAGAAGCAACAGTTAGAAGCAGACATGGAACAACAGACTGGTTCAAAATTGGGAAAGGAGCATGTCAAGGCTATATATTTACAAACATTCAATATGGCAGGAGGAAACTGTCCAAATAAAGAGAAAAGGCTAGATTTGAATGTTCAATAGAAGCATTTTGCATGGTCCCAAAGTGGAGATGCAGCCTGGAATATGGCGAAGCCCTTGACTCAAGCCTCCACTATGCAGACAGAGGTGCAAATACTCACATTCTGTATTAAACTGCCAGTACGAACAATGCTTGGAGGCTCAGACCAAAGGAATCATTCATTTTGTCTGGAGGAAACTGGGGAAAATTGTCCAGGAAGGCGGCATTTGAGTTGGGTCTTTCCCACAGGTGAAGGAAAGAGCTACGAGGGAGAAAGGGCTGGAAGAGTAGTCGAAGACAGAGAGCAGTGAGGGAGAAGGCGCAGAGATATGAGGGCTGAGATGCTTGAGAATGTTTCATTAAGGGTTCCCAGCATCTGAGAAATACATGATTTATCCTGAGACTTCACAAGCAGTCCTGGGGCATGTGTTGGGTCCCACCAACCAATGCAGTCCTAACAGCAGCCACACAAAGTTGTAGCTATTGTGAAGGGAAGAGGCCACTACAAGTCCCGCACAAGCCTCAAGTTTATCGAGCCCCTTGCACACGAGGATCTCAGAATTCCTTAGTGGGGTCACAAAATATAACATGGATAGTGGGGTAGCAAGTGTATGAGCCCCATCTTCTTCTATACCTTTAGGGTATCGAACCATTACTGGTTCTAATCCAAAACAATGCAGGTTACTGCAGGAATTTCTTGTATGCACTTATAAAAAGAAGCAATTCATATGAATTCTAGCATTATCAACTGTAGAAAGCATGATGACTATAGTTAATAATACTGTTTAAAAGTCACTGAGAGAGTAGATCTTAGAAGTTCTCACCACCAAAAAATATATATGTAACTATATACAGTGGAGGACTTATTGTGATGATCATTTTGCAACATATACCAATATCAAATCCTTATTTATAGAACTGAAACTTGTATTAATATAACATTATGTGTCAATTGTTGTTATTCAGTAGCCCACTTGTGTCTGACTCTTTGGGACCCCATGGACTGCAGCACGCCAGGCCTCCCTGCCCCTCACCATCTCCCAAAGTTTGCCCAAGTTCATGCCCACTGCATTGGTGATACCATCCAGCCATCTCATCCTCTGACACCCTCTTCTCCTTCTGCCCTCAATCTTTCCCAGCATTAGGGACTTTTCCAATGAGTCAGCTGGTCGTATCAGATGACTGAAATCCTGGAGATTCAGCTCCAGCATCCATCCTTCTAACGAGTATTCAGGGTTGATTTCCCTTAAGGTTGACTGGTTTGATCTCCTTGCTGTCCAAGGGACTTTCAGGAACCTTCTCCAGCACCACAGTTTGAAGGCATCAATTCTTTGGCATTCTGTCTTCTTTACAGTCTAGGTCTCACAACCGTACGTGACCACTGGGAAGACCACAGCCTTGACAATATGGACCTTTGTCGGCAGAGTAATGTCTCTGCTTTTCAACACATTGTCTAGGTTTGTCATCGTTTCCCTGCCAAGAAGCAGCCGTCTTCTGATTTCGTGGCTGCGGTCACCATCTGCAGTGATTTTAGAGCCCAAGAAGAGGAAGTGTGTCAATATTACCTCAGTCCAAGAAGGAGGGGGAGAGGACCGGGAAGAGAAAGGACGAGGAGGAAGGGACGGGCGAGCCGGTGGGTGGGGAGGAGAAATGGAAGAAGCATCCGCTAGGGGCCAGCATGACCTTACCAAGAACAGTCTTGCCCTACTAGCCTGTTCTTTTTCTGACTATGACTAAACAGGCAGGTAAGGGGAGATTCTCACCCACTGAATCTGCACTTCTGCAGTCTTGTAGACAAATCTCCTCATGAATAAGGAATAAAGGTGTCCCTCCCAAACTCCCTAACTATCTCTGCTTCCCACCCTTCCCTCCAGCCACCATAAGCTCATTCTGGAAGTCTGTGAGTCTGTCTCCAGAAAGAGAAAGGAAAAAACCGTGTGATATCACTTATACACAGAACCTAAAATATGATACAAATGAACTTACAAAACAGAAAGAGACTCAGAGAAGGACTTTATGGCTCCCAGGGTAAAGGGAGCTTGAGATGAACATATACACACTGCTATATTTAAAACAGATAACCAACAAGGACCTACTATATATCACATGGAACTCTGCTCAATGTTGTGGCAGCCTGGATGGGAGGGGAGTTTGGGGAAGAATGGATACATGTATATATGTCACTGAGTCCATTCACTGTTCACCTGAAACTATCACAACATTGTTTGTTAATCAGCTATACCCCAATACAAAATAGAAAGTTTTTTTAAAGTGATGATACATATATGTATATACACACATATATTCACATACATAAATACAATAGAATACTACTCAGCTATAAAAATGAATGAAATAATGCCATTTTCAGCAACACGGATGGACCTAGAGGGTGCATTACTGAATGAAGTAAGTCAGAAAGAGAAAGCATGTGATGTCACTCATATACAGAACCTAAAATATGGCACAAATGAACTTATGTATTAAACAGAAACAGACTCACATAGAGAACAAGCTTGTGGTTGCCAGGAGGGAGGGGAGGGAGGGGAGGGACGGATTAGGATTTTGGGGATACAAACTATTATATATATATAGATATAGGATGGATAAACAAGATTATAGTATGCAGCACAGTGATCTATATTAAATATCCTGTGATAAACCACAATGAAAAATAATAATATGAAATAAACATTTTTTAAAAAAGAAATAAAGGTTGGGTATTAGAGTAATTGAGTTAGTAATTGGTTAAATAATTGCACCCAAAGAGAGGGAAAAAATGGATCAATGACAATTATAAGAGAAATTTCTAATAAGATAGAGCCATCATCTAAATTTCTTTAATCTGTTTCATTCAACTTTTTTTTTTTTAATAATTTGTTTTACAGTGCACAAGACATGTTTATCTAATCTACATGTGTTACAGCTGAGAGGGATTACGTTTGGATCCAAAATTGTCTTTGTCTTTGTCCAGCTAACTAAATTTGAAAAAGAGAAATATAAGATCCTGGACTTTGGTCCCTCAAATGAACTACATAAATATAAATTGGGGGTCAAAGAGGTATGGCTTAGATAAAACATTCTCTTGGGTTTGCAAGCACTAGCTCAATGAAGCTGGACAATAGTACTTGACTCCTGGGAGAGTGGCTATCCTTTAGGCTCACTGAATTCCTTCTCAAAAGACCTGGGCTCTGTTTCTACCCCACCACTAACAAGTCTTTCAGTTTCTGCGTCTTCATTTACTGACCTCTAAAATTAACAAGTTGCCGTAAATCTTTAGGTCCTTCACAATAGTAAAAGTGTACATAGGACTCACCCCTTTATTGTCCATGGAAGTGGGATGAACGTTCACTTCACTACCTTCTCAAGTGCCTTTCTGAACTAAAGAGCTTGGAAAACAAAAAGGGATCAAGACTCCCTTGCAGCTAGGTCTGGCCACTCAGAAGCCCTTAGACAACATATGGAAGGTGAAAGTGAAGCAGAGGCTATACTTCTGCAGCTTCTGTGGCTTCTGTAAACCAGGTGGATGACACTCTTGGTTTCTTCAGCAGCAGCAATATCAGTGATCCCAGTAGATCCCCATGGATCTCTGTGGTGCCGAGAGGCAGGGCCCTAAGCGTCTATTTCTTGGACCATAGCAGACAGGGTATGCTGAAAGCACAATTCATGGAATGATCAAAATTCAGCTTTCTTAATATTTCATAATCCATTTCAGATTCACTCAGTGGAGTAATCCCCTGCTCCTCTTGCTGCTCAAAGTGTGACCCAAGAACTAGCATCAGTAGCATCAGTTGGGAACTTTTTAGATACGCAGACTCTCAGGTCCTACCCTAGACCCACTGGATCATATTTTGTATTTGCAGAAGAGCCCTGGCTGATTCATGCATACATTAAAGTTTGAGCCAATCCCTGACTTTGCTGCTCTTGGCAGTTCATATTCCTTTATTGACTTTAGGTTACAAATATAGTTTCAATTTATGAATTAGAATGCCCAGTCTTAGATGTTAATCAGAACTTCAAGCTTAATTCAGAGATAACTCTTTGTCCTCATACATATTGGGTTTAGGTCCTGACTTGGGAAAGCAGCTTGAAGGAGCTTGATTGGTTTTCCTTTGTTTCTCTTTCTGCATCTCTTTAGTGTTTGTTTCCTTTTCACCTCACCCAGGCCAAAGAAGGGGATAACAGGGAAGGGAGGAAGGATGGGTAAGGAAGTAGAAAACTCTTTGGATGAGCAGCTTCCTCCTCTCTGAGTTTGGAGGTGATTATGGCCAATTCTTTCTCCCATGAACACGTTTTGTGGACTTTTTGGAGGTGTTCCTTTTGGAGGACTGATCCCTTCTGATATTCAAGACAGGTGTATCTTTTTCCATGTGTTCACTTGCACCTCTTTCCTCAATCTCTGGGAATCCAGACCTCACCTCCAGGTTTTCCGGTATTTTTTTCAACCCCTTCTGGTGGCCTTATCATACAGGAACCAAGCCCCAGGTGGCACTAGTGGTAAAGAACCTGCCTGCCAGTGCAGGAGATGTATGAGGTGTGGGTTTCATCCCTGGGTTGGGAAGATCCCATGGAGGAGGGCACAGCAACTCACTCTCCTACTCCAGTATTCTTTCCTGGAGAATCCCAGGGAGAGAGGAGACTGGTGGGCTATGGTCCACAGGGTTGCAAAGAGTCTTGTCTGACTGAGGCAACTTAGCACACATACACACAAGCTAACCCCATGGCAGCTCTCTGTCTTTCATGGACCATGGAAATATGTACATACCTAGCTTGGCCCCAGCAAATTTTGTAGTGTAGAATTCCAAAACAGACTTCTCCATCCTATGGCCACAACTCACCTTAGCTTTCTCAGGAATGAGTCAGGCCCAGTTCCCTGTGTCTCGCAACTGCGGGGAACACATTTCAGACCTCTCTGGGTGAGGCCATGGGACTGCCCTCATTAGGCTTGAGGTGGAGAGGATAAGTGCCCCAGACTCCCCACTATGAGTAAGAATTGTGATGGAAATTCTTCATATGTCAAAGAAAGCTCTTCACAGACCCTCTCTCCCCTCCATACTCTAACCCCTTTTTAATCTTCTTGATTTGATTTCAGAGTCCAAAAGTCAGAGAACAAATCTTTAGTCATTTCCTTTGTAAATTCTGTGTGTGATGATCTGGCTTCAGAATTCCATGTCTACTGCATTGCATCATGAAATATCACTTTTGACATCCTGTCACAAGTGCAATTGCTTAATTGTAAAAAAATAAAAATAAAATTCTGCCTTCCTGCCTTTTTCTCCCAGGACACACCCAGTCAGTTATGGGTCCCACATTTTAAATCAAATACAGAGATGTGCCCAGAAAAGCCAGGATGGGGAAGGAATTCAAAATTAAGAACAGTTGCTGCTGCTGCTGCTGCTGTGTCGTTCAGTCATGTCCAACTCTGTGCAACCCCATAGACGGCAGCCCACCAGGCTCCCCATCCCTGGGATTCTCCAGGCAAGAACACTGGAGTGGGTTGCCATTTCCTTCTCCAATGCATGAAAGTGAAAGTGAAGTCGCTCAGTCATATCCGACTCTTAGCGACCCCATGGACTGCAGCCCACCAGGCTCCCTCGTCCATGGGGTTTTCCAGGCAAGAGTACTGCAGTGGGCTGCCACTGTCTTCTTCGAGAACAGTTGAAAACACTGAAACAAACATAGTCTATCTTTAAGAAAACTAAGCATGACTTAAGCAGTGTCTTTAAACTCCAAAGGCCTAACAAGAGGA
This sequence comes from Tragelaphus eurycerus, assembly GCA_935064755.1. NCBI lineage: Eukaryota > Metazoa > Chordata > Mammalia > Artiodactyla > Bovidae > Tragelaphus > Tragelaphus eurycerus. Next base: position 255,845 of record CAKXYN010000095.1, on the reverse strand, counting down.
TGAGGAATTAGATCTGTTGTGTGTAACTCTAGGAGGCACAGTGAGTAGAAGCTATAACAAAATCATTTTGCTCATTACCCATAGGAAGAACTTTCCAATTGCCAGAGCTATCCCAGGCAGTGGTAAAGAACCCACATGCCAATGCAGGAGACCCAGGAGATATAGGTTTGATCCCTGGGTTAGGAAGATCCCTGGGAGTAGGAAATGGCAACCCACTCCAGTATTCTCACCTGGAAAATTCCATGACAGAGGAGCCTGGCAGGCTATTGCCCATGAGGTCCAAAGAGTTAGACACAACTAAGCATGCCCACTCCTCCTAATATAAAGTGAATTGCCCTTGGGAGGCAACGAGGACCTCATACTCACAGGAAGTCAAATGTGGCTACATGGCAGGAGAAGTTTAGAATCTTAATAAGTGGTTTCTTGGTTGAACTAAACAGCTTTTAAATTCCTTTCAGATTTTTGAGGACTTCCTCTTCAACTGAAAAAAAAAAAGTCCATCTTTAATCTCAGGCTACACATAGGGTCATGTGTAACTTTTTTTCTAGGCATATTGAAATTTGCTTTTAGGGTGCATTTTGTATCTCATTAATTCTAAGAGATAAATTTGTTCAAACCACTTTTAATGTCTCTGAAACTACAATGCATCTTATGACTGTCATCGTGTCATAGTTTGCATTGCTTAAATAAACACGAACATGAAAGTACTGGTTTCAACATTTAAGAACCGGTATGAGCATCTTGGGAGAAATTTCTAGAGATGACATTGAAATGTTCATACGTTGTGAGAAGTGGAATGGGTGGTGTATCAGACAGGTTTAACAACATTCCTGAAAGTGAAAGTGTAAGTCACTCAATCGTGTCTGACTCTTTGTGATCCCATGGACTGTAGCCCACCAGGCTCCTCTGTCCATGGAATTTTCCAGACAAGAATACTAGAGTGGGTAGCCATTCCCTTCTCCAGGGGAACTTCCCTCCCCAGGGCTCAAAACAAGGCCTCTCACAGCTGAAGTCAAAAGTAAGTTAACTCATGATGACTGCAAAACCAGCTTATGAGTCTGGCAATGATGACTGTTACTCTTGTTATGGCTTCTTTTAAGGAATGCTGCATTACTAATGCTCTTCATAGGAAAGAGCACGTTGCAAAATGGGAAAAAAATCTTTGATAAATATGAGCAGGGAAAGCAATGGCACCCCACCCCAGTAATTTTGCCTGGAAAATCCCATGGGCAGAGGAGCCTGGTAGGCTGCAGTCCATGGGGTCGCTAAGAGTCGGACACGACTGAGCGACTTCACTTTCACTTTTCACTTTTATGCATTGGAGAAGGAAATGGCAACCCACTCCAGTATTCTTGCCTGGAGAATCCCAGGGACAGGGGAGCCTGGTGAGCTTCCGTCTATGGGGTCGCACAGAGTCGGACACGACTGAAGCGACTTAGCAGCAGCAGCAGCAGCAGTGGGGAAAGTGATTTAGAGAAATCAAACTCTGAAAGTGAATAGTTTTAGGAATACCCCACCCAATTTATATATTTCCCTTATGTTATCCTTTTTATGCATACTTAAGAGTGATATAAACTGTGGAAAATTCTGAAAGAGATAGGAATACCAGACCACCTGACTGGCCTCTTGAGAAACCTATATGCAGGTCAGGAAGCAACAGTTAGAACTGGACATGCAACAACACACTGGTTCCAAATAGGAAAAGGAGTACATCAAGGCTGTATATTGTCGTCCTGCTTATTTAACTTATATGCAGAGTGCATCATGAAAACGCTGGGCTGGAAGAAGCATAAGCTGGAATCAAGATTGCCAGGAGAAATAGCAATAACCTCAGATATGCAGATGACACCACCCTTATGGCAGAAAGTGAAGAGGAACTCAAAAACCTCTTGATGAAAGTGAAAGAGGAGAGTGAAAAGTTGGCTTAAAGCTCAACATTCAGAAAATGAAGATCATGGCATCTGGTCCCATCACTTCATGGGAAATAGATGGAGAAACAGTGTCAGACTTTCTTTTTCTGGGCTCCAAAATCACTGCAGATGGTGACTGCAGCCATGAAATTAAAAGACACTTACTCCTTGGAAGGAAAGTTATGACCAACTAGATAGCATATTCAAAAGCAGAGACATTACTTTGCCAACAAAGGTTCGCCTAGTCAAGGCTATGGTTTTTCCAGTGGTCATGTATGGATGTGAGAGTTGGACTGTGAAGAAGGCTGAGCGCTGAAGAACTGATGCTTTTGAACTGTGGTGTTGGAGAAGACTCTTGAGAGTCCCTTGGACTGCAAGGAGACCCAACCAGTCCATCCAAAAGGAGATCAGTCCTGGGTGCTCATTGGAAGGACTGATGCTAAAGCTGAAACTCCAATACTTTGGCCACCTCATGTGAAGAGTTGACTCATTGGAAAAGACCCTGATGCTGGGAGGGACTGGTGGCAGGAGAAGGGGACGACAGAGGATGAGATGGCTGGATGGCATCACCAACTCAATGGACATGAGTTTGAGTGAACTCCGGGAGTATGGTGATGGACAGGAAGGCCTGGCGTGCTGAGATTCATGGGGTCACACACGACTGAGCAACTAAGCTGAACTGAAGAGTGATTATAGGGCTTCCCTAGTGGCTCAGATGGTGAAGAGTCTGCCTGCAACACAGGAGACCTGGGTTTAACCCCTAGGTCGGAAAGATTGCCTGGAGAAAGGAATGGCTACCTACTCTAGTATTCTTGCCTGGAGAGTTCCATGGACAAAGGACCATGGCGGGCTACAGTCCATGGGGTTGTAAAGAGTCAGACACGACTGGCAACTAACACTTTCACTTTCAAGAGTGATTACAATTTTAAAATGTTCTATTTCTAATTAAGACTAAAAGACACTGTGTGGCTATTTGGCCACAATTTCCTTCCTTAATGTTCTGCTCAATGGTGCATCCTATAGTCAATGTCATTTTAGATGCTGTGAACTACAGATAATGTGATAATAATAGCTTCTATCAAGTATGTTACTTGGATAACCTCATTGAATCCTTCTAGCAAGTCTGTAAGGAAGATGCTATTATTACTGTGCTTTGCAGATGAGGAAATACAACTTTAGAGAGAAAATCTCTTGCCCAAGTCTTGCTATTGTTGCTAAGTTGTGTCTTACCCTTCGTGACCCAGATGGTAAGTAGTCAGGGTGATGTTTGAACCCAAGTGTATTAACTGCTGGCCAGGGTTCTTAACCTCTATACTCTGCCACCTCTAGGTCCAGAGTTAATTAGCTTGGCTACTACAACTTAGAATTCTACATTAAGAGCATATTTACTGTAAAGAAATGGGAGAGTGGTCATCTCCCACATCAGCTCCTTTGAACTGAAAAAGACTCTAATGTACCAGCTCTTTAGCCTCAGATGTTAGCTGAAGCAGGGATGTACAGCTATATGAGGCCTCTTATTATAATTAGAATGTCAAGCATTGAAACCAATTATCTTTGAAGGTGTAGTGCAGGTATAGTGACTAGGGAATAAACTAAACTAATATGGGCAAACTGCAGTACACCTTGGGAACTGGGTGGAGAACTAGGATGATCTGACTTGGAATAAGAGCTCTACTTGGCAGAAAGTTCACATTTAATAAGGAAATATAGTCAGGAGTACATTCTCTTAGTTAACTGCAGAACAGCTAACAAGAATTCAGACAATGGATGGGTGAAAACTACAAACAGGGACATTGACTGCAAGGATTGCACTGCTGAGCTGTTTCACAGCACAAAGTTAGTAATGTTACCAGGATTCAACTGGGGGAATTCAATAGTAGATATGCGGTCAAGAGTTTCTCTGGGTTTATTAAGAAATATAGGACTTCCCTCGTGGTACAATAAATAAGAATCCACCCACCAATGCAAGGGACATGGGTTTGATCTTTGGTCTGATAAGATTCTACGTGCTGTCGAGCAACTAAGCCTTTGAGCCACAACTACAGAGCCCAAGCTCTAGAGCCTATGTGCTGCAACTACTGAAGCCCGTGCAACTAGAGCCTGTGCTCTGCAACAAGAAAAGCCACTGCAACAAGAAGCCGGTGCCCAACTGAAGAGCAGCCGCCCCCACTTGCTGCAGCTAGAGAAAGCCCTAGCGTAGTATGGAAGGCTCAGTGCAACCAAAAATATATTATTTTTTTAAAAGAGATATATAACTACAATGATGTACTCTCCTGACCAGGGTAAGAGAAACAAGCTCTCTCAGACATAATTTGACAATATCTATTAAAATTTAAAAGGACTCATTTTTTTTGATTTAACTCTTCTACTTAAGGCTAGGAGTTTGCTCTACAGATATATTCAAATATGTGTCTAAAGATCTAAGTGTGAGAATCTTAATTGCAGCATAATTTAAAACAGCAGAAGTTTGGAAATAACCTAATAGTTCAATAGGCACTGGCAGATGTCATCTCTTTGGAAAGTGACTTGTGAGCCTCCATTCTGGGCTTGGTGCTCCTCCTCTGTGCTCCTAAGCACCTTAGCATCCCCTGACTTAGAACCTTTAGTAATGAAAAAAACCTGTTTATGTGTCTTTCCCTCTCTAAGGGTACTCTTATTTCCCTCTTTTTCCAGATGAGAGAGCTTGAACTCAGAAGGCCTGTGCAGCCCATGCCCCACCAACAGAGTTGAACCAAAAGTATGTGCAGAGGAACAGAGGCATGAAAGAGGCTCCATGGGGAAAGAGCAAGTGGTCCATGTGACTGCTCTATATGTCATGATAGGGAGTTTGGACTTGAACCTAGAGGATTTGATTCACTCTCTTAGGAAAAAAGTCATTAAGTGTGGAACCCAGAGTTGAGTTCCTTCCTTCCACAGAGTCAAGCCCAGATGAGGAACTTAGACTCAGGGGAGGACAGTATGAGAGAGGGAGGCTGAGATCCAAAGGAAACTTGTCAGGACCCTTTCTGCTGTCTGATGGAGGACTTTGGGGTTCCTTGTCTGGTATCTGGTATGGACACTCACAGGTTTAGGATCAAGGCCTGAGACTGAGACATAGAAGTGATCAGAGAACCAGAGAGTAGTGGCTTTCTCCCCAGGTTTCTCCAGGATTCTGTTGCTACCCTTGCTGCTTGAGAATGAACTTGAGATTCTCCTTGGGTAGCCTGGGCTAGCTAGCCAGCCTTCTGTTTCCCTAAAAGCATGCTGGAACCTGATGAAGCTGGATGAGGACTCACAGCGCTCCCCCGCCGGAAGAGCATGGTCAGTAAGCTGCCTGTCTGACATTACTCAGTTATTTCCTTAGCGCAGGTCTTCCTGGAAGATCATTAATAGGTCTTATATGGGAAGATCAAGGAGAGTTGGGGGTGCTTAAAGACATGGAGACTACAAGGCATAAAAGTTACTCCTTCCCTTGCCACACAACATAAATAGAGAAGTTGCGTCATGAATGATTTTCATTCTAACACATAAATCTTATTCTTCCCCATCCCCCACATCCCTGGCCCTAAATGGAGGTAGGTGGCAGGAAGGAAGATATTGCGGCTGCTGTGAATGAGGAGATAGTGAAGAGATAAAATTCTCTTTTGAATGGCTATTTCACTGTTTCACTCCCTTAAGAAATGATCAAATGGTATTTTAAAATTACTTATTATTAAAGTATAATTGCTTTACAATGTTGTGTTAGTTTCCGCTATGCAGCAAAGTGAATCAGTTATACATATCAATTGACTTTTTTTAAAATGGTGAGATTCTTTGATTAGGTAATCAATGCTAATCATGACACTAATGCTACTCATTTTCTATCTGGATAAAGAGACAGCAGAAACATCAGGGGAACAAAATCACAATGGGCCACTGAAGTAGAGTCGGGTTAGTCAGGGAAGGCATGCCAAGAAAAGATTCTGGGAAGTGAGCTAAGCCTCCATAGAAAGCTGAAAAGCAGAGACACAAAGACCAGAACCCCAAAACACTGGATTATAGTGCCTGAACATACCTTCTCAGGATATAAGCAAGTGTAGGTTGAGATCAGTTTATTTATGGCACCCCACCGCAGGACTTTTGCCTGGAGAATCCCATGGACAGAGGATCCTGGTAGGATCCAGTCCATGGGGTCGCTGAGAGTCTGACACGACTGAGCGACTTCACTTTCACTTTTCACTTTCATGCATTGGAGAAGGAAATGGCAACCCACTCCAGTATTCTTGCCTGGAGAATCCCAGGGACAGGGGAGCCTGGTGAGCTTCCGCTATGGGGTCGCACAGAGTCGGACACGACTGAAGCGACTTAGCATAGCATATTTGCAATTTTAAACTAGCTTCTCCTCCAGTAAGGTTTATTTATGCCCTCAATAAAGAATGCTTCCACATATACATCCCAATTTTCCAACAGGTTTAAGAACCTCTTAACAAGACTTCCGTGTTCTGACCCCTTTCTACTTCCCTATGTTCATCTCCTGCCACCTTCTGCCTAAAATATACCCCATCCTACCATACACACACACATAAACACATATAATTCTCCAGCCACTTTTAATTACTTGCAACTCTAGAAACACACTATGGTCTTCCATGTCTCTGCTTTTGCATCCTCAGCCTGCATCCCCCACTCCTCAATATTTTCCCATCTTCACTTGGGGAAATCTTGCTCTCCTTCAAGATTCAGTTTCCTCCACTGAATTCCTAGTGTTTCACAGAAGCACTTATCGCATTGCACTGTAACATATGTGTGAATCCACCTGCCTCTCTTCTTAGATAATTTCAGTGACTTCGTAGTAGTAACATGGTGAAGATAATACTTGAAGAAAATAAGAAGGTAAGAAGAAGAAAAAGATGAAAGATGTTAATGTGATACTGCTTAATCACTCAGAATGGGAAATTGCATTGTGACTGAATACCTATAGTCTAGAAGGGTGGGGGTGGAGGGTGGAGTTGTAATCAGTTCTAAGCCTTAACAGTAAAGGTTAACTAATGAAGGGTATGGCCCTAATGAGAAAGAATTCTCCTGAAATAATTCACACCAGCTCTGCTGAGAACTCATAGTTTTAGTAGGCAGATGAGGAACTTATAAAGATTGAACTGTGTCTTAGTGTTGGAATGGCTCTTACAGAAGTAAGAAACTGGCAAAAACTAGAATACAGCAATTTTGAGAATTTATCTTAAACTTTCTTCAAAGAGATTTCTCGATGCAGTTGTTTAATTTAGGCTAAAATGAGCAGGGCCTGCCTGCTGCCACCAGAGCCCATCAGAGTCTGTCTGGCTACGCTGGTGTAGGAGGTGCATCTGGGTGGCTCTAAGTGTACACTCGCCCTTAACTTGGAATAGGAGACTCACACAAATCCCTTTCTGTCTCTATAACACAGGATTTTGAAGGTATAAACTCATCAGAAACAGAACTGAAAATCTTTTAAATTTTAACATTAAATTCATGATGAATAATTACAACTCGACCCTCAAATGTGCCAAAGAGCTTAGTACCAAAATAACCTAAAGTAACAAAAAACTGCCTGTGCTGAAATATGCATTGTGTGGGTTTACAGGAAAACCTAAGGATGACTAAATTCACTTCCAAAAGTCAACCTCAAAGCAGTAAATAGCAGATTTCTACTTCCCTATTGAAATCTGTGAGGCGCAGGAAGAGATGAGAGGGAAGGCCTTGGGGTTACAAACTGCTCAGATGTGCTGGGTGAGATTGACATGTCAACTACCACACTTTATACACCACAGCAAGACAGAGGGATGAAACAGAGGTGTTTTAGGAAGGTCTCCACGTAATGGGAGCAGGAGAGACCAGAGGTGGATGTGCCTGGAGAGGGGACTGTAGCCACCCCCTCCCTCAGCTCTCCACAGTAGTGGTCTCAGGGGTTCCCTGACTCACAGCCGAGTGGGAAGTGGGGGTCTCGACTGTGTGCCCTCCTGGCAAGGGCTGTGTCTCCTTTAATTCCAGGACCACCCGGCTGAGCAGACCTTGGAGCAGCTGCATTTCTCGGAGCAGAAGCGCCAAGTCGGGTTTTAGGGCGCCAGCGGTTTGTTGCAAGGGTGTCGGTGGCGCACACGCCGGTGGCCCAGCGGTGGGGGCTCCGCCCGCAGGGAACGGCGGCCCGGCTAAGGTGACATTCGGGACGGAGGGGACCGACGGGACCGATCTGGACACCGGGGGCTTTCTGAAGGAAAGCGGCTGGTTACCGGGGACGGGGGCGGTGGGGGACGCCAAGTCCAGGGGAGAACCTGCGAACACAACACACAGAGAAACGCTCGGCTGAAACCACTCTCCCAAGGCCTGGCGGGGAAGGAGGGGGCGAAGGACTGAAGGACCGGCCCGGCGGGGGAGGGGAGTGAGGACGGCGAGGAGGAGGGAAATGAGCGGGAGGGGGTGAGGGAGGCAGGGGTGCGGGAGGCGGCGGAGCCGGACCGCGGGGCAGGAGAGGGGGTGGGGAGTGACGGGCGTTTCCGGAAGGCGTGGGCGGAGGCGGGGCGGCCGGGGCTGCCCACCCGGAGGGCTTCGGGAAGGGCCCTCACTCACCGCGGCCCGGGAGTTGCAGCCACGGGCTGCGTTTCCGGACGCTGCGGGTGGCTGTAGCCGCCTCGCACCAGTACGATTCCAGCTCCTCGACCTCTGGCTCGGGGACCGTGTACTCCGCATCCCAGTCGTAGCGGCGCACGGGGCGACTGTACTTGTAGAAGGCGAACTGCAGCGGCGTGTCGCGCTTCTGCGGGTGCAGGTGCGTCTCGCAGCGCAAGACCACTCCTCCGTAGGCCCCGCCGCGAGCCTCTACCCGGCGCATCACTCTCAGCACGGGCGCCTGGAACAGCTCTGCGGAAGCGGGGGCCCAGTGGCCAAAGGTGCACTTTAGGCCGGCGCCAGGGTCCCGGGTAACCGGGCCCAGCTTTGTAGTCCCACGAACCCTCTCCCGCTCCGGTTTCCCACGAGGACCTCTAACCCACCAGGGAGGAGGTTGTGTGTACACGTGAAGGGAGGAGAGTCTTTGGAAATGTGGGAGACGAGTCCACGAGGGAAGGGGAAAGCTTGAATGGAGGCGGCACCAGATCAGACGCCTCGAGTCACTTCCCGACTGACATCCAGCTATGGTCCTCCAGCCTAGAAAGGGTCTCAGGACGCCTGGAAGCAGTTCCCTCGCCCCAGTCCTACCGTGATCCCATTTACTGCCACTGTCATTCTGGCTGGGGCTGCGGAGAGAGCTGCCCCCTACATAGGTGCCTACCCAGAGAAAGAAGCCAGGACCCCCGCCCCCACCCAGGCTTACAGATCAAGTGCAACTTCACACTAAGAAGGAGCGGAGAACGTGCTCGTGGTCCCGCAGAGAATCCCCAGTTTGCCAGCTACTATAACTCTCGCCCCTTCATTTCCCCGCCGGGTTTCTGTCCCAGAATTTCCCAGGGCTTGTCTCCCTCCCTCCCCGGCCCCGTCTCCCCCACCTTGCACGGTCACGGCCACCTTGGCGGAGAACATTGGCGCGCTTTCCACCGGAATGCGCATGGTGCCGGAGCACTGGTAGCGCCCGCTATCGCTGGCGCGGGCCTGGGGTACCGTGTAGTTGGCGCTGGAGTGGAAGTAGCGCACGGGTTGGCCGTCGTGGTAGTAGTGAAGTTTGTAGACGATCTTATCGTACCAACCGCGACAGCGCATGACCAGCGGCTCGCCCTCGAACACCGCAGCATAGGGCACTTGCAGGATCAGCCAGTCTACGACAGTCAGCACAAACAGCCTGATTCCAAGAGAAAGTCCAGCCCTTGGGGTGACCCATTCTTCGCCACCTCACTGCTCCCTTCTTCCTTCCCCTTTTCCCCCACCAGTTCTCTTCTCCCTTACTGGACACCCCAGGAGCCTCAGATGGTGAGTGGCAAGGGGAAAGGGAAGGCCAACCTTAGGTATTGATGGCTGAGACTTGGTTCCAGCCTCAAAGAGTAGTATCCATCAGAATCCAGTTTAAACGCCTTAAGATGGCATCAAGGCCTTCCTGACCTGGCCCCTGCTTACCTTTTCAGCACCATCTCAGGATTCTGCCCTGCCCCGTGTCTCCTTTTCCACCTTACAATTCAGGGTAAGTCCATCCATACTGTACTGCTGGGAGAAATGGCACTGCCCAGGGCCTTAGTACCTGCCAAGAAGACCTCTTCACCTACTTTAGTTGAGGCCTACTTATCCTGCAGTCTGAACTTAGATCATATCTCCTCCAGAAAACATACCTGAGGGCCTCCAACCCCCAAGGACAGCCTTAGGCACCTTCTGCAGTATCCTTATTTACCTGATCATCATAATAGCTAACGTTTACACAGCCCTAGTGTCTGCTATCGGAGAAGGCAATGGCACCCCACTCCAGTACTCTTGCCTGGAAAATCCCATGGATGGAGGAGCCTGGTGGGCTGCAGTCCATGGGGTCGCTAAGAGTCGGACACGACTGAGCGACTTCACTTTCACTTTTTCTTTCATACATTGGAGAAGGAAATGGCAACCCACTCCAGTTTTCTTGCCTGGAGAATCCCAGGGGCAGGAGAGCCTGGTGGGCTGACGTCTATGGGGTCACGCAGAGTCGGACACGACTGAAGTGACTTAGCAGCAGCAGCAGCAGTGTCTGCTAGGGAGAAGGCAATGGCACCCCACTCCAGTACTCTTGCCTGGAAAATCCCATGGACGGAGGAGCCTGGTGGGCTGTGGTCCATGGGGTCGCACAGAGTTGGACACGACTGAAGCGACTTAGCAGCAGCAGCAGCAGCAGTAGCAGCAGCAGTAGTGTCTGCTAAATGCCACTTCAGGTGTTTTACATGGAGAAAAAATTCTGCAAGTAATAGCCACGATCTGTATGGTACTCTCAGTTCTGCAAGCAGTAACTACCCTCTATCATATTCAGTATCTTATCTGTGCTTGCTGTCAGTTTCCAAACAAGAAACCATGGAGTGTGGATGAGAGTTGGGCCATAAAGAAGGCTGAGCACCGAAGAATTGATGCTTTTGAACTGTGTGGGAAAAGACTCTTGAGAGTCCTTAGGACTGCAAGGAGATCAAACCAGTCAATCCTAAAAGAAATCAACCCTGAATATTCATTGGAAGGACTGCTGCTGAAGTTGAAGCTCCAATACTTTGGCCACCTAATTCAAAGAGCTGTCTCATTGGAAAAGACCTTGATGCTGGGAAAGATTAAGGGCAAGAGGAGAAGCGGGCAGCAGAGGATGAGACAGTTAGATAGCACTACTGACTCAATGGAGAAGGCAATGGCACCCCACTCCAGTACTCTTGCCTGGCAAGTCCCATGGTCAGAGGAGCCTGGGAGGCTGCAGTCCATGGGGTCACTAGGAATTGGATACAACTGAGCCACTTCACTTTTACTTTTCACTTTCATGCATTGGAGAAGGAAATGGCAACCCGCTCCAGTGTTCTTGCTTGGAAAATCCCAGGGACGGGGTCTGCCGTCTATGGGGTCGCACAGAGTTGGACATGACTGAAGCGACTTAGCAGCAGCAGCAACTGACTCAATGGACAGGAGTTTGAGCCAACTCTGGGAGATAGTGAAGGACAGGGAAGCTTGGTGTGCTGCAGTCCCATGGGGTTGCAAGTAGTCTGACATGACTTAGAGACTGAGCAACAAATGGGTATGAAATGTAAATGCTAATCTGAACATTGAGTGATAACCTTTTAAATTCTGAATACAAAATATAGCCTACCAGGCTAATATGACAAAATATTCCCTACAAAGTAGCCAATCCTGTGCCCTAATGAACAGATTACTGTTACTTCTCTTATTCTGTTTGGAAGCTCTTTATGTCTTCCTAGGAAATTAGTTTCTTCTTGACTTGTTGTGTGTGTGATAAAATTTGGATGAAGTGCTTTGTTCATCTGCTTTTTTCTTTGACAATCTCTCATAATTCATTTTTAATCTTCATAATAACCAAACAGATGGACACTGTTATTGTCCCTATTTTACTAATGGGAGGCACAAAGAAGCATCACTCTGTTCAAGCAAGAGTAATTCCCCCGGTTGCAGGCAGCCTGTCCACAGAACCTCCCTTTTCCTGCTTTGCTCTGCCCTTTCCCTTCCTGCCCAACCCTTTTCCTCAAAAGTATTCAGTATCCCAGGTCCTTAGATTCTCTTCTCTTCTGAGCTAGTAAATGAACAGAAATGTTTATTTACTGTCCACTGTGGCAGGATGGTAAAGGGACCTTTGAGGCTATGCAAGCCTTCCTGCATCTCTCACATAGTGCCAGGCAGACTCAATATAACCCCTCTTCCTACCCCAATGAGAGTGGCCTTGCGTCCTCTCCCACAGGAGGGGCAGCCTTGCCAGAGGACATGTGTGCTGCCCCTCCAGTGTTCAGAGACTCACCATTAGATACAGAGAGGTGGATGGGGTCACTGACGGGTGCTCCACGTGTCTGGCATCTATACACCCCTGGGGTGTGCACCTCGATGCTCTTCTTATAAGAAGGCAGGAGTAGGTGGCCCAAATACCAGAGAGTGCTAATGGGTCGAAGCTCCAGCAGCAACGGGTGGTACCCATCACACCGCAAGGTTACCTTTTCCCCCTTGAAGATTGTGGTCCAGGGTGGGTGCAGAGACAATATGGGCTTCTCTGGAGTAGCTGGGGGAGAGGGTATGGGAGGCGGCAATGTGAAAAAGAGAATCAAGGTGAGGTGCCCAAGGATGTGATCTAAAGTTGGAAAATATCAGAGAATGCCAGTTTCCAGGATCCAGGTTACTAGTCCATCCCTGGGAGAGGAGAGACCACACTGGGCTATCAACTAGTCCCTTGGTGAGCACCCATGTCTAAGTGCCAGGCCAGCTGGCAAACTGAGTCACAGGGATTGAGAAGCCATGAGGAGATGCTACCCTGGAACAGCTAAGAAGTGGGGAGTACCCAGGCAGGTCACTTAGGATGGTAGGAGTGGAAGTCACAGAAATTTGGGATGAGGGGTGTGTAAGACTCACCAGCTTGCCCACTGCTTGGAACTACAAAACAAGAAAGAAGAAGGAGAATGTTGGCAATGAAAGGAAAGAAAGGGGACTCTCTTGACCATAGGAAAGATTCAACAAATCCCAAGACATGTTTTTCTTCTGCCTTTAGTTCCCTCAACTCTGAGAAAGCCCCTTTCCTCTTTCCTCTCCAAAAATAGATAACAAATTGAGGATTGAATATCCCCTCAACACACATATACACCCTGACTCCCCCTCTTCCCCATACCTAAAGTTATTAGGCCAGTGCTGCCTCACTGAGGACTCACCCAGGAGCAGAAGGACTGTTAGCTCCCACATGGTGGATCTACCAGCAGCAGCTGCAGAGCACTGGAGATGCCCTGACATGGGATGGGAGAAGAAACAGAGACCAGTGACCAGTGCTGACCACTGAGCCCTGGGAGACATCGCTGCTTCTCCCAGTCATTCCTCATTTCTGAACACGGACTGGAGGGAGCAGGAGACAGGCTGGATATGTGTCAACTCTCAGATGCCCCAGCACCAGACACTGTCCCACCTACTACACCTACACCACCTCACATCTCAGGCCAGCCCCATGTCCTGTAGAGAAGGCCTTTGTTCCCTTTGCAGCCCAAGAAAGCCACATAAAACCCCAGGCTCTGGCAGGTGACCCTGCCACCTTCAGGCTCCCAGCAATATCCCACTCCCATCCCATGCCCTTCCTATCCAGGAAGGTCCCATAAGCCTCAAATGAGAAAGACATCTTCATGTCCTCGAGATCCACACAGGACAGGGACTTCCCTGGGAATCCAGTGGCTAAAACTCCATACTCCCAAAGCAGGTGGCCTGGATTTGATCCTTGGTTGGGGAATTAGATCCTGCTTACTATAACCTAAGTGGCTTAGATGGTAAAGAATCTGCCTGCAATGTGGGAGACCTGGGTTCGATCCCTGGATGGGGAAGATCCCCTGGAGAAGGAAATGGCTGCCCACTCCAATATTCTTGCCTGGAGAATTCCATGGGGTCACAAGGAGTTGGACATGACTGAGCAACTAACACTTTGACTTCACTTTGCTGCAACTAAAGATCACTTGTGCTCCAACGAAGACCCAGTGCAGCCAAATAAATAAATAAAAATATTTAAAAAAAAAAAAAAAAAAAAACAGATCCACCCTGGATTATTCTGCTCACTTCCCAGTGATAGGCATTGGTGGGAAGTGAGATTGACATCGGGTTCTGTATACCTGGAAGTCACGTCCTTCCTGGGTGAATAGACAGAAGAGTCTGATTCATCAACCACCTTCTGTGTCACTGTCTTACAATGTCACAGTCAAGAGGAGAAATGTTTATGTGTTTCCTCTTTCTATCTCCTTTCCTGGAACCTTAAACCTCAAAAATTAGAAAACCCTTCCTTCCCACCTATCCCAATGATCTTCTCCATAGCATCTCCACTCGCTTGGCTTCCCTTCCTTCTCTCTGTCCCCAGCCATGCCCCAGTTCCAATAATCCTTACCTGTGTTAGAGAAGTCACTGCATCACCCCCTCGGAAGCTTCTCAGACCTGACCTCTCGCCTCTACTTCTTGTGCTTTTCAGCCGCGTGATCATACCCTGAACAGTGGGGAACCTGAATTCTCCTATAAATACTTAATGAATTTTCCAACCTGATAGGGTGTCTCCTTGGACGGTGTTCGGTCCTCATCTGTGACTGTCTAATACTGGGGTACCTCCTTCCTTTGGAACTCTGGCAGGAAGGAGATAGATGATCAAACCCTGTCAGGGTTTAAGATGGTCTCTTCCCCACCTCCTTGCTGATGCCCAAAGTTTCACTCTGAGAATTTCCTTGTAGTTTCTCTTAATATGCTAGCCTTTGTTAAAAATGCAGATGCCCCTTAGGGAAATGTGATTGATCCTTTAAATTAAGCTGGTCACTTCAGATCCTGTTTTGAGAGCACATTTTGATAGAAGAGAGAGAGTTATACGGGTCTGAAAACCAGGGAGGTAATTGATAAGGTGTTCAGGAGTGGGGGGAGGAGGGCACTAAACATCAGGAACAGAGACTATAAACTGCCTGCTTTAGGAGGACCCAGCTAGGCAATGCTCCCAGCTTCAGAGACTATAAACTGCCCGCTTTAGGAGGACCCAGCTAGGCAATGCTCCCAGCTTCAGAGACTATAAACTGCCCGCTTTAGGAGGGCCCAGGCTAGGCAATGCTCCCAGCTTCTCCCAACATGCCTGATGCCTCATCCGGGGCCAACGTGAGCCTCCGCACATCATCCACAATCTCCTTCAAGGTCTGACCTGTGTACCAGGCCACCACCTTTATGATAAGAGTATAATGTACCCCTCAGCTGCTCCCTAAGTCTACCCAAGTTGACTCTATTTTCTCTTCTTATCACTCAGAATACAGATCTCAGCCTCTTCCCCCAGATTCCACGAAAAAACTTGATTACACTAAAAATTCATGAGCTATACAATCTTCCCTGAAAATCTCTAGGATCACCAATAGGGTTCATATCATATAGCACTCAAGTTTTGGCTTGAAGAATCCCCCACCCAGCATTTCTTCATTCCAGGCTTTCTTCTGCACTTTCCTAAATTGGATCTTCTTCTCCATCCAGGACTTTTTCCTGAAGAATTTCTAATTCTTTACTATGCACACCTTTACTATGCATAGAAAATTAGCAATGATCATTTATATACCTGAGCAATTCTGTGAAGTCTATCACGACATCACTTCTGGACAAGATACACCATTCAGATCAGATCAGTCGCTCAGTCGTGTCCAACTCTTTGCGACCCCATGAATCGCAGCACGCCAGGCCTCCCTGTCCATCACCAACTTATCTGTTAAGAATTCTGAGAAATAAGATGTTTTCAGTGATGACAGTGGGCTGCTGCTGCTGTTGTTATCAGTGAGGACACAGCTTATTTCAGTGGGTGCTGCAGCCCTGAGCATGTAGCAGGCAAAACACCATGTGCCTTACAGATATTGCTTTATTAAAAATATTTATTTATTTGGCTGTGCCAAGTCTTAGCTGCAGCATGTGGGACCTAGTTCCCTGACCAGGGATAGAACCAGGCCCCTTGCATCGGGAGCTCGGAGTCTTAGCCGTGGACCATCAGGGCAGACCATATTACTTTAATTCCTGCAAGGGCACTCTAAGGAAGAATTATTATCTCCATTTTACATATGTTTCCTGTGGTGCTAGAACTGGAATTTGAATAGAAATCTGTCTCAACTCTAAAATCTGTTTTCTCATGCTCATGGCAGACTGTCATCACTAGTTTTTCCAAGGCTCCTCTCTCATTTTATTTTTTATCTTTATTCACATTGGGGCTTCCCTGGCAGCTCAGATGGTAAAGAATCTACCTGCAAGGCCGGAGACCCGGGTTCCCTCAGGGGGAGTGGCTACACACTCCAGTTGTTGTTCTTTGTCTAAGTCACGTCCAGCTGTTTGTGACCCCAAGAACTGCAGCATGCCAGACTTCCCTGTCCTTCACTATCTCCTGGAGTTTGCTCAAACTCATGCCCATTGAGTCAGTGATGCTATCTAACCATCTCATCCTCTGCCACCCCCTTCTCCTCTTGCCCTCAATCTTTCCCAGCTTCAGGGTCTTTTCCAATGAGTTAGCTCTTTGAATTAGGTGGCCAAAGTATTGGGGCTTCAACTTCAGCATCAGTCTTACTAATGAATATTCAGGGTTGATTTCCTTTAGGATTGACTTGCTTGATCTCCTTGCTGTCAAGGGACTCTCAAGAATCCTCCAGCACACAATTCGGAAGCGTTAGTTCTTTGGTAATCCCCTGGAGAGCAGAATGGCTACACACTACCGTATTCTTGCCTGGAGAAGTCCATGAATAGAGGAGCCTGGCAGGCCACAGTCCATGGGGTTGCAAAGAACTGGAGACAACTGAGTAACTTCATTTTTCACTTTTCATTCATACTTCTGTTTTCCTCTGCTCCACACAAACACCCACTGTGCAAACTTTACTTTCTAATCCTTCTTACATGTGTATATTTACATTTGAGAAATGTTTAGTATTATCAATTTACATATATGCTATTGTGTTTTAAATATTTCTCTTTTAGAATAAAAGCCAGAGTTAAGAGGAATTTGCCTCCCCCCTCCCCATTTTTCCTGCCTCAGTGATTGTGCCAAGACATCTCACCTCATCTTCTCTGGCCCTTGAACTGGAATTTACATCATCAATTCCCCTGGCTCTCAGGCCTTTGGATTCAGACTCAATTTGCCTTTCCTAGGCCTCCAGTTTGCAGATGGCAGATCATGGGACTTTTCAGCCTCCATAATCTAGTGAGCTGATTCCTCATACTCACTTTCTCTTCTCTCTCCGTGAGCCTCTGAAAACCACCATTCTACTCTTGCTTCTACGAGTTTGGCACTATCAGACTCCACACAAAAATGCATGTGTGCGTGCTAAGTCACTCCGTCATGTCCAACTCCTTGCAACCCTATGGACTGCAGCCCGTCAGGCCCCTCTGTCCGAGGGGATTCTCCCAGCAAGAATTTTGGAATGGGTTGCCTTGTCCTCCTTCAGGGATCTTCTTCACACATAAATGAGATCATGCAATATTTGTCCCTCTTGTCTGGCTTATTTCACTCAACACAGTGTCTTCCAAGTTCATCCATATTGTGACTGGCAGGAGTTTCTTTTCTTAAGGCTGAATAATTTTCCATTACATATATGTGTAGTACATACAACTTATCTTAGATACATTTTAATTATCCATTCGTTTGTTGACATTTAGGTTATTTTCATATTTTGGCTATTGTGAATAATGCTACAATGAACATGGGAATGCAGATATCTCTTGAGATACTGATTTACCTTTTCACTTAGGGATATATATATATCCCTCCCTCCTTTCCCTCCATTCGCTCCTTTCCCCTCTCCACTCTCCCCTTCCCTCCTCCATTTTCTCCTTTCCTATTCCTCCCCTTCCTGGCTTTCCCTCTCCTCTTCCACCTCTCCTTCCTCCCTGCTCCCTGGGAGCCCCCTGTTTTGGATTGTCTGGGGACCACTGCCAGAGGCAGGGGAGAGGGCCCTGTGGACTACCCTCAGCCCTGGCCCCGGCCCCACCACCCAGCTCCAGAGCATCTCCCCCTTGTTGATCCTCAGGCCTTGAGGAAGCCCAGCCCTTCATCCCACCAGGATCTGTGGACACAGCAGCTGTGTCTCCGGGAAGAGGGGAGGAAGATTCCAGCTGAGCTCTGCTGCTGCTGCTGATTGTTGCCTTGGCCAGCCCCACCTGCCAGGTGCTCTCATCACCACTCAGGGCTGCCATCCTGGACGACCAGACAGTGTGGGGCCACAGTGAATGTCTGGCCCTGATCCTGACCCTGGCCTGGGAGCAGATCAACGGGATCATCGAAGTCCCAGCCAAGGCACCTGTGGAAGTAGACATCTTTGGGCTGCAGCAGGATAGCCAGTAGAGGGCCACAGACACCATGTGTCAGATCCTGCCCAAGGGGGCCGTGTCTGTCCTGGGACCCTCCTCCAGCCTCACTCTGTCTCCACAGTGAGCCAAATCTGTGGAGAAAAGGAGATCCCCGACATCAAGGTGGGTCCAGAGGAGACGTCCCACCTTCAGTACCTCCGCTTTGCGTCTGGCAGCCTGTACCCCAGTAACAAGGACACCAGCCTGGCCATCTCCCAGATCCCCAAGTTTTTCAACTACCTTTCAGCCAGCCTCATCTATGAGTGCTCATCTCAAGGCCAAGTCTTGCTGCGATTGGAGGAACTGGTGCATGGCTTCCTCATCTCCAAGGAGACTGTCCGTGAGGATGCTGGACGACAGCTGGGACCCCACCCTGCTGCTCAAGGAGTTCCACAATGACAAGTGTCCACCATCCTCATCGACACCAATGCATCCATCTCCCACCTCATTCTCAGTACCATCTCGAGGCTGGGAATGACCTTAGCGTTTTCAAGTACATCCTCATCACCATGGACTTCCCCATTCTGCACCTGGTGGTGAAGGACTCCTCCAACATCCTGGGCTTCTCCAGGTTTAACACCTCGCAGCCCTTTGATCTCGAGTTTGTGCACAGCCTCAAAGTGTCCTGGAGGGAGAACTGAGAAGCCAGCACCTACCGCGGCCCCACGGTGAGCTCGCGCCCTACCCCCAGCTCGCAGACACTTCTGGGGCCCCTTCAGGCCTCAGCTGATCATGCTCAGAACCCCTGGTGTCCCTTTTGCTTTCTGAGTACATCCAGGAGGCCTCATGGTGTGGCCTGGATTAAGTCTGACCCATTCCTTCCTCTCCACCAGCTCCACTCGCATGTGTCCCCTCCAGGTGCCCAGCACATATGCACCCCAGAACCTTTGCACTTGCTCTTCTTGCTGCTTTGCATGCACGTCCCTAGGGAGCTAGTGATTTGATCCCATGTTGCCAAGTTACTGCTCAAATGCCACCCACCCCATTAAGAAATGGCCAACTACCCACTATTTGCAATGCTAGAGACTAGGGTTCCATCCCTGGGTCAGGATGGAAGGAGAAGGAAACCCTTGGAGAAGGAAATGGTAAGCCACTCCAGTGTTCTTGCCTCGAGAGTTCTATGGACAGAGGAGCCTGGCATGCTACAGTTCATGGGGTGGCAAAGAGTCAGACAGGACTTAGCTGACTAATACACAGAAGTGGGATTATTGTTCATTAGGCAGTTCTATTTTTAAATGTTGAGGAACCTCCGTAATGTTCTCCATAGTGGCTGCACCAATTTACATTCCCCCCAGTGGTGCACAAGGGTTCCCTTTCCTCCACAGCCTTGCAACACCTGTTATCTCCTTTTTGATACTAGTCTTTCGGATAGGTGTGAGGTGGTATCTCACTGTGCTTTAATTTGTACTTTCCTGATAATTAGTGACATTGAGCACCTTTTAATATATCTATTGGCCATCTGTACATCTTCTTTTGAGAAATGCTTATTCAGATTCTTCATCCACTTTTTAATCAAGTTATTTGGGGTTTTGCTGCCAAGTTGTTCATGCTTCTTATGTATTTTGGCTATTAATCCCTTATCAGCTATAGAGTTTGCAAATATTTCCTTCCACTTCATAGGTTGCCTTTTCATTTTTGATTATTTTCATTGCTATGCAGAAGTTGTTGTGTCTTCTCACAGATGTACAAAGGAAAAAAGAAACGTGTAGTATAACAAACTTAGACTCTTAAAAAGTGTCTAATTAGAAGCATTAAAATGACTGAGCTGAGGCTGAGGTCAAAATTATTTTATTATAACTGCTGCTGCTGCTGCTAAGTCACTTCAGTCGTGTCTGATTCTGTGCGACCCCATAGACGGCAGCCCACCAGGCTCCCCCATCCCTGGGATTCTCCAGGAAAGAACACTGGAGTGAGTTGCTATTTCCTTCTCCAATGCATGAAAGTGCAAAGTGAAAGTGAAGTCTCTCAGTTGTGTCCAACTCTTCGCAACCCCATGGACTGCAGCCCACCAGGCTCCTCCGTCCTAGAGAACTGATTAAGGAATTGAAAAGTAAATGGGTTCTTCTCTTCAGAAATGCGTAAATATTGAAATTTTTGAGCGTAATATCAGGCTGGGCCTTAAGAATCATCTAGTTCAGTGATTCTCAGTTTGGTCTAGAGATACCTGGGGGTTCCAATGCTGCTGCTGCTGCTAAGTCGCTTCAGTCGTGTCCGACTCTGTGCGACCCCATAGACAGAAGCTCACCAGGCTCTCCCGTCCCTGGGATTCTCCAGGCAAGAACACTGGAGTGGGTTGCCATTTCCTTCTCCAATGCATGAAAGTGAAAAGTGAAAGTGAAGTCACTCAGTCGTGTCCGACTCCTAGCGACCCCATGGACTGGAGCCTACCAGGCTCCTCCATCCATGGGATTGTCCAGGCAAGAGTACTGGGGTGGGGTGCCATTGCTGAGGATCTGCGAAGTCAAAATTATGTTTGTGTGCTGAGTCACTTCAGCCATGTCTGATTCTTTGTGACCCCATGGACTGTAGCCCACCAGGCTCCTCTGTCCATGAGATTCTCCAGGCAAGAATACAGGAGTGGGTTGCCATTTCCTCCTCCCAGGGATCGTCCCAACCCAGGAATCGAATGCACATCTCCTGCATTGTCAGGTGGGTTCTGTACCACTAGCTTCACACCCTACCAAGAGGTCTCTTGCCTGTTTCATTAGGTTGACACTTGCATAGATGGCACAAAGCAGTGGGGGATAAAACTGTTAGATCTGAAACATAGTTGAAGGCAGTAGCACCAAACTGTTTTTCACCGTCATGTTGTGCGCTCAGAAAATAGAACAAAACCTTGATGAAATCATTTTAAAAATAACTTTGTTACATTTTGAGCTCAAAGTACACATCTCTTACAATATTTTGTGTGCTGAAATAGGAAGTATGCACTTCTGTTCCATACTGAAATACAATGACTGTCTTCAGGGAAAGCTCTTACACAACTGAGTTCTGAGTTGAACCAGCTACCCTTTTTCTGGGAATACCATTTTTAATTTAAAAAATGACTGAAAAACTGTAGTCATTCAGACTTGGGTATTTCTCGGACATTTTCCTAAAAGTGACTGTCACTTCAAGGAAAACAGCTGACAGTAATTATTGCCAATGGTGAATTTCCAGATTTCAAATGAAAATTAGAGCTTTAGAAAAACTTGCATTTGTTATCATGAGCTTGACAGTTTCCCAGTAATTAAAGGCTTTTCTGTTAATACTGGATCTGATTTTTAAAATATTATATATAATGAGATGCTATGGACTGCAAGGAGATCCAACCAGTCCATTCTGAAGGAGATCAGCCCTGGGATTTCTTTGGAAAGAATGATGCTAAAGCTGAAACTCCAGTACTTTGGCCACCTCATGCGAAGAGTTGACTCATTGGAGAGGACTCTGATGCTGGGAGGGATTGGGGGCAGGAGGAGAAGGGGACGACAGAGGATGAGATGGCTGGATGGCATCACTGACTGGATGGATGTGAGTCTGGGTGACCTCCGGGAGTTGATGATGGACAGGGAGGCCTGGCGTGCTGCAGTTCATGGGGTCGCAAAGAGTCGGACACGACTGAGCGACTAATCTGATCTGATCTGATCTGATCAACATTTAAAAGATCTCTATGACTTTGTGAACCAATATTTTCAACTGCCAACACATGAATGAAAGATCTATTTAAAGTACAAAAAGGACCAATGAATTTTATTGTAGCAGAGTAACAAATGCTTGTTGAGGGCTTCCCTAGTGGTCAGTGGTTAAGAATTCATTTGCCAAGGCAGGGGATAAGGGTTCGATCCCGGTCTGGGAAAATCCCATATGCTACAAGGCAACTAAGCCCGTGCACCGCAACTCCTGAAGCCTGCACGTGCTAGAGCTGGTGCTCTGCAACAAAGAGAAGCCCCTGCAATGCAACTAGAGAGTGGCCCCTGCTCGCCACAATGGGAGAAAGTCCTAATGCAGCAACAAAGACCCACCGTGGCCAAAAACAGCAAGAAATGCATGTTGATATGGCTTCAGATTTCATACTGCAATTCAATGTTTAAGAAACTACCCTTGTTGAGTTTTCATGTAGCATCAAAAAAGAATATCCACAATTATACAAAAAGTCTCTTAAAATGCAACTACAAACCTGTATGAAGCCAGATTTTCTTCATAAACTTCCACTAAACTCTCTTTTGAAAGCAGAGTTCATGTTAAATTTATTTTTTTTTCTTATAGCAACTTGCACAGTACTGTACACAAAAAACCACATTAAATGAAGGTGCTTCAGTACTGACAAAAATTAGCTGTCTTGTCTGGCTGGGAAAATGTGTGAAACATCTATAGTCATGTCTTTAAGCTCAACAAAAAAAGGTTTACCAAATCCAGCAATTCTAACAGTATACCAAGGGCAGTCTTTAGCAAGTTGAGATTACTTGGAGATCGATAAAGAACTACTTCACACTGTAGGTAATAAACTTGGCTTCTTATTACCTGTAAGAAAAGACAAAAGCAGATAACATAAAGGAATCTGAATATGATTTAGAGAAATATATGTGTATATATATATATATTTCTAAATTCCTACTCCAAGATTTTTTTGATTAATAATTTATATTTACCTGTGTGGTCCTCCTCAGTGGTCTCCCATTAGCTCCTCAGAGGTAATTACTATCCTGACCATGGTGTTTCCATTTTTGTGTCTCTTTAAAAAGCTTTATCATGTGTATGAATGAATGGCTAAACAATATATTCCTTTGTATAAAGGACATCACACCATATGGTATCTTCTGGGACTTGTTTTTTTTTTTTCACTGAATATTAATATTCCTAATATTCTTTTATGCTGCTGCATTGTAGCTATGGTTCATTGATTCTGTTGTATAGTATTCTGTGAAGATAGCACAACTTATCCATTTTTTTCTGTTGGACAACTGAATTGAATCCAAAGTTCTGATTTACAAATAGTGCTATTATGAACACTATTGTACATATCTTCTGGTATACATGTATATATACTAGTCAGTATGTATACTCAGGCATGAAGTTCTGGGTTATAGAGTGTGCAAGTATTCAACTTTACAAGACAACAGGTGTGCTTGGTATCTAACGTTTATTTCAGAGATAACATCCGGTGCAGCTGCATTAAGGCCTCTTTGGGTTACAGAATCCTACATTGCACAGGCCATAAACCCAATCTAGTATAACAGTTCCTCTTTGCCAACCTTTTTCCAATTTCCCCAGGCTGGACAGACAGATGAGGACAGGTAAAAGCTCTCTCCCTCTCATTCCTTCTTTTCTGTTCTTGCTTTTCTTATCCCTGATGATAGCAGTTTCTCTCCCTGAGGCATCCAGTTCTTGACCTAATCTGGGTCCTCTAGGGGAGAACCTGGACATTTTGCTGATACTAGATGTCCTACTCATCCTTTAAGGTATGGCTTAATTCCCATCTTCTTCACAATGCTTCCCTTATTATGCTGACCCAATTCAGTTCAATGATCCACAATTCACTGAGAGTTTAAATATCCCTCATTCAACTAGACACCAGTGAGTCAATGTGGAACAGAGAGCTCAAGAAGTCCTCAAAGAGCTTACCTTTTAGTGACTAGAAATAAGATAGTAAAAAAAAAATTAAAATGCAGTGTGATGATAAAGGTCCACATTGACACATGGATGAGGAGAACAGAAGAGAGACACTTAGCCAGCTACACCTATTTCTTCCTTATTTTTTCTCTGAGAGCTTTTATTATCTGTACATGACTCCCTTATTTAACACAGACTTGCAGGATGCATTTATGAATGTGGTACCACTAGTTGAAATCAATTCCATGTAGAATGGCTATAACACAGAACCTTTGAAGGTACATTCAGTGTGGTCCATGGGCACCTAAACTTCCACTTTGGTCATCTACCAAATGACATATTTCTGGTCATCATTTCTTGCAACTCCCACTCATACACTTGTTAATCCATCCCCTCATGCTACAGTGATATTTGTGTACTTTTACCAATTTTCATTTGCTTCTTGATCCTTCCCCTTGTAGATGATAGGAATCACCATAAAACTGGCATTTTAGAGGGAGCTAGGAACCACCAGGGAGGAGAGCATGGCAACCCACTCCAGTATTCTTGCCTGGAGAATCTCCATGGACAGAGGAGCCTGGTGGGCTACAGTCCATGGGGTCGCAAAGAGTCAGACACGACTAAGTCAGTCAGCAACTAAGCACAACACAGGAACCACCAGAAAACTTGAATTTTAACATTCCATGTGATTCTATTCCTTTGTTTTTTTGTGGCATTTCTGAAACAATCAAATACACATCATTGTAAATCACTGTGGGTCCAAACTGCACACACAATAAATAGCAGAAAAAAACCATCCACTGAATAACCTCACACAACATGATTTAAGATAATATGGTAGAGTCTTCCCTGGCTGAGGTCATAAAATGAAGGGCTAACTGACTGACCAAAGTTTACTGTAGAGTATGTCAGGCTAGCTCTCATTGGCTGAGAATGCACAGTAGCAGTCCAAGCTTAGAAAAAAGTATTATTACGGTACCAAAATCAATTTATGTATATTTTTAAAGGAAAATATTTCAGAGATGAATTAAAACAAATAGTTGCTGTTCTGGCAATGCTATTGTTGTTTAGTCACTCGGTCATGTTTGACTCTTTGTGAGCTCGTAGACTGTAATGCTTCAGGCTCCTCTGTCCATGGGATTTCCCAGGCAAGAGTACTGGAGTGGGTTACCATTTCCTTCTCCAAGGGATCTTCTTGACCCAGGGAACCCAAGTCTCCTGCATTGGCAGGCAAGTTCTTTACCACCTGGGAAGCCCAGCAGTGTTACGCTTTATCACATATTTCTGTGATCAAGCATGATAATTCAGTAGGATCCTGTGGGGAATTTGTATATGCCCTGCTTTAATTGCTTAATGGGTAGGCGTATTACCATCCCTCCATCTCAAATTGTAAACCTTCTATAGACAGAAACACTGTTTTATAGGTATATTTAACATAGCATCAATTTGGGCATGTAGCAGAGGCCAGAAAATACCAGCATATAATTAATATTTGCTGAATTAAGGCTAGTGGGAGAGAATTAAGTAAAAGAGGCAAAAGTTCATCTCAGAGTCCAACACCTATGTGAAGCTGAGGTTCCTCAACCTCAGCACTATTGCCATTTTGGACCAGATAATCCTTTGTTGTGGAAGGCTGTTCTCTGTATTATTGGATGTTTAATAACATCCCTAGACACCAGCAGCACACACACCCCCCACCATGTGACAATCAAAAATGTCTCCAGACATTGCCAAATGTCCCCTAGGATAGAGAGAGACTGCCCTTGATTGAGACTGCTGCATTAAATCTATCTCATTGCTTCTCTTTCATTCACCAGATTCTGGTCTGGGCTACAGAAGGCAACTCTCTAGATCAAGCAGGATATGTCTTCATGTTAAGAGATCAAGCAGGATATGTCTTCATGTTAAGAGAGAACACACAATTATAGTTAAACTCCAGGTATAACTTGGTACAAATTTATTTATACTCACCTATCTCTGCTGCTCTAACAAAACACTGGGGCGACCTGTAAAACCATTTATGCATAAGTATAGAACAGAAAGATGAAAACTAGAAAAAAAAAACTGAATTTATTGGGGGTAGTCAAGCAATATGGCAGGTGAATTATTTATTCATGTTTGGCAGGACCCTTTGTGGTCTCAAGCTTCAGGTGGCTAGACAAGTCCCTCAGCTCTATGACCAGGTGACCAAGGAGAACTCTCATATCCTGTATCTGCTTGAGGAGAATACCCATCTGGTGATACAGATGAGGGTCTGGGCCTTGCAGAGGGGAAAAGGAGTCTGGATCCTTAGAAGAAGGGGTGGGAAGTGGAGGCAGTGGCCCAGGGGGCTTTGTAGAAGTAGTTTCTGGAGCATCTGGTTTCTGAGGAGCTGAAGTCAAGGTAGTGGGTGCAGCAGACCTGGAGGGACCTGGATTAGGGGGCAGGAGACACAGACAGAGTGAAGTCTGACTCTCGTCCTACCCTCATACTCCTGGTCAATCTTTCTTATTCTCTGAAAGAAGCTTTGGAGCCCAATGGCAGCAAAAACTTGAGGACTGTGGTCCAAATTCCAATCTGAAGAAATCTGAATTTCTTCTGCTTTAAAATCTTCCACAGGGAGGCCTTATTATTAAAAGGGCTATGGATGTTAGCCAGTTCCTCCTCTTTTAATTGAATTCCTTCCAACAGGCATGTTGTACAACAGGTAACTGGTCCTAGGTCAATCTCTTATTGTACATGCATGCATGCTAAGTCTCTTCAGTGGTGTCTGACTCTTTGCCACCCCATGGACTGTGGCCCGCCAGGCTCCTCTGTCCATGGGGATTCTCCAGGCAAGAATATTGGAGTGGGTTGCCATGGCTTTCTACCCTAATGTACATGACATTAGTGTAATTCCTTATCCTGCGCCAGCCTTCAGTGTTTTGAGGACGCCTCTGCTGGCCCCATGAGTCACTTCCTCTTCAAGATGAGCCTCTCCTATCCCTTCCATTATTTTCCTTAGGACATGATTTGAGCGCCCTCCCTACCCTGGACACCTCCTATGGGTATGTTTCAGGTCAAATGCAGCCTTCTTGACGGAGATTCCTAGACTTGAATATAAACTCCAGCCTACTTCATCCTCACTCTAGAAACTGTTGCTACAAATGCCCAGAGTTCATGAAGGGAGTGTCAAGTCTACGGGGCAGTAGCTGCTGGCTCAGGTGTTGGTTTGGTGAGTTGTATCCCACGGTCTGAGGGAGAAGTTATCTATCTGTGCTTTTTTTTCCACCACCAGGGACTCTGGCTTATTGTTCTTGCCTCCTGTGTGTCCTTTCCTAACCTGCTTACACCAAACCCTAGCTCATGGACCCAATTGTCTTATCCCCTTCCTTCCTGCTTTTTCACACTCATCATCACACACACACACATACACACAAACTCACCCTGCACCCTGATCTCAAGCTTGGAGCTCTGTTTCCAAACTTGATTGTCCTCAGTGGCTGCTTCACACCAGTAGGACCCAGAGTGTGCCTCTGACGCGGTGGGGATCTGGAATTCTGGAGAGGGGCCCCTGCTGCGCACTGTCCTGCCGTCCTTGTAGAAGGAGAAGAGGATGCGGGCGGCTGACCTCTGCAGGGGCAGCTTTGTCTGACAGCTCAGGGTCACTGGCTTCCCCTCTTGGGGCTCAGCTGAGGGTGTGACTCTGAGGACTGGGGCTCGAAACAGTTCTGGGAGAGAGAAAGGTGAGAAAGAGGAGCTCAGCCATTTGTTCACATGGGCCCCCGGCAAGCAAAGAACCCCGGCCCCACTTTCCTTCCTCTATTTCTAGATCAGGAAGGACTTCTCTTAGAAAAGTTCCATTTGAACCTTTCGAGTTGTCTCTTTCTTCAACAGACAGGACTAGAGAAGATCTAGTCCTCTAGAAGGACTAGAGATGGGCAAATCTGACAGTAAGCCAGACATCCAGTCAGTGAACATCAGGGAGCACAGAGCTGTAGGACAGAGCAGAAGGAAACATACTGAGCTCGGAGTCAAGCTGAAGGGCTTGGACAGGCAATGCTAAGATGCTGCTCCTCCTGAAGGCCACCTGGGACATCTGCCAGCAACCTACTGCTTAGGCCTTCGGTGATCTTGCCATCTCCAGCGAAAGACATTTGTAGTTCCTCTGTCTTTCCCCACCTGCCTCCACCATGATGACACTGCCTCTAGTGCTTACCGTGAACTGTGAGAGCCACAGGAGACGCCGTCTCTGGGCTCCCAGGACCAGGGCTCCTGAGGACAGCACTGCAGTGGTAGTGCCCGCTATCGGCCTTTTGCGCCACAGTGATGGAGATTTCCTTGCTAGGTCCGGGGGGGCCAAGGGCTGCGCCATCTCGGTAGAAGGTGACCTGGGTCAGTGGCCAGTCTTGCCAGGCCAGACAGCGCAGAACCAGAGGGTCTCCTTCGAATATAGGCTTGGCTGGGCTTTGGAGGATCAGCCAGTCTGTGGTCCAAAGCAAAAGCTGAGTGTGACCTACTGCCCCTTGGGAGCTCCCTCAGTCTGCCCACAGTAGATCCCTCTAGTCTTTCTCTGAGGGGCCAGGCCACCTGCCCTCTGGTTGGGAGTGTGGGACAGCTTCTCTAGGGTCTAGCACAGAGGGTACCCTGGCTTCTTGGGCTGAAGATGGAGCAGATGGTATCTCTTCCCATGGCCAGTTTCCTGGGGGTACCTTCCTGAGTGGGCTGTGGGGCTGAAAGGAGAGCTTTGGGAAATGGGAGAAAGAGCTGCTGGCACTGGTCAGTGCTTTCTAGGACCTCACCGTAGGACACAATCAGGTGGATGGGTTCACTGAAAGTGTAGCCCTTGACCTTGAAGCTGACTTCCCTTGGGTCTGTCAAGTCATCCTCAGGGTGGCACAT
This sequence comes from Tragelaphus eurycerus, assembly GCA_935064755.1. Taxonomy (NCBI): domain Eukaryota; kingdom Metazoa; phylum Chordata; class Mammalia; order Artiodactyla; family Bovidae; genus Tragelaphus; species Tragelaphus eurycerus. The sequence goes on along the minus strand of CAKXYN010000095.1, from coordinate 227,064 downwards.
GTTGTCCTGGGCGCTGGCTGGTCCTTTGCACTGGAGCGCCTCAAAACTGGCAGCTGCGGAGAGCATGGTTGGAGAAGAACCAGAAAATGATGCTGCAGCTTAGAGAAGGAGGACAGGAAATGGCTCTCCACAGTGGTTCCTCCCTCTCCTTGGGGAATCACGCATTTTAAAATAGAGTAAGAAGACATCAAAACCTTTTTTTTTTTTCCCAAGAGACCCATGTGGCTCTCTAAGAGGGACACATTTGATTTCATTCGCTGGCTCCCGGGTGCAGTCAGAGAGTGGACTGTGGGTTTGAGGAAGCGGGTGGGGAGAGAATGGTGAGCTCACCAGCATGACATCCAGCTGCAGGTGCAGGAAACCAGATGTCAAAGACAAAGAGGACCCCAGAGCAGACAGACACGGGACAAGAGGGAAAGGAGATCAGATTCTAACATTTGTTGAGGGTCTACCATGTGCCAGGCATTGCCAGGCACGTTCACACTTTATCTCACTAATCTCACAAGATTTCTAGGCATGTGATTTCACCCCCACTTTTTAAATCTTATTAATAAATGAACAGATTTTGAAAAGCCAATTCATTTACCCCCGATTTTAAAAAAGAGTAAGGAGTACAGCAAGAAACTCAGGTACGTCTGAGCCCAAAGTCAGTATTCTTTTTACTTAGTTGCCCAGACATGATCTACTTTAGTCCTCAGACCTTCCTGGGGGCTTTCTTCCATATTTTCTTTTTCCCAGATTCACTTTGCGCTTCATCCTTGAATATGTCATCTACCAACTAGCTTTTAGTACCTCCTTCCTGGCTCCTCCTTTCAGGTCTTCCTTTTTCAGTCTCCTTTACCTTAATGTCCTCTGTCCCTTGAGCTTTCCCTGGCAATGGTAGAGCCCATCCTGTGTCCTTCCCTCTACCCTTGACCCTCTACTCAGAGTCTGTACTGCTGCTGCTGCTAAGTCGCTTCAGTCGTGTCTGACTCTGTGCGACCCCATAGACGGAAGCTCACCAGGCTCCCCTATCCCTGGGATTCTCCAGACAAGAACACTGGAGTGGGTTGCCATTTCCGAGTCTGTACTGGTAGCTATGAAACAATTCTTTCTTTGCTTGGGGGTTGAAACTGGTGTTATAGCTTTCCCACCACATTTCCTCACCCTACCTCTTAGTTCCATGGCTGACCCAGGCTAGGTAAATCTCTCATCTCCGTGACTGCTTCTTGACCCTCTTAATGCTTCTTCCCTCTCCTGGGCCCATGGCCGTTCACATGTTCTCAGTTCTTTCCCACTTGCTTTTGCTCCCTTTCACTTGCAAAGTCCCACTATTCTTCTTTGACCTTGTAACTTCTCTTAGCAAGGCCCGTCTCTACTTCCTAATCCTCGTTACATCAGCAGCAGGTGCTTTCTTTCGATCCCCTCTCAGCCCTCTTCATCACCCTGCTACCCTCTTTTCAGTTCCTCCACTTTCACTCAACTGGACTCAGCCTCTTCTCTTGTTGTAAAATAAAATGTTAGGCTACCAGGCACTTTGACTCAATAAACTATGGGATGGGTATTATTATTCTCATTTTATGGATAGGAAAACCGAGTTCAGAAATAGGAAAAGTGGCTTTTGCAAGTGATGCAGAGCTAGTAAATAAAAGAAGAGTAGCTTGAAACCAGAGCATCTGATTCTGAGTCTGGACTTCTCACCACAATACCACTGCTGTGTCATAATCCAGTCACCCAGTCCTGTTTCTGTGTGTTCAATAAAACAATTCAACAAAACTATTGGGAAAATGTGGGTGCTGAGAATTCAAAGATAAATAAGATACAGTTTTAAAAATCAAACAAAGAGGCATTGTCCCTGACTACAAGTAACTCTCAGTTCAGTGGCTGGCACAGGCATATGAAGAGGTTGTTTCAGAGGAGGAAGAAAGTAAAAAGAAAGAATTTGCACAGGCAGCCATTAAAGCGGAGAGGAGGGCTCAAGGAAGATTTCCTGGTAAAAATGCCACCTAAGCTGTCTTTAGGGATGCCCAGAAGATTGTAAGTGAGAGAGGAACAGGGAGCAATGGCGGGGGCAGGGAGACGGGACTCGTTTCAGGCACAAGTAGCAGTATGAGCAAAACTTTGGAGATAAATAAGAGTTTGGCGAGTAAACATAAGCAGGTTGGGATTTACTGCAAGGCTCAGAGGGTGACAGAAGAGGTGGAAGAGGTTGAAACAGGGCCAAGTTATTGTGGACCTTGAATGCTGTGATAAGGAGCTTCGGCTGGCAGACTTGAATTTTAGAAATTACTCTGGCTGCAGATTCCGAATTTATTTCAAGGACACAAGGCTGAGATATGAAGATTAGTTAGGAAGTCGTTGGTATAGCACAAGACAGAAATGATGAGGGCTTGTCCTGCTGCTGCTGCTGCTGCTGCTGCTGCTAAGTCACTTCAGTCGTGTCCGACTCTGTGCGATCCCACAGAAGGCAGCCCACCAGGCTCGCCTGTTCCTGGGATTCTCCTAGTAGATACGATTACTCATGTTTCAGGAAAGAGACCGCGTCTAGGACCAACTTAGAAGATAGACTTTGCCAAACTTGATAACTGATCATGTGTAGAGGATGAAGGAAAGGGAAGAATCTACGTTATCTCCGAATTTTTGACCCAGATATCTGGATGGATACCATTAACTGAGATAAAACGGTGAAAAATGAAATTTGGGGGCTTCCCTAATGGTCTAGTGGCTAGGATCCTGGGCTTTCACTGCCATGGCCCAGGTTAAACCCCTGGTTAAGGAACTGAGATCCCTCAAGCCACACAGTCCAGTCAAAAAACCAGAAGGATGAAATTAGGAGCGGGAGGCACCAAGAGGATCGATGAGTTCCACTCTGGTCGTATTGTGCTGAGATATCTTGAAACGCGCAGGTAGATATGTCTTGTGCAAAGCTTGATGTTTGAATGTGAAGCTCAAAAACATGATTAGGGTGTGATGCATCACTTAGAACTCTTGATTATACAGTTATGGTGGTAAAAGTTAGACAAATAAGTTCACTAGGGAGACTGTAAATTAAAAACTAAGGCGGTGAGGAGGCAACTGTAGAAAATGCCAGTCTTTAAGGGAAAGAGAAAAGCCATCTAAGGGATGAAGAGTACAAAGGGAAGACAGGGGAATAGAGATTGCCGAGGAAAAACAAGTGATCAGCAGTACCCAATGCAGCAGAGAAGTCCAGCAGGATAAGATTTTAAAAGTGTGAAGTGTCTGAATAGAGTTTTTTGTGCTCTGGCCAAAACTGAGTCCAGCGGAAGCCAAACTGCGGTCATTGAGAGTCAGTGACAAGTGGGGAAATAGAGAAAGCAAAAATGCAGACTACTCCTACAAGAGATTTATCTGAGCAAAGGAAGAAAAGAGTTGAGAATGTAGCTAAAGAGGGCATCATTGTCAAGGGGACTTTTAGGATGAAGAAAAACACCATTCAGAAAGAGTCATTTCAGTCCCACCCGCGAAACTTTCTTACACTAGCCATATCCCACCTGAATTTGGCTTCTGAATGCTGAAGTTAGTCCATGCTGCTTTCCTTTGGGTCTTTTCCCCAAAGTCCGACAAATCTCCATTTCCACAAATTCCAAGATTTTACTTACCCAGTAGCATCTGGGCTGCCCAGAGCAAAGCAGGAGAAAAGTAGAAGACTCCAGCCATGAGGACAGAGCTTAGCTTCGTGGTAACTGCGTTTAGGTCTCCTGCAGCTTCTAACACACTGATTTTCTTCAACACGAAACCCCTCAAATTAGAAAAGAGGAAGTAAGTCTAACTGTCTGATCTCCTTGCATCTGGGGCCCATTTTCAACTTTGCAATTGACTTTCATCCTTCAGATTGACCAGGTTGGTTCCAGCACCATCAGCACCCTTTGGGGGTGTGGATGACATGATCACCCTCCCAGTTGTTCGTGAATTCCCCCGCAGAGCTCAGAGACCTTTCAAAGCATGTTGGAAAGCATGTTTCAAAGTCTGCTCTCCCACCGGCCTTCACAAACTAGGCAAAATCAGTGCAACAATCGTTTATGTCACCAATGAAATAACTGAGGATAGGAGGCAGGAAATTGCTTGAAGGCTACACAGAAAGTCACAGGAAGAGCAATGGTGAGAATTCAAGTGCTATCTTGTCCTGTTCCAAGTCTTACATGCTTCTAGTAACCAAACTGGAGCAGGACAGAAGGGAGAAGAAGATTGGTGGTTGTTGTTCAGTCACTCAGTCGTGTCCGACTCTTTGTGACCCCACAGACTGCAGCACGCCAGGCTTCCCTGTCCTTCACTATCTTCTGGAATTTGCTCAAACTCATGTCCATTGAGTCCATGATGCCATTTAACCATCTCATCCTCTTCTGCCCCCTTCTCCTCCTGCCCTCCATCTTTCCCAGCAACAGGGTCTTTTCCAATGAGTTGGCTCTTCACATTAGGTGGCCAAGGTATTGGAGCTTCAGCTTCAGCATCAGTCCTGCCAGTGAATATTCAGGGCTGATTTCCTATTGGATGGACTGGTTTGACTTCCTTTCTGTCCAATTGGTAATGGCACCAACTTACATATGAGATTAGCCCCCTGGTTGTATTCTTGCCTGGAGAATCCCAGGGATGGCGGAGCCTGATGGGCTGCCGTCTATGGGGTCGCACAGAGTGGGACACGACTGAAGCGACTTAGCAGCAGCACAGCATGCTTCTAACATCCAAAGCCCAGACAAATTTGTATAAAAATTTTTTCTAAACTCAGGCCTCAGCTCTCTTTTTCTACAGTACAACTAAGGCTATTCAGTCTCATTGGAAATCTGAGTAAAAGGCAAAGAGGGACTCCTGGGAAAGAGCAGAAGGAAAAAGAAAGTCAATTTCCAGAGGCCCTATCTGTAAGCTTAGGGCTTAGGCTCATGGCCAACGCTCAAGCCACTGATCCTGAAGAAATTAGAGACAGAAGGCATCTGATAGCCTGAGAAACCTGAGAAGAGTCAGGAACAAGGGCAACATGAAGGTCACAGCATCTCTCTTCAGCTCCAGGTGGCCTTATGGGAACCACGTGCCTGCCTCTGAATATGTATTATTGGACTGAGATCTCCTCAATGGAAGGGCCCAGGCCTCTTTTCCCAGGGACCACACTCCTCTCCCCTTCCCATCGTGATACCCTCTAGGCCCTCAGTTGGTGACTCAGAGATGAAACGAGCCATCAGAAATGGGGGAAGGCAGTCCTGCTTGAAGGCAGAAGGAGAGTCAGCATGACCCTTCAACTGTGCAAAAACCACACGTCAGAACAGATATATTAGCAACAGAGGCCTGACAGAGCGGGTACTTCTCAAGCTAAAATAAGCATTTAAAATAAATTTTCCATTACCTGAGAGACAAATTTTTATTTGCAGGTGGCCCCAGGGAATCCAGTGGGAGTGGGGGGTGAATATGGGCATGGGGAGAAGCAGTGAGGCAGTAAGCCTCGCAGGTGATGTGACGTGAAAGAACCCACAGGCTCAGAAGAGGAAGAGAAGTCTAGGCCAGCCCTAATGAAAATTAAGAAAATGAAATGTGTTTAGATGAACTTCCAGACCTAACACTCTGTAAATTACAGACTCTCGGAGTTAAGTCTGTAAGGAGCTTCCACATTAACCCCAGAAATCTTTCCATTCTCATGCTCCCAACTTCTCCTTAACTGCCCTTACCACTGAGTCATACCTAGATGGAGACCCTCATCTATACATACCATTTCCATCAGCTCCCACAAGATCCCACTCTCAGTATGGAAAGCAAGAAGGCCTCTGCGGACGTGGGATGAAGCGATCACATTCTTTACACTAAAATTCCTACTAAGCCTCTGGAAAATTTCACTCACGTGAAGTCTGATCCATGAAATATTTAGAACAGATGTGAATCACTGGGAAAAGAGGAACACTGGGCCTGTTACGTGCTTATGGAGGCTGATCTCAGTTTATTGAGTTAGTCCCACCATGAAGATCACCCCAGAATTCTCACCGATCAGTGGGGTAAGTCTCTGTCCTCATTCCATCCCAGTACTAATTAGACCTTTGATATAATTCCCAACTGCTCCTGGCTTGTCGCAAGCAGGTGATGTTTATTTTTTCTTTATTTTTTAATTGAGTAGATTAAAAAAATTAGAAAAGATAAATGACGGTATAAAGAATAATGATGCGATGAAGACTTTTGTACCTGGTTCAGTGGAGGAAATAGAATATTACCACTATCCCTGAAGCACTGTGTGGGTTCCTTCTGATTTCATTATCTTCTTTCCTGGTGACAATCAACCACAATCCTGATCTTGTGTTTATCACTCCCTTTATTTTTTGTTTTTTAAAATTTTATTATTTATATTTGAAGTATAGTTGGTTTACAATGTTGTGTTCAGTCTCTGGTGCATAGCAAAGTGTCACTCCTTTATCTTATAGTTGTAATCATTTCGCACTTGGAACTTTTATTAAATTGATTAATATTGTATGCATTGTTTTGAGATTTACTTTCTTCTCTTCTTCTTCTTTTTTTTTTTTTGTGAATTCTTTATTAGCCTTGTGCTGGGCTTGGACAAAAAGTTCTTAATACCTTTTCTAGAACCCTTCAGGTGTATGTGTGTGTGTTTCATATTTTAAAACTCTTTTGCACAGTGGTTTTAGGCTCGCAGCAAAGGGTAAGGTGCAGGGAGCCCGCATACCCCTCCCGCCCCCGTGCGTGCACAGCCTCCCTCACGGCTGCGGTCCCCTGCTGGTCCGTTTGTTAAAACTGACAAGCCTGATGCACCATTATCTCCCCAAATCCAAGGTTTACCTTAGAGTGCATTCTTGGTGCTGTGCTTTCTATAGCTTTAGACAAATGTATCCATCAATACAGTAACATACAGAGTATTTTTGCTGCTCTACAAATCCTCACTGCTCTGCCTATTCATCAATCCACTTCGGCAACACCTGGTGACTGCTAATACTTTTACTGTTTCCATAGTTTTACCTCTTCCGGAATGTCATATAGTTGAAATCATGCACTGTGGAGCTCTTCCAGACTGGCTTCTTTCATGTAGCATTGTGCATTTAAGATTCCTCCATGCTTTTTCATGACTTGATAGCAGATTTCTTTTTAGCCCTAAATAGGATTCCATTGTCTAGATATATCAGTTTATTTAGCATTTACCTACTGAAGGATATCTTAGTGTTTCCAAGGATTGGCAGTTATCAATAAAGCTGCTATAACCATCCATGTACTAATGGTATGGAACATCTTTTGTATTTATTTACTAACTGTATATGTCCTTTAAAGAAGTTTGTTTGTTTTTTTTTGTAGAAGTCAAACTGTAAATTAGGTAACAGGCACAAATCTAAACCAGGCTCCAGAGCCAACAGTGCGACTTCCACTGCCCATTCGTTCGGGTTTCTGAGTTTATGATTTACATTTAATGTGCTTGCTGCCTTGCCAGTCTGGCTGGTTTTCTTCTGCTTTCAGTCGCTTTTAGTTAAAATGAGGTGCAGGCAGTCCGTCTTATGTTCGGGGGTTGCTGGAGGAACAGAGGGAGCAACTCCTGCTCAGCAGAGGGTTCCCTGGGCTACTGGCAGGCAGACTGTCCAACCCAGCTCCGTCCTGGAGGGGAAAACAGCAGGGCCCACATCTCTGTGAAGCAACAGGGCCCTGACCAAGCTGGTGGTGTCACGTTTTAAAGGCGGCACAGGCCAAGGACCCTCTTTGCCTCAGGCAGTCAGAGGCTGGGCAGGCCCTTGGGGTCAGAGGTCTCGGACTGACCTGAGGCTGAGGCAAGAACGCAGTGGCCTCCATGCTGATGGCATTTCTGTTGCCCTTTTCTCCGTCCTCTGCCCCCACCACTCAGAGCTGAAGCAAAGACCCTTGTGTTGCACATGAAGAATAATTTTCGAGAATCCAGGCGCTGAATTTGATGTCAGAGTCTGCGATAACGGTGTGCCTCATCCCCCTGGGGCCCTAATGAAGTATTAATTCAAATGTTTTGCTCCTATTTTAAAGTTAGGTTGTTTATTTTCTTATTATTGAGTGGTAAAAGTTTCGACTTTTAAAAATTCTAGATATATGTCCTTTACGGGGTGATATGTCTGGGTGACCTCCGGGAGCTGGTGATGGACAAGGAGGCCTGGCGTGCTGCGGTTCATGGGGTCTCGAAGAGTCGGACACGACTGAGCGACTGATCTGATCTGATCTGATGTTTTAGAAATGCTTTCTCCCAATCTGACTCATCATTTTATTTTCTTATCATTGTCTCTTTTTAACGGGTATCATCCAAATGAATTTGCATGTATGTATTTGTTGGGTTTTTGTCTGTCTGTGTGTGAGGTCTAGTGCTTCTTTTCTTTTCTTATTTTTATTACTGAAGTATAATTGACCTAGAAACTGTGGTAGGTCCAGGTGCACCAGAGTGGTTCAGTATTTCTACACACCACAAAATTATCACCACTCATTGCCTTTTTTTTTCTCATTGTCTTTTGAAGAGCACATTTAAAATTTTTATGAAGTCCAATTTACCAGTTTATTCTTTTATAAGATTTTTTCTTTTATATATTGCTTTTTAATCCCACTTAATAAATCTCCGCCAAATCTAAGGTCATTAAGATTTTTTGTTGTTTTCTTCTAGAAGCTTTATAGGCTTAGATCTTACATTTAGATATACAATCCACTTTTAAATGTTTTTAAAAATTTTATTGGATTATAGTTGATTTACAATGTTGTGTTGGTTTCAGGTGTATAGCAAAATGATTCAGTTGTACATATACATGTATGTGTTCTTTTTTACATTCTCTTCTCACATAGGTTATCACAGAATATTGAGTTTCCTGTGCTATACAGTAGGTCTTTGCTGGTTATCTATCTTATATATGCATTCACACTAAGTCGCTTCAGTCACATGTAACTTTGCGACCCTGTGGACCATAGCCCACCAGGCTCCTCTGTCCATGGGATTTTCCAGGCAAGAATACTGGAGTGGGTTGTCATGCCCTCCTCCAGGGGATCTTCCCAACCCAGGGATCAAACCCACATCTCCTGTGTCTCCTGCATTGGCAGGAGGGTTCTTTACTACTAGCACCTCCTGGGAAGCCCATCATATATATATATATGTAGTAGTTTGTGTATGTTAATCCCATGCTCCTGATTTATTCCTCTCTACCCCTACATTCTCTTTTGGTAACCATAAGTTTGCTTTTAGGATGCATTTTAAGTGCATTTTTATGTATAGTGTGAGTTAAGGACCAAGGTTTAATTTTCACATTGGTTATCAATTGTTCCAGCACCATTTGTTGAAAAGATTATACTTTCCTCATTGAATTGCTTTGGCATCTTTATCAAAAATAAATCAGCCATATGTTTATGATTATATGTCTGCACTCTCTTTAACTTTGTTCTCTGTTTTCAAAATTTCAAAAGCTCTTCCGCATAGATTTCGCATTTCCATGCAAATATTGTTACACTTCCATATAAATTTAGAAACAGCATGTCAACGTTTTTTCAAAAAAGCCTGCTGGGACTTTGATTCCATAGATCAGTTTGGAAAGAATTGACATCTTAACAATTCCAAGCCTTTGATCTATGAACACATGTGCTCTCCATTTAAGTCTTCTTGAATTTCCCTTAGCAGTTTTCAGTATATGTGTCTTGCACATCTTTTGTCAAATGTATCCCTAAATATGTCATATTCTTCATGCTATTGTAAGTGATACTTTAAAAAATAAAGTTCTGATGGTTCAGTTAGTATATAGAAATACGGACAGTTTTGTATATTGAATTTGTAAACTTGTTAAAGTCACTCATTAGCTATAGGAGTTTTGAAATATAGATTCCCTGGGATTTTTTTATACAAACCATTCAGTCATTTTCAAATACAAAAAATTTTACGTCTTCATTTCCATCTGTACATTTAAATTGTTTCCTTTATCGCCTTATTTCACTAGCTAGGACTTCCAGCACTATGCTAAAAGAGCGGTACAAGCAGGCTCTCCAGCTTGCTTCTGGCCTTGGGGAGAAAGCATGCAGGCTTTCTCTATTAATGATGTTGAATGTGGGTTCTTTATATTGCCCTTCATCAGGTTAAGAGAGTTTTCTGCTCCTTCTTGCTTCGCCATTCAGTCGAAGGACTGTAGCCTTCCAGGCTCCTCTGTCCATGGGAATATCCCAGCAAGAACACTGGAGTGGGTTGCCATTTCCTCCTCCAGGGGATCTTCCCTCACCCAGGGATCAAACCTACATTTCCTGCAGCTACTGCATTAGCAGGCAAATTCTTTACCACTGAGCCACCTGGGAAGCCCACCTGTTCCTACTTACTATTTTTTAAAAATAATTAATGGGTGTTGAATTCCGTCAAGTGGTTTTTCTGCCTCTACTGGTAATCATATTTTTGGCTTTATTAATACAGTGAATTACATTAACTGGTTTTCAAATATAAATTCAATCTTGCATTAGTCTGGATGTCTGTCTATAGCTACACTGTGGCTATTGAGTGGTCGTGTGACTTTTTGCAAACCTATAGAACCCATAGTGATGCCATCTGTCTTATTCCTAAGACTTGAAAATGTATTGTAGTACACAGTTATTCCTCACTTCTTGACTGGCTTGTTTTTATATTTCTTCAAAGAGGGAGAAGGAACAAAGGAAGGGGGCAATGAGAGAGACAGGGAGGGAGGAAGGAAAAAAAGAGAGACTACACTCAGGTCCACTTTCGTATTGCTCGGGTAGAAGCTGGAAGTCTCCAGGCCTGCCAGATATGAACTGACATGTCTGTCTTTGGATGCCTGTTACGCCTACAGTTCGGGTTTTAGAGCACACATTCAGAGAGCATTTACAAAGATGCTCTGAGCTCTCCAATGCGTGAGACCAACAACCCTATTGTTTCTCTTCCAGGGGACAGTTCCCGTTTCCAAATAAAGCCAATTCCTTACCTCTGGGAGACTAGAAGTATGAGGAAACTCACTCTGCTGCCAGGTGGACCTCATTTGCATAGAGAAAACTCACATATTCCAGGAAGATAGTGCTCAGAGCTATTCCTTTAACTTGATTGCTGGCAGCAAATGAAAGAGTTAATATTTCATAGAGGATAGTGCCCTGGGCCCTTTCTTCTTGAGAAATTGAATCTGCCTGAAGTTCTTGGACCACAGAGGATCAAACAATATATTTGTGTATATTTTTTCTTACTCTCTTTGTGTTGGCTTTGCAGATTAGTTCAGCAAAACACTTATTCTGACCTGCAAGGACAGCACAGAGAAAAGCAGGCTCTTGCTCAGGCCCAGAGTGATGGTCTATCTCCCTTTCCTTTGTTGCTGTGTTTGGGTCTGTCAGCACAGAGAACAGCCTTCAGCTTTCAGCCCCACATGGGTTTTTTAACGTACTTTGTTAATTAATTGAAATAAATCTCTCAATGTCTTTGTTGCAGGAGACTATCTAGCAGACCACAGGCTTCTTTCCCCCATACACATGCCTGAGAAAGTGAAAGTGTCAGTAACTGCTTCTTATTTGACAGAGCAATTTTACAGGTATACACTCTGTACAGGAATACAGAGGTATGAATTACATTATTGCTCAAGCAACACATTATGAAATAAGATAACCAAATTGAATTATGCATTTTGGATTTTTTGATATTCTCATCAAAGTCTTCGGTTTAACAACAAATCAGACTAGGTTCTTTGAGCCAGCTTCATCATGCAGAAGGATAATGCCCCTTCTGTTCATTCAGCAGAGAGGGGACATCTCTTTCATCTCTTTCTGAGACTTACGGAGCTGCATTTTTCAAATTAGAACCTGCCATTTTATTGTTATCATTGTGAGCAAAAAGAAGGCCTATAAAATTCTATTTTGCTGGTAGAAATGATGTAGAAATGAAGAGGGTTTTATTACTTCATAATAGTAACATAAGGTGCACAGAACATTGTGCTTTCAAATGTTATTTATAATGATACATGCTAATTATAGAAAGTGTAGAAAATATAGAAAAAGGAAATAAATGAAAAAAATAACACACATAGAGACTTTTCCTATGGAGGGTCAGATCAGATCAGATCAGTCGCTCAGTCATGTCTGACTCTTTGCAACCCCATGAATCGCAGCACGCCAGGCCTCCCTGTCCATCACCAGCTCCCAGAGTTCACTCATATTCACATCCATCGAGTCAGTGATGCCATCCAGCCATCTCATCCTCTGTCGTCCCCTTCTCCTCCTGCCCCCAATCCCTCCCAGCATCAGAGTCTTTTCCAATGAGTCAACTCTTCTCATGAGGTGGCCAAAGTATTGGAGTTTCAGCTTTAGCATCATTCCTTCCAAAGAAATCCCAGGGCTGATCTCCTTCAGAATGGATTGGTTGGATCTCCTTGCAGTCCAAGGGACTCTCAAGAGTCTTCTCCAACACCACAGTTCAATTATTCAGTGCTCAGCCTTCTTCACAGTCCAGCTCTCACATCCATACATGACCACAGGAAAAATCATAGCCTTGACTAGACAAACCTTTGTTGGCAAAGTAATGTCTCTGCTTTTGAATAGGCTATCTAGGGTGGTCATAACTTTCCTTCCAAGGAGTAAATGTCTTTTAATTTCATGGCTGCAGTCACCATCTGTAGTGATTTTGGAGCCCAGTAAAATAAAGTCTGACACTGTTTTCACTGTTTCTCCATCTATTTCCCATGAAGTGATGGGACCGGATGCCATGATCTTCGTTTTCTGAATGTTGAGCTTTAAGCCAACTTTTTCACTCTCCACTTTCACTTTCATCAAGAGGCTTTTTAGTCAGGTGTTTTTCCCTCCAACATTTCAGGAGGAAACTACAGACTGTGATTAACACTATGTTTCAATAGAAAGTATAAGTTTAAATACGTATATTAAAAATATAAAGTTTCAGACATCTTCTGAGCATACGGGTAAAAGGTACTTGTCCCTATTTCTCCTGTTACGTACAACTAAAAATCCTGGACCATTGTATAGAAAACAAAAATAAGATTCTTAAAAACTGGGGAGAAAAAAGTAGACCAGTTAGAGATCTTAGGCTCTGAGGAATGACACAGTGGTGTGTTCCCTGGATTTTCTTTTGGCTTTATATATCTCAAATTTTGAGTGAAAAACCAGTGACCCAGAAATATCAATAGCACAGCCCCAAACAAAGCCCTGATAGAACTATGTTCTCTCTAGCCAAAGGACTAGAAAGGACCAGCTTAGCATGACCCAAAGCATTCAGATAATATATGTTCTACTCCAGCAACATCACAGGAAAAACCTCACACTACCCACAAAAGCATCACATAAAGTAAACTTCAGAGCTAAGAATGTTACCAGAGACAGAGAGGGATATGATATAATGACAAAAGGATCAATCTACCAAAAAGACCCTACATTAATATATAGCAAGCAATAGAGCTGCAAAAAGTGAAGCAACAATGATAGAACAGGAGAACTTGATAAATCCACAATTACAGTTGCAGGCTTCAACACCTCTCAACAACTGATAAACCAACCAGACAGAAAATCAACGCGGATATGGAAGGGCTCAATGACACGTTAACCAGCAGGATCTAATCAGTATTTACAGAACACACCACTCAGCAACAGTGGAACACACATTTCTTCTCAACTCTCCATGGAATATACACCAAACTGGACCATATCCTGAGCAAAAACAAAACAAAAACAAATAAAAACTCAACAAACCTGAAAGAATTGAAATCATAAAGAGTATGTTTTCCAGACACAATGAAATCAAAGAAAAAGAAAACAGAAAAAAAATCTCTAAACACTTTTAGAGTAAAAAGGATACTTCCAAACAATACATGGGCCAAAGAGGAAACTTCAAGAGAAATTAAAAATACATTTAAATGAATGAAAATAAAAATGCAACATATCAAAATTTATGGGAAAGAGTTAAAAAACTATAAGAAAGAATTTTATAGCATGAGCCACTACATTAAAGAAATGAAAAAAAAACCTCAAATCAATCATCTAAACTCCTACTTCAGGAACCTAGAGAAAAAGAGCAAAATAAATCCAAAGCAAACAGAAGAAATTAAATAATAAGAAGAATAACAGAAAACAATGAAAGCAGAGAAAATCAGTGAAACAAAAAATAGTGAAAATTGATCTTTATTGAGAACATTAAAAAAATCGACAAACCTCTAGCAAGACTGATCAGAAAGGAAGACACAAATCACCAATATCTGCGTGAAACAAGAGCTATCACTACAGAACTTGCATAAATCAGGAGGAAAGTTTTTAAGTACTACAAACAATTTTATACACATAAATTTGACAACTTAGATAAAATGAAACAATTCCTTGTAAAGTACAAACTATCACAATTCACTTAAAATAGATACTTGAATAGCCCTGTAATTATAAAGGAAATTGAATTCATAATTTTAAACCTCCCCCCAAAGAAATCTCCAGGCCTGTATGATTTCACTGGAGAATTCTGCTGAACATTTAAAGAAGAATTAACATCAATTTTTTACAACCCCTTCCAGAATATGGACAGTGAGGAAACACATCCCAGTTCATTTTAGAAAGTTAGTATCACCCTAACATCATGCTTAACAGTCCAAACTCCATGATTTCCCACTAAGAGAGGAAACAAGGCCAAGATGTCTGCTTTCACTACTCTTCCTTAACATAATGCTAAAAGTTCTAGCCAGTTTAATAAAGAAAATACAATTAAAGGGCTTTCGGGTTGGGATGAGAGAAATAAAAATATCCCTAGTTGTACATGGTATGGTCACCTATTTAGAAAATCTGAAGAATTCATAAAAAATTCCTGCTGCTGCTGCTAAGTCACTTCAATCGTGTCCAACTCTGTGTGACCCCATAAACAGCAGCCAACCAGGCTCCCCCGTCCCTGGGATTCTCCAGGCAAGAACACTGGAGTGGGCTGCCATTTCCTGCTCCAATGCATGAAGGTGAAAAGCGAAAGTGAAGTTGCTCAGTCGTGTCCGACCCTTAGCATGGACTGCAGCCTACCAGGCTCCTCCGTCCATGGGATTTTCCAGGCAAGAGTACTGGAGTGGGGTGCCATTGCCTTCTTCTAGAAGCTACTAAATGAATATCCAGCAAGTTTGCAGAACACAGGTAAAGAGTAAAAAAATTATTCTTTCTGTATATTTAGCAATGAACATGTGGAGCCTGGAATTAAAAATGCAACTTCATTTATAATCACTGAAAAGAAATAACAGGTGCAAATCTAACAAAATATGGTCAGAATTTATATGACGAAAACTATATAACACTAGTGAAACAATTTTAATATAAATAAATGAGGAGATACACCATGTTTTAAGGATTAGAAAATTTAACATCTTTAAAAAGCCATTTCTCCTCAAACTATTATATTGGTTTAACACAATTCCTGTCAAAATCCTAGCAAGGAATTTTTGTAGGTACAGACAATCCATATCATTCTAAAATGTACATGGACAGACAAAGGAACAATAATAGATTCATGTTGAGGTTTGACAGAAAAGAGCAAAATTCTGTAAAGCAATTCAGTTCAGTCGCTCAGTCGTGTCTGACTCTTTGCGACCCCATGAACCGCAGCACGCCAGGCCTCCCTGTCCATCACCAACTCCTGGAGCCTACCCAAACCCATGTTCGCTGAGTCGGTGATGCCATCCAGCCATCTCATCTTCTGTCATCCCCTTCTCCTCCTGCCTTCAATCTTTCCCAAAAGATAAATAAATAAATAATACAAAAAACCATAATGTTGAAAAAGAATAAAGTGAGAAAAATAAATCTACAGTAACTAAGACTTGATTGACAGAGGAATACACATAAAGACTAGTGCAATAGAATAGAAAACCAGCCATAGACCCACACAAATATGCCCAACAGACTTTGACAAAGGTGCAAAAGTAAATCAATGGTAAAAGACTTTTTGAATAGATAGTTGGTAATTAATAGCAAAAAAAAAAAAAAAACCCTCAATTTAAGCCTCATACCTCAAAAAAAAAAAACAAAAAAGAACTCAAAATGGATGATAGACTTCAAAACATGAAAAAATAAAACTTTTACAAAAATACAGAAGAAATGTCTTTTGGGCCTACTGCTAAGCAAAGAGTTCTTAGACTTGATACCAAAGGTGTGCTCTATTAAAAGACAGAGATTTTCACTGGATATGTGAAAATCATAAATTGAAGGGTTTAACTTATTTGACTAATAGTTGTCTTGCATAATTTTATTGATATAAATACTTGTATAATTTAAATAATCTGATGAAATGATGCTTTTTCAGCGACTGAATACTTAATCACAGTAGCCACAGGAAAATAGTAAAGCAGAGACTAGTGGGGCAAATATCATAGATGCTTTTAAATCTATACATATTCTTTATTTTCTCAATTATGAAAATATGATAATACATTTATAAGAGACTTAGAAAATGCAGAACAAGTTTGCATATAATTCCACTGCTACAATTATGTTTTAAGTAGACAAATTAATATTTTCAGTAGCAGTTTCAATATCAAACTCTCAAAAATTAATAGAATGTATATACAGAAAAGTAGAAGAATATAGTAGACCTGAAAAGCTCTGTGTACCAACTCAACATAATTAAGATTTATATAATTTTCACACAAGAGTAGCATACAAATTCTAGTCCATCTCCCATATAGTATAAACTAAGGGACCTTGGAACATATCCAGGAACATAGAACAAGGTACAAAAGTTTCATATTGTAAAGGTATTCATACACAGTCTGTCTTCTTATCATTGTGGAATCATGTTAGAAATCAATATCAAAAGATATTTGAAAGGAACCCACATATTTTCAAGTGCAATATGCATGTTCTTTAGTATTTAAAAAATGGGCTTCCCAGGTGGCGCTAGTGGTAAAGAACCCCTGCAGGAGACGTAAAAGACATGGGTTCCATCCCTAGGTGAAGAGCCCCTGAGGAGGGCACGGCAACCCACTCCAGTATTCTTGCCTAGAGAATCCCATGGACAGAGGAGCCTGGCAGGCTATGGTCCATAGGGTTGCAAAGAGTCAGACACAACTCAAGCGACTTAGCTTGCACGCTCACAGTTCTAAAAAAATAAAAAATTACAGATTTACCCTGGAGAAGGAAATGGCAATCCACTCCAGTATTTGTGCCTGGGAAATCCCATGGACAAAGGAGCCTGGTGAGCTACAGTCCACGGGATCCCCAAAAGAGTAGGACACTACTTAGCAACTAACACAAACAATGTAGAATACTTTTTTTAAAGTGTGATGATTTTTTAAAATTTAATTTTTAATTGGAGGAAAATTGCTTTACAGTGTTAAAATACTTTTAAACAGTTAATTTTCTCCTTCAGAATTCGAAATCACTTCTTCTGACTTCCCTTTTGTGTTTAAGAAGCAACTTTAACCTGTGCGCTGGTAATGACGAGGTTGAGGCTTCCTGTGTGTCTGATAGATGCTCTCATTATCACTCATGCTATGCTATGCTATGCTAAGTCGCTTCAGTCGTGTCCAACTCTGTGCGACCCCATAGACGGCAGCCCACCAGGCTCTCCCGTCCCTGGGATTCTCCAGGCAAGAACACCGGACTGGGTTGCCATTTCCTTCTCCAATGCATGAAAGTGAAGAGTGAAAGTGAAGTTGCTCAGTCGTGTCAGACTCCTAGCAACCCCATGAACTGCAGCCTACCAGGCTCCTCCGTCCATGGGATTTTTCAGGCAAGAGTACTGGAGTGGGGTGCCATTGCCTTCTCCGATTATCACTCATACATAACCTTAAACAACAAGCACAAAACATCACTCAAAAGACAAAATGGAGATTGGAAAAATGAAAAATATGAGATTTATAAAATACATACATACAAAACCTTACTGTTAGCCAGCCCCGAGTGATGATACCAATTACCCAATGCAAATTATATACATTCAAGGTTTATTTTTTAGAGTAGTCTTGTCAAAAATGTGTTATTGCTCTTTTATGAAAATCTTATTCTTTACTTCTATGTGTGCTACTTTTTTATGTCATAGCTTACTGGTTTTACATAAGTAGGTTTAAAACATTTTATATTAAATGTTTGTTGAGCTCTTATAGAGGTACTTAAATTGATGGGTCAAATTAAAATATACAATTTATTATAATCACCATTTATATAAATAAGAGATTTATTTTATTATTTAACTTATAATCCATAAATTATTCCCCAAAGGGTTTTCTAAATGTTTTTTGAGGGGGGAGATGAGGATTGATAAGGTTGTTCAGTTGATGAAATAATAAACTTATTATTGCAGGTATTAAAAAATACAAATTTAGAAATAAGAAAGAATATTCTTCAAGGCTAAAAATCATTACAAATATAAAAGAGATTTCAATGCACAAAATGAAAAGCAAACAAAAGAAAACACTTGATCAAACAATCAAAAGCTAACTCTGTGAAAAGATCAATGAAATAGAACTTGGACAAGTCTGATTAAGATAAACAGAGGTATAAAGGTCTCTTTTTAGTATTCAACCATTTAATAGCAGTACTTTGTTTAGTATCTCTGATGTAACGTGGGGATGACCACAAATCTTGGTCATGTTGTTATAAAAAAAAATATTGAGTTACAGGAACTGATCTTATTTCCATAATGAGAGGAATGCTATTGAGAAGCAAAACAATTTTCCTGAAAGTTCCTGGAAAAGTTCAAGAATTGGGAGAACTAGGTACTACACTGGAGAGGGCAATGGCATCCCACTCCAGTGTTATTGCCTGGAGAATCCCAGGGACAGCAGAGCCTGGTGGGCTGCCGTCGATGGGGTCGCACAGAGTCGGACACGACTCAAATGACTTAGCAGTATCAGGTACTACACAAGATGTGGGATGGAACCCACGACTTTTACGTCTCCTGCAGGGTTCTTTACCACTAGCGCCACCTGGGAAGCCCATTTTTTAAATACTAAAGAACATGCATATTGCACTTGAAAATATGTGGGTTCCTTTCAAATATCTTTTGATATTGATTTCTAACATGATTCCACAATGATAAGAAGACAGACTGTGTATACCTTTACAGTATGAAACTTTTGTACCTTGTTCTATGTTCCTGGATATGTTCCAAGGTCCCTTAGTTTACACTATATGGGAGATGGAATAGAATTTGTATGCTACTCTTGTGGGAAAATTATATAAATCTTAATTATGTTGAGTTGGTTCAACACAGCTTTTCAGGTCTACTATATTCTTCTACTTTTCTGTATATACATTCTATTAATTTTTGAGAGTTTGATATTGAAACTGCTACTGAAAATATTAATTTGTCTACTTAAAACATAATTGTAATGAACAGTGGAATTATATGCAACCTTATTCTGCATTTTCCAAGTGTCCTATAAATGTGTTATCATATTTTCATAATTAAAAAAATAGAGAATATGTATAGATTTAAAATCATCTATGATATTTGCCCCACTAGTCTCTGCTTTACTGTTTTCCTGTGGCTACTGTGATTAAGTATTCAGTTGCTGAAAAAGCATCATTTCATCAGATTATTTAAATTATACAAGTATTTATATCAATAAAATTATATAAGACAACTATTAGTCAAATAAGTTAAACCCTTCAATTTATGAAGCTTACTAGCTTTTCCCAATTTTTCAAAAAGTTTCTGAGGCAACTTAATGCTATTTCTTACAGAGGCAAATGCTCCAAATAATTTTTCTCTTTCATTTTTTTCCTTTAACAAGAAGTCCTTCCTGGAAATCGCTGTTCTTCAACACTAATCTGGATTGTTTGCACTCTAGGCTCCCTGAATGGCTGTTGTGTTAAGCCCTCCTTGCCCTGAATTTTCTGTATTCCCATTTCTTGATTGACTTGGCTGGAGCAAGTTTGCCAGGGCATCCAAGAAAGGGTGTGCAGGTGGAATAGAAGATGCCCCTGGTGCTCCACCTCAAATTCACTTGGTTCACCTGAATTCACTCATACTTGCTGACTAGTTCAATTTCTCCTGAGAATTAAACAAAGGTAAAAGGAAAACTAGTGACCTGGAAACATCTACTCCCCTTGGGTATGAGAGAGGCTCTAAGAGTCTAACTTATCCTTTTGCAGATTTTTCCAGTTATCCCCTTATTTTCAAAATCATACCTGATCCACATCTTGTGTAGTACTGAGGTCTTGTGTAGTACCTAGTAAGCAATAAGCACATAGAAAACTAAACACACGATGAAAATGAAGCAGTCATTATCTCTAGAGGGAAAAAAAGATTGTTCAGGAGGAGAAATGTAATCAGAAAATACGATTTGTCTCAATAGTGAACAGTAGTCATACAAGGGTGATAAAACTATATTGGAGCACTGGGTAAGGAGAATGAGAACTGCGTGACCATGGTATAGTAAAAATAGTCTTATCCTATAGGAGGAAATCAAGTGAATAATATCTGACATTTAAAATCAAGAAATAGTTACAAATGTATTGTTTGGAAATATGGAGATAAATTAACAGATGATATAGTTGAAATTGTTGAAAATGATTGCCTCTGGGGGACAGGACTGAGGAGATGCAAGGGAAGGGACAAGAATCAGCTATTTCTTGTTATATGCCTTGTGTTCTATTATATAATTCAAATTATGTCTTATTACTTCAACAGAATATTAAAATTTTATTTAAAAACAGAAGAAAGCATTGTCTTCACATATACATTTAAGACATTCACATGCCAAAAACTCACGCAGACCACACAGTGCAATAAAAGTGGGAAATAACAACAAAAAAGATAGTGCTCATTCTCTTTGGAAATAAAGCAAGCAAATAGCGTGAAACACTCATCTAAATAAACCTTGAGCTAAGAAGAAAATAGAACAAAAGTTATAGATTATTTAAAGACAAATAGCAATGATAAAAATACATATCAAAATCTAACGGATGTGGCTAAATGGCAATAAGAGGCAATGTTATAGCCTTTTGTGAATTTGTTTAAAAACAAATCCTCAGAACTTTAGAAATAAATGAACAATACAGTAAGTCTAAATAAAGTAGCAGAAAGAAATGATCCATCAGAAAACAAAGAGCAAAGTCTTGATCATGAAATCAAAAGTCGTGACAAGACAAACAAAAAACTAGACAAACATTTGGGAAGCCTGATTAAGATAAACAGATATGACAGTCAAGGTGGTTCACTCTCCAAAAATCATTCCACCTCCAAATGATTAAGCTAAAGTAAGTTATTCCCTTTTCTAGTGATTGATTTAGGAATGGGCATGTGACCCAGCCCTGACCAATAATTATGTGATGGGAAGATTGCTGGAGAAACATTTTCTCACTCTTAAGAAAGAGACACATAGAAGAGGTAGTTAGCCATTTTCTTTGTCTAGATCTTTGGTTTTCTTTTTTTAATTTATTTTTTTACTTTACAATATTGTATTGGTTTTGCCATACATCAACATGCATCCGCCACAGTTGTACACACGTTCCCCATCCTGAACCTCCCTCCCCATACCGTCCCTGTCTAGATCTTTGGAAGTGATGCCTGCAACTGCTGTAATCGTCATGCTGCTAGGCCAAGGGATCGCAGCACAGCACACCCAGAGTCCTGATGCACAGGAGACGCACTGTCTCTGAACTTTCTGTTGTGTAAGATAATACATTTCCCTATCCTTTAAGCCAAATTGAATCTGATTTCCTGTTATTTCCAGCTAAAGTCATCTGACAAAAGAAAGCAAGCCCAAAAGCTAGGGATGAGAGAGAGAATATAAATGCAGACACATAGCAATAGTTGCTCATTTGTGTCCAACTCCTTTGTGACACCGTGGACTGTAGCCCGCCAAGTGCCTCTGTCCATGGGATTTCCAGGCAAGAGAACTGGAGTGGGTTGCCACGCCCTCCTCCAAGGGATCTTCCCTCCACAGGAATTGAACCCAGGTCCCCTGCATTGCAGGCAGATTCTTTACTGTCTGAGCCACCAGGGAAGCCTACAGATACATAGATTATTACCAAAAGATAAAAGAAGACACAGCGTATAGCTGCATATCAATAAACTGGATGGTTTCTAGAAAAGTAACATTTTTTCAAAACTGACTCCAGTGAGATAGAAAAGCCTTATCAAACCAGTAATGACAGGGGAATAAAAGTTTGTCAAAGATCTAGCCTAAAAAAGTATCAAGCCCATGCTGCTGCTGCTGCTGCTGCTGCTAAGTCGCTTCAGTCGTGTCCAACTCTGTGCGACCCCATAGACGGCAGCCTACGAGGCTCCTCCGTCCATGGGATTTTCCAGGCAAGAGTACTGCCATTGCCTTCTCCATATCAAGCCTATAGGATATGTTTAATATTGTTTATTTTTGGTTGAGCTGGATCTTCATTGCTGTGAAGCAATGAAGCAGGGGCTGCTCTCTAGTTGTGGTGCTCAGGCTTCTTACCGCAGCGGTTTCTCTATTGTGAAGCACAGGCTCTTGGTGAGTGTGCTTCAGCAGTTGTGGCCCACGGGCTTAGTTGTTCTGCAGCATGTGGGATCTCCCCAAACCAGGGATCAAACCAGTGTCCCTTGAATTGCAAGTCAGATTCTTATCTACTAGATCACCTGCGAAGTTTTCCCGCCCCTGCCAGGGGTATTATAGGAGAATTCTATGCCCCAACCAGTAACGCTGAAGAAGCTGAAGTTGAACAGTTCTATGAAGACCTACAAGACCTTTTAGAAGTAACACCCAAAAAAGATGTCCTTTTCATTATAGGGGACTGGAATGCAAAAGTAGGAAGTCAAGAAACACCTGGAGTAACAGGCAAATTTGGCCTTGGAACACGGAATGAAGCAGGGCAAAGACTAACAGAGTTTTGCCAAGAAAATGCATTGGTCATAACAAACACCCTCTTCCAACAACACAAGAGAAGACTCTATACATGGACATCACCAGATGGTCAACACCGAAATCAGATTGATTATATTCTTTGCAGCCAAAGAATAGATAGTCAGCAAAAAGAAGACCAGGAGCTGAATGTGGTTCAGATCATGAACTCCTTATTGCCAAATTCAGACTTAAAATGAAGAAAGTAGGGAAAACCACTAGACCATTCAGGTATGACCTACATCAAATCCCTTATGATTATACAGTGGAAGTGAGAAATAGATTTAAGGGCCTAGATCTGATAGATAGAGTGCTTGATGAACTATGGAATGAGGTTCGTGACATTGTACAGGAGACAGGGATCAAGACCATCCCCATGGAAAAGAAATGCAAAAAAGCAAAATGGCTGTCTGGGGAGGCCTTACAAATAGCTGTGAAAAGAAGAGAAGCGAAAAGCAAAGGAGAAAAGAAAAGATATAAACATCTGAATGCAGAGTTCCAAAGAATAGCAAGAAGAGACAAGAAAGCCTTCTTCAGTGATCAATGCAAAGAAATAGAGGAAAACAACAAAATGGGAAAGACTAGAGATCTTCTCAAGAAAATCAGAGATACCAAAGGAACATTTCATGCAAAAATGGGCTCGATAAAGGAGAGAAATGGTATGGACCTAACAGAAGCAGAAGGTATTAAGAAGAGATGGCAAGAATACACAGAAGAACTGTACAAAAAAGATATTCACGACCCAGATAATCACGATGGTGTGATCACTCACCTAGAGCCAAACATCCTGGAATGTGAAGTCAAGTGGGCCTTAGAAAGCATCACTACAAACAAAGCTAGTGGAGGTGATAGAATTCAAGTTGAGCTATTCCAAATCCTGAAAGATGATGCTGTGAAAGTGCTGCACTCAGTATGCCAGCAAATTTGGAAAACTCAGCAGTGGCCACAGGACTGGAAAAGGTCAGTTTTCATTCCAATCCCAAAGAAAGGCAATGCCAAAGAATGCTCAAACTACCGCACAATTGTACTCATCTCACTAGTAAAGTGATGCTCAAAATTCTCCAAGCTAGGCTTCAGCAATATGTGAACCATGAACTTCCAGATGTTCAAGCTGGTTTTAGAAAAGGCAGAGAACCAGAGATCAAATTGCCAACATCTGTTGGATCATGGAAAAAGCAAGAGAGTTCCAGAAAAACATCTATTTCTGCTTTATTGACTATGCCAAAGCCTTTGACTGTGTGGATCACAATCAACTGTGGAAAATTCTGAAAGAGATGGGAATACCAGACCAGATCTGCCTCTTGAGAAATCTGTATGCAGGTCAGGAAGCAACAGTTAGAACTGGACATGGAACAACAGACTGGTTCCAAATAGGGAAAAGAGTTCATCAAGGCTGTATATTGTCACCCTGTTTATTTAACTTATATGCAGAGTACATCATGAGAAACACTGGACTGGAAGAAACACAAGCTGGAATCAAGATTGTCGGGAGAAATATCAATAACCTCAGATATGCAAATGACACCACCCTTATGGCAGAAAGTGAAGAGGAACTCAAAAGCCTCTTGATGAAAGTGAAAGTGGAGAGTGCAAAAATTGGCTTAAAGCTCAACATTCAGAAAACGAAGATCATGGCATCTGGTCCCATCACTTCATGGGAAATAGATGGGGAAACAGTGGAAACAGTGTCAGACTTTCTTTTTCTGGGCTCCAAAATCACTGCAGATGGTGACTGCAGCCATGAAATTAAAAGATGGTTACTCCTTGGAAGGAAAGTTATGACCAACCTAGATAGCATATTCAAAAGTACAGACATTACTTTGCCAACAAAGGTTCTTCTAGTCAAGGCTATGGTCTTTCCTGTGATCATGTATGGATGTGAGAGCTGGACTGTGAAGAAGGCTGAGCGCTGAAGAACTGATGCTTTTGAACTGTGGTGTTGGAGAAGACTCTTGAGAGTCCCTTGGACTGCAAGGAGATCCAACCAGTGCATTCTGAAGGAGATCAGCCCTGGGATTTCTTTGGAAGGACTGATGCTAAAGCTGAAACTCCAGTACTTTGGCCACCTCATGAGAAGAGTTGACTCATTGGAAAAGACTCTGATGCCGGGAGGGATTGGGGGCAAGAGGAGAAGGGGACGACAGAGGATGAGATGGCTGGATGGCATCACTGACTCGATGGATGTGAGTCTGAGTGACCTCCGGGAGTTGGTGATGGACAGGGGGGCCTGGTGTGCTGTGATTCATGGGGTCGCAAAGAGTCAGACATGACTGAGCGACTGATCTGATCTGATCTGATCTGATATAAAAGGAAGTTGAAGGATACTAGAAACATGAAAAACAGGGCCGATTCAGGCACGTAGGAAGTTAGCCTAATCTGGGCAGTGCGACTGGGATGAATGAACTTCACTTGTTTGCAGGCACAGTGTCACTTTGCTCAAGATTTAAATTCCAGGGAAACAGCTCCTGATTGAGCCAGCTTGGGGTGCACGTTCTCCTCTGGAACTAGGGATGAGGTCAGCCCACCTACCTGCATGGAATGAGAGGGGGAATAGAGCTATTTAGTCAAAGGGAAGTCGGGCTCTGTTATCATTAACCGAATCAGGGAAAATCAATGCTGGGTAAGAAAATAGTCCATTATAATCGGATTGGAAAAGTTAAAAATACTCAGCATTGACAAAGGGGTCAGGAACTAGGTACCCTAGTATACTCTGGGAGGATACGTAGACTGCTTTTTTAAAGATGAGAGTATCCTTTGAGCCAATAATTCTACTTCTAGGAATTTATCCTGAAGAAATACTCACATATGTGGTCAAAAACATCATTCAAGAATGTTGTTCACCACAGTACTGCATATAACAATGAAAAATTGGTAATATTTAAGATATCAATTAAATGAAATATAGCACAGCATTTGTACTATGGAATACTATATAATCCTTAAAAAGAAAATACTTCCATGGAAGAGCTCCATAATATACTATTCATCAAAATAAACTGCATAAGTATATCCCATTTATGGTCTTAAAAAACTGTGTGCATACTCAGTTGCTTGGTTGTGTCTGACTCAAAAAACCTATAAATATGTATTAGGTGTCTATTAAAAAATCCAGAAATATACTCCAAAATTCAACAGTAGTTACCCACAGAAAAGAAAATAGGATTAGGGGGTGAGAACAAAATGGAACTCTCACTTTTCCTCTTTATATTTCAGTATTATTTGAGTTTTCATGCTCACAATGAGCATGAGTTTTGGCCTATGTGTATTTGTAAACAGGCAAAAATATAATGTGATTTAATTTTAAAAACCCATATGCTTATACACATTATAGACAGAAATGTGGATTGAAATTTTTTAAACATTAGCATTGATTGTTTCTATTTTGTGAATTTTTTTTGCTTACCTGTATTTTAATTTTATTTTAGAAATTAGCATATTAAAATAATTTACATATAAATAAAATAAATCGCTACTATATAATGTATAAATAAAGGGACATACATTGTTACTGTAAAAAGGGCATGAGTATGTGAACAAGAAAACAGCAACAGAGGAGCTATGAACAGCTAATACTCTTAAACGCTCTCATTCTAAAGGCACATGTTTTGCCATAAAGTAAGCCCTCAATAACCCAATAATTGCAATTACTATTTCTTATTGTAAAGCAATATGTGATTATGAAACCTCATGAAAACTACTCAACAAAGGAAGCTGCTAAATTCTGAATGCAAAAATGTTGCCCAATGTTCCTGTTAGAGTCCCAGGAAAATACAGCCTCTCTAAGGACATCTCCTGAGGAAGCTGTCAGTCCTGTTTCTAACCTCCCGGAACCTTCTCTGAGAAGTTCACATCCTTCTGATAACTCTTATAGGGGAAGAGCAGAGGATAAAGAGTCAGTAAATCTCCGTTCAGGACTCATCTGAAGTTTGGCTTCCTGAGAACTGGTGTTTATTTGCCATGGGAGGAAGAGAAAGAAGACATGGAAACAAGAACACAAATTCATTGGAAGAAGGGTATATGGTTTTAAGATGAGGGATACTTGTCCTATACTCCAAACATTTTCTTGCCCCCACCTCCTGCCCATTGCCACCTTCCCAAGATTCTTACCACTGAAAAGAAACAGACCCCAGATCAGTCTATATTCTAATTGGCTCAGTGATTAAAAGATAAGGGGACTGTTGTTTGTGTAGTATTTTATTATAAAAGTAATATATGGTCTGTACAGAAGAATTAACAAAGCAAATGAAAAGCACCAATAATTCCATCCCCAGAAACAATCACTTTTAATATATTGGCATATGTTAGTCTATTTCAGCATTTCTGAAATCATCCATGGTTATCTGATTTTTCTCATATAACCTATAACGTATTTCTGTGTTGCTGCAATTTCTTAATAAAAGTAATTTACACTGGCTGTGTGAATGTATAATAGAAGAGTCCTAATGATGAGACTTGCTGAGGCAAGGAAGAAATCAGCGGTCAGTTATCTGAGGCTATTATCACCTGTGCATGTCAGAACAGGGAGCTTCAGGATTCAGAGGAGCGAACTCTGGAAAAGTCATTCTCCTTCTTTAGAACGGCAGTATCCTCTTCTCCTACCCAAGAGGAGTTCAGGCCAGAAGACACCAGATCCTGGTGAATCTGGTGAATCCACACTCGGATTCACTGCCCCAAGTCCCAGGCAAGACAATGAAAACTAAAGGCGTTTCTGGTAATCGGACTCTGATTCTTCCTCTGCAACATCCGGGTGCGAGAGGAGTGAATAGGTGACTGTGTTCTCAGCCTGGAGAAAATAGAAGGGAGCAGTGAGGATCCGCGGAGAGACCGCAGGAATGAGGCCGCAGCAGAGGCAGCAGGGTGGAGGAGGGGGAGAAGGAAGAGCAGGCGGCGGAGGGCTCACCTCAGTTCTGGCAGCATCATTTCCAGCATCAGTGAGACCGGCTGTGGGCAAAGAGAGCAGAGGTGAGCAGGCGCGCACGGCTATAGCCTGGGGCCGCCCCACACTGAGGCGGGGCCCAAACCAGGCTTGAGGCGAGGACTACTGACTCCCAACTCAGCCCTGCGGGCCGAAAGCTTCGTTCCCAGCCCACCCTCAGTATCCCAGACATGGCGCCCTCACCAGCTACGTTAGCAAAGGGAGACAGTCATCTGTACTACACTCTTTTCACTATTTTCTTCGAAGCTACCAGGCAGTTTTTGCGATTGGAGATACTGGGTAAGAGGTGTGTGTGCGGTGGGGTGGGGACCTTTCCAGGTTAGCCAGATGTATTGGGTGGCCAAAAAGTTCGTTCAGATTCTTCTGGAGGCGGCTACAGAAAAACCTGAACGACCTTTTTGGCCAGCCCAATAGTATGTCTTTGTTGGAGCTCTGGAGAATCTCATACTCCCTCACGTCAAAAAGAAAGAAAGCGTGAGAGTGAGCAAGAGAGGCTGAAGAGATGGAAAGAAGGAAGCAAGCAAGCCAGCCAGCACTCTCCTTGGTGAAGATCTAAAACACATCCAAATTTCCTCATGTTTTTGCCAACAAACTCACTTTGCCAGCGCGGAAAGCAGCTCAGTATCTGCAAAGCAGCATTCCTCAGGAAGTGGGGAAGGGGTCTGAGACAATGCATGTAGTGTCTTCATTCATCTCCAGGACACAAGGAATCCCTGTATGCCATGCTCCAACTTCTGGAACAAACCACGTCCTGAATCCTCCTTCTAATGTATCCCTCTACAATCCCAGCAACCTAGATGAGCCTTTGGGGAAACCATCAGCCCCAGTGCCTTCCTGTGAAATAAACACCTTGTGAAATATAGTTATGCCAGTGGTAGAACCAAACATCAAAATGGCTAACCCACTTGTGTTCGGACATTTTTTCCTACGTCAATTTGACCCCAGTGCAGACTCAGGTCCATATCCCCACTTGGCCTGGCCAAGGGACCTAGGGGTCTTGCTCAAAGTGCCGCTGGACAGCTGGGCCATTTTGCTCAAGCTCTCAAATCTGTTGGCTCTGCTCTGAGTCATACTCCAGCCATCAGAGGTGGGGTCCTCAAGGGCTTCTTTTTCCTGTCCGTTTCTGCGGTCTAGGAGCCCCCAGAGAAAGCTCCAGGTCCCTCCGAGCTCTGGCTTTAACTACAGGCAGGAAATCGCCTGGAATACTCCTGCTCCTTTAACATATTCCCACTTGGGCCAGGGTTGATGGGCACTGACTCTCAGAATGTCAGACAGGGAAGGCTTCGAGGTCCTCCAGGCCAATGCACTCATTTCCTCAGTGAGGTGATTAAACCCCAAGAGAGGAAACGACACTCAAGATTCCATTTTATGATAGCGACCAGGCTAGTGCCAAGCCCACATTTAACAAACCTACAGGAGTGGGCATTAGATCCAGGCTTTGTCGACAGAGGAAAGCCCTCTAATGTAGCTAGTACACAGAACTTTCTCAGCCTAAAATCTTCTCTTCATGTTCCACTCAGAGTAGAGCCCTTACCCCATCGCTCACCCCATCTACTCTTACCCATTGCTCCACAGACACAGACTGCAGCAAATCTAGACTTTATTCCCTTGGCCTCTTTCCCCTTTCCTCTAGAGTTTTCTCTCTTTAATTCTATTTGCCTTAGTCTTACAACATCTAACCCCCAGCTCTTCCAAAGCTCCACAGAAAGACCTAAATATCTCTGATGTTCGGCTCTGGAAATACCCCTAGCAGTTCTAGCCCCAGAAACTCAGACAAGGCCATTGTCTCTCTATCTAGGATAGGTATTCATCTTCTCCTCATTTCCAGTGAGGTCCTCTTCAGGCCTAGGAGTTAGTCTCAGAACTGACCAAGAGATTTGAGCCCCTGCCCTCCTCCCACTGCCCCCTCCCTCTCCTGTGCTCACAAGCCGCTTCTTGATGCACACGGCAAGCCGCTTCTTGATGCACACGGCAAGCCACTTCTTGATGCACATGGCAAGCTGCTTCTTGATGCACAGGGCAGGGTGTCACTGAGCCCGCAGAGGGGAGCTGCACTCACCTGGTTCCTCAGGGAGGGTCCCTCCCATTTCCCTGCGCTCAGGGGTTCCTGGGAGAGCTAGGAGGGGCACATGGAGGTTAGTAGGATTACGGGGTAGAACCTAAGTCTTCAGGACCATGGACCAGAGGCAAGACTGGGTTAGAACCAATACACACCCTTCTCCCACAGACACGCCTCTCCTCCCCTCTCCCCAGAGACTACCTTTGCCTGTAAAAGAGCTGGTCTAGAGAGGTAGAAATTGGCTAGGTTAATAGTAGGGACTCATGGGACTGTCAGAAAGGCCATTCCATCTCACCTTTCTCAAGCTTGCTCTGCCTTTTAAAAGCATCTCTTTCTCCCTCTCAGTTTTTCTCACTGAGTCTCTACATTTACTTATCATCGGTAACTGAGGTCTTGGCTATGAACCAATTGCAAAGTGCTTTGTGAGGTATAAGTAGTATTTTCTCTCTTTGTCAGTGGCTCTGAGTCTTTTTTTTCCCTTTTACTTTCTCTATGTCTGGATAACTTTGGCACTTGCTCTCACCAGTAAGCTAGCTTTACAGTGTTAAGAATTGTGATGATCTGCTTACTAGATTTCTATAGCACCTTCCCTTCTCTCTCAGCAATTTTACATTAATATTAATACTATGGGGGGAAGGAGCCTGCTTTCCAAGAGCTGAAGTTCTTCAGCTGATCAGTGAAGAGATCTTTATTAATCATCTTACTGTGTGGCAAGCACTGTGCTAGGTGCTGACGGGAAGGGGAAGGAAGCATAAAACAAAGAGACATGCTTACTGCCCTCCCGTGCCCTTTAGAATACAGATTAGTTCTTTAAAGGTAGCCTATGTCAATTCCATGAACTTTCTGCCCTGCTTCGCCTTCTTTTTTACTACTTCACCATTTATGGCTTCGATGGCGTCAAATTGCTCCCAGCACCCTCCTTACTCTTCCCCGAGCCCCATCCCAGCCACGGTGTTTCTCATTTCCATGTCTCGGCCCCCACGCCTGGGATGCTCATCTACGCTCTTGGCCTGGTTAACTGATAGCCTCAAACATCACCTCCTCCATAATGTTAACAGCCCATAATATATGGTGCTAGCTGTGTGCTGGGCACTGTTGTAAGAGTTG
This sequence comes from Tragelaphus eurycerus, assembly GCA_935064755.1. Lineage (NCBI taxonomy): Eukaryota > Metazoa > Chordata > Mammalia > Artiodactyla > Bovidae > Tragelaphus > Tragelaphus eurycerus. The sequence goes on along the minus strand of CAKXYN010000095.1, from coordinate 196,244 downwards.
CAGGCTCATTCATTCTCATAACTTTACGAGGTAGGGTCTGTGTGTGTCCTCATTTTTCAGATGAAGAAACTGAGGCACATAGAATTTGAAAATGATGAGGAAAAACAACTGTTTTCCTGAAAAAACCAACTTTGTTTCCCTGAGTTGCCACCTAAGAATTTTACAGTATGATCACCCTGCTTACTCCCAGAGTCTGGACATTTAAGATAAGGACTTGAGTTTAGGATTCCCGCTGTTAAGTTCTCACTTTGATTTTCCTGGGGCATCTTTCAAAGCAACCACTTAGATGTTAAGCCCACAAATATGTTGATGTCCTCCACCTCAACCACTTCATAAATAATATTGGCTTTTGACACTGTCCTCTCTGCTCACCCATGACCTGGGGCAAAGGGCTGCCACCCCTTTTCATTTCTGGGATCTCTGAGTGGCAAATCTTGTGACTCTACTTCCTTTATGAGAATGTATTGAAACTGTATTTTCAATGAAAACGACCCAGGGCTTTCACTTCCCCAGTCTAGGAGTTCAGATGCTGAAGGAGCCGCCAGCCCCGTGTGGGTGGCTCGTGCCTCCTTGTTCAGCTGATCGTGATGTGCACATTCTTAACACACCAGCTCCATCTTCTCAACACACAGAGAATAACTCACCCCCGCGTTACTCAGCGGGTGAGCGGAGGCGCTTAGATTTGAACTGAGGCAGTCTGACCCCACCAGTTGAGCTTCAATCACCATGCAACACTACCTCCCTATGAAGTTTTCTCTAACTGGCCCAGCCCGTGCTGGGTCATTCAGGCTCTTCTATCCCTGTTGTAACCTATGCATCCTCTAATACTGGTCTTATCCCCTCCAGTTACTACCTGTACTATTGTACTATTTGTACTTCTATTTGTACTCCAGATCAGATCAGATCAGTCACTCAGTCGTGTCTGACTCTTTGCGACCCCATGAACTGCAGCACACCAGGCCTCCCTGTCCATCACCAACTCCCGGAGGTCACTCAGACTCACATCCATCGAGTCAGTGATGCCATCCAGCCATCTCATCCTCTGTCGTCCCCTTCTCCTCTTGCCCCCAATCCCTCCCAGCATCAGAGTCTTCTCCAATGAGTTAACTCTTCGCATGAGGTGTTCTCCAAAATATTATGGACTCTCTAAGGGCAGAGGCTGAACTTTTCTTTAACTTGGCATCATCCAGAGTCTATCACAGTGCTTGACACATAAGCCAATTTGTTCAAGCCTGTTAAATGAATGAATGAATAAATAAAATATGGGACTATATCTGAATGCTAAGGATTCTCTAGCCCAGAGATAAGGGTTCTAGCCGTGTTTGGGGTTAGGGCCTTGGCTAAAAAGGGACTGATAACAAGAGGGACCAAGAGGAACCACAAACCTGAGATTGGCTTTCTCCTGAGGCGGAACCAGGCTATTATGGCGGCAACAATAGCCACTGAAGCAAAACAGGTGCCTATAGCCGCAGCTGTTGTCGATGAGGGGCCGCTCGAGCCGGACTCTGGGGAAGACAGACCTCAGGACCCTCCTTGTGCCACTTTACCCTCCCTGCCCTCCTCCAATGCAACACTCGCTTCCTCCCCCAACCTCACCTGCACAGGAGTTCCGTGAGTGGGCTTGTGCCTCCCCCAAACCCTTTTGATTTCTCTGCTAATCATATGAAGGCATGCTGTTGAGTGTATAAGGCCGAGAGAAGGGTTCCTCTTAGCCCGTGGGGATAGCAGGGAGCATGAACCTGAAGCCTCCAACACTGGACCCCTAAACTGTTAAGAACATGTGATACCTTTGAGAGTGGATGGACATATCATGAAACATGAGAAAAAATTAGGAAAACTTCAGTTCTTAGGAATGTCCAGGAGCTTTGGGAACTTCTACACCAACAAGAAAGCTCTGCTTCACTGCTGTGCTTGGTAGATGGGCTTATATTTCAAAGTGGAATAAGAGCCTCAACACCTGTCACTTGAGAGCTGACGGTTCCAAGCTCTGGACAGCATTTATTAAGTTGCCATACCCCTGCCCTTGGCCCCAGAGCCGAGGTTTGCTACTATGGCATTCCTCAAATCTCCATTTGAGACCATGTGACTTTATTCCTAACTATCCATCTCCTCTTCTCCTATCCTTTCATCTTGAGAGAGTCCCCACCTTGGACAGTGATGTTCACTGGCTGTGACGAGTGTGCCGTCTTTCCGAGAAACGCTGTGCAGTGGTACTGGCCACTGTGACTGAGGTTGGCACGTGGGATAGAGAAGTTGGTGCGCAGATAGGAATATATCTTGGATTTCCCATCCTGGTAGAACGTGATCTTATTCAGAGGCTGGTTTCTCCAGCTGTGGCACCTCAGCATGATGGGCTCCCCTTTCTGGAACACGAGGCTGGGGGTCTGGAGCAGCAGCCAGTCTGAAAGACACAAAGGGACCTCAGGACCCAGAAGGTCTTGGCTCAGATCTGAGACCCAGACCATCCCTCCGGGGGCCAGTATGTGTGGGGAGTTTAAATGTGGAATCACAGATGCCTGGTCTCTAATTCTGGCTCCTTCGTGTGTGCACCCTGTGATCCTGGGTAAATAATAAATTCTTCTCGGCCTCAGTTTCTTCGTATGTGGAACTAGTCACAATAGTACCATTAGCTGTACTGTCTACAGTAGTTGCTAGCACACAGTAGGTGTTCAGATATGCTTGTCTTCTCGTTCCCATCCTGGGAGACGCAGCTGCAGCCCTGTCTGGCCCAAGAGGCCTCTGCAGGAGGATACAGGGGACCCGGAGTGCAGTCCTTTCCCCGAGGAAGGAGGGAGGTGGGGGAGAAGCCAGTCTGAGAGAGGAGACAGCATGTGAAGGGGACAAGTAGAGGAGACCTGTGTCCCTGGGGAAAGTCATGGGCATCCAACAAATATTGGTTTACTTGGTGCATGTTAGTAAACGAACATGGAATTTCACTTCAGCGGCGACTTTGTCTCAAGCCAGCAGTGACATGGGTGGGCCATTCATTAGCCGGCTGTGTACTTTCCCCCAGTCATTTTAATCCTTTTGCTGAGGAAATATTTTTAACTTCTTTATAGTTTAAGGAATAGAGGCTTAGGTAGGTACTTATAATCCTGACCTCAGCCCATGCCCTCTGTTTTCCTGAAGCTGTAGGACACAGCAGAGTTGGAATTGGAAAGAAAGGGTAGGAAACAGCAGATACCTTGGAAGGGAGAAGGGGAATGGAAAAAAAAAAAAAAAGCCACACGTGTGCCAGTCAAGCACACTTAGTCCCTTCAGCAGATCAGAATGATGCCAACCAAACCTCTACATTGGTTGGTGAGCCTGCCACATATGTGGAAGGTAACGTTCACAGCAGAGGGAGCGAGTGACAGGGAAGAGAAACCCACGGGCCACAGCTACAGGGGGACAGTGCAGAGAGAAGGTGGGGCACCTGGCCTTTGCACTGTGTCACACAGGCTGGAAAACCCCGCGCCTAACACTGGGGGCAGTCTGTGTTCCACCCACTTCCTCCCCCACCACGCTGTGTAGCCCTCCTCATGAGGAGTTCAGACCCTGGCTAGACGTTCCACTCCAGGATTAGGTGAGCAGTCCTCGGTCTCTAGTCTGCTTCTTTTGTACAGGTTGGATTAAGCTAGACGGGAATGCTGAGAACTGTAGACTTTTTAAATGAAGTAGAACTCAGAGAAAATGTCAAAGCTGTTTCCATGTAGCACCTGCAACCAATTACTTCTCCTCCCTGTCTGGGGAATCCCCTCTACAGAAGGTGTACAGCCTTAGAACAGCACTTTCTTCTCAGCAAAGGCTCCGCTGGTGCCAGATTTTAACCTGTACAGTGGAAGCCTCAGCCTTAGGGTGGTTTGTCCAAGAGGGCCATCTGAGGTCTCCTTGAGGACAATTCCTTGGTGCAGATCATGAGGGCAGGGCCCAGTTTCATATTCATGGCACTCATGAGGTGTTCTTTAAGTAATAAAAGGGCATTTCCATCAAACTCCTGGGAACAAAACTCCTCTGCAATCTCCTGGAAGCCTTGTAGAGAAGCAATAAACCTATATACCTCTACACTCCAAAGGCTAAGATTACTAGATAGGAACACAGGATCGATGCCATGAATCCTGGCTTAGGCAGAGCCAAATGGAAGTTTCCTGGGCCTCATTCCCCATGCCCAGCTCTCACTGATAAAAGCCCAAGGATGTTGGAGAGAGTGCTTTCATCATAACTGAAATCTCTGAACCCCAGCTAGAGTGCTCCTGACCCCTGCCACACTTGCCCCGGATGATAGCATGGATGGTGTCAGAGGAGCAGCAGGGTCCACACTGGTGACCACAACATGGTGAGCCTCCCGAAACTCTTTCATTTTTTCCCTCTTCAGCCAGAACTGGCAGCTACAGCTCACACAGTACCTCTTAGTGCAACTCAGGAAGCAGAAAATTCTTAGAGCTGTAGAACTGTTCTGCAGGAGTATACTTCCCACAGTGCTGAACTTTGGGAGATTTGCCTTCTTTACTGCTGAGTAGACGGGTTGTCCCCGTCACTGGGGCCACCTGACTGATTCTTATTCAGCCCTGTCGGGAGGCCAGTCTACAGTGGCTTATCAAACTCTTTCAGTAATGGAGAACACTGGGAATGCTTCTGCTCAGTCCTGGGTACCAAAGCCCTCAGTTATGTGGGTGAGCATCTGGGGCTTCACAGTGCTTTACCGAGGTTTGAGTCTCCATTTGTCTGGATACCATGGCTAATGTACAAGGTGGTGCTGATGGGCAGGGGCCTCGGCTGCCAATTCATCACTTGGTGAATTACCATTCCCATTGGTCACTAGTTCAGCTTCTTCTCCAAGACTGCTCTCTTCATCTATGGTCTTGTGCTCTCTGCTGCCTGAGAACCCTTGGCAGGAGCATTGAACGCAGTGTGGAGACATCATCTCCCTGCTCCTTGCATTGGACAGCCAATGTCTGGGCTTGTCCAGTCAGTGCACAGACTGCATGAGGAGAACAACAGGGACCTGTGTGGTGGTGGCTGATGCGCAGTGAGGCTCGTGGGTACTGCTGCTGCTGGACCAACTGTAGGTGCGTAGCTGGGTGGGGGCGTACTGGGACTGACGGTGCTGGAGCTGCAGCCAGTGGTCGAGAACAATCTGCAGTCGGATAACCACTTGTTTCTTCAAGAGCTGGATCCGTTGCTGTTGCTAAATCAGTGAACGGGGCTTGACGGGCGTGACTAAGCTCATCAGGGTCTGGGTGGGAGCAGGCGTGGCTGTCCGTGTCAGGCTTATGCCCTGCTGACCACTCCCATTTGCTTCTGCCTTCTTGGCCACTGCACTTTATGCCTCTGGCTAACACCCCGGGTCAGTCACTGCCTGGACGTAGGCAAGGGCTCCACCTCTCCTGTGCCTTTCCTTGGGCAGCTCCTACCACCACCTATTCCTCATGAGGGTAACTCACCCAAAGGCCTAGGTGTGTGGCCACTTCTTCCTGGACCCATGAGCCTATGTCCACTGCCTCCACCAGCTGGACTAAGGTTAGCAAACGGACCTGAAGTCCTAGAGGGAGTCTGAGCCACAGCTAGGGCCTGGCAAAAGGCCTGGAGTAGGCCAGAAAAGAGGTATTAAAAAGCAAAAACATCACGTTGCCAACAAAGATCCATACAGTCAAAGCAATAGATTTTCCAGTAGTCATGTACGGATGTTAGAGTCAGACCATACAGAAGGCAGAGCACTGAAGAATAGATGCTTTCAAACTGCGGTGCTGGAGAAGACTTTTGAGGGTCCCTTAGACAGCAAGGAGATCAAACCAGTCAATCCTAAAGGAAATCAATTCATCGGAAGGACTGATACTGAAGCTCCAATACTTTGGCCGCCTGATGAGAAGAGCCGACGCATTGGAAAAGACTCCAATGCTGGGAAAGATTGAAGGCAAGAAAAGGGGATGACAGAAAATAAAATGGTTGGATAAGATCACTGACTCAGTGGACATGAGTATGAGAAACTCCAGGAGATAGTAGAGGACAGGGAAGCCTGGCGTGCTGCAGTCCATGGAGTCACAAAGAGTTGAACATGATCTAGTGATTGAACAGGAACAAAATGGGGAATAGCATTCTGGGTGGAGCCTTGGGCTGAGACCTGTTGTTCCTCATTGCCAAGTTCTGTACTCAACTGTATCTGCATGAACTCCAGGAGCCTGAGCAGATGGTACCTCCTGCTGGACTACAGCCACTAACAAGCATCAGGATGAGTTGAAAACTAGAGGCACATTCTGGGCCAGGGTCTGCTTTACCTAGGATTGGTTTCCCAGCTGCAGTCTTGGATACATCTAGGCCTGGGATAGGTTGAGGGAGAAGGCTGTTGTGATCCCCAGTAGCAAAGATTGGGTCAAAGCTGTAACTCCGGAAGAGTTCACTCTGGGATTGGCTGCTGAAAGGGGAGGCTAATGCTGTGGTCTGACTGACTGGGGCCTGGGTGGTGCTCAGCTGCTGTGTCTTGCTGGCATTTGGGGTGCTTATCTGCTGCCTGGCAGCAATTGTGGCCAGCTGGACCACAGCCAGGCCATGCAGCTGGGGCTGCTGAGCTGCTGCTGGCACAAATTGGTATAAATACTGAGGCCCACGGAGCTGCCCCAGCAGTGTCTACAGAGCCTGCCCTGCCTCTTGTTTATAGAGTGCCTTTGCCTTGGACTGAGAGTGCCTTGCCTTCTGTTGGCACTAGTCTCCATGGTAGTGGTCCAGGGTCACCCGGGCTGGTATTGTGCTCAAGGACGTAATATATAGCTCTGCACCTAGGTCCCCCAGGGTGGTGCCCACCTCATGTGCCAGTCATTCCATCATCAGTCACAGTGGCGGGGGTGTCTCCCATAGTCCTGAGGAGAGGAAGCCCCTCAGCTCCACCCCTTCCTGGAGGGCCAGGGCACTGAGGTCAGGGCCCTGCCAGGCCACTAAGGCTTCCCGCCATGGCTGTCTTTTCCTGCTAAGCCCAGAGGGTAAAGATGGCAGGACTGGGACTGGAGCCCACTGGGCCTATTAGATACTTATGAGGAAAATGTGGGTATTCAGGGAGGGAAGGGGACTAAATGAACAATGACAATATTTATCATAATCACATTGCAGCTTTTTTTTTTTAATGGAGAAACTATTTCTTGCCAAGAGCTTTGGAAAATCATTGATCTGTTCAACAAACATTTATTAAGCCCTGCCCTGTACTGGAAATATAAGGAGATGAAGACACGAGTTTCACCTCAGTTGCACAGAGAGTGGACAGGGATTAGGGAAATGCTGATTCTCACCAGGACCTCGTGTGGGAGGCAGTGGTATCTCCACTAGCAGATGAGGAAACTGAGGCTCAAAGGTGAATGAAATCATTATGTTTAGATGGCTAGTAATTCCTTGTGCATTTGACTCTGCCATGAAAATGGGAAGATTTCTATGAATTAGAGGTTTTCTTCAGCTTCTCTCACACCCAGATGCCTGTTGGTGGCCTGGTCACCTTCTTGCTCAATCGGCACCAAGACAAAGGAGCCCAACATATTCTGAGAAATCTCAGGAACTTCCACCTCTCCACTCATACTAAGCCAAGGAGGTGGGTTGAAAAGGGAAATGAGTGGACCGAAACCACTTCAAACAACTCACAGCCATGCTTTCCAGTAAGTAGGCAACTGCCCTTTCCTAAAAACCTCTGCCATGGAAGCAGATTTCATCTCCCCTTGTTCTCCCAGACTCTCCAGGGCCTTCCTCCACTGACCAGAAATGACATCCAGATGCACAGGGTCGCTGAGGCTGGTCTGCTCCCTCTGGCACCTGTAGGATCCACTGTCATTGCTGCCGGCCCTAAAGCTGTAGCTGGGCTGCTTCTGGGTGAGGATGGAGCTCCCGTTATGGAACCACGTGGTGAGGTTGCCTGCATAGAAGCTGGTCCCCTGGCACATCAGCGTCACGTGATCCTCCCTGAGCACATTGATCCACGCAGGCTGGATGCTCACCACAGCTTTTGGGAGATCTGCTGAGGGGCAGAGAGAGGAGGCAGCATGAGGAAAAGGGACCCCAAGGGCCTAAGCAGATCCCAAATCTCAGATGATGGAAAACTGTGGCCATGCTGCGGAGATCAAGAGAAGAACCCAACCCAGAACAGGTCTGCACCTGAAGGCAATTCCTCCAACTCATGTAGCCACACAGGGGCCCCCAGGAACCCAGATTCTCTCAGGGAGGAGAGGATGAGGGGTAGGGAAATGGGAGAGCGGGCAAGCAAACAGTCGAGAAACACAAGTACACCTCACCCAAGGAGCTCCGCCCAGTTCCTTCCCTCTGTCTCTATTTCTCTTTCTCGAACTCACACGCACAGACACACACACACACAAACACTACACATACATCCTTTGGGGAATCACTTCCCCCACCCTCATAAACTGAGGCATTTGGACACTAGTGGATAAACTGTCTTCCCAACTGGATGAAGACAAGTGGGGCCACCTGGTGGAGGTGCCAGGCTGAGAGTCAGAGGTCACATTTCTCTTCTGACCTGTTTCATTCCTTATGCTTTAGAATAGACCTGTCCTGACACCAAAGCACAGATGAATCTCTATGGCCTCAGGAGAATAAGAAAGAGTGAGAAAGGCCAGAAGACCAGTCTAGGAGCCCTGGATTCAGTGACCCAGGAGAGCCCCACCCCCTACCAGTCCTGGGTGGTGGAGAGGTTAGTGGTGCTGAGAAAGCAGTGCCCAGCAGTGTTCACCCCACCCAGCTACAGCCAGTAATACGGCCTCCTAGTTCTCTCCAGGGTAACAGGCCCTGAGGGCTTCAGATACATGCAAAGTAGATGATTTATCAACCCATGGGGATAACCTAAGCAGATCATGTGATTTTGCATGGTCTGGGCTCGTGGTTTAGTTTGGAGAGAAGAAGGCAATTGAGACAGAGGACAGTTATTTTCCGTGACAGAATCTGTGAGGTCTCTTCATAACAGAAGCAGGAGGGCTGAGACATCTGTGTCCCTTGGCTGCCCACCCCTGGCTTCAGTGGAAGGGAAGCAGGAAGGAGAAGGGGGTGCAGGGCTTCTTGTGGGCACAATTCCGCTTTCCTGGCTCTACCTCAGTCCTGGGTTGCTGGTGCCTCCAGAGTTCCTCCAGACAGGGTGCAAGGAGCAGAGAAAGCAGGTGGCTGGGGGACAGAGGGGATGTGGTGGAGCACTTACCAGGTTTCCCAGGAACAGGAGCTGCAAGAGAGAAAGCAAAGATCAGCCTGGTGTTTGGATATGATGATTCATCATTACAAATAATCATCAGTCCCAGGTCAGATTCCCTTCACCTGCATAGATTTCCCTCTCTGTGTTATTCCCTTTCTCTTCTGCATCACCCATTTCTCCTTCTCATCTGGGTTTTTCCTACCAACATAAATATGCTCCAGGATGTTTCATTAAAAGGATAAAAATCTCACTTGACCCTGCATAAAATTCCAAAAGTATTTCCCTGCTCCCTTTCCCAGCCTGATTTCTCAATTCTTTTTCTACATAGGCTATCCTCATTTCTTCTCTTTCCAATCACTGTTCTTTCCAATCACTGATCCTCACTATTCCACTAAAACTTTTCTTGTCAAAATCACCAATGACCTCAATGACAAATTAAATGGACATATTCTATTCCTCTCCCAGATTCCCCCCATATAAGGGTATCTCTTTATCATCTACCCAGGCATTCATGCCAGAAAACTGCAAATCTTCTTTTATTCCTCTCTCTCCCAAATCATCTACCTTTGCACCAGTGAATTCTTGTTCATCCTGCTTCCAGTTAGTCCTTAAGCGCATCAACTTTAGTCCATGTCCAAACTACTTTAGGCTACCATCAGCCTTCTTCCATCTCCTAACTTAGCTTTTCCCTTCCTCTGTTCCCCCTGCAATTCATTCCCCACAGAGAAGCTAGAATCATTTTTAAAATAACAAATCAGATATCACGCCCCTGCTTACAAGCTTTCTAGGTTCCTCCTTTGCTCTTAAAGTAAAATGTAAATATTTACAAGGCCACACCTGATACAGTCCTTGCTCACCTCTCCAGCCTCATCTCAAGCTCCACTTGCCCTATTCACTGAATTCCAATAATACCAGCCCTCTTTAAATTCTTCAAACTTGGGGCTTTTCTGTATGCTGAACTCTGAACCCACTTCCTTTGTATCTTCAAATGGCTTAATTCTTATCTTGCTTCAGGTCCTAGCCTAAAAGTCACTTCCTCAGAAAATTCTTTCCATATCATCCTGTTAACACAGGCTATTCTCTCATCTCCCCCACAACAACTGTTCTTATCAGAGTATCCTGTTTACAGCTTCATAGCCACTTCCCAATTTATGCATTTGTGCTTTTTTATTTATTGTTGTATCCCTCAGTAGAATGTAAGCTCAAAGAGGGCAAAAGCCATGTTAATCTTATTTACCAATACTCTGAAAATCATCCATTGAGTGTTACCTGGGTGAGAGATAAGAGAGCCCAAAGTTGTGATGACAGGAGAAAGTGAAGATGGGGACATAGGCATGAGGGAAATGTAACAGGTAGCAAGAGAGTGGCACTTGATGAGGTATGGGGGTTTGTAAATGGGTGACCAGGAAAATAGTTAATTGTGCTCACACAAATATAAATGTTAGGAGGAGAAGAATATTTGTGAGGGGAAAATTATAGTTGGAGTTTGAATGTGTTTTGTTTCTGAGCTGACAAATCAGTTTGCAGGTTTCCAACCAAGAAAATGGAAATATAAAATTATATCTGACACAGACAAGAAAGACAGGTTTGAAAATTATTGACATAGAAGTTAGCTAAAAACCAGAGTGTGCAGAAGTGACAGATGACAGTACAGGAAATGGGTAAAGAAGGAGGACCAAGAGGAGGAGGAGAAACAAGTAAGAGATGAGAAAAGTAGAGAGAAGTCATCTTCCACTCATTCATTAAACAAATATTCAGTTCAGTTCAGTTCAGTCACTCATGTGAATATTAAATATGTTCATGCTCTGTATCGTCACTGTAAGGGAGACAGAAGGCTGTCTCTCTCCTTCCCTGATAAATCCCCAGAGTCTGCACATAGTATTTATTTAATGTGTAAACAAGGCAGTCTGTGGACTCTTTGGAAAGCAGAGTCCTTGGACACATTGCCTGGCTCTAGAGGAGCATCTACCTGTAAGGGTAGGGTTGAAGCTTCATTAGGTCGGCAGTGGAGCAGCGCTGAAGGCATTTATGGACTACAGTGTCTCTCCCACGGCCAGAGCTGAAGAAGGCATGGCCTCCGTGTGCAGCGTGGATCCAGAGAAGAGGAGACAGGAGCAGTCAAGACTAGACCAGAATGTGTCTAGTCATTTATATTTGTGTGAGCACAATTAACTATTTTCCTGGTCACCCATTCACAAACCCCCATACCTCATCAAGTGCCACTCTCTTGCTGCCTGTTAATAATAAAATGAGCTACAGAGCAATGAAGACCTAAGTCCTTGGTGACACCAAAGAGGCAAGTGGACAAAAATGCTGGAAGTCTCTCCCAGGAATCTTGCCTAGGGCTCGCACTGATATCGCCACGGCAGGGGCAGGAAGTGTGCACCCCTGCAGGCCTGAGCTCCTCCATGTGAAAAAGGGAGGACGTTCTGTGTGCTCCTTTTCCATGCTATTCTACTTCATTCCATCTCACCTTGCTCGTGGGGGAATACTCTGTCTTCCTCATCTCCACCCCCTGTCCCAGAATCATCCAGCACCAAGGGCCAGGGCTCCCAGCACTGACCAGACCTTACTGCCCTTCATAGTATGTAACTTGGAAAATGGCTGGCTGCATGTCTTCCTCTGGGACCATCCTGAAGTGGATTTGATGGTCATACTCCAGAAACTGAGTTTGGGAGGACATTTCTGGTGATAAGGCTCCTCTACTTGGCCTTCCCTGGACTCTCCCACCAGCATTATAAGCATATGGTCCCTAGTCCAGTGCTCAATCACAGCCCAAGATCCTCCCCATCTCTTTCATCAGTGATAGGACACCTCTCCCTGTCTGTACAGTGCAAACAGACATGCATGATGTCTCTGGTCTCACAAGTGATGATTCTAGAGTTGCCTGGCTTATGCATTCTCTGCTTCCCATTCCCTGCATAACCGAGACCCTCCTGTGCTTTTTCCCATGTGGATCTCCTTTCGCATAAAGAGAACAGGTTTCTGCTGTCTGAAGTGGTCTCAGGGGCACAGAGAACAGCCACTGCCCCCACTACAATGTGCTTTATTGTTTCCCCACATCTCCATGGTATCACTGACTCAATAGACATGAGTTTGAACAAACTCCAGGAGATGGTAAGGGTCAGGAAAGCCTGGCATGCTGCAGTCCATGGGGTCACAAAGAGTCAGACATGACTTAGCAACTGAACAGCAACATCATCTCCTATTTGCCTAAGACATCATCAGCCCTCTGGCCTAAGATTTGGTCCCAGTGAAACATACATTTCTAAGGAAGATAAACACCTTGGCCATCATTAGTCCTTCAGGTCTAGCCCACTGGACTTTCCTTAGAGCTGGTTCTGCATGGGAGGTGGTAGATTACCAGGGACCTTGGTGCCTGGTGACTTTGGGCAAAACACATTAAAAAAAAATCCGACTTTTGCCAATTTCACAATTTCCCAAGGCCAGCAAGGTTGTCAGACTGTGATTTTCATCAGCCTGCCTTCACCCTCCTGACTCTCCTGATGTGCTGCCCACTGTGGCCCTCATCCTTGCCCCAGCTCAGCCCCAACCCAGGTGGCAGCAGCTGACTTAGAGAAGCCCACCTGCCCATGGTCCTGATCCACTGTCCCTGCTGGGCCCCCGACTCACCCAGAAAGAGCAGAGCTGTCCACAGTAGCTTGTGGCCCCAAGGATGCCAGGGCGTGCAGTGAGCTCGGTTCCTCCTGGCAGCAGGGAAGGCTATGAATGAGGGGATCCCCATCACCTCCTGGAGCGAGCAGGTTGCTCTGACAGCCCAGCACGGCAGACACTGGCTTCTTTTGAGGCTTGATAGATTCCACCCAGAGGGCAAATTCTGGAGTCCAAAAGAGGAAGTGAAAAGAAGTGTTGCTTTATCATTGGCTCCTCCCCTTCCACCCTCTTTCATCTAGAGAGTTCCCTCCCAGACGATTCAGGGCTTCCCAGAATGAATCTGGCTCAATCCCACTCCAAATTCACAGAAAATGTAGGAACTGGGAAGCAAATTCTCCTTCTTCTCTGGGGCCACAGCTGGGCTCAGCCCCAGGGAGGAAGAGGTGAATGGTCACCCCTACTCAGCTCAGAACTCTGTCTGTCTGTCTCTTTGGAAAAGGCGATGGAGGAGAGTGTGCCAGGGGACTCCCCATCTTCTAGATCCATTTAGAGGTGCAGACACTGGCGTCGGACTCCTCCTGAGACTGAGCAGAGGGGCTTAAGGCCACCTTTCCCCATCATTTGATTGCCTTTGTTATCATAATCCAGACTCTGTTTTCGATTGTGGAACCAGGACAGAGAAGTGTGTCAGGGTGGCGATAGAATGATCATTCCCATCTTTTATCATCTCCTTGACTTCCATTCTTTTTTAAAAAATATTTAGTCATTTATTTATTTGACCACCCCAGGTCTTAGTTGCAGCATGTGGGATCTTTCGTTGTGGCATGCAGACTCTGAGTTGTGATATGTGGGATCTAGTTCCCTGACCATCGATGGAATGCTAGGGCCCCTGCATTGAGAGTGTGAAGCCTTAGCTGCTAGACCACAAGGGAAGTCCCTGTCATTCATTCTTGTACTCATCCCTCCAACAAATGTCTTTCGAGGAACAACTAGTGCCCTGGTTCTTTGTTTCTCGCCCTCATTCCCATCACTGTTCCCATCACTATGACATGGTGAAAGAGCAGGGCTTTGGAGCCGTATTGGTCTGATTTTGAATGACAGGTAGCTCCTCAGAACTACAGATTCCTCATCTGTATAAATGAAGATTAACTTGTCTGTCCTTCAAGCAGAATTTCTCAGCCTCAGTGTTACTGATATTTGCGGCCAAATAATTCTCGATGTTAGGACCTGTCTCATACATTGTAGAGTGTTTAGCAGTATTCCTGACCTCTCCCCACTAGATGCCACGGGCAACCCCTAGCTGTGAAAATAGAAATGTCTCTAGACATTGGCAAATCTGCTCTTGGGGGCAACCTTGTTACTGACCACTAACAGTGGTCACAGTTTTTGAAAATTAAAAGAGAATGTGTGTGCTAGCACAGGCCCTGGTGTGTTGTGGGTATCCAGTCAATGCTAGTCTCCTTTTTCTGCTTTCTGTCATCATCCTCATCCCGTGTGCTCACCCTCAACATCCCCAGAACATGAGATGCTCTGGGATCTCTCTCGGGACCCTCTGCTGGGCCCTCTCTCCCAAATGCTCTCTCAGGAAACAAGCTGTAGTATTCAAGGAAATGATACTGTAAAACCTGTTCTTACACTCTGTGGTCTTCAGAAACCTCAGCAGCACCCATTGGACAAGGCTTTACTACTGGCCCCATTCTACCCCATCCCCCACTTCCAATCCTCCTCCAGCTCTTATCTGATTTTTAGGTGAAAAAGTTTCTGTAACCAATGTCAAGACTCCAGTGAGCTATTATCAACACTTTAAAAGTTAATTTATATAATGTGACCCACAAATTGGAGCCACCCCAGTAGAGCAGCCCACATCATAAATCTAAGCCTAGGTAAGCTTGCACTTACAGGAAACAGCTGTCCAGGAACTTAACATGCACCAATCACAGTCTTCCAACTCAGCTTTAGCTATCAGGATCTTCTAGCCTTGTAAGTAAACTCCCAACCTCCTAGCCAGTGAGGCCCTGTTTCCGCATGGCCTCTTGTAAAGCTCTGTAAAACTTGGCCTTGCCCAAATCCCTTGGAAAGTGTTCTGCTTATGAGGAACTGTACTACCTCAATCCATGGCTTACTTTCCTTTGAATAAAGGATATCAATCTTGTAACTAAATCACTTTAGTTTTGTTGTTGGACAGGTAGGGTATATCTCATTTTATTGTGCTAACTTTATTGAGCTTTGCAAATGCATTTTTCACAATCTGAAGACTTGTGGCAACCTTCACTGAATAAGTCTATTAGTACCATTCTTTTTTTCAACTGCATTTGGCACACTTTGTGGCCCTGTGTCATATTTTGGTAATTCTCACAATAGTTCAAACCTTTTCATTATTATTATGTGTTATGGTGATCTGTGATCAGTGATCTTTGATATTCCTATTGAAATTGTTTAGAAACTTTTAGCAATAAGGTCATCATAAATTAAGGTGTGTACATTGTTTTATAGACATGATGCTATTGCACACTTTATAGACTATGGTATAGTGTACACATAACTTTCATATGCATTGGGAAACCAAAAAAAAAAAAATGTTTGACTCATTCAATTGCAATATTGGCTCTACTGCAGGGGTTTGGAACCAAACCCGCTCTCTCTCTGAGGTATAGTCAGTAATGTCAGTGAAGTGTAGTATGAGGACAGCTACTGAGGTTCTGGGGTTGGCTCTGAGATGAAAGTGAAGGTTCCTGCAGAGCCACTTTACTTGGCTGCCTCTTCAACTGCTCTTCAGCATCTCCGGTAAATTTCTCTTAAATCGAGCTCCACCTATTTGCCATTTGGAGATCAAGTTTGTTTGTTCTAACCCTTTTAGGTGGAAATTTGGGGTGTGAGCAACTCCAGATATTTCGTGGTGAGACCTAGTAGGCCACAACATTTGAGTTTATGCCCAATCTCAGCTACAGTGTAAGCATCTACAGGAGGTACAAAAAGATCTCAGGAACGTGCTCAGGCAGCCAGAAACAGTAAGTCTGGTTGAACTAAGGAGGATTATTTAAATAAGAGAAAATAATAAGAGCCCCTTATGAAAAAGACTGGAAAAGGAAATGGCAACCCACTGCAGTATTGTTGCCTAAGAAATTCCATAGACAGAGAATCTTGGCAGGCTACAGTCCATCGGGGTGCAAAGAGTCAGACATGACTGATTGACTAACACACACACACACAATGCAAAAGAGAGATGGTGGCAGCCATTAGGAAACTCCGAAAGCTTGAGGTGAGTCCACAGAACAAACTGCTGAGGGACTTGGGGAATGGAATTAAGGCTATAAATTTGGACTATTTTGTCCAAAAGCACATCAAAATCTAAGTAGGCACAAGTTAAACTCTTGAAAGCCATCAGAGCATCTGCCACTATAAAGACGTATAGGAATCTTAGAAACCAAAGCAGCAAAGTTGGTGGCCACAGACTAAGCATTTAAAAGCTGTTAGAGTGCTTACCACCTCTGTCTCAGACTCCTGGACTAGGATAAGTTGGTCAAGGAATGGGTTAGACTGACAGTAAGTCACGTGCCAACCTCACACAAATGTCCAAATAACCAGCTACACTGTTGAATACCATATAATCCCCAACCTGGAGGCACTTCCCTATTAGGCATTAACTTGGCTCTGAGGAAGGCTTTCTTATCTCTCCTTGCTATTCTTTAGAACTCTGCATTCAGATGGGAATATCTTTCATTTTTTCCTTTGCCTTTCGCTTCTCTTCTTTTCACAGCTATTTGTAACACCTTCTCAGACAACCATTTTGCCTTTTTGCATTTCTTTTTCTTGGGGATGGTCTCAATCACTGCCTTCTGTACGATGTCATGAACCTCCATCCATAGTTCTTCCCGCACTCTATCAGACCTAATCCCTTGAGGCTATTTGTCACTTCCACTGCGTGAAGAGCTGACTCATTTGAAAAGACTGATGCTGGGAAAGATTGAAAGCAGGAGGAGAAGGGGACGACAGAGAATGAGATGGTTGGATGGCATCACTGACTCAATGGACGTGAGTTTGGGTAAATTCCGGGAGTTGGTGATGGACAGGGAGGCCTGGTGTGCTGTGGTCCATGGGGTCGCAAAGAGTCAGACATGACTAAGTGACTGAACTGAACTGAACTGTATATAATCGTAGGATTTGATTTAGATCATACCTGAATGGTCTAGTGGTTTTCCCTACTTTCTTCAATTTATGTCTGAATTTGGCAATAAGGAGTTCATGATCTGGGGCATAGCCTGCTCTCGGTCCTGTTTTTGCTGACTGTATAGAGCTTCTCCATCTTCGGCTGCAAAGAATATAATCAATCTGATTTCAGTATTGACCATCTGGTGATGTCCATGTGTAGAGTCTTCTTTTGTGTTGTTGGAAGAGGGTGTTTGCTATGACCATTGCGTTCTCTTGACAAAACTCTATTAGCCTTAGCCCTGCTTCATACTGTACTTCAAGGTCAAACTTGCCTGTTACTCCAGATATCACTTGACTTCCTACTTTTGCATTCCAGTCCCCTATAATGGAAAGGACGTCTGTTTTGGGTCTTAGTTCTAGAAGGTCTTGTAGGTCTTCATAGAACCGTTCAGCTTCTTCAGTATAGACTTGGATTACTGTGATATTGAATGGTTTGCCTTGGAAATGAACAGAGATTATTCTGTTGTTTTTGAGATTGCATCCAAGTACTGCATTTTGGACTCTTTTGTTGACCATGATGACCACTCCATTTCTTCTAAAGGATTCTTGCCCACAGTAGGAGATATAATGGTCATCTGAGTTAAATTCACCCATTCCAGTCCATTTTAGCTTGCTGATTCCTAAAATGTCGATGTTCACTCTCACCATCTCCTGTTTGACCACTTCCAATTTACCTTGATTCATGGACCTAAAATTCCAGGTCCCAGTGCAATATTGCTCTTAAGTATCTTCATTATTTGGAAAAGCATAGCTGCCTATTTGTAATTCATTGTGAAAGGGAGCAGAGTATGTCATCCCAAAATATGCTTCTTTGGCATAAGAATTGTCTTGATCTGGTTATATTTAAGAAACAGCAGACACTGGAAGAGTTCTGAAAACTGAAAAGTTATTCTTTGTAAGGGAAATCTACATCTATAAGGGAGAAATATCAGTAACCTCAGATATGCCGATGACACCACCCTTATGGCAGAAAGTGAAGAAGAACTAAAGAGCCTCCTGGTGAAAGTGAAAGAAGAAAGTGACACGACTGAGCGACTGAGCTGAACTGAAGGCAAATTTCTACTTATAAGTGTGTCAATATATACCAGGAACAGAAGATGACCCTAAAGCACAAGAAACTTATCAATGGAGAAAGCACAGACTTAAATCTACATAACAATCTTATTCTTTACTGTACTTTTCTTGATAATCTCCCCAGACTGGTCCTCAAATTCTGGGAGTAGCTAAGATTCCCTGCTCCCAGTGCAGGGGACTCAGGTCAATCCCTGGTCAGGGAACTAGATCCCATGAGCTGCAACTAAGACTTGGTGTGGCCAAATAAATATTTTTTAAAATTTTAAAAATAAAAGGGATAGCTTCATTTAAAATGTATATATCTTGAAATAGGAAAGGTATGAATAATTGAAAAATCAGAAAAGCCCAGTGATCAAAAGCTTGGACTTTGTGGACAGGCAGACACAGATCAAAAGCCTCATCCCTTATCAACTGTGTAATCTTAGATGTTAATCTTCCTTTCTAAGCTCCATTGCCTCATCTGTAAAATGCAGATTACTACTTACCTTAGGATGTTGTAAAGATTAAATGAGAAAATCCATAAATCATGCTGTTAATAAATAAAATTAAACTGACTAAATTTGCGGGCGGGGGGCGGGCACAGGAAACAGATTAGCTGTGGCAGGGTTACTTTCCTTTAGGAGATAGTACAGAAGAACTGTACAAAAAAGATCTTCATGACCCAGATAATCACGATGGTGTGATCACTCATCTAGAGCCAGACATCCTGGAATGTGAAGTCAAGTGGGCCTTAGAAAGCATCACTATGAACAAAACTAGTGGAGGTGATGGAATTCGTTGAGCTACTTCAAATCCTGAAAAATGATGCTATGAAAGTGTTGCACTCAGTATGCCAGCAAATTTGGAAAACTCAGCAGTGGCCACAAGATTGGAAAAGGTCAGTTTTCATCCCAATCCCAAAGAAAGGCAATGCCAAAGAAGGCTCAAACTACCGCACAATTGCACTCATCTCACATGCTAGTAAAGTAATGCTCAAAATTCTCCAAGCCAGGCTTCAGCAATACTTGAACAGTGAACTTCCTGATGTTCAAGCTGGTTTTAGAAAAGGCAGAGAACCAGAGACCAAATTGCCAACATCTGCTGGATCATGGAAAAAGCAAGAGAGTTCCAGAAAAACATCTATTTCTGCTTTATTGCCTATGCCAAAGCCTTTGACTGTGTGGATCACAATAAACTGTGGAAAATTCTGAAAGAGATGGGAATACCAGACCACCTGATCTGCCTCTTGAGAAACCTATATGCAGGTCAGGAAGCAACAGTTAGAACTGGACATGGAACAACAGACTGGTTCCAAATAGGAAAAGGAGTACGTCAAGGCTGTATATTGTCACCCTGCTTATTTAACTTATATGCTGAGTACATCATGAGAAACGCTGGGCTGGAAGAAACACAAGTTGGAATCAAGATTGCGGGGAGAAATATCAATAACCTCAGATATGCAGATGACACCACCCTTATGGCAGAAAGTGAAGGGGAACTAAAAAGCCTCTTGATGAAAGTGAAAGTGGAGAGTGCAAAAATTGGCTTAAAGCTCAACATTCAGAAAACGAAGATCATGGCATCCGGTCCCATCACTTCATGGGAAATAGATGGGGAAACAGTGGAAACAGTGTCAGACTTTCTTTTTCTGGGCTCCAAAATCACTGCAGATGGTGACTGCAGCCATGAAATTAAAAGACGCTTACTCCTTGGAAGGAAGATTATGACCAACCTAGATAGCATATTCAAAAGCAGAGACATTACTTTGCCAACAAAGGTTCGTCTAGTCAAGGCTATGGTCTTTCCTGTGGTCATATATGGATGTGAGAGCTGGACTGTGAAGAAGGCTGAGCACGAATGAATTGATGCTTTTGAACTGTGGTATTGGAGAAGACTCTTGAGAGTCCCTTGGACTGCAAGGAGATCCAACCAGTGCATTCTGAAGGAGATCAGCCCTGGGATTTCTTTGGAAGGAATGATGCTAAAGCTGAAACTCCAGTACTTTGGCCACCTCATGAGAAGAGTTGACTCATTGGAGAAGACTCTGATGCTGGGAAGGATTGGGGGCAGGAGGAGAAGGGGACGACAGAGGGTGAGATGGCTGGATGGCATCACTGACTCGATGGATGTGAGTCTGAGTGACCTCCGGGAGTTGGTGATGAACAGGGAGGCCTGGTGTGCTGCGATTCATGGGCTCGAAAAGAGTGAGACATGACTGAGCTACTGAACTGAACTGAACTGAGGCAATTATTGACTGATCAGTTTAAGACTGCATTTCTGGGAGAGCCTAAACTGCAATAAAATCTCAATTTCACAATGTGGTGTTTAGCACAAGTGACTCCATTTTGGGCTTTTTGTTTTAACAATGTTTAATACAGAACCTGGCACACAAACTTAGTCTTTACCATTATTATTGTTATTAAAAGACTAGAAGATGAAAGAAATTGAAGATTACACAAACCAATGGAATGATATACCACTCTCAGGGACTGGAAGATTCAGTATGCTTAAATAGTTCATACTACCCAAGACAATCTATAATTTCAATGCAATCCCTATCAATATAGTGATGACATTTTTCACAAAACTAGAGCAATTTTTAAAACTTGAATGGAAACACAAATGATCCTGAACAGCCAAAACTAGAAAGAAGAACAAAAAAGGAGGTATCAGATTCCCTGATTTCAAACTTTACTACAAATCTATTGTTGTCAAAACAGTATGGTACTGGCACAAAAGCAAACACGTAAATCAACGAAACAGAGAAGAGAGCCCAGAAATGAACCTATACTTCCGTGGTCAATTAATCTATGACAAAGCAAGCAAGGATATACTATAGGAAAAAGTCTCTTCAATAAAGAGTGTTGAGAAAACTGGACATCAAGACGCAAAAGAATCAAACTGGACTACTTTTCACACCATTTACAAAAATAAATACAAGATGGGTTAAAGAATTATTGCAAGACATGAACCATAAATATTCTAGAATAAAACATAGGCAGTATGCTCTTTGACATTGGTCTTCACAATATATTTTTTGGATATATTTCCTCAGTCAAGAAAAATGAAAGGAAAAATAAACAAATGGGACTACATCAAACTAAAAAGCTTTTGCACAGCAAAGGAACTATCACCAAAATGAAGTGGCTGTCTACAGAATGGGGGCAGATTTTGCAAACAATATAATGGACAAGGGGTTAGTATCCAAAGTATGTAAATAACTCATACGACCACACAACAAAAACCAAAATCAAAAGATAAATCCATTAAAATGGCAGAAGACCTGAATAGACATTTTTCTCAGGAAGACTTACAGATGGTCAGTAGGCACATGAAAAGATGCTCAACATCGCTAATCACCAGGGAAAAGCAAATCAAAACCACAATGAAATGTCACCACACATCTATCAGAATGGTTATTATCAAAAGACAAAAAATAATAAGAGTTGCTAAGAATGTGGAGAAAAGGAAACCCTCGCTCATGCTTGGTGAAGATGTAAATTGGTTAGCCATTATGGAAAACAGTATTTGAGGAGATTACTCAAAAAATTAAAAATAGAGTTACCATATGATCCAGCAATTCCACTCCTGGGTATATTTGTCTGAAGAAAATGAAAACACTAATTGGAAAAGTTATATGCACCCCTACATTAACTGCAGCATTATTTACAAACCCAAAATATGAAAGCAACATTAGTGTCCATCTATAAATGAATGGATAAAGAAGGTCGGTGGTGTATATACACTATGGGATATTATTCAGTCATAGAAAAAGAAATCTTGGCATTTGTGACACCATGGATAGACCTTGAGAGTATTATGCTAAGTGAAATGAGTCAGAGGAAGACAAATACTGTATAATTTCACATATGTGCAGAATGTAAAAAACAAGACAAGACTTTCCTGGTGGCCCAGTGGTTAAGAATCCATCTGCCAATACTAGGGAACACAGGTTTAATCCTTGGTTTGTAAAAGTTCCATATACCACACGGCAGCTAAGCCCACATGCTACAACTGCTGAAGCTGATGCATACTTTTAAAGCCCATGCTCTGCAGCCAGAGAAGCCGCAGCGCTGAGAAGCCTGTGTACTGTAACTAAAGACTAGCCCTCACTTGCTGCAACTAGAGAAGCCCTCGCACAGCAGAAAGGACTCAGTGCAGCCAAAGATAAATAAATATTTTTTTTAATTATAAAATGAGCAAACATAATAGAGTCATAGATACAGAGAACAAACTGGTGTTTGCCAGGGGAAAGGGGTTGCCAGAGACAAATAAGTGAAGGAGAAAAAGAGGTAGGAACTTTCAGTTGTGAAATAAATGAGTCATGAGGACTTCCCTGGTGGTCCAGTGGTTAAGAATCCATCTTCCAATGCAGCGGACATGTGTTTGATCTCTAGTTGGGGAACTAAGATCCCAAGTGTCACAGGGAAACTACCCGTGGGCCACAACTAGTGAGCCCACACAAAGCTAGAGAGAGAAGCCCATGAGTGGCAGGGAACAGCCCACACACCACAACAAAATTTACAGCATGCCACAACAAGGATCTGGCATCCCACAACTAAGACCTGACGCAGCCTAATAAATGAGTAAAATGAAAGAGACCAGTGTCATTAAAAAATAATAAATGAGTCATGGATATGAAATGTACAGAGGGGGAAATACAGTTAGTTAAAAAAAAAAAAAAGACTAGGAGAGTCTAGTCCACTGCTTCCTGTGAGGGATGGTGTTTATGGACCCACATAGGAAAGGACAGATAAATGACTCCAGCTCTAGACACGCTTGGATTCTAGCCACTTGATTCAGAAGATGTTTTTTCTTTTCTTCCTCTGCTTGGTTGGGTTTTGTTTCTCTTCCTGTTAATACAATGACCACCCTTTCAGTGGATCCCTGTAATCCCTTTATTAGTCTTTTCTATGGTTTCCTTGTTACAGTGACTTCCTCAAGAGCTGAGGAACTACTGACCCCAAAGGAGGAGGAAGTCTGGAAGGAAAGGCAACCACAGAAGGAGAAGAAAGGATAAAGAATGGTGGAGTTACAGAAGCTCTGGCTTGAAGGGGCTAAGAGAGCTCCATATACCAGTATCAACAGCCCAGCCTGAAAACTTTCAAACTTATGTCTTTGCATTAAAACATTGTCACCTTTAACAACCTTTTAGAAATGCAAATACTCTAAGCTGTGTGGATCATTAACAACAAGTGTGGCTTTGCTCACCAGTCACTCATTTTCATGGAGAAGGCAATGGCAACCCATTCCAGTTCTCTTGCCTGGAAAATTCCATGGATAGAAGAGCCTCGTAGGCTGCAGTCTGTGGGGTCACTAAGAGTCGGACATGACCGAGCAACTTCGCTTTCACTTTTCACTTTCATACATTGGAGAAGGAAATGGCAACCCACTCCAGTGTTCTTGCCTGGAGAATCCCAGGGATAGGGGAGCCTGGTGGGCTGCTGTCTATGGGGTTGCACAGAGTCAGAAACGACTGAAGCGACTTAGCAGCAGCAGCACTCATTTTCAGAACAACAGAGTGCTGAAGAATTATCACGAGAGGAGAGAAAAATAATATAAGACAAGGAAAGGCTATTTCTCAGGAAGCAAAGATCCATGACAAAGTGAGGGTCTTAGACAACAGAAGGCTAGTTTTCTCTGAGGACCTAGATTAGGAAGGGAGAGATGAGATCACATTTCAGAGAGAGCTTCGCCATTGTGCAGACCTCAATGAAGTGAAGGGACTGGACAGGATGCTCTTTATCCAAAATGACTTTTGTAAATATTTTCTCCCAGTTTCTGGCTTTTCTTATTTTCCTGATCGTACCTTTTGCAGAACAGAAGTTCTACATTTTAATAAAGTCAAGTATCAATTACTTCTTTTCATGAATCATGCTTTTGATGTTGTATCTAAAAACTCACTGTCATACCTGAGGTCATCTAGATTTTTCTCCTTTTTATCTTCTAGGAGTTTTATAGTTTTGCATTTTACATTTAAGTCTATGATCCATTTTGAGTTAATTTTTGTGAATTGTGTAAGGTTTGTGTCTAGATTTTTTTTTTTTGGCTTGCAATTGCTCAGTTGTTCCAGTACCATTTGTTGAAAAGACTGTCTTTTCTCTGTTGTATTACCTTTGCTTCTTTGTTGAAGCTCAGTTGACTGTATTTATAAAGGTCAGTTTCTGGGCTCTCTATTGTGTTCCAGTGATTTGTTTATCTATTCTTCTGCCAATAACAGGATGTTCTTTGAGAACTCTTCCTGATCTAATCACTTCTTACTGGTCATTAAACTATGTTAATGAAGATAGACATTGATTCATTTCCAATTTTACCCAGCTCAGGCTCTATACTCTACTTTCTCTTTAACAGTGATTCCAAGGCTGAAAGTGACAAATCTTTCACAACCTGCCAGGGACAACAGTGTTGGTTAGGTCACACCCAGGTAGGCTGCTCTAAGGAGCCACAAACAGGAGGGTGGGACATCAGATCAAATCAGTCGCTCAGTCGTGTCCGACTCTTTGCGACCCCATGAACCGCAGAACGCCAGGCCTCCCTGTCCATCACCAACTCCCGGAGGTCACTCAGACTCACATCCATTGAGTCAGTGAGGCCATCCAGCCATCTCATCCTCTGTCGTCCCCTTCTCCTCCTGCCCCCAATCCCTCCCAGCATCAGAGTCTTCTCCAATGAGTCAAATCTTCGCATGAGGTGGCCAAAATACTGGAGTTTCAGCTTTAGCATCATTCCTTCCAAAGAAATCCCAGGGCTGATCTCCTTCAGAATGCACTGGTTGGATCTCCTTGCAGTCCAAGGGACTCTCAAGAGTCTTCTCCAACACCACAGTTCAAAAGCATCAATTCTTCGGCGCTCACATCCATACTTGACCACAGGAAAGACCATAGCCTTGACTAGGCGAACCTTGTTGTCAAAGTGATGTCTCTGCTTTTGAATATGCTATCTAGGTTGGAACTCTGCATTTAGATGTTTATATCTTTCCTTTTCTCCTTTGCTTTTCGCTTCTCTTCTTTTCACAGCTATTTGTAAGGCCTCCCCAGACAGCCATTTTGCTTTTTTGCATTTCTTTTCCATGGGGATGGTCTTGATCCCTGTCTCCTGTACAATGTCACGAACCTCATTCCATAGTTCATCAGGCACTCTATCTATCAGATCTAGGCCCTTAAATCTATTTCTCACTTCCACTGTATAATCATAAGGGATTTGATTTAGGTCATACCTGAATGGTCTAGTAGTTTTCCCTACTTTCTTCAATTTCAGTCTGAATTTGGCAATAAGGAGTTCATGGTCTGAGCCACAGTCAGCTCCTGGTCTTGTTTTTGCTGATTGTATAGAGCTTCTCCATCTTTGGCTGCAAAGAATATAATCGATCTGATTTCGGTGTTGACCATCTGGTGATGTCCATGTATAGAGTCTTCTCTTGTGTTGTTGGAAGAGGGTATTTGCTATGACCAGTGCATTTTCTTGGCAAAACTCTCTTAGTCTTTGCCCTGCTTCATTCCGTATTCCAAGGCCAAATTTGCCTATTACTCCAGGTGTTTCTTGACTTCCTACTTTTGCATTCCAGTCCCCTATAATGAAAAGGACATCTTTTTTGGGTGTTAGTTCTAAAAGGTCTTGTAGGTCTTCATAGAATCTTTCAACTTCAGCTTCTTCGGCTTTACTGGTTGGGGCATAGACTTGGATTACTGTGACATTGAATGGTTTGCCTTGGATACGAACAGAGATCATTCTGTCATTTTTGAGATTGCATCCAACTACTGCATTTCGGACTCTTTTGTTGACCATGATGGCCACTCCATTTCTTCTGAGGGATTCCTGCCCACAGTAGTAGATATAATGGTCATCCGAGTTAAATTCACCCATTCCAGTCCATTTTAGTTGGCTAATTCCTAGAATGTCGACATTCACTCTTGCCATCTCTTGTTTGACCACTTCCAATTTGCCTTGATTCATGGACCTGACATTCCAGGTTCCTATGCAATATTGCTCTTTACAGCATTGGACTTTGCTTCTGTCACCAGACACATCCACAGCTGGATGTGTCACAGTGGAGGTGATGGAATTCCAGTGGAACTATTCCAAGTCCTGAAAGATGATGCTGTGAAAGTGCTGCACTCAATATGCCAGCAAATTTGGAAAACTCAGCAGTGGCCACAGGACTGGAAAAGGTCAGTTTTCATCCCAATCCCAAAGAAAGGCAATGCCAAGTAGTGCTCAAACTACCGAACAATTGCACTCATCTCACACGCTAGTAAAGTAATGCTCAAAATTCTCCAAGCCAGGCTTCAGCAATATGTGAACCGTGAACTTCCTGATGTTCAAGCTGGTTTTAGAAAAGGCAGAGGAACCAGAGATCAAATTGCCAACATCCGCTGGATCATGGAAAAAGCAAGAGAGTTCCAGAAAAACATCTATTTCTGCTTTATTGACTATGCCAAAGCATTTGACTGTGTAGATCACAATAAACTATGGAAAATTCTGAAAGAGATGGGAATACCAGACCACCTGATCTGCCTCTAAGAAATCTGTATGCAGGTCAGGAAGCAACAGTTAGAACTGGTCATGGAACAACAGACTGGTTCCAAATAAGAAAAGGAGTACGTCAAGGCTGTATATTGTCACCATGTTTATTTAACTTATATGCAGAGTACATCATGAGAAATGCTGGACTGGAAGAAACACAAGTTGGAATCAAGATTGCTGGGAGAAATATCAATAACCTCAGATATGCAGATGACACCACTCTTATGGCAGAAAGTGAAGAGGGGCTAAAAAGCCTCTTGATGAAAGTGAAAGTGGAGAGTGAAAAGGTTGGCTTAAAGCTCAACATTCAGAAAACAAAGCTCATGGCATCTGGTCCCATCACTTCACGGGAAATAGATGGGGAAACAGTGGAAACAGTGTCAGACTTTCTTTTTCTGGGCTCCAAAATCACTGCAGATGGTGACTGCAGCCATGAAATTAAAAGACGCTTACTCCTTGGAAGGAAAGTTATGACCAACCTAGATAGCATATTCAAAAGCAGAGACATTACTTTACCAACAAAGGTTCACCTAGTTACGGCTATGGTCTTTCCTGTGGTCATGTATGGATGTGAGAGCTGGACTGTGAGGAAGGCTGAACGCCGAAGAATTGATGCTTTTGAACTGTGGTGTTGGAGAAGACTCTTGAGAGTCCCTTGGACTGCAAGGAGATCCAACCAGTCCATTCTGAAGGAGATCAATCCTGGAATTTCTTTAGAAGGAATGATGCTAAAGCTGAAACTCCAGTATTTTGGCCACCTCATGCGAAGAGTTGACTCATTGGAGAAGACTCTGATGCTGGGAGGGATTGAGGGCAGGAGGAGAAGGGGACGACAGAGGATGAGATGGCTGGATGGCATCACTGACTCGATGGATGCGAGTCTGAGTGACCTCCGGGAGCTGGTGATGGACAGGGAGGCCTGGCGTGCTGCGGTTCATGGGGTCGCAAAGAGTTGGACACGACTGAGCGACTGATCTGATCTGATCTGATCTGATCTAGGTTGGTCATAACTTTCCTTCCAAGGAGTAAGCATCTTTTAATTTCATGGCTGCAGTCACTATCTGCAGTGATTTTGGAGCCCAGAAAAATAAATTCTGACACTGTTTCCACTGTTTCTCCATCTATTTGCCATATAGTGATGGGACCAGATGCCATGATCTTCGTTTTCTGAATGTTGAGCTTATCATGACTCCTATCCTAAGCAGATGCTGTGCCATGAGGAAGGAGGTATGCCATCACCCAGGGAGAAAAACGGAAGAGTGAGGAGCCAGAGAGGTCCATTAACCAAGTATTTAGAGAGGACGTGCTGGGGGATGAGAAGTCAAAACAGATGAAAATGTCATGGGTCCAGATTCAGTTTGGAACAAAGCTTGTCAAAATCAAGTTCCATTCACTCATTCCTCTTCTACGTTGGCAGATTACTAAGAGAAGACAGGTTGTAAAAGGATAAGAATATAAATAAAGGAGATCTCCATAAAACTATGGAGATGGTTGATGGATGAGGAGGCTTGTAGAAAAGTCCCTCCATGGTAGGGGAGGGAGGGGTGCTGGGAGGTCACTTTATCTTTCTAGAAACTGGGAAAAATTATTTTGTACAAGAAGACAGTGGGAGTTCCCAGTTCAGCATCTGTTCTTTCCTGTGGACCCTAGTCTCAGTAGAGGACCCCAGAAGAGTTTTCTCTGGCAAAGGTACAGAGAAGGTGGGCAAGCTAGAGTAAAATTGAACCCTGGCAGAATTGCAGAAGTGAAGCTAATGTCTTCTGGGACACCTAGCGGGCAATGATGCTGAGGCTGGCAATAGCACCAAAGGCTGAGCAAGGAAGAGCTTGCCCAATGGGAAGTGATTACCTACAGCCTGAGTGACTCAGTGACTCTGTCAACCCCCAGTGCTTTAACCCTATATTCACTCTATACTCATAAAATAGGGTGATTAAACAGCAAGGTCCTACTGTAATAAATATCCTATCATATATCATAATATGTACATAATCTTTGCTATACAGCAAAAATTAACACAACATTGTAAATTAACTATACTTTAATTAGAAAATAAAATAGAGTGATAGTGGAAGGATGAAGAAATAAATAGAGGCAAGAAGCTGTGTCCTGAGAAACATTCACTATAATGGGGAATACAGGCTGTCATGGTTTGGGTGCAGGTTAGAAAAGACTTTCCAAACACGAGGCAGGATGAAAGAAGAATAAAGTTTATGTGAGTGGGGAGGGGAGAGTGGCTGCCAGCTTCCTGATAGTCAGGGAGAGCCGACAGTGAGCAGGGGGTTCTTGATTCATTTTTATACCCTGGGTGTAAGGGGTGGGATATGGGTCTTACGGGTCATTTGCTGATTGGGGTGAGGAAGGTATATTGGTGGGGGGGCGGGGGGTGGCAAGTAAGGCAAATACCTTCTCCCTATATGAGGAAGGAGAGGAGACAGGATATACTGGTCAGGAGGACCTGAAATTCATTAATAGTTACATCATTGGGGATGGGAGGGAAGGTCAATAAGTGTCTGGTTTTTCCATTCCTGCATTCCAAGACCCTCCTTGGTTTCATCCACTCTTTTGTCCTTGGGTCGCCACATTCTACCCTCTCTTTATTTCTAGGGCCAATTCTTTGGCCCCTTTTCATACCCTGCTAATGTCTATCTACCTATTTCCCTTCTCAGGCATTTGGGAACCCAATCTCAAGGGAAAAGGGGCAATGATTGCTCTGGCTTCTTCAGGCTGTACAGGGGTGTCATGGGGCTCTGGGTTCCCTTTGCCTGCAGGGTATACTTAGGGAGGAAGGTGGGGTTCCATGGAACAGTATGGCAGCTTGTTCTAATGTTGTCCGAGTATCCACTGGCTGATATCCTTTTTGTAAGACCAGTTGGAACCGGAGCTTCTGAACCTGTCAGGAGATAAACTTAGGTGTTAATAATACATGGGCCAAACAGTAATATCAGGAGGAAGGTGATGGCAGGTCCAAGGAGAGGTAAAAACCATATTATATTAGGTAGGCCCCTTTGATAGTTTGCCAAATGGTATTTGCATCTGGGGCCCCTTTTTCCAAAGGAATGTAACCATTTAGCTTGTTCATATATTTTCTTAATATTCTCTTCTACTAGACCACTACTGTTAATATATGTGCAACAAGTTTTGCTGATGACTGCACAAACTCCCCCTTGCTCGGCTAGGAAATAATCTAAGGCCCTCCTGAGGTCCATTACCACCTCTGCTAAAGAATTTAAAGACTGGGAAAGTCTTTCCATTGATCTTCCCGTGACTTGGCTGAGGTCATACAAAGTGTCTGATAAATTACTTATAGTTGCTTCATGGTAGATGAAGCCTCCCCCGGGAGCAACTAATCCAATGGCAACTCCAGTGCCTGCTAAGATGAGTCCTGTAGCTCTTTTAGATCTGGGCTGAGTGGCTTGGTAAATAGTCACTCCTACAGAGCTGTTTTGCATAATCCCCAAGGTGCATTGTCCTTTACACCATGCATTATTACGACATTTGAGTGCAATTGCTTTACCCGGATAAGGTGATGAGGGTTGTATGTGCCCATCATATGGCAGTGGATTAGTAGGGAAACCACAAATGAAGACCTGTCCGGCTGGGGCATATTTTTGTCTCACCTGGGAGGAGTTAAACCGGTGTATTATCTGGTTTCCCCAAGCAGGGGTATCATTACAATGGTAAGATAGATGACCAGAGGAAAAAGGGGCATGGGGATTTGGATCTTTCCCATATGCTTTAGGAGCACTATATACTAGGCACCAGGTGACCCCGAGTGCCCCTCCCCCATAAGCACATTGATTGCAAGTGGTGGAGGACAGTGGTGTGGAGGTCACAGATATTGGGCACCAATGTGGGAGGTTACCATAGCCTAAGCCATTTTTGCATCTTGGATGGTTAAAAGTCAGAGGTGAAATCTGGGAGACATCAAATCCCCATATATTAGTCAGGGAGTGGTTGTGTTGCAGGAAGGTGGACCCCTTCCAGGGCCCGAAACTGGGCTCTTGTCTAACCCTCGGAAATGAATTATCCAAGGAGACACATGTGCTGACAAAAAGATTTTATTGGGAAAGGCCACCCGGGTGGAGAGCAGTAGGGTAAGGGAACCCAGGAGAACTGCTCTGCAGCGTGGCTCACATTCTCAGGTTTTATGGTGATGGGATTAGTTTCCAGGTGGTCTTTGGCCAATCATTCTAATTCAGAGTCTAATTCAGAGTCTTTCCTGGTGGCGCACGCATCGCTCAGCCAAGATGGATGCTGGCAAGAGGAATTCTGGGAAGTGGAAGGACACGTGGTGTCTCCTTTCGACCTTTCCCAAACTCTTCCGGTTGGTGGTGGCTTATTAGTTCCGTATTCCTTATCAGGATCTCCTGTCATAAAACAACTCATGCAAATGGTTACTATGGTGCCTGGCCAGGGTGGGCGGTTTCAATCAGTGTGCTTCCCCTAACAGTTGCAGGGGCCTCCTGAGCCACAGCAGTGACAACAGCTCCCCCGCTGGATACCGTGCGATGGGCCTGGCTTTTGTTTCCTGTCAGGTTAGGGTGGGGAGGTAATTGTAGACACAGGAGCATCTAGGGACAGGCCAGATGAAAAACTTAGATTGTAATCTTGGGTCTCCTGTGAAAGAGGGTGGTAGGGGAGAACCTGTAGGCCTCTTTCCCGGTGTTGGTGATATATCCAGCAGTCCTAAGTTTCTCCCCTTGTGCGGTAATAGTGGAGATATTTACTAAGGAATTGGTTGTCCATTCTCCTGACATTTTCCACCATATACTAACTAGGCTTCCAAGAAGGAAAACTAAGAGTCTCATGGCTCCAGGTTTAGGAGGCGACAGACTTGTTTGGTGAATAGTCTTGGAAGTCTCTAAGGATCTTGTCCTGTGCTAACTGTAATATGTACTGTCTTAGGTAATTTGAAGGCCGTAAGGATAGCAGTGGCCACAGGACTGGAAAAGGTCAGTTTTCATTCCAATCTCAAAGAAAGGCAATGCCAAAGAACGCTCAAACTACCGCACAATTGCTCTCATCTCACACGCTAGTAAAGTAATGCTCAAAGTTCTCCAAGCCAGGCTTCAGCAATATGTGAACTGTGAACTTCCTGATGTTCAAGCTGGTTTTAGAAAAGGCAGAGGAACCAGAGATCAAATTGCCAACATCCACTGGATCATGGAAAAAGCAAGAGAGTTCCAGAAAAACATCTATTTCTGCTTTATTGACTATGCCAAAGCCTTTGACTGTGTGGATCACAATAAACTGTGGAAAATTCTGAAAGAGATGGGAATACCAGACCACCTGATCTGCCTCTTGAGAAATGTGTATGCAGGTCAGGAAGCAACAGTTAGAACTGGACATGGAGCAATAGACTGGTTCCAAATAGGAAAAGGAGTACGTCAAGGCTGTATATTGTCACCCTGTTTATTTAACTTCTATGCAGAGTACATCATGAGAAATGCTGGACTGGAAGAAACACAAGTTGGAATCAAGATTGCCGGGAGAAATATCAATAACTTCAGATATGCAGATGACACCACCCTTATGGCAGAAAGTGAAGAGGAACTCAAAAGCCTCTTGATGAAAGTGAAAGTGGAGAGTGAAAAGGTTGGCTTAAAGCTCAACATTCAGAAAACGAAGATCATGGCATCTGGTCCCATCACTTCACGGGAAATAGATGGGGAAACAGTGTCAGACTTTCTTTTTCTGGGCTCCAAAATCACTGCAGATGGTGACTGCAGCCATGAAATTAAAAGACGCTTACTCCTTGGAAGGAAAGTTATGACCAACCTAGATAGCATATTCAAAAGCAGAGACATTACTTTGCCAACAAAGGTTCATCTAGTCAAGGCTATGGTTTTTCCTGTGGTCATGTATGGTTGTGAGAGCTGGACTATGAAGAAGGCTGAGCGCCGAAGAATTGATGCCTTTGAACTGTGGTGTTGGAGAAGACTCTTGAGAGTCCCTTGGACTGCAAGGAGATCCAACCAGTCCATTCTGAAGGAGATCAGCCCTGGGATTTCTTTGGAAGGAATGATGCTAAAGCTGAAACTCCAGTACTTTGGCCACCTCATGTGAAGAGTTGACTCATTGGAGAAGACTCTGATGCTGGGAGGGATTGGGGGCAAGAGGAGAAGGGGATGACAGAGGATGAGATGGCTGGATGTCATCACTAACTCGATGGATGTGAGTCTGAGTGAACTCCAGGAGTTGGTGATGGACAGGGAGGCCTGGCGTGCTGCGATTCATGGGGTCGCAAATTGTCGGACACGACTGAGTGACTGATCTGATCTGAAGGATAGTTGAGGCTCGTGGAAATTTATATCTTCCAGTAGTGCCCAGTAGAAGTCAAATTCAAAAAGGGAGATGGAAAGGTGGTGTAAGAGTACCGTTATGCTCTTTATGACAATTTAGTAATTGTCATAAAGTGTACATTAGTATTAAGAAGAACTAAGATTATTGGGGTCAGTTGTAAGGAGTAGTGGTCAAGATATCTCAAGGCTCAGAACTCAAGGAGGGGTCACCACCTGATTTCCTTTCAAGAAGAAAGCAAAGGCCATCCAGAGGTTTTCAGTCATAAGAGATGTCTGTGGGATCTTCTGGTGGCTGGGGATTTTCTTCTTCTGGAGGAGCTGTCTTCAGTCTTGACGCACGGATCCAGGGGGTGAAGCCTTGGACCTTGGCAGCTGTGGGAGTGACCAGTAGGACTTGGTGAGGTCCTGTCCACACTGCTTCGAGTGGTTTTCAATCCTGTAGAAGGGTCTTAACATATACCTAATCACCAGGGTTCAGGTGGGGAGAAGTTTCTGAAAAGTTAGGATCTGGCTTGGGGCTGTTTTGATCCTAGTATTCCCAGATGTTTTTAAGAGTTAGTCCCAAAGTTTGAAGATACTGCGCTAAGTAATGGGTTTCTGGATCAGCCAGGCTATCTATACTTAAGAATGGTCTCCCATAAAGGACTTCATAAGGGCTTAGATGAGACTGGGATTTGGGGCTGATCTGAACTCTTAAAAGAGCAATAGGAAGAAGAGTGTCGGGACAAGCCCAACAACAAACTAACCTGAGGGAGCAGTGCTGCAGAAGAATAAGGAAGAATAAGACTCAGAAATAAGGTGGGGATCAGGGGGCTAATGCCATTCACGAGCAAAAGCCCAGATCCTAATCCTAGCATGCCTTTTATTGTTAACATCTACTTCCTTGTACTTGCTCTGGAGATATCTGTTCTTTACAATCCCAGATCGGGGATAAAGATATACAATGCACAGTCCTCAACCTTCAGGCCTTTCATGACTTTGTTTAACCCTTCAGCTAGTGATGCCCTTTCTCAGCAACTCCCTCAAGGTTCTGATTACAGTCACTAATGGTTTTCCATCAGTCACATCAGTACCTCAGCATCTTGTTTTCAAGATATCTTTCCACGATGTACTTTTGACTGCTCCCAGCCCTTCGCCTGGGTGTGATGATAAATCATTCTTATTTTTCAAAGAGGCCCTGGTAATTATAGCACAAGCCTGTGAATAGCATATTCCCTACAGAAGAGTGACCCATGTTTGGTGAGTTTCAGTTGCTAGCTTGGTTAAATACCTTTTGAGGGTTTGATTGGCTCTTCCTACCTTTCCACATGCTTGGGGATGCCAAGCCGAGTGAAGATAGTAATTAATTTGTAGGGTTTCACGGACTCCTTGGGTCAAACTGGAAATAAATGCAGGGCCATTATCTGATTGTGAAGAGCATGGGAGTTCAAACCTAGGTATAATATATCCACAAGGGCCATAGTGACCTCAGATGCCCTCTCAGTCTTAGTGGGGTAGGCTTTACCCCATCCCATAAAGGTGTCTACCATTACCAGGAGAAATTTATAGCCTTTGCAACGTGGCATGTGAGTAGAATCTATTTGCCAATCTTCTCCTGGTTGGTCTCCTTTCCTCTGGATTGGGTGGAGCAATGGGGGAGGTTTTACGGCCCACTCTGGGTTAACCTGACAAGAAATAGGACAGGCTTGGGATATAGAGCGAAGGGTTGAGAGGATTCCTTTTCCAGTGAATATTGTCCCCATTAGTTTAAAAAGGATTTGGCCCCTAAGTGGGTGGCCTGATGTAGGTGGTTTAATATCTTCCATTGGGAAGCTTCTGGTAGGAGAAGTTTGTTGTCTGGGCTCAGTAGCCATCTTTCAGGGATTAAAGTAAACCCACAGTTCTGTCCTTCTTTGAGTTCAGAGGGTGAGTAATGAGGCAGAGAGAGAGCTAGACTTGGGATGGGAGGAGACTGTAGAGTGCTTGGGGCAGCCCTCTCGGCTTTTTTATCTGCTTTATTATTTCCTTAACTTATGTCCAATGAATCCTTTTGATGTGCCCTGCAGTGCATGATGGCCACTTCCTTAATTTTATAGCTTCTAATAAGTCTAGAATCTCTGGCCCATGCTTAATTGGGATATTATGAGTGGTTAATGACCTCTTTCCTTCCAAATGGCTACATGGTCATGTACTACATGGAAGGTGTGTGCTGAATCTGTGTAAATACTGACTTGTAGTTCCTCTCCTAGTTTGAGTACCCTAGTTAGAGCTATGAATTCTGCCTTTTGGGCTGAAGTATTGCCCCATGGAGTGGGCCTGACTCTTATTACTCCTGTTAGGCTAACTATTTTATACCCCGAGACCCTTTGGCCCTCCTGAATGGAATTGCTGCCAACAGTAAACCATTCTACATCTGGGTTGGGTAAAGCGGTATCTCGCAAGTCTGGCCTAGCATTGTAGGCTTGGTCAATTATTTCTAAACAAGAATGTAGAAGTGGAGAAGCTTTAGGATTTGGATCAGGCAAAAAGGTGCCAGGATTTAGAGTGGTACAAGGTTTGATGGATATCTCTGGCCCCTCTAAAAGCCTGATACTTGTGAATTCTGCTATCTGAAATCCAACGGAATGCCCTGGAATTGGGAGCATCTAAGACCTGGTGAGGAGTGTAGACTGTAATTGAGTTTGGAAGCTTCTTCTGTTAGACGCGCAGTAGCAGCTAATGCCCTTAGACAAGGAGGCCATCCCGGAGACATTATGTCCAGCGCTTTAGATAGATATGCTACTGGGCATTGTGATGGTCCCAGGGACTGGGTTAGTACTCCCAGAGCCATACCTTTTCTCTCACGAGCAAAGAGAGGGAAGGCTTTGCTAAATTAGGTAGGCCTAACGCTGGTGCTGTGATTAGAGCCTTCTTTATTTGCTTAAAAGCTGTCTCCATTTCTGCAGTCCATTCAAAGGGCAGCTCCTCTTGTCCTTTAAGGGCATCGTGAAGGGGTTTAGCTAATAAGGCATAAGTGGGGATCTAGATTTGGCAAAAGTTCGTAATTCCTAAAAAGATTCTAAGCTGTTGTTTAGTGGCTGGCATGGCCATGTCTGAGATTAACTTCCTTCGATCAGGGGCGATACTTCTTTTTCCTGGGGTTAATATCAGCCCCAAGAAAGTGACTTGTTGTGAGGTAATCTGTGCCTTGGCTGGGGATACCCAGTACCCTCGTTCTGCTAAATGTTTAAGAACGAGAATAGTGTGATTATCTGAGGTTAGTTTATCTGGGCTACAGATTAAAAGATCCTCAACATATTGGAGTAAGCAGCTTTCACCCTCCAATGTTAGAGATGAATGAGGACTATCTCTAAACCCCTGAGGCAGAACTGTTCAGGTGAGTTGTAGGGTAAATTTAGTAATTGGGTCTTTCCATTCAAAGGCAAATAAAAATTGGGAGTCAGGGTGGGTTGGAATGCAGAAGAAGGCATCTTTGAGGTCAAGGACAGAGTAATATTGGGTTTGTGAAGAAATTTGACTTAAAAGGTTATATGGCTTCAGTACTATTTGGTGAATAGGGATCCCTGCTTGATTAACAGCCCTCAGCTCTTGGACTAAGTAAGAGCTGTCAGGTTTCTTTATTGCCAGGATCTGGGTTTCTTTATTGCCAGGATCTGGAGACTTACATGGGATTAGAAATCCAGTTTGGAAGAATTTGGAGATTAGAGGCATTGATCCTGTTAATACTTCCTCCCTTAAGAGGATATTGCGGTAGGTACTCTAGGCAAAGAGCTAGGATCCTTTAGACAGATAACTACTGGGGTGGCTGTAACAGACCTGCCAGGAGTAGAAGTATCCCATATCTCTGGAGGAACTTGCCTGAGGATATTGGGTGGAATTTTAGGTAGGACTGGTTCCATGGTGGTTGTTAAAGCCGTGTAAATGATAAGGTGGCTTTAAGTTTAGTTAATAGATCTCGGCCTAGCCTTTCTTTGGGATTGGGATGAAAACTGACCTTTTCCAATCTTGTGGCCACTGCTGAGTCTTCCAAATTTGCTGGCATATTGAGTGTAGCACTTTCACAGCATCATCATTCAGGATTTGGAATAGCTCCACTGGAATTCCATCACCTCCACTAGCTTTGTTCGTAGTGATGCTTTCTAAGGCCCATTTGACTTCACATTCCAAGATGTCTGGCTCTAGGTCAGTGATCACACCATCATGATTATCTGGGTCTTGAAGCTCTTTTTTGTACAGTTCTTCTGTGTATTCTTGCCACCTCTTCTTAATATCTTCTGCTTCTGTTAGATCCACACCATCTCTGTCCTTTATTGTGCCCATCTTTGCATGAAATGTTCCTTTGGTATCTCTGATTTTCTTGAAGAGATCCTTAGTCTTTCCCATTCTGTTGTTTTCCTCTATTTCTTTGCATTGATCACTGAAGAAGGCTTTCTTATCTCTTCTTGCTATTCTTTGGAACTCCGCATTTAGATGTTTATATCTTTCCTTTTCTCCTTTGCTTTTCGCTTCTCTTCTTTTCACAGCTATTTGTAAGGCCTCCCCAGACAGCCATTTTGCTTTTTTGCATTTCTTTTCCATGGGGATGGTCTTGATCCCTGTCTCCTGTACAATGTCACGAACCTCATTCCATAGTTCATCAGGCACTCTATCTATCAGATCTAGGCCCTTAAATCTATTTCTCACTTCCACTGTATAATCATAAGGGATTTGATTTAGGTCATACCTGAATGGTCCAGTAGTTTTCTCTACTCTCTTCAATTTCAGTCTGAATTTGGCAATAAGGAGTTCATGGTCCGAGCCACAGTCAGCTCCTGGTCTTGTTTTTGCTGATTGTATAGAGCTTCTCCATCTTTGGCTGCAAAGAATATAATCGATCTGATTTCGGTATTGACCATCTGGTGATGTCCATGTATAGAGTCTTCTCTTGTGTTGTTGGAAGAGGGTATTTGCTATGACCAGTGCATTTTCTTGGCAAAACTCTATTAGTCTTTGCCCTGCTTCATTCCGTATTGGAAAATACAAGATTGGAAAAGGTCAGTTTTCATCCCAATCCCAAAGAAAGGCAATGCCAAGGAGTGCTCAAACTACCGAACAATTGCACTCATCTCACACGCTAGTAAAGTAATGCTCAAAATTCTCCAAGCCAGGCTTCAGCAATATGTGAACCGTGAACTTCCTGATGTTCAAGCTGGTTTTAGAAAAGGTAGAGGAACCAGAGATCAAATTGCCAACATCCGCTGGATCATGGAAAAAGCAAGAGAGTTCCAGAAAAACATCTATTTCTGCTTTATTGACTATGCCAAAGCCTTTGACTGTGTGGATCACAATAAACTGTGGAAAATTCTGAAAGAGATGGGAATACCAGACCACCTGATCTGCCTCTTAAGAAATCTGTATGCAGGTCAGGAAGCAACAGTTAGAACTGGTCATGGAACAACAGACTGGTTCCAAATAGGAAAAGGAGTACGTCAAGGCTGCATATTGTCACCATGTTTATTTAACTTATATGCAGAGTACATCATGAGAAATGCTGGACTGGAAGAAACAGAAGTTGGAATCAAGATTGCTGGGAGAAATATCAATAACCTCAGATATGCAGATGACACCACCCTTATGGCAGAAAGTGAAGAGGGGCTAAAAAGCCTCTTGATGAAAGTGAAAGTGGAGAGTGAAAAGGTTGGCTTAAAGCTCAACATTCAGAAAACCAAGATCATGGCATCTGGTCCCATCACTGCATGGGAAATAGATGGGGAAACAGTGGAAACAGTGTCAGACTTTGTTTTTCTGGGCTCCAAAATCACTGCAGATGGTGACTGCAGCCATGAAATTAAAAGACGCTTACTCCTTGGAAGGAAAGTTATGACCAACCTAGATAGCATGTTCAAAAGCAGAGACATTACTTTACCAACAAAGGTTCGCCTAGTCAAGGCTATGGTCTTTCCTGTGGTCATGTATGGATGTGAGAGCTGGACTGTGAAGAAGGCTGAGCGCCGAAGAATTGATGCTTTTGAACTGTGGTGTTGGAGAAGACTCTTGAGAGTCCCTTGGACTGCAAGAAGATCCAACCAGTCCATTCTGAAGGAGATCAATCCTGGAATTTCTTTAGAAGGAATGATGCTCAAGCTGAAACTCCAGTATTTTGGCCACCTCATGCGAAGAGTTGACTCATTGGAGAAGACTCTGATGCTGGGAGGGATTGAGGGCAGGAGGAGAAGGGGACGACAGAGGATGAGATGGCTGGATGGCATCACTGACTCGATGGATGCGAGTCTGAGTGACCTCCGGGAGCTGGTGATGGACAGGGAGGCCTGGCGTGCTGCGGTTCATGGGGTCGCAAAGAGTCGGACACGACTGAGCGACTGATCTGATCTGATCTGATCTCGGCCTAGCAGGGGTGGGGGGCCGGTTGGGACGACTAAGAAGGAGCGGGTGAACAGAGTGTTTTTACGGGAACAAGGGGAGAGAAACAGGCATAGGAAGGCTGTCCATCTGTCCCCGTTAGGAGTGTTGAGGAATAGTAAGTGGGCCCAGAGAAGGAAGTTAGGGCTGAAGAAGTAGCCCTGGTGTCAATCAGAAAGGTTACAGTGGCCCCCACCACATTCAGGGTCACCCGGGGCTCCCTGGTTTTGTAGGGAATTTGGGAGCCTGTACTCTAAGCCCCGGGCACCTTCAGCCATCTGCATCCAGGAAGTCAAGACCCAAAATGCAGTCTGGCTCCTGTTCTTGATAGTCGACTACCACCAACAGTGGAAGCTGACTTCAACTTTGGCTCTGATTGCCAAGTTCTGAAGTAGCCCTGGTTTTGGTTGGCAGTGGTGTTGGCATGAGGGACAACTCCTCTTCCAGTGGCCCTTCTGGTGACAGTAAGGGCAAGAGGAGCATGGCAATTCCTAACAGCGTGCCCTGGCTGACCACACTGGAAGCAAGTCATCAGAGATTTCTGAGAAGGGGGAGGAGCACCCTTTGATCCTTGCCGTGGGAGGGACTAACGGCAAGAGCCATGTACTGAGCATGTCACTTTAATTTTTCTTCCTCCTTCTGTTCCTGCCTATTCGTAGAAGGTTCCTCCCTGTTGTTAAATAACTTAAAGGCCATATCAAGCAAAACAGAGGATGGGGTTTGTGGGGTTTTTGTAACTTTTGTCTACTGTCCAGGGATGCCTGACTTATAAAGTGGACTGCAAGAATGGCCTGTCCTTTGGGGGTCTCTGGGTCTAGATTGGTGTATTTTCTCATAGCTTCTACTAATTGGGCTTGGAAAAGGGCTGGGTTCTCAGAAGGTTCCTGCATAACTTCCCTAAGTTTATTATAATCAACAGGCTTGATAATTGCCTATTTTCATGCCTTCTAGTAGACAAGTAATCATGTAATTTCTCCTAGTAAGTCCACCTGCTGGCCCACTTTCATTTGCTTGGTATTTGCATCCTGGGTCTGCCTGAAGGACTGCCTCTGTCCCTGCCCTTTTTGCATTAGGGTTTCGGGCATGTGCCTCATCTGCCCAAGTCTGAGCTAAAGCCCAGATCCTGCTCTTTTCTTTATGGGTGTAACAAGTAGTTAGAATTATGTGAATATCTTGCCAAGTTAGTTCAAAGGCTATGGTGAGGGCCTGAAATTCTCTGGTAAAGGTGATAGGGTCCTGACTAAAAGAACCTATTTGCCCTGTATATGAGAGAGGTCAGACATAGGGAAGGGGACATGGACTCTGATAGTGCCTGAGTCTCCATTAGCAACTTCCCTTGGGGGAGCATACTGGGACTTGGCTCCAAGCATTGGGCTGTCCGAGATCGAGTACGGGGAGGAGAAATAAGATCTGCCACTGGATAGGGAGGCAGGGATTGTGGGGCAAAAGGTTGAGAAGAAGGATGAGATCAGGGATAGGAACGGTCATCTAGAATAACTGGTGTAAGAGGAGGTGGAGGGGGAGACACGAGGCAATAGAGCTGTAGTGGACAGGCACACGCAACATGTCTTCCTCAAGCCCGGATTCTGACTTGAAGGGCCATGAAGGCCTGAATATAAGGAACCTCGGAATCTTTTCCATGTCTCCAACAATAGAGGTCAAGTTGGTGGATTGTATTAACAGTTTAATGACCCAGTAAGAGGCCATTGTTCTTGATTCCCTAATTTGTATTGTGGTCAGGACGAGCTACAGAAATAGACAGGTCTCTTTTTCATGATATTGTCTGGGTCAAACGTCTTCCAATTCCTGAGGATACAGCCAAGGGGCGCGTCTGAGGAGGCGCCCGAGACAAACCAGAACCCATCCTTAGTCTATATGCCATAGAATTGGGGTACTGAGAGTCACCAATTGGCAAAAGGCGTCCCTGTGACTGAGGCAAAATGTCAACCATCCCGACAGTCCCATCCTACTGAGAAGTGGCCAGTGTAAATCGTAAGACCATGCGACTAAGGCGCCAGGGGCAGACGGGGAGATCCTGGCCACCAGCCAGTTGACTCACCATTAGAAGATCCTCAGGGATGTGGAGGCAGTTTCCAGGATGACTTGGGGTCTGTGAGGTCCTTTGGAGACAATCCGGGCCAAGGAAGAGGAGGCAAGAGTAGGCAGAACGAGAACTGAAGATTCCCCCTTAAAATCCTATAGGGGAGGTGGTGGCCAGGGAACAAAGATCTCTGTTTTGCTTCAACCACTGTGTCTGACACGGTGCACAGAAGTTGTCTTGCTGGGGGCAGATGCCCTTGTGGCTTGATCCATTCGGTGTCCCCCTCATCCTCACACGGGAGTCTTCATGTGGCAGGTGCCCTAATGGCTTTTAAGTGCATGACCCATGCCCACACAGTGTTGGTTGGCCTAGTCCTCAGTTGGAAAGAAGAAAAAGGAGAGACCCTCACCCATTCAGGCAGCAGCTACTGGGGCACAGTGAACAGTGGGGCCTTTGGAACATACCAGAAGGTAACCCTGGCCCGAGTTCCTCAGTTGCTTCCACAACCCTTGCCTGTTTGCAGAGGGCCCCTAAGAGAAAGGAGAAGCAAGGAGGTGGGGGAAGAGACCCAAAGGTCCCCCTATGGGCCACCAAAAATGTTGTGGTCTGGGTGCAGATTGGAAAAGAATTTCCAGACACGAAGAGGGATGAAAGAAGAATAAAGTTTATGAGAGTGGGGAGGGGAGAGTGGCTGCCAGCTTCCTGATAGTCAGGGAGAGCCGACAGTGAACAGGCGTTCTTGATTCATTTTTATACCCTGGGTGAAAGGGGTGGGATAGGGGTCTTACAGGTCATTTGCTGATTGGGTGAGGTAAGTATATTGGCTGAGGGGGAAGAGTAAGGCAAATATCTTCTCCCTATATGAGGAAGGAGAGGAGACAGGTTATACTGGTCATGAGGACCTGAAATTCATTAACAGTTACATCACTGGGGATGGGAGGGAAGTTCAACAAGAGTCTGGTTTTTCCACTCCTGCATTCCAAGACCCTCCTTGGTTTTATCTGCTTTTTCAACCTTGAGTCACCGCACAGACTACATACAAGAGACAGTATAAAAACAGCACAAACACATTCTGTCCTTCACTCGTATTAGCATAGTATTGAGTTGGCTAAAAATTTGTTTGGGTTTTAAACTTTTTGGCCAACTTAACAGAAAAGCCTCTTGATGAAAGTGAAAGTGGAGAGTGAAAAAGTTGGCTTAAAGCTCAACATTCAGAAAACAAAGATCATGGCATCTGGTCCCATCACTTCATGGGAAATAGATGGGGAAACAGTGGAAACAGTGTCAGACTTTATTTTTCTGGGCTCCAAAATCACTGCAGATGGTGACTGCAGCCATGAAATTAAAAGACGTTTACTCCTTGGAAGGAAGATTATGACTAACCTAGATAGCATATTGAAAAGCAAAGACATTACCCTGCCAACAAAGGTCTGTCTAGTCAAGGCTATGGTTTTTCCCGTGGTTATGTATGGAAGTGAGAGTTGGATTATGAAGAAGGCTGAGCACCGAAGAATTGATGCCTTTGAACTGTGGTGTTGGAGAAGACTCTTGAGAGTCCCTTAGACTGCAAGGAGATCCAACCAGTCCATTCTGAAGGAGATCAGCCCTGGGATTTCTTTAGAGGGAATGATGCTGAATCTGAAACTCCAGTACTTTGGGCACCTCATGTGAAGAGTTGACTCATTG
The DNA here is from genome assembly GCA_935064755.1 of Tragelaphus eurycerus. Lineage (NCBI taxonomy): Eukaryota > Metazoa > Chordata > Mammalia > Artiodactyla > Bovidae > Tragelaphus > Tragelaphus eurycerus. Next base: position 153,289 of record CAKXYN010000095.1, on the reverse strand, counting down.
GAGAAGACTCTGATGCTGGGAGGGATTGGGGGCAAGAGGAGAAGGGGATGACAGAGGATGAGATGGCTGGATGGCATCACTGACTCGATTGACGTGAGTCTGAGTGAACTCCGGGAGTTGGTGATGGACAGGGAGGCCGGGCGTGCTGCGATTCATGGGGTCACAAAGAGTCGGACATGACTGAGCGACTGAACTGAACTGAACAGAAAAAGAGCTTTGAGTTTGTGACTGGAATTAAAAATTGAGGAAAAATATGAGTGTTAGAGAAGAAAATTATTAATTGTCGAGCCAAAGCATTTAATCAAAAAAAGTTTTGGTTTCAAACACATCTGAAGTTTAGCTGCAAGGTATGTCTGAATAGAAAGCAGACCTACATTTATGTAATAGCATAAAAGTGAGAAAACACTGAAGAACATGCCAGGTTTGCACCATAAATGGTTATGATAGTTGTAAAATTGAAATCATGTTTGTGTTGCAAACAGTATAGCCTCAGGAAAAGCAAATACCAATATCACCTATGGTGAAAATTTAGCACAAAGAAAGACTGTAAATTGAACTAGTGATGAGAAGAACATATGGAAATCATGCCATGATGGCATGGTTCTGGCTTGTGTAAAACCCTAGTCATAGTTAGGGTCTAACTCTTAGTCATTTTGATGAGAAGCTTTAAAACAACCATTCTGAGATAGAAAGAGAAAGGAAAAAAATGATACAAAAAATACCAGAAGGCAAATGATAAGACAGTCGTAGTAGTGTCAGTTACTCAGTCATGTCCAACTCCACGACTCCATGGAGTATAGTCTGCAAGGCTCTTCCGTCCATGGAATTCTCCAGGCAAGACTCTTGGAGTGGAAATGATAAGACGGCAATAGTAAGTCACTATATATCGATAGTCATGCTAAAGACAAATGTATTTAATTCATCAATCACAAAATATAAAGTGGCTGAATGGATTTTAAAAATAAAGAAAAAGAACAAAACCCACTTATGTACTGCCAAAAGAGATTTGTTTCAGCTCTAAAGACACACATAGGTTCAAAGTGCAGGGATGAAAAAGATTTAACTCAATCCAAATATCTTTTCTGACCACAGTGGTATGAAAATAGAAGTCAACAGCTGAGGAAAGCTGGAAAATTTACAAATTTATGGAAACTAAACACATTTCTAAACAACCAGTTGGTCTTCTTCTTTTAAAGAAGAAGTCAAAGGGGGGGAAAATGATCTCTAAACAAATGAAAATAGAAACACACCATATCAACACTTATGGGATGCAGCAAAAGCAGTTCTGAGAAGAAAATGAATAGCAATAAGTTCACTTATTAAGAAATTATAAAGATCTAAAATAACCTAAATTTACACTTCAGTTAACTAGAAAAAGAAGAACTAGGGCTTACTTCCCTGCTGGTTCAGTGGTAAAGAGTCCATGCCAAGGAGGAGATGTGAGTTTTATCCCTGGGTTAGGGAGATCCCCCAGAGAAGGAAACTGGCAACCTATTTTAGTATTCTTGCCTGGGAAAAGTCACATTGACAGAGGAGCCTGGCAGGCTACAGTCCATGGCGTCACAAAAGAATCAGACACAGCTTAGCAACTAAACAAAATTAAACTCAAAGTTTGCGAGGGAAGGAAATAATAAAGGTCAGAATGGAAGTAAATAAAATAGACAACATAAAAATAATAGAAAGGATTGACAAAACCAAGATCTGGTTCTTCAAAAAGTTAAAATTGACAAGCATTTAGCATTTTTCTTAGAAAAAAGGAGAAAAAGATTCAAGTATATAAAATTAGAAATGAAAAAGGAGACATTACAACTAACTACAGAAACACACAGAATCATAAAAGACTATTATGAACAAAGATATGCCAAAAAATTAAATAACCTAAGATGTGGATAAATTTCTAGAAACACACAACCTACCAAGACTGAATCATGAAATAACTGAAAAGCTGAATAAACCAACAAAAAGAGGTTTAATCAATAATCAAAAACCTCCCCACATAGAAAACCCAGAAACATATGAGCTCACTGGAAAACTTCACCCAACATTCAAAGAACAAGTAATACCAATCCTTCTCAAGATCTTCCCAAAAATTGAGGGGGAGGGAATACTTTCAAACTCATTCTACAAGGCCAGGATTACCTTATACACCACAGCCATTTAGGATTTATCCACGAGATGCAAGGGTGGTTTGGCATATGTAAATCAATAAATGCGATATGATTTATTAATAAAATAAAAGACAAAAATCACCTGATGACTCAATAGATGCAGGAAAAGCACCTGACAAAACATTCTTTCATGATTAAAAAAAGAAAAAAACTCAGAAAATTGGGTATAGAAGGATTACAGCGCAACATAATGAAGGTCATATATGACAAATTCACAGCTAACATTATACTCAGTGGAGAAAAGTTGAAAATCAGGAACATGAAAAGGATGCCCATTCCCACCATTCTTATTCAATATAATACCAGAAATCCTAGCTAGGACAATTTGTCAAGACAAATAAATGTATCCAGATCAGGAAGGAAGAAGTAAAATTTTCACTACTTGCAGATGATATAATTTAGTATACAGATTTGGAACTAATTAACAATTTGAGTAAAGTTGTAGGCTACAAAATCAGCATACAGAAATCAGTTGCTTTTCTATATAATAATGATGGAACATCTGAAAAAGAAATTTTAAAAAAACTGTTCCATTCACATAGCTTCAAAAACAGTAAAATACTCAGGTATAAATTTAACCAAGAAACTGAAACTACACTACTTCACTGAAAGAAATTGAAGATGATGTAAACAAACTGAAGGACATTCTGTGTTCATGGATCAGAAGGATTAATGTTGTTAAAAGTGCCTATATACTATTGAATCATCTATACATCCAATCCTCATCAACTTACAGTGGTATTCTTCATAGAAATAGAAAGAAAAATCCTAAAATTTGTATAAGATAACAAAAGATCCCCAGTAGCCAAAACAACTCTTAGGAAAAAAGAACAAAGTCAGAGGTATCACATTTCCTGCTCAAACTATACTACAAAGATACAATAATAGAAAGAGTATGGCATTGGCACAAAAACAGATTAATAGAACAATGGAATAGAATAGAGAGCCCAGATATTGAACTCTTGCTTATACAGTAAATTAATATTTAGCAAGGGAGTCTAGAGTACCCAGTGGAGAAAGGATAGGCACTTCAACAAATGGTATTGGGAAAACTGAGCAAACACATGTAGAGCAATGAAATTGGATCCCCATCTTACAAAACCCATGAAAAATCACTCAAAATGGATAAAAGATTTACACATGAGACTTGATACTGAAAAACTCCTAGGAGAAAATGTAGATGGGAAGCTTGTCAACATCGGTCTTGGCAATGATGTTTTTTTGGATATGACAACAGAATCACAAACAACAGAGGCAAAAATTGAAAAATGGGACTACATCAAATTTAAAAGCCTTTGCACAGAAAAGAAACAATGAAGGAAATGAAAAGACAACCTACAGAATGGAAAATAAAGTTTTTAAACCATGTATCACAAACCATGTATCAGATAAGGGGTTAATATACAAAATATGCAAACAACTCAGAATTCAATTGCAAAAAACAAACAGTCTGATTAAAACCTGGGTAGACTAACTAAATAGATGCTTTTCTAAAGAAGACATGGTTACAACAGGTACATGGAAAATAATGGTTAACACTGATAATCATCAAGGAAATGCAAACCAAAACCGTAATCAGACATTGCATCACACATGTTAGAATAGCTATTATCAAGAAGACAAAATATCTTCTCCGTGCTATTGACAATGTGGAGAAAAGGGAATGCAAATGTGTTGGGGGAAAAGTAAATTGGTTCAACCACTGTGGAAAACATCATAGAATTTCCTCAAAAAATTAAAAACAGTACTACCTTATGAAGAAAAATCCCACTCTGGGTACATACCCAAAGGAAATGAAGACAGGATTTTTGAAGAGATAAATGCAGTCCCGTGTTCGCTGCAGCATTATTCATAAAAGCCGAGATATGGAAACAACCTAGGTGCCTATCAATGCATGGATGGGTGAAGAAGATGTGAGATATCTTCAGGTTTCAGATTATCAAGTCATGTGAGAAACCTCATTCTTGTGCCTAAACATATCCTGACATGATTTCTGGTGATTTTTTACTTTGGACTTGACTTGCCCATTTTGGAGAAGCTCTATACAGACAGAGAGCTCTATACAAAACAAGGAGGAGCTGACTGTGGCTCAGATCATGAACTCCTTATTGCCAAATTCAGAGTTAAATTGAAGAAAGTAGGGAAAACCACTAAACCATTCAGGTATGACCTAAATCAAATCCCTTATGATTATACAGTGGAAGTGAGAAATAGATTTAAGGGACTAGATCTGATAGAGTGCCTGATGAACTATGGACGGAGGTTCATGATATTGTACAGGAGGTAGTGATCAAGACCATCCCCAAGAAAAAGAAATGCAAAAAGGCAAAATGGTTGTCTGAGGAGGCCTTACAAATAGCTGTGAAAAGAAGAGAAGCAAAGGAGAAAAGGAAAGATATACCCATTTGAAAGCAGAGTTCCAAAGAATAGCACAGAGAGATAAGAAAGGCTTCCTTGGTGATCAGTGCAAAGAAATAGAGGAAAACAATGGAATAGGAAAGACTAGAGAGCTCTTCAAGAAAACTAGTGATATCAAGGGAATATTTCATGCAAAGATGGGCACAATAAAAAACAGAAATGGTATGGACCTAACAGAAGCAGAAGCTATTAAGAAGAGGTGGAAAGAATAAACAGAAGAACTATACAAAAAAGATCTTCATGACCCAGATAACCACAATGTTTGATCACTCATCTAGAGCCAGACATCCTGGAATGTGAAGTAAAGTAGGCCTTAGGTAGCATCACCACGAACAAAGCTAGTGGAGGTGATGGCGTTTCAATTGAGCTATTTCAAATTCTAAAAGATGACTCTGTGAAAGTATTTCACTCAATATACCAGCAAATTTGGAAAACTCAGCAGTGGCCACAGGACTGGAAAAGGTCAGTTTTCATTCCAATCCCAAAAAAAGGCAATGCCAAAGAATGTTCAACTACCACACAATTGCACTCATCTCACACTCCAGCAAAGTAATGCTCCAAATTCTCCAAGCCAGGCTTGAACAGTATGTGAACAAAGAACTTCCAGATGTTCAAGCTGGATTTAGAAAAGGCAGGGGAACCAGAGATCAAATTGCCAATACTCCGTTGGATCATCAAAAAAGCAAGAGTTCCGGAAAAATATCTATTTCTATATCTGTTGCTGCTGCTGCTGCAAAGTTGCTTCAGTCGTGTCCGACTCTATGTGACCCCATAGACGGCAGCCCACCAGGCTCCCCATCCCTGGGATTCTCCAGGCAAGAACACTGGAGTGGGTTGCCATTTCCTTCTCCAATGCATGAAAGTCAAAAGTCAAAGTGAAGTCGCTCAGTCGTGTCCGACTGAGACCTGAACTGAACTGAAAATTCAAAGGAAAAATGTGAAAAAAAAAAAAGAAAATAGAACAGAATATCTAAGTGATAAATAATTATAAAATAGTCCAATGTGTGTGTAATAGATATATCAAAGAGGAGGGAAAGAATGGAGCAAAAGAAACACTTGAAGAGATAATGGCCAAGAATTTTCCCAAAATAATAGAAGCTGTCAAACCACAGATCCAAGAAACTGAGAGAACTGTACACAGACTAAATACATGCATGCATGCATGCACATACACACACCCTGCATAAACACGTGGGGCTTCCCTGGTAGCTCAGCTGGTAAAGAATAGGCCTGCAATGCAGGAGACTCTGGTTTGATTCCTTGGTCAGGAAGGTCCCCTGGAGAAGGGATAGGCCACCCATTCCATTATTCTTGGGCTTCTTTGGTTGCTTAGATGGTAAAGAATGTGCCTGTAATGTGGGAGACCTGGATTCTATCCCTGGGTTGGGAAGATCCCCTGGAGAAGGAAACAACTACCCACTTCAGTATTCTTGCCTGGAGAATTCCATGGACAGAGGAGCCATGGCAAGCTACAGTCCATGGGGTTGCAAAGAGCTGATGTTCAGAGAGAAGAAACACTTAATATTCGACTCTTGAAAACCAAAGATAAAGGGAAAAATCATCATAACACCAATAGATGTTAATTTTTAAAAATCTTAGAGAGTTAGGATATCAGTGCCACCACCATAGTCAGACCAAAAAAGGCATAATCACTCCAGAGACTATTTTAGCAGAAATGTGAAGGCATTTAAATCTGTCTCTTGGCCAACTCACAATTGTCTAGAAGGTTTAAAAAAGAAATTGTTTTTAAGAAATGGAAATGAGAAAAAGAATGTCAGAACTCCATTTCTAAAGCATGCCACACAACAATGTCGTTTTGGAGCAGATGGAAAACCCAGTGGTGTCTAGACCTTGTTTTCTAGTCTTCCCTGCAAAATGAGAATTTTAGGTCATCTCAGACTCCAGATGGCTGCCCTGCAGTCTTCCTTATTACTTGTTTTGAAGAGGAAGTCCATTTTCTTTTTGAATCTCAAATATTCCTCCCCTGAGTTGTCCTAGATGCTGCCTTGGGCCCTGCCACGTGAAAGTTTCCCTCCATTCCAAGCCCAAGGAATACTCGAAATCCTCTCGCTTCTCTAAGAAATAACCTGTGAACTCCACGGGCAGAATGTATCATCAAAGCTTGCAGGGCCAAAATACTTTGATGTTGTTCAGTATCTCTTCATCAAGACTTGGGTGTCTCCTTCTGCCCCTCTGATGACTCTTACTACTTTCTGTGAAGGCTCCTCTGTCTTCACCCACTCATTAAATATTGCTGCTTGTTCATCTCTATCCTCAGCATACTTTTCTCTTTTCCAGCGATTTTCTAAATGGGGAGAGAGTGCCCCGGGGTGGGTATCAGAATGGGAAGGGGAAAGAGAGGAAGAAGTGTAATTTGAAAAATTATTCAGCATTGTAATACAATTTTATACTTGCAATTTGACAGATAAATTTTGAAATGTGAGATAAAATTAAAGGAAGATGAAAAGTTTTATATTTACATTTAAAGAAGTGGAGAATAGACTTCAAAATTTTGTTGGAAAACATGATTTTGAACCTTTGTCACTTCTAAATGATTTTACCCACACCCATAATTTCTACTAGACTAATACTCAAAGTGATTCCTTCATCCCCACCTCTGGGGATATTTGCCAATGTCTGAAGATATTTTGGGTTGTTAAAACTGGGGAGAATTCCTCCTTACATTTACTGGAAAGAAGCCAAGAATGCTGCTGAGTGTCCTCCAATGGGCAGAACAGCCTCCCATGACAAAGAATTTTCTGATCCTAATGTCAATAGCGCTAAGGTTAAAAAACTCTGTTCTACTCCCTATATGCTAATGACTCCCAAGTCTTTATCTTCAGCCAACACTTTTCTTCTGAATTCTAGAAAAGGACTTCCCTGATGGCTCAGATGGTAAAGCGTCTGTCTATGATGCGAAAGACCCAGGTTCGATCCCTGTGTTGGGAAGATCCCTTGGAGAAGGAAATGGCAAAATCCCATGGACAGAGGAGCCTGGTAGGCTACAGTCCATGGGGTCACAAAGAGTCGCACACGACTGAGTGACTACACTTCTATAGAATAATCAGCTAGTTATTAGGCATTTTCACGTCAAAAATTTTTTCTTCCAAAATGAGACTCATCTATTCCTTCCACACTTGCACTCTGTGATCTGACTTCTATGAAGTCAAAACCATTCAAGGTACCTTAGGCCACTACTTTCTATCATTCCTATCCAATCAATAATTAAATTTTCTTAAACTTTTTTCCCTACTGCCAATTATTAGCAGGTTTTGAGTAAGTCACCTAATCTTCCTGTGCCTTGGTTTTCTGATTTGTAAAGTAAGGACAATAATAGTTCAACTATCTTACATGTTTGATATGAGGATTAAATAAGTTAATTATTGCTTAGAAAGCTTGCAATGGTGCCTGTACATAGTAAGTACTACGTAAGTGCTTGCTGTTATTATTATTTATTTCATGGCCTAATTATTCCTTGCCTAAAATATTGAAATAGAATCTTAACTAGTCTTCCTTCCTCAGTCTTGCTCCATACAAATCCACTTTCTGTAATTGTTTTCAAAAAGACATATCAAGCTATTGTTCATCAAGACATTATTTAAGAAGTGAGTGATCACAGACTAGGAGAAGATATTTGTAATAGGCATATCTAACAAAGGATTCGTATCAAGAGTACATGAAGAACTTCTACAGATCTCCAAGAAGACTGATTAAATTTTAAAAACCCAGTTAAAATGTGAACAAAAGTTTAAACAGGCACGTCACAGGAATTCCCCCGTGGTCCAGTGATTAGGACACTGTGCCTTCACTGCCATGGGCCCTGGGTTCGGAGAACTAAAATCACGCAAGCTGCATGGCCAAAAATATTTTTTAATAAAAAAAAATAGGCACATCATGAAAGAGGATATCTAAATGACCAAAGAAGCACATGAAAAGACACCCAGCATCATTGTTTATCAGGGAAAGGCAAATTAAAACACAATAAGTGATCACTATATGCTGATGAGGTTCAGGATATGCTGTCCCAAAATATGGTAGCTTGGCGTATTGAGTATTTCAAGCTGAAGGAATTTTTTTTTTAATGGCAGAAACCAGGTTGCTCTGACATTCCCACCTCACCCTTCTTCCCTGAAAACAGGAGAGAAATATCGCAAGTAAAAGGTACCCTCCCTGTACAGGAAACATTTATCAACAGAGATGGGGAATTTAGGGCCAAGAAGACTGTACAAACAACCCTGTTTATTCTTTACCATTTACTACCCATAGATAGTTCAAACTCCCTGCCTTGTCCATGTTTCACAAAATCATTGTTTCATTGTCTGAAAGGCATAAAAGTTTCCTGCTCTGTTTACTTTTTTGAGTCTCATCTCTTAGTGGGGCTCCTATTCACATATATGAATGTACAAAGTTAAATTTATTTTTCCCCTGTTAATGTGTCTTATGTCAATTTAATAATTACATTAGCTAAAGAACTTTGAGGGGAAGAAGGGGAAGTTTTTCTTCACCTACAACATCTACCTGATTGGCTAAAATTAAAAAGATTGAAAATACCAAAATAAACTCAATTAAAACCAAAAAAGTGAAAACCAAAATTGTCTAACAGATCAAGTCACTGCTCTGCTCAAAATCCTTCAATGACTTCCCATTGCCTTCAGGATGATGTTCAACCCTTCAAGATGACATCTAAAACCTTAGATCAGATCAGTCGCTCAGTCATGTCCGACTCTTTGCGACCCCATGAACTGCAGCACGCCAGGCCTCCCTGTACATCACCAACTCCCGGAGGTCACTCAGACTCACATCCATCGAGTCAGTGATGCCATCCAGCCATCTCATCCTCTGTCGTCCCCTTCTCCTCCTGCCCCCAATCCCTCCCAGCATCAGAGTCTTCTCCAAGGAGATCAACTCTTTGCATGAGGTGGCCAAAATACTGGAGTTTCAGCTTTAGCATCATTCCTTCCAAAGAAATCCCAGGGCTGATCTAAAACCTTAAGGACAGCACAAAACTTCTGAAAATATATCTATTGTTATCAACTCTGCCTCTTTGTAATAATGTAGCATAGCAACAAGGAACCATCTTGGGCATAGATTACAAATACAAAGCCTCCGTAAATACAAAATTTCAATATCCAAAAAGGTATAGTATTTAAAATTTTTTAACTTAACTTACTGATTTATTTATTTTATTTTTGGCTACTCTGGGTCTTCATTACTGAGGGTAGGCTTACTCTGCTGTGTGTGGGCTTAGTCTAGCTGCAACAAGCAGGGGTTACTCTCTGGCTGTGGTACACAGATTTCTCACTGTGGTAGCTCCCCTTGTTGGATAGCTCAGGCTCTAGGTCACGAGGGCTTCAATCACTGCAGCACATGGGCTCAATAGTGGCACTCAGGCTGTGCTGCCCTGTGGCATATAGAATCTTCCTAGACCAGGAGTTGAACCCACGTCCCCTGCATGGTTCATGCAGATGAACCCCTGACAGGCAGATGCCTAACCGGTGGACCACAAGGAAAGTTCCTCACCAAGGTATACTATTGAAACATAATTTTTCTCTCTAGATTCTCTTCATTTTTACTAAACCCAGCCAAATTAAAGTTGACTTGTTCAAAGGAAGTCTTGTTTCAATAAATATGGCTCAATTATTCATATAAATGTAATTGCTTATATAGGCTCTTTTAAATTGGTTGCACTGGAACTTTTCATTATTAATCTCAGATAGAACCTTTAAAATGCCTCTCAAGGCTGGGAGAGCCATGCCCATGGCTTGTCTTCAGATTCTGCCTGTGGTATCTGTAGTTTGGGTCAATTTGTGTCTTTTCCAGTTTCCTGGACTACCTAGATTCCTGCACATACCAAGTTAGTCTTTTCCCTTCACCTGATAAGTGTGCTCAGAACCCAAGAGTCCCCGATTTCTAGAGGAACCAGACAGAAAGAAAAGAGAAATATTATAATTTTACCCACAAGTACAAATTACCAAATTGTTGTAAATCATAAGTAGCATGAGGATACGAGTTTTTCTATATCTGAAAAACAAAGATTAGTAGCTTGTTTAATCCCATATAGTTAATCTTTGTTCTAAGTTCAGCTTTAGCAGCCACTCTCCTGCCTTCCATCCCCTTCCAGGAGTTCCAATTACCGTGACAGCAGTCCAGGTATGATTGTGGCATAGCCCTATGGCACAGGATCCCTGGCGATCCAGCCTCCAGAGGAGTCTTCCAAACCTCTATCCCAAAGAAGGCTGTCTGGAGAGAAACTTCAGAGCATCCACTCAAACTGAGGGGCCCCATGGGGCTGCCTGCCCACTAGTCAGTCCTGGAGGAGCCCCCAAGAGTCTGTTGCCAATATTCAGCTTCTGTTCACTTGTGCCAAATAGAAACAGGGAGACGGAGTTTTGGGTGAAGTGACAAGAATGGATTTTATTGCTTTGCCAGGCAAAGGAGGCCACAGGGGCTACTGCCCTTAAGACTGTGACCCACCCTGAAGAAGGTAGTAAGGCATTTTATAGTGTTCAAGGAGCAGGGCATGCTCAACTTGTAGACAATTCTCGGATTGACATCAAGGTGATGTTTCAAGCATCATCAACCTTCTGGTTTCAACCGGTTCTGGGGTCTGCAGTTTTCATCTGGAGGGGATCTGCTTCCTGTAAAAACAACTTAGGACTGTGCATCAGGGCTTTATCTATATCTTTCAGGGAACTGTGAGTTTGGTAATTCAGCTGTGTGGCAGTTATAGTTAAAATTGTTACCAGTTCCTTACCCCCAAGAGCTAGCCTTTGTTTCTACGTCTTCACATTTCCTAATCATGAACTCTTAAGTCAGCATTTTACTTCAGAAGACAAGGACATATGGGCTCCTGCATGGTTTTGCTATTGCTGTAATTCCCGCCCCAGTCCTATGCTCCACCACTACCACATTTCTTGCTGTTCCCCAAATTTGCCATCTTTTCACCTATGCTATTTTTTGTGAACAGAGCCATTTTGCCAACTCACACTTAACTGCTTAAGACCAAACTCCTTCTCTATCCTCGTCAAGACCAAATTCCTTCTCCATAAAGACTTCCAAAATTGCACATAGCTAAACTCTAGCTTGCAGATCAGATCAGATCAGTTGCTCAGTCGTGTCCGACTCTTTGCGACCCCATGAACCGCAGCACGCCAGGCCTCCCTGTCCATCACCAGCTCCCGGAGGTCACCCAGACTCACACCCATCCAGTCAGTGATGCCATCCAGCCATCTCATCCTCTGTCGTCCCCTTCTCCTCCTGCCCTCAATCCCTCCCAGCATCAGAGTCTTTTCCAATGAGTCAACTCTTCGCATGAGGTGGCCAAAATACTGGAGTTTCAGCTTTAGCATCATTCCTTCCAAAGAAATCCCAGGGCTGATCTCCTTCAGAATGCACTGGTTGGATCTTCTTGCAGTCCAAGGGACTCTCAAGAGTCTTCTCCAACACCACAGTTCAAAAGCATCAATTCTTCGGCGCTCAGCCTTCTTCACAGTCCAGCTCTCACATCCATACATGACCACAGGAAAGACCATAGCCTTGACTAGGCGAACCTTTGTTGGTAAAGTAATGTCTCTGCTTTTGAATATGCTATCTAGGCTGGTCATAACTTTCCTTCCAAGGAGTAAGCGTCTTATAATTTCATGGCTGCAGTCACCATCTGCACTGATTTTGGAGCCCAGAAAAACAAAGTCTGACACTGTTTCCACTGTTTCCCCGTCTATTTCCCATGTAGTGATGGGACCAGATGCCATGATCTTGGTTTTCTGAATGTTGAGCTTTAAGCCAACCTTTTCACTCTCCACTTTCACTTTCATCAAGAGGCTTTTTAGCCCCTCTTCACTTTCCGCCATAAGAGTCGTGTCATCTGCATATCTGAGGTTATTGATATTTCTCCCAGCAATCTTGATTCCAACTTGTGTTTCTTCCAGTCCAGCATTTCTCATGATGTACTCTGCATATAAGTTAAATAAACATGGTGACAATATGTAGCCTTGACGTACTCCTTTTCCTATTTGGAACCAGTCTGTTGTTCCATGACCAGTTCTAACTGTTGCTTCCTGACCTGCATACAGATTTCTTAAGAGGCAGATCAGGTGGTCTAGTATTCCCATCTCTTTCAGAATTTTCCATAGTTTATTGTGATCTACACAGTCAAAGGCTTTGGCATAGTCAATAAAGCAGAAATAGATGTTTTTCTGGAACTCTCTTGCTTTTTCCATGATCCAGTGGATGTTGGCAATTTGATGAAGCAGGGCAAAGACTAACAGAGTTTTGCCAAGAAAATGCACTGGTCATAGCAAATACACTCTTCCAACAACACAAGAGAAGACTCTATACATGGACATCACCAGATGGTCAACACCGAAATCAGATCGATTATATTCTTTGCAGCCAAAGATGGAGAAGCTCTATACAATCAGCAAAAACAAGACCAGGAGCTGACTGTGGCTCAGACCATGAACTCCTTATTGCCAAATTCAGACTTAAATTGAAGAAAGTAGGGAAAACTACTAGACCATTCAGGTATGACCTAAATCAAATCCCTTATGATTATACAGTGGAAGTGAGAAATAGATTTAAGGGCCTAGATCTGATAGATAGAGTGCCTGATGAACTGTGGAATGAGGTTCGTGACATTGTACAGGAGACAGGGATCAAGACCATCCCCATGGAAAAGAAATGCAAAAAAGCAAAATGGCTGTCTGGGGAGGCCTTACAAATAGCTGTGAAAAGAAGAGAAGCGAAAAGCAAAGGAGAAAAGGAAAGATATAAACATCTAAATGCGGAGTTCCAAAGAATAGCAAGAAGAGATAAGAAAGCCTTCTTCAGTGATCAATGCAAAGAAATAGAGGAAAACAACAGAATGGGAAAGACTAGGGATCTCTTCAAGAAAATCAGAGATACCAAAGGAACATTTCATGCAAAGATGGGCACAATAAAGGACAGAGATGGTGTGGACCTAACAGAAGCAGAAGATATTAAGAAGAGGTGGCAGGAATACACAGAAAAACTGTACAAAAAAGAGCTTCAAGACCCAGATAATCATGATGATGTGATCACTGACCTAGAGCCAGACATCTTGGAATGTGAAGTCAAATGGGCCTTAGAAAGCATCACTATGAACAAAGCTAGTGGAGGTGATGGAATTCCAGTGGAGCTATTCCAAGTCCTGAAAGATGATGCTGTGAAAGTGCTGCACTCAATATGCCAGCAAATTTGGAAAACTCAGCAGTGGCCACAAGATTGGAAAAGGTCAGTTTTCATCCCAATCCCAAAGAAAGGCAATGCCAAAGAATGCTCAAACTACCGAACAGTTGCACTCATCTCACACGCTAGTAAAGTAATGCTCAAAATTCTCCAAGCCAGGCTTCAGCAATATGTGAACCGTGAACTTCCTGATGTTCAAGCTGGTTTTAGAAAAGGCAGAGGAACCAGAGATCAAATTGCCAAGATCCGCTGGATCATGGAAAAAGCAAGAGAGTTCCAGAAAAACATCTATTTCTGCTTTATTGACTATGCCAAACTCTAGCTTGCAAGAGTCACCTAAATGTTGCTGACTCCAGCGGTGGCCCTGCCTCCACAAAAATCTCTCTCATTCTTAAATTCTATGTGCCATATTTTGGGTCCCTTGACTTTGAAATCATGTTCCTGTTCTGTTTTTTTCTTGGCGAACAAAAGAAGGCCGTTTGCTGCTGTCTACTGCCCTCTGTTGAAACAAAGGGGACAATGTGAGTTTCCTCTGCAGGACAAAAAGCCCAGTTTTCAAAAAAAACTAAGGATCTAAGCAATTTAATATAAGAAGCAGCCAGTTAATGGGCTAGAGTAGCGAGACTCAGGTTCAGGAGCAAGAAGAACCTGGGGTGTTTTCTAAGCCACTTGCTCCGCTCTTCTGCTTGAGTGACCCTTAACTTCAGACAGTGACATCAAAAACTGGCTTTCATTCACTTTCACTCTGGCTTTAGACCCTTAGAGTGAGGGCACAATTTGACGTGGCAGTAGAAAACTAGGAATTAGATCCCAATATCTACGATCTGCTGAGACTTGCTGGGACCGGAGACCCTTTGCTAGAGTGCTGCAATGCTTGCAGTTAGAGCGACTAAATACAAAGAAATCCGTATGGGGCAAATTCTGGACATAAGTTACAAAAAGAGACCCAAAAACCCAGTGGCCCTGAAGAGCCAGGAGCACAAGCAGGGGATCGAGAGCAAAAGCAGAGTACAGACCATGCCCCCTGCACACAGCACCCACCTAAGGCTATGCCTCCTGCTGACCTCCTGGAAACACCCCTAACCTCTCCCCATGTAACAAACAACCACCCCGACCCCACCTGCCCACCCCACCCCTACCCCACCACCCCCACCCCCATCCCTACCCCACCACCCCCCTACTCCCCCACCCCCACCCCAGGGCGAGCAACAAAGGGAATCTGTTGTTTGTTCCTGCTTCCCCCTGCTGCTGTAGGAGACCCAATAAAGCCTTGCCTGAATTTCTTGTCTGCCCTCTGCTGCTGCTGCTGCTAAGTCACTTCAGTCGTGCCGGACTCTGTGTGACCCCACAGACAGCAGCCCACCAAGCTCCCCTGTCCCTGGGATTCTCCAGGCAAGAACACTGGAGTGGGTTGCCATCTCCTTTTCCAAAGCATGAAAGTGAAAAGTGAAAGTGAAGTTGCTCAGTCGTGTCTGACCCTCAGCAACCCCATGGACTGCAGCCTTCCCGGCTCCTCCATCCATGGAGTTTTCCAGGCAAGAGTACTGGAGTGGGGTGCCATTGCCTTCTCCACCCCTGCTGCTGTAGGAGACCCAGTAAAGCCTTCCCTGAATTTCTTGCCTGCCCTCTGCTGCTGCTGCTGCTACTAAGTCACTTCAGTCGTGTCCGACTCTGTGTGACCCCATAGATGGCAGCCCACCAAGCTCCCCTGTCCCTGGGATTCTCCAGGCAAGAACACTGGAGTGGGTTGCCATTTCCTTCTCCAATGCAGAAAAGTGAAAAGTGAAAGTGAAGTCGCTCAGTTGTGTCCGACCCTCAGCAACCCCATGGACTGCAGCCCACCAGGCTCCTCTGTCCATGGGATTTTCCAGGCAAGAGTACTGGAGTGGGGTGCCATTTTCTGGCCTCCAGTCAGTTTCTATTGATTGGGGAAGGCCAAGAACCCTAGTGGTTATCACTGCTACTCAAATGGCTTAGACCCTCCCCCTCAGGCCTGCTTTGTCCTTTAGCTGTATCAAGTGCATGGACCCCAGCAAGCGTAAAGATTCAGAAGGGTAGCAACACTGTCTTAGGCCGAACATGCTAAGAATTGCTGGAAACTGCTCCTGGGGAGGGCTGAAGCTGCCCTGCTCAGTAGCAAATCAAAATTAGATAAGAACATTTGAAGAAGTATAAATGCGGTTCTAGGGCTTCCCTGATGATTTAGTAGGTAAAGAATTCACCTGCAATGCAGGAGACACAGGAGACATGGATTCGATCCCTGGATTGGGAAGATCCCCTAGATAAGGAAATGGCAGCTACTCCACTATTCTTTCCTGGAAAATCCCATGGACAGAGGAGGTTCTAAATGAGGTTCTAAGTGATTCAAAATTATCATCTTGTGACTGGAAATAGGCCAGTGACAAAATGATAATTTTCATCTCATCAAGATGAGGCCCCAAGGCCTCAGTAAATAAAGGAAACACTTCTATGGCTTCCAGTTAATTTCCTAAAGCACAGTTCAGCTTGAGGCCATGTCTCTAGCTCTAACCCATACCTCTCCTTCCAGATATCCAACGGATTCTGACCACTCCATCACTGTGTCCCACAGGCACCTCAAACTCAAAATATCCACACCCAAACTTATATCTCTCTACTCCATTCCAGCTAAAATTCTTCTCATCTTATTTTCTACCTCAAGAAATAGCACCTCCCAAGCCAGAAATCCAGATATCATTGGGTTTCCTTACTCTCTTTCATAATCCACATCTAATTTTTCCAGTTCTGTTTGCTAAATATCCAAACCTCACTACCATTAACCCTTACCTTGGTCCCAAGTCATCTTCATCTGCCACCATGACTACTGCAAGAGCCTAACTCATCTCTTTGATCCCAGTCTTACTCCTTCCAACCTGTTTATAAGCCATAACCAGAATAATGTTCAGACACACTGAAAATCAAAGAAATTCAAATTAAAATAATAAGACCCCATTTCTTGTCTATTAATTGCCTAAGATTAAGAAAAAGAATGTGATTAAATGGATTCTCATAGATTTCTGAATGAAGTGTAAACTAAAACAATTGTTCTGGAAAAAAATGTGGAACTACTATTAAAAGTTGAGAAATATGTATGTCTCAGATCAGATCAGATCAGTCACTTGGCAGCAGGCCAGGCCTCCCTGTCCATCACCAACTCCGGAGTTCACTCAGACTCACGTCAATCGAGTCAGTGATGCCATCCAGCCATCTCATCCTCTGTCGTCCCCTTCTCCTCTTGCCCCCAATCCCTCCCAGCATCAGAGTCTTCTCCAATGAGTTAACTCTTTGCATGAGGTGGCCAAAGTACTGGAGTTTCAGCTTTAGCATCATTCCTTCCAAAGAAATCCCAGGGCTGATCTCCTTCAGAATGGACTGGTTGGATCTCCTTGCAGTCCAAGGGACTCTCAAGAGTCTTCTCCAACACCACAGTTCAAAAGCATCAATTCTTCGGCGTTCAGCCTTCTTCACAGTCCAACTCTCACAACCATACATGACCACAGGAAAAACCATAGCCTTGACTAGACGAACCTTTGTTGGCAAAGTATGTCTCTGCTTTTGAATATGCTATCTAGGTTGGTCATAACTTTCCTTCCAAGGAGTAAGCGTCTTTTAATTTCATGGCTGCAGTCACCATCTGCAGTGATTTTGGAGCCCAGAAAAAGAAAGTCTGACACTGTTTCCACTGTTTCCCCATCTATTTCCCATGAAGTGATGGGACCAGATACCATGATCTTCGTTTTCTGAATGTTGAGCTTTAAGCCAACATTTTCACTCTCCTCTTTCACTTTCATCAAGAGGCTTTTTAGTTCCTCTTCACTTTCTGCCATAAGGGTGGTGTCATCTGCATATCTGAGGTTATTGATATTTCTCCCGGCAATCTTGATACCAACTTGTGTTTCTTCCAGTCCAGTGTTTCTCATGATGTACTCTGCATAGAAGTTAAATAAACAGGGTGACAATATGTCTATGCCATCATAATTTCACTTATGGGAAAATGGCCTTTGGAAAAATGCCAAAATATTTTTTAAACTGCCATTCTTTGCAGCACTATTGAAAATAATTAAAATCAGAAAGTCTGTGAGATGATGAATGTGTTAATTAACTAGAATGAGAAAATCCTTTCACTATATACATATATATATATATATATAACAAGTCATCACAATGTGCACTTTAAATATCTTTTATTTTTTTGTATTACCTATGTCAATAAAGCTGAATGTTTTTTAAAAAATAAGCAATCTAAACATGTTGGACGTTTTGGAATCTGAGTAGGTAAATCGCTCTGAGAGAAGCATATGTATCAGTTAGGTGACTTTCCACAACAAGTACCAGAAAACCCTCAGATGGCTTAAACAACAAGTAATATTTTGCCACGTCATATATCAAGTTGTCTGAAGATAGGGTAGTTCCAGAGTTAGTTAAACGATGGCTCAATAATGTCACCAATCCAATAAACGTTTCTCTTTACTATCATTAGCAGTTTAGCCACTTCCCTTGTGGAGGCAAGACGGCTGCAGCAGCTCACAGAATCATATCCTTAAACATCACCCTGTTCAAAGCCTGACAGAGACTTTATTGCTTCTTGTGCTCCAGAACTGCCCCCTACCCCACAATCAGATTGTCCTTGAGGATTCATTGTCCAGAGCTGTATTACACATTCAGTTCTAAATAAATCACTGCTGCTGCTGCTAAGTCGCTTCAGTCATGTCTGACTCTGTGTGACCCCAGAAACAGCAGCCCACCAGGCTCCCCCGTCCCTGGGATTCTCCAGGCAAGAACACTGGAGTGGGTTGCCATTTCCTTCTCCAATGCATGAAAGTGAAAAGTGAAAGTGAAGTCTCTCAGTTATGTCCGACTCCTAGTGACCCCATAGACTGCAGCATGCCAGGCTCCTCTGTCCATGGGATTTTCCAGGCAAGAGTACTGGAGTGGGGTGCCATTGCCTTCTCCAAAATAAATCACTAGTGAGGGAATTGGTTCTCAAAGTGTGAATAGCAGTATTAGCATCATGTGGTTGGTCACCAAGTTGTGTCTGACTCTGCAGCCCCATGGACTGTAGCTTGCCAGGTTCCTCTGTCCATAGAATTTTCCAGGCAATAATACTGAAGTGGGTTGTCATTTCCTACTCTGGGGATTAGCATCATAATCTGTTAAAAATGCAAATTCTGGAGCCCTATGAGAATCAGAAAATCTGAGGGTGGGGCTCACTAATTTGTGTTTTAACTAGACCTCCAGATGACTCTGATAGAGCTCAAATATGAGAACCACTGACTTAGACTAACCAGAAACCACCTCCTGGGGATAGGAAAATGTCTAGTCTTCTCTCAAGTTCATGGACACCATGTGAAAGTTGCTTAGTCATGTCCGACTCTGCCACCCCATGGACTGTACGTATCCTGCCAGGCTCCTCTGTCCGTGGGATTTTCCAGGCAGGAATACTGGAGTGGGTAGCCATTCTCTTCTCCAGGGGATCTTCCCAACCCAGGGATCAAACCCAGATCTCCTGCATTGTAGGCAGAGTTTTACCACCATATATCTGAACCAAATCATGTTCTACCAGCAAGGAAGAAAGGGAGAAGAAACTTTGAGCTAGAGATAATCATGTTCTAATGATGATGAGTCTTTTAAGGATACAATGAGTGACACGATCTCTTCCTTTCCACATTCCTCAAAAATAAATATTTTTTAGTATGTTTTCCTCAGTTAAAAAATGTGAGGGAATTCCCCTGGTGGTCCATTGGTTAGGACTGTACACTTTCACTGCCAGGGCCCCATCCCTGGTCAGGGAACTAAAATCCCACAAATTTCATGGCATGGCCAAAAAAAAAAAAAAGTGGAAAATACTGAGTGATATGTGCATTTGCAGCCTATGCATATGTGGAAGTGTTGTAAGTAATTGTTGCAAAATAATTATGTAATGTAATATGTAAATAATAGGAACAAAATCAGCAAAATATAAATACGTAAGGGTAGATGTGTGTGTACATGAATATGGATGTATAGGGTAAGTTCTGGAAGGACTACAAAATTCACAGTGGTTATTCCTAAGGAGAGGAGTGAAACCGGAGGAGAAACATACTACTGTCACTTTTACTTTATTTACTTCTTGTAGAGTCCTGCCCCAAGGCCACAGGTGTGAGGGCCTTGTACCAAGGCCACAGATCAGATCAGAACAGATCAGTCACTCAGTCGTGTCCGACTCTTTGCGACCCCATGAACTGCAGCACGCCAGGCCTCCCTGTCCATCACCAGCTCTCGAAGGTCACTCAGACTCACATCCATCGAGTCAGTGATGCCATCCAGCCATCTCATCCTCTGTCGTCCCCTTCTCCTCCTGCCCCCAATCTCTCCCAGCATGAGTCTTTTCCAATGAGTCAACTCTTCGCATGAGGTGGCCAAAATACTGGAGTTTCAGCTTTAGCATCATTCCTTCCAAAGAAATCCCAGGGCTGATCTCCTTCAGAATGGACCGGTTGGATCTCCTTGCAGTCCAAGGGACTCTCAAGAGTCTTCTCCAACACCACAGAAGCAGAGCCCAAAACCAGGTCATCTCCGAAACTCAGTCACTGAGCCCCTTTGTAACTCACCATTGCTAAACCCGCCCCCACCCCCCACCCCCACCTCCCCCCAATCATTAGCAGCCAGCTTCTCACCCCAAATTAGGCAAAAATTTCCACCCTGGTTGTTACCCAATAGCGCCATAACCAACCACATAATGCTAGACTTCATGCAGGAATTTTCTTTGTCTTCAGGCTATAAAAGCTACTAACCCACAAAAACTGTTGACTCTCCCTGACCTGTTAGGAGCCATCTGTTTGCTGTGCTCCCAGTGCCCACGTTATCTCTGCTCTTTGTTCTTAAAACCTCACTCCTCTCTGCCATATTCTGTGTCTGGAAATTCTTTTCCAAGCCGCATTCAGACTGCCTCGACATTTCTGAATTTGTTTCACTTATTTATAGAAAGAATATATTCTAGATCACGTGTGTAGTTTCAAACAAGTAATTGTTTAAAATGTCAACACACAAT
Organism: Tragelaphus eurycerus; assembly: GCA_935064755.1. Taxonomy (NCBI): domain Eukaryota; kingdom Metazoa; phylum Chordata; class Mammalia; order Artiodactyla; family Bovidae; genus Tragelaphus; species Tragelaphus eurycerus. The sequence continues at coordinate 132,448 of CAKXYN010000095.1, read as the reverse complement.
ATAGGCAAGAGGAGAAAGGACTGAAGTTCTAGGAATGATTCTGAGCTCTGCTCACATTTCCACAGATGAAAAGACGGCAGTAAAGAAAAACCGTTTCAAACTAAGCTTTTTTTTTTTTTTTTTGGTGTCACTTTCCTTTTTCTAGTAAGTTTGACTGGCTTGCATGGAAGAGAAAGCATGAGTTCAGCTTTTATAATTAACTGTTAAATCTTAGTGCTATTAATTTGATAGCTCTGCTAGAATATTCCCTGGACTCCCAAAAAATTGGCTTATGGCCTTCATCAGAATTTTTAGAAGACAAAGTTTATCACTTTGGATACCAGAAAAGCTTTATCAAAATTGCAAGCTCTTGTCCAACTCATCCAAAAAAATCCAGCAAGGGACACAAAACTCAAAGAAAAAACAAATACTGAGGTTGAGGAGCAAAGAGAACTAAGAAGCAGTTTATTTAGGGCAGAAGCCAAAGTTACCCCTCAGAGAATAGGGTGGGTGGCCTCCCAAGTGATGGATGCCTGCAGTTTTTGATCCCACTTTTATGCTGTTTTTAACCCTTTGAATGGGTGGGGGTCTTTTTGATTAAGGATGGACTATTCATTGAGGGGAAGGCTGAAGCATGGTCTGGATTGCACCAGGTTTCTTCAGGCCTGACCCTGAGCACTTATCTCCAGGAGCTACCACAAACACACTCTAAGATGTTGGTCAGCCGCTAGGTCATGTCCGACTCTTTGCTATTCCGTGGACTGCAGCATGCCAAGCTTCCCTGTCCTTCACTGTCTCCTGGAGTTTGCTCAAACCATTGAGATAGCGATACCATCCAACCATCTCATCCTCTGTTGCCCGCTTCTTCTCCTGCCCTAATCTTTCCCAACATCAGTGTCTTTTCCAGCCAATCGGCTCTTTGCATCAGGTGGCCGAAGTATTAGAGCTTCAGCTTCAGCATCAGTCCTTCCAATGAATATCCAGGGATATTTTCCCTTAAATCTTTTGTATTAGTCCAGGGCCACCACACATGGACGCTCATGCTAGGTCATCAGCAACTTGTGTGCTTTGATTGCCCATGCCTCTTAGTTTTCATGGTAAGAGTTTCTGCCTCAGATGTTACCAAGTTTCTGTTTTAAATGTCATTCCTCCCTGTATCATGACCTCTTAAGTGCAAAACGAGGAAGTGTCTTTGCTCTCTCCTTAATGCCCACACACGAGAAGGCTATCCTTAGGTTTGGCCCTGTATTTCTTGCCTCATTTTCTGCAAGGCTTAGAAAATTACACCTGGAAGCCAACATTCAAAATGATAGGGCTTCCCTGGTGGCTCACACAGTATAGAATCTGCCTGCAATGCAGAAGACCTGGGTTGGAGTCCTGGTTCGGAAGATCCCCTGGAGAAGGGAATGGCTACCCACTCCAGTATTCTTGCCTGGAGAGTCCATGGTCAGAGGAGCCTGGTGGGATACAGATCATGGGGTCGCACAGAGTCAAACAAGATTGAGGGACTAACACATATTCAAAATGATGGAATGTTAAAAGGAAAAAAACTAGATATAATCTAGCTCAATTACATCATTGACAGATGAGCTTAGGAAAGAGAAGTGGCTTGACAGCTAGCCTCTGTCAAACTGAAACCAAAACTTGGATTTCCTTCCTCTTCCACCATTATCTTTCCCATACCACATCACCAACTTAAAATTCTGCAGGTCTGGGGGGCAGTCTAAGTTTATTCTGATGTGAGATAAGGAGGTAAGGCATATATAAGCCACTCTAGCAGATAGCATCTATTTTCTGGGAAGTTCTTACATGTCAATAGGCTGTTATTTTAATGGTAATAGCTAAAGTACAGGCTGTGGTTTAAGGTTACACCACAAATATAGTTTAGTTCCTTGTTGTTTTCTTCCCTTGTGTCTATGTCTTCCTATTTTGGGAGTGGTTCTCTCACCTTGACTGCCTTTGTGTGTTTCCATAAGCATATCTGTTTTCAGATCTCTGGGTCTGTGCCTTATTCTGTGTGCATTTTCCATCTGTGTTTGAGATTTAGTATCTGTGAAGCGGGGTATCGTCCTGAGTATTTTTTTTAATTTCTGAGCGTTTTTGTCTTTCTCAGTTTTCCCCCATTTTTTTCTTTTTAATGAAAAATTCTCCAGATGATTTTAGCCTTTAGCTATTTGATTCTTCCCAGAGTACCCCTCAGACATTACGGAGCAGATATAAGCCATCCCTACCATGCTCTATTTGAATTCCTGACCCATATAACCCATGAGAACAATCAAATGTCTGTTGTTTTATATCATAATGATTATTGTTTTAAATTTGAGTATGGTTTGTTACATAGCAATCAATAACTGGAGTTCTAGTTCTGGGCTATATCGAAGGCAACCAGGTCAGCCTACCGCTCACACTCCCTCTCACGACTGTATCTTGGATGACTTCACTGAATTTCTGCCTGTCTTCATTCTAGTATTTCCTCAATCCAATTGCGCTGCTTTGGAGGTGCTACAGGTGGCATAATCTACCTGGACTCCTGCTCAAGACTGCTGTCAGCAAGCTAGTCAGAGAGTACTTGACCTGAATACTACTAGAGAGGAGTTACCGAGACCAAGGGCTGGCCTAGCTACAAACCCATACCCCTCAACCTCTGCTGGGCCCTTTGCATTGCTTGGCAATCCTTTTACATGTAAACTCCTATTCAGCTCCTTCTCCTGTTCACCATAAGGACCACCCTGGTGGCTCAGATGGTAAAGCGTCTGTCTACAATGCGGGAGACCCAGGTTCAATCCAATCCACTCCAGTACTATTGCCTAGAAAATCCCATGGACAGAGGACCCTGGTAGGCTACAGTCTATGGGGTTGCAGAGTCGGACACGACTGAGCGACTTCACTTCACTTCACTAAACCTTCTCTGGCACCCTTAAGCCCTCCTATTATCACCTTCGTCCCCTCTTTCTCAACAGCTGACTGCCTCCTTACCCAAGAAAATCAAGGCAATCAGGCATAAAGTACTTCACCTTTCTTACTCATTGTCTGAAAATAGATTTGCATATGACTTGTCTTGAGCACTGAAGAATTGACGCTTTTGAACTGTGGTGCTGGAGAAGACTCTTGAGAGTCCCTTGGACTGCGAGGAGATCCAACCAGTCCATCCTAAAGGAGATCAGTCCTGCGAGTTCATTGGAAGGACTGATGCTGAAGCTCAAACTCCAATCCTTTGGCCACCTGATGCGAAGAACTGACTCATTTGAAAAGACCCTGATGCTGGGAAAGATGGAAGGCAGGAGGAGAAGGGGACGACAGAGGATGAGGTGGTCAGATGGCATCACCAACTCAATGGACATAAGTTTGAGTGAACTCCGGGAATTGGTGATGGACAGGGAGGCCTGGCGTTCTGCAGTCCATGGGGTCGCAGAGTTGGACACGACTGAGTGACTGAACTGAATGGAACTGATGACTCTTCCTCACCTCCTGCTCTTAGCTCAGAGGGAGAGATGTTCCATACCTACCTCAAAACCGACTCTCCGCCCATGCTCTAATCTCGTGTCTTCAGGATCTGCGCTTGCTTCATCATATATTCCCTCTTTGTCATGCACCCAACTTCTCCCACTCTTTGGGACTTCTTCCCAAAGACCTGTAAGCAAGTCCAAGTCTTCTACTTAAAACAGAATTTCCCTTTCTTTCCTTGTCCCCCCTTCTACTTATCATCTTCTAATTGTCCTTTATTACTATGTCACTCAGGGCTGTCCACAGTAAGCCACGATATCAGAATCTGGATATATTTAGTGTCAAGAAAGGAATCTATTGGAGGGTAACTGGAGGCAGGTCAGCCAGTCCTACTGTTGTGGTGCCTGGGACCCAACTGTGTCCCTGTCTTCTAAAGGTGTGTACCTTATACGTGACCAAGTCTTACCTATTCGAGATTTATCATCCCAGGAAAGACAAACTGGCCAGGCCTAGCTCACATGCCTGCTCTTTAGCTTTCTGCATTAGTCAACTCAGGCCGCCATAGCAAAGTATCACAGACTGGGGAGCTTAAACCTCAGAAATTCATTTTCTCACAGTTCTAGGGCTAGAAGTCAGAGACCGCGTGTTTTAAGGGTTGCTTCTTTTTTTTTTTTCTGTGATCTCTTTCTTTGGCGTGTAGATAGCCATTTTCTTGCGTGTTCACATGGTCTTCCCTCTGTGCATGGCTGTGTCCTGTCTCCTCTTCTTATAACCATACCAGTCATCCTGGGTTATGGTCCACCATAATGACTTCATTTTAAGGTAATGACCCTTTAAATACCCTATCTCAAAATACGGTCACAGTCTAGAGATACTGGGATTTAGGACTTCAACACATAAATTTGGGGGAGACACAAGCCCATAACGCAAGCCCAAGATGGGTTGAGGGGTGGAGGGGAGATCTATCTCCTCTGGCTTCTGCAATAAAAAGCAATCACCACTTTCTATTACTACTCACAGTGGGGGCTTCCCCAAGGAATACTGAGGTGCTGGTGAGAAGGGGAAGAGGAGTAGATCCGGTCCTGTTTTCATAACACAGACACTTAAAAGGAGTAGTAACTCATGGCCTTTCTCGATGGCTTAGTGGTAAAGAATCTGCCTGCCAATGCAGGAGAAACAGATCTGATTCCTGATTTGGGAAGATCCTACATGCTGCAGAGCAGCTAAGCACATGCGTGACAACTACTGAACCAGCGCTCTAGAGCCTGGGAGCAGCAACAGCTGAGCCCACAGGCCACAGCCACTGAAGCTCAGGCACCCCGGAGCCTGCGTTCCACAGCAGAAGAAGCCACTGCCAAGAGAAGCCCACTTGTCCCAACTAGAGAAGAGCGTGCACAGCAACAAAGACCCAGCACAGCCAGAAATAGATAAATAAATAAATATTAAATAAAATTGTAAAAACTGAAACACTTTTTCATTTCTACCCAACCTTCAGCCAAAAGTTATCAGGCTCCTATCCCCCAACCTCAGCCCCTGAAATTGCTCAGGCAAAGGTTGTAAATAGTTCTTGGACTGCCACACTGAAAGAACTTTCTCTTAAACTTTTCTACAGCATTTTATACTGTTGAATTCTCTCTCCTGCAAGATCCATTCTCCCTGGGCTATCTTGCTGCTCTCTCTCCTTTAGCCCCTCCCACCCAATTTCCTTTGTCAGCTATTCTTCCTTTTCACACCCTGTCAAAGTTGCTGAGTGTCAAGTTTCCGTCACTGGCCCTCTCTTTAGCCCCTTCCCACCTCTCCCCTTGCTTCCCCTTTTCCTCACTGTTCCCCTTTCTTTCTCAATCAAAACACTTATAAACAGAGATTTTTATACTTCATCTTAACCTATGCTCTCTAGATGGGCTTCACATGGAGGGTCTTAAATTATAGGGAAAACGGTATATATATATATAGCATTTTTTCTTAGGAGAGGGCCTAGAGCTTTTATCAAAAGTTTAAAATATCAACCATGTTGATGCCTCCTAAATCTTTTGTCCAGACCCTTCTGAGTTCCAGAGCCATATATCCAACTGCCTACTTGACATCTTCACCTAAAATCACCACCAATCTCCAACTCAGTGTCAAAAGCTGAGATCATTATCTCTCTCTCCCAAAGCCCGCTCACCTTCCTCTGTTTCTTATGCCCAAGAAATGTGTTGCCATCCTCCTAATAACCCAAATCAGAAAGCTGAGCATCACCTAGCCCCTCCTTCTAAACTAATCTTCATTGCCGTTCATTCATCCAAATGCTGTCCATTCCACCTTCTTAATATCTCTCCTAAAGGCTTCCACTGCATTTTCACTTCTTTAACAGAGAATCTCCCTCAACTCAGCTGTTAAAATAACTTCTCAAGTTTTTCCTCCATTTTCAATCTCTTTCCCCTCCAACCTATTTTGTGGACTATGTTATTCCCCAGCTTAAAACTTTGAAGATCAGTTTTATGTTTTGTAAAAACTACCATGATAACAGTTCAAAAAAGTCCAAAATTTTCACCATGGCATACAAAGTCTTTTATGATCACCTAATAAACATTAATTGCATGCCTCTTCGAGGGTTTCCCTGGTAACTTAACTGGTAGAGAGCCTGCCTGCTAATGTAGGAGAGTCAAGACATGTGGGTTCGATCCTTGAGTCAGGAAGATCCCCTGGAGAAGGAAATGGCAAGCCACTACAGTGCTTTTGCCTGGGAAATCTCACAGACAGAGGAGCCTGGAAGGCTACAGTCCATGGGGCACAAAAATTCAGACACAACCAAGCACTCACACACACACACACACACACACAGAGCTTATTTGGGGGCTTCCCTGGTGGCTCAGACAGTAAAGAAGCTGCCTGCAATGCAAGAGACTCAAGAGATGTGGGTTCAATCCCTGGGTCAGGAAGATGCCCTGGTGAAGGAAATGGAAACCCACTCCAGTATTCTTGCCTGGGAAATCCCATGGGACAGAGGAGCCAGGGGCGTTACAGTCCATAGGTTGGAAAGAGTCAGACATGACTGAGCAACTAAGCAGGATTCTACTCAAGGCACTGTATTGTATGCTGGGGATACAATGACAGACAAGAGGAACAGATTCCCTGCTCTCAAAGACCTTACAGTCCACAAATGTGATGAGTACTACCAAGGAGGAGCACAAGCCACTGCAGGATTGCAGGGGATGTGAGTGTCACAACTCAAGTCAGGAAACCAGAGCCGGCCTCAGCCTCTTGTGTTCCACTTCCAGTTGTCATCAACAGGTGTGTATCTAGATATGGAACCAACAACTTTGAATGCATTATTTCATTTAAACTTCACAACAGCTCCTTAGGGTTGGTACCATTTTTGCTAGCCCCATTTTAGAGATATGGAAACTGAGACCTAGCAAGTTAAAGTAGTAGAATTGGAATTCCATTCCACACTCATCTGAAACCAAGCCCTCTTAGACCTTTAAAAGCTTGTGCTTCTCTTTTGTTGTATTCATGAATCCTTTGGAGCTATCCTCAGCTCTGTAAACATGCCCACCTATTTCTCTTACGGTCTTGGCTCATGATGCTGCTGTTGCCTGAAACGCCCATTTCCTTCAAAAGCCTTCCTGCTGAACACGCGATTATCTTCTGTGATCCAGTAAAGGTGTTCTCTCTTCCATGTGGACTCCTCTCCCAGAATTAGCCACTGCCTTCTCTGTGGATACACAGAATTTCACAAACCTTTTCTGAGTTCCTGAAGCACTTCAGATGCTTATGTGGGTAGTCTTCCCCTGCCATGATCATTCACTCAGTCGTGTCTGACTCTCTGCAACCCCATTGTCTACAGCCTGCCAGGCTCCTCTGTCCATGGAGTTTTCCAAGCCAGCTGTTGCTGCTGCTGCTAAGTCATTTCAGTCATGTGTGACTCTGTGTGACGCCATAGACGGCAGCCCACAAGACTCCCCTGTCCCTGGGATTCTCCAGGCAAGAACACTGGAGTGGGTTGCCATTTCCTTCTCCAATGCATGAAAGTGAAAAGTGAAAGTGAAGTCGCTCAGTCGTGTCCGACTCTTCGCGACCCCATGGACTGCAGCCTACCAGGCTCCTCCATCCACGAGATTTTCCAGGCAAGAGTACTGGAGTGGGGTGCCATTGCCTTCTCTGTTCCAAGCCAGAAGAAACTATAAATCCCAGGGGTGATAATTGAGGACCTCTGTAATCTCAGAACCTTGTGTTGTGGCTGCCATTTCAACATGAAGGAAGAGAAGAAGGGAAGGAGTAAAGAAAAAGATGAGGGAGAAAAGAAAAAGCAAGCACAGAGACAAACACTCCAGTATAAGGTAACGCCAGGACCATCTGTTCTTCTTTTTAAAAATTTGCATTTACTGCAAGGTCAATCCTTACCACCCCAACCACAGTTGGTTGGAGGGCTGTTCAAGAAAACCTGCAGAATGGCTCCCACTCTTTTGCGGTCCTCCTGTGTTCCCTTCCTCTCCTTCCAGTCTAGCCCATGCTGTAGACAGCTGACAGTTCCTCCCTCCAACTGAAGGCCACATACAGAAAATGAGGCAAGAAGAAAATAAAAACTCAAAGGAGGAAAATAAAGTAAATGCCTGGCAGCATGTATGTGGCAGAAAGCCACTTCAGGGAACAAAGAACAACAGAGAGCATTGAGAGGTACCCACCTTTCACCCTGAAGCCACAGATAACCCAGAAGACACTCGATTTTAGGCTTCCCAGATAAGCCACCACAGTGCTGCAGCATGGAGCCTGAAGATTTCAAATATAAGTCTGGATTTTGGAAGATGCAAATAAATCACCCGAGAGGAGCACTAGAATGGCTGCTTCATTCATTTCCACCGTCCATCCTAATCAGACATTTAATCCAAGGGCCTGTGGGGGAGGGGCTGCTGTAGGGCATGTTGGGGAAAGGGAAGATGATAATGGGAGAGGACAGATTAACTCTACTCCAGAGAAATGAAAACTTGTGGAGCAGTTTTTATATGACTCCGGAGTGGAAAAGGAGTGTCCGAAGCAGTGGTCCCTTGTGCCAGCCTCTGATTCCATGCTACTGCTGCCAAACGTCACCGGCCCACTTCTGTCTGCTGCTCACTTCCTGGGCTTTTCCAAGCAAGGCCTGTCCTAGATGTCCAGAAGCCTGCTGGGGGCCTGAAATGGCCAGGCAGAGTCATTGATTTTCTGTCTGAGAACTAGACTGATGTGAGAGCAAACAGCGCAGGGGTGAGGGTGGGGAGTGTGTGGGTGTGTGTATTTTGACAGAGTGATGTGGAGAAAGGAGGAGAAGAGGTTAACAGCTTTACCACTTCCTAACCATTGCACCTCCACTTTTTCCGGTAAGGAGCTGCTTCACAGGGCCCTGAGGGGCCCGAGCTAACCTGAACTATTGTGGCGATCACAGCTCTAGGAACACTGGGAGAAGTGTCACCCGCGTTCTCACCTCACCCGCTTCCTTTCCTGCCTTTCCACCTTCTCTTCATTCCTACCAACTTTTTGGAGCTATCTCCTCCTCCCAGAGCCCATTTCTCCCAGTCCTTATTTCTTTTAATAGGGGATTCAAATCCCATGATCAAATTCCCACTAAGTTAATAGCTCCTGCAGTTTACAGATCCCAGAGGTATACACATCTCCAATTGTAAAAGAAAATATTGCTGTAGATAATATCGGGATGAAGGACACTTGTAATGATCTGAAGATTTAAATGACTGCTTCCTGTGGGTAACTTCTGGTCGCTCAGACAGTAAAGCGTCTGCCTGCAATGCAGGAGACCCAGCTTCAATCCCTGGGTCAGGAAGATCCCCTGGAGAAGGAAATGGCAACCCACTCCAGTATTCTTGCCTGGAGACTCCCATGGACGAAGAAACCTGGTAGGCTACAGTCCATGGATTTACAAAGAGTTGGACACATCTGAGTGACTTTACTTTCTTTTTTTCTTTCTGTAGGCAGGCCCTGGCTGCTTGGAGATGGGTCTGGGCCAAGCTGGAGAGTGAGACGTTTTAAAATAGAACAAGAGACCCCCCCTCAGGAAGCGTTCTCTTTCTTGAGTCTCATTCTCAGGCTCCTATTGTCTCAAACGTGGCACTGGTGGGTCCTAATCCAACAAGTGGGCTCATTCGTCTGCCATTTATATTCAGGAATTAGATGAAGTTCCCAGAAATGGAAACTGGTGTGTAATAGATCAGGGGTGGGGAGAAAGGCTGTTTACTTCCTCTCTTCGAGTCAGCTGGGTCTCTTGAGGGTTCCTATCTGTGGTGACTTGTGCACTCTAACACACAGCATGTGGCAACTGCTACCACCGGCAGCTCTGCTGCTTCTGGGTAAGTCAGACTCACTTGGCCTGAGAGCAGGCACAAGATGCCCTGGGCATAGCAGGCATCTCTTTTCAGGCAAGGAATGAGACCCTTCACCAAGGACAGAACCCCTTCCTATGTCTATAGACCTTGAGTTAGCTCCTAGGACACAGCTTCAGGGCTTAGAGACATGGGAAATGGGCATAATCGGGAGGTGAAAGGAGAGGACATGAGGTGTCCATCACTTCGCTCCTCTAGGTCTCAGCTTCTCTGGCTATAAACTGTCAAGTATGCACTGGGTGGTCCCTAAGGTCTGTCTCCCATTCTCACTTTTCAACGCTCCTCTCTCAGTCTTTTCATTTCTAGCCTTTCCAGAGGACTTGGGTGGAGATAGTTTCCATGGCTTGATTCAGAGATATTCAACCTGTGCCCTTATCTTTGGGGTTTGAACAGGGACCAAGGAGGAAGGGTACTGAAAACAGGGATTTGGGCAGACAGCAGATTAAGAGGTACAGACGCTGGAAACCAGAAGGCAGGCAATGGGGGCGTTACCCACTTTATTCATCTTTTTTAAAGATGTCTTTACTTGTTTGTTTCCATAAGGGCTGTCCTGGGCCTTCACTGTGGAGCTCAGGCTCTTCACCGCTTTGCGCGGGCTGTCTCTAGTGGCGGAGCACAAGCTCCTTGCTGCAGTGCTCTCTCTTGTTGCAGTGGTCTCTCTTGTTGTGGGGCACAGGCTCTAGGGTATGCAGGCTTTGGTAGTTGTGGCTCATGTGCTCTAGAACATGAGCTCTGGTTGCTCTGCAGTGTGCGGGATCTTACTTCTGGCACCAGGGATTGAACCCACGTCCCCTTTACTGGCAGGTGGATTCTTACCACCAGAGAAGTCCCCACTATCTTTATCCTGATTCTTGGGAACACTGGCCTCTGAGGGCAGAGGTGGGCAGGGGAGTTTAAATACCACACTCCAGTCACCCTGTTCTCTGCTGCTGATCAATATTTGTTTTATTCTTTTTTTCTTACAGTTTCAGCTGACACGCGAACTGGTGAGTTTGCTTCATGGTCTTGGATTGATCAAGTGAGGCATGTAAATGTGTAATAGCTGCAGGATACTGTTAGGAAATGTTCTTTGCACAAGAAACTGTTGACATGGAGTTGATGGTGGTGGTGGTGGTTTAGTTGCTAAGTTTTGTCTGACTTGTAACCCCATGGACTATAGCCTTCCAGGCTCCTCTGTCCATGGGATTCTCCAGGCAAAATATTGGAGTGGATTGCCATTTCCTTCTCCAGAGGATCTTCCCGACCCAGAGATTGAAACCAGATCTCTTGCATTGCGGGCAGATTCTTGGCAGGGGCAATTCCCCCAATACAGTGGGCTTGGCCCTACCAAGGAGGAGGCTAAGTCTCTCCAAGTCAATATGCTCAGACTGAGTGCAGTGCTGCTGCTTCTGCTGCTAAGTCGCTTCAGTCGTGTCTGACTCTGTGTGACCCCATAGATGGCAGCCCACCAGGCTCCGCCGTCCCTGGGATTCTCCAGGCAAGAGTACTGGAGTGGGTTGCCATTTCCTTCTCCAATGCATGAAAGTGAAAAGTGAAAGTGAAGTCACTCAGTCGTGTCCGACTCTTAGCGACCCCATGGACTGCAGCCTACCAGGCTCCTCCATCCATGGGATTTTCCAGGCAAGAGTACAGGGGTGGGTTGCCATTGCCTTCTCCAGACTGAGTGCAATACTAAGGCTGAAATGCCAACTCTCAGTTTGCAATGGGTTTTGAGCTTCCTTGGGAATGCCAGTATAGAGCCTGCTCACTTCTCTGCCCTAATCTACATTCTCTTAACACTTCAGCAGATCTCTCAAAGGCTGTGGTGCTCCTAGACCCTCAGTGGAACCGGGTGCTCACGAATGACCGTGTGACTCTGAAGTGCCAGGGAGACTACCCTGCTGAAGACAATTCCACAAAGTGGTGGCACAATGCGACTCTCATCTCAAGCCAGACCCCCAGCTACTTCATCGCAGATACCACGGTTAAGGACAGTGGCGAGTACAGGTGTCAGACAGGCCTCTCTGCACTCAGTGACCCGGTGAAGCTAGAAGTCCACGTAGGTGAGTAGGAGAAGGGGAAAAGGGAACTGATCAATAAAGGATTAAAAAAAGAGGCCCTGAAAAAAATAATGTTCCTGGGGGTTAAAACTAGGATGAAATGATCTGTAGTCTATTGAATTACATCAGAATTGTAGTCCTAGCTACAAGTAGGCCTTAGATAAAATGTCAAAGCCTGGCATACACTAAGTGCAGGGCTACTGGACTGCACAATTTCAAGAATCTACATTCACAGAGAATATGAATATATACAGCATGAATGGTGTCATCTGAAGGTCAGGGCATGACATCAGTGCTCTATAACAGTTACTGAATAAATTAATGAATCCACTTTAGGACCTCAATCTCCTCATTCTCAGACACAATCTCCACATTCTCTAAGCTACCCCACAAGCCACTCCTAATCTAGCATCATATCTATCTCCTCTTCCCATCAACGCTACACTCAAATATACACTTCAGCCTAAATTTGGCAATGTGAAATCTCTCCTAATAGAGATAGATACACGTTCAGCCTGCACATTCATCATGGAACGAAAGTCTTTGTGTCTTAACAAAATCCAGGCATTGGATGCAAGGAGAAGCATGTTGAGGCAGAGATCTCTTCTGGTGTCCCTGAAATTACACCACATAGCCTGGTACCTGCTGTGTCTTGTAAGCTTAACTCTCTTTGCATGACTGCACCATCTCCACAATGTATGTGAGTAGAACAAGTCTGGAGGGAAAGGTAGGTTTAATGAAGGAGGACCTGCAACAAAATTCCATGGACCTGGGTCTCTGAAGCTGATTTTCTGGGCTCCTACCCCTGACTGTGTTACTTAGTTGACTTACTTCTCAATTAGCTAGGTGAGAGATGGCCAAGCCTGTGTGCCAAGTTGCTTCAGTCATATCCGACTCTTTGTGACTCTATGGACTGTAGCCTGCCAGGCTCCTCTGTCCATGGGATTCTCCAGGCAAGAATATTGGAGTGGATGGCCATGTCCTCCCCCAGGGGATCTTCCCAACCCAGGGATCTAAGCCACATCTCTTACGTCTCCTGCTTTGGCAGGCAGGTTCTTTACCACTAGCACCACCTGGGAACCCCAAGAGATGGCCACCTGTGACCAAATAAAATGGGGAATTACCAACAGGAAGCAAGAGAAACCTCAAGTCTGGGAGTTGTTAGTTTGTCTTAAACTTGGCTCTAGAAACTGACTTTAGAAGTCTAATTAGTGTGAACAGTTTTAAACTCTGACCAAGACCATTAACTTCACCAGGCAAACTCCTGATCATTCTTTTGGACCCACTTCACTTATCTTCTTCTCTGAGAAGCTTTGCTTACTTTCTTTGGGCCAAATTTATTTGCTCCATTCTCTTTGGTCATGCAGTCCTTTGTTCTTAGCCTGTTGTAGCACTTATCACCTGGTATTATAATTATTTCTGAGTATATGTGTTTCTATGCCTAGACCACAGGTTCTTTGATGTGTCTCAGTCATCTGGGTGTCCCCAGTCTGCATGACATGACATAATAAGTTCTCAATAAGGTATTTGTTTAACTAATGTATATATGAACGTTCACTGAGTCCATGACAGCCAGAATGGAATAAGAACGTTCTCCCCTCAAAGAAAGCAAACTATATGTGTGTGTGTGTGTGTGTGTGTATGTGTGTGTATGTACAACATAAGTTATGTATATATGTGTATGTGTATGTATATACATATATGATTACATATATAACCCCTGTAAATATTTAAGTACATGTTCTTTCTTTTTTTATGAGCATACATATGTTTTATATTCTTTTTAACCTAACATTATCTGATAAATGTTTTCTCATGTCATTTTAAAATTTCTCTGCAGTATCATTTTAAATTATTCAGGCCAACTTCCTCACCATGACTTCAAGTTCTCTGTGTGTGTGAAGTCTGGTTACTTGGCAAGGCAGTTGTGAAAAGAGTTGTTTTGATGATTAACTGTTTCCGTCTTGAAGGCTGTGCTCTGTAATAAAATGGTCTTGCTAAGACACTGTGGCCCCTGAAATTAGCAGTTACCATCAGCACTACCAAGCATGCTTTTCTTTCCTCTCTCTGACTTTTACAAGAGTTCTCCTTCACAATTTCTGTAGCCACTCCTATGGACACTCAGTAACCTTCTTCCTGACTGGTTGCAAGTCTTTCAACATCCCTAAAACCGTCTGTTCCTTCTGAAGTCTTCCTTTCCTCATATTCTAATATAACTTTTACTCTTTGATCAAGAATTTACAATGGCCCCTTGTCACCTTCCATAGCAAATCCAAGTGTGGACTTTAAGGATGCTGCAGCTTGCTTCTCACCTGCCTCATCACTTAGACCCTCTGCTCTCATCTTATGCTTTGATCATGGGTGTGTCTGTCCCTCTCTCCCATTAGACAAAAGTTCTTGGAGTGACTTGAGTTCTCATCCAGAGTCCAGTTGTCTTTTTCCCAAAGAAAGTTGTATAAGGATGGCGCCCGGTCTGGAGTTCCATTGTCCCCCAGGACCTGGGTGGTGAGCACCCTGTTTAGAAGAGCTTTGTGCTGGATGTTGAGGCCTCCTGGGCCTGTGTTCTCTTTGTGTTTTGCAGGATGGCTATTGCTTCAGGCCTCTCAACAGGTGGTAAATGTGGGAGACCCCATTCAGCTCAAGTGTCACAGCTGGAAGAAAACTGCTGTGGCAAAGGTCCAGTATTTCCAGAATGGCAGAGGCAAGAAGTATTCTCATGGGAATTCTGACTTCAACATTTCAAAAGCAAAACTTGAACACAGTGGTTCCTACTTCTGCAGGGGCATTATCGGGTCTAAAAACGAGTCTTCAGAATCTGTGCAGATCACTGTTCAAGGTAAGATGTGTGCGGCACTAAATGGTCCAGAGACCCCTGTGCTGGGAATCTTGCATTCACACTGGGGAGATGAGTCGGGAGGAAATTGCTGACAGTTCCACAGACTTCTTTACAAGTGTCATTCACTCTGAAACATGACAGCAGGTGCAAAGGCCACATTTCCTTCCTCATAAATATGCCTGTCCGAACTTACCTCATTCAAACTATATCCACAGTCTTGTGTGTCTCTATCGTGCTGGCCCCTTTTTTGCCTGCTCCTGCTCCCCTTTATCTTCCAAGTCTCAAGTCTTAGCCAAGAGTCAAGCTGGCAGTAACCCCTCATTTTCTCACAGAAAGACCCAGAACCTGTGTTCTGGCTCTGCTGCTGATTAACCATATGACTGTGGCCAGTTAGTCTCTTGAACTCAATTTCCACTTTTGTAACAAAGACAAGCTGACATTTGTTGGGCATTTTTCAGTGTGCTGGACACTGTGCTGAATGCTTCATTATATGCACTTAATCTGAACGCCTGAGAATTAATGCTTTTGAGCTGAGGTGTTGGAAAAGACTCTTGAGAGCCCCTTGGACAGCAAGGACAGTCAATCCTAAAGGAAATCAGTCCTAAATATTCATTGGAAGGACTGATGCTGAAGCTGAAACTCCAATCCTTTGGCCACCTGATGTGAAGAACTGACTCATTAGAAAAGACCCTGATGCTGGGAAAGATTGAAACAGAAGAAGAAGGGATGACAGAGGATGAGATGATTGGATGGCATCACTGACTCAATGGACATGAGTTTGAGCAAGCTCTAGGAGTTGGTGATGGACAGGGAAGCCTGGCGTGTTGTAGTCCATGGGGTCACAAAGAGTCGGACACGACTAAGAGACTGAACTGAACTGATATTGAATTCCACTTTCCAAATCACTTAGAAAACATCTCCAGTTTCTGTAGCACCAGCCTCCAGGGTCAGAGATGCCCTGTCATGGTGCTCCTGGACTTCCTAATTTCCCAAAGCTTCCACCTAGAATCAGATTGAGATAAAAACCCTGATACTGGGAAAGACTGAGGGCAGGAAGAAAAGGGGGCGACAGAGGATGAGATGGTTGGATAGCATCATTGACTAAATGGACATGAGTTTGAGCAAACTCTGAGAGATAGTCGAGGACAGTTAAGCCTGGCATGCTGCAGTCCATGGGGTCACCAAGATTCGACACGACTGAGTGACTGAACAACAATATCCTGTAAGCAATTTACATGTAATAAGACAGCAAGATAGACACACATCTTCTGAGATTCTAACAAAACAATGCCATAGTTTGTATAAAAAATAACTTCACAATTTAAATTGAAAGTAAATACTCTCAAATAGCTAGAAAAAGAGAGAGCAAATAATAAAGAAAACGGGGGCAAATAGCAAACAATTAGTAAACCTAGGTAAAGAATATCTGAAAGTTATTTGTACTTTACTGGCATCTATTTTTTAAGTTCAAAATTATATTAAAATTAAGATTTTTAAAATTGAGACTAAACATCTACTCTAATCTTACTACCTTATAGACAACAGCAAGGAATGACTTTAAAACAATCTTAGTGGCTAAGAGGTTGAGAACCAACAAATTCTACCCCTTTCCATTTAGGGTTCTTAGTTACTGAGCCTTGATAAAGAAATATTTTCTGACGATAAGTAGGATAAGTAGTAGATTTCAACAGCTTACTTTGTGTGTATGTATTGGGTTGTTTTGTTTTTTTTTAGATTTCCTTGAGTCAGGTGAATACAATGAGTATAATTTTGAGACACAAGAGAAAGTTACTGAATTAAAAAACAGTGTTCTCACAACAACTTAAACTTTGATATCTCTCATTGCTGTTGTACAGTGGCTAAGTCATGTCTGACTTTTTGCAGCTCCATAGACAGCATGCCAGGCTTCCCTGTCCTTACCTAACTCCCAGGTTTGCTCAAACTCATGTCTATTGAGTTAGACATCTCATCCTCTGTCACCTCCTTCTCCTCCTGCCCTCAATCTTTCCCAGCATCAGGGTCTCTTCTAATTAGTCAGCTCTTCACATCAGGTAGCCAAAGTATTGGAGCTTCAGCTTCAGCATCAGTCCTTCCAATGAATATTCAGGGTTGATGATCTCATGCAAAACCCAGCTACAAGTACCTCCATCAAACATGAAAACACTCAAGAAGCACTAGAATCCAAAACTGGCAGGAGGAAGCTATGGCTTTCTTCCAGATTCCCCCACATTCAATAGAATCTGTTTCTTAGCAGGTGTCAAAAGACTTCACATTGATGACCTCACTATTTATGCCAATTTTCTCGAAGCACTGAATCCAAAACTGGTGGGAGGAAGCTATGGCTTTCTTCCAGACTCCCCACATTCAATAGAATCTGTTTATTAGCAGGTGTCAGAAAGACTTCACATTGATGACCTCACTGTTTATGCCAATTTTCTGCCTTAACAAATGTCATTTTTTTCTCATTTCTCTGCTCAGGTCCAGAAATTTTACAAACCGTCTTTCTACCTTGGCACCAAATCACTTTCTGTCTGGTGATGGTAGTCCTATTTGCAGTGGACACATGGCTGTATTTTTCTGTACAGAGACACCTTCAAAATTCAGAGGAATGGAAGGATGGCAAAGTCACATGGAGCAAGGGCCCTTAGGACAAATGGAGGTAATAAATGCAGCATCCCCATCCCATGGGGGTGATAAAAGCAGCATCTATGAACCTCTTCCTAGTTTCACAGCCTTATCATCTCCCAACAGGCATCTCTGGGAGCAGCAGGAAAATTACACTTCAGACTCTAGGGATCTGAGGAGTCTTCACCCAACTCTGTTTCTTCTAGTCTCCTATGGAAAGAAAGTACCAATGGTGAAGGACCAGTAAATATCTGCATCACCAGAAATAGAAGTCTCAGAGCTACATGGCTGCTTTCTCTATTCCAACCATTCAGTCCCAAGAGAACAACAATACAGACTCTCAAAGATCACCCCTGATGTATGAATATTGTGCTAAAATAAATGGATATATAAATAAGAGAATTCATGGTGGAGAGGCAGCTGGATGGTGGTCTACATCTGTTGCTGCACACTGACTGCCTTCAAGGCACCCTAAAACTCCTTCTAGATAGTCTGTGGGTACATGTGGGGGTCTAGGGAAGAGAGCACAACCAACGAAGAGGATGGCTGAGAAAGAGCAGGGTAGTCCAGGATAGACAAGACAAGACCACCACCTGGGCTGTCTTCCTAGAACATGAACCATGGTGGAGGTATTGAAAATCACAGAAGTGAGATAGGATTGAGTTTTCCAGGGGAGCCCCTATCAAAAGTATACACTGTGAGTCTGTGAGTATACAATGATAAACCCTCTCAATGTCATGAGTAGAAAATGGTCCAGGAAGGGGGTTAGGGGGTAGAGGATTTGCAAAAGAAAGCACAGAATAAACTCATTGGAAGGAACATTGCGTCCCAAATTAAGCCCAGTGAACAAAGATATATCAGTGTCTAAACCGAGAAAGCGTTACAAGAAAAAGTCAACCACAGCTGCACAGGAAGGAGTCGGCAGGAGATGAGGATGCTTTTAGACTGTGAATTAGAGAGAAGGAGCATATATAACCAGAATTTTCACTTCAATATCTAATTCAGCTTTATTCACATCACCCTTAAACAAATGTTGGATAACCACTATTAAATGTACTAAACTCTACTGAATTAAATCATGAAACTTTGAAATCCTTCAGCATGTCAATAATGGAGTAGAGGTGAAGTCAATCATTGCTTATGGAAGAAAGCTTTAGCTATCTCTCTTTGTGTTTTAGAAGCTTAAACTGAACATTTTTTGATTCCGGTAATGCATTTTTACAAGATTCTGCATGTTATTGTTAGATAGAAGATGGAAAAACCATGATAATAAAACATGAATGATAGAATCCTTTTGTCCTCCATTGCCTAAAATCTTATCAGAGATTAGTTAATGAGAAACCCCTCTCCTCTCAACAACCATCTCACCACAATTCATATGAATTCGTCAACTTGCTAATTCACCAGATCTTGCTGGAACAACTGGGAAAAGGGGAACTCTTGTAGGTGGTCTGGGATAGGAGGATAGATGGGAATTAGAGGTAGTTTTAGAGCATGGGGCAGGTAAGAAAAGGTAGAGCTAGGAAAGAAGTAGGTCAACTATGAGCTTTATGCCAAGCCAACAATTCAGGTTTGGGATAAGAATATTAGAAGTATAGGGATATTAGATTTGGACATGAGACAAGGGCATTTGGAAACACTAAACATTCAACTCACATTTACTTAGTACTTAAGTGCCAATTTAAAATAAAAAAAAAATTTTTAATATTTGGCTGAGGCTGGCCCTATATGCAGGCATGGGGATTTAGTTGCCCTGGGGCTTGTGGGATTTTAGTTCCCAAGGCTCAGGGATAAAACCTATATCTCCTGAATTTGAAGGCAAATTCTTAACCACTGGACAACCAAGGAAGTCCCAAAGCCAGAGTTTAGCTGCTGAAGATATCAAGATGAACAATCTAGGGTCATTCCCAGGAGCAATTTTCATTCTAGTGAGAAAAATAAAAAGCATAAATAGAGGATGAAGAAAGGGCTGCTGAAAAGAGGCTTAATATTTGGTATTGTGGTAATGGACGACTAAGAGTTCGCCAGACAAAAAAGAGGTGCTGAAGGCTCATGGGCAATGATTCAAAAGCTGGAGAAGAGATTCAAGAAAGCAGTTTGGTTCTGTTGCAGTCTAAAGAGTCAGTGAAGGACAGGAGAGAGTTCAGGGGCCAGATCTTGAAAGGCACTGCCTTCCAACATAAGGAGGTTGTCGTTTACTCTGCAAGTCATTGAAGGATTTTAAGCAGAACAGGTCTTTTCTAAAGAAAGCCTCTCTGACAGCTACTTGGGGGCTGGAAAGAAGAGGACAGTTGAAGACAGGACACTGCTTAGGCAGCAAGGTGGTTATTGCAGTAACTCAAGGGACAAGTAATCAGAAAGTAACTATCAGCAGGCAGAAGAGGGAGATGGCTATTCAAATGTTTAGAAGGTAGGTTCTCCAAAAATTGTTAACCAGCAGGACGTAGCATGACTGAGGGCCCAGGGTCTAACACAGTTTCACAAGTTAAGAATACAAGTACAACAGGTAAGACAGGCAGATGCAGGGTAAAAGAATCCAGTTTTGGATTATGAATGCTTACTTCCTTTGGTCGGTAAATATTTTTAAAGCATCAGTTTCGTGATGCAATTTTAGTAGAACCTTACTCAAGCAAGTAAAAATTGTTTTACTAGTTGCGACCCTGATCTCATACACCCTTTGTTTAGAAACTGCTAGCAAAATACATAGAGAACTGAAAGCGATGAGACTTGTGGTTGCCAAGGGAGAGGAGGGAAGGGAGAGGGAAGAACTGGGAGTGTGGGGTTGGTAATGGAAACAATTACATTGAGAATGGATAAACAACAAAGTCCTGTACAGCACAGGAAACTATATCCGGGTTCTTGGGATTAATCTATAATTATGTGCATAACTCAGTGACTTTGCTATACAGAAAAATGCCATGCAGTGCCACAAAGCGCCACAACACTGCTATACAGTGTGATTCCAAAGAGATTGGCCACAACGCTGTAATCAACTGTTGTTGTTGAGTCTCTAAGTCGTGTCCAACTCCTTTGTGACACCATGCAGTGTAGCCGGCCAGACTCCTCTGTCCATGGGATTTCCCAGGTAAGAATACTAGAAGAAGTTGCCATTTCCTTCTCCAAGGGATCTTCCTGACCCAGGGATCCAGCCTGCTTCTCCTGCACTGGCAGGCGGATGCTTTATCGCTTAGCCACCAGGGGAGCCCAAATCAACTATGAAAGTGAAAGTGAAATTGAAAGTCGCTCAGTCGTGGCAAACTCTTTGCGACCCGGTGGACTTTCTAGTCGGAGAAGGCGATGGCACCCCACTCCAGTACTCTTGCCTGGGAAATATCATGGATGGAGGAGCCTGGTGTGCTGTAGTCCATGGGGTCGCGAAGAGTCGGACACGACTGAGCGACTTCACTTTCACTTTTCACTTTCATGCATTGGAGAAGGAAATGGCAACCCGCTCCAGTGTTCTTGCCTGGAGAATCCCAGGGACGGCAGAGCCTGGTGGGCTGCCGTCTATGGGGTCGCACAGAGTCGGACACGACTGAAGCGATTTAGCAGCAGCAGCAGCAGGACTTTATAGTTGGTGGAATTCTCCAGGCCAGAATACTTGAGTGGGTAGCCTTTCCGCCTCCAGGGGCTCTTCCTAACCCAGGGATCAAACGAAGGTCTCCCTTATTGCAGGCGGATTCTTTACCAACTGAGCCACAGGGAAAGTCCCAAATCAACTGTACTTCAATTTCTAAAACAAACAAAAAAAAGAGTAGTAGGTTGGACGCAGGCTGGGTGGAGATTTGCAAACTTTCATAATGTTAATGCTATTGGTTTCCGGTGAGAAACTGACAGGTCTGTCTAAAGGGTCAAAATTGCTACACTCCGTCCCTGGGTGGGCTCGAACCACCAACCTTTCGGTTAACAGCCGAACGCGCTAACCGATTGCGCCACAGAGACAGATGGTAGGAATACAGCTTGCCAACTCCGGTCACTGAAAAATAAAGGCGAAGTGTTCTATGTCTCCAATGTGATTGAGGCCGGCGTAGGAACTGGTAGAGACATCCCCCTCCAGAGCACCAGGGAAGTAAATAGCCTAGAGAAAAATGGGTCCCTTTCCCGCACTCAGATCAGATCAGTCGCTCAGTCGTGTCCGACTCTTTGCCACCCCATGAACCGCAGCACGCCAGGCCTCCCTGTCCATCACCAGCTCCCGGAGGTCACTCAGACTCGCATCCATCGAGTCAGTGATGCCATCCAGCCATCTCATCCTCTGTCGTCCCCTTCTCCTCCTGCCCTCAATCCCTCCCAGCATCAGAGTCTTCTCCAATGAGTCAACTCTTCGCATGAGGTGGCCAAAATACTGGAGTTTCAGCTTGAGCATCATTCCTTCCAGTCCATTCTGAAGGAGATCAATCCTGGAATTTCTTTAGAAGGAATGATGCTAAAGCTGAAACTCCAGTATTTTGGCCACCTCATGCGAAGAGTTGACTCATTGGAGAAGACTCTGATGCTGGGAGGGATTGAGGGCAGGAGGAGAAGGGGACGACAGAGGATGAGATGGCTGGATGGCATCACTGACTCGATGGATGCGAGTCTGAGTGACCTCCGGGAGCTGGTGATGGACAGGGAGGCCTGGCGTGCTGCGGTTCATGGGGTCGCAAAGAGTCGGACACGACTGAGCGACTGATCTGATCTGATCTGATCTTCCAAAGAAATTCCAGGATTGATCTCCTTCAGAATGGACTGGTTGGATCTTCTTGCAGTCCAAGGGACTCTCAAGAGTCTTCTCCAACACCACAGTTCAAAAGCATCAATTCTTCGGCGCTCAGCCTTCCCGCACTAGCACCTGCTTAGATCTGAGACAGGACTCAGTTTCTACCCGGAAGATGCTAAGAAAACGAGAGCAGTCAAAGGTGAATGAACCGGACTCTTCGTCGTCGTTCGGTCGCTCAGTCGTGTTCGACTCTTTGCGACCTCATGGACTGCAGCACGCCAGGCCTCCCTGTCCATCACCAACTCCCAGATCTTGCTCAAACTCGTGGCCACTGAGTTGGTGATGTTATCCAACCATCTCCTCCTGTCGTCCCCTTCTCCTCCTGCCTTCAGTCTTTCCCAGAATCAGGGTCTTCTTGAATGGGTCAGCTCTTGGCATCAGGTGGCCAAAGTATTGGAGCTTCATTCAGCTTCAGCAACAGTCCTTTCAATGAATATTCAGGGTTGATTTTTCTTTAGGATGGACTGATTGGATCTCCTTGCAGTCCAAGGGACTCTCAAGAGTCTTCTCCAGCAGCACAGTTCGAAGGCATCAGTTCTTTGGCGCTCAGTCTTTTTTCTTGTCCAGCTCTCACATCGGTACATGACTACTGGAAAAACCATAACTTTGACCATACGGACGATTATCTGCAAAGTAATGTCTGTGCTTTTTAATACACAGTCTAGGTTTGTCACAGCTTTTCTTCCAAGGAGCAAGCGTCTTTTAATTTCCTGCCTGCTGCCACCGTTCACGGTGATTTGGCGGCGAAAGTCTGTCACTGTTTTCATTGTTTCTCCATCTATTTCGCCATGAAGTGATGGGACTGGATGCCATGATCTTAGCTTTTTGAATGTTGAGTTTAAAACCAGCTTTTTCACTCTTCTCTTTCACCCTCTTCAAGAAGCTCCTTAGTTCTTCCTCGCTTTCTGCCATAAAGGTGATGTCATCTGCATATCTGAGGTTATTGATATTTCTCCCGGCAATCTTGATTCCAGCTTGTGCTTCCTCCAGTCCGAAGTTTGGAATGCGTACTCGGCATATAAGCCAAATAAGCAGGGTGACAATATATAGCCTTAACTACTCCTTTCCCAATTCTGAAACAGTCTGTTGTACCACGTCCAGTCCTAACTGTTGCTTCTTGACCTGCATACAGGTTTTGCAGGAAGCAGGTCAGGTGGTCTGGTATTCCCATCTCTTTAAGAATTTTCTACAGTTTGTTGTGATCTACACAGATGGGGATCTTGCGGGGGAATCCAAAATGAATGCTGTGGGTTCAGGAGTACATTTGGTTTTCCTCAGAGAAGTACATCACCACACTTTTTTGCCAATTTAGGCAATTTATGTGTTCATGCATGTTAACTTATAATAACATTATTACTGTGAAAATTTTAAATACTGCATCACATATCCAATCATGTCTGGGAAAATGTTATATCTAAGTAAAGGAGTATAGTGAAACAAAACTAATCTTCAATTCCAGCTGTTTAGAAGGATTTCTACTAGCTTATTAGGCTCCCAGACAGAGCATAGAGTTTATAAATGCCTGTAATTTATGGACTTTCACTCTGACATAATCCAGATTCAAATATTCATGGGCCCTTATCCAACGAAATCAATCTAGAGATTCTGGCCAGTTCTGGGCCTGATAAAGTTCATCTCTTCTCTCCACTTTGGAGAGAAGCTCCTCTCTTTGTTCTTGGGCCATTTAAAAAGCCCAGGCTTCCTGAGCTGAATCTTCTCTGCCACAGGCATACCCAACCAGGTTACAACACCAGTTCTTCTCTGATCCCAGGCATTCACAAGAAGCAATTTTCTCTGTTGCACAAGTCCCAGGACACCTCTGAAACCAACACATAGAATCTCTCTCTCTTCCTTCTGCACCAGCATCCTTTTAATAATGGGTTCCAGATTAGGTGCAGGTCCAAGTTTTCACTGATTTCTGGTGAAATGAAAATACACACTATATATATATATATATATGTGTGTGTGTGTGTGTGTGTGTGTCTGTGTGTGTGTGTCTGTGTGTCTGTGTGTGTGTGTGTGTGTATCTCAGATAAGTTTGCCAAATGACCTCCAAGCCAATGTTGTTTCTTCACACTTTAAATTTTTGTTTTTAAATGTCCCTTCTTTTATAATATTAAGATGAGGATAGATGATAGTTGATGTGGCTGTGATTGTTTTATTAATTTCCTAACTTAGCAAAACAAAAAGTTAGCAACCCTATGTTGGTCACCAACATTTGGGGGAAATTTTTACTTCTCTATGAAGTCCTAGTTTGGGAATCACTACTTTCATCTTGGCCACAAAAAGTAAAAATTACTTTCAAGTTTATTCTAAATACATATGCATTTCCTGTACTTCACTTTGCATGTACACATGATAACAATCCAAAAGAAGGTGGGAAAAGAAGAAAACAAAAACTGAGGCAAAAAGAAAGTACAAAATGGGATAGTGAAATAAATCCAAAATATATCAGTAATCACAACAAATATAACTGGAGAAAATGTGCAAGTTAAAAACAAAAGTGGATTTTAAAAAATATATTTTATTTTTATTTTGTTTAGAAGAATGACATTAAACTTAAACAGAAAGACTGAATGTAAAAGAATTGTTACTGTTGAGAGTCCCTTGGACTGCAAGGAGATCCAACCAGTCCATCCTAAAGGAAATCAGCCCTGAATATTCATTGGAAAGACTGACATTAAAGCTGAAACTCCAATACTTTGGCCACCTGATGTGAAGAACTGACTCATTTTGAATAGACCCTGATGCTAGGCAAGATTGAAGGCAGGAAGAGAAGGGGATGACAGAGGATGAGATGGATGGATGGCGTCACCAACTCAATGGACGTGAGTTGGTGATGGACAGGGAGACCTGGAGTGCTGCAGTCCATGGGGCCACAAAGACTCAGACCCAACTGAGCGACTGAACTGAACTGAACTGAACTGATGTCAGAAATATTCTAAGGAAAAAGAAGTTTGTAGTTGGTATATATTAATAGCTATACCGGGGAAGGCAATGGCACCCCACCCCAGTACTTTTGCCTGGAAAATCCCATGGACGGAAGATCCTGGTAGGCTCCAGTCCATGGGGTGGCTAAGAGTCGGACACAACTGAGCGACTTCACTTTCACTTTTCACTTTCATGCATTGGAGAAGGAAATGGCAATCCACTCCAGTGTTCTTGCCTGGAGAATCCCAGGGACAGAGGAGCCTGGTGAGCTTTCGTCTGTGGGGTCGCACAGAGTCGGACACGACTGAAGCAACTTAGCAGTAGCAGCAGCAATAGCTATATGGTGGACAAACTAAAGTTTAAGAAATAAATCATCACTAGAAGAGGATGGTCACTATATGCTAAAAAAAGATTAAACACATGATAAATACATAATAACTCTAAACACATATGTATCTATTAAAATAGTATTAAAATATAAAAGCAAGAATTATTAGACCAAAAGGGAAATTAACAAATCTATCACCATAGTGGGAGAA
Organism: Tragelaphus eurycerus; assembly: GCA_935064755.1. Lineage (NCBI taxonomy): Eukaryota > Metazoa > Chordata > Mammalia > Artiodactyla > Bovidae > Tragelaphus > Tragelaphus eurycerus. The sequence goes on along the minus strand of CAKXYN010000095.1, from coordinate 106,946 downwards.
TTAAATATACTTCTCTCAGTATTTGATAGATCTAATAGTTCAGTTCAGTTCAGTTCAGTCGCTCAGTCGTATCCGACTATTTGCAATCCCATGAATCACAACACACCAGGCCTCCCTGTCCATCATCAACTCCTGGAGTCTACCCAAACCCATGTCCATCAAGTCGGTGATGCCATCCAGCCATCTCATCCTCTGTCATCCCCTTCTCTTCCTGCCCCCAATCCTTCCCAGTTTTTCCAATAGGTCAACTCTTCGCATGAGATGGCCAAAGTATTGGAGTTTCAGCTTCAACATCAAACCTTCCAATGAACACCCAAGACTGATCTCCTTTAGAATGGACTGGTTGGATCTCCTTGAGGGGCTCTCAAGAGTCTTCTCCAACACCACAGTTCAAAAGCATCAATTCTTCGGTGCTCAGCTTTCTTCACCGTCCATACATGACTACTGAAAAAACCATAGCCTTGACTAGATGGACCTTTGTTGGCAAAGTAATATCTCTGCCTTTCAATATGCTATCTAGGTTGGTGATAACTTTCCTTCCAAGGAGTAAGCGTCTTTTAATTTCATGGCTGCAGTCACCATCTGCAGTGATTTTAGAGCCCAGAAAAATAAAGCCTGACACTGTCTCCACTGTTTCCCTATCTATTTCCCACGAAGTGATGGGACCAGATGCCATGATCTTCGTTTTCTGAATGTTGAGCTTTAAGCCAACCTTTTCACTCTCCACTTTCACTTTCATCAAGAGGCTTTTTAGTTCCTCTTCACTTTCTGCCATAAGAGTGGTGTCGTCTGCATATCTGAGGTTATTGATATTTCTCCCAGCAATCTTGATTCCAGCTTGTGTTTCTTCCAGCCCAGCATTTCTCATGATGTACTCTGCATAGAAGTTAAATAAGCAGGGTGACTATATACAGCCTTGACGTACTCCTTTTCCTATTTGGAACCAGTCTGTTGTTCCATGTCCAGTTCTAACTGTTGCTTCCTGACCTGCATACAAATTTCTCAAGAGGCAGATCAGGTGGTCTGGGATTCCCATCTCTTTCAGAATTTCCCACAGTTGATTGTGATCCACACAGTCAAAGGCTTTGGCATAGGCAATAAAGCAGAAATAGATGTTTTTCTGGAGCTCTCTTGCTTTTTCCATGATCCAGCGGATGTTGGCAATTTGATATCTGGTTCTTCTGCCTTTTCTAAAACCAGCTTGCACATCAGGAAGTTCACGGCTCACGTATTGCTGAAGCCTGGCTTGGAAAATTTTGAGCATTACTTTACTAGCGTGTGAGATGAGTACAATTGTGCGGTAGTTTGAGTAGTCTTTGGCATTGCCTTTCTTTGGGATTGGAATAAAAACTGACCTTTTCCAGTCCTGTGGCCACTGCTGAGTTTTCCAAATTTGCTCGCATACTGAGTGTAGCACTTCCACAGCATCATCTTTATATATATATATATGTAACTCTTCAACCAATTATATATGTATATAAAACTCTGCGACCAGTAATTACAGTTTGTACATTCTTCTCAATTGACTTTGTATGAGGCCATAAAACAAGTCTTAATATACTCATGAAATTGGCACTACTACATATGTATCTTTGAACTGAATGAAGTTTCACTCAGAAAGCAATTACAAAATACAACTTTTAAAAACCTTGTGTATTTGGAAATTTTTTAAAAAATTTGCTTTTAAATAACTCATAATAAAGTAAACTGAATGAAAATTGAAAAATACTTAGATTGATTAACTAAACTAGAGCATACCAGAATTAGCAAATGCTCAATGTTTTACATGTGCTCTTGGGTAAAGGAATACTATACTAACCGTCAATGAGACTATATGTTAAACAGTATTTTCTGTTAAATAAATCTGTTTTTAAATAACGAACTACAATTTCACCCTATTACAGTGAGAGGAATAAATAGCCAGTAACTATTCGGATTGGTCAGTGCCATACCAATGAACTCCTCAGATAGAATCGTCCTCTGGGTTCTGCTTTGGCTCTCCCCATACACTCCAGAAGCCTTCCCCATACCACTGCTAGCCAACTCTAAGAAACTCTAGGTAGTCATTTCCAAGGAGCCCACTCAGTGCCTCCCAATATGCAGGTCTCATTTAAGCCAGCCTACTGCAGAGCCTGGATATAGATCCCTGTCCCTAAATGTCTCCCAGGACAGGGCTGCCTGAACCACAGTCCAATTAACAGGCCCTCAGTGTCAGTCTGACCACTACTCAGCACACTTCTGTAGTCACCCTTGCTTATAGCCATCTGTGGGAATTGCAGCCTCCACCCCATCTTGGCACCAAGAGAGCCGGAATAGCAAAGTGATCAGGCAGGCAGTAATAGGTCATGGTGAAGGCATCAGCCAAGTGTTGTGGCCTCTGCTGGCACTCTGGCACTGGAGTATAAGAAAACTCGGGGACTAAGAGATGACTGAGGTGCACTTGTTCTCTTTTTCTATCCATGTTCTACTAATATTTTACCTTCTTTTCTTGGGATGAGGTGGGTTTTTTTTTTTTTTTAAACCCAAACATCTTCCGACCATGGGCATTAAAATTTGTTTTAGTGATAAAATGAATAATTAATGTTTGCGTGTTGCCAGGCACCATTCTAAACATTAACTAACTCATTTTAAAGTTGTAATTACGATCTTTATCCCCTCTGACAAATGAGGGAACTGAGACAGCAGAAACTGCAACCCCGGGGAGCACAAGAGACCCATGTGCTTAACCACCACATTACGTCACCTCATCCAGCCTAAATGGCTGAGGTCAGCCTAATTGCATATCTCATTCCAGTAAGTGATTTTTGTGTGATAGAGATAACACATACATAAAACCCTTGGACAATATTTTATAGGCTAGAAAAAATGTTAATGTAATTGCTGCTAGTTCTGCAGAAGATGACAGGGAGTTCAGTATCAACATCTGCTGCTGCTGCTGCGTCACTTTAGTCGTGTCCGACTCTGTGCGACCCCATAGACGGCAGCCCACCAGGCTCCCCCGGTCCCTGGGATTCTCCAGGCAAGAACACTGGAGTGGGTTGCCATTTCCTTCTCCAATGCATGACAGTGAAAAGTGAAAGTGAAGTCGCTCAGTCGTGTCCGACTCTAGCGACCCCATGGACGGCAGCCTACCAGGCTCCTCCGTCCATGGGATTTTCTAGGCAAAAGTACTGGAGTGGGGTGCCATTGCCTTCTCCGAGTATCAACATCTATCCTTTCCTAATTTTAGGAAAAAGTTTTCTACTTATTGAGATAAGTTACCTAATGACTATCCATTTTGGGGGAAAGGAATTGGGAGAATTTGATGCACTTCCCCTATGCTAAACCAGGGTTCACATGCCAGGATGTCTGGCTCTAGGTGAGTGATCACACCATCGTGATTATCTGGGTCGTGAAGATCTTTTTTGTACAGTTCTTCTGTGTATTCTTGCCACCTCTTCTTAATATCTTCTGCTTCTGTTAGGTCCATACCATTTATGTCCTTTATCTAGCCCATCTTTGCATGAAATGTTCCCTTGGTATAATTTTCTTGAAGAGATCTCTAGTCTTTCCCATTCTGTTGTTTTCCTCTATTTCTTTGCATAGATCGAAGAGGAAGGCTTTTTTTATCTCTTCTTGCTATTCTTTAGAACTCTGCATTCAGTTGGGAATATCTTTCCTTTTCTCCTTTGCTTTTCATTTGTCTTCTTTTCACAGCTATTTGTAAGGCCTCCCCAGACAGCCATTTTGCTTTTTTGCTTTTCTTTTCCATGGGGATGGTCTTGATCCCTGTCTCCTGTCCGTTCATAGTACATCAGGCACTCTATCTATCAGATCTAGTCCCTTAAATCTATTTCTCACTCCCACTGTATAATCATAAGGAATTTGATTTAGGTCATACCTGAATGGTCTAGTGGTTTTCCCTACTTTCTTCATTTTAAGTCTGAATTTGGCAATAAGGAGTTCATGATTTGAGCCACAGTCAGTTCCCAGTCTTCTTTTTGCTGACTGTGTAGAGCTTCTCCATCTTTGGTTGCAAAGAATATAATCAATCTGATTTCTGTGTTGACCATCTGGTGATGTCCACGTGTAGAGTCTTCTCTTGTGTTGATGGAAAAGGGTGTTTGCTATGACCAGTGCGTTCTCTCGGCAAAACTTTATTAGCCTTTGCCCTTCTTCATTCCGTATTCCAAGGCCAAATTTGTCTGTTACTCCAGGTGTTTCTTGACTTCCTAGTTTTGCATTCCAGTCCCCTATAATGAAAAGGACATCTTTTGGGGGTGTTAGTTCTAAAAGGTCTTGTAGGTCTTCATAGAACTGTTCAACTTCAGCTTCTTCAGCGTTACTGGTTGGGGCCTAGACTTGGATTACTGTGATATTGAATAGTTTGCCTTGGAAATGAACAGAGATCATTCTGTTGTCTTTGAGATTGCATCCAAGTATTGCACTTCGGACTCTTTTGTTGACCATGATGGCTACTCCATTTCTTCTAAGGGATTCCTGCCCATAGTAGTAGATATAATGGTCATCTGAGTTGAATTCACCCATTCCAGTCCATCTTAGTTCAGTGATTCCTAGAATGTGGATGTTCACTCTTGCCATCTCCTGTTTGACCACTTCCAATTTGCCTTGATTCATGGACCTAACATTCCAGGGTCCTATGCAGTATTGCTCTTTACAGCACTGGACCTTGCTTCTATCACCAGTCACATCCACAACTGGAGGTGAGTCAAGTGGGCCTTAGAAAGCATCACTATGAACAAAGCTAGTGGAGGTGATGAAATTCCAGTTGAGCTATTCCAAATCCTGAAAGATGATGCTGTGAAGGTGCTGCACTCAATATGCCAGCAAGTTTGGAAAACTCAGCAGAGGCCATGGGGCTGGAAAAGGTCAGTTTTCATTCCAATCCCAAAGAAAGGCAATGCCAAAGAATGCTCGAACTACCACACAATTGCACTTATCTCACACTCTAGTAAAGTGACGCTCAAAATTCTCCAAGCCAGTTTTCAGCAATACATGAACCACGAATTTATAGATGTTCAAGCTGGTTTTAGAAAAGGCAGAGGAACCAGAGATCAAATTGCCAACATCCGCTGGATCATCGAAAAAGCAAGTGAGTTCCAGAAAAACATCTATTTCTGCTTTATTACCTACGCCAAAGCCTTTGACTGTGTGGATCACAATCAACTGTGGAAAATTCTGAAAGAGATGGGAATACTAAACCATCTGACCTGTCTCTTGAGAAACCTGTATGCAGGTCAGGAAGCAACAGTTAGAACTGGACATGTAACAACAGACTGGTTCCAAATAGGAAAAGGAGTACGTCAAGGCTGTATATTGTCACCCTGTTTATTTAACTTCTATGCAGAGTACATCATGAGAAACGCTGGGCTGGAAGAAACACAAGCTGGAATCAAGATTGCCGGGAGAAATATCAATAACCTCAGATATGCAGACGACACCACTCTTATGGCAGAAAGTGAAGAGGAACTAAAAAGCCTCTTGATGAAAGTGAAGGAGGAGAGTGAAGAAGTTGGCTTAAAGCTCAACATTCAGAAAACGAAGATCATGGCATCTGGTCCCATCACTACATGGGAAATAGATGGGGAAACAGTGGAAACAGTGTCAGACTTTATTTTTCTGGGCTCCAAAATCACTGCAGATGGTGACTGTAGCCATAAAATTAAAAGACACTTACTCCTTGGAAGGAAAGTTATGACCAACTTAGATAGCATATTCAAAAGCAGAGACATTACTTTGCCAACAAAGGTCCGTCTAGTCAAGGCTATGGTTTTTCCAGTGGTCATGTATGGATGTGAGAGTTGGACTGTGAAGAAAGCTCAGCGCAGAAGAATTGATGCTTTTGAACTGTGGTGTTGGAGAAGACTCTTGAGAGTCCCTTGGACTGCAAGGAGATCCAACCAGTCCATCGTAAAGGACATCAGTCCTGGGTGTTCATTGGGAGGACTGATGTTGAAGTGGAAACTCCAATACTTTGGCTACCTCATGTGAAGAGTTGACTCATTGGAAAAGACCCTAATGCTGGCAAGGATTGGGGGCAGGAGGAGAAGGGGACGACAGAGGATGAGATGGCTCGATGATATCACCGACTCAATGGACATGGGTTTGGGTAGACTCCAGGAGTTGGTGATGGACAGGGAGGCCTGGTATGCTGCGATTCATGGGGTCCCAAAGAGTTGGACATGACTCAGCGACTGAACTTAACTGAAACCAGGGTTCAGGTAGAAGCATCATTTGGCTAGTGACAGCTGTATAAAATAGAGACAACAATTATTAAAAATCAGCTAATTTGGAGATGAATAGAAAGATTTAACATAGTATTTTCCCTGACATTACCCAGAGATCAGTTTTATAAGATACAAAAACACGTTTATCTACATACATAAAGAATAATAGAGAATTTTTTAAATACATGTTCTTATAAATGTTTTAAATCTTCAGAATATTCCTAGCTAAACACATTCCTAGCTCTGTGTTTCAACATAAATGAATCCCATAAAACTAATATTTAATGGAAAAAATACTAGTTGCAAAAGAATACGTGCCACCTGATGCCAGTTATGTAAAATTTAAATCCTTGTATATCAATATCCTGCTTAAGAATGAAACAGAAAAACCAATATAATATTGTAAAGCAATTAGCCTCTAATTAAAATAAATTAAATTAAAAACAAAGAATGAAACAGAAGAAGCCTCCAATGTTCCTCTGTTTTTCTTCTTCCCAATAAGGAGTCTTATTTTGGATTTTATATTTATTATTCTTTTGGTTTTTATAAGCTTCACTACTTGTGTGCGTGCATGTGTGCTGAGTCATTTCTGTCATTTCTTTGCAAACTTTATGCAATTCTTTGTGACCTTACGGACTGTAGTCCACCCGGCTCCTCTGTCCACAGGATTCTCCAGGCAAGAATTCTGGAAAACCTGGGTTGTCATGCCCTCCTCCAGGGTCACTATTTGTGTGTATATTATCAAATATCTGAAGAGCAAATAAATTAGATAGAAAATAAAGAGTATTCAAGCCTTGGAAGAAGGAACCACAGTGGGTGAGCATTCTTCATTCTTCATATCTTCATTCTGAGAGCACTCACCAATCAGACAGTCAGGCATATGAACATGCTGAAAACCAACCTTTTACCTCACGCATCAACGTACAGTTTAGAGCTCCCAGACTGACTGGAAATTGAAGGAATAAATTTCAGAAAGCAGGGAGCATCATCAGGGAAAAACAATCTGCAAATGAATCACATTTCATATCTTTGGTTCACCCTAGTACCTGCTATTGGAGAAGGCAATGGCACCCCACCTCAGCACTCTTGCCTGGAAAATCCCATGGACGAAGGAGCCTAGTGGGCTGCAGTCCATGGGGTCACTAAGAGTCGGACACGACTGAGCGACTTCACTTTCACTTTTCACTTTCATGCACTGGAGAAGGAAATGGCAACCCATTCCAGTGTTCTTGCCTGGAGAATCCCAGGGAGGGGGAGCGTGGTGGGCTGCCGTTTCTGTGGTCACACAGAGTCGGACACGACTGAAGCGACTTAGCAGCAGCAGCAGCAGAGCAGCAGCAGCAGCATCAGTACCTGCTATGTACTGATTCGAAGGAGGCCAGGGGGAAAATACAGCTGGAAGTCTAAAAGAATACTGAGCAGAGATTTTTAAGAGCCGTCCCACCAGAGGAGGAAAAAACACTGGAAATGACATAAACTTTTAAAAATAGGAGACTTTCTAATGAAATTATGATGTAGCCATATAGTATAACAATGAAGTCATTAAACCAATGTTTTAGACTAGTACTTAATGAATATAGAAATATTCACATGTTTAAGTAAACATTCAAGTAGCTTTAAAAATGTGTACAGTATGATTCTAACCTTGGAATTAAAAATGCCAAAGAGACAAAATATACAGCAAAATATTAATAGAGATTTTCTGGATGATGGAAATATGCATGCCTTTTATTTCTTTGTGAGGGGCTTATTCTCCATATTTTCTGTAAGGACTCTGTATTACCCTTATATTCAGGAAAAATACTATCCTTTGGGAAAAAACGAGCATATACTATCTACCAGGTGCTCACACAAGGCAGTACTTCAAAGGACTCTAGCCTTGCAAAGCGTCTCAAAAACTGTACTTTTGTTCCTCTCCCTTATAAAGAAACTGCAGCCCAGAAAGTTAAATGACTTGCAAACAAGTCAACCGTTTTTAGTGATAAGCAAACAATAGGCCTTCTGACTGTCAAACCAGTGACTCATTTCTTTGTAAACCAGTTTAGACATAAAATCTTGGTTTATTCTTCATCATCCCTTGTAGAGGAAAGGTTTGTTTCATAAATTGCATTCTTTCGTGTAGTATGGCAGTGCAAAGAGTGTGGGCTTGAGAACGTAGGTTGGCCCCTACTGAATAGCAATATGAAGAAAGGGAGCAAATGAGAGCTTAGTGAATCGTCGAAGCAGGAGAAAACAAGAAGGAAAAAAGGTGGAAATCTGGAATACAGGTTTTAAGGCAGAGCCTGAATCCTGGGATGGGATTCAAGTGTGCAGCAGGAAAACAATAAGGATGGCCCACTTAGCTGCAGAGGAGGTGGAAACTTGATTGCAGGATTAATGATTCGATGCATTTAACGCAGAACCGGGGGTTGAAATAACCGCAGCAACTAGTATTCTTGCCCAGGATCCAAGAAATTTGCATGCAAGAGCAGTACTCTTGAAAAGAGCCTAAAGTTGTTTGCTGCTGCTGCTAAGTCGTTTCAGTCTTGTCCGACTCTGTGCGACCCCATAGACGGCCTCCTACCAGGCTCCTCTGTCCCTGGGATTCTCCAGGCAAGAACACTGGAGTGGGTTGCCATTTCCTTCTCCAATGCATGAAAGTGAAAAGTGAAAGTGAAGTCGCTCAGTCGTGTCCAACTCTTAGCGACCTCATGGACTGCAGCCATGGGATTTTCCAGGCAAGAGTGCCAGAGTGGGGTGCTATTGCCTCCTCCGAAAGTAGTTTAGTCTTTGTTTTGGTAGTGGGAGGACAAAATAAAACAGCCTTTCATCTCCCCGTCGGGGAATCGAACCCCGGTCTCCCGCGTGACAGGCGGGGATACTCACCACTATACTAACGAGGAAAACGACAGTCAAGAAGGTAAAATTGCTCGTTAGGAAGTTACTTCTAAACTGCCATGGTCATTCTTTGAAAAATGGCTGTTATTCAACTTGTCACTTTACTGTATCTAGTCTGTCACATTGCAATTGAAACATAATGGGAGCTCCACGTGTAATTTAAACTTTCTAATATAGCCACCTTAAAAATTAAGAAACAGGTGATATTTTTAATAATATATGTGATTTAACCCAAAATTCCGAAATAAGAACTAGATTTTTTTAACATACTTTTCAAGCTGGTAAGTTTTTTACATTTACAGATACCACATTTCAACTCAGATGTTAAATTTTCATTGGAAAAAAATGACTAATATTTAGATTTCATGACATTCACAACTGAAATTCAGGTGGATTCATAACGTACCAAGTTGTTCGTGAAGTACTTTAACGTTCTGCAATAGGTAAATGGAGTATCTGTTTAACTTTTTACATCAATTTATTTCAATTAATTAATGTTTTAATTACAATTAACTAGACTTTGACTTGCAGTTCCTCAGACACAGTCGCCAGTTTCGAGTGTCCAACAGCTTGTAGCTACCGTATCAGTCTCGAAGATATAAAACCATGGCCCCTTTCTGAAGCTCAGTTTCAGACAGGACATCCGGAAGATCCCAAAGACTTCTCAAGAGTTGAAAGTTTAAAATGGAAGGCAGGAGGGAAGGTAAGAGAGAAAAGAAACGCTCCGGATTCGAATCCCTCCAAAATGTAGCTGGGCAGAGAACGAGGTCGAGGGAGAAAGTGAGGTATGGCTGTAGTTCTAGTTTCAGTTCTCATTTTCGCTCAGGCTTTAAACTGCAAAATACATCGCACGCTCTGCTTCTCTTTTAATTTAGTAAGCGTGAAAGAGGGAAAAGATTCCCTGCGTTGGCCGGGAATCGAACCCGGGTCAACTGCTTGGAAGGCAGCTATGCTCACCACTATACCACCAACGCTTGCTTAGCAAGCCTTTCGAACTACATGTATAAGAGGAATAGAGACTATGAATCTGCAAATATATTTTAGTACTGTTCTGTGTCTGAAACCCCAAAATACACAGAGCCTTTTCTAGGCGAGGATGGACCCCGTTCTTGCTCCTCTTAATCGACCCCGCCAACTAAGGACGAGGCCTGAAACGCAGAGACCATCAGGGGCCCTGAGCTGGAAGGACGGAACAGCGGGAAGCCAGGAGGGAAAGCCAAGGCCTCGCTTGGCAGAGTATTTTCTTACCCACGCCTCCCGCCTTCTGTCATCCGAACTCCCTGCTCCGCCGCTTGGCGCCGCCCCAGGACTAGATCTACAGGGTGTTGCATTCAGAAAGGGCGATTTGAAGCCAAAGGGCCGAGGGAGAGCAGCCAACAAGGGAGTCCACTCTGGTGTGGCTAGGTCTCCGGAGAGAAGGAGCGAGAGGGGCACTGGAGAACTGGATCTTTGCAGTTTAGGATGGTGATGACGTAGGAAATATGAGTCAGAAACAGTTTTATTTTCCCTATTTTGCGAAGAAGTCCAGGGAGGACTTGTAGTTTTATTTAAAATGAGAAACAGCATGCTACAGCACTTTTTGACAGTCTTAGAAGAAAAGAAGAAAACCGGATTCCCGTGTGTCAGGATGGCCGAGCGGTCTAAGGCGCTGCGTTCAGGTCGCAGTCTCCCCTGGAGGCGTGGGTTCGAATCCCACTTCTGACAACACCGAGATATTTTCCTCGGGCTTTTCTTATGTTTCCAATAAACAAAGTAGGATTGAATTCCTGGAGAAACGATTATTAATCAACACTTTATTTTTTAATCAACGCTTTTTTTTATCAACACTTTTTAATGTTCCGTATCTACATATGAAGAGTGTGCTTCGCTTTTAATATAAAACTGAATCTATTTGGATCTCTGTACGTGCTGTGTGTTAGTCGCTCAGTCGTGTCTGCCTCTTTGCGATCCCATAGACTGTAGTCCACCAGGCTCCTGTGTCCATGAAATTCTCCAGGCAAGAATACTGGAGTGGGTTGCCTATTCCTTCTCCAATTTAGATCTATCCCTAATTAACATTTTTTTTCCCCCTTTAGACTCCAGTTTCTCAGTGCTTATCCACTTCATGGAGAAAAGCCCTCAACCCAGATCTCTTAATTTGCAATTGACCCTAGTCTTTTTGTGCTCAAGATTGTAGTGTCAAGCTTTGGTGAGACTCTGATTCCCCACCATCTTGCCAAACTGCTCCCACCACCAATTTTTATTCAATAGGCTTGCTGTACCACTGAAAAAAACAGGGAAAAAAATCAACATACCAAACCCAGGGAAAAGTAATAGAAAGGGAAAATAAACGCATGGAGTTGTTTCAAGAACTTTTTCTTCAAGACCTAAAAAAAGCCACTTTCTCATTTGAGAGGAACTGGTTATAGAAAAATGTTGTCCTTTGCAGAAGAGAGAACTGTCAATCCCAAGAGGCTGAATGTGTGAGGTTCATAAGCATGAAGATGGAAGGATCTTTAGGTTGGTTAGTGAAAGTTTACATTCTTTGTTATTTACTAGACTATAACCTTAAATAACAAAGAATGTAAACTTTCACTAACCAACCTAAAGATCCTTCCATCTTCATGCTTATGAACCTCACACATTCAGCCTCTTGGGATTGACAGTTCTCTCTTCTGCAAAGGACAACATTCTTTGTTATTTACTAGACTATAACCTTGGGGAAGGCAATGGCACCCCACCCCAGTACTTTTGCCTGGAAAATCCCATGGATGGAGGAGCCTGGTAGGCTCCAGTCCATGGGATCGCTAAGAGTCGAACACGACTGAGCGACTTCACTTTCGCTTTTCACTTTCATACGTTGGAGAAGGAAATGGCAACCCCCTCCAGTATTCTTGCCTGGAGAATCCCAGAGACAGGGGAGCCTGGTGGGCTTCTGTCTGTGGGGTCGCACAGAGTCGGACACGACTGAAGCGACTTAGCAGCAGTAGGCAGCAGCAGCAGACTATAACCTTGGGAAATGTATTTGATTTTTCTGAGTGTTAGTTTGCTTGTTGTAAAATGGAGACAGAATTGTGAGGATTGAGTGAGATGACCTAGGAGCTTATTACAAATACAAATCTCAGGCTGCACCTCTGATTTATTGAATCCACATTTTATAAGATTCTCAAATGATTCTCACGCATATTAAAGTTTGAAAGCACTGGTCTATCTAATTTAGATCTTTAACTTGGAATATCCTTTCCCTTGCCACCTTTTACTCTGTATTATTTGAGCACTTACAGTATGCCAGTCGCTGCTTAAAACAGAGGATAAAAAGTTAAATTAGATACTGTGTCTAAACTAAAGAAGGTAAGAGTGTATCCATAAGAGAGACAGGGAAAAAATAACAAAGCTGAGCCTTAACCACATGATCAAGATTAAGATCACCAGACTTTAGTCACATTGGTATCACATACCTCCTGATATAATGCAAAAAGATGAGCACTTCACCCTGTGATATACTGCCTCCAAATCCCCACTCTAATCATGAGAAGTCTGACAAACCCAAATTGGGCGACAATCTGCTTCCCTGGTAGCTCAGGTGGGAAAGAATCCACCTGGGTTGGATCCCTGGGTTGGGAAGATCCCCTGGAGAAGGGAAAGGTTACCCACTCCAGTATTCTGGCCTGGAAAATTTCATGGACTGTATAGTCAGTCCATGGGGTCACAAAGAGTCAGACAGGACTGAGCGACTTTCACGTTCTTTCTGCCAAATACCTAACCAGTACTTATCAAAATGTGACATTTTTTTGGACACTGCTTTCTTTCTTTCTTTATTCATTCACTCATTTTTGGCCATGCTGAGACTGCATTGCTGCATGTGGGCTTTCTGTAGTTGCAGAGAGTGGCAGACTATTCTCTGGTTGGGCTTCTCCCTGCAGAGCAGAGGATCTACGTGCTCCAGCTTCAATAGTTGCAGCACAGGGACTCATTAGTTGTCTGTGGCTCAAGGGCCCTAGAACGTGCAGGCGTGGGTAGTTGTGGCTCATGGGCTTAGTAGTCACAGAGCTTGGGCTTAATCGCTCCAAGGCTCCATGTAAGACCTTACCATTAAGAGAAGGTGGATTAAGGATATACAGTGACTTTCTATAGTATCTTTACAACTCTCTGTCAGTCTAAAATTATTGCAAAATAAAAAGGTCTTAACAACAACAACAAAAAACTTAACAGTGGTTACCTGTTAGGAATAGTAGCAGTTGGGAGTGGGCCGAGGAACTGCTATTATTCTTGTTCTGCCCCCACCACCACCACGAGGCTTGTGGGTTTTTAACTCCCCCTATCACGGACACAAACCCAGCCAAGGCAGTGGAAGTACGGAGTCCTGACCACTGGACCACCAGGGAGTTCCCCAAACTGATGATTTTTCATTGGAAGGGTTGTAGGAAGTTTTGATTTTTTAAATAATGGAACGTATTTTGTTTCAATATTTTGGGAAACGATATTGTAATCATAATAGTTGTGATTAAAGTAATCAAACTAAGACTATATATACACAATACAACGACATTTAAATACCATGCTGTCCTCTAACCCAGGGATCAAACTGCATCTCCTGCATTGCAGGGGGATTCTTTAACTCTGAGCCACCAGGAAATAATCCCCAAGGTATCTAAAGCATCAGCAACAGTCATTCAGAAGTAGATAAAGTGGTTCAGTTCAGTTCAGTTCAGTTCAGTTGCTCAGTCGTATCGGACTCTTTGAGACCCCATGAATTGCAGCACGCCAGGCCTCCCTGTCCATCACCAACTCCCGGAGTCTACCCAAACTCATGTCCATCAAGTCAGTGATATCATCCAGTCATTTCATCCTCTGTCGTCCCCTTCTCCTTCTGCCCCCAATCCCTTCCAGCATCAGGGTCTTTTCCAAGGAGTAAACTCTTCACATGAGGTAGCCAAAGTATTGGAGTTTCCACTTCAACATCAGTCATTCCAATGAACACTCAGGACTGATTTCCTTTAGAATGGACTGGTTGGGTCTCCTTGCAGTCCAAGGGACTCTCAAGAGTCTTCTCCAACATCACAGTTCAAAAGCATCAATTCTTCGGCGCTCAGCTTTCTTCACAGTCCAACTCTCACATCCATACATGACCACAGGAAAAACCATAGCCTTGACTAGACGGACCTTTGTTGGCAAAGTAATATTTCTGCTTTTGAATACGCTATCTAGGTTGGTCATAACTTTCCTTCCAAAGAGTAAGCATCTTTTAATTTCATGGCTGCAGTCACCATCTGCACTGATTTTGGAGCCCAGAAAAATAAAGTCTGACACAGTTTACACTGTTTCCCCATCTATTTCCCATGAAGTGATAGGACCAGATGCCATGATAGTTTTCTGAACATTGAGCTTTAAGCCAACTTTTTCACTCTCCTCCTTCACTTTCATCAAGAGGCTTTTTAGTTCCTCTTCACTTTCTGCCATAAGGGTGGTGTCATCTGCATATCTGAGGTTATTGATATTTCTCCTGGCAATCTTGATTCCAGCTTCTGTTTCTTCCAGCCCAGCGTTTCTCATGATGTACTCTGCATAGAAGTTAAATAAACAGGGTGACAATATACAGCCTTGATGTACTCCTTTTCCTATTTGGAACCAGTCTGTTGTTCCATGTCCAGTTCTAACTGTTGCTTCCTGACCTGCATACAGATTTCTCAAGAGGCAGATCAGGTGGTCTGGTATTCCCATCTTTTTCAGAATTTTCCGCTGTTTATTGTGGTCCACACAGTCAAAGGCTTTGGCATAGGCAATAAAGCAGAAATAGATGTTTTTCTGGAACTCTCTTGCTTTTTCCATGATCCAGCGGATGTTGGCAATTTGATCTCTGGTTCCTCTGCCTTTTCTAAAACCAGCTTGAACATCTGGAAGTTCACGGTTCACACATTGCTGAAGCCTGGCTTGGAGAATTTTGAGCATTACTTTTCTAGTGTGTGAGATGAGGGCAATTGTGTGGTAGTTTGAGCATTCTTTGGGATTGCCTTTCTTTGGCAATGAAGTGGTTAGTCTGTTTAAATGTCTCTGTAGAAAAATAGACACCATCTAAATGAGATCTGAAGTGTTTTCACAACTAAGCATGATGGAATTCTCCTTCTTATAACCTGTGTCTGTTTAGAGAGAGAGATTGTTGAAATGTGAGGAAACTATCCAAACGTAGGCACCATCATTCTGCTTGAGAAGTTACAAACAGGTTGCAGTGGTCAACGTTGGAAGTGGGAAGGCCATTCAGGAAAGGGGAAGTATAATACAGAATATGTGTGTGATATCATCTCTTTTTTGCAGGTTCTTTCAATGTGAAGCCAAGTCACAAAAGACCTGGGCCAGGTGCAGGAAAAAGCAGTTAAAAATGAGAACTGACAACCAGACTACAGGTGGGTTGTTACTGCAATCTTTTCTCAACCTGCAAGAGATCACCCTTAGCTAAATATAACGTAGCATTCCTCTAACCAAGGCCACCTTCATTTCTGAGATAAAAATAAGTCTTTGGGCTGATTGGTAACTAACTTACACAAACTTATCCTTATCTTATGTCATTTAAGTGGCAGTAAAGTTGAGCCTGAGGATATTCCCCAGGTTCAGTCACTTGCTATAAAAAGCACATATTCACTTAATGAATAATGCAATGATACAATAAAATATACTTTTTCTCTCAGGGCTCAGTATCCAACTGTG
Source organism: Tragelaphus eurycerus (assembly GCA_935064755.1). Classification (NCBI taxonomy): domain Eukaryota; kingdom Metazoa; phylum Chordata; class Mammalia; order Artiodactyla; family Bovidae; genus Tragelaphus; species Tragelaphus eurycerus. Next base: position 91,161 of record CAKXYN010000095.1, on the reverse strand, counting down.
TTCTAAAGGAATAATATGTACAATTTCACAACATCTGGGGGAAAATCTTTTCTTCCTTTTTTTAATGGTCTGTTTGTGAGTTAACAGTGCACAGAATGTAGAAGCAGGCAGGACATAGTTCTTAATTCCAACTCTCCCCACTACTCTTGTTCCCTGACTTAATAGATATGGATATTGAGTAAATTGTTTAACCTCTTTTAGCCTCTGGATCCTCACTTTCAAAAGAGATAATACACTGTTACGTTCCTATGATGATTAAATTAGATTGTACATAGTCAACAATCAATTAGTAATAATTAGTAATAGTGAATATTTGTTGCTCAATACTAGATGCCTAGCCTAACATTCTTCTTCACTCCTCACATACTTACTTAATTGTACCCTCATAACACATCTGAGATACTATTTGAGCATCATCCCCATTAAACAGAAGGGAAAACTGAAGCTCAGAGTTTAACTTGCAGAGTAGATAAAGGAACACCCGTCTGGTCCCAGTACGGCCACTTCACTACACAGTTGCCACTGTCGTCATCATCCTAGGGCCCATCAGCAGAAAGCAGATGGGACCGTGCAATTTCTCTCACACAGGTAAGATCCATAATAACTTTAATTATACCACTAGACTTACTCTCTTAATCTAACAAATACTATTCCCCAGAATCCAGGACTTGCGGTCTGTTCGATAAAAGAACAATAAAGTCACATTATGAGAGGCAAATAATTAGGATATAAACTTTTGGTCCGTGTATTAGGACACATAGACTGACAAACTAAACTAAGCTCCCAATACAGAACTTTTATCTTAGGGTCTTGCCAAAACTTGTTTCTCTTCATTCTCTGCTTTTCCAACTCCACCTCCCTCCCTCTATCAATACAATATCACAATTCTCTCCTCTCTCTCCTCACATTTCAATACTATCTCAGTGTGCCTTCCTCAAACTCTTCCTCTTGCTTTCCCTTATAGAAATTATGCACATAGCCTCATGAATTTTCTTCCCATCCCTCCTGCAAAACCCACCTCAACATTTCTGCTTCTGAAAGCCCTGCCCCTTCGTCTACTTAATTGGATAGAAAGAAAACTAAGAAATTCTAAAAGTTTATTTAGCTTTATTATTTCATATAACAAATCCATACATGCAAGTAACAAAATACATTAAATGTAGGTAAAAGCAATATTAAAGTGCCACACAAATGTTCATAATGATTACTTCTGCTTGTTTGATGTAGGAGAAGATTTTTTATAAGTCAAATACCTCAGTAATAAAACATACTGACCAAAAAAAAAAAAAAAGAATTCTCTGTTGAAAGTAAGAGTCTCCTCCACTCCTACCCCTGAAGTTAGGCAGGATCACAGTAGAAAGTCTAGAAAGTCCACAAACACAGCCTTACAATCTCAGCTGACCCGTCCAGAGGGGCCATTTAATCGACCTCCTCAATGACAGGGCCAGTACTAGGGGCTCCATGTCGGGCTTGAGCTCCACAACTGCTGCCCACATGGACACCAGGCCCCCCATAGAGCCTGGAGAAGATGGGGCAACAGATCTGCTCCAGCTCCCTCTTTTGATGCTCATATTCCTCTTTCTCTGCTAACTGGTTGTGCTCCAGCCAAGCAAGGACTTCCTGACACTTGTCTTGTACTTTGCGCCTGTCCTCTTCAGGAATCTTATCTCTAAGCCTCTCCTCTTGCAAGGAGCTCTTCACATGGAAGACATAGGCCTCCAGAGAGTTTTTGGCAGCCACCCTGTCTCTCTGGGCCTCATCCTCAGCCTTGTACTGCTCAGCCTCACGAACCATCCTCTCCACTTCCTCCTTGCTCAGCCGGCCCTTGTCATTGGTGATGGTGATCTTGTTAGCTTTGCCTGTGCTCCTGTCAGTGGCTGTCACACTCAGGATGCCATTGGCGTCAATGTCGAAGGTCACCTCGATCTGGGGGACTCCACGTGGGGCAGGAGGGATGCCACTGAGCTCAAAGCGCCCTAGCAGGTTGTTGTCCCTGGTCATGGCCCTCTCACCCTCATACACCTGAATCAGGACCCCAGACTGGTTGTCTGAATAGGTGGTGAAAGTCTGGGTCTGCTTGGTTGGGATAGTGGCATTCCTCTGGATCAGTGTAGTCATCACCCCACCAGCTGTCTCCAGCCCCAGGGACAGGGGAGCCACATCCAGCAGCAGGAGATCTTGCACCTTCTCACACGTGTCCCCCATCAACACGGCTGCCTGCACGGCAGCCCCATAAGCCACAGCTTCATCTGGGTTGATGCTTTTGTTCAGCTCCCTGCCACTGAAGAAGTCCTGCAGGAGCTTCTGTACCTTGGGGATGCGGGTAGAGCCACCCACCAGGACAATGTCATGGATCTGGGCCTTGCTCAGCTTGGCATCCCGCAAGGCCTTCTCCACCGGCTCCAGGGTGCTGCGGAAGAGGTCCGAACACAGTTCTTCAAAGCGGGCTCGAGTGATAGAAGTGTAGAAGTCTACACCCTCAAACAGGGAATCGATCTCCAGAGTGGCCTGGGTACTGGACGACAGGGTACGCTTGGCGCGCTCGCAGGCCGTGCGGAGCCTGCGCAGGGCCCGTTTGTTTCCGCTCAAATCCTTCCCATGCTTCCGCCGGAACTCCTCCATGAAGTGGTTCACCAGCCGGTTGTCGAAGTCCTCTCCACCCAGGTGAGTGTCTCCAGCCGTGGCCTTCACCTCAAAGACACCAGCGTCGATGGTGAGGACCGACACGTCGAAGGTGCCCCCACCCAGGTCGAAAATGAGCACGTTGCGCTCTCCGGCGCCCAGCCGGTCCAGGCCGTAGGCGATGGCAGCTGCCGTGGGCTCGTTGATGATCCTCAGGACGTTGAGCCCCGCGATGGCACCCGCATCCTTAGTGGCCTGACGCTGCGAGTCGTTGAAGTAGGCGGGCACCGTGATTACAGCGTGCTTCACTGGCTGGCCCAGGTACGCCTCCGCCGTCTCCTTCATCTTGCTCAGCACCATGGACGAGATCTCCTCGGGGTAGAACGCCTTGTCCTCCCCGCGGTAGGCCACGCGCACCTTGGGCTTGCCGCCCTCGCTCACCACCTGGAAGGGCCAGTGCTTCATGTCCGACTGCACAGTGGGGTCTGCGAACCTGCGCCCGATCAGTCGCTTGACGTCGAACACGGTGTTGTGCGGGTTCAGGGCCGCCTGGCTCTTGGCCGCGTCGCCCACCAGCCGCTCGGTGTCTGAGAAGGCCACGTAGCTGGGGGTGGTGCGGTTGCCCTGGTCGTTGGCGAGGATCTCCACCCGGCCGTGCTGGAACACGCCCACGCACGAGTACGTGGTGCCCAGGTCGATGCCTATGGCCAGCTCCCTCGCGGCGGACATGGTTGTGGTCTCTCCCGCTCCCAGCAACGAGTGCGATGGAGTCGGATGGATGCACGAACCTGCGGACGTTGGTGCTGTTCAGCCGTGTAGGTGTGCGCAGCGGCGCCGCTCTCCTGCCCGCCCAGCTCGGATCTGCTCGGCTCCGGCTCCACGAGCTTTTTATCCAGTTGCTGGAGACCCGCCTCCTCCCGCTGCCGCCGCCGCCGCGAAACTTCCAGCGCCTTCGCGGCGAGCCCAGAGCCGCCCGGCCCGCCCGCTCCGGCTGACTCAGCCCAGGAGGCGCTGCGCTGACTCTGGGAGAAGGTTCGAGCGGATCGGGCGGTGCAGGGAGCCGCGGCCCCACCAGCGTCTGATTCAGAGTTGCAGAGAAAGTTCCAGCTTCTCCCGGCTTGTTCTAAGGGCGAGCGATTGGGGCAGAAGAATAGTAAGATGAAAACTTGTTCTCCCTCTGGTTGGTTGAAGAGGGTGGTTTTGAGTCCAGCGGCTCGAGAAAAACCGAAAGCATTAGAGCCATGGCTTCAAGGACAGAGGTTTAAAGTTTTATTATTTTAGTCCTGAAACGTGAAGGCAATGTTTTCAAAATTGTGACTAAGAGGAGAGGTCAGATTTTTGTTATGGGATGGACCTAGGGTCAGAGATGATGATAAGAGACAGTGTTGCGAGGTCCCTCTGCGGAAGTAGCATTGGTGGTTCAGTGGTAGAATTCTCGCCTGCCACGCGGGAGGCCCGGGTTCGATTCCCGGCCAATGCAGTCTACTCTTTTCTTTCGCGGTACCCTCTTTAATTTTTTTTTTTCTGTTTTTTTCTTTAATTCAACTTCTAAAGTGGATCTTCATTTAAAAAAAAAAAATTCTATTTGTAGTTGTTTTCAAATGTTTCTGCTGCTGTACAACAAAGTGAATCACTTATACATTTACATATATCCATTCTTTTTTTAGATTCTTTTTCCATAAAGGTTGTTATAAAGTAACTATACATCCTCAAAAAGAAGGAACCTATTTTTATAACCCAAGAGGGAGAGAAGCTGTCAGCTTTAAATTCATTCTCTCTCAGTGTTTAGGCTGGCCAGGCCTGTGTGTCAAAAGTCAGAATATTTTAGGCACGGCCCTGCAAAAAAGAGTGCTCACTTCAGAAAGAAAGATGTGGCCTGGCCTGGGGTCTGTGCCCTGTAGTTCAGGGACTACCTTGTCTAAGCTGCTCCAACTTTCTGTCCCAGCCCTCAGCAGCCTCAAAAGCCCTGCACATCTATCCCCAAGAGTTCCAAGCTCCAAGAGTCCTACAGCTTCTAAAACAAGCTGTAGAACAAATTATACAGTGCAATCCAGTTACGGTATGTACAGATCTGTGACACCTACTACTTGTACATCCTTGAACAAATCATTTCAACCATCTGGTTCATTGCTTTCTCAGCTTTAAAATGAGGAGATTGAACTTCGTCTTTTCTAAGACATTCTATAGCTGTAGAAGTCTCTGGTTTAATCCAGGAGCAAAAGAGGATTCCTGTTTCCTCTAAACTATGTACCTGCTCTATATCTGAAAAAATCATGCTTCTGTTGATAAGAAAAAGAGGCGTGATCTGCTATGTCTATCCTACGGTGCCATATATACTTTATTCATTTTAACCCTTAACAACAGTCCAGTAAGGAGCCTTAGTGTGCTAGATATTGATGATGCTTAAAAATATGTACGAGTCTCCTCTTTTCAGCCTCAAAAAAGGATTGCAATTTCATCCCTCTTGAGGTCAGGTCGTACAACTTGTTTCGATTAATGAAATTTAAGTATGCGTGATATGTTACTTTTGGACAGAGTGCATTTAATTACTGTCCTAATTGTTACTGTTCTCTTTGCCTTCCTTGGCAATGGGTGGTAGTTGGTGTTAAAATGAAAGTATAGTATAAACCTGAGCCATCCCATGAGAGATGGCTTCCCATGAGAGAGATCCCATGCTTCCTTAGGCAGTCTTCCACACATATCAGATCAGATCAGATCAGATCAGTCGCTCAGTCGTGTCCGACTCTCTGCGACCCCATGAACCGCAGCACGCCAGGCCTCCCTGTCCATCACCAGCTCCCGGAGGTCACTCAGACTCGCATCCATCGAGTCAGTGATGCCATCCAGCCATCTCATCCTCTGTCGTCCCCTTCTCCTCCTGCCCTCAATCCCTCCCAGCATCAGAGTCTTCTCCAATGAGTCAACTCTTCGCATGAGGTGGCCAAAATACTGGAGTTTCAGCTTTATCATCATTCCTTCCAAAGAAATTCCAGGATTGATCTCCTTCAGAATGGACTGGTTGGATCTTCTTGCAGTCCAAGGGACTCTCAAGAGTCTTCTCCAACACCACAGTTCAAAAGCATCAATTCTTCGGTGTTCAGCCTTTCTCACAGTCCAGCTCTCACATCCATACATGACCACAGGAAAGACCATAGCCTTGACTAGGCGAACCTTTGTTGGTAAAGTAATGTCTCTGCTTTTGAATACACATATAGCAGAAAATAAGTGAGAAATAAACCTTTGATGATTTATGCCACTAATATTGTATTTTTACAGCATATGAGCTTAATATACTGGCTAGAGCTAGTCAAACAGGGTTATCCCCATTTTTTTCCAATGTGACTAGCACCAGAAACGTAACTCACCCACAGTTCTACCTTTGATTTCATCCCAACTCCAACTTAGACCTTCTTATGGTTTTTTTTTTTCCAGTTACTGTAGTAAAAGCAATATTATCTATTTAAAGGGAAAGTGCCAGCCAAATAGTGTGCTCTGAAGACATCAGATTCCATAAGCATTTATTAAACCTCTACTATGTTCCAAAGACATTATGCTCCATGTATGTTGTTACACTTTAACCTCACATGATATCCCTGGAGAGGGAGATAAAGATATTACTATTTCACAGAAGAAGAATCTAATTCATAGAGTAGTTAAATGAATTCTTCAAGACAAAGCACCTAGCAAATGGTAGAAATGAAACACAAATCCAAGTTGTTCAACTCTCTTTTTAGTATGCTTTCCATGGCTACTGTACAGGCTTAGAGAGTCAATTCAATTAGAAGAAAGTAGGTCCAACTAATACACTACTTTACAAGATGTGATGGGTGAAAGTAAAAAAATGAGTTTAGACAGATGACATTCAAAGCTGAAATGCATGTACTATTGGGATATTTTGGGTAGTATCTAATAGGGTGTTCAGTAGTACTGAATTGGACTTCTGCTTCTGGTAAGATGGAGTAGATGTACTTTTTTTTTAAAGTGTCTGATTTTGAATGCTGAAGAACTTACTGATTCCATAAATATGTATTGAGGGTCTTATCATGTGCCAGACCTTGACCTTGACTCTTAAGTATATAGTAGTGAACAAAACAGACAAAGGCCCAGATCTCCTGGAGCATGTTTTAATGAGAGAGGGAATAGTCAGTTGGTGATACATACATGGGGGAAAAAATACAGCAATAAACAACTGAACAACTGAACATATTCAGTTGGAGATGAGAACAATGGGGGAAAATAAAGCAGGAGAACAGGATTAGGAGATGGTGGAGGAGTGAGGTTAGGTTGAATGACCAAGGAGACCTCACTGATGAGGTGATATTTGAGTAAAGACCATGAAGAAGCATGATGTGGATATCTGTAAGAACATTTCAGAAACAGTAAATAACATAAACCTGTAGCAGAAATATAATTGAAGTGTCCAAGGAAGCAAAACAGAGCAGTAAATGAGGTCAGAGAGGCATTGAGGAGCAAGATCATGTAGTACCTCGTAAAACATTGCAAAGGCTTTAGCTATTACTCCAAATGCAAGGGGGAAGCTATTACATGGCTTCCAGAAAAGAAGTGACAGATACAACACACATTGGCTGTTGTGAGAATAGACTGTTGGGTGACAAGGTTGAGTGCAGGAAGACTAGGCAGGAGGCTGTTGCAGTAATCCAAGTAAGAGAGGATGGTGGCTTGGATCAAAATGCTGCCACGTCCACCCACCTTCTGGGGCTGTGCCATCCCTCCAGGCAGCCCTAGCCCCCATGAGCCCATCTGCAGCCTGTGAGAAGTGGGAAGATTGTTGGATTTACTTTGAAAGAAGAACCAGGATTTACTGAGGTTTCGTATATTTGAGGAGCCTCTGGCGAGGAGCTGGGAGAACACATTTGCTGTGAGTCCATGTAGAGCTGGATGGGCTGGGACTGTGCCTTAGCCTTTGGGAAATCAGTGAAGGGAGGGATGGAGGAGCCTGGAAGGCTGCAGTCCATGGGGTTGCTGAGGGTCGGACATGACTGAGTGACTTCACTTGCACTTTTCCCTTTCATGCATTGGAGAAGGAAATGGCAACCCACTCCATTGTTCTTGCCTGGAGAATCCCAGGGACAGGGGAGACGAGTGGGCTGCCGTCTATGGGGTCACACAGAGTCGGACATGACTGAAGTGATTCAGCAGCAGCAGCAGGGCCTGTTACCTTCTACTTGATCTGGAGATCACAGGTCTTTTCTTTCCCTGGAGGCTCCTTAGCCCAGGTTATTGTCAAGGTGAGGCCAGGGAAGAGGAAAGTTATGGACTGAAGAGTTGCAGCCACTACTGCTGTTACACCATGGAATGAAGGGTCATTTGTCCTGAGGGTCTTGGCTCCATCTGACTTTGTTATTCTTCTCGTCTCCCATGGAGCTTTGAAGGTGTCTCTGCACTGAAAAATACAGGCCTGTATCCACTGCCAAAACGAGCCCCATCACCAGGCAGAAAGTGATTTGATACCAAGGTGAAAAGATGAGTGGAACTGCTGGACCTAATCGGAGAGGCAGAGGAATGGGAAAAATGACAGTTGTTAAGACGGAAGTTTGGAACAAACAGTCATGTCCCTAGTGAGGAGTCTTTGCAAAGCAACCCAAGCCAAGGCCAGGAGCAGACAGCTACCCCAGGAAGTCAGTGGATCGCTTCGTCTGTCTGCCTTCCCAAATAAAGTGCTGGATCGGCATTTCCCAAAGGATAACCTCAAACACATCTGTTCTGCAGAACATTAAGAAAAGTTATAGAAGAAGACGTGTTCTGTGGTTACCTGAGTTTAGCAAATGCCTTACCAGACTTAATTTAAAAGTTTTCTTTGAGACAGGGCTTCTTGAAGCCTTTGGTGTGCATTATGAATATAAAAGGAGAGGAAAAGAATACGTAGTGTGTTCTGCATTAATTTGACCACAGAACCCTTCATTCTGAAAGGGCTCTCAAAGAGTTATGTGATTGGGGAACAGCTTTTGGGGAACTTTGAACTCGGGAATACACAGATGACATCAACACGTCTTCACTTACCACCTCCTCTAAACCCAGGGCTGGGTACTCACTAATGAACATCAGGCTGACATAAATAATCTGTGATACCGTCTGAAAGGACATAAGATGGATTCCACAATGTACAGTTTCTCAAGAATGGGCAGAAGTCTAGTTCTTTGTGTGTAGAGAGAGATTCTCATGCCAACATGGCTGCAGCAAGCTAAGAGTCGATCCTAGGGTGAGAGGCTCAGTAGGGAAACGCAGCAAGCATTAGACGCCAGGAGAGACGTGATAGAGTGGTTTGAATGAGATGCAAAAGAAGGAGAGTGGCAAGGTCTCGGAGTTGGATATGGAGGATGAAAAGGTGAATTTTGTCCCCTGAGAGTTAAAACACCAAATGAATGACACCCATTTCTATAATCCCTGAGAAACAACCTGGAACACAGCTTCACATTCACACAACCATCAGGCCAAGCTAGGACTGTCAGGGTTCCTGTTTATGTTAAACAGGCGCTCCCAGGAAAACAAACATTCTGGAGTCCAGAAAAGATTAGTAATCCCCTCACTACCCATCTTTCCAAGATGTACATCTCCTTGAACAACCTTCATTCCCATCTTGGACAGTGATGTTCACTGGCTGTGACGAGTGTGGCATCTTCCCGAAAAACGCTGTGCAGTGGTACTGGCCGCTGTGACTGAGGTTGGTGCGTGGGATAGAGAAGTTGGAGCGCAGATAGGAAAATGCCTTGGATTTCCCATTCTGATAGAATGTGATCTTATTCAGAGAGTGGTTTCTCCAGCTGTGGCACCTCAGCACGATGGGCTCCCCTTTCTGGAACACGAGGCTGGGGGTCTGGAGCAGCAGCCAGTCTGAAAGACACAAAGGGACCGCAGGACCCAGAAGGTCTTGGCTCAGATCTGAGACCCAGACCTTCCCTCCGGGGGCCAGTATGTGTGGGGAGTAGTTTAAATGTGGAATCACACACCCCTGGTCTCTAATTCTGGCTCATTCATGTATGCACCCTGCGATCCTGGGTAAATAATGAATTCTTCTGGGCCTCAGTTTCTTCGTATGTGGAACTAGTCACAATAGTACCATTAGCTGTACTGTCTACAGTAGTTGCTAGCACACAGTAGGTGTTCAGATATGCTTGTCTTCTCGTTCCCATCCTGGGAGACGCAGCTGCAGCCCTGTCTGGCCCAAGAGGCCTCTGCAGGAGGATACAGGGGACCCGGAGTGCAGTCCTTTCCCCGAGGAAGGAGGGAGGTGGGGGAGAAGCCAGTCTGAGAGAGGAGACAGCATGTGAAGGGGACAAGTAGAGGAGACCTGTGTCCCTGGGGAAAGTCATGGGCATCCAACAAATATTGGTTTACGTGGTGCATGTTAGTAAACGTGGAATTCAGTGGGGACTTTGTTTCAAGGCAGCAGTGACATGGGTGGGCCATTAGCCGGCTGTGTATTTTTTCCCCCAAATTTCATTTTTTTACTGCAGAAAAATATTTAGTTTCTTTGTTGTGTAGGGAATAGAGGCTTAGGTAGCTACTTCTAATCCTGATCTCAGCCTACACCAACTTTTTCCTGAAGTTATAGGACAGAGCAGAGTTGAAATTGGAAAGAAGGGGTAGGAAACAGCAGATACCTTGGAAGGGAGCAGGGAGATAAGAAAAAATGACAACAGTCACACGTGTGCCAGTCAACCACACTTAGACCCTTCAGCAAATCATGATGCCAACCAAGTTGTATTTATGGAAGCCACCTCAATAAGAAGCCCATGCACCCCAACTAGACTCTAGCCCACACACAGCAACGAAGACACAGAGCAGCCATAGATGAATAAATAAATACAAATTTAAAAGACACAAGTTTCACCTCAGTTGCACAGAGAGTGGACAGGGATTAAGGAAATGCTGATTCTCACCAGGACCTCGTGTGGGAGGCAGTGGTATCTCCACTAGCAGATGAGGAAACTGAGACTCAAAGGTGAATGAAATCATCATGTTTAGATGGCTAGTAATTCCCAGGGCTAGGATTCAGTTGTGCTGTGTCTGTGCATTTCACTCTGCCATAAAAATGGGAAGCTTTCTATGAATTAGAGATTTCCTTCTGCTTCTCTCACACCCGGATGCCTGTTGGTGGCCTGGTCACCTTCTTGCTCAATAAGCACCAAGACAAAAGAGCCCAACAATTCTGAGAAATCTCTTAGTAACTTCCACCTCTCCACTCATACTAAGCCAAGGAGGTGGGTTGAAAAGGGAAATGAGTGGACCGAAACCACTTCAAACAACTCACAGCCGTGCTTTCCAGTAAGTAGGCAACTGCCCTTTCCTAAAAACCTCTGCCATGGAAGCAGATTTCATCTCCCCTTGTTCTCCCAGACTCTCCAGGGCCTTCCTCCACTGACCAGAAATGACATCCAGATGCACAGGGTCGCTGAGGCTGGTCTGCTCCCTCTGGCACCTGTAGGATCCACTGTCATTGCTGCCGGCCCTAAAGCTGTAGCTGGGCTGCTTCTGGGTGAGGATGGAGCTCCCGTTATGGAACCACGTGGTGAGGTTGCCTGCATAGAAGCTGGTCCCCTGGCACATCAGCGTCACGTGATCCTCCCTGAGCACATTGATCCACGCAGGCTGGATGCTCACCACAGCTTTTGGGAGATCTGCTGAGGGGCAGAGAGAGGAGGCAGCATGAGGAAAAGGGACCTCAAGGGCCTAAGCAGACCCCAAATCTCAGATGATGGAAAACTGTGGCCATGCTGCGGAGATCAAGAGAAGAACCCAACCCAGAACAGGTCTGCACCTGAAGGCAATTCCTCCAACTCATGTAGCCACACAGGGGCCCCCAGGAACCCAGATTCTCTCAGGGAGGAGAGGATGAGGGGTAGGGAAATGGGAGAGCGGGCAAGCAAACAGTCGAGAAACACAAGTACACCTCACCCAAGGAGCTCTGCCCAGTTCCTTCTCTCTGTCTCTATTTCTCTTTCTCGAACTCACACTCACAGACACACACACACAAACACTACATGTACATCCTTTGGGGAATCACTTCCCCCACCCTCATAAACTGAGGCATTTGGACACTAGTGGATAAACTGTCTTCCCAGCTGGATGAAGACAATTGGGGCCACCTGGTGGGGGTGCCAGGCTGAGAGTCAGAGGTCACATTTCTCTTCTGACCTGTTTCATTCCTTATCCTTTAGAATAGACCTGTCCTGACACCAAAGCACAGATGAATCTCTATGGCCTCAGGAGAATAAGAAAGAGTGAGAAAGGCCAGAAGTTCAGTCTAGGAGCCCTGGATTCAGTGACCCAGGAGAGCCCCACCCTCTACCAGTCCTGGGTGGTGGAGAGGTTAGTGGTGCTGAGAAAGCAATGCCCAGCAGTGTTCACCCCACCCAGCTACACCCAGTAGTACTGCCTCCTCTTTCTGTCCAAGGGAACAGGCCCTGAAGCCTTCAGATACATGAAAAATGGACAATTTATCAACCCATGGGGATAACCTAAGCAGATCATGTGATTTTGCATGGTCTGGGCTCGTGGTTTAGTTTGGAAAGAGGAAGCAATTGAGACAGAGGACAGTTATTTTCTATGACAGAATCTGTGAGGTCTCATCATAACAGAAGCAGGAGGGCTGAGGCATCTGTGTCCCTTGGCTGCCCACCCCTGGCTTCAGTGGAAGGGAAACAGAAAGGAGAAGGGGGTGCAGGGCTTCTTGTGGGCACAATTCCTCTTTCCTGGCTCTACCTCAGTCCTGGGTTGCTGGTGCCTCCAGAGTTCCTCCAGACAGGGTGCAGGGAGCAGAGAGAGCGGGTGGCTGGAGGACAGAGGGGATGTGGTGGAGCACTTACCACGTTTCCCAGGAACAGGAGCTGCAAGAGAGAAAGCAAAGATCAGCCTGGTGTTTGGATATGATGATTCATCATTACAAATAATCACATTGAGAAAGGTTGTTGCTGAGCCGTGAAAGACGCCAGGACTCTTGGCCTCTGGAAAAGAGGAATTCAATCCAGGCCAGTGTCGAGGCATGATTGCTCAGAGCTTTTGTGTAATAAAGTTTTATTAAAGTATAAAAGAGATAGAGAAGGCCACTCCTTAGACTGGTCTTCGAACATAGACATCAGAAGGGGGCAGAAAGAGTGCTGCCTTGCTAGTTTTTAACAAAAAGCTATATTCCTATCAGCAGGCTGCTAATTAGAGGAAGGAAATGTCTCAAAACTCAGAGAGTATGGTACCAGGCCCCGTATTCACAATGTACATTTTGAGGTAACATTGGCACAAGGTGAGTCATCCCAGGCCATAAAATGATTGACATGAATCTTGAAGAAAGGGAGATTTCCAAACAAATACATAGTCTCATTAACATAGCTTAAGAGAACATTTCCATTGGGAAAACATACTGGTCTGTTGAGCTCTAATGGGTTCTGAGTGTTAGGCTAAACCGACTTGAAGAAAGAGTCTAAGGTAAATACATAGTTCATTAACATAGCTTAAGAAAAACATTTCCATGAGAAAAACACATTGGTTAGCTCAAGGTTTGAGAAAAGCTAAGTTTAGGTGGAACCAGGTGTCGTCATGGCAACACAGAATTTTAAGGGAAACCTCCTTTTAATTTTGTATAGAGAAGGGGAATAAAATCTGACACTTGTAGTTTCCTCCTGCCGTTTAAGAGAGAAATAAAAGAGAGAAATAAAAGGCTCCACGTGGGGCCCCTAGCCTTCCTGCCTGTTATCCTCTCACTTGCAAATCCCCTTCCCTCTCTCGTGAGTCTCTTGTGGTCCTTTAACATCATGTCTGCATTTTGTTCACCTGTGTTGTTCATGCCTTAACTTGTTCAGTTGCGTTAACAAAATTACCACACAGGAGCCAGACTGATAGCTTCATAAATTCACTGTCACCATATTCAGAAAGACACTAAGCTGCAGTTCTGACACTTGAGTAAATTTGCTCTGATTCTCTTGGTAGTGATACTGGTCTTTTCCTCTCTAGATGCTAGCAGTGCAAGGAGGCGTTCCTGATGTCTCTGGTCCCACAACTGATGCTGCTGAAGTGGCCTGGCTAACATATTTTCTGATCTCCATCCCTGAATAACCCAGACTCTCATGCACTTTTCCCGGGGGAGCCTCCTTTCACAGAAAGAGAATAGGCCCTGCTGCCTAAAGTGGCAGGCACAGAGGATGGCCTCTGCTCCCCAAGACAGTTTTTATCGCTCCCTCACACCTCTTATTGCTTAAGACAGCATCGGCCCTCTGGCCTAAGATTTGGTCCCAGTAAAACATACATTTCTAAAGGCACCTTGGCCATCATCAGTCCTTCAAGTCTAGGTCACTGGACATTCCTCAGGGCTGGCTCAGCTGTGGGAGATGGCAGATTACCAGAGACCTTGGTGCCCAGTGTCATTGGGCAAAATGTTTAAAAAGCCCTACTTCTGCCAATTTCATCATTTCCCAAGGCCAGCAAGGTCGTCAGAATGTGATTTTCATCAGTCTGCCTTCACCCTCCTGACCTTCCTGATATGCTTGCCACTGCAGCCCTCATCCTTGCCTCTGGCGGTAGAGAGGTTAGTGGTGCAGAGAAAGCAGTGCCCAGCAGTGTTCACCGTGCCCAGCAGTTTTCACCCCACCCAGCTGCAACCAGTGATACCACCTCCTATTTCTGCAACAACCCAGGTGGCAGCAACTGACTTAGAGAAGCCCACCTGCCCATGGTCCTGATCCACTGTCCCTGCTGGGCCCCTGACTTACCCAGGAAAAGCAGAGCTGTCCACAGTAGCATGTGGCCCCAAGGATGCCAGGGCGTGCAGTGAGCTCGGTTCCTCCTGGCAGCATCGAAGGCTAGGAATGAGGGGATCCCCATCACCTCCTGGAGGGAGCAGGTGGCTCTGACAGCCCTGCACAGCAGGCACTGGCTTCTCTGATAGAAGAGCCAGTGCTGTGGAGGCCTGATAGATTCCACCCAGAGGCAAATTCTGGAGTCCAAAAGAGGAAGTGAAAAGAAGTGTTGCTTTATCATTGGCTCCTCCCCTTCCACCCTCTTTCATCTAGGGAGTTCCCTCCCAGAACATTCAGGGCTTCCCAGAATGAATCTGGCTCAGTCCCACTCCAAATACACAGAAAATGTAGAAACTGGGAAACAAATTATCCTCGTCCTCTGGGGCCACCACTGGGCTCAGCCCCAAGGAGGAAGAGGGGAATGGTCACCCCTACTCAGCTCAGAACTCCCTGTCTGTCTCTTTGGAAAAGGCGATGGAGGAGAGTGTGCCAGGGGACTCCCCATCTTCTAGATCCATTTAGAGGTGCAGACACTGGCCTCAAACTCCTCCTGAGACTGAGCAGAGGGGCTTGAGGCCACCTTTCCCCATCATTTGATTGCCTTTACTATCATAATCCAGACTCCGTTTTGGATTGTGGAACAAGGACAGAGAAGTGCGTCAGGGAGGCAATAGAATGATCATTTCCATCTTTTATCATCCTTTGTCTTTCTTGTACTCATCCCTCCAACAAATATCTTGTGAGCAGCAACTAGTGCCCTGGTTCTTTATCTTTCTCACCCTCATTTCCATCACTGTTCCCATCATTATGGCGTGGTGAAAGAGCAGGGCTTTGGAGCTGTATTAGTCTAATTTTGAATGACAGGTAGCTTCTCAGAACTAAGATTCCTCATCTGTATAAATGAAGATTAATATGTCTATCCTTCAAACAGGATTTCTCAGCATCAGTACTATTGACATTTGGGGCCAAATAATTCTCGATGTTAGGACCTGTCCCATACATTATAGGGTGTTTAGTAGAATCGGACATGACTGAGCGACTTCCCTTTCACTTTTCACTCATGCATTGGAGAAGGAAATGGCAACCCACTCCAGTGTTCTTTCCTGGAGAATCCCAGGGATGGGGGAGCCTAGTGGGCTGCCATCTATGGGGTCACACAGTTGGACACGACTGAAGTGACTTAGCAGCAGCAGCAACATCCCTGACCTCTACCCACTAGATGCTAAGTGGCATCCCCTAATTGTGAAAATAGAAATGTCTCTAGACTTTGACAAATCTGCTTTTGGGGACAACATTGCCCCTGGCTGAGAACCACTGCACTCAAGGTTTTTGAAAATTAAAAGATAATTTGTGTACTAGCACCATCCTTGGTGCATTGTGGGTATCCAATCAACACCAGTTCCCCTTTTTTGCTTTCTGTCGTCATCCTTGTCACCGTTTGCTCACCTTCCACATCCCCAGAACACAAGATGCTCTGGGATCTCTCTCAGGGCCCTCTGCTGGGGCCTCTCTCCCAAATGCTTTCTCAGGAAACAAGCTGTAATATTCAAGAACATGATATTGTAAAACCTGTTTTTACACTCTGTGGTCTTCAGAAACCTCAACTACCCCTTGGCCCCATTGGCTAAGACTTTACTACTGGCCCCACTCCACCCCACCTCCCACTCCCAATCTACCTCCAGCCCTTATCTGATTCTTAGGTGAAAAAGTTTCCTTAACCAGTGACAAGGCTCCAGTGAGCTGACATCAACACTTTAAAAGCTAATTTAGGAACAACTTGTGGTCCAGTGCTTAAGGATCCACCCGCTAATGGAGTAAACATGAGTTTGATTCCTCGTTCGGGAAGATTCCACATTCTGTAGGGCAACCAAGCCTGTGCACCACAACTGCTGAAGCCCTCGTGCCCTCATGCCCATGCTTTGCAAGTGGAGAAGGCACTGCAGTGAGAAACCCAGGCATTGCAATTAGAGAGTAGCCCCCACTCGCAGTAACCAGAGAAAGCCCATGCACAGCAAGGAAGACTCAGAGCAGTCAAACAAAAAAGGAAAGAAACTAAAAATAGAGTTATCATATGATCCTGCAATCCCATTCCTAGGCTTATATATATCCAGAGAAAACCATAATTCCAAAAAATACATGCACCCCATGTATGTGATTGCATCCTATTGCAATTGTGATTGCAATTGTAATTGTCAATAGTGATTGCCGCACTATTGACAGTAGCCAGAACATGAAAAGAAACTAAATGTCTATTATCAGAGGAATGGATAAAGAAATGGTGCATACGTACATTAGAGTATTATTCAGCCATGAAAAGGGATGAAATAATGCCATTTGTAGCAACATGGATGGTCCTAGAAATTGTCATATCGAGTGAAGTCAGGCAAGGACACATATCATGTTATCACTTATATGCAGAATCTAAAAAAGAAATGAACTTATTTACAGAACAGAAACAGACTCATAGACTAGAGAACTTATGGTTATGAGGTTAGTGGGGAACGGGTGGATGGGAGGGAGAGCTGTGGAATTTGAGGACTGATGTGTACTCACTGCTATTTTTGGAATGAATGATCTGCTGTGTAGCACAGGGAATTCGGCTCAATATTTTGTGGCAGCCTACACGGGAGGGAAGCTTGAGAAAGAATGGATGCATGCATGAACTGAATCACTTGGCTGTGCACCTGAGCTAGCACAGCATTGTTAATCATCTCCAGTCCAATATAAAATAAAAAGTTAAAAAAAAACATAACCCTTGAGAATACGACAGAAAATGGTGAGAACCAACTAGGTCCATGGAAGTTTCGACTTCCAGTAGACCTTGAGCTGCATTATACACTCATTGTAATACATTAGCATATGCTTAATGACACACCTCCAAGTACCAAGAGAGTTCTGAGGCCAACCATAAGAGGTCGAAAGATCAGCAGTGGCCCAATTCTTGGAAATCTCCGCTCCTTCCCTGAAAAATGGGAACACTCCTCCCATTCATTAGCTTAGGCAATTACCCAGCCCATGAAAACTAACCACCATCCATATATGGGGGCCTTTAGCCTTCTGAGATAGCCCATACTCTGTCTGTGAAGTGTGTTTCTCCTAAGGCTGTTCTCACATTTTGAAATGGACTGCATTGGGAGAAATTGGAATGTATTGTTAGTCTCTCAGTCATGTTCAACTCTTTGCGACCCCATGGACTGTAGCCCGCCCGGACTCCTCTGTCCATGGAATTCTGCAGACAAGGATACTGGAGTGGATTGCCATTTTCTTCTCCAGGGGATCTTCTTGACCCAGGGATCAAACCTGGGTCTCCCACATTGCAGGCAGATTCCTTACCATCTGAGCCACCAGGGAATGTGGTGGTACATGATCTCAATTAAAAGACCATGGGTTCAGGTCCCAGTCTGAGGTGCACAGTTTCACTACTACTTGCTTCTCTCCTCCTTTACCAGTACTCAGTAAACCAATTTGCTGCAGGGAGGGACACCCCTTCCAGGGTCCAAGAGTGGGCTCTTCTAACACTTGAAAATGAATTGTCTGAGGAGACACGCATTTTGACAAAGCAAGAGACTTTATTGGGGAGGGGCGCCCGGCTGGGCAGACAGCAGCAGGGTAAAGGAACCCAGTGGCACTCACATGGCTCAACCAAGATGAATTCCAGCAAGGAGGATTCTAGGATGTTGGTAAGACATATGGACTGGTGTCTCCTCTCTCCTTTTGACCTTTCCAGAATTCTTCTGGTTGGTGGTAGCTTGTTAATTTTCTATTCCTTACCAGGACTTCCTGTTGTTAAGAGAATTCATGCAAGTTGGCTACTTTGGGGCCCGGCCAGGGCAGGCAGTGTTGGTCAGTGTTTCTCCTATCAAATCCTGTATCTGAATTGCCCTTTCATTCTGAAGAGATCATAAGACTGTAAACAAAAGTGCCAAGTTTGACCTTATTTGACACCCCTTATCTACTCTTAAAGGAGCAGGAAATGGCAACCCACTCCAGTATTCTTGCTTAGAGAATCCTATGAACAGAGGAGCCTGGTGGGCTGCTGTCCATGGGGTCGCACAGAGTCGGACATGACTGAAGCGACTTAGCACTTAGCATTAGCATCTACTCTTAAAGGGAGGCTGCCAAATGGGCCCCTTATATGGTTGATTAGACTCTCTGATAAACTGCTATTAGTTATTCTCCTAAACAGCCAAGGCAAATTAAAATTAAAATTAATGGGCAACTTTACACATTCTGATGGATACTGGAGCTTCACTCTACTTTAAACCCCTCTTGCTTCAGAGCCTCCAGAAGGGATCCTGAATGAAGTGGCAGAAGACACTGAAGGGTGGGAATTCTTACCGGAGTCAGCATCTTCCAGATCTCTATCCTATAAAGGGTTTCCAACCCCTTGAGGATAAATTCCTAAGGCACAGCCTCTTGGTGCCCTGCCAGTCCCCACGTGACAATCCTGTTCTTCTAGTTGTTAAGCCAAATGGGGAATATAATAGGGCACAAGACCTTAGACCAGTAAACGATGCAGTGGTTCCTATACATCCCCTCGTGGCCAACGCTGATTACATATTAACTGAAATCCCTGAGGATGCTAAATGGTTTATTGTATATCATCTCAAGGGTGCCTTCTTTTACATCCCACTTCATTCCTTATCACAATATCTGTTTGCCTTTGAGTGGACTAATCCTGACTCAGGCTGAACACAGTAATATACCTGAACAGTATTGCCTCGAGGGTTTCAGGACAGTCCACACCTATTTCCTCAGGCCCTGGGAAAGGAACTAAGGGAAATACACCTAGAAGAAAGTGTTATTCTATAGTACATAAATGATATTTTAACAGGTAATCCCTCCATGGAGTCCTCAGATCAAAATAACATTGAAGTATTAATTTAATTAATTTCCTTGGGGCCCGGGGTTACAGAGTCTCTCAGAAAAAGGCACAAATCACAAAGCAACAAAGTAAGTATCTGGGATATATTATAAATCCTGGATATAGACAGTTATCTCCAGATAAAAAACAAGCTATATTAGGCCTAAGCACTTCAAAGACTAAGGAAACATCTCCATAGCTTTTGAGGGGTGGCAGGATTTTGTACAGTTTGGATTCTAGGATTCAGGCTAATGGTTAAGCCCCTGTATGAAGCCACTAAAGGCCCAGATACAGAACCACTGGCCAACTGGAGGGTGCCTTATCAAGTACCAGGCTTTGCTCCTTGACTTCTCAGAGTTAATCCTCAAAACCTGCCATACTCTTAACCTTGCTACCTTAATGCCTGTTGAAAGCATAGAGCTAACACATTCTTGCCTCCAAACCCTTGACAAGGTCTGTGCCCACAGGTCTGACCTAACAGACACAGGCCATAGAAAGTCCTAAAGAAGAATGGTTTACTGATGGCAGAAGTTTTGTTAGAGATGGTCAGGAGAGCAGGGTATGCTTTTGTGAGCACTCATAGCATCATAGAAGCAAAACCCTTGCCACCTAACACCTTGGCCCAAAGGGCTGAACTGTTAGCTCTAACCCAAGCCTTAATCCTAGGGGAAGGAAAGATTATAAATATATACCTAGTCTCAAAATATACCTTCCTTGTTTTACATGCCCACACAGCTATCTGGAAAGAGAAAAGACTTCTAAAGGTAAGAAACTCCCCGGTAAATTTTGAGGCTGAGATTTTACATCTCATAGAAGTGGTCCAGAAACCAAAACAGGTAGCAGTCATCCACTGCCATGAGCACCAAAAGGGAAGTTCTCAAATTTCCCAAGGAAACGACAGAGCAGATCAGGAAGCAAAGTAAGCAGCCCTGATGCCCATAAAAGAAATGGCTTTAATCCCATGCTTTACCCCTTCTAACGTTATACCCAGTTACTCAACTTCCAAAGAGAACTGGACATGAGATAGAGGGGGAACTAAGAGAACAGACAGTTGTTGGCACATAGATCAGAAATGGCTTATACTTCTCTGTGAACAATGGAAAACTGTTAAAGAAGGGCTACATGATTCTCTCCCTCTGGGAAGAGATGCAGTGTCTATCATTGTTTTCTGACTTTTTACAGGGAAAGGGCTCCTGGAGGAAATGAAAAGAGTTACTCAAGCCTGTGCCCTTTGTGTCACGCATAATCCTGGAGGCAGTGTCAAGCCTCCCCCTTTTGTTAGCCCAGTCCAGCGTCATGGGACTTATCCAAGAGAGGACTGGCAAATAAATTTCACTCAGATCCCCTCTTTCCAGAGCTTCAAATACTTATTAGTCTTCATAGATAACTTTACTGGATGGATAGATGAATAGAAGTCTTCTCCACTAGAACAAAGAGAGCAATTGAAGTGACTAAGACAATCCTAAAGGAAATTATTCCTAGATTTGATTGCCCCATCACTTTCAGAGTGACAATGGACCTTTGTAGCAGAGGTTTAACATTCAGGCAGAAGGGCAGGGTCGCCTGAGGCAGGCCGTTATGTATGAATGATCTCTTGTGATCTTTCACACAGTGATCCCTCAGCCTGCAACAGCTTGAAGTGGGGCTTCCATTCCCAGCCAGAGATTGAGGCCAGATTGTGGTGGTGAGAGCCAGTAGACCCGTGGTCAGTGACAAGAGCCCTGGCCCTTCAGCTTGGCAGAAGAGAATTCCCACAAAGATGGAAAGTAGTGAAACAAGTAAAGTATTTATTAAGAGGGAAAAAATAAGGACAGTATGTGTGGATAGATACACAGGCAGGCTCAGAAGGAGAGTCCCTGAGTCTCACTCCCATAGTGGTTTGAATTACTTTCATAGGGCATTTCTTCTGGGTTTCCTTTGGCCAATCATTTGATTGGCCTGGTTCACAGTCCATATTTGGTATATCTCAGGATCCTCCTATGTGTGTGCATGCATCTTTAAACCTAGATGGGTTTTAATGAAAAAGCATATGGATAGCCTGTCATTAATTACCATCGCTCCCCTTTGACCTCCCAGGAGTTTTCTGCACATGTGTGGTTGAGGGCATCTCCTGACTTCTGGAGCGAGAAATATTTTAAACCAAAGTGTCTTTGTTCAGGATGTTCAATGTCTTTTTCAAATGTCTTGTCCATCTGTGGATGACTACAGGGAGGAAGAAATTAACACACACTAGTAAAGTAATGCTCAAAATTCTCCAAGCCAGGCTTCAGCAATATGTGAACCATGAACTTCCTGATGTTCAAGCTGGTTTTAGAAAAGGCAGAGGAACCAGAGATCAAATTGCCAACATCCGCTGGATCATGGAAAAAACAAGAGAGTTCCAGAAAAACATCTATTTCTGCTTTCTTGACTATGCCAAAGCCTTTGACTGTGTGGAACACAATCAACTGTAGAAAACTCTGAAAGAGATGGGAATACCAGACCACCTGACCTGCCTCTTGAGAAATTTGTATGCAGGTTAGGAAGCAACAGTTAGAACTGGACATGGAACAACAGACTGGTTCCAAATAGGAAAAGGAGTACGTCAAGGCTGTATATTGTCACCCTGTTTATTTAACTTCTATGCAGAGTACATCATGAGAAATGCTGGACTGGAAGAAACACAAGCTGGAATCAAGATTGCCCGGAGAAATATCAATTGACACCACCCTTATGGCAGAAAGTGAAGAGGAACTCAAAAGCCTCTTGATGAAAGTGAAAGTGGAGAGTGAAAAAGTTGGCTTAAAGCTCAACATTCAGAAAACGAAGATCATGGCATCTGGTCCCATCACTTCATGGCAAATAGATGGAGAAACAGTGGAAACAGTGTCAGACTTTCTTTTTCTGGGCTCCAAAATCACTGCAGATGGTGACTGCAGCCATGAAATTAAAAGACGCTTACTCCTTGGAAGGAAAGTTATGACCAACCTAGATAGCATATTCAAAAGCAGAGACATCACTTTGCCAGCAAAGGTTCGCCTAGTCAAGGCTATGGTCTTTCCTGTGGTCATGTATGGATGTGAGAGCTGCACTGTGAAGGAGGCTGAGCGCCGAAGAATTGATGCTTTTGAACTGTGATGTTGGAGAAGACTCTTGAGTGTCTTGGACTGCAAGAAGATCCAACCAGTCCATTCTGAAGGAGATCAGCCCTGAGATTTCTTTGGAAGGAATGATGCTGAAGTACTTTGGCCACCTCATGCGAAGAGTTGACTCATTGGAGAAGACTCTGATGCTGGGAGGGATTGGGGGCAGGAGGAGAAGGGGACGACAGAGGATGAGATGGCTGGATGGCATCACTGACTTGATGGATGTCAGTCTGAGTGACCTCCGGGAGCTGGTGATGGACAGGGAGGCCTGGTGTGCTGCAATTCATGGGGTCACAAAGAGTCGGACACAACTGAGCGACTGATCTGATCTGATCTTCCCTAAGGCTGGCTATTCCAGGAAATATTTGCAAGACTGAAAGTGAAAGTGAAGTCACTCAGTCATGTCCAACTCTGCAACCCCATGCACTGTAGCCCACCAGGCTCTTCCATCCATGGAATTTTCCAGGCAAGAGTACTGAAGTAGGTTGCCATTTCCTTCTCCAGGGGATCTTCCTGACCCAGGGGTCGAACCCGGGTCTCCCACATAGCAGGCAGATGCTTTACCTTCTGAGCCACCAGGGAAACCCCTTTGCAAGATTAACTGCCTTTTAACTACTTCCTCACCTCCCCACTTCTCTGTTCTATAAAAGAATCTGGCATCCAGACTCCATAAGGTGGCTATTTTGAGACATTAGTCTGTCATCTTAGTCAGTCCGCTTTCCATATAAAGTTGCATGTCTTCCCTTAACACTTCGTCTCTCCGATTTATTGGCCTGTCTTGTGGTGCGCTGACTGAGCTTGGACTTGGTAACACTTCATTTTAGAGATTCTGGTGGGTTTAAATAACTAATCGATTGGTCTACATGGTTTTCATTTTTTCTCATCCCGTTCTTTAAATCCCTGCTCGTATATAGTAAATTCACAAATAAAAAGTGAGGCCCCAAACCCCTAGGCACTCACTCTCAACCCCAATAAATGTGTTAGGGGAAGCACACTGGCTGAAACCGCCCACCCTGGCTAGGCAGGCACCATAGTAACTATTTGTGTGAGTATTTTATGACAGGAGGTCCTAGTAAAGAAATGGAACTAATAAGCCACCACCAACCGCAAGAGTTCAGGAATGGTCAAAAGGAGACACCACATGTCTGACCACCTCCCAGAATCCTTATCACCGGCATCCATCTTGGCTGAGCAAGGCATGCACCACCAGGAAGGACTCTGAGTCAGAATGATTGCTCAAAGACAACCAGGAGACTAATCCCATTACCATAAAACCCGAGACTTTGAGCCCCGTGGCAGAGCTGTTCTCCTGGGTTCCCTTACCCTGCTGCTCTCTTCCCAGGTGCCCTTTCTAATAAAGTCTCTTGCTTCACTAGCTTGTGTGTCTCCTCGGACAATTCATTTCTGAGTGTTACACAAGAGCCCACTTTTGGGCCCTAGAAGGAGTTTCCTTTCTGTGACAAAAGCAATACTCCAGGCATGTACGTGTCTCCTTATGACCTTGTTGTGTGGTCCCAGGTGTGCTGGTAATTGTTAGGTCTTGTAAATAGTAAGGCTCTATTTTTTCAGTTTGCTGATAGTTATTGCTAAAGGGCATCTTGCAGTTATGTTAGGGGAAGCACACTGATTGAAACCCTCCACCCTGGCCAGGCACCATAGTAACCGTCTGCATAAGTTGTTTTACAACAGGAGATCCTGGTAAGGAACACAGAACTAATAAGCCACCACCAACCAGAAGAGTTTGGGAAAGGTCAAAAGGAGATACCACATGTCCGACCACCTCCCAGAATCTTCTGTCCAGCATCCATCTTAGCTGAACAAGGCGTGTACCACCAGGAAGGACTCTGAGTCAGAATGATTGGTTAAGAACAACCTGGAAACTAATCCCATCACCATAAAACCTGAGACTGCAAGCCACATGGCAGAGCTGTTCTCCTGGGTTTCCTTACCCTACTGCTCTCCACACGGGTGCCCTTTCCCAGTAAAATCTCTTGCTTTGTCAGCATATGTGTCTCTTGGGACAATTCATTTCTGACTGTTAGACAAGAGCCCAGTTTCGGGCCCTGGAAGGGGTCCCCCTTCCTGCAACATTTATAAGAACGAAAAAAGCTGGTCCAACTGTCACGCGAGTGTATGTTCCTCGGTTCTTTGTCTCGTCACAACATAGATTTGGAGTGACGGACATTAAAGCCTCCTTGATGAGTCACGGTTCTCGGGTCTTGGATAGACTGTGTTATAGCTCTCAGGTCTCAAAAGGACCATGTTGTAGCTCTTAGACAAATCAGCATTACAGCTTGGTGTTATAGCTCTATTTTATTTAGAAAATAGCAGGAAAATCAACCTCTGAGGCGTAAGGGCACATGGATCCAAAGACTCGAAGAGAAGAGCGCCCCAGCGTGCAGGAAAGAGAGAGAGAGCTAGCTGTGGCTCCTCTTTTTATATGTTTATCCCTCCCTGGGCCTGTCCTATGTAAATTGGGCCAGCCAGGAGTGTTGTTTGTTTTACCTGAGGTCCTCACTCCGGTCCTTGGACCTTCTGTTCTATTTTTGTGGGCTTTTCCCTTCTTTGTCTTTTAGCCACCGCCATTTTGACTCCTTTTCCCTATTCTACCTACCTAACCCAACCACAACATTAGCTGTTGGTAGCCTGAGACTAGCACAAAACAAGGCTGCACACCATTTATAGCCGAGGTCCTACTGTTGCCAGCTCTCAGAGGAATTAGCTAAGTATCTTGGCGACTTTTGTGAGTGGCTCTGGATCTTGGGAGAGCTATTATGTTCTGCATCCTGCTTTTTAAGGTATTCTCCCCTAAGCCAAATGACACTATATACCCAGAGAGAAGAAAAACATTCCGAGGAGAAATAGCTATGATCTACGTATAGAACATAGGATTCTTTTTTTTTTTAATTTGAGAAATTTCATCTTTTATTTATTTGTTGTTATTGAAGTATAGTCAGTTTAAAGGTTTCTTTTCATTTCTATCTCAGTTGAAGATTTTCTCCTGATTAAAAAAAAAAAAAAACAAATTGAAGATAATATAGTTAGACAGGTGGGTCAGACAGCCCTTTGGAGTATTCAGGTTGCAATGCATTTCTTTAAGGAATTAAAAACAACTGTTCTTGTAAGAACTGAATGCAGCTTAAGAAGAAATTTCCCTTCATCTCGAAAGCTTGTAGGTCTTGTAGAATTCTGGATTTAGAAAATAAAATTCCTCCTTGGAGAACTTGCTTTCTTTCCTTGGTCTTTAAGATGTAAATGTACACCCAGTCTTCCCCAGGAACTCTTATCTAGCCCATATCTTTGAAATGCAAATCTCAGTGAGGTAACTTTTACTAGAAAAAAGGAAAAGATACTTATAAACTAGGTAGATGAAAAATCTTTAGTTATCACAAAGGTTATGAAAAAGATATGCCATCTGAGCAGGTAACTTTAACTTATTCCATCCACCAGAAACATAATTTTGATCCAACTGTCTTTTTTTTTTTTTTTTAAGTAAACTAAAAAAGTGAGTTTTTATCAACTAAAAGTGAGTTTTGCCTTATCGTAACCGAGCAGGACCCTATGGGGCATTCCTGGGACAGGCCTTCCCCCATATCCTCCGCTTTAGCTCCTCCCTGAAGTACTTAGATGACAGTATTTGATATACATTTCCTGAATTGTTTAGTTAGGGGAACCACTGACCAAAACTGCCTGCCCTGGCTAGGCAAGATGGTAATCATTGTTGCAGTGAAAAGGGGGGGAAGGAGTGAGTTTTTAAACGTTCCTTTCCTGAGAACAAAGAAGATAAAAGAGTGAGCAGGTGGGAACATTCCTAGTTTTTATTTATTTATTTATTTACTTTAACTGCTCCTAACTCTGAACGTCTATAACTAATAAGTTGGCTTTCAGTTCAGTTCAGTCGCTCGGTCGTGTCCAACTCTTTGCACCCCATGAATTGCAGCACACCAGGCCTCCCTGTCCATCACCAGCTCCCAGAGTTCACTCAGACTCACGTCCATCGAGTCAGTGATGCCATCCAGCCATCTCATCCTCTGTCGTCCCCTTCTCCTCCTGCCCCCAATCCCTCCCAGCATCAGAGTCTTCTCCAATGAGTCAACTCTTCGAATGAGGTGGCCAAAGTATTGGAGTTTCAGCTTTAGCATCAGTCCTTCCAATGAACACCCAGGACTGATCTCCTTTAGAATGGACTGGGTGGGTCTCCTTGCAGTCCAAGGGACTCTCAAGAGCCTTCTCCAACACCACAGTTCAAAAGCATCAATTCTTCGGCAACTCTCACATCCATACATGACCACAGGAAAAACCATAGCCTTGACTAGAGGAACCTCTGTTGGCAAAGTAATGTCTCTGCTTTTGAATGTGCTATCTAGGTTGGTCATAACTTTCCTTCCAAGGAGTAAGCGTCTTTTAATTTCATGGCTGCAGTCACCATCTGCAGTGATTTTGGAGACCAGAAAAAGAAAGTCTGACACTGTTTCCACTGTTTCCCCATCTATTTCCCATGAAGTGATAGGACCAGATGCCATGATCTTCATTTTCTGAATGTTGAGCTTTAAGCCAACTTTTTCACTCTCCACCTTCACTTTCATCAAGAGGCTTTTTAGTTCCTCTTCACTTTCTGCCATAAGGGTGGTGTCATCTGCATATCTGAGGTTATTGATATATCTCCCGGCAATCTTGATTCCAGCTTGTGCTTCTTCCAGCCCAGAGTTTCTCATGACGTATTCTGCATATAAGTTAAATAAGCAGGAGAAGTTTGCTTTTCTCCCCCCAACTCTGCAGGAGCTACACGTCACACCTATTTTCCCTTGACTCTATGCTAAATACATCCTGTGTCTGGTGTTTACCCTTACAACACCCTTTCCCTTGTAGTTACATATCAGAAAGAAGGCCCCAGAACCACCAAACTGCCAGACTCAAACTGAATTGCTGACACCAGCCTATGATTGTCTTTGAAACCATGCAAAAGGAAGAAATCAAAATCCTAACCCCTTTTTCCCTCATTACAGACTCATAAATGCAAGCCCCCATCTTATATAAGCCCCTAGACTCCTCATGGAGGGGTGGGCACAGTTCTTGAGGCATGAGTCCACTGTGAAATAAAGCCCCCTTCTATTTCCTCCAAACTCTGTATCTGTATATTTTATTCAGCTTTAATGGGCAGAGAAAGCCTAGATTTTGGTGAGCAACACCACTTTCACGAATACTGTTACAACAGGAAGTCCTGGTAAGGAACTCAGAACTAACAAGCTACCTACCAGCAACTGGAAGAATTCAGGAAAGGTCAAAAGGAGAGAGGATACTCCAGTCTGGCCAACCTTCTAAAATTCTTCTCTCTGAAACTTTTGCAGGAAGGGAGACCCTCTCCAGAGCTGCAAGAGTGGGCTTTTGTCTCACACTTGGAAAAGATTTGTCCGAGGAGACACATGCTGACAAAGTGTTAGGTAGTTAGAATAGGGAAAAGGAGTCCAGAATGGCGGTGGCTAAAAGAAAAGGAAGAGAAAAGCCCGTGAAAATAGAACAAAGGAAGGTCCGAGGACCTGAGTGAGGACCTCAGGTAGAACAAACAACACTCCTGGCTAACCCAATTTACATAGGGCAGGCCCCGGGGGTTGAGGGGGGCCTATAAAAAGAGGAACCAAAGCTCTCTCTCGTTCTCACTCTCCCACGCGCTGGGGTGTTCTCTTCACACGTCTTTGGGTCAACATGCCCTCACGCCTCGAGGATGGATTTTCCTACTAATATCTAAATAAAATAGAGCTGTAACACAGAGCTGTAACACTGATTTGTCTAAGAGCTATAACATGGTCCGTTCGAGACCTGAGAGCTATAACACACCAAGGGCTTTAATGTCCGTCACTCCATATCTTTGTTGTGGCGAGACAGAACCGAGGAGAATACAGTTGCCTGACAAAAGCAAGAGACTTTATCGGGCAAAGACACCGAGTCGGAGAGCACTAGGGTAAGGGAATCCAGGAGAACTGCTCTGGTACGTGACTTGCAGTCTCCGATTGTTTCTGGATTGTCTTTAGCCAATCATTCTGACTCAGAGTTCTTGCTGGTGGCACACACATCACTCAACCAAGATAGATGTCAGCGAGAAGGATTCTGGGAGGTGGTTGGACATGTGGTATCTCCTTTTGACCTTTCCCAAACTCTTCTGGTTGGTGGTGACTTATTAGTTCTGTGTTCCTTACCAGGACCTCCTGTGGTAAAACAGCGAGTGCAAATGGTTTCTATGGTGCCTGGCCAGAGTGGGCAGATTCAGTCAGTGTACTTCCCCTAACAACGCCCCTCTGGAGATTTCATACTCAATATATTTCCTAGGATTTGGGGCAGAGGTCTCTTTCTTCTGTAACTTCTTCCTTTTGTGCATGAGTATAGTCCTCCCTAGCAGAGCAAAAGTCTTTCTCTACCTGATCTAAGTTGAGGTGTTCTGTATCTGAAACGAGCTTCCACCCTTGTAGTAACATCAGTTTGGCTTGGAACTGCTGGAACCTGATGGAGATAAACTTTGCAAGGAGTTGGAGTATACAGGGGCCAAATAGGAGGCCTAATAAGATAATTATCACTAGTGAGTTCAAACACCTGTTGAACTCAAATGCCAGATCTTTGTGGCCTGTTTCAAAAGTCCTTTGATATTTTCTTGGAGCTGCTCAGACTGGTTATAATAAAAACAGAATTCTTCCATTAGATAGAGGGACGTGCCCCCTGCCCTGGAATCAGTAAATCTAGAGTCTGACAATTTTGTAGGACCATTGTCGCTGACATCGTACATGGCATTTCATGCAAAGATGGGCACAATAAAGGACATAAATAATATGGACCTAACAGAAGCAGAAAATATTAAGAAGAGCTGGCAAGAATACAAAGAACTATACAAAGAAGATCAACATACCCAGATAACCACCTAGAGCCAGATATTCTGGAATGTGTCAAGTGGGCCTTAGGAAGTATCACTATAAACAAAGCTAGTGGAGGTGATGGCATTCCAGTTGAGCTAATTCAGATCCTAAAAGATGATGCTGTGAAAGTGTTTCAATCAATATGCCAACAAATTTGGAAGACTCAGCAGTGGCCACAGGACTGGAAAAGGTCAGTTTTCATTCCAATCCCAAAGAAAGGCAATGTCAACAAATGCTCAAACTACCACACAATTGCCCTCATCTCACATGCTAGAAAAGTAATGCTCAAAATTCTCCAAGCCAGGCATCAACAGTACATGAACCATGAACTTCCAGATGCTCAAGCTGGATTTAGAAGAGGTAGAGGAACCAGAGATCAAATTGCCAACATCCGATGGATCATCAAAAAAGCAAGAGAATTCCAGAAAAACCATCTACTTCTGCTTTATTAACTATGCCAAAGCCTTTGACTCTGTGGATCACAATAAACTGTGGAAAATTCTTCAATAGATGGGAATACCAGACCACCTGACCTGCCTCCTGAGAAATCTGTATGCAGGTCAAGAAGCAACAGTTAGAACTGGACACGGAAGAACAGACTGGTTCCAAATCAGGAAAGGAGTATGTCAAGGCTATATATTGTCACCCAGCTTAATTAACTTATATGCAGAGTACATCAT
The DNA here is from genome assembly GCA_935064755.1 of Tragelaphus eurycerus. Taxonomy (NCBI): domain Eukaryota; kingdom Metazoa; phylum Chordata; class Mammalia; order Artiodactyla; family Bovidae; genus Tragelaphus; species Tragelaphus eurycerus. The sequence goes on along the minus strand of CAKXYN010000095.1, from coordinate 61,221 downwards.
ATGAAATGCCAGACTGGATGAAGCACAGGCTGGAATCGAGATTACAGAGGGAAATATCAATAACCTTAGATATTCAGATGACAACACCCTTATGGCAGAAAGTGAAGAGGAACTAAAAAGCCTCTTGATGAAAGTGAAAGAGGAGAATGAAAAAGTTGGCTTAAAACTCAGTGTTCAGAAAACTAAGATCATGGCATCTGGTCCCATCACTTCATGGCAAATAGATGGGGAAACAATGGAAATGGTGACAGACTTCAGTTTTTTGGGCTCCAAAATCACTGCATATGGTGACTGCAACCATAAAATTAAATGACGCTTGCTGCTTGGAAGAAAAGCTATGACTAACCTAGACAGCATATTAAAAAGCAGAGACATTACTTTGCCAACAAAGGTCCATCTAGTCAAAGCTATGATTTTTCCAGTAGTCATCTACGGATGTGAGAGTTAAACTAAAAAGAGAGCTGAGCACCGAAGAATTGATGCTTTTGAACTGTGGTGTTGGAGAAGACTCTTGAGAGTCCCTTGGACTGCAAGGAGATCCAACAAGTCCCTCCTAAAGGAAGTCAGTTCTGAATATTCATTGGAAGGACTGATGCTGAAGCTGAACTTCCAATACCTTGGCCACCTGATGCAAAGAACTGATTCATTAGAAAAGACCCTGATGCTAGGAAAGATTGAAGGCAGGAGGAGAAGGGAAGATGTTTGGATGGCATCACCGACTCGATGGACATGAGTTTGAGCAAGCTCTCGGAGTTGGTAATGGACAGGGAAGCCTGGTGTGCTGCAGTCCATGGGGTTGCAAAGAGTCAAGTGAAGTGAAGGTCTCCTCCCAGCTGCCAAGGAACTGCCCCTGTTCCATTATGCCTTGTTCAGGTGGTAAGGCAGATGAAAATCCTGTCTGTCACCATTTCCATTGTTTCCCCATCTGTTTGCCATGAAGTGATGGGACCAGATGCTATGATCTTAGTTTTTTGAATATTGAGTTTAAAGCCAGCTTTAAAGAGCTTTCACTCTTCTCTTTCACCTTCATCAAGAGGCTCTTTTTGTTCCTCCTCGCTTTCTGCCATAAAGGTGATGTCATGTCATCTGCATCTCTAAGGTTATCGGTATTTCCCCCTGTAATCTTGATTCCAGCCTGTGCTTCATCCAGTCTGGCATTTCATATGATGTACTCTGCACATAAGTTAATTAAGCTGGGTGACAATATACAGCCTTGACATACTCCTTTCCTGATTTGGAACCAGTCTGTTCTTCCGTGTCCAGTTCTAACTGTTGCTTCTTGACCTGCATACAGATTTCTCAGGAGGCAGGTCAGGTGGTCTGGTATTCCCGTCTCTTGAAGAATTTTCCACAGTTTATTGTGATCCACAGAGTCAAAGGCTTTGGCATAAAGCAGAAGGCTTTGGTTAATAAAGCAGAAGTAGATGGTTTTTCTGGAATTCTCTTGCTTTTTTGATGATCCATCGGATGTTGGCAATTTGATCTCTGGTTCCTCTACCTTTTCTAAATCCAGCTTGAGCATCTGGAAGTTCATGGTTCATGTACTGTTGATGCCTGGCTTGGAGAATTTTGAGCATTACTTTTCTAGCATGTGAGATGAGGGCAATTGTGTGGTAGTTTGAGCATTTGTTGACATTGCCTTTCTTTGGGATTGGAATGAAAACTGACCTTTTCCAGTCCTGTGGCCACTGCTGAGTCTTCCAAATTTGTTGGTATATTGATTGAAACACTTTCACAGCATCATCTTTTAGGATCTGAATTAGCTCAACTGGAATGCCATCACCTCCACTAGCTTTGTTTATAGTGATGCTTCCTAAGGCCCACTTGACTCACATTCCAGGATGTCTGGCTCTAGGTGTGTGATCACACCATTGTGGTTATCTGGGTTATGTTGATCTTTTTTGTATAGTTCTTCTGTGTATTCTTGCCACCTCTTCTTAATATCTTCTGCTTCTGTTGCTGCTACTGCTGCTAAGTCGCTTCAGTTGTGTCCAACTCTGTGTGATCCCAGAGATGGCAGCCCACCAGGCTCCCCCATCCCTGGGATTCTCCAGGCAAGAGCACTGGAGTGGGTTGCCGTACTATTTCTGTCCTTCATTTTGCCCATCTTTGCATGAAATATTCCCTTGGTATCTCTAATTTTCTTGAAGAGATCTAGTCTTTCCCATTCTATCATTTTCCTCTATTTCTTTGAACTGATCAGTTAGGAAGGTTTTTTTAATCTCCTTGCTGTTCTTTGGCACTCTGAATTCAAATAGATATATCTTTCCTTTCTCCTTTGTCTTTCACTTCTTTTCTCAACTATTTGTAAGGCTTCGTCAGACAACCATTTTGCCTTTTTGCATTTTTTTTTTCTTGGGGATGTTTTTGATCACCACCTCCTGTGTAATTTCACAAACCTCTGTCCACAGTTCTTCGGGCACTCTGCCTATCAGATCTAATCCCTTGAATCTATTTTTCACATACACTGTATCATCATAAGGGGTTTGATTTAGGTCGAACCTGCATAGTCTAGTGGTTTCCCCTACTTTCTTCAATATAAGTCTGAATTTTGCAATAAGAAGTTCATGATCTGAGCCACAGTCAGTTCCCAGTCTTGTTTTTGCTGACTGTATAGAGAATAACAGGGGTCAGAGTTGCCTGTTTGATTTAGAAACCAGGATGATTGGGTGTGGTTTTTGGTCGTCCAGAATAGAACATGGATTTTTGAGACTGGTTAATAACATCCGAGGAGAGCCTCATGCTCAGGAATAGGTATAGCATGTCAGTTCTGCCAGCACTTATAGTTTCAAGGCTTTGGGCTAAATCATAATATCCTAGGGCAATTTCTAGATCCCAGTTTTGTCAGATCAGTTCTGACAGTGAAGGTTACCCCACAGCGTGAGTTGTCCAGATTTCCTACCGACACCCTTGTTTGGGAGTTGCTTTTAAGACAGTTAAGGAGGATCACTTGGTGAACGTTAGTCAAGAGAGAAAATAAGGGCTTGGGTGGGATGCAGATGTTACCATGGGAGTAAATATAGACAGCTATTGCTGATGCCAAGGTGTGAAGTTTTTCTCCCCTTTTACCCAAAAGGCCGCGCCATGACCAGATGGTATGCATTGGGTGACGGCATGTAGCTGGGCTGGAAGGGTGGGCCACTGATATCCTGGGATAGGTTGGACATATCCCCAACTTCTGTCATTAATGCAGATCCAGTAAGGGGTGGTTAGGTTGAGTTGAGAAGCAGTGTGGTTTGCAAGTGTGTATGCATCATTAAGGGAGAGACTAATAGCTGTGCAGGGAGACATGATCAGAAGGAGGAGGAACATCATAGGATGCATTTACTTATCTGAGGGAGATTTGATGGTGTTCCTCCTGAACAAGGTCTGAAGTCTTCAACAGGTTCACAAGAGTAGTTGTCCTCTGGCTTTGGAGTCTCAGTCCCCATCTCCCTCTCCTGCAGACCATAGGGTTTTATTCTAGAATTGTGGACCCAGGCAGATAGACCCTTCACTTTCACACTGGTTGAGGTTACTAGGACTTGATATAGCCTTGTCCATTTCTTGAACATAGGGTTTGGACTCCCTTTCTCTTGCCAGGTCTTTACTAATACTTCGTCCCTCGGCTGTAGTTGGAGATTTTTCAAGTCCTCCTATGGTCTAGGGAGGACCTGTTCTCCATATCACTGGAGTTCTTGTTGAAACCTTCCCAGCTCAATTATATGTTTTAGGAGTGTTTTGGTGTCTTCATCAAAAAACAAGTCAGAAGTTAAGAATGGACATCCATACATCATTTCATAAGGGCTTAATAATAGTAGTCATTTGGGGGCTGCCTGTACCCTCATGAGGGCTATGGGTAGCATATGGATCGAATTATTATGTGTTTCTTGACATAGTTTGGCCAGAGCCCTTTGAAGAGTCTGGTTGGCTCTCTCCACCCTCCCTGAGGCTTGAGGCCGCTAGGATGAGTGGAGGCACTATCTCCTTTAGCAGAGCTTTACAGACTTCTGTAGTTCTCCTTGTCCTAGTGGGGAATGCTGCAATCCATCTTGTGAATGTGTCAACAAAGACTAGCAAATAAGAGAACACTTGGGTCTTTGGCATGGCTGTAAAATCCACTTTGCCAGTCCTCCCCTGGGTATGATCCCCAATGTTGGACAGGTTTAATTAGAGGAGGTGGCAAGAGTCTGGTTTTGGATTATTTCACACAATTCTGTGTGACCTGCCAAATGACCATAGCCAACAGGGGGTGGTAGAAAATGGGCTTGAGCAAGGTTTCCAGATTATCTGTCCTAAAATGGGTACTTTTATGTAAGGAGTTAGTAATTTCCAAACCTGAGAGTCGGGGAGTATTATTTGGGCCTGATCAGTCTGGAACTACCCATGTGACCCAATCTCCCAGCCCTGCTTGGCATATTGAGAATGTTCCTTTGGGGTATAATTTGGAGTCAGGATTTCCTTGCGGCAAAGGGGGCAGGTAGCAGTGACAGGAGTAGCTTCCCTCGAGGCTTGTTTTGCCTCCTTATCAGCTTTCCTAGTTCCCTGGGCCTCCTTTTCTTGTCCCTTTTGGTAACCCTTGCAGTGGATGACAGCTAGTTTAGCAGGAAGTTTGACCACCTCCAGGAGCCTGAGAATGAGCTCTTTGTGTTTAATACTAGAGCTTCAAGCACTGAGCATCCCTTTTTCCTTCCAAATTGCTACATGGGCGTGCAGGATGAGGAAAGCATACTCAGAGTCTGTATATACGTGAATCCTCTTTTCTTCCCCTAATTACAAACCTCCTGTCAGGCGAAAAAGTTCAGCTTTCTGGGCAAATGGGGCCTAGGGGAAGGCACTTTCCCTAGTTTCTTCTAGGCCCACTATGGCATATCCTGCTTTCCTCTCTCCTTTTCTACAAAGCTACTGCCCATCTGTGTACCATTCTTCCTCTGGGTCAGATAAAGGTGTCTCTGATAGGTCAGGGCAAGAAAAGTATAACTCGTTATGATTTGCATACATTGGTGATCCAAAGGGGAAGTATGGGGACCTGGCATTAAGGTGGACTGGATTTAAAGTCTGATAGACTCTTAATTTTATTTCTGGAGTGTCTTGGAGGGCTTGTTATTGGGCGATCCTTCCTCCTGTCATTCCATGTATCCCCTTTAGTTTCCAAGACTGTTTGCACTGGTGAGGCATATGCACTGTGGTGGGCTGACCCAAGATCAGCTTTGATGCCTCTTTAACCGTAAGAGTGATGTCCGCTACTGCCCCGAAGCAAGTGGGTCATCCTCTGGCTACCTCATCTAGTTGTTTCAAGAAGTAAGCTACAGATTGTAATACAGGCCCCATTATTTGCCCTAATATCCCAAGAGCAGTTCCTACCCTTTCAAAGACATACAGCCTGAAAGGCTTTTCCAGGTCCAAGAAGCTTAAAGCTGAGGCTGTAATGATAGCCTTTCAGGGCATTAAAGGCAACCTTGCAGGTCTCATCCCAGTCAAGTGGCTCTTCCTCTTTCCCTCTTAATTTTTCGTATTGGAGTCAGGCCAGATTCCCATAACCAGGGATCCAGATCCTGAAAAACAGAGTCATTCCTAAAAAAAAAAAACAAAGCCTAAGTTGTTTTCTCAGTGGGGGTAGGGGGTACTTAACATGAGGGATTTTCTCTAGGGGTCAAGCATTCTTTTTCCCTCTGTAATTATAAATCCATGGTATTTTACTGGAATTAAACTCATCTGAGCTTTTTGGGGGGATACTCAATAACCCTTTTCATAGAGGGATTTTAAAATCTTAATAGTATTCATTTGAGAGCTGGTAAAATCTAGGCTAGCTATGAGCAAGTTACCTACATACTGTATTATACTACTGTTTGTTAAGGTTAATTCCCTTAGTTCTTTCCCAAAGGAAGTCCTAAAAATATGAGGGCTGTCCCTAAACCCTTGTGGTAGTTGAGTCCAGCAAAGTTGTATGGCCTCCCTTGTTCCTGGGTCCCGCCACTCAAAAGCAAAAAAAGCTTTTGGGATTTGGGATGGAGAGGAATGCAAAAGAAAGTATCCTTAAGGTCCAAGACTGAGAAGTACTTAGCATTTCCTGGGACTTCGGATAGGAGTATATTCGGGTTCAGGACTATACTGCCCTTAGATCCTGGAAAAATCAATAAGATCCATCTGGTTTCTTAACAGAGAAGATTGGAGTATTTCAGGGAGACTCATAGGAGAAGGCAATGGCACCCCACTCCAGTACTCTTGCCTGGAAAATCCCATGGATGGAGGAGCTTGGTAGGCGGCAGTCCATGGGGTCCCACAGAGTTGGACACGACTGAGCAACTTCATTTTCACTTTTCACTTTCATGCACTGGAGAAGGAAATGGCAACCCACTCCAGTGTTCTTGCCTGGAGAATCCCAGGGACGGGGACACTTGGTGGGCTGCTGTCCCTGGGGTCGCACAGAGTCGGACACGACTGAAGCAACTTAGCAGCAGCAGCAGCAGCACAGGAGATTAGAATTCCAATATCCTGGTATTTGTTAACTAGTGGTCTAAGACCCTCAAGAGCTTCTGGTTTTAAGGGATATTGTTTTTCAGGGGTAAGGAGCATTTGGCCTCAGAAGAATCTTCACTGATGAAACATTTATGGCTAGCCTGGGACTGGAGACATCCCATACCTGGGGATTGACCTCATCTAAGAAAGGGAAGGACTCCTCCTTTTCTACATCTGACTGCAAATATTCAGACACAAGACAAATGAAACTATCAGTTTCTAGCTTTCCCCAAATCATTCTGGTCTGGAGGCAGCAAAGAAGGTCTCCCTCAAGTAGGGGAGCAGGGCAACCAGGGATGTATAAAAAAGGGTGGGTCCCTTGCCAATTGCCCACCTTGCAATGGAGGGGCTTAGTAAAATTTCAGCTTTGGGGTTTTCCATCAACCCCCATCACCATTTTATTCAGGGAGTCTAAAGGTCCTAATCAGAAAGGAAGAACAGAGAAGGCAGCCCCCATGTCCAGAAGAAAGTTCACGTCTTTACCTTCTATTTGCAGAGTCAACCAAAGATCGAGAGGAGTGATCTGGATCTCACCATTCGGGGGAATTTCTTGAGCTGCTGGGCATTGCCAATCCAGTTGCCCAGGATTCACACAGAGGGAGCAGGTGTAGGGGTCTCCATACGCCTTGCCTTAGGGTGATATGGACACTCCCCTTTCCAATGCCCACCCTCTATGCAGTAGGCACACTGGGTGTGTCTCAGCTGCGGTGGATTTCTAAGAGCCTTTCTTCTTCCTTACTCTCTCCATGACTCTCGCATAGTGGCAGGATGAATCAAGGCCAAGATTTTAGCCTGTTGTTGGGCCAAGATTTGGGTCTGCCTCTCTATCCTCCTATCCTTTTGGGCTTCCTTTTGCTCCCTTTTGGCTTCCTCCTCCTGGTCCCTATTCAAAAACACCCTATTTGCCTCCTTCACCAAATCAGAGATTGGGGTTTCTGGTCCTTTTGCTAGTTTTTGCAATTTTCTCCTTATGTCTAGGGCTTCCTGAGTTATGTAGGAATGGGCCAACAGGATTCTTCTTTTCATACTCTCTAGATACGCCTGGGCAAAGTTCTTAAAGACCTCTGTGAGTCTCCCCCCCAAAAAACAGCTGGATTTTCATTTTCTCCCTGTGTAACCTCTTTTATCTTAATATAATTAATGACATTTTGGACACCCCGGGTCATTCCAGGTAGCAGGCAAGTAGTGAAGATTCAAAGCAAAAGACCTGTATACAGAAAACTATAAGACACTGACAAATGAAATCAAAGACGACATAAACAGATGGAGAGATACTCCATGTTCCTGGGTGGGAAGAATTAATATTGTGAAAATGACAATGCTACCAAATGCAATCTACAGATTCAATGTGATTCCTATCAAATTACCAATGGCTTTTTTTCTCAGAACTAGAACAAAAAACTTCACAATTTATATGGAAACACAAAAGACCCTGAATAGCCAAAGCAGTCTTGAGAAAGAAGAATAGAGCTGGAGGAATCAACTTTCCTGACTTCAGACTATACTACAAAGCTAGTCATCAAGACAGTATGGTACTGACATAAAAACACGAATATAGACCAATAGAACAAGATAGCAAACCTAGAGATAAACACACACACCTATGGGTACCTTATTTTTGACAAAGGAGACAAGAATATACAATGGAGCAAAGACAGCCTCTTCAATAAGTGGTGCTTGGAAAACTGGACAGCTATATGCAAAAGAATGAGATTAGATCACTACCTAATGCCATACACAAAGATAAACTCCAAATGGATTAAAGACCTAAATGTAAGACAAGAAACTATTAAACTCTTAGAGGAGAACATAGCAGAATACTTGAGGACATAAATCAAAGCAAGATCTTCTATGACCCACCTTAAAACAAAAATAAACAAGTGTGACCTAATTAAACTTTAAAGCTTTTGCACAGCAAAGGAAACTATAAACAAGATCAAAAAGACAACCCTCAGAATGGGAGAAAATAATAGCAAGGGAAACAACTGATAAAGAATCAATTTCCAAAATATACAAGCAGCTTATACAACTCAATGCCAAAAAAGCAAACAACCCAATCAAAAAGTGGGAAAGGGACCTGAAGAGATATTTCTCCAAAGAAGACATACAGATGACTAACAAGCACATGAAAAGATGCTCAACATCACTCATTGTCAGAGAAATGTAAATCAAAACTGCAACGAGACACCACCTCACACCAGTCAGAATGGCCATTGTCAAAAAGTCTACAAGCAATAAATGCTGGAGAGGGTGTGGAGAAAAGGGAACACTCTTGCATTGCTGGTGGGAATGTAAACTGATACAGTTACTATGAAAGATTGTATGGAGACTCAGGGAACTTAAATAGGAGCTCTGCAACAGGCTGAAGGGTGGGGTGGGAAGGGAGATGAGAGGGAGGTGTGGGAGGGAGGGAGCATGAGTATGCCTATGGCTGATTCTTGTTGATGTATGACAGAAAACCACAAAGTTCTGTAAAGCAATTATCCTTCAATTAAAAATTTTTTTTAATTTTTTTGCTGTGGTGGGACAGAACCGGGGAAGTTACACATTCCCCCGACATATATGGTGCCATGACTCAGATTTAACCTGGCTGGAACAACCTCAGCTCAGCCCCTGCAAGGCGGAAGCCAAGCACAGCAGAAGCCCAACTCGGTGAAGCTCCCACAAGTGGAAGCTGAAGAAGAAGAAAACCCAATGCAGAGGAAGTGACAAGAAGCCCAGAGTACTAAAAACTGGGACAGGAAAAACAAACAGCAGAAACCTCAGGGGGCTCAGTCTCAGATTCCAGAAGACCTCCGGTTAAGGTAGGATGTCCTCACTCCTATGGATGGAAGGACATATGGCTAACAAAATTTTAATTCCTTTACAATCTCTCGTTTCTTGTTTCCTTGAACACCCCGCGAATAGGCGAGTGGCAGTGGGTGCAACTGAGGGACTCTGGCAGGGGCTACTTAGTAGCTGTTGCCCAAGCTGGTGGGGGTTCTTCTGTCCTTAATCTTCTTTGTGCCAAGGATTAGGCCAATGAAAACTGTGAGCACAGGCCAGTTATTTACAGATTTTCCAGCAGGTTATAAAGGGGATTACTCAGCACGTTTTTCCCACTGCTTTTTCCTCCTGTCCTTCAGCTCCTCTCTCCCGGGATTTGACCCTGGCCAAAACCCTTGGTGCCTGGCTTCAGGACCTAATGAAGCTTGGGCTCTTGATGCCTCATTGCAAAAAATTCAGTGACAGACACAGTGATAGGTAAGATAGGTGGATTTGTTTGGATTCAAAGAGAAGCACTCTCCAAGAGTGTGGGCCATCACAGAGGGAAGCAGCCATGGAATATGGTGTGGTTAATTTTCGAGGGCTAGGTGATTTCATATGCTAATGAGTGGGAGGGTCATTCCAACAACTGGAGAACCACCCACTCCTCCGTCTTTTGACAGTGTCTTGGAACTGGTGTGCTGTGATTCATGGGATCGCAAAGAGTCGGACAAGACTGAGCGACTGATCTGATCTGATCTGATCTGGAACTGTCCTGGCACCTCTGGGTGTGTCATTTAGCTTGCAGATTGCAGATCAAGGTTTAGTTGAATTTGACTTGTCATCTTGGACCCATTTGATTTTAATCAGTTTACGTTATGCCCTTGGGTTATGTCATTTTTTCAAAAGTTGTGCCCCGCCCGCTTCCCTCCTGTTTCATGCTCTTTTCTTGAGCCCTGTCCGGGCCCACAGTGTTGCCTCTACAATCTTCTGGTGGGACAACCAGAAAATAGCTGGCCTTTGGGAGAGAAATGTTGTGTAATATCCAATCTCTCTAGATATTCAGGCCTTCATCTTCCATGTTTCCTGTAACATGTGCAACAACAGCATCTCTCAGTGAATCCACTAGGGTGGGTGACAGGCACTCAATGCCTACTAGAGGTTTATCTGTTGGTGGCATCCTTTCAAGGGCAATTGGGCATCCAGGGATAATATTTGGGCCCAAACACTTACCACCCTTCTAAAGTTACAAACATATCCTTGGATCAAATCTCTACTCTACTTTTATGGAACGTCGGGTCTGTTGCCTCTTATCAATTTGCTCTTAGTTCAGTTCAGTTTAGTCATTCAGTCGTGTCCAACTCTTTGCAACCCCATGGACTGCAGCACGCCAGGCCTCCCTGACTATCACCAACTCCCAGAGTTTACTCAAACTCATGCCTATTGAGTTGGTGATGCCGTCCAACCATCTCATCCTCTGTCGTCCCTTTCTCCTCCTGCCTTCAATCTTTCCCAGCATCAGGGTCTTTTCCAATGAGTCAGCTCTTCTCAGCAAGTAGCCACAGTATTGAGTTTCAGCTTCAGCATCAGTCCTTTCAATGAATATTCAGGACTGATTTCCTTTAGGATGGACTGGTTGGATCTCCTTGCAATCCAAGGGATTCGCAAGAGTCTTCTCCAACACCACATTTCAGAAGCATCAGTTCTTCGGCGCTCAGCTTTCTTTATAGTCCAACTCTCATATCCATGACTACTGGAAAAACCATAGCCTTGACTAGATGGACCGTGGTGCTGTCTAGGTTGGTCATAACTTTTCTTCCAAGGAGTAAGTGTCTTTTAATTTCATGGCTGCCATCATCATCTGCAGTGATTTTGGAGCCCTCCCCACTACCCACACACACACAAAAAAAGTCTGCCACTGTTTCTCCATCTATTTGCCATAAAGTGATGGGGCCGGATGCCATGATCTTAGTTTTTCTGAATGTTGAGCTTTAAACCAACATTTTCACTCTCCTCTTTCACTTTCATCAATTTGTTCTTAAGCCACTTACTAACTTCTACAACCAGGACCCTGCCTCTTTGTAGGCAACATTACTCTACCACCATTTATTATTATTAAAATACTCCTAACACCCCTAATAGGACCAGATAACCTGTTCCTTTGTCATTACTTCTGTTATTACCTAAAGTGGGTCTATGACAATGAGATGTTTACCATTGGAAACACCCTAAACTGCTCTTGTGGAGGACTAAGGGATGAAATCAATGACTTACATTGCCTCAGAGTAATAAGAGGATAAGGCTTATGACTATTTCTCCAGGTTCCCAGTCTCAGGGCACAGAACTGGATTGCTTTATGTCATAATATCTATTCCCATCCGTGGTGGACAAACCAGCAATGAGTTAAGATTACAACCCCTTAGAAAAAAGAAAAAAAAAAAAAAAACTAATAGGCCTCCTTCTATTTCCATGGGTGGACTTTCTTAGGGGTGAGTCTTTTTGAAGCTTATCCTACCCAGTATTGTTGCAACCAGAGAGTCAGGCATCCCCAGGTCAGGGTGCAGATCCCCAGGCAGGCTGAGGCGTAACAGCCTCCTGGAGATCAAATCCCCAGGCAGGTTGAGGCAGGTCAGCCTCCTGAGAGCTGGGTCCCTGGGCAGGTCTAGGCATGCTGACCCCTGGACCGGTAGATCCCTGAGAAGGTTGAGGTGTGATAACCTTTCAAGGACCAGATTCCTAGGCAGGTTGACCTCCTCGGACCCCTGGACTGGAGTTGGGCACCCCCAAGGTCTCCAGTGTGACAACTGGGGTTGCCTATCATCCTTGATAGCTCGAAGCTGTTCAATCCTCAAACCCTAAGGAGAAATCACTTAAAATTCTTTTGTGCCACTGCATGGCACCTTGTCCTCTGGGGGACAAGGAACACTGGCCTGAGGATGGGAGTTTAAATTACAATACCATTTGGCAGCTAGACTTATTCTGCAAAAGACAAGGGAAATGGACAGAGATCCCCTATGTCCAAATTTTCTTCCACCTAAGAGAGATGAAGGAACTCTGTCTTAAGTATGGGATTGTTGTACGCCCTAAAAGTGAGCCTACTAAGCAAATGGTGTTAGGCACAGACAACCAAGAGAAGGAAGCCTTTTATGAAGGCTCACCTCCCATGGCTCCCAAGTTGCCTGATGTTCCTTCCTGTATCCAAACATGCCCCCATATCCGGGAGCACCTCCTCCAGAGAAGCCAATTCGAGTATGTCCCCTAGTTGAAACTGGAGAATTTGGACCAACCCAGGTCCATAAGCCCTTCTCCAAGACAGATCAAACAAGACCTGGGAAGCTATCCAGATGACCCAGGCAAATATATAGATACATTCCAATACATTACCTTGGCCTTTGACTTGACATGGAAGGACATCATGGTCATATTTAGTCAAACTTTATCTGGACCTGAGCGTGCTAGGGTCTTAAAGGAAGCCTGAAGGTATGCTACAGGGCTTCACATGTCAAGCGATAAATACCCCATAGGGGAAATGGCGGTCCCCTCCTTAGATCCTAATTGGAATTATAATGACCTGAGCACATCTGGGAAAGAGATCATTTTCTGATCTGTGTAAATTCAGGACTAAGAGCAGCCCAGCTAAAAGTAATCAACTATGCCTGGGTCTCAGCAATAACTCAGCAGTCCAACAAGAACCCCACTGCCTTTCTGGAAAGGCTAAAAGAGGCTCTCCAAAAGTTTACCAATTTGGACTTAGACTCTTATAAGGAACAGGTGATTTTAAAGGACAAATTTCTGTCCCAGTGTGCATCAGACATCAGGATAAAGTTGCAACAGCTACAGCAGCAGGACCCTGCTGCATATTTAGATGACATGGTCCAGACAGCCACCAGTACCTTTTATAACAGAGAACAGGAGAGGGAGGCCAAGGCCCATGAAAGGGATAAAAGGAAAGAGACACTCCATGCCCAAATGCTGGCCGCCTTCCAGGGAAGCCCTATGGCAAACCCCAAGTCCTTGAAGGACAAGGCATGAGGCAAATGCCTAATCTGTAGACAAACGGGACATTGAGCCAAAAGAGCATCAAAACCATGACAAGTCTCCTAAAATGGCTTGCTACAAATGCCATCAATTGGGACACTGGACAGCATTCTGCCCTGGGGACCCAAGAGCCTCAAGGTCAAGCACCAAGCCTTCCCTCACCATGGTTCAACAGGACTGAAGCAGCCCGCTCCAGCCAGCCCACCTGTTGCTAGAGCCAAGGGTGCAACTGGATGTGGCAGCTAGGTCCAAGGATTTCTTGGTTGACACAGGGGCTACCTACTCTGTCCTGACCTCCTACTCCAGAGCCTTCTCCTCCCAAACCTGTACCATTTTAGGTGCTACAGGAAAAAAAATTACAAAAATACCTACCTGAGCACCTCTTTGTTGCTGGGATGGACAAATATTTTTCCACCAGTTTCTGGTGGTCCCTGAGTAAAAGAAATATACTCAGTAAAGCAGGGACCACCCTTGTGATAGGAAGCTTTTCAGTCCCTAGAGTCCTACCGCTTCTGGTTACTACTTAGGAACCCATTATACCCTGTCCAATAGGGAAGGGCCAAAACTATGGGAAGACAAAATTAACCCTCAGGTGTGGGACCAGAAGACTCCAGGACGACCCCCACCAAGCTGCACCCATTGTCATTGTCCTCTGAGATTCTACTCGGTTTCCAAACCGGAAACAATACCCCTCAGAAGAGAACCTCAGGAAGGACTACAGCCTCTAATAAATAAATTCCTTGCCTGCGGGCTGTTGATCCTCACCAGTTCACCGTGTAACACTCCAATTCCCCTTCTAAAGAAAAAGGATGGGACCTGGCAAATGGTTCAAGATCTCCAGATCATAAATGAAGCTGTGGTCCCCCTCCATCACACAGTACCCAATCCCTATGCAATCTTGGGAGAAATCCTGCCCAGTGCCAAGTGGTTTATAGTCCTGGATCTCAAAGATGCATTCTTTTGCATACCACTGGCTAAAGAACCCCAATATCTTTTTGCCTTCGAGTGGGAGGCTCCAGGAGAAAAACACTAACAGATGATTTGGACAGTATTACCTCAGGGGTTCAGAGATAGCCCCCACCTGTTTGAGCAGGCTTTAGCCAAGATCTCCTAGATCTGGCTGCTGCTGCATCGCTTCAGTTGTGTCTGACTCTGTGCGACTCCATAGATGGCAGCCCACCAGGCTCCCCGTCCCTGGGATCTGGACCTGGGACCTAATAGGAAAATATTACAATACATAGATGACCTATTAATCTTCTCTCCAGATGAGAAAAATGCCCAACAACATGCAGTTCAGGTTCTAAACTTCTGGCAGAGAGGGGATATAAAATCTCCTGTGCTAAGGCCCAGATGGTCGAGACAAAGGTCACTTACCTGGGAGTCCAGATTACACATTGGTCTAGGAGGCTGTCCTCTGATCGAGTACAAGGAATCCTCCAGTTGCCCTCCCCCATGACTCGAAAACAATTGCAAAGTTTCCTGGGGCTACCTGGCTATTGTAGAATCTATACCCCACTATGGTCTAATTGCCCAGCCCTTATATGAAAGCTTGAAGGGATGGGATGATGTGGGATGCCTCAAAAGAAGGCAGAGCCTACACTAAAACAAGCCTTAACTCAAGCACCTGCCTTGAGGTTGCCAGACTCAGAAAAAGCATTCCAACTTTATGTCCATGAAAGAGAGGGAATAGCCTTGGGAGTGTTAACTCAAAGGTTGGGATGAGAGCCCCAGCCTGTAGCTTACTTATCCAAGAGGCTCGACCCAACTGCCCAAGGCTGGCCTCCCTGCCTTTGAAATCTTGCTGTTACTGCAGTCCTGATAGGAGATTCTTTAAAACTCTCTTTTGGGGGCAAACTAACTATTTTTACCAGCTGCCAAGTAAACCAACTCCTAAATGGGAGAGGCCATTTATGGATGTCTGATCAAAGAATCCTCAGATATCAAGTGGTGCCGATGGAAAATCCAGGCCTGACTATATCCCCTTGTGAGGTTCTTAACCCTGCCACCCTCCTGCCTAACCCCAATGGCTCTCTCTTCTTTCACTCTTGCCTAGAAACCTTGGACCACTGGACAAAACCCTGAGAGGGATTGTCAGAAGATCCTCTGACCAATCCTGAGGAAATCTGGTACACTGAGGGAAGCAGCTTTGTCTTGGATGGAAAAAGAGCCAGATATGCAGTAGTCTCCAATTTTGAGACCATAGAAGCTAAACCTTTGCTACCAGGTACTTCAGCTCAATTAGCTGAACTCATAGCCCTGACTTGAGCATTAGAACTGGAAAAAGGAAAAAGAGTAGCCATTTACACTGACTCCAAATATGCCTTTCTGGTGCTACATGTACATGCTGCTATTTGGAAAGAAAAGAGGCCACTTGACCACCCGAGGGTCCCCAATCAAATATGGTGATCAAATCCTTAGGCTCTTGGAGGCAGTCCATCTGCCTGCTGAGGTTTCAGTCTCCCACTGTAAAGGACACCAAAAAGCAAGCACGTAAGTGTCACGAGGGAACCAAACAGCTGATCAGGCAGCTAAGAGAGCAGTATTACAGAACCATGACCTAATAGGGGTTGCCACCTCAGTTCCACAGACTAATTTGCCAGAAACTCCTTCATATGCTGAAGGTAAGACTCTTGAAGCTAAAAGAGAGAGCTTTCAAGATCATATGGGGTGTTTCCAAAACGAGGGACTCCTTTTTCTGCCTGGAAACCTCCAATGGAAGTTGGTTAACTCCTTACATGCCACCACTCACTTAGGGGAGAAGGCCCTCCAAAGATTACTAGAAAGTTCCTTCAGAGGAACAGGTCTTCAAATGACTATAAGGCAAGTGTTCTCCTCTTGTCCCATTTGCCAATTAAACATCCGCCCAGGAGCTTGAATACCCCAGCTGGCTCAGCCTGTCCAACGACATGGGGCCTACCCAGGAGAAGACTGGCAGATGGACTTCACCCAGATGCCAGTTTCTCAAGGTTATAAATACATACTAGTCATGATAGATACATTAACAGGATGGATTGAAGGCTTTCCCACCCAGACTGAGAAGACTGAGGAGGTGGTAAAAAAAAAAAAAAAAAAAAAAAAAAACTGCTCCATGAAATCATTCCAAGATTTGGTCTGCCCAGGTCATTACAAAGTGACAATGGGACATCATTTACTTCTAAGGCCGCCCAAGGGGTCTCTAAAGCTTTGGGCATTACTTATTATCTCCATTGTGCCTGGGGGCCTCAGTCTTCAAGAAAAGTAGAAAAAGCCAACCAATTCTCAAAATCAGTGATAAAAAAGATAACCCAGGAGACCTCTCTGGGATGGAAGGAGGCTTTACCAATAGCTTTCCATCCATATTGGCCCTAAGGAACAGCTTGGTCTTAGTCCTTATGAGATGCTATATAGGAGAACTTTCGTTATGTCAATGACCTCTTCCTAGATCCAGAGGCTCAAACCCTCCAGTCTTATACCATGGCCATTGGGCAATTCCAACAAGACATACGCTTATGGGGTGTCAACCACGACCAAAAAGATTGTAAAGAGCCACCACTATATGCTCCAGGGAGTCAAGTCCTAATTAAAGTCTGGAAAGATGAGTCACTAAAGGCTCAACTCCACCCTACATGGAAGGGCCCCTAGCCTGTAATACTTTATACCCCAACATCAGTCAAGCTTCCAGGACAAGACTCCTGGATTCACTACTCACGAGTAAAGCCGTGGAAGAAAACAGAAGAGAACACTCAATACACCTGTGAGCCCCTGGGAGAGCTCAGAAAACTGTTCAGAACCACAAATGAGTGCCATTCTAATGAACACCCCCAAAATTAAGTTTCTGGGGATAAGATTTCTCAGGACACCTCTAAAGAGCCAACACAGCTTGGTAGGGGTTGTACTCCAAAACAGACAGGAGATAGCTCTCCTGATCCCTGAACAAGGAGGGACTTGAGCCATCTTGAATGAAACGTGTTGTTTCTGGGTAAATACCTCCAGCTAAATTAAAGAAAATCTAACAGTCTTTGAGAAAAACATTCCAGATCCTATAGGACCTCAAAGAAGGAGATGGAGAGTTCTCGGGGTGGCAACAATCTCTCCTTGGGGATCCTTCTGGCGAGGAAGGATTTGGAGTTGGCTAAGGCCCCTACTAACCCCTGTTATCACCATTTGCTGCTGCTTATGATTGAATCCCTCAGAAGAAATGGAGTGGCCATCATGGTCAACAAAAGAGTCCGAAATGCAGTACTTGGATGCAATCTCAAAAACGACAGAATGATCTCTGTTCATTTCCAAGGCAAACCATTCAATATCACAGTAATTTAAGTCTATGCCCCAACCAGTAATGCTGAAGAAGCTGAAGTTGAACGGTTCTATGAAGACCTACAAGACCTTTTAGAACTAACACCCAAAAAAGATGTCCTTTTCATTATAGGGAACTGGAATGCAAAAGTAGGAAGTCAAGAAACACCTGGAGTAACAGGCAATTTTGGCCTTGGAATATGGAATGAAGCAGGGCAAAGACTAATAGAGTTTCACCAAGAAAATGCACTGGTCATAGCAAATGCCCTCTTCCAACAACACAAGAGAAGATTCTATACATGGACATCACCAGATAGTCAACACCGAAATCAGATCGATTATATTCTTTGCAGCCAAAGATGGAGAAGCTCTATACAATCAGCAAAAACAAGACCAGGAGCTGACTGTGGCTCAGACCATGAACTCCTTATTGCCAAATTCAGACTGAAATTGAAGAAAGTAGGGAAAACCACTAGACCATTCAGGTATGACCTAAATCAAATCCCTTATGATTATACAGTGGAAGTGAGAAATAGATTTAAGGGACTAGATCTGATAGATAGAGTGCCTGATGAACTATGGAATGAGGTTCGTGACATTGTACAGGAGGCAGGGATCAAGACCATCCCCATGGAAAAGAAATGCAAAAAAGCAAAATGGCTGTCTGGGGAGGCCTTACAAATAGCTGTGAAAAAGGAAAGATATAAACATCTGAATGCAGAGTTCCAAAGAATAGCAAGAAGAGATAAGAAAGCCTTCTTCAGCGATCAATGCAAAGAAATAGAGGAAAACAACAGAATGAGAAAGACTAGGGATCTCTTCAAGAAAATCAGAGATACCAAAGGAACATTTCATGCAAAGATGGGCTCGATATAGGACAGAAATGGTATGGACCTAACAGAAGCAGAAGATATTAAGAAGAGGTGGCAAGAATACACAGAAGAACTGTACAAAAAAGATCTTCACGACCCAGATAATCATGATTGTTGAGAGCCGGTTTGAATTAGCGCTCCGCCCATGACATTGGTCATGAGGAAGGAGGCCCAAAACGCAAGGGCAAGATTTGAGTCTCAGGAGCTCCTTGGAGGTTCTCGAGCATCTACCCCAAAAAGGCCAGAGTCTGCCTACTTTCTGCTTTGTGTTCTCACCTCTGACCTTACAGGGGGCTGTCCCCCACTACCTTTCTCTGAAAAAAGAGCTAACTTACAGCTCCAGTTAATAATTCCTGGGTGTGACAGTGTTTCAGCCTACAAACTCCTTTTGGAAATCCTCTAGCCTACCCGAATAGGTTTTTCCGGCCACATGTGATTGTTTAGAGCCTCCCAACTGTGAGAAGCATGAGATGTTCTAAACTTTCTAAACACAGATTCCTTTGAGCAGTTAAAAGATTGATTAGAAATTGTATTGGTGAAGGGTTTTTCACTTGTTGGGCCAATGTTTGCTGCTAAGTCTCCATATCCCTTACCTACTGTGTCCTTGGCAGTGTATTGAAATGTAAGTAGTAGCCTTAATGTTTGTAACCTGGGACCCTTGAGTACAACCCACCACAACTTTGCCCTATAGATATGCAACGCCAATGCTTTTGGAGGGTGGCGCCTGACTTTAAAATAATCACCTTTAGAGAAAATAAGTTCCTTAAAATGTTAATAGGCCTCTGGGCCAGAAGATGATGTAACTCACCTAAACTTTTGCGTGTGATAGGTTTGAAAGCCTGGCTCAGGGACTGCTGTCCCTGCATGACTCCACCCCTTCCCTCATTATCCTCTATGCATAACTTAGAGATAAAAACTACTTTGAAAAGTAAAGTACGGGGCCTTGTTCACCGAAGCTTGGTCTCCCCATGTCGTTCTTTCTCTTAAATTCTGGCTGAATTATTCAGCCTCCTCTCTCCACAAAATGTTCTCACTGAATTTCCTTCTCACTGAGCTATCATTTCATTTGCTTGTCTTCACTGAATTT
Organism: Tragelaphus eurycerus; assembly: GCA_935064755.1. Taxonomy (NCBI): domain Eukaryota; kingdom Metazoa; phylum Chordata; class Mammalia; order Artiodactyla; family Bovidae; genus Tragelaphus; species Tragelaphus eurycerus. The sequence goes on along the minus strand of CAKXYN010000095.1, from coordinate 41,706 downwards.
CCTCCTCACTGAGCTATCCTCATTTCTATTATTCTTTATATCTTTAATTAATATTTTAATAAGCTGTTGTTTTCTGATCGCCTATGCCGTCTCCCCTTCGAAATCCCTGGATCCACCGGGGCTGGACCCCGGCACATGATGGTGTGATCACTGACTTAGAGCCAGACATCCTGGAATGTGAAGTCAAGTGGGCCTTAGAAAGCATCACTACGAACAAAGCTAGTGGAGGTGATGGAATTCCAGTTGAGCTATTCCAAATCCTGAAAGATGATGCTGTGAAAGGGCTGCACTCAATATGCCAGCAAATTTGGAAAACTCAGCAGTGGCCACAAGATTGGAAAAGGTCAGTTTTCATCCCAATCCCAAAGAAAGGCAATGCCAAAGAATGCTCAAACTACCGCACAATTGCACTCATCTCACATGCTAGTAAAGTAATGCTCAAAATTCTCCAAGCCAGGCTTCAGCAATATGTGAACCGTGAACTTCCTGATGTTCAAGCTGGTTTTAGAAAAGGCAGAGGAACCAGAGATCAAATTGCCAACATCCGCTGGATCATGGAAAAAGCAAGAGAGTTCCAGAAAAACATCTATTTCTGCTTTATTGACTATGCCAAAGCCTTTGACTGTGTAGATCACAATAAACTGTGGAAAATTCTGAAAGAGATGGGAATACCAGACCACCTGATCTGCCTCCTGAGAAATCTGTATGCAGGTCAGGAAGCAACAGTTAGAACTGGACATGGAACAACACAGACTGGTTCCAAATAGGAAAAGGAGTATGCCAAGGCTGCATATTGTCACCCTGTTTATTTAACTTCTATGCAGAGTACATCATGAGAAACGCTGGACTGGAAGAAACAGAAGCTGGAATCAAGATTGCTGGGAGAAATATCAATAACCTCAGATATGCAGATGACACCACCCTTATGGCAGAAAGTGAAGAGGAACTCAAAAGCCTCTTGATGAAAGTAAAAGTGGAGAGTGAAAAGGTTGGCTTAAAGCTCAACATTCAGAAAACGAAGATCATGGCATCTGGTCCCATCACTTCATGGGAAATAGATGGAGAAACAGTGGAAACAGTGTCAGACTTTCTTTTTCTGGGCTCCAAAATCACTGCAGATGGTGACTGCAGCCATGAAATTAAAAGACACTTACTCCTTGGAAGGAAAGTTATGACCAACCTAGATAGCATATTCAAAAGCAGAGACATCACTTTGCCAGCAAAGGTTCGCCTAGTCAAGGCTATGGTCTTTCCTGTGGTCATGTATGGATGTGAGAGCTGGACTGTGAAGAAGGCTGAGTGCCGAAGAATTGATGCTTTTGAACTGCAGTGTTGGAGAAGACTCTTGAGAGTCCCTTGGACTACAAGGAGATCCAACCAGTCCATTCTGAAGGAGATCAGCCCTGGGATTTCTTTGGAAGGAATGATGCTAAAGCTGAAACTCCAGTATTTTGGCCACCTCATGTGAAGAGTTGACACATTGGCGAAGACTCTGATGCTGGGAGGGATTGGGGGCAGGAGGAGAAGGGGACGACAGAGGATGGGATGGCTGGATGGCATCACTGACTCGATGGATGTGAGTCTGAGTGACCTCCGGGAGTTGATGATGGACAGGGAGGCCTGGCTGCTGCGGTTCATGGGGTCGCAAAGAGTCGGACACGACTGAGTGACTGATCTGATCTGATCTGATGATTGCTCCACGTATTACCAATTGTCTAACCCATTTTATCTCTGCCCAGGTCAACAAGCTACACCATGCAGTGCCAGTTCAACAAGGATGTATAAAACTACACCTGACCATGAGAAACATCACTCACACTTAGATGGATACTGCTATATCTGCCATAAGCAAGAGGGGGCGGCCCAATGCCTCTTGGTGTCCCAGCTCAGCAGAAAGTAGCCAGAGAGACCTTGACACCCTACTCCCAAAGAATTGGTCCACCCACCTCTTGAGGGGGGAATGTTAGGTAATTAGAAAAGTAAAAAGGAGCCCAGAATGGCAGTGGCTAAAAGACAAAGAGAAACACCCACAAAAATAGAACAAAGGAAGGTCTGAATAAAGAAGAAATTCATAGGGCCTGGACCCCATCTTAGGCCTGTTCATGCTGATCATGCTCGGCCACCTTTCAAATGGACTCTGAACTCTGTGTTTAGTGCCTATGAAAACAACAGCAGAAGGTAAGACCCCATCCAGACAGGGGAACCTTGAAGATCATATCTAGGTTACTCATTGCCTAAGAGAAAACAGACACTAATCACCCCTTCCTCCAGACAGGCCATAAATTTTTCTGTATCTATTAGAGTGTAACCTCAGGTTTATTGATTATTGGCTAATTGTTTAACTGTTTGAGTACATGAGCACATAGCACGTGAATCATGGGGTTATTGGGATTGTATTTTCCTTGGTTTATGTGAGTCTCAAGGAATTTGGGGTGGTGGGTTCAGACACGTACACGTGGGGTATAAAAGATTGTCACAAATGCTGGTCTGGGTCCTTGGCTAAGAGGAGACTCTGCCTTGGGCCCGCCGGTGTAATAAACTGCACTCCACTGTCTGCATTGTCCTTCTGAGTGAGTCTTTTTCTCGGAACAGTGGCTACAACACGAGGACCAGAGTGAGAACCTCAGGAGAAGCAAACAGCCCTCCTGGCTAGCCCAATTTACATAGGGCAGGCTCAGGGAGAAGAGATAAATCATAAAAAGGAGGAGTCAAATTTCAGCAGGGGGTTTCTCTTCTCTTCGCATCTTTTGGGTCGGACCGCCCTCATACCTCAAGGATGTATTTTCTTTTGCTTGCCAAATGAAACTGAGCTGTAACACGGAGCTGTAACACTGGTCTGTCCTTCACTTCAAATTTTTGCTGTGGCAAGACAGAACGAGGGAAGTTACACACTCCCCCAACATGATGTTATTAATAACTTCTATGACCCTGCCCTGTTACCTATCAGCCAGTCAGAGAACTCTGCCTAAGATGATCACAGACGCTTGGAACCCTCCTCCCTCACCTGACTTTTAAAAATGCTTTGTTGAAACCCTTCAGAGGGCGGGGGTATTTTAGAGCTCGTGCCACCTACCTCCTTGCCTGGTCCTGCAATAAACCTTTCTTGGCTCCAAACTTGACATCACAGTTTGGCCTCACTGTGTCAGACTCCCAGACCTGGGCTATCGTCATCATAACAGTCTTGGGACTAAAATCTTTAAACAGAAGCATAAGATCTCTGGGTCTCTACATATGTCTGTGTATGTCTATGACTATGTTTTATAAATGTGTAATTTTTTAACACTGTTGGATGATATTGCCAAAATTCATTGGTGAGGAGCTCTAACTGGCTTAAAGAAAATTAAGCATTTATATAAATCAAGTGTACTCTCAGAAATATGTAATATGTTTTTCAATTTCACATAATCTAGGATAAAGTTTGCTGAATAAAAGCTACTTTAAGCTTGTCAGGGTTGTTAGGGGAACCACTCATTGAAACTGCCTACCCTGGCCAGGCACAAGAGTAACCACTTGAATGAGTTACCTTAAAACCAGAGGTCCTGGTAAGGAATACAGAACTACCAAGCTACCAACAGCCAGAAGAATTCAGGAAAGATCAAAAAGAGAGAGGAGACTCCAGTCCATATGCCCTACTGATCTCAGGTGATCTCGACTGCAGTGGCTTGAAGCGGGATTTTGGTTCCCTGGCCAGAGATTGAAGTCAGGACAGGCAGTGAGAGTGCTGAATCCTAGCCATTAGACCACGAGGGCCAGTAGCCAATGTCACCTGTGACAAGGCTCTGGCCCATCGGCTTTGTAGAAATGAATTCCCACAAAGAGAAAGTAATGAAACAAGTGAAGTGTGTATTAGGAGGGAAAAGGGTACATGTGAATTGACTCACACAGGCAAGCACCCTCGTGGTAGGTGAATTACTTCTACGAGGCATTTCTTCTGGATTGCTTCTAATTAATCATCTTGTTTAGCCTAGTTCTGAGTGTGTACTTGGTTTATCTCAGGGTCACCCCCCGTGTGTGACTTCCCCTTCTTTTGGCCAGAGGAACCTTTCTTTCTGCATACATGTCATCAGGAAGATCTCTTGACCTCAAGTATGAGAAATATGTGGGTTTGGGGACTTCCCTGGTGATCCAGTGGCTAAAACTCTTCACTCCCATTCAGTGCCAGGGGCCTGGGTTCGATCTCTGGTCAGGGAACTAGATCCTACCTGCTGCAAGTAAGAATTCTTATGCCACAACTAAAGATCCCACGTGCTGCAACTAAGGTCTGGCACAGCCAAAATAAATATAGTTTTTAGAAAGAAAGATATATGAGGTCTCTTATTTGGATAGGACTCAGCTCCCCTCTCCCTTTTTGCTATTGATATTATCTTCATCTTGGAGTACCTGTCTATAGGGGACAAACTCCAGCTATTCAGCCTAGAGCTCATCAATCTCCTGCCTCACTACCAACCTCCCAGAATCTTCTTTCTGGAATTCATCTTGGCTGAGTAATGCACGCACCACCAGGAAGGACTCTGAGTCAGAAAGATTGGCCAGAGACAACCTAGAAACTAATGGCACCACCATAAAACCCAAGTCTATGAGCCACAGGGCAGAGCACTTCTCCTGGATTCCCTTACGCTGCTGCTCTCTGCCCAGGTACCCCTTTTCAATAAAGTCTCTTGCTTTGTCAGCACATGTGTCTCCTCAGACAACTCCAGTATACACGTGCTCCCCATCCTGAACCCTTCTCCCTCCCCCTCCCCATACCATCCCTCTGGATCGTCCCAGTGCGCCAGCCCCAGGCATCCGTTATCAGGCATCGCACCTGGACTGGCGACTCGTTTCAGATATGATATTATACATATTTCAATGCTATTCCCCCAAATCATCCCGCCCTCTCCTGGTCCCAGAGCCCATAGTCTGTTCTATACATCAGTGTTTCTTTTGCTGTCTCGTAAACAGGGTTATTTTTACCATCTTTCTAAATTCCATATATATGCGTTAGTATACTGTATTTGTGTTTATCTTTCTGGCTTACTTCACTCTGTATAATAGGCTGCAGTTCCATCCACCTCCTTAGAACTGATTCAAATGTATTCTTTTTAATGGCTGAGTAGTACTCCATTGTGTATATGTACCACTGCTTTCTTATCCATTCATCTGTGGATGGACATCTAGGTTGCTTCCACGTCCTGGCTATTGTAAACAGTGCTGCTATGAACATTGGGGTACACGTGTCTCTTTCAATTCTGGTTTTCTCAGTGTGTATGCCCAGCAGTGGGATTGCTGGATCATAAGGCAGTTCTATTCCGTTGTTTTAGGAATCTCCATACTATTCTCCATAGTGGCTGTACTAGTTTGCATTCCCACCAACAGTGTAAGAGGGTTCCCTTTTCTCCGCAACCCCTCCAGCATGTATTGCTTGTGGACTTTTGGATCGCAGCCATTCTGACTGGCGTGAAATGGTACCTCATAGTGGTTTTGATTTGCATTTCTCTGATAATGAGTGATGTTGAGCATCTTTTCATGTGTTTGTTAGCCATCTGTATGTCTTCTTTGGAGAAATGTCTATTTAGTTCTTTGGCCCATTTTTTGATTGGGTCGTTTATTTTTCTGGAATTGAGCTGTAGAAGTTGCTTGTATATTTTTTAGATGAGTTGTTTGTCTGTTGCTTCATTTGCTATTATTTTCTCCCATTCTGAAGGCTGTCTTTTCACCTTGCTTATAGTTTCCTTTGTTGTACAGAAGCTTTTAAGTTTGATTAGGTCCCATTTGTTCATTTTTGATTTTATTTCCGATATTCTGGGAGGTGGGTCATAGAGGATCCTGCTGTGATGTAAGTCAGAGAGTGTTTTGCCTATGTTTTCCTCTAGGAGTTTTACGGTTTCTGGTCTTACATTTAGATCTTTAATCCATTTTGAGTTTATTTTTGTGTATGGTGTTAGAAAGTGTTCTAGTTTCATTCTTTTACAAGTGTTCGACCAGTTTTCCCAGCACCACTTGTTAAAAAGATTGTCTTTAATCCATTGTATATTCTTGCCTCCTTTGTCAAAGATAAGGTGACCATATGTGCGTGGATTTATCTCTGGGCTTTCTATTTTGTTCCATTGATCTATATTTCTGTCTTTGTGGCAGTACCATGACTGTGGCTTTGTAGTAGAGCCTGAAGTCAGGCAGGTTGATTCCTCCAGTTCCGTTCTTCTTTCTCAAGATAGCTTTGGCTATTCGAGGTTTTTTGTATTTCCATACAAATTGAGAAATTATTTGTTCTAGCTCTGTGAAGAATACCGTTGGTAGCTTGAAGAGGATTGCATTGAATCTATAAATTGCTTTGGGTAGTATACTCATTTTCACTATATTGATTCTACCAATCCATGAACATGGTATATTTCTCCATCTATTAGTGTCCTCTTTGATTTCTTTCACCAGTGTTTTATAGTTTTCTATATATAGGTCTTCAGTTTCTTTAGGAAGATATATTCCTAAGTATTTTATTCTTTTCATTGCAATGGTGAATGGAATTGTTTCCTTAATTTCTCTTTCTATTTTCTCATTATTAGTGTACAGGAATGCAAGGGATTTCTGTGTGTTGATTTTATATCCTGCAACTTTACTATATTCATTGATTAGTTCTAGTAATTTTCTAGTGGAGTCTTTAGGGTTTTCTACGTAGAGGATCATGTCATCTGCAAACAGTGAGAGTTTTACTTCCTCTTGAGTTGATGCTTTTGAACTGTGGTGTTGGAGAACACTCTTGAGAGTCCCTTGGACTGCAAAGAGATCCAACCAGTCCATTCTAAAAGACATCAGTCCTGGGTGTTCTTTGCTAAACTGCTAGGACTGATGCTAAAGCTGAAACTCTAGTACTTTGGCCACCTTATGTGAAGAGTTGACTCATTGGTAAAGACCCTGATGCTGGGAAGGACTGGGGGCAGGAGAAGGGGACGACAGAGGATGAGATGGTTGGATGGCATCACCGACTCGATGGACATGAGTTTGGGTGAACTCTCAGAGTTGGTGATGGACAGAGAGGCCTGGTGTGCTGCAATTCATGGGGTCACAAAGAGTCGGACACGACTGAGTGACTGAACTGAAGTGAACCAGCTTACTAATAATTTAACCTTAGAAAGTCTTTTCCATAAATCTTGAAGAGATAATATATAAATATATATATACATACATTTTTTTTTTTTTTTTGCAAAGGCGTTAGAGTGAAACCATAGTTTTCTATGATGACAAGAAGGCACGTTTAAAATCTGACTACAATGCAACTAAAAAAAAGTAACTTGAGGACTTTCTTGGTGGTAAAGGGGTTAAGACTTCACCTTCCAGTGTGGGGGGTGCAGGTTTGATCTCTGCTCAGGGAGCTAAGATTCCACATGCCTCTTGGCCAAAAAACTGAAATATAAAACAGAAAAAAAGTATTGTAACAAAATCAATAAAGACTTTAAAATGGTCCCCATAAAAAAAATTTTTTTTAAAAAGTAACTTGGTTACTGCTGTGACATGCAACACTTAGATAATAACTAGAATTAGGACCAATATTTTACTAGGACATACCAGATTATTATGAATAATTAGATTAACAAACAAGCATTAATCAGATCAGATCAGATCAGTCCTCAGTCATGTCCGACTCTTTGCGACCCCATGAATTGCAGCACGCCAGGCTTCCCTGTCCATCACCAACTCCCGGAGGTCACTCAGACTCACATCCATCGAGTCAGTGATGCCATCCAGCCAGCTCATCCTCTGTCGTCCCCTTTTCCTCCTGCCCCCAATCCCTCCCAGCATCAGAGTCTTCTCCAATGAGTCAACTCTTCGAATGAGGTGGTCAAAGTACTGGAGTTTCAGCTTTAGCATCATTCCTTCCAAAGAAATCCCAGGGCTGATCTCCTTCAGAATGGACTGGTTGGATCTCCTTGCAGTCCAAGGGACTCTCAGGAGTCTTCTCCAACACCACAGTTCAAAAGCATCAATTCTTCGGTGCTCAGCCTTCTTCACAGTCCAGCTCTCACATCCATACATGACCACAGGAAAAACCATAGCCTTGACTAGACAGAACTTTGTTGGCAAAGTAATGTCTCTGCTTTTGAATATGCTGCTGCTGCTAAGTCGCTTCAGTCGTGTCCGACTCTGTGCGACCCCATAGACGGAAGCTCACCAGGCTCCCCTGTCCCTGGGATTCTCCAGGCAAGAACACTGGAGTGGGTTGCCATTTCCTTCTCCAATGCATGAAAGTGAAAAGTCAAAGTGAAGTCGCTCAGTCGTGTCCGACTCTTAGCGACCCCACGGACTGGAACCTACCAGGCTCCTCCGTCCATGGGATTTTCCAGGCAAAAGTACTGGGGTGGGGTGCCATTGCCTTCCCCGTTTGAATATGCTATCTAGGTTGGTCATAACTTTCCTTCCAAGGAGTAAGCGTCTTTTAATTTCATGGCTGCAGTCACCATCTGCAGTGATTTTGGAGCCCAGAAAAAGAAAGTCTGACACTGTTTCCACTGTTTCCCCATCTATTTCCCATGAAGTGATGGGACCAGATGCCATGATCTTCATTTTCTGAATGTTGAGCTTTAAGCCAACTTTTTCATTCTCCACTTTCACTTTCATCAAGAGGCTTTTAATTCCTCTTCACTTTCTGCCATAAGGGTGGTGTCATCTGCATATCTGAGGTTATTGATATGTCTCCCAGCAATCTTGATTCCAGCTTGTGTTTCTTCCAGTTCAGCGTTTCTCACAAGCATTAATACCAGATATTAATTTAATACTGAATATCTCCCAGTTCGCACAAACCTGAAATTCATTTAGCTTAATTTCTCTTGTATTTAGAATTATTTTATTTGTAAGCACTTACTTTTCTTTAGGCCAGTTAAATTAGAGCTCACTTACAAATAAACTTCAGCAATATTGCCCAAAGACAAAGACACACACAGAGACATACAATAAATACAGAGAGAGATCTCATAATTTTCCACTTAAGATGTACTGTCTCTTTACCCTCCCCCACTTTTTTGGCTTGAGGTTCTAATTTGCCCAATGCTGAAGTCTCAGGCAAAGGACATGATAAGTTAACTTCAAGCTTTCTCTTAGGCATATTTTTGTTTAACAAGCTAACTTTTTCTAGTTGCCTATGCAAGAACCAGTTTTGTAATTTCAAAAAGGTTTCATTTTAACCAGTTTTCTCCAGAGTCTAATATCATAACCATACTGTCTTTTTCTTTCTGTGGTTATGGACTCAGAGCTAAAATTTAGATAGTACTCAAATCGGCTCCGATAACAGGGACAGACTGACTGATAAGATGTTGTTCCAGCAGCGATTGTCCCTCTGGGGAGGTGAGGTCTTTGATCAGAAAAATCTAGAGGGATGGGGGAAGTTTGGTCCCTCCCCACCCTGAGAGATAGGAGTATTTAGAAGGGGCTTCTTTAGAATGTTAGGAGAGTTTTTTGATGATCCCTCAGGTGTTTGATTATAGGAGAAAGTCCTAGACCAAAGGGAATCTCAGAATCCTTTTCTTGTCTCTGACAACAGAGATCAAATGTAGATACGAATGGAGGAGGCCACAGCAACCCACTCCAGGATTCTTGCCTGGGGAATCCCATAGACAGAGAAGCCTGGCAAGCTACAGTCCATACGGTTGCAAAAGAGTCAGACACGACTGAAGTGACTTAGCACATGTGCACATGGATAGGAATGGTCAAGTATAAGTCATCTAGGAAATCCGATGGAGAAGGAGACAGAGAGGGATGGGGGATAAGGCGATGACAGAAAGACACAGGTGGCATGAGTCCCTCAAATCTGAATTCTGACTAAGGGCCTTGAAGGACTGAACATCAGGAACCTCTGAGTCCTTTCCTGCTTGTGGCAAAAGATTAAGTTGAAGGATTGTGCTACAATCTGGTGTGCCGTTCGGAGGGCTTTTTTTTTTTTTTTTTGGTCCTCCAATTTATATTGGGGCCAGTCCTTTTTGAGATTTTCAAGATCAACTTTTTTCAGATCCTGAGAATGTAGCCAAGGGGTGTGTCTGAGAGAGGCTCCTGGGATATACCATTCTTAGCCTACATGCCATGGACTGCAAGTACTTCGTCACCAGCTTACAGAAAGGCATGCCTTTGTCCCAGTGATCTCTCCATGCGACTAATGGCACAAAATGGCCAATTATCCTAAGAGTTGCATCTGATAGTGAGAGGTGACTCATGAGAACCTAGCAGCTAAAGAACCATGCGACCCAGGGAGGGAAAGACAGAGATTCCTGGAAGCAACTGGGTAAATCACCACTTGGCAATTCCCTGAAATGTGGAAGGCACTCTTGGGATGGCTCACAGGCAACACTTAGGCTCCTTCAATCAACCCAGATGGAAAGGAAAAGAAGTGAAAGTGATAGGGAAGACAGGCTGAGGATTCCAACTTACAATCCTGTTGGGGAGGCCGTGGCCAGGGCACAGTGGGCTCTGTTTTACTCCAAGTAATGTGTGCCTGACATGGAGCACGCAAGTTGTCTTGTTGAGGGTGGATGCCCTTGTGGTCTGGTCCATCCCATAACTCCCTTATCCTTCAAGGGAACTTTCAAATGGCAGACACCCTAATGTCTCTTAAGTGTCTGACCCATGCCTGCACAATATTGATTGGCCTAGTCATCATTTGGAAAGAAGTCAAAAAGTGAGACCCTCACCTATTTGGGTGGTAGCTACTGGGGCACAGTCGGCTGTAAGGCCTTTGGAATACAACAGACGGTAACCTTGGCAAGAGGTCCTCAGTTGCTGCCACAGGCTCATGCTTACTCACAGAGGGCTCCTCTGAGAAACAACAGGTGATGGAAGAGACCCCAAATCCCTGTATAGGCCACCAAAATAGCGTGGTCTGTGCATGGGTTGGAAAAGAATTTCCAAACATAAGGCAGAATGAGAGGAGAATAACGTTTATTACAGTGGGAGACACTGTTAGAGCTGCAAAGGAAATCTGAACCTTTCACAGGCTAGTAGCCAATTTTTATAGCCTCAAGACAGAGAAAATTCCTACTGGAATGGTGGCATTAGGTAACTGGTTAGGGTGCTATGGGCTTCCCCAGTGGCTCGGTAGTAAAAAGAATCTGACTGCAGTGCAGACCTTGGTTTGACCTCTGGGTCAGGAAGAACCCCTGGAGGAGGGAACACCAACCAATTCCAGTATTCTCCATTCTGGAGAATTCTATAAACAGAGGAGCCTTTCAGGCAGCCCACCAGGCTCCGCCGTCCCTGGGATTCTCCAGGCAAGAATAGTGGAGTGGGTTGCCATTTCCTTCTCCAATGCATGAAAGTGAAAAGTGAAAGTGAAGTTGCTCAGCCATGTCCAACTGGACTGCAGCCTACCAGGCTCCTCCATCCATGGGATTTTCCAGGCAAGAGTACTGGAGTGGGGTGCCATTGCCTTCTCCACAGTCCATAGGGTTGCAAAGAGTCAGACACAACTGAAGTGGCTGAGCATGCATGCACAGAGGATGCTACAGGATGGGTAATAGGGTGGGTATTTTACCTAATATGGAGTCAGGAAACTGACTGGTTTAGACCCGAAGGCTCATGGCAACAGTTCCTATGGGGCTTGGTCACTTCCAGGGATTTTTGTCCTGTGACCTTGGTTCAGGGCTCCACACCTATGACTTTGGTGTAGGGCTCCACAGAAGTGATTGAGTGATCCACAAATAGGAACTTGGAGAAAGACTACTTTAGATAAAAGATGGAAGCAAAGCAAGGAAATTATTTGATTGGCTATAGCTTAAGTATTTGCATTATTTTAGAAAAGCCTACTGCTGCTGCTGCTAAGTCGTTTCAGTCGTGACCGACTCTGTGCGACCCCATAGATAGCAGACCACCAGGCTACCCCGTCCCTGGGATTCTCCAGGCAAGAACACTAGAGTGGGTTGCCATTTCCTTCTCCAGTGCATGAAAGTGAAAAGTGAAAGTGAAGTCGCTCAGTCAGCGACCCCATGGACTGCAGCCTACCAGGCTCCTCCATCCATGGGATTTTCCAGGCAAGAGTACTGGAGTGGGTTGCCATTGCCTTCTCCGTTAGAAAAGCCTAGTGATAGCTTATGGTGAACAAGGTCGGATTTGTGATCTCAAAAGGAGAGAATTTAGCTTCGGGACCAAAGATGCAGCTTCACTCACTCAGAGCTTCATGCAGCAAAAGATTTATTAAGGTGAAAAGGGGTCAGAGAAAGCTTCTTACATAGACATCAGAAGGGAGCAGACTCAGCAAGGGATCTATATTCTTCTTCAATTGGTTACTAGCAATAGATCATGGAGAAGGCAATGGCACCCCACTCCAGTACTTTTGCCTGGAAAATCCCATGGACAAAGGAGCCTGGTAGGCTACAGTCCATGGGGTCGCTGAGTCGGACAGGACTGAGCAACTTCACTTTCACTTTTCCCTTTCATGCATTGGAGAAGGAAATGGCAACCCACTCCAGTGTTCTTGCCTGGAGAATCCCAGGGACGGGGAAGCCTGGTGGGCTGCCGTCTATTGGGTCGCACGGAGTCGGAAACGACTGAAGCGACTTAGCAGCAATAGATCAAAAGAATGTCTCAAGTTTGTAAAGGTCTTAACAGACCCACTCCCACAACATACATCTTGAGATAATAGGATTAGTCAGAAGGTTTCTGTGAAGGAGAAACATGTCCTCAAGCAAGATACATTGTTGTTACACAATCATTAGTACAGAGCTTAAGGAAAAGCATACCTTGAGCAAGAAGTGCTGTTTTATTGTGTAATCATTAGCTCTGGGCTTAAAGAAAGTTCAGATCAGATCAGATGAGTCGCTCAGTTGTGTCCGACTCTTTGCGACCCCATGAACTGCAGCACGCCAGGTCTCCCTGTCCATCACCAACTCCCGGAGGTCACTCAGACTCACATCCATCGAGTCAGTGATGCCATCCAGCCAGCTCATCCTCTGTCGTCCCCTTCTCCTCCTGCCCCCAATCCCTCCCAGCATCAGAGTCTTCTCCAATGAGTCAACTCTTCGCATGAGGTGGCCAAAATACTGGAGTTTCAGCTTTAGCATCATTCCTTCCAAAGAAATCCCAGGGCTGATCTCCTTCAGAATGGACTGGTTGGATCTCCTTGCAGTCCAAGGGACTCTCAAGAGTCTTCTCCAACACCACAGTTCAAAAGCATCAATTCTTCGGCGCTCAGCCTTCTTCACAGTCCAGCTCTCACATCCATACATGACCACAGGAAAGACCATAGCCTTGACTAGGTGAACCTTTGTTGGCAAAGTAATGTCTCTGCTTTTGAATATGCTATCTAGGTTGGTCATAACTTTCCTTCCAAGGAGTAAGCGTCTTTTAATTTCATGGCTGCAGTCACCATCTGCAGTGATTTTGGAGCCCAGAAAAAGAAAGTCTGACACTGTTTCCACTGTTTCTCCATCTATTTCCCATGTAGTGATGGGACCAGATGCCATGATCTTCGTTTTCTGAATGTTGAGCTTTAAGCCAACCTTTTCACTCTCCACTTTTACTTTCATCAAGAGGCTTTTGAGTTCCTCTTCACTTTCTGCCATAAGGGTGGTGTCATCTGCATATCTGAGGTTATTGATATTTCTCCCAGCAATCTTGATTCCAACTTGTGTTTCTTCCAGTCCAGCATTTCTCATGATGTACTCTGCATATAAGTTAAATAAACATGGTGACAATATACAGACTTGACGGACTCCTTTTCCTATTTGGAACCAGTCTGTTGTTCCATGACCAGTTCTAACTGTTGCTTCCTGACCTGCATACAGATTTCTCAGGAGGCAGATCAGGTGGTCTGGTATTCCCATCTCTTTCAGAATTTTCCAGTTTATTGTGATCTACACAGTCAAAGGCTTTGGCATAGTCAATAAAGCAGAAATAGATGTTTTTCTGGAACTCTCTTGCTTTTTCAATGATCTAGCAGATGTTGGCAATTTGATCGCTGGTTCCTCTGCCTTTTCTAAAACCAGCTTGAACATCAGGAAGTTCACGGTTCACATATGGCTGAAGCCTGGCTTGGAGAATTTTGAGCATTACTTTACTAGCGTGTGAGATGAGTGCAATTGTGCAGTAGTTTGAGCATTCTTTGGCATTGCCTTTCTTTGGGATTGGGATGAAAACTGACCTTTTCCAATCTTGTGGTCACTGCTGAGTTTTCCAAATTTGCTGGCATATTGAGTGCAGCCCTTTCACAGCATCATCTTTCAGGATTTGGAATAGCTCAACTGGAATTCCATCACCTCCACTAGCTTTGTTCGTAGTGGTGCTTTCTAAGGCCCACTTGACTTCACATTCCAGGATGTCTGCCTCTAGGTCAGTGATCACACCATCATGATTATCTGGATCGTGAAGATCTTTTTTGTACAGTTCTTCTGTGTATTCTTGCCACCTCTTCTTAATATCTTCTGCTTCTGTTAGGTCCATATCATTTCTGTCCTTTATCGAGACCATCTTTGCATGAAATGTTCCTTTGGTATCTCTGATTTTCTTGAAGAGATCCCTAGTATTTCCCATTCTGTTTTTTTCCTCTATTTCTTTGCATTGATCGCTGAAGAAGGCTTTCTTATCTCTTCTTGCTATTCTTTGGAACTCTGCATTCAGATGTTTATATCTTTCTTTTTCTCCTTTGCTTTTCGCTTCTCTTCTTTTCACAGCTATTTGTAAGGCCTCCCCAGACAGCCATTTTGCTTTTTTGCATTTCTTTTCCATGGGGATGGTCTTGATCCCTGTCTCCTGTACAATGTCATGAACCTCATTCCATAGTTCATCATGCACTCTATCTATCAGATCTAGGCCCTTAAATCTATTTGTCACTTCCACTGTATAATCATAAGGGATTTGATTTAGGTCATACCTGAATGGTCTAGTGGTTTTCCCTACTTTCTTCAATTTCAGTCTGAATTTGGCAATAAGAAGTTCATGGTCCGAGCCACAGTCAGCTCCCGGTCTTGTTTTTGCTGATTGTATACAGTCTTTCCTGTGGTCATGTATGGATGTGAGAGCTGGACTGTGAAGAAGGCTGAGCGCCGAAGAATTGATGCTTTTGAACTGTGGTGTTGGAGAAGACTCTTGAGAGTCCCTTGGACTGCAAGAAGATCCAACCAGTCCATTCTGAAGGAGACAAATCCTGGAATTTCTTTAGAAGGAATGATGCTAAAGCTGAAACCCCAGTATTTTGGCCACCTCATGCGAAGAGTTGACTCATTGGAGAAGACTCTGATGCTGGGAGGGATTGAGGGCAGGAGAAGGGGACGACAGAGGATGAGATGGCTGGATGGCATCACTGACTCGATGGGTGTGAGTCTGGGAGACCTCCGGGAGCTGGTGATGGCCAGGGAGGCCTGGCGTGCTACGGTTCATGGGGTCGCAAAGAGTCGGACACGACTGAGCGACTGATCTGATCTCTGATACAGCTTCTCCATCTTTGGCTGCAAAGAATATAATCGATCTGATTTCGGTGTTGACTATCTGGTAATGTCCATGTATAGAGTCTTCTCTTGTGTTGTTGGAAGAGGGTATTTGCTATGACCAGTGCATTTTCTTGGCAAAACTCTATTAGTCTTTGCCCTGCTTCATTCCGTGTTCCAAGGCCAAATTTGCCTGTTACTCCAGGTGTTTCTTGACTTCCTACTTTTGCATTTCAGTCCCCTATAATGAAAAGGACATCTTTTTTGGGTGTTAGTTCTAAAAGGTCTTGTAGGTCTTCAGAGAACCGTTCAACTTCAGCTTCTTCAGCCTTACTGGTTGGGGCATAGACTTGGATTACTGTGACATTGAATGGTTTGCCTTGGAAACAAACAGAGATCATTCTGTCATTTTTGAGATTGCATCCAAGTACTGCACTTCGGACTCTTTTGTTGACCATGATGGCCACTCCATTTCTTCTGAGGGATTCCTGCCTGCAGTAGTAGATAGAATGGTCATCTGAGTTAAATTCACCCATTCCAGTCCATTTTGGTTCAGTAATTTTTAGAATGTCAACATTCACTCTTGCCATCTCTTGTTTGACCACTTCCAATTTGCCTTTATTCATGGACCTGACATTCCAGGTTCCTATGCAATATTGCTCTTTACAGCATCGGACTTTGCTTCTAGCACCAGACACATCCACAGCTGGGTATTCTTTTTGCTTTGGCTCCATCCCTTCATTCTTTCTGGAGTTATTTCTCCACTGATCTCCAGTAGCATATTGGGCCCCTACTGACCTGGGGAGTTTCTCTTTCAGTATCCTATCATTTAGCCTTTTCATAGTTTAAGGCAAAATAAATTGTTGCCATAACAACTCAGAGCTTAAGGAAAAACACCTTATGTGACTAAGATGTAGGAATGTAGAAGAAAAAGTTTGTCCCTTCCTCCTCCTTAAGGGCCCTGGTTTCCTTATCAACCTACCTTTGATTTAGCTGTCTCACCTAAGTGTCTCTTTGTTACTGGTTGAGAAGGGAAGCAGAATATACCACCCCAAAATATGCCTCACTGTCATAAGGATTATCTTGAGCTGCTTGAAACAGCAGACACTAGAAAAGCTCTGAAAACTAAGCAGAATTTTCTCTGTGTAAGGGAAAGTTACATTTAGAAGGGAAATCCCCATTTATACAGATATATCGCTATACATACCAGGAAGAGAAGAATCACCCTAAATCATAAGAAATTATTATCTCTGCAGAAGGCACAGACTAAAACCTGCAATAACAATCTTACCCTTTAATGTACTTTTCCTAATAACTTGCCATAACTCACTCCCCCACTTCCAAAATCTTTCTTCTCTCTTTAGCAGAATATAGGTCGGAGAAGGCAATGGCACCCAACTCCAGTACTTTTGCCTGAAAAATCCCATGGACAGAGGAGCCTGGTGTGCCGCAGTCCATGGGGTCGCTACGAGTCGGACACGACTGAGCAACTTCACTTTCACTTTTCACTTTCATGCACTGGAGAAGAAAATGGCGATCCACTCCAGTGTTCTTGCCTGGAGAATCCCAGGGACGGCAGAGCCTGGTGGGCTGCCGTCTCTGGGGTCGCACAGAGTTGGACACGACTGAAGTGACTTAGCAGCAGCAGCAGTATTTAAGGTAATGACTTGAGCCATTTCAGGGAACCATTCAGCTTTCCTGGGTATCTTTCATGTTTCCAGGACGAAATGCATGAAAGTGAAAAGTGAAAGTGAAGTTGCTCAGTCATGTCCGACTCTTAGCGACCCCATGGACTGCGGCCCACCAGGTTCTTCCGTCCATGGGATTTTCCAGGCAAGAGTGCTGGAGTGGGGTGCCATTGCCTTCTCCGACCTATATTCCGCTAAAGACAGAAGAAAGATTTTGGAAGTGGGGGAGTGAGTTATGGCAAGTTATTAGGAAAAGTGCATTAAAGGGTAAGATTGTTATTGCAGGTTTTAGTCTGTGCCTTCTGCAGAGATAATAATTTCTCATGATTTAGGGTGATTCTTCTCTTCCTGGTACGTATAGTGATATATCTGCATGTTGTTGTTGCTGTTCAGTCATCCAGACGAGTCTGACTGTTTGATTCCCCATGCACTGTAGCACGGTTGACCCTTCCTGTCCTTCACCATCTCCCCAAGTTGAGAAGCCCATGCACTGCAACTAGGGTTACTCCCACTCACCACAACTAGAGAAAGCCCACATACAGCAATGAGGACCCAGTACAACCAAAAATAAATTCAAAAAAAAAATTGATGGAGGAAAACAAACAACTTTAATAATATGTATACCTCCTATATAAAATTAATTTTGGCTGCGCTGGGTCTTCATCACAGTGTGTGGGCTTTCTCTAGTTGTGGTTAGTGGGGGCTACTCTCTAACTGCAGTGCACCTGCCTCTCATTGGCATGGCTGCTCCTGTAGCAGAGCAGGAGCTCTAGAGTGCACAGCCTTCAGTAATTTAGATGCATGGGCTCAGTAGTTGTGGCATACAAGCTTAGTTGACCCAAAGCATGTAGCATCTTCCTGGACCAGGGATTGAACCCATGTCCCCTGCATTGGCAAAGAAAGTGAAAGAAAGTGAAGTTGCTCAGTTGTGTCTGACTCTTTGTGGCCCCATGGACTGTAGCCTACCAGGCTCCTCCCTCCATGAGATTCTCCAGGAAAGAGTACTGGAGTGGGTTGCCATTTCCTTCTCTAGGCCTGCATTGGCAGGTATGTTCTTAACAAACAGACACCAGAGAAGTCCTCCATTAATGTTTTATTATAGGGCAGATGGAGGAGGGTCATCTCAGCCAAGACCCTAGAAGAATAGAGGGAAAACTATTTTTCCTTCTGAAGGAAAGTTATGACCAACCTAGATAGCATATTCAAAAGCAGAGACATTACTTTGCCAACAAAGGTCCATCTAGTCAAGGCTATGGTTTTTCCAGTGGTCATGTATGGATGTGAGAGCTGGACTGTGAAGAAAGCTGAGAGCCGAAGAATTGATGCTTTTGAACTGTGGTGTTGGAGAAGACTCTCAAGCATCCCTTGGACTTCAAGGAGATCCAACAAGTCCATTCTAAGGGAGATCAGTCCTGAGTGTTCTTTGGAAGGACTGATGCTCAAGCTGAAACTCCAATACTTTGGCCACCTCATGCGAAGAGTTGACTCATTGGAAAAGACTGTGATGCTGGGAGGGATTGGGGGCAGGAGGAGAAGGGGATGACAGAGGATGAGATGGCTGGATGGTATCACCGATTTGATGGACATGAGTTTAAGTAAACTCCGGGAGTTGGTGATGGACAGGGAGGCCTGGCATGCTGCGATTCATGGGGTCACAAAGAGTCGGATATGACTGAACGACTGAACTGAACTGAACTGATAAAACAAAAACATATCTCTCTTTCCCATCACAGCTGAGAAAAGACTAAAGAAAGAACAAATTATGAGATGTTTCTAAAAGAAAACTGAAATGAACAGGACCTTGTGGGGCCCTCTGGAGTGCAGATATTTTCTGCTTCCCTTTCTTGTTTTCAGAAAAAAGGCTTCAGCCTCCTACACTTTCACTGATTTCCAAAGAGCAGATTGAAACACTTCCTAATCAGGGAAGTGAGGGAATGCAGAAACAAAGGAGAAGCAGTCAAGCAGTCAAGTCAAGGCATCTACTGGGCAAGGTCCTGGCTCCTCCTGAAGGATTATGCATAACAATACCTTTCAGTTCTGCAGAAACTAAGGTCCTCACTCAGGTAAAGGATGGTAACTTCAGATTGAGCCCTTGATTCCTGGAATACCACCCTGTTTCCTCACCGTCACTCAGTTAGAAGTCATACACCCTTCAGCTCTCACTCTAAATTTTGCCCATAAAAATTGTCCCCCAAAACTATCAGAGAGTTCCTCTTTTTATGAGTACAAGTCACTCAATCTCCTTGCTTGGCCCTGCAATAAAATTTTCTCTGCTCCAAACTCTGATGTTTCTGTTTGTTTGGCCTTACTGTTAGGCACACAAAGTTGAGTTTGGTGACCCAGTCAGGAGTCTGTGTCCATGGCAGGCTGAATCCAGCCAGGAGCAGCCTCTTGGCAACCCACTCCAGTACTCTTGCCTGGAAAATCCCATGGACGGAGGAGCCTGGTAGGCTGCAGACCATGGGCTCGCTAAAAGTCAAATAGGACTGAGTGACTTCACTTTCACTCTTCACTTTTATGCATTGGAGAAGGAAATGGCAACCGACTCCAGTGTTCTTGCCTGGAGAATCCCAGGGACAGCAGAGCCTGGTGGGCTGCTGTCTATGGGGTCACGCAGAGTCGGACACAACTGAAGCGACTTAGCAGCAGCAGCAGCAGCTGCAGGAGCTCATTTTGCTCTGGGGAAGATATAGGGACTCTTCCTGACAGGCCCCAGCCGCCCCAGCATGAGGCTTTTTGGAGCCAAGAAACGTCCTGAGCTACAATCCATATTCTGCATCACTTGGGGGCGATTTGCTCCAGTTTGTGCAGGCTGAAATTTTCTCTCTATTCTATCCAAGCTCATTGCCTTGCAAGAAGTGAGCCACTTTGGGCTCACTGTGAGCCAATCTGAGCTTAAGGCAGGAGGCATATTCTCCCACCACCACCCCCCACCCCCAGGTAAAGCATTCAGAGATTCATTCTCTATTGACAGAAACTCCAAAGCAAGAATAAAAGGGCAATTAAGGCAAGGAGGCTGAGCCCTGCTCAGACCACATATTTCTCATTTCCAAAATCAGGAGACCTCCTTGACCACATAAGTGCAGAAAGTTTCCTTCGAGGTCAAAGGGGAGTGATGCTAACTAATGCCAGGCTACCCAGATGCCTCTTTGGTAAAATCCATCTTGGCCAAGAAATGCTTGTACACACATGGGAGGAACCTGAGATATACCAAATACGGACTGTAAGCCAGGCATATCAAAATGACTGGCCAAAGGAAACATGGAAGAAATACCCGCTAAAAATAATTTAAACTACCATAAGGATGCTACTCAGCAACTCTCTCCCTGAGTCTGACTGTGTGTCTATCCACACATACTGTATCCTCTTTTTCCTCCTAATAAATACTTTACTTGCTTCACTAATTTCCATCTTTGTGGAAATTCTTTTCTGCAAAGCCAAAGGGCCAGGGCCCTTGTCACTGACCACTGGTCTAGTGGCTAGGATCTGGTGCTTTCACTGCTGACTCAGCTCAGTCTCTGGCTGGGAGCCCAAGCCTTGCTCCAAGACATTGAAGGCTGAGGCCACCCAAGAGCAGGCTCATTCCAAGCCACTCTGGATCTTTCTTTCAAGAGCTGGGCCAATCTGTTTGGAGACCTCCACCTGGCACTGGGAGTAAAATTTTGGACTATACCTCTTCTGATTTTCTGTCTGTGTGACCATACCATATTAGTTGTTGATGTTTTTGTGTGTGTTGATTGAATTGGGAAGAGCCACTCTGGCTTGTGCAGGATGGGAAAATTCTACCTGCACCATTTGGGCTCACTTCTCCTTCAGGGACTGAACCATTCTGGACTGATTATGAGACACTCTAGATTCATTCTCTTTCAGGAGCCAGGTCAATCTGGAAGTCTCCATCTGGCACTGGAAGTGGAATTTGGGGGCTACAACTTGTCTGATCTTTTGTTGGTGGAAACATATTTGTTGTTTTTAAGTGTGTGTATGTGTATCATTACTAGGATTGGCTGGTTGAGACATCCATGGCCTTTGAGCCCTGACAAGGGTGTTTTCCTTTATGGCATTGGCTTTGAATATAGTGGAACATTGCTTGGAAATTTCCCTTTTGAGGCCTAGGCAACTGCAACCCGGAGACACTCTTCTATATTGCACTGGTCTGCTATTTGGCCATGAATAATTAAGTATGGGTGACCAGAGTGCTTTCATCTTATAGCTCCCGCAGGGTGTTAATGTTCCCATGCATGAAACCAATCCATATTTCTCTTCCTATGCCTTTGATATGTAGATCACCTAACTGGTTTTAAGGAACTTTAAACTAATCATCAGATCAGATCAGATCAGATCAGTCGCTCAGTCGTGTCCGACTCTTTGCGACCCCATGAACCGCAGCACGCCAGGCCTCCCTGTCCATCACCAGCTCCCGGAGGTCACTCAGACTCACGTCCATCGAGTCAGTGATGCCATCCAGCCATCTCATCCTCTGTCGTCCCCTTCTCCTCCTGCCCTCAATCCCTCCCAGCATCAGAGTCTTCTCCAATGAGTCAACTCTTCGCATGAGGTGGCCAAAAATTTTATTGATCACAGCAGTTGCTGTTGTGATTTATTAAACATACCTTCTACATCTACTAACACGATTGATGAGTGTAGTGTATTTAAGAGTCAGAATGGCAGCACCTATGGTTCAGACATCCAAAGTAAAAGCAGGTAGTGGTCACAGTGGCGGGAAATTCAGACACATTCATGTCAAATTGAATTTTGCAAACTGTATCAGATTTGAGAACAGCACCAGCAATCTTGTCACCTACCAAACTATCCAACTATCTGAGTCACTATACACACTCCGAAAATCACACTAATTTGCATAACGAGGATTACGGAAGTTGCCACATCCAGGACAATAACTTCAAATTCATTGGGGGTACCATGCAATCAACTTGAGAGTTCAAAAGAAGTCCACAAGCTCCTGGCAAACCATAATCTCTATTGATCTTTTGTCCCTCAGCAGAAATGTTTCTATGTGCAACGCCCTCACCACATCAAACATTAATCCTCCCCTGAAACCCTCTTTCCCACTCACCTCAGCATCAGCCCTGCCCAACAGCACCACCACCTCAGCCTGGACGCTGACCATCTCCCCCACTCCCATAGGCAGAACCCCTCTCTCACCTTCCGCTGCCGGCCCGCGCCCCCTACGCCCACACCGACCCCTACCCGCCCCAGCCCACCCCACCTCCTCACCACCACCCACAGCAGGAGAACCAGCACAAACCCAGGAGAATCACCGCCGCCGCCAGGGCCAGCAGCCACGGCCCATCAGGAGGGAGGGAGACGGGGGATGGGAGGCCTCAGGCGGGTCGCGGTGGAAGCGGCGCGAGGTTGCCACTGTGGACAAAGGGTTTGCCGCGGGGCACGGCGAAGGTGGCCTGAATCATGCTTGGGCTGGAGATGCAGGGTCCCGGGGGCCTCTGGCGCAGCGCTGAGCAAGAAAAGGTTAAAAGGGTGGGAGGGTCGCCGCAGAGGACATCGGTAGAGGGCCGGCGGAGAGGAAGAAAATAAGGCTTCCCTGACCGGGAATCGAACCCGGGCCGCGGCTGTGAGAGCGCCGAATCCTAACCACTAGACCACCATGAAGCGTCGAGGCTGGGCGCTCGCCTGCTTCTGCTGAACCCAGCGCCTCCGTGCCACCCGTCCGCGCCCGCCGGCGCCCGCCCTCTTGCTGCCCACACCTGGCCTTTGCAAATCCAGCCGCCCGCCAGCCCTGTTAGTCCGCATGCCCTGGCGTGCCGTCTTACTTTCAGCACCCTCAAAACACTGCGCGCGCCGCCGGCTTCTCGCACACGCGCCAAAAGCCGCGGGCCAGCGGGCTGGCTCCCCGCTCCCAGCTCTCTCCCCCCGAACGCCCCTGCCGGGAGGGCGGTGGAACACAGCAAAATATCGGTACGCTGCGTTGGCCGGGAATCGAACCCGGGTCAACTGCTTGGAAGGCAGCTATGCTCACCACTATACCACCAACGCTACACAGCCCGGGGGCCGCCAGACGCCAGCCGCGGGCTCGCCCTAGCAGACACTCGCCACAGCCACCTCCGCATCCCTACCCAACGTCCTGGCTGCCGGAGGCTCTGCGCTGCCGCCGGCGCCCCCAGCAGCCGCGCGACGCCCCATCCGCGGCACCGCTAAGCAGCAGCCGGGGTCCACCGGCCAGACCGCCCCGGGAAAGCACTCCCGCGGCCTTGCGGTTCTCCGGCCCTTCGCTGCCCGCCGCGGCCCGCGAACGCCTCCGCCCTCAGCCCCGGCCGGCAGCGCGGGGCACGCAGCTTCCAGCACCCAGCTGGCCAAAGCCCTTGTCCACCGGGCGCTGGGCGCGGCCACTTCCCACGACGACTTGGGGACACGGGACCCACCCGCCTGCACGCGTCGCGGCGCTGTGCCGAGCCGCACGGCGGGGGGCGTCGCGAGCCTAGGAGCCCACTGAGGCAGCCACTGGGGGTGGGCGGGCGGGCGGGCGGCCCGGCGGGCCGGAAGATGCGGCTCTGATCGGGCAAGTCGTGGGGTCGCCAAGGAGGCCCTCGCTCCGCCGTGGCGACCGTGCGCCCCGCGACGACAAAGGGCTCAGACTGGACGGCTGCACGGGGAGAGGGGGTCGACGGTGGCTAGGCCGGGCACCGCGCCCTGGCGCCTCGCCCAAAGGCGGTGGGAGGAGACGAAGGGCCCTTGGGGGTTTGGCGGCAGGACGGGGAGCGACCGCGGCCACAAAAAGGGTGTGTTGCCTCCCCGTCGGGGAATCGAACCCCGGTCTCCCGCGTGACAGGCGGGGATACTCACCACTATACTAACGAGGACGGCGGCGACCATCCTGCCGCCCGGCCGCTCTGGGGCCGCCTGCCGACGCCTCCCCCTGCCCAGCACGGGCCCCCGGCCACCACGGGTCCCGACCCAACCGCGCCCCAAACCAACCGCCTCGCTCACAGCGGCAGCCCGCCACCCCGACAGAGCCCCCGGACCCCCGGGGCACTGGACACTCCCCAGTGCCCGCCGCCTCTTGCCTCCCACGCGGGCATTCCGGGGGAGAAGGGGGCCCGACAAGGCAAGCGAGGCTTCGAGGACTCGGTGGGCGCGCGCCGGCCGGCGCCGGGCCAGGAGAGGCGCGACTGGGGAGGGGCCGGCCCGCCCAGGGCTCGGCTAGGTCCGGGGCGCGACCGGCGGCGGAGCCAGGCGCCTCGGCCGGCCGCCGCGCGCCGGCTCCGTCCACAGCCACCCCGGACGGCCGCCCGCCCGCCTGCCGGCCTGCCTGCCTGCCTGCCTGCCTGCATGCTTGCTTGCTTGCCTGCCTGCCTGGCGCGGCGCAGCGCGCGGCCCGCCAAGGGCGCCGGGGCTCGCGTCGCGTCGGGTCCCAGCCAGGCGAGCGGCCACGCGCCCGGCCAAACCCGCCGTCAGGATGGCCGAGCGGTCTAAGGCGCTGCGTTCAGGTCGCAGTCTCCCCTGGAGGCGTGGGTTCGAATCCCACTCCTGACAAGCCAGCCTTTTGGCCCGCCGGACAAACGCACCCGTCCTCCCGGTGCCACTACCTTTCTCCACACACGCCCTCCCCCAGCCACCTGCACCTCACCCCAGGAACCTTCAGTCCTCCTCAGCGTCTTTCCTCCCCAGTTAGCTGCAGCTGCAGCTGCTGGTTTTCCTGCCTCCCCGCCTCCACCTTGCCCACCCTCGCCCACCCTCGCCCACCCTCCCACTTCCACTCCCACGGCCCCGCCCCGCCCCCGTCCGTCCCGAAGCACGCAGCCCCGTGCCGGGTCGCAAGCCCTACTCGCTTCTCCGGCGCTTCTCCCTGGTGAACGGCCAACTCGCTCTCGCAGCCTTGTTTCCACGCCCGCCCCCGGCCGCTCTCCCTCGGGCCGTCACCCTGTCCTCCGCATCCGCCCCGCAGGCCTGTCTGCGCTGCCCAGCCACACCGAGGCGGCCGAGCCCCCGCCTTGCCCGCCAGGGGCGTGCTGCGTGCCCTCGACGCTTCTGTGCCTTACGGCCTTGGCCGGGCCACACCTAGCTGCCGCCTGCCAGGGACACGTGCCTCCCAGCCTTCCTGCTGGCCAGCGGACACCGGTCCTCTTTGCACGAGTCGGTCCCGGGAAGGGTGCTCCGCTGGGGACGGAGCGGAAGCCCTTCGTGCCTGTGCAGCCCACCCACAGGCGCCCGGTCGGGGCCCCCGACCTCAGCGCCATCGCGCCTGTTCCCGGGGGAAGCAGCTGCCCGAGCCGGAGCCAAGCCCTCTTGAGCGCGCTCCCTTCTTCAGCCGGCAGTCACCGAGCCAAAGGACCCCTCCTCACCACCACCACCCCGTCACAGCCGGACCCCGGGAGCGCGGTCGGCCAGAACGCAGGAGCCAGGCTCACACGCCTTTGGTCCTTTGGGACAGAGCGCCGCTTTGGGAGGGGGGGCGGAGGCGGAGGCGCTCACTCTTCCCGCACAGCCGGAGCCCCGCATCCCGCCCTGCCCGCTCTCGTACGCCCCACCCCGCCCGGGCCGGAAAGCCAGCCGGCCAGAGGGACTTTGGGTCGGGACCCGGCGGTTGCTGAGAGGAACGTCGGTGCGCGGCCGCAGCGACCACGCAGCGCCGGCATCTGAGAGGGATCCTGGCGCCGGGCAGACCGCGTTGGCTCCCGCTCCTCGGGCGACACCGACAGGGTCGCGGCGGCCGTGGGCGGCGCAGAAGGCTCGGGACGGGCCGAGTGGGCCCGCGTCCCGACCCCCGGGGTCCCTCCGAGAGCGCGGCGCCCTGGGGTCCTGCACGTGCCCAGATCCTGGCTTTCAGGTCCCGCGCCGATCGTCTCCTGCTCCGATGGAGCACATGGATGCCGACGGCCGAGCAATGAGCAGTGACGGGCGGGTGGCGGCCAGCGCCTCTAGGGCAGCGTCGGGAGGCGCTGGCTACCGGTGCATGGGTGGTTCAGTGGTAGAATTCTCGCCTGCCACGCGGGAGGCCCGGGTTCGATTCACGGCCCATGCAGCCACAGAGTCCCCTTTTGGTCCCGCAGTGCAGCCCCAGAGCCCAGCTAGGTCTGCCCGCTGAAACGCGCTCATGGCAGCGCTCCTGCAACCGCTGGCAGCTGCCTGCCCCCGCTGCCTCTCCCACGTAGACGCCCACCACCCCTACGCACCCAACCCAGAAAAGGCCCTGCTGCCAAGCCTCCGTGGCCCCAAACCCTGCGGGCTCAGCCGCCCGTGCGTCCAGGCATCTCCCTTGTGTTTGCTCGCTTCCTCACCCGGCTAACCCGGACCCAGCCGGGGGCTCGGGGAGTGCACTGGAAAAATAAGCAACAGCTGGCAGCCGCCCGCACCTCCCTCTTCACCTTTCACAACCTCTGTCTCCAAGCTCATTGAGAGACGTCTCACTCTCCCCACACTCCGAGAATCAATCACACTACGTTTGTACTGCCGGGAGCAAGGAAGTTGCCCTATCTGGCAATCATACCTCCCTTTTGCCTGGAGGGTCCCTGGACCATGTCTTGCAGGAGGAGTTCCAAAGAAGTCCACCAGCTCCTGTCCTGTCCCTCGGCAGAAATAGGTTTCCAACAGCAATGGCCTCACCACCTCAAACACAACCCCATCTCCCTGAAACCCTCTTGCGCGCGCCTCACCTCAGCATCAGCCCTGCCCCAAGAGCACCACCACCTCAGCCTGCACCCTCACTGTCCCCCTACTTGCCCAAATGCAACCATACAACCCACCACCCCCGCTCCCCGCCTCCCCCATCTGCACCCCCTCCCACGCCCAGATCCTTCCTGAGCCATTCCAAATCCCACTTTTGTCAAGGAACCTGCCTTTATATTTGTCCCACTGGCCTGCCTCCCCCCACCCACCACCCCAGGCCACCGCCTGCACCTTTTTCTGCTTCTTCGAACACAAGTAGAACTGATTTACATTCCTGGATTAGTCTCAGGTGCTCGGCAAAGTGATTCAGTCCCCTGTTCTTTCCAGGTGATTTTCCAGTGTAGGTCAAGGCGAGACACACGAATACACTTCTCATGTAACAGAGGAAAGCTTTGTTGCTCATCTACTGTAAGTATAGTATTTCCTATCTCTTGATCCAACTCCAACTTCGTCCCACCCCTGCCTTTCCCTTTGGGGAGCACTATGTACGTTTTTCCCGTCTCAAGGTTAGGGGTGCTTGGGCGGGGCGTCTGCCTGGAGGGCCGGCAGGAAGGGGTGGGTGGGGCTCGCGGGGACCTGGCCGAAAGATCCGCAGGCCACTTGAGCAGAGCCTTTGCAGAAGCATGGGCGCGGTGGCGAAGCCGTGCCAGGTGCATGTGAGAGGCTGGGATGGATCTGCGGGAGGTAGGGGCTGGCGTGCGGTAGGGGTGTGTCTGCGGAGCCTTGGGGAGGCCCGCACTGGTGAACGATAGGGCAGGGCAGGAAGGGCCAGGACAGAAAGTGTGAGGGATGGCCCGAGCCCCAGGATGATGGTGGCGGGGAGATGGGGCAGAGGTGGAGTCTGGCGGGAAAGACAGAGAGCAGGCTGTGACAGTGAGGGGGCTGTGGCGTGAGGAAGATGGTGGGGGAGCCCTCCATTTGGGTGGGGGGCAAGGGGCAGGGCGGGTGAGCGGGCGAGCCACACTGGTGCCCCGTACCTCAGGCTGCTCAGCCTCAGAGGTGGGGTGCAGCTCTGGGCTATGGCTAGGACACAGGCTAGCGAACAGCAGAAACCCAGTGCCTGATGGAGGCCAGACCCGGTCCGAGATGGGTGGGCCAGCCTTACCGCGCCAGAGACCAAAGTCAGCACTCATCAGGAAGGAATGTCCAGTCTCAGGTGTGATATTGCTCGGGGCTCAGAGTGGGATGGGGGGAGGTGGTTGGGAGCACCAGTGGCTGAGATTTCACGAGGATCAAGGACAGCTCCCATGTGACCACACACACCCGCTCCAGGGTACACACCCGCAGGGGGCAAACCTCGGCGAGGTCCGAGGGTCCGTGCACCGTCATGGACACGGAAGCACTATTTGCCATCGGCAAGACATGGAGCAAACCCCAGCGCCCATCCACACACGGTGGGCCCGAGAAGACGTGGCACAGATGTAGCATGGAACCACCACTCAGTCATAAAGAGATAAGTCAAGTGTTGCCATTTGTCACAAGCAATGATGGACCTAGAGACTCTTACACTTGGTGAAGAATGTCAGACCGCGTTCGATAAAGGCATATGGAACGTGTAAAAGAATACAAAACGAAGATATTTGCCGAGGAGAAACCCACTCATGCAGAAAACCACTGAGGCTAACGCAAGTGGAAAGGCAGCGCTGGAGGGATGAGTGTGGAGCTGGGACGCACAGATACGCAGGACCCTGTCTAAAGGGAGAAGCGTCAAGGGTATCTAGTTCAATACACGGGAATAAGCGTCAGCACCCTGGAATAACCTCAAGTGGAAAAGAATCTGAAAACATACATGACATCCGACATCTGTACACGGGAAACAGAATCCCTTTGTGGTCCATCGGAAATGAGCACAATATTGAAAATCCACTGTACGTCCACGACAACCGTGACTCCGACATTGGAGTAAGCTTTGCAAAGAGAACGAAACCAACAGGCAACTAAGTCAGCGGGAAACAGGCGAGCTATGCCAATCCCATCCTGGGTACCTCCCCGTGAAAGCCGCAACTCTTCATTCGGAAAGACACACGCAAACCCCACAGTCATAGCAGCACCATTTGACATGGCCGAGTCATGGAGGAAACCCTAGAGCCCATCCCCAACGGCTCACCCACCAGGATGCAATACAAGA
The DNA here is from genome assembly GCA_935064755.1 of Tragelaphus eurycerus. Classification (NCBI taxonomy): domain Eukaryota; kingdom Metazoa; phylum Chordata; class Mammalia; order Artiodactyla; family Bovidae; genus Tragelaphus; species Tragelaphus eurycerus. The sequence goes on along the minus strand of CAKXYN010000095.1, from coordinate 12,874 downwards.
GAAAGGGAGAGAATGGGATGTCACTGAGCTGTCCACACGAGTCAAATAGTGTCACTGGCAGCAACAGGGGCTGAGCTGCAGAAGAGTACCCTTGCTGAGGGAAGTCAAACAGACAAGGTCACAGATGGGCGGAATCTAAAGTGGTGTACAAATTAATCCGTGTGCCAACCAGACACAGACTCTCAGACACAGGAAAGCAGCTTCCGGCTTGCCAAGGGCACAGTCAGAGATGGAGGGATGAACGAGGATCCAGGCTCAATGGATATACCTTACCAGTGCGACGTAGAAAGCAGAGGAACAACAAGGATTCAAGGGATACCACGGGGAATGAGATCCCATATCCTGTCATCACCTGTAATGGAAACCCATGTGAAAACAGAATCCTGCACGCACAGGACTGAATCACAACGCTGTACAGCGGACACGGGCACCAGGGTGTAGATCAACTCCACTTCCAGAACAACAACTGCCCCTCCGGGGAAGTCAGTCAGTCGAGGATCCGTCCAACAATTGGAAAAAGAAGAGCTTACACGATGATCCAGCAAACCCAATCCTGGGTGGCCATCGGGAAAAGACAACAAACACCCCTAACGGGAAGAGAGGCAGGCATCCCCCAGGGTCATCGCAGCCCTGGGTGCCCGTAGCCGAGACGTGGCAAACGCCCACGTGCCCGGCGGCCTGTGGCCGGCCCAAGAAGGTGAGGTATATGTGTCCCGTGGACTACGACGCGGCCATCAAGAAGGAGCAGCCATCGCCATGGGCCACAACGCCAGAGGTACCCACAGAAGGGTCCACTGAGTGAAGTGAGTTGGCTGAGAGGGACAAAGCTCTGTGCACTCTAACAACGAATACAAATGAATCTATGTGCAAAGGGGAAACCCACCTGGAGACGAAGAAAACCCACGTAGTGCTACCAAGGGGAAAGGCAGGGGAAGGACGAACTTGGAGTCGGATCAAGAGATCGGAAATACTATATTTAGAGTAGATAAGCAACAAAGCTTTCCTCTGTAGCATGGGAAGTGTATGCGTGTCTCGCCTTAACCTACACTGGAAAATCACCTGGCAAAGAACAGGGGACCGAATCACTTTGCAGAGCCCCTAGAGTAAGCCAGGAATGGCAATCAGTTCTCCTTGTGTTGGAAGAAGCAGAAAAAGGAGGAGGCCCTGGCTTGGGGTGGTGGGTGAGGGGAGGCAGGCCAGTGGGACAAAGGCAAAGGCGGGTTCCTTGACAAGAGTAGGATTTGGAATGCCTCAGGGAGGAACGAAGCATGGGGTGCGGCGGGGTGTGGAGACGGGGGAGGCAGGGAGCGGGAGTGGGAGGGGTGCGTTTGGGGGAGTAGGGGGGATGGTGAGGGTGCAGGCTGAGGCGGTGGTGCTCTTGGGGCAGGGCTGATGCTGAGGTGAGCCCGGCAAGAGGGTTTCAGGGCCAAGGGGTGGTGTTTGAGGTGGTGTTTGAGCAGCGGCCTCACACACCGTTGCTCTTGGAAACCTATTTCTGCCGAGGGAGGGACGGGAGCTGGGGGACTTCTTTGCAACTCCTGCAAGACGGTGGTGCAGGGACCCTCCGGGCAAAAGGGACGTATGCTTGCCAGATGGGGCAACTTCCTTGGTCCTGGCTGTGCAAACGTAGTGGGACTGATTCTCGCAGTGTGGGGCGAGTGAGCCAGGGAACTTGGAGCCGGGCGTCGTGAAAGGTGAAGAGGTGGTGCGGGCGGCTGCCAGCCCTGGGGTATTCTTTCCAGTGCAATGAATCCCTGAGCCCCCGGCTGGGTCCGCGTGAGGAAACGAGCAAACACAAGGGAGGTGCCTGGACGCAGGGGCGGCTGGGCCCGCAGGGTGTGGGGCCACCGCGGCGTGGCAGCAGGGCCTTGAATGGGTCGTTTGGGGAGGGGTCGTGGGCGTCTGCGTGGGAGAGGCAGCGGGTGGCAGGTAGCAGGCAGCGGTTGCAGGAGCGCTGCCTGAGGCGCCTTTCAGCGGGCAGACCGAGCTGGGCTGTGGGGCTGCACTGGGGACCAAAAGGGGACGCTGTGGCTGCATGGGCCGGGAATCGAACCCGGGCCTCCCGCGTGGCAGGCGAGAATTCTACCACTGAACCACCCATGCACCGGTGGCCAGCGCCGCCCGACGCTGCCCCAGAGGCGCTGGCCGCCACCCGCCCGTCACCGCTCGCTGCTTGCCCGTCGCCATTCATCTGCTCCGTCGGAGCAGGAGACGACGGACGGGCGACCTGAAAGCCAGGATCCGGGCACGTGCAGGACCTCAGGGCGCGGCGCTCTCGGAGCGACCCCGGGTCGGCGGGACGGGGGCCCACTGGGCCCGTCCCGTGCCTTCTGCGTCGACCACGGCCGCCGCGACCCTGTCGGTGTCGCCCGAGGGGGCCGGGAGCCGACGCTGTCTGCCCGGCGCCTGGATCCCTGTCAGGTGCAGGCGCGGGCGCTGCGGCCGCGCGCCGACGTTCCTCTCAGCGACCGCCGGCTCCCGACCCAAAGACGTGTGAGCCTGGCTCGTGCGCTCTGGCGGACCGCGCTCCCCAAGTCCGGCTCTGTCGGGGTGGTGGTGGTGTTGGTGAGGAGGAGGGGCCCTTTGGCACAGCGGCTCCTGGCTCGGGGACTGCCGGCTGAGGCAGGGAGCACGCTCAGGCGGGCTTGGCCCGGGCCGGGGCAGCGGCTTCCCCCGGGAACGGGCGCGGTGGCGCCGAGGTCGGAGGCGCCGGCCGGGCGCCTGTGGGTGGGCTGCACGGGCACGCAGGGCTTCCGCTCCGTCCCCAGCGGAGCACCCTTCCCGGGACGGACTCGTGCAAGGAAGACCGGTGTTGGCTGGCCAGCAGAAAGGCTGGGAGGCACGTGTCCCTGGCGGGCGGCAGGCAGGTGTGGCCCGGCCAAGGCCGTCAGGCGCAGAGGCGTCGAGGGCACGCAGCACGCCCCTGGCGGGCAAGGCGGGGGCTCGGCCGCCTCGGTGTGGCTGGGCAACGCAGGCGGGCCGGCGGGGCGGATGCGGAGGACCGGGTGACGGCCGGAGGGAGGGTGGACGTGGAAGCAAGGCTGCGAGAGCGAGTTGGCCGTTGCCCGGCACAAGTCGGAGCACCGGCGAAGCCAGGAGGGCTTGCCAGCCGCCGCGGGGCTGCGTGTGCTTCGGCGCGGACGGGGGCGGGGCGGGGCCGTGGCGGTGGAAGTGGGAGGGTGGGCGAGGGGGAGGCGGGGAGGCAGGAAAACCAGCAGCTGCAGCTGCAGCTAGCTGGGGAGGAAAGATGCGCTGAGGAGGACTGACGGTTCCTGGGGTGGGGTGCAGGTGGCTGGGGGAGGGCGTGTGGTGGAGAGAGGCAGTGGCGCGGGGAGAACGGGTGCGTTTGTCCGGCGGGCCAAAAGGCTGGCTTGTCAGGAGTGGGATTCGAACCCACGCCTCCAGGGGAGACTGCGACCTGAACGCAGCGCCTTAGACCGCTCGGCCATCCTGACGGCGGGCCTGGCTGGGCGCGTGGCCGCTCGCCTGGCTGGGACGCGACGCGGCGCGAGCCCCGGCGCCCTTGGCGGGCCGCGCGCTGCGCCGCGCCAGGCAGGCAGGCAGGCAGGCAGGCAGGCAGGCAGGCAGGCGGCGCACCGTCCGGCGTGGGTGTGGACGGAGCCGGCGCGCGGCGACCGGCCGAGGCGCCTGGCTCCGCCGCCGTTCGCGCCCCGGACCTAGCCGGGCCCTGGGCGGGCCGGCCCTTCCCCAGCCGCGCCTCTCCTGGCCCGGCGCCGGCCGGCGCGCGCCCACCGTGTCCTCGCAGCCTCGCTTGCCTTGTCGGGCCCCCTTCTCCCGGCGGAATGCCCGCGTGGGAGGCAAGAGGCGGCGGGCACTGGGGAGTGTCCAGTGCCCCGGGGGTCTGGGGCCCTGTCGGGGTGGCGGGCTGCCACTGTGAGCGAGGCGGTTGGTTTGGGGCGCGGTTGGGTCGGGACCCGTGGTGGCCGGGGGCCCGTGCTGGGCAGGGGGAGGCGTCGGCAGGCGGCCCCAGAGCGGCCGGGCGGCAGGATGGTCGCCGCCGTCCTCGTTAGTATAGTGGTGAGTATCCCCGCCTGTCACGCGGGAGACCGGGGTTCGATTCCCCGACGGGGAGGCAACACACCCTTTTTGGTGGCCGCGGTCGCTCTCTGTCTGCCGCCAGGCCCCCAAGGGCCCTTCGTCTCCTCCCACCGCCTTTGGGCGAGGCGCCAGGGCGCGGTGCCCGGCCTAGCCACCGTCGACCCCCTCTCCCCGTGCAGCCCTCCAGCCTGAGCCCTTTGTCGTCGCGGGGCGCACGGTCGCCACGGCGGAGCGAGGGCCTCCTTGGCGACCCCACGGCCTAGCCCGACCAGAGCCGGATCTTGCGGCCCGCCCGGCCGCCCACGCACCCACCCCCAGTGGCTGGCTCAGTGGGCTCCTAGGCTCGCGACGCCCCCGCCGTGCGGCTCGGCACAGCGCCGCGACGCGTGCAGGCGGGTGGGTCCCGTGTCCCCAAGTCGTCGTGGGAAGTGGCCGCGCCCAGCGCCCGGTGGACAAGGGCTTTGGCCAGCTGGGTGCTGGAAGCTGCGTGCCCCGCGCTGCCGGCCGGGGCTGAGGGCGGAGGCGTTCGCGGGCCGCGGCGGGGAGCGAAGGGCCGGAGGGCCGCAAGGCCGCGGGAGCGCCAGCCCAGGGCGGGCGGCCCGATGGACCCCAGCAGCTGCGTAGCGCTAGCGCGCATGGGGTGCCGCGCGGCTGCTGGGGGCGCCGGCGGCAGCGCAGAGCCTCCGGCGGACGCGGCGTCCGGGCAGAGATGCGGCGGCGGCGGCGGCGGCGGGGCGAGTGTCTGCTGGGGCGAGTCCGGGGCCGGCGTCCGGCGGCCGCCCGGGCTGTGTAGCGTTGGTGGTATAGTGGTGAGCATAGCTGCCTTCCAAGCAGTTGACCCGGGTTCGATTCCCGGCCAACGCAGCGGGCCGACCTTTTGCTGCGCTTCACCGCCCTCCCGGCAGGGGCCTTCGGGGGAGAGAGAGCTGGGAGCGGGGAGCCAGCCCGCTGGCCCGCGCGGCTTTTGGCGGGGGTGCGAGAAGCCGGCGGCGCGGGCAGTGTTTTGAGGGTGCTGAAAGCAAGACGGCACGCCAGGGCAGGCGGACTGACAGGGCCGGCGGGCGGCTGGACTTGCAAAGGCCGGGTGTGGGCAGTAAGGTGGCGGGCGCGGGCGGATGGCACGGAGGCGCTGGGTTCAGCGGGCGCAGGTGAGGGCCGAGCCCCGACGCTCCCTGGTGGTCTAGTGGTTAGGATTCGGCGCTCTCACCGCCGCGGCCCGGGTTCGATTCCCGGTCAGGGAAGCCTTTCTTCTTCCTCTGCGCCGGCCACCTGCCGATGTCCTCGCCGGCGACCCTCCCACCCTTTTAGCCTACGCAATGGCAACCCACTCCAGTACTCTTGCCTGGAAAATCCCATGGACCCAGGAGACTGGTAGGCTGCTGACCACGGGGTCGCTAAAAGTCGGAGAGAGTGCTGAGCGACCTCACTCGCACTTTTCCCTTTCATGCATTGGAGAAGGCGATGGCAACCGAGTCCAGTGTTCTTGCCTGGAGAATCCCAGGGACGGGGGAGCCTGGTGGGCTGCCGTCTATGGGGTCGCACAGAGTCGGACAGGACCGAAGCGACTTAGCAGCTCAGCACTGCGCAGGGACCCTGCACCTCCAGCCCAAGCAGGATTCACGCCACCTCCGCCGTCCCCCGGGGCAAACCTTTTGGCCGCGGTGGCCACCTCGCGCCCCTTCCACCGCGACCCGCCTGAGGCCTCCCATCCCCCGCCTCCCTCCCTCCTGAGGGGCTGCGGCTGCTGGCCCTGGTGATGCTCCTGGGCTTGTGCTGGTTCTCCTGCTGTGGGTGGTGGGGAGGAGGTGGGGTCGGATAGGGCGAGTGGGGGTAGGGGCAGGGGTAGGCACGTGGGCTGTGGTGGTCGCCAGCGGGGGGCAGCAGGGGCAGGGCCGGTGGCCACAGCCGAAGGTGAGCGAGGGGGATCTGCCTCTGGGAGTGGGGGCCAGTGGCCACGCCACACGCCTGCCTCCCCATGTCCCTCATGCCAGCCACCTCTCTGGGCGGCTTGGCCACTGCGTGCCAGGTCCCGGGCTGGCGGTGACTCCCGTATGCCTCTGGTGTGTCCAGGAGGGTTCTGGTCTTGAGTGGGCTCTGGGAGGCGGACCACGGCGCCCGGGAGGCATCGGGATCAGTTCAGTCGCTCAGGGCACTGCAGCAGCCCCCGGCTTCCCTGTCCATCACCAACTCGCACAGCTTGCTCACACTCCTGTCCGTCCAGTCGGGGATGCCAAGCAACCCTCTCATCTTCTGTCGGCTCGTCCCGTCCCCGTCTCCTCCTGCCTTCCATCAGGGTCTTTTCCAGTGAGTCAGTCCTTCGCGTCAGGTGGCCAGAGGATTGGAGTTTCAGCTTCAGCATCAGTCCTTCCAGTGAATATTCAGGACGGATTTCCTCTAGGATGGACGGGTTGGGTCTCCCTGCAGTGCAAGGCACTCTCAAGAGCCTTCTCCAGCACCGCAGTCCAAAAGCATCAGTTCTTCGGCGCTCGGCTTTCTTTACACTCCACCTCCAGCTCTCACATCTGTACGTGACTGCTGGAGAAACCGTAGCTTTCACGAGACGGACTCTGGTCACAGACTCGTTGCTGCTTTTCGACATGCTGTCAAGGTTGCTCATAGCTTTTCTCCCAAGGAGCGAACGTCTTTTCATGTCACGGCGGTGGCCGGCGTCAGCACTGATTCGGGGGAGCCCCCCCAAATGAAGTTTCTCCCGCTTTCCATTGTTTCCCCGTCTATTTGCCATGAAGTGATGGGATGGGATGCCACGATCGTAGTTTTCTGAAAGTTGAGTTTGAAGCCAACGTTTTCAAGCTCCTCTTTTGCTTTCCTCAAGAGGCTCTTTAGTTCTTCTTGGCTCTCCCCGAGGCAAAGAGGAGAAGATGGATGTGGACCTGTGCCGCGAATCCCAAGCAGCGCACAGTGGAAGTGAGAGAGCTGGCAGATCCGGGCGGGGCGGGCCGGCCTGGCTGGGAAAAGCTAGCCCACCAGCCGGGAGGCGGCAGATGCGCTCCAGACAGCGATGTCTGCCAGGGAGGACAAGCCGACCATCATGGTGTTTCCCATGCTTGACCACAGCTCTCAATCCTACCGGACTGAGGTAAGGTTTACCCAGGCCTCCGTCCCCCACTTGCAACCAAACGGGGGCACTCGGGCGCATGCGGACGCACGCACGCACACACACACACACACACACACACACACACACACCCCCGAGCCCTGTTCCACGCACCCCTCCCCTCGTTACGATATCTAAGAGTTTCGCATTCTCTCCAAACTGTCTATCCAGGATCCACTCCATCCCTTTCCCCAACCTGTCATCCTCTTCCCCTAGGAACTCTCCCCCAAGGTAATCGCCCACCACAGTCACCCCTTGGGCCAGTCTCGGGCTCGTGTGTCCCCAGAGGGTTTCCTTTCACGTCTGTTCAAGGACTGTGTCCTTCGGAGAGGAAGTGGGCGGCCGACGAAGGGCACCAAAGTGCGGCGAGGGTGGCACACTCGGGTGCGATGGCACAAAGCCGAGTCCCCTGTGGGAAAGGAGCCCCCGGGGCCCGACGTGTGCTTGCCGTCGCCAAAGGAGGTTTCCTCAAGGCCCCTGCCGGGGCCGTGGGCGTCACCGCGCGTGGGGGAGAGTCTGGGACGAAGGTGCTTGGGGCCATGGCTGGTGGGCGCCCCACGTGGATCAGGGACCTGGGCAGAGAGCTCGTGGGGAGAGGGGGCGGCGGCCAGCCGAGGGGCTGGCAGGCAGGCCCCGGGTTGCTTGGGCAGGGCGTCAGCCTGGAGGGCCGGTGGGAATGGGCGGGTGGGGCTCGCGGGGACCTGCCCGGAAGATCGGCAGGCCACTGGAGCAGGGCCTCTGCAGAAGCATGGGCTCGGTGGCGAAGCCGTGCCAGGCGCAGGTGAGAGGCTGAGACGGATTTGCGGGAGGTAGGGGCGGGCGTGGGGTAAGGGTGGGTCTGCGGAGCCGGAGAGAGGCCCGCACTGCTGAAGGCCAGGGCAGGGAAGGCAGGGCCAGGGCAGGACGTGTGTGGGATGGCCCGAGCTCCAGCTGGATGGTGGCGGCGAGATGGGGCCGAGCCTGGCGTCTGGCGGGAAAGACAGAGGGCAGGCTGTGACAGTGAGGGGGGCTGTGGCGTGAGGAAGATGGTGGGGGAGCCCTCCATTTGGGCGGGGGGCTGGGGGGGCGGGTGGGCCGGCGAGCCACACTGGTGCACGGTGCCCCAGGCTGCTCAGCCTCAGCGGTGGGCTGGGGCTCTGGGCGGTGGCTAGGACGCAGGCAAGCCAGCGACAGAAACGGAGTGCCAGACGGGCGGCCAGACCCGGCCCGAGATGCGTGGGCCCGCCGTACCGCCCCAGAGACCAAAGTCACCACTCATCAGGAGAGAATGTCCAGTCTCGGGTGTGACATTGCTCGGGGCTCAGGGTGGGTTGGGGGGAGGTGCTTGGGAGCGCCGGTGGCTGAGATTTCACGAGGACCAAGGACAGCTCCCATGTGACCGAGCACACCCGCTCCAGGGTACACACCCGCAGGGGGCAAACCTCGGCGAGGTCCGAGGGTCCGTGCGCCGCCATGGACACGGCAGCACTGCTTGCCATCGCCAAGACACGGAGCAAACCCCAGCGCCCATCCACACACGGCGGGCCCGAGAAGACGCGGCACAGATGTAGCATGGAACCACCACTCAGTCATAAAGAAATAAGTCAAGTGTTGCCATTTGTCACAAGCAATGATGGACCTAGAGACTCTTACACTTGGTGAAGAATGTCAGACCGCGTTCGATAAAGGCATGGGAACGTGTAAAAGAATACGAAACGAAGCTATTTGCCGAGGAGAAACCCACTCATGCAGAAAACCACCTAGGGTAACGCAAGTGGAAAGGCAGCGCTGGAGGGATGAGTGTGGAGCTGGGACGCACAGATACGCAGGACCCTGTCTAAAGGGAGAAGCGCCAAGGGTATCCAGTTCAATACACGGGATAAGCGTCAGTACCGTGGAATAACCTCAAGTGGAAAAGAATCTGAAAACATATATGACGTTCGAAATCTGTACACGGGAAACAGAACCCCTTTGTGGTCCATCGGAAACAAGCACAATATTGGAAATCCACTGTACGTCCACGACAACCGTGACTCCGACATTGGAGTACGCTTTGCAAAGAAAAGGAAATCAACAGGAAACTAAGTCAGCTGGAAACAGGCGAGCTATCCCAATCCCAACCCTGGGTACATCCCCGTGAAAGCCGCAACTCTTCACTCGGAAAGACACACGCAAACCCCACAGTCATAGCAGCACCGTTTGCCATAGCTGAGACGTGGAGGAAACCGAAGAGCCCATCCCCAACGGCTCACCCATCACCATGCAATACCAGAGAAAGGGAGAGAATGGGATGTCAGTGAGCTGTCCACACGAGTGAAATAGCGTCACTGGCACCAACAGTGGCTGGAGCTGCAGAAGAGTACCCTTGCTGAGGGAAGTCAAACAGACAAGGTCACAGATGGGCGGAATCTAAAGTGGTGTACAGATTAATCCGTGTGCCAACCAGAGACAGACTCTCAGACACGGGAAAGCAGCTTCGGGCTTCCCAAGGGCACAGTCAGGGATGGAGGGATGAACGAGGATCCGGGCTCAATGGATATACCGTACCAGGGCAACGAAGAAAGGAAGAGGAACAACAAGGATTCAAGGGATACCACAGGGAATGAGATCCCATATCCTGTCATCACCTGTAATGGAAACCCATGTGAAAACAGAATCCTGCACGCACAGGACTGAATCACAACGCTGTACAGCGGACACGGGCACCAGGGTGTAGATCAACTCCACTTCCAGAACAACAACTGCCCCTCCGGGGAAGTCAATCAGTCGAGGATCCGTCCAACAATTGGAAAAAGAAGAGCTTACATGATGATCCAGCAAACCCAATCCTGGCTGGCCATCGGGAAAAGACAACAAACACCCCTAACGGGAAGAGAGGCAGGCATCCCCCAGGGTCATCGCAGCCCTGGGTGCCCGTAGCCGAGACGTGGCAAACGCCCACGTGCCCGGCGGCCTGTGGCCGGCCCAAGAAGGTGAGGTATATGTGTCCCGTGGACTACGACGCGGCCATCAAGAAGGAGCAGCCATCGCCATGGGCCACAACGCCAGAGGTACCCACAGAAGGGTCCACTGAGTGAAGTGAGTTGGCTGAGAGGGACAAAGCTCTGTGCACTCTAACAACGAATACAAATGAATCTATGTGCAAAGGGGAAACCCACCTGGAGACGAAGAAAACCCACGTAGTGCTACCAAGGGGAAAGGCAGGGGAAGGACGAACTTGGAGTCGGATCAAGAGATCGGAAATACTATATTTAGAGTAGATAAGCAACAAAGCTTTCCTGTGTAGCATGGGAAGTGTATGCGTGTCTCGCCTTAACCTACACTGGAAAATCACCTGGCAAAGAACAGGGGACCGAATCACTTTGCAGAGCCCCTAGAGTAAGCCAGGAATGGCAATCAGTTCTCCTTGTGTTGGAAGAAGCAGAAAAAGGAGGAGGCCCTGGCTTGGGGTGGTGGGTGAGGGGAGGCAGGCCAGTGGGACAAAGGCAAAGGCGGGTTCCTTGACAAGAGTAGGATTTGGAATGCCTCAGGGAGGAACGAAGCATGGGGTGCGGCGGGGTGTGGAGACGGGGGAGGCAGGGAGCGGGAGTGGGAGGGGTGCGTTTGGGGGAGTAGGGGGATGGTGAGGGTGCAGGCTGAGGCGGTGGTGCTCTTGGGGCAGGGCTGATGCTGAGGTGAGCCCGGCAAGAGGGTTTCAGGGCCAAGGGGTGGTGTTTGAGGTGGTGTTTGAGCAGCGGCCTCACACACCGTTGCTCTTGGAAACCTATTTCTGCCGAGGGAGGGACGGGAGCTGGGGGACTTCTTTGCAACTCCTGCAAGACGGTGGTGCAGGGACCCTCCGGGCAAAAGGGACGTATGCTTGCCAGATGGGGCAACTTCCTTGGTCCTGGCTGTGCAAACGTAGTGGGACTGATTCTCGCAGTGTGGGGCGAGTGAGCCAGGGAACTTGGAGCCGGGCGTCGTGAAAGGTGAAGAGGTGGTGCGGGCGGCTGCCAGCCCTGGGGTATTCTTTCCAGTGCAATGAATCCCTGAGCCCCCGGCTGGGTCCGCGTGAGGAAACGAGCAAACACAAGGGAGGTGCCTGGACGCAGGGGCGGCTGGGCCCGCAGGGTGTGGGGCCACCGCGGCGTGGCAGCAGGGCCTTGAATGGGTCGTTTGGGGAGGGGGTCGTGGGCGTCTGCGTGGGAGAGGCAGCGGGTGGCAGGTAGCAGGCAGCGGTTGCAGGAGCGCTGCCTGAGGCGCCTTTCAGCGGGCAGACCGAGCTGGGCTGTGGGGCTGCACTGGGGACCAAAAGGGGACGCTGTGGCTGCATGGGCCGGGAATCGAACCCGGGCCTCCCGCGTGGCAGGCGAGAATTCTACCACTGAACCACCCATGCACCGGTGGCCAGCGCCGCCCGACGCTGCCCCAGAGGCGCTGGCCGCCACCCGCCCGTCACCGCTCGCTGCTTGCCCGTCGCCATTCATCTGCTCCGTCGGAGCAGGAGACGACGGACGGGCGACCTGAAAGCCAGGATCCGGGCACGTGCAGGACCTCAGGGCGCGGCGCTCTCGGAGCGACCCCGGGTCGGCGGGACGGGGGCCCACTGGGCCCGTCCCGTGCCTTCTGCGTCGACCACGGCCGCCGCGACCCTGTCGGTGTCGCCCGAGGGGGCCGGGAGCCGACGCTGTCTGCCCGGCGCCTGGATCCCTGTCAGGTGCAGGCGCGGGCGCTGCGGCCGCGCGCCGACGTTCCTCTCAGCGACCGCCGGCTCCCGGCCCAAAGACGTGTGAGCCTGGCTCGTGCGCTCTGGCGGACCGCGCTCCCCAAGTCCGGCTCTGTCGGGGTGGTGGTGGTGTTGGTGAGGAGGAGGGGCCCTTTGGCACAGCGGCTCCTGGCTCGGGGACTGCCGGCTGAGGCGGGGAGCACGCTCAGGCGGGCTTGGCCCGGGCCGGGGCGGCGGCTTCCCCCGGGAACGGGCGCGGTGGCGCCGAGGTCGGAGGCGCCGGCCGGGCGCCTGTGGGTGGGCTGCACGGGCACGCAGGGCTTCCGCTCCGTCCCCAGCGGAGCACCCTTCCCGGGACGGACTCGTGCAAGGAAGACCGGTGTTGGCTGGCCAGCAGAAAGGCTGGGAGGCACGTGTCCCTGGCGGGCGGCAGGCAGGTGTGGCCCGGCCAAGGCCGTCAGGCGCAGAGGCGTCGAGGGCACGCAGCACGCCCCTGGCGGGCAAGGCGGGGCTCGGCCGCCTCGGTGTGGCTGGGCAACGCAGGCGGGCCGGCGGGGCGGATGCGGAGGACCGGGTGACGGCCGGAGGGAGGTGGACGTGGAAGCAAGGCTGCGAGAGCGAGTTGGCCGTTGCCCGGCACAAGTCGGAGCACCGGCGAAGCCAGGAGGGCTTGCCAGCCGCCGCGGGGCTGCGTGTGCTTCGGCGCGGACGGGGGCGGGGCGGGGCCGTGGCGGTGGAAGTGGGAGGGTGGGCGAGGGGGGAGGCGGGGAGGCAGGAAAACCAGCAGCTGCAGCTGCAGCAGCAGCTGGGGAGGAAAGATGCGCTGAGGAGGACTGACGGTTCCTGGGGTGGGGTGCAGGTGGCTGGGGGAGGGCGTGTGGTGGAGAGAGGCAGTGGCGCGGGGAGAACGGGTGCGTTTGTCCGGCGGGCCAAAAGGCTGGCTTGTCAGGAGTGGGATTCAAACCCACGCCTCCAGGGGAGACTGCGACCTGAACGCAGCGCCTTAGACCGCTCGG